>JAWNLP010000141.1:0-1366128 GCA_035042265.1 Drosophila imparisetae
AGTGTGACGATGATAGCTCGCCCATGCAAACCAGCCTTGATCATCGTTGTGCCTGCCTATGATGATTCGCAACTACCGTTATTTGCTGGTGACGGGTTGCCGGCAGCTAGCGTCGACGGTCGCCGCGATGACCCAGCCGCTGTTAGGCGCCATGCAGTCGCTTTACAAAACGGCTGCTGAACAATTCTAGGTATTTAGGCGCGATGCGGTCGCCTTGCACACAGCGGCATAATAATAATTCTAAGTATTTAGGCGCGATGCGGTCGCCTTACACGCGGCTGCATAATATCATATATGTATTTAGGTTTAAGTATTTTATATAAATAAAGAGCCTGCTCGTCAGAGCTGGCAGTTCGATCCTAAACGTCGACTCCGCATGTTTGATTTCGCACTACACGTGATTCAGACACTTATAAACATTCAAACATACATACATACCTGCAATTGTAGGTAACGGGGCTCTTCAGAATACACACAAAAATATGTTGACAATCGCGGCGATTATCATGCCATATCTTAATCACACATGCGCTCGCATACTTATGCAGACAGAAAATGCTTGCGGCTGCTCATAGAAATGAGATCAATGTGCAAATCTACTTTCGACTATAACTTGGGAGTTTCTTATCCGATCTTGAAGAAATTTATCAATAATATACATATGCATATTATGTTTTAATTAGATTCTGTCTTTAAAATTGTAGCATTAATTGCTATCGGCAATCGAAATGAGATCCGCGTACGGAACTGGAAGCGCCCCACGATGACTGCACAAAGTTTTTGGTCATCAGTAGAATGATTCTCTGAGATTCGTCAATCGATTTTAATATGCAGCCTGGAATGGGTTCACCAATTAACCATATCGAGCATTGGTTCACGCATTGCTGGAGGAAGAGCAAGCGTTCGTTGTCTCAGCCTGGGCAGTGAGAGTCCTCGGGTTAATGTGGAAACGAAGACGCCATCACCATCAGCGTCGCCTCTATTGAGCGCCGGCAGCGTCTCGCCAGCACCAACGTTGACAGACTCACAGAGCTTTTCAGCCTCCAGCACGTCGCCCCATCCGCCACAGAATTCGACGCACTGCCTCAGTGAAGCTTCGCATCAGACCAACAACAATGCCACAACACCACCAAGCAATGCAGCCCTTCTTATGCACAGCATTCACGTCAACAACAACAATAACAATACAAACAATAACAACAATAGCAACGATAACTATTATAACAATGCAAACAATAAACAACTTAGCTACACATCGGGCTCACCCACGCCGACAACACCAACGCCACCACCACGTCCTAGTGGCGGATGCAACGCCTCGAATGGACTTCTGGAACTGCTGCTCAGCCCGGACAAGTGTCAGGAGCTTATCCAGTACCAGGTGCAGCATAATGCGCTACTCTTTCCGCCGCCGCTGCCGCAACAGCTGCTGGACTCGCGTCTGCTCTCGTCGGAGATGCTCCAGGAGACGACGGCGCGTCTGCTCTTCATGGCCGTGCTTTGGGTCAAGTGTCTGATGCCGTTCCAGACACTGTCCAAAAATGATCAACATTTACTACTACAGGTGCGTACAGGAATTATATATCATCAAGTAATAAATAACTTTTATTTTAACATTTTTTTTATTTAAAGTAAATTGTTATTAAAATATGTAAGAAAAAATGAATTGCAACTTTTTCTGAAATATAAAAAAAAAATTAAAATGGCCAAGTAATTGTGATATACTTAATTATTATCAGGAATCCTGGAAGGAGCTATTTCTGCTCAATCTCGAGAGATCACCTCCGATGGCAGCGAAGTGGGCTGCATGAAGGCGATTGCACTCTTTGCACCCGAAACTGCCGGCCTGTGCGACGTGCAGCCCGTAGAGATGCAGCAGGATCAGGCGCAGTGCATCCTGTCCGATCATTTGCGGTTACACTATCCACGGCAGGCGACACGCTTTGGGCGCCTGCTGCTACTTTTGCCCTCGCTGCGCACGATACGAGCGGCGACAATTGAGGCGCTCTTCTTCAAGGAGACCATCGGGAATGTGCACTTTGGCGTGATATGTACTCCATGGAGCCGGCGCAGGTTGACAAGTAGATGACTGGGCGTGTCCAAGGCGTGGCCTGCCCCCAAAATATTGTCAAAATCGATTCGCTTAGCACTTAAGCGTCAACAATTTTTGTCATTTGCAACACGAATATAGAAGAGTATATAAAAAAAGGAAATGTAAAAAATTGCCAACTCGACTGCACCTGCAACAGTTCACAGCGTACGATGTTCATGTAATAGATACATGCCACGCCCATTTGGATGATCATTTCCTAGAGTGCTGCTTCTAGAATTGACATTAAATAAAAAAAGATAATATCATTTGTATTCTTATAATTTTTTAAGTTTATTTTTATTTATGTTTCAGTTTGCTGTGTTTGTCGCTTGTTCTGCACATGGTTATGGGGCATCGCATAAATCAGTTTTTCCCAAAACTTAGAACCTTCTCTTTTGAGATATGTATGTAGTTTCAAGAAGGTCCTCAGCTCAGAATCCAAATCAGTGAAGTCTGTGACATCTGGATAAACGATTATAATCAAGCGTTTTCTTGGGTCCATGGAGGTAGCCCTGATGGCCATACGGAACTCGAAGCGCCCCCAGGATGACTGCACAAAGTTTTTGGTCATCAGTAGAATGATTCTCTTAGATTCGTCAATCGATTTTAATATGCAGCCTGGAATGGATTCACCAATTAACCAATCCCGTTGATAGAAGCATAGTCGAAATCCACGGAGACCATTCTCCAATTTCTCCACGTACTCCGCAATGAGTGCCGAGTCCAAGTGGGAGTACGCAAGAAATGCTTCAAATCTCAGGACTTTAGCATTTTCGGGATCCGGATGTGAAATCCAACTAAGACAAAGATTGTGTTGATAAAGCCATAATACAATAGACTTTTTGAAATAAATAAATGCCAATATTACAACACTGAATCCAACAAGGGATCCAAGAATGATTATAGCCTGAGTCTTATATGATGGACAAATATCCTTTTTAAAGGCCAATTCCATTAGTTCTAGATTTTCCTCATAGCATTTGATACTATGACGATCCTCAATCAGATGCGATGAGTTGATAACATACAAAATGAAAGCTTCAGTTTCGCAATTGCAAATCCATGGATTCCCCGAAAGTCTAAGCCGTAAAGTATTTGATCTCATGGATAGAAATGCCAGCACTTGCTTATCAAGAGTTCGTATTTTGTTGTTCCGTATGTCCAAATAAATTATATTGGGTGGTAATTCATCCACCTTTAATTGTGTTAAGTTATTATTGGGCACAATCAGTTCACGTAGATTAGGGTATCCGTATAAGGTCGAGTTTGGTAATGTGGTAATTTTTGTGTTGTTCAATTGAAGTGATGCGTTTCCAGTTATTGGGATCGGAATAATTGGCATTTCTTGATTACAATTAATTATAAATCGTTTTGTTTCACGCTCTAAATAGCACTCACAGCCATAGGGACATGTCTTATTATGTATGTCCACACCGAATGTACAAATTATATTAGTATAATAGCAAATAAAAGCTTTCGTTTTATTTTTATAAGTCCATTTAGCAACATTGTTTCCTGTGTAAACTTGAATAATGGCTAATTTTGTATACAAGTTTTCACCATATTCCTTGATCGCATGATTTAATAAATCATTACTAATACCTAAATATTCCAATTGATTTTGTAAGGTTTTAGAGCTGAAACGAAAAAACAAAATTAAAATTACTATTCTTTCATATAACTGTAGGATTGGGATATGAATCGACTTAGGCATGTCGGGCGGGAAATCTAAATTATTATTAGCAGTGAGTGTGCCGAAGTAAAAGTGACGTTCATAGTCGCTATGGCGCAGATATTATTTTGATTAAAATATGTACAAAGTATTAGAGAAAGTATAAAATGTATACATAACTCTGTGAAATTCGATTTTTCCTTATAACCTTGTATTTCGTATTATAACGTGTATTTCAAATAAAAAAGTGTATTAAGTTAAATTAACCAGCGCTAAACGTAGAAGCTATTCCCAATAATCAGATTGTACTTAAATAATTATAAGAATTATATTAAAATAAACATACCGCATCCACTCCATATTATTTGCCCGTCTGACATCAATTACATCAAGTACTGTCAATTTTGTTAAATTGTCAAAATGCTCTGGATATAGCATTAGATTGGAACAGTTTTGAAATTTAATATACGATAAATTTGCCAGGCCATAAAACTTTCTTTATGAATCTCAAACCCGTGTGGCTTGTAATCCTTTAAACCAGATAAAGTAAAGCTTTCCAAGTTTGTTGCACCGCTCAAAAAGGCTTTATTGAGAATAAAATTGTTGTTGGTATAATCTGGCAACCGAACAAATATTTCTAGTGTTCTCAGCTGAGTCATATTAGTGAAATGTAAATTCTCGCACACATTATCACCGACATCAACAGTCAAATAAAATCTTTTTAAATGTTTAAAGTTTTGCAAAAAATGATTTACATCTTGGCAGCTTACCAGCATGCGCCAATTTAATTCCTCCAAATAGCGTAAATTATTTGCCATGGAATTCATAATATTATAATCGGTATTAATAGGGGTTCGGATTTGAATTCTGTTCCAAGTAAAATTTTTACATTTCTTGAAGACATTTCCAAGATTATCTATTCCTTGATCTTCACATGTCAAATTTTGTATGCAACGTCCTTGCATTTCCGCTAGACTTTCAAACATATATACACCGTCGTTATCCAATTCACATATTCCATCAAACTCTTCAATAGCAAAATTTATATAAATGTGGAACATCGGTATTTTGAAATGATAGTAAATACATTGGAATGCAAAGTTATGACCATCTAACTTCAGTTCACAGTCACCATGCCCGCGGCGAATGTCTATCTTGAAGATCCATTCAAAAACATCTGGATACATTTTACCACTTATGTTGCTTAAACCAGTGCAAACTATGGATATTGCAAAGATTAATGAAATTATTTGAAGTAATTTAATAAACATTTCCTATTTTTGTTGGCAATTAACACGTCTCAATACTCCAAAAGCTAAATAAGAACTGAGCAGCGATTGGCAAGCTTGTTAAGAAGAAACCTCTGCTTTATGTTATTTTAGCTCCTTGGGGACTGAGCAGTTGCAGATTAAGTTTATTTGTAGCTCCTTGGGGACAGAGCAGTTGCAGATTAAGTTTATTTGTAGGCACATTTTTTATAAATAAATGAATAGTAATAATAAATAAATATGAATAAATTTTTCACTCTCGAGTCAGAACGGGAGTTTCGACTACAGCTACAACTCAAAATCTTTGACTATATTTCTGTCAACATATTGACGGAGATCACAATTATTTACACAATCGCAATGCCCTTGTTTACTATAGAAACCAGAGTAAATAATGAATCTTATAATATATTTATATTATACATTTTTGTTATAATTATAATTTTATAATATTTTAAAATCATTAAAAAAATTCCTTCAAAAATATTTCTGATTTATTTTTCCCGTTCCATACATTGGCTTAAGCTCATGATACCCATTTATGCATTACTCAAAAAATTACAGCATTATTATTATATATGCGGGTTATTTCCATTTTCTCAATAAGAAAGCTCTCAAAAATGTATAACAAAAAATTTGATAAGCAAAAAACGTATTTACTTATTTGAAAAACATAATTTTGATCGGATATTTCTAGCTGTTCAGCACGAGCGCGGTCCATGGAAACCAAAGCTGCATCCGCAATTGCATCATCATCATCATCATGCGGCGGCTGCAGCGGCATCTCATCATGCGGCCGCCGCCCATGCCCACCATCACCATCATCATCATCATCACGTCCATGCGGCGGCGGCACATCATGCCGCTGCCGCTGCAGCTGCTGCCGCTGCAGCTGCTGCCGCTGGACTGCATCATCATCATGGCGGGCATTTGCCGGTGTCACTGGTTATCAACGTGTCCGCCTCGTTTAACTATACACAGCACATTTCGATGCATGCACCGCCGACTGGTTTTCATCTGGCCCCAACTGGTGCTCAACCTGCTTCACATACGCACCAGGCGGCACATCCGGGTGCACCTGCCTTTCATTATACGGCGCATGGACACCAGCTGGCACCACATGGCAATGGCAGCAGTGCAGGGACTACTGGTGCCGGTGGTGCTGCTGGTGCTCCCGGTGGTTCTTTTGCCGTTTCCATTACCTTTCCACCCCACTTGCTGCATCACAATCTCATTGCGGAAGCGGTCAGCAATTTGACAGGGATTACGGCGGCAACGGCATCGGCTACAGCCACAGCAGTCGCCGCTGTCGTCTCCACATCGCCATATGCCCAAGCCACATCTGCAGCATTAGGTGGCAACAACAACAACAATTATTCATCGCCATCGCCCAGCAGCTCAATACAGTCCATATCGAGCATTGGTTCACGCAGTGCTGGAGGAAAAGCAAGCGTTCGTTGTCTCAGCCTGGGCAGTGAGAGTCCTCGGGTTAATGTGGAAAAGGAGACGCCATCACCATCAGCGTCGCCTCTATTGAGCGCCGGCAGCGTCTCGCCAGCACCAACGTTGACAGACTCACAGAGCTTTTCAGCCTCCAGCACGTCGCCCCATCCGCCACAGAATTCGACGCACTGCCTCAGTGAAGCTTCGCATCAGACCAACAACAATGCCACAACGCCACCAAGCAATGCAGCCCTTCTTATGCACAGCATTCACGTCAACAACAACAATAACAATACAAACAATAACAACAATAGCAACGATAACTATTATAACAATGCAAACAATAAACAACTTAGCTACCCATCGGGCTCACCCACGCCGATAACACCAACGCCACCACCACGTCCTAGTGGCGGCTGCAACGCCTCGAATGGACTTCTGGAACTGCTGCTCAGCCCGGACAAGTGTCAGGAGCTTATCCAGTACCAGGTGCAGCATAATGCGCTACTCTTTCCGCCGCCGCTGCCGCAACAACTGCTGGACTCGCGTCTGCTCTCGTCGGAGATGCTCCAGGAGACGACGGCGCGTCTGCTCTTCATGGCCGTGCGTTGGGTCAAGTGTCTGATGCCGTTCCAGACACTGTCCAAAAATGATCAACATTTACTACTACAGGTGCGTACAGGAATTATATATCATCAAGTAATAAATAACTTTCATTTTAACATTTTTTTTATTTAACGTAAATTGTTATTAAAATATGTAAGAAAAAATGAATTGCAACTTTTTCTGAAATATAAAAAAAAAATTAAAATGGCCAAGTAATTGTGATACACCTAATTATTATCAGGAATCCTGGAAGGAGCTATTTCTGCTCAATCTCGACAGATCACCTCCGATGGCAGCGAAGTGGGCTGCATGAAGGCGATTGCACTCTTTGCACCCGAAACTGCCGGCCTGTGCGACGTGCAGCCCGTAGAGATGCTGCAGGATCACGCGCAGTGCATCCTGTCCGATCATTTGCGGTTACGCTATCCACGGCAGGCGACACGCTTTGGGCGCCTGCTGCTGCTTTTGCCCTCGCTGCGCACGATACGAGCGGCGACAATTGAGGCGCTCTTCTTCAAGGAGACCATCGGGAATGTGCTGATTGCGCGACTTTGGCGTGATATGTACACCATGGAGCCGGCGCAGGTTGACAAGTAGATGTCTGGGCGTGTCCAAGGCGTGGCCTGCCCCCAAAATGTTGTCAAAATCGATTCGCTTAGCACTTAAGCGTCAACAATTTTTGTCATTTGCAACACGAATATAGAAGAGTATATAAAAAAAGGAAATGTAAAAAATTGCTAACTGGACTGCAGCTGCAACAGTTCACAGCGTACGATGTTCATGTAATAGATACATGCCACGCCCATTCGGATGATCATTTCCTAGAATTGACATTAAATAAAAAAAGATAATATCATTTGTATTCTTATAATTTTTTAAGTTTATTTTTATTTATGTTTCAGTTTGCTGTGTTTGTCGCTTGTTCTGCACATGGTTATGGGGCATCGCATAAATCAGTTTTTCCCAAAACTTAGAACCTTCTCTTTTGAGATATGTATGTAGTTTCAAGAAGGTCCTCAGCTCAGAATCCAAATCAGTGAAGTCTGTGACATCTGGATAAACGATTATAATCAAGCGTTTTCTTGGGTCCATGGAGGTAGCCCTGATGGCCATACGGAACTCGAAGCGCCCCCAGGATGACTGCACAAAGTTTTTGGTCATCAGTAGAATGATTCTCTTAGATTCGTCAATCGATTTTAATATGCAGCCTGGAATGGATTCTCCAATTAACCAATCCCGTTGATAGAAGCATAGTCGAAATCCACGGGGACCATTCTCCAATTTCTCCACGTACTCCGCAATGAGTGCCGAGTCCAAGTGGGAGTACGCAAGAAATGCTTCAAATCTCAGAACTTTAGCATTTTCGGGATCCGGATGTGAAATGCAACTAAGGCAAAGATTGTGTTGATAAAGCCATAATACAATAGACTTTTTGAAATAAATAAATGCCAATATTACAACACTGAATCCAACAAGAGATCCAAGAATGATTATAGCCTGAGTCTTATATGATGGACAAATATCCTTTTTAAAGGCCAATTCCATTAGTTCTAGATTTTCCTCATAGCATTTGATACTATGACGATCCTCAATCAGATGCGATGAGTTGATAACATACAAAATGAAAGCTTCAGTTTCGCAATTGCAAATCCATGGATTCCCCGAAAGTCTAAGCCGTAAAGTATTTGATCTCAAGGATAGAAATGCCAGCACTTGCTTATCAAGAGTTCGTATTTTGTTGTTCCGTATGTCCAAATAAGTTATATTGGGTGGTAATTCATCCACCTTTAATTGTGTTAAGTTATTATTGGGCACAATCAGTTCACGTAGATTAAGGTATCCGTATAAGGTAGAGTTTGGTAATGTGGTAATGTTTGTGTTGTTCAATTGAAGTGATGCGTTTCCAGTTATTGGGATCGGAATAATTGGCATTTCTTGATTACAATTAATTATAAATCGTTTTGTTTCACGCTCTAAATAGCACTCACAGCCATAGGGACATGTCTTATTATGTATGTCCACACCGAATGTACAAATTATTTTAGTATCAAAGCAAATAAAAGCTTTCGTTTTATTTTTATAAGTCCATTTAGCAACATTGTTTCCTGTGTAAACTTGAATAATGGCTAATTTTGTATACAAGTTTTCACCATATTCCTTGATCGTATGATTTAATAAATCATTACTAATACCTAAATATTCCAATTGATTTTGTAAGGTTTTAGAGCTGAAACGAAAAAACCAAATTAAAATTACTATTCTTTCATATAAATGTAGGATTGGGATATGAATCGACTTAGGATATATGCACAGATGTAAGAGTGTGGGGGGTGTAACGGTTGATACATGAGTGTGAATGTCATGCTAGATAAAATATATATACGTATGTCGGGCGGGAAATCTAAATTATTATTAGCAGTGAGTGTGCCGAAGTAAAAGTGACGTTCATAGTCGCTATGGCGCAGATATTATTTTGATTAAAATATGTACAAAGTATTAGAGAAAGTATAAAATGTATACATAACTCTGTGAAATTCGATTTTTCCTTATAACCTTGACGTGTATTTCAAACAAAAAAGTGTATTAAGATAAATTAACCAGCGCTAAACGTAGAAGCTTTTCCCATTAATCAGATTGTACTTAAATAATTATAAGAATTATATTAAAATAAACATACCGCATCCACTCCATATTATTTGCCCATGAGACATCAATTACATCAAGTACTGTCAATTTTGTTAAATTGTCAAAATGCTCTGGATATAGCATTAGATGGGAACAGTATTGAAATTTAATGTACGATAAATTTGCCAGGCCATAAAAACTTTCTTTATGAATCTCAAACCCGTGTGGCTTGTAATCCTTTAAACCAGATAAAGTAAAGCTTTCCAAGTTTGTTGCACCGCTCAAAAAGGCTTTATTGAGAATAAAATTGTTGTTGGTATAATCTGGCAACCGAACAAATATTTCTAGTGTTCTCAGCTGAGTCATATTAGTGAAATGTAAATTCTCGCACACATTATCACCGACATCAACAGTCAAATAAAATCTTTTTAAATGTTTAAAGTTTTGCAAAAACTGATTTACATCTTGGCAGCTTACCAGCATGCGCCAATTTAATTCCTCCAAATAGCGTAAATTATTTGCCATGGAATTCATAATATTATAATTGGCATTAATAAAGGTTAGGATTTGAATTCTGTTCCAAGTAAAATTTTTACATTTCTTGAAGACATTTCCAAGATTATCTATTCCTTGATCTTCACATGTCAAATTTGATATGCAACGTCCTTGCATTTCCGCTAGACTTTCAAACATATATACACCGTCGTTATCCAATTCACATATTCCATCAAACTCTTCAATAACAAATCTTAAATCCATGAATATTATCAGTTTTTCGGTATAAGAGTAAATACATTGGAATGCAAAGTTATGACCATCTAACTTCATTTCACAGTCACCAGGCCCGTAGCGAATGTCTATCTTGAAGATCCATTTATAAACATCTGGATACATTTTACCCCTTATGTTGCTTAAACCAGTGCAAGCTATGGATATTGCAAAGATTAACGAAATTATTTGAAGTAATTTAATAAACATTTCCTATTTATGTTGGCAATTAACACGTCTCAATACTCCGAAAGCTAAATAAGGACTGAGCAGCGATTGGCAAGCTTGTTAAGAAGAAACCTCTGCTTTATGTTATTTTAGCTCCTTGGGGACTGAGCAGTTGCAGATTGAGTTTATTTGTAGCTCCTTGGGGACAGAGCAGTTGCAGATTAAGTTTATTTGTAGGCACATTTTTTATAAATAAATGAGTAATAATAATAAATAAATATGAATAAATTTTTCACTCTCGCATCAGAACGGGAGTTTCGACTACAGCTACAACTCAAAATCTTTGACTATATTTCTGTCAACATATTGACGGAGATCACAATTATTTACACAATCGCAATGCCCTTGTTTACCATAGAAACCAGAGTAAATAATGAATCTTATAATATATTTATATTATACATTTTTGTTATAATTATAATTGTATAATATTTTAAAATCATTAAAAAAATTCCTTCAAAAATATTTCTGATTTATTTTTCCCGTTCCATGATACCCATTTATGCATTACTCAAAAAATTACATCATTATTATTATTTATGCGGGTTATTTCCATTTTCTCAATAGAAAGCTCTCAAAAATGTATAACAAAAAATTTGATAAGCAAAAAACGTATTTACTTATTTGAAAAACATAATTTTGATCGGATATTTCTAGCTGTTCAGCACGAGCGCGGTCCATGGAAACTAAAGCTGCATCCGCAATTTCATCATCATCATCATCATGCGGCGGCTGCAGCGGCATCTCATCATGCGGCCGCCGCCCATGCCCACCATCACCATCATCATCATCATCACGTCCATGCGGCGGCGGCACATCATGCCGCTGCCGCTGCAGCTGCTGCCTATGGACTGCCTCATCATCATGGCGGGCATTTGCCGGTGTCACTGGTTATCAACGTGTCCGCCTCGTTTAACTATACACAGCACATTTCGATGCATGCACCGCCGACTGGTTTTCATCTGGCCCCAACTGGTGCTCAACCTGCATCACGTACGCACCAGGCGGCACATTCGGGTGCACCTGACTTTCATCATACGGCGCATGGACACCAGCTGGCACCACATGGCAATGGCAGCAGTGCAGGGACTACTGGTGCCGGTGGTGCTGCTGGTGCTGCTGGTGCTGCTGGTGCTCCCGGTGGTTCTTCTGCCGTTTCCATTACCTTTCCACCCCACTTGCTGCATCACAATCTCATTGCGGAAGCGGTCAGCAATTTGACAGGGATACGGCGGCAACGGCATCGGCTACAGCCACAGCAGTCGCCGCTGTCGTCTCCACATCGCCATGTGCCCAAGCCACATCTGCAGCATTAGGTGGCAACAACAACACCAATTATTCATCGCCATCGCCCAGCTGCTCAATACAGTCCATATCAAGCATTGGTTCACGCAGTGCTGGAGGAAAAGCAAGCGTTCGTTGTCTCAGCCTGGGCAGTGAGAGTCCTCGGGTTAATGTGGAAACGGAGACGCCATCACCATCAGCGTCGCCTCTATTGAGCGCCGGCAGCGTCTCGCTAGCACCAACGTTGACAGACTCACAGAGCTTTTCAGCCTCCAGCACGTCGCCCCATCCGCCACAGAATTCGACGCACTGCCTCAGTGAAGCTTCGCATCAGACCAACAACAATGCCACAACGCCACCAAGCAATGCAGCCCTTCTTATGCACAGCATTCACGTCAACAACAACAATAACAATACAAACAATAACAACAATAGCAACGATAACTATTATAACAATGCAAACAATAAACAACTTAGCTACACATCGGGCTCACCCACGCCGACAACACCAACGCCACTACCACGTCCTAGTGGCGGCTGCAACGCCTCGAATGGATTTCTGGAACTGCTGCTCAGCCCGGACAAGTGTCAGGAGCTTATCCAGTACCAGGTGCAGCATAATGCGCTACTCTTTCCGCCGCCGCTGCCGCAACAGCTGCTGGACTCGCGTCTGCTCTCGTCGGAGATGCTCATGGCCGTGCGTTGGGTCAAGTGTCTGATGCCGTTCCAGACACTGTCCAAAAATGATCAACATATACTAATACAGGTGCGTACAGAATTAAATATATCATCAAGTAATAAATAACTTTCATTTTAACATTTTTTTTAATTAACGTAAATTGTTATTAAAATATGTAAGAAAAAATGAATTGCAACTTTTTCTGAAATATAAAAAAAAAATTAAAATGGCCAAGTAATTGTGATACACCTAATTATTATCAGGAATCCTGGAAGGAGCTATTTCTGCTCAATCTCCACAGATCACCTCCGATGGCAGCGAAGTGGGCTGCATGAAGGCGATTGCACTCTTTGCACCCGAAACTGCCGGCCTGTGCGACGTGCAGCCCGTAGAGATGCTGCAGGATCACGCGCAGTGCATCCTGTCCGATCATTTGCGGTTACGCTATCCACGGCAGGCGACACGCTTTGGGCGCCTGCTGCTGCTTTTGCCCTCGCTGCGTACGATACGAGCGGCGACAATTGAGGCGCTCTTCTTCAAGGAGACCATCGGGAATGTGCTGATTGCGCGACTTTGGCGTGATATGTACACCATGGAGCCGGCGCAGGTTGACAAGTAGATGACTGGGCGTGTCCAAGGCGTGGCCTGCCCCCAAAATGTTGTCAAAATCGATTCGCTTAGCACTTAAGCGTCAACAATTTTTGTCATTTGCAACACGAATATAGAAGAGTATATAAAAAAAGGAAATGTAAAAAATTGCCAACTCGACTGCAGCTGCAACAGTTCACAGCGTACGATGTTCATGTAATAGATACATGCCACGCCCATTCGGATGATCATTTCCTAGAGTGCTGCTTCTAGAATTGACATTAAATAAAAAAAGATAATATCATTTGTATTCTTATAATTTTTTAAGTTTATTTTTATTTATGTTTCAGTTTGCTGTGTTTGTCGCTTGTCCTGCACATGGTTATGGGGCATCGCATAAATCAGTTTTTCCCAAAACTTAGAACCTTCTCGTTTGAGATATGTATGTAGTTTCAAGAAGGTCCTCAGCTCAGAATCCAAATCAGTGAAGTCTGTGACATCTGGATAAACGATTATAATCAAGCGTTTTCTTGGGTCCATGGAGGTAGCCCTGATGGCCATACGGAACTCGAAGCGCCCCCAGGATGACTGCACAAAGTTTTTGGTCATCAGTAGAATGATTCTCTTAGATTCGTCAATCGATTTTAATATGCAGCCTGGAATGGATTCTCCAATTAACCAATCCCGTTGATAGAAGCATAGTCGAAATCCACGGGGACCATTCTCCAATTTCTCCACGTACTCCGCAATGAGTGCCGAGTCCAAGTGGGAGTACGCAAGAAATGCTTCAAATCTCAGGACTTTAGCATTTTCGGGATCCGGATGTGAAATGCAACTAAGACAAAGATTGTGTTGATAAAGCCATAATACAATAGACTTTTTGAAATAAATAAATGCCAATATTACAACACTGAATCCAACAAGAGATCCAAGAATGATTATAGCGTGAGTCTTATATGATGGACAAATATCCTTTTTAAAGGCCAATTCCATTAGTTCTAGATTTTCCTCATAGCATTTGATACTATGACGATCCTCAATCAGATGCGATGAGTTGATAACATACAAAATGAAAGCTTCAGTTTCGCAATTGCAAATCCATGGATTCCCCGAAAGTCTAAGCCGTAAAGTATTTGATCTCATGGATAGAAATGCCAGCACTTGCTTATCAAGAGTTCGTATTTTGTTGTTCCGTATGTCCAAATAAGTTATATTGGGTGGTAATTCATCCACCTTTAATTGTGTTAAGTTATTATTGGGCACAATCAGTTCACGTAGATTAAGGTATCCGTATAAGGTCGAGTTTGGTAATGTGGTAATTTTTGTGTTGTTCAATTGAAGTGATGCGTTTCCAGTTATTGGGATCGGAATAATTGGCATTTCTTGATTACAATTAATTATAAATCGTTTTGTTTCACGCTCTAAATAGCACTCACAGCCATAGGGACATGTCTTATTATGTATGTCCACACCGAATGTACAAATTATTTTAGTATCAAAGCAAATAAAAGCTTTCATTTTATTTTTATAAGTCCAGCTAGCACCAGTGGATCCTGTGTAAACTTGAATAATGGCTAATTTTGTATACAAGTTTTCACCATATTCCTTGATCGCATGATATAATATATCACCACTAATACCTAAATATTCCAATTGATTTTGTAAGGTTTTAGAGCTGAAACGAAAAAACCAAATTAAAATTACTATTCTTTCATATAACTGTAGGATTGGGATATGAATCGACTTAGGATATATGCACAGATGTAAGAGTGTGGGGGGTATAACGGTTGATACATGAGTGTGAATGTCATGCTAGATAAAATATATATACGTATGTCGGGCGGGAAATCTAAATTATTATTAGCAGTGAGTGTGCCGAAGTAAAAGTGACGTTCATAGTCGCTATGGCGCAGATATTATTTTGATTAAAATATGTACAAAGTATTAGAGAAAGTATAAAATGTATACATAACTCTGTGAAATTCGATTTTTCCTTATAACCTTGACGTGTATTTCAAATAAAAAAGTGTATTAAGATAAATTAACCAGCGCTAAACGTAGAAGCTTTTCCCATTAATCAGATTGTACTTAAATAATTATAAGAATTATATTAAAATAAACATACCGCATCCACTCCATATTATTTGTCCATGAGACATCAATTACATCAAGTACTGTCAATTTTGTTAAATTGTCAAAATGCTCTGGATATAGCATTAGATGGGAACAGTATTGAAATTTAATGTACGATAAATTTGCCAGGCCATAAAAACTTTCTTTATGAATTTCAAGCTCGTGTGGCTTGTGATCCTTTAAACCAGATAAAGTAAAGCTTTCCAAGTTTGTTGCACCGCTCAAAAAGGTTTTATTGAGAATAAAATTTTTGACGGTATAATCTGCAAACCGAACAAATATTTCTAGTGTTCTCAGCTGAGTCATATTAGTGAAATGTAAATTCTCGCACTTATAATCTTTGACATCAACAGTCAAATAAAATCTTTTTAAATGTTTAAAGTTTTGCAAAAACTGATTTACATCTTGGCAGCTTGCCGCCATGCGCCAATTTAATTCCTCCAAATAGCGTAAATTATTTGCCATGGAATTCATAATATTATAATCGGCATCATAACGGGATAGGATTTTAATTCTGTTCCAAGTAAAATTTTTGCATTTCTTGAAGACATTTCCAAGATAATCTATTCCTTGATCTTCACATGTCAAATTTGATATGCAACGTGCTTGCATTTCCGCTAGATTTTCAAACATATATACACCGTCGTTATCCAATTCACATTTTCCATCAAACTCTTGAATAACAATTTTTGAATCCATGCGCAACTTCAGTGATTCGATATAAGAGTAAATACATTGGAATGCATAGTTATCACCATCTAACTTCATTTCACAGTCTCCATGCCCGTAGCGAATGTCTATCTTGAAGATCCATTTCAAAACATCTGGATAAATTTTACCACTTGTGTTGCTTAAACCAGTGCAAACTATGGATATTGCAAAGATTAACGAAATTATTTGAAGTAATTTAATAAACATTTCCTATTTATGTTGGCAATTAACACGTCTCAATACTCCAAAAGCTAAATAAGGACTGAGCAGCGATTGGCAAGCTCGTTAAGAAGAAACCTCTGCTTTATGTTATTTTAGCTCCTTGGGGACTGAGCAGTTGCAGAGTAAGTTTATTTGTAGGCACATTTTTTTATAAATAAATGAATAATAATAATAAATAAATATGAATAAATTTTTCATTCTCGCGTCAGAACGGGAGTTTCGACTACAGCTACAACTCAAAATCTTTGACTATATTTCTGTCAACATATTGACGGAGATCACAATTATTTACACAATCGCAATGCCCTTGTTTACCATAGAAACCAGAGTAAATAATGAATCTTATAATATATTTATATTATACATTTTTGTTATAATTATAATTGTATAATATTTTAAAATCATTAAAAAAATTCCTTCAAAAATATTTCTGATTTATTTTTCCCGTTCCATGATACCCATTTATGCATTACTCAAAAAATTACAGCATTATTATTATATATGCGGGTTATTTCCATTTTCTCAATAGAAAGCTCTCAAAAATTTATAACAAAATGTATAAAAATTTGATAAGCAAAAAACGTATTTACTTATTTGAAAAACATTATTTTGATGGGATATTTCTAGCTGTTCAGCACGAGCGCGGTCCATGGAAACCAAAGCTGCATCCGCAATTGCATCATCATCATCATCATGCGGCGGCTGCAGCGGCATCTCATCATGCGGCCGCCGCCCATGCCCACCATCACCATCATCATCATCACGCCCATGCGGCGGTGGCACATCATGCCGCTATGGACTGCATCATCATCATGGCGGGCATTTGCCGGTGTCACTGGTCAACTTGTCCGCCTCGTTTGACTATACACAGCACATTTCGATACATGCACCGCCGACTGGTTTTCACCTGGCCCCAACTGGTGCTCAACCTGCTTCACATACGCACCAGGCGGCACATTCGGGTGCACCTGACTTTCATCATACGGCGCATGGACACCAGCTGGCACCACATGGCAATGGCAGCAGTGCAGGGACTACTGGTGCCGGTGGTGCTGCTGGTGCTCCCGGTGGTTCTTCTGCCGTTTCCATTACCTTTCCACCCCACTTGCTGCATCACAATCTCATTGCGGAAGCGGTCAGCAATTTGACAGGGATTATGGCGGCAACGGCATGGGCTACAGCCACAGCAGTCGCCGCTGTCGTCTCCACATTGCCATATGCCCAAGCCACATGTGCAGCATTAGGTGGCAACAACAACAACAATTATTCATCGCCATCGCCCAGCAGCTCAATACCGTCCATATCAAGCATTGGTTCACGCAGTGCTGGAGGAAAAGCAAGCGTTCGTTGTCTCAGCCTGGGCAGTGAGAGTCCTCGGGTTAATGTGGAAACGGAGACGCCATCGCCATCAGCGTCGCCTCTATTGAGCGCCGGCAGCGTCTCGCTAGCACCAACGTTGACAGACTCACAGAGCTTTTCAGCCTCCAGCACGTCGCCCCATCCGCCACAGAATTCGAAGCACTGCCTCAGTGAAGCTTCGCATCAGACCAACAACAATGCCACAACGCCACCAAGCAATGCAGCCCTTCTTATGCACAGCATTCACGTCAACAACAACAATAACAATACAAACAATAACAACAATAGCAACGATAACTATTATAACAATGCAAACAATAAACAACTTAGCTACACATCGGGCTCACCCACGCCGCCAACACCAACGCCACCACCACGTCCTAGGGGCGGCTGCAACGCCTCGAATGGACTTCTGGAACTGCTGCTCAGCTCGGACAAGTGTCAGGAGCTTATCCAGTACCAGGTGCAACATAATGCGCTACTCTTTCCGCCGCCGCTGCCGCAACAGCTGCTGGACTCGCGTCTGCTCTCGTCGGAGATGCTCCAGGAGACGACGGCGCGTCTGCTCTTCATGGCCGTGCTTTGGGTCAAGTGTCTGATGCCGTTCCAGACACTGTCCAAAAATGATCAACATTTACTACTACAGGTGCGTACAGAATTAAATATATCATCAAGTAATAAATAACTTTTATTTTAACATTTTTTTTATTTAACGTAAATTGTTATTAAAATATGTAAGAAAAAATGAATTGCAACTTTTTCTGAAATAAAAAAAAAAAATTAAAATGGCCAAGTAATTGTGATATACCTAATTATTATCAGGAATCCTGGAAGGAGCTATTTCTGCTTAATCTCGACAGATCATGAAGGCGATTGCACTCTTTGCACCCGAAACTGCCGGCCTGTGCGACGTGCAGCCCGTAGAGATGCTGCAGGATCAGGCGCAGTGCATCCTGTCCGATCACTTGCGGTTACGCTATCCACGGCAGGCGACACGCTTTGGGCGCCTGCTGCTGCTTTTGCCCTCGCTGCGCACGATACGAGCGGCGACAATTGAGGCGCTCTTCTTCAAGGAGACCATCGGGAATGTGCCGATTGCGCGACTTTTGCGCGATATGTACGCCGGCGCAGGTTGACAAGTAGATGACTGGGCGTGTCCAAGGCGTGGCCTGCCCCCAAAATGTTGTCAAAATCGATTCGCTTAGCACTTAAGCGTCAACAATTTTTGTCATTTGCAACACGAATAAAGAAGAGTATATAAAAAAAGGAAATGTAAAAAATTGCTAACTGGACTGCAGCTGCAACAGTTCACAGCGTACGATGTTCATGTAATAGATACATGCCACGCCCATTCGGATGATCATTTCCTAGAATTGACATTAAATAAAAAAAGATAATATCATTTGTATTCTTATAATTTTTTAAGTTTATTTTTATTTATGTTTCAGTTTGCTGTGTTTGTCGCTTGTCCTGCACATGGTTATGGGGCATCGCATAAATCAGTTTTTCCCAAAACTTAGAACCTTCTCGTTTGAGATATGTATGTAGTTTCAAGAAGGTCCTGAGCTCAGAATCCAAATCAGTGAAGTCTGTGACATCTGGATAAACGATTATAATCAAGCGTTTTCTTGGGTCCATGGAGGTAGCCCTGATGGCCATACGGAACTCGAAGCGCCCCCAGGATGACTGCACAAAGTTTTTGGTCATCAGTAGAATGATTCTCTTAGATTCGTCAATCGATTTTAATATGCAGCCTGGAATGGATTCACCAATTAACCAATCCCGTTGATAGAAGCATAGTCGAAATCCACGGGGACCATTCTCCAATTTCTCCACGTACTCCTCAATGAGTGCCGAGTCCAAGTGGGAAAACGCAAGGAATGCTTCAAATCTCAGGACTTTAGCATTTTCGGGATCCGGATGTGAAATGCAACTAAGACAAAGATTGTGTTGATAAAGCCATAATACAATAGACTTTTTGAAATAAATAAATGCCCATATTACAACACTGAATCCAACAAGAGATCCAAGAATGATTATAGCCTGAGTCTTATATGATGGACAAATATCCTTTTTAAAGGCCAATTCCATTAGTTCTAGATTTTCCTCATAGCATTTGATACTAAAACGATCCTCAATCAGATGCGATGAGTTGATAACATACAAAATGAAAGCTTCAGTTTCGCAATTGCAAATCCATGGATTCCCCGAAAGTCTAAGCCGTAAAGTATTTGATCTCATGGATAGAAATGCCAGCACTTGCTTATCAAGAGTTCGTATTTTGTTGTTCCGTATGTCCAAATAAGTTATATTGGGTGGTAATTCATCCACCTTTAATTGTGTTAAGTTATTATTGGGCACAATCAGTTCACGTAGATTAGAGTATCCGTATAAGGTCGAGTTTGGTAATGTGGTAATTTTTGTGTTGTTCAATTGAAGTGATGCGTTTCCAGTTATTGGGATCGGAATAATTGGCATTTCTTGATTACAATTAATTATAAATCGTTTTGTTTCACGCTCTAAATAGCACTCACAGCCATAGGGACATGTCTTATTATGTATGTCCACACCGAATGTACAAATTGTATTAGTATAATAGCAAATAAAAGCTTTCGTTTTATTTTTATAAGTCCATTTAGCAACATTGTATCCTGTGTAAACTTGAATAATGGCTAATTTTGTATACAAGTTTTCACCATATTCCTTGATCGTATGATTTAATAAATCATTACTAATACCTAAATATTCCAATTGATTTTGTAAGGTTTTAGAGCTGAAACGAAAAAAACAAAATTAAAATTACTATTCTTTCATATAACTGTAGGATTGGGATATGAATCGACTTAGGATATATGCACAGATGTAAGAGTGTGGGGGGTATAACGGTTGATACATGAGTGTGAATGTCATGCTAGATAAAATATATATACGTATGTCGGGCGGGAAATCTAAATTATTATTAGCAGTGAGTGTGCCGAAGTAAAAGTGACGTTCATAGTCGCTATGGCGCAGATATTATTTTGATTAAAATATGTACAAAGTATTAGAGAAAGTATAAAATGTATACATAACTCTGTGAAATTCGATTTTTCCTTATAACCTTGACGTGTATTTCAAATAAAAAAGTGTATTAAGTTAAATTAACCAGCGCTAAAAGTAGAAGCTATTCCCAATAATAAGATTGTACTTAAATAATTATAAGAATTATATTAAAATAAACATACCGCATCCACTCCATATTATTTGCCCGTCTGACATCAATTACATCAAGTACTGTCAATTTTGTTAAATTGTCAAAATGCTCTGGATATAGCATTAGATGGGAACAGTATTGAAATTTAATGTACGATGAATTTGCCAGGCCATAAAAACTTTCTTTATGAATCCTAAACCCGTGTGGCTTGTAATCCTTTAAACCAGATAAAGTAAAGCTTTCCAAGTTTGTTACACCGCTCAAAAAGGTTTTATTGAGAATAACATTTTTGTTGGTATCTGGCAACCGAACACCTATTTCTAGTGTTCTCAGCTGAGTCATATTAGTGAAATGTAAATTCTCGCACTTATTATTACCGACCATAACAGTCAAAGAACATCTTTTTAAATGTTTAAAGTTTTGCAAAAACTGATTTATATCTTGGCAGTTTGCCATCATGCTCCAATTTAATTCCTCCAAAGAGCGTAAATTATTTGCGATGGAATTCATAATATTATAATCGGCATAAATAGGGGTTCGTATTTTAATTCTGTTCCAAGTAAAATTTTTACATTTCTTGAAGACATTTCCAAGATTATCCATTCCTTGATCTTCACATGTCAAATTTGATATGCAACGTGCTTGCATTTCCGCTAGATTTTCAAACATATATACACCGTCGTTATCCAATTCACATTTTCCATCAAACTCTTGAATAACAATTTTTGAATCCATGCGCAACTTCACTGATTCGATATAAGAGTAAATACATTGGAATGCATAGTTATCACCATCTAACTTCATTTCACAGTCTCCATGCCCGTAGCGAATGTCTATCTTGAAGATCCATTTCAAAACATCTGGATACATTTTACCACTTATGTTGCTTAAACCAGTGCAAACTATGGATATTGCAAAGATTAACGAAATTATTTGAAGTAATTTAATAAACATTTCCTATTTATGTTGGCAATTAACACGTCTCAATACTCCAAAAGCTAAATAAGGACTGAGCAGCGATTGGCAAGCTCGTTAAGAAGAAACCTCTGCTTTATGTTATTTTAGCTCCTTGGGGACTGAGCAGTTGCAGAGTAAGTTTATTTGTAGGCACATTTTTTTATAAATAAATGAATAATAATAATAAATAAATATGAATAAATTTTTCACTCTCGCGTCAGAACGGGAGTTTCGACTACAGCTACAACTCAAAATCTTTGACTATATTTCTGTCAACATATTGACGGAGATCACAATTATTTACACAATCGCAATGCCCTTGTTTACCATAGAAACCAGAGTAAATAATGAATCTTATAATATATTTATATTATACATTTTTGTTATAATTGTAATTTGATAATATTTTAAAATCATTAAAAAAATTCCTTCAAAAATATTTCTGATTTATTTTTCCCGTTCCATACATTGGCTTAAGCTCATGATACCCATTTATGCATTACTCAAAAAATTACAGCATTATTATTATATATGCGGGTTATTTCCATTTCCTCAATAAGAAAGCTCTCAAATATGTATAACAAAAAATTTGATAAGCAAAAAACGTATTTACTTATTTGAAAAACATAATTTTGATCGGATGTTTCTAGCTGTTCAGCACGAGCGCGGTCCACGCAAACCAAGGCTGCATCCGCAATTGCATCATCATCATCATCATGCGGCGGCTGCAGCGGCATCTCATCATGCGGCCGCCGCCCATGCCCACCATCACCATCATCATCATCATCATCATCATCACGTCCATGCGGCGGCGGCACATCATGCCGCTGCCGCTGCAGCTGCTGCCGCTGGACTGCATCATCATCATGGCGGGCATTTGCCGATGTCACTGGTTATCAACGTGTCCGCCTCGTTTGACTATACACAGCACATTTCGATGCATGCACCGCCGACTGGTTTTCATCTGGCACCAACTGGTGCTCAACCTGCATCACGTACGCACCAGGCGGCACATTCGAGTGCACCTGCCTTTCATCATACGGCACATGGACACCAGCTGGCACCACATGGCAATGGCAGCAGTGCAGGGACTACTGGTGCCTGTGGTGCTGCTGGTGCTCCCGGTGGTTCTTTTGCCGTTATTACCTTTCCACCCCACTTGCTGCATTACAATCTCATTGCGGAAGCGGCCAGCAAGTTGCCAGGGATTACGGCGGCAACGGCATTGGCTACAGCAACAGCATCGGCTACAGCAACAGTAGTCGCCGCTGTCGTCTCCACATCACCATATGCCCAAGCCACATCTGCAGCAATAGGTGGCAACAACAACAACAACTATTCATCGCATCTCAATACAGTCCATATCGAGCATTGGTTCACGCAGTGCTGGAGGAAGAGCAAGCGTTCGTTGTCTCAGCTTGGGCAGTGAGAGTCCTAGAGTTAATGTGGAAACGGAGACGAACGGACGGACAGACGGACGAACAGACGGACGGACAACCTGCCGTTATATAAATTTTGGTGTAGAGTTACAGAAATTATTGGACGAAAGCGCCGAGACGGACGGGACGGACGATCCACTGCGTAGTTTGTAGATGCCTCTTTTCCTCACCCCTTGACTTGCCTCGTTCTTGAGTGCATTTGTCTCATTAAGATTCTAAATACAAGCGATGCACTTTCAAATTTTGCCGTCCAATGCCAGTTTGTACTTTAGCAGCAAGATCGCAGAATTTCTATTTTGTCATTTTCGACGAGTCAAATTTTGCACTACGAAAAATGGTTTTGCTTTCAGCCAAAAATAAGAAATTAGTCCCATAAATTGGCAACGCAAAAACGAGCATTAGTTGCTGACTTTTTGAACTTTTTTATACCAAAGAGTTTCTAATGTTTGGCAGACAAGCTTGAGTGCTATTTTGTCGATCAATTGGCATGACTTAGCCAGATTTTCTTGGCCAGTCTGTTGGAGGCGGAGAACTTTTCAAGTGAAATATCGATGAAAAATCAATGTTGCCATCGATGTTTATCCAGTTCTCTTTTTATGCGATGCTTTAAAAATTGCATAATCAAATTTGCTCAGGTAAATTTATTAAAATGTTTGCTTGTCACTTTACGTACAGTATACAATAATAAAATGCATGTTGTTGACAGTTCAGACTTTTATCAACTCTGCCAATAAATTGCGTCTATTTTGCCTTATATAGGCTAAGATTAAAAAAAATATAGCGAATAGCATTAAATATTGCATGTCAGTTTGGATGACACTAAAAATAAATCGATTCGAACAAACAAAAATAGAGCGATGCGGAAATTTTGACAGCACAGAATAAACGCAAAATAAAAATGAGTCGAAAGATTTATTTTTATTTATAGTTAGTTTTCAATAGTCGCATCGTGCCCCCAAGTCTGCAAAATATAAGAAATACGTGTGTATACAAAAATAATACAGAAACCCGAAATCTCTTCAATATTTATGACGCATTAAATGCAAAAAGGAAGACAACAGATCCACTCCCGCAAACCCCCATTCGACCACGACAGCACAAAGGGTTAAAATATGGTTCATCCTTTTGCGACAGCACGCGGCGTGCATAATAATAAATGTGAGTGGATACGCACAACTCATATAATAATAATAATAATAATAATAAAAATAATAATAAAAATATGACAAGAAAACCAGTTGGCTGAAACAACAAATAATAACATGACACAAGCCTCAAGACCAAAGTTCGCTTTGAAATTTTACTCTCATCCCCATTTCCTCCCACAATACTCAATCGCATGTCGCCCAGCCTCCGATTTATGAGCCAACCGAGTCAGATAATACAGGATAATAGGAACTTCGGAGGTGCACTTTGTGTGACATACATTTAAAGTAGTATATGAAAAGTGAGGCGCAGCTCAAACAAGTTGAAATCTTGTCATCAAGGCTGTCGTATTGTGCGAGGCGATAATCGAAAGAGCCGGAATTGAGGTATGACAAAGAAAATTTAATATCGTAGAAGTATTTCAGAAACAGTTAGAAGTTAAGAGAAGCAATGAGAGAGAGAGAGAGAAAGAGAAATATTGATTGAAATTGAATTATATCCAACAAATATTTCGATTCGTGCATTTTTTTTACAAATCTTATTCAATTTGAATTTCTATATATGCAAGCATTCCCATTTATTTTTTATCATTATATTTAAAGGCATTGCATTCAGTCCAAAACTAATTCTAGCAAGTCCACTTGTCAATTTTTTTAAATTATTTAAATTGTTATTAGGCAACAATAGCGATGAGCAACTAAAAAAAATTTACACAATATTTGCAGCTGCAATAGACGCACTTCTTGAACAGATAGCTTGCAACATTGCAGACATGATTTTATTAGCCGATCAGCAGAATGCGCGTCGGATGTGGCACAGTGTCATCTTCGGCATTTTCAAGCCGTTTGATGGAACTGACGAGCATCTGAGGCACCTCAGGCGAACGCCAAACAGCTCAAGGTTTCGGCAACAGTAAGCATCAGCGAACCGAGCACTATCAGTCACTGCAGCATCAGTCCTGAACCTCAAGGTGAATCCTTGAAAAGGCCACACAAAACGCTGCTGGCACTGAGCAACATTCCAAGGGCATTCTGCTGCGTCATGTGGGCTGCTCCACCCCTTGCCTCAGATGTTGCAATCTGAAGTTGAATCTGATGACCGATGTCTGATGACCGTTCCTGCTGTAGCTGCGCTCCTTCTGATTGGCCATCCCTTGATACTGCTAATTACTCAACTTGTTGCTGTTCTTGTTGTGGTTGAATTTGTTGATTGGTAGATACTATTGGATTACAGATTAAAAACAGAAAAAAAATTAAATTAAAAAACAAAAAGAATTAAACGGACACGGAAATAATGCTTGAAACGGAAATCAGTTGACAATGCATCCGCAGTGTCTGCACAAAATTGGCTGGGCGGACAAATTGTGTCGGGTCTGCAGTAAAACGAATGTCGGCCATTTCAATGAGTATCCACCGGAGACTGCAAACAGGGAGCCATCAATGCCAAGAAGTCCGAAATGGTTGCACTGAGGCGCATCACAACTGCATATGTGCGATAGATTTGTGAATGTGTTTCGCCTCCTTCTTCACGCTGCTTGAATGCTACTACGACTGCTACCCAAACTTTAGCGACTAACGCCTCAGCTGCAGCTGCGTCTTGCAGTATTAAAGCGAAAATTAGTTGAAAAATATAAGTTTGTGAATTATAAATAATATTTATGAATATAGTAAATTTGATTGTTTGATTTTAATTTATTAATTACTTCCCATGCTTGTTAACATTTGAATTATACAAATCTGCTAACTGTTAAAAGTTCTCAAAAAGTCTGCTTTCTTTCTTACCTTCAAATATATATTTGCTCAGCAGTGGCTGCAAAACTGTGCGCCTCACGCAATCGTCTTAGCAAAGCACAGTTGGTGTCAAACTGCTGCGCATGCTCGAGCTTTAAGGCATTTACATTTATTGTATATGTTTCAATGAGCAGAAAATTGATTAAAATTCTTAAATGATAAGGCCAAATAAATAAATAAAAGTAAAATGAAAAATATAAAAAAACGTTATTAAATGATTTTCATAATTGACTTACCTAATTCGTTTCAGCTCAGATTTAAATTAAATCTTTTGTAAAGATTATATGAAAATGAGCAATGATGCGACCACACTTGCCTAATTTGCAAATATTAATAGCAGCCGCATACACACCCCAAACACACACACCCCCCGCCCAGTGCCGTTGCTCTGCAACAGTTGTTTCGTCTTTTGGCGCCAAAAATAGCAACGAACATAAACAAAATGCGACCTTGTGTCGCAAACACTGCGCACAAAGACTCAACCAAAGCTCCCTCGCTCACTCCTGTGGCTCTCTTTGAGTGGTTTACAACAGCGGCTAAATGTGGGTCACACGCTGCGTATGAGTGACATTCTGGTAACAGACAAGCTGCTGCTGCCTCGTGCAGGCATTTCTCAGTTGTACATGAGACGTTTGCATTTAGATATGTTACGCTGCTTCTAAATTGTCACGATTGTAGTCGCCGCCAGGAGCCAGCACGGATGGAGTCAAGATTTCGATGACCAATCAGCGGTGGAGCAAACATATCCTCTGTGCGGCAGTTGTAGTCATTATGATGTTTGTCATCTGCCTGGCGAATAAAACATATTTGTAGGGTTTTAGCTGATGGGATTTGCGGCTATCTTAGTCACGCCGAAGATAACATACCCTTGTAGAAAGGAGTCAACTTGCCGTTATATAAATTTTAGTGCAGAGTTACAGAAATTATTGGACGAAAGCACCGAGACGGACGGGAAAATGCCCATCGAAGGCCAAACTGGTTATCATGATGGCGACGACCCACTGCGTAGTTTGTAGATGCCTCTTTTAGTTACCCCTTGACTTGCCTCGTTCTTGAGTGCATGTGTCTCATTAAGATTCTAAACACAAGCGATGCACTTTAAAATTTTGTCGTCCAATGCCAGGTTGTACTTTAGCTGCAAGATCGCAGAATTTCTATTTTTGACCGCTCCTGCTGTAGCTGCGCTCCTTCTGATTGGCCATCCCTTGATACTGCTAATTACTCAACTTGTTGCTGTTCTTGTTGTGGTTGAATTTGTTGATTGGTAGATACTATTGGATTACAGATTAAAAACAGAAAAAAAATTTAATTAACAAACAAAAAGAATTAAACGGACACGGAAATAATGCTTGAAACGGAAATCAGTTGACAAGGCATCCGCAGTGTCTGCACAAAATTGGCTGGGCGGACAAATTGTGTCGGGTCTGCAGTAAAAAGAATGTCGGCCATTTCAATGAGTATCCATCGGAGACTGCAAACAGGGAGCCATCAATGACAAGAAGTCCGAAATGGTTGCACTGAGGCGCATCACAACTGCATATGTGCGATAGATTTGTGAATGTGTTTCGCCTCCTTCTTCACGCTGCTTGAATGCTACTACGACTGCTACCCAAACTTTAGCGACTAACGCCTCAGCTGCAGCTGCGTCTTGCAGTATTAAAGCGAAAATTAGTTGAAAAATATAAGTTTGTGAATTATAAATAATATTTATGAATACAGTAAATTTGATTGTTTGATTTTAATTTATTAATTACTTCCCATACTTGTTAACATTTGAATTATACAAATCTGCTAACTGTTAAAAGTTCTCAAAAAGTCACCTTTCTTTCTTACCTTCAAATATATATTTGCTCAGCAATGGCTGCAAAACTGTGCGCCTCACGCAATCGTCTTAGCAAAGCGCAATTGGTGTCAAACTGCTGCGCATGCTCGAGCTTTAAGGCAGCTGCATTTTTTGTATATGTTTCAATGAGCAGAAAATTGATTAAAATTCTTAAATGAAAAATTAAAAAATACAAAAAACGTTGTTATTAAATGATTTTCATAATTGGCATACCTAATTCGTTTGAGCTCAGATTTAATCTTGTAAAGATTATATGAAAATGCGCAATGATGCGACCACACTTGCCTAATTTGTAAATATTAATAGCTGCCGCATACACACCCCAAACACACACACCCCCCCGCCCAGTGCCGTTGCTCTGCAACAGTTGTTTCGTCTTTTGGCGCCAAAAATAGCAACGAACATAAACAAAATGCGACCTTGTGTCGCAAACACTGCGCACAAAGACTCAACCAAAGCTCCCTCGCTCACTCCTGTGGCTCTCTTTGAGTGGTTTACAACAGCGGCTAAATGTGGGTCACACGCTGCGTATGAGTGACATGCTGGTAACAGGCAAGCTGCTGCTGCCTCGTGCAGGCATTTCTCAGTTGTACATGAGACGTTTGCGATGCAAGTCTGTCGTCGTCCTGACGTTGCTTTAGCCGTCGCCTTGTCTGGAAAATCGGCGCGCTTTTTTTTTAGTGGAAATTCCGGCTCGTTAGTCTCGAATCAATAGCACTGTTAGCCAAAGGAGCCAAATAAAACAAGGATAAGTGTCGCCAACAATTGTGCGACGCGGCTATTGTTGTTTTATTTTAGGCAGCGGCTTTGTTACTTGCACTTGACCGCCTTTTGTTCTTTAAGTGCCAGCAGCGCCTGCCAAACTGTAAGTGATATTTGCAAGTCAACATTAAAAATGCAGCAATCCTAAGTGGATGGTTCCTTGGTTATTGCCACACCTGCTGCAAGCCACCGAGCAAAGTGAAAATTGTGAATATAACGCATACGCAACGCTGTCAGCGACACAACACAAAACGAGCTGTGGCCTTACAGCACAAGCCGACACAAACACACACACAGACAGTCAGCCGAAGTGACAGACAGACAGATATTCAGTCAGGCATTCAGTGTGACAGACATTTACGACAAGCCAAAGGATTCCACAAACACACCACTTTATGTTGTGGCTGCCTTTTGCACTTGACGCCAGGCATAATTTAAGTGTAACCACATTTCTGTAGTCGCATCACAACAGCAACACAAGGGCAGGGGGCGTGGCATGTTGCGTTGTGTACAATTTATTGCCATTACTATTACAGCCAAAAACACGTATCCGTTTTTGCTCATGACAAATGCGACTGTTTTGGCAGACAACAATTTAGCTTTATGTTTTCACCATAAAATATTTATGGCTGAATAAGCTTTAACCACATAAAATATGCCCTTTTTGTGGTTTTCAATGCTTAAATCATAGTCATTTTATTAAAGTCTTTGCACTTAATAACTAAATTAAAATTGTTGAGAGAGTCGCTTACTTAGCTTTCTTTTAAGTACACAAATGAAAAGGCTTTAGAGTGTATCTTGTAGTTCATTTTGCACGTGCAACTACCTAAATTGAGAACAACTTCCGTGCGTGTCTCCTTGGTTTAATTTGGGGTTTTATTTTTTTGTTGTACTTTGTATCACTTGTGCTTCGCTTAATACTGTGTCTCCCCCAACCGCCCAGCTTATGGCAATTTTATTGGACTACCACAAGTAAAACTTATGTATAATTCATAACCCAAAAAATCCAATGGTTTTTCTCTCTGCTTTTCACTTGGTGTTCACCTTCGGCAGTCGGCTGATTGTGGCGATAATAATGTCTATTAATACCGTCACCACCTCACCAACTTTTCCTGGAGTTGTATATACATATATATATATATATATATATATACAACTGTTGGTAGCTAATTTAATTGCCCTGCTCCAACTGGCGGCCCAAGTCTCATTTGCGGTCGAACCTTTTCTTGCTTCACATTTATTTTATATGTATTCCCTGCGGCCATTTTATGGAAACATCATCAGCAGACTCTCTCAGACTCGCAACTAACTAACTACTCGCAACTACGTATATAACTCGAGTTAAGGTTTCCCGCGATAAAACGAAAAGTTTTACTCATTTCACTTAATGGGCCATACGTTTACACACATGTCTGTATGTAGGCGAAAGTAATTCTCAGGACGTAAAAAAATTTGTTTAAATATTGATTGTAACGTGTGTGTTGCTGTGTGTGTGTTGGGTGTGTGTTGTGTGTGTATTGCTGTATGTGCGTATTGCTGTGTGTGTTGTGTGTGTGTGGCTGTGTGTGTTGTGTGTTGTATGTGACACACTCGAAACGTGCTTCATAATGCAAATTGCATTAGGGCTTCTAGGGGCATGGTGGTTGTTGAAATGGAGTGCCTAAAGTTGTCTTTTGTGATTCAGCTAGCAACGAAACAAAGGTCAACCCTGCCTCTAAACTAAGTTGCGGCAGCTTCCGAGCTGATGACGTTATCATGCGGGCATTTAAAAAAGGGAAACCGCAGTTTACGGCGAACACTCAATACCCTTCACTTGTTATCACAGCTGAGCACTGTGAGAGTCGCAACTTGAAGCAAGTGTGCAACAATTATTGGGCGACCTGTTGAACACCAAGTATTAAAAATCATCTACACTTGCAGCAAAGTTATTACAGTCAATCCATTTGAAATATAAATATATATATATTGTTTAGTTATTTAGTTATCGTAATCGTCATCAAATTATTTTTAAGTTTTGACAGTTTCTTTACATAATTTCTAACAAACTTTACCAAGAATATTATCTTATAGGCAGCTATAAATAGCTATATCAATTTACCTATCCGATATACGTTTCAGAATATGTCACACAAGTAGTAACAAATTAAGTGACAAAATTATAATGTGCTTTCATTTATAGTCCTGCCCTCTCTTTGTTGAGTCATCAACTATTTATGGTAGCGAATTACAATTAACAATTCCCAAGTGATTCTGTCGCAAATTAAGCGTTCACTGCCAAACTAACTGGTGTTGGCAACAGAAGTGTTGGCTTTAACTAGCTGCTAAATGTAAACATAGCCAGGCAACTTGGGAATGTTGTTAGTGATGTTGCTGCTACACCCAACCATCTAATCAATATATGTAAATATAATAATGCATAGCTAATGCAGATAATTAACTCAATTTACTGCCATTCATGGGTCTTATAATCAAGTCCCAACTGTCGACATAGCTCTCCACCTCCCTTCGCCTACTTAACTGATTGGCAATTTGTTACATTTACTCAGTGATTCGATTTGCTTCACTGATCATCCATAAATCAAAGACAACGTGATGTCATTTATCAGAGTGCAAGCAGAAGACGATTGCAAAATAAAACAAGGAGCTTGTGACCTCAATTGATGTTGCTGCAACTGTTTGTGGCATGCCAGCTAGTGTAGCTTTTAGCAGTTCTCAATTTGTGGCTGGGCTAGCATCAAAGTTTACTGTTCAAACATGTCTTCAATTTCACGAAGGCACAATCCAAGAGTTCAAAGTTGAAAACACTGAGTGCTCAATATGCAGAAGCCGCATGTGCCACGAGCGGAACTAAAATCAAAATCAAGACAGAGTTAAATCAAATATTTATATAGCAATTAAAGCACAACACATGCAACGAGCATTGCAGGTGGTTGCGTGACTCGCAACTAACTATCGGCATTAAATATCAGTTTTATATTATCGTCATACATACATATGTACGTACGTATACGTATAGAAAAAACGGATAATTTAAGCATAACAGTAACTCCTTGGTTCCACGAATTCTATGCCACTCATAACACTAACATTAATTTTGTCATTTGACGCATTTTTATACACAAGTGAATTTGAATCATAAACTTTGATGACTATATAAAGTCATTACACCGTTTTAGCTCTTTTATATATGTATTAATTGATTGTTTTACATATTTTGAAGCACGAGCTGAATTAATATTGAACAACTCTGTTCTCTTGGGTTCCATTCCTAAATGCGGCATTTTCATATTTTGTGCACGGAGCCTGTTGTGTGTAAACACAAAGTAAATGGCTGGCAAATTTTACATTCCCCAGGAGCGGCATTTGATGCAACATTTTTCAGTAATTTGCCTGCAGAAGCGGCGGCAGCATGCGGCAGCAATGTGTGTCCTTCAACAAGGTATGCCTGCCAGCTTTTTACATACCTCCAACACAATGTGCAGAAAGTTTGTGCGTGTGTGTGTGTGTAAGTGTGCGTGGGTGTGCGAGTGTGTTGCGCATGTTGAAGGCCACATTAAAGTTGGGCTCCTGTTGTAGTTTATTTACGTTTGATTTGAGCTTCTTATTTCTGGCGCCACTGTTTACCTTTCAATCTGTTGGCGACATTAAAAATGAATATGCCACGATTATTTCGCATACGTCACGTGTAACTTAAACATTTGTTATTTATGAAAAGCGCTGCTGCGTTTACTTAATCCGCTTGCAGCTTAGCGCGGTCAAACAACAAAAAAGAAAACAATTCCAAATTACGGAAAAACAGACAACGACAGATGCCATCATTTGCCACAGAACGTGCAACAATTAGCATTTAACGCTTGCCGCGGGAATTGTCGCTTTAATTAGCTGATAATAACACCATGCTGCAAATTATTATGCTAATTTGTGTGCAAACATTAAGAACCTGAGCAATTTATGTGTGATGTTTTTTAATTGAGTTTTTCCAAAAAGTTTATTAAATTTAATCTTGATAATTAACATTAACTTAACAAAAGTTACAAGAAAATAAAATATTTCCATAAATATGTAACAAATTTTTAATACCTAAACAAATTAATTGAATAAATGTTTTTTTGTTCTGCAAAATTCAGAAAATAAATTCAACAAATATATTTAAATTGAACTTGTATTGGGATGTAACTTCAACCAGTGCACAACCGCATAATTGCAAACAATGTCTTGTGTTGACTCGTGTAGCTTAGGCTGCCTCAATAATGCTGCCCCAAGGCGCCAAAGAATCAAACAGCGCCGAACAAAGCATTGCCCGGCTGCTGTGCAAAGCTTTTGCTCAAACGCGCAAAGCTTTCACTCCAAGCCGAAAACAAATTATTCTGCTGGCTGCAGCTCAGATGTTCCGTTCAGTTTTCAAAACGCCGTCGACGATGCAAAGGCGTCAATCGCGTTGTGCCAATTAAAAAAAAGAGAAAAATTAAAAAAAAAAAAGAAAAACATAAATAAATATTACAACAAGAATATCAAATTTTATTTAGTTTATAAATTTGTGTTTGGGTGCGTAAGATATATAGTCTTGTGGATGTTGTTTAGTTTTACTTGATGTGTAATCAAAATCCGGTTTTCGAAACACATTCAACAAATGGAATTTGTTTACTTCGTCGCTGGCTGTCTGAAGAGCGAACGGAAAATAGAACTTGATAAAAATACACAAATTGTGTTCCATATTGGCAAATTTATATTTTGAGATACTCACACACAGTGGCTGATAAGTGTGTGTGTGTGTGAGTGTATATATTTTTGGTGTATTTCAATTTAAAGACAATTTAGTACGTGCTCATTTATAGAGACTTCATATTTGCGTATTGAAATACATAATTTCTAAGCGTTTGTATTAGAAAATGGCAAAATTTGTAGACAGAAAAATTAGCAAAACATATATGCATTTCAAGGGGTAAATGACGGATAAAAGAACTGTAGATATGCGTCATATAATGGCGCAAAATATGTGGAATTCGAAATTCTCGTTTTGAACCCCTAGAACCCCTATATCTTTGTCGTTATAAATAAAAATATGTTAACTGGTTATTATATTTGTTTTCCAAGAAATCTCCCATGTATTACTTATGCTAATTTTGTGTTAATTTCTTTACTGCGTTAACCCCTACATATTATTTAAAAAATATTAACTGATATCAGCTTCTCTTATCAGTCTTTTATATATTTTTAGCCTTATTTTTACAAATTTTTCTGCGTCTATTTCTTGAGTTATTTTATATGATGCTCATTTATAGCTTAAGTAATAAGGATTTTATTGCTGGCTATAATTTATAATTCTTTTCAAATTAATCATTTTTTATTGCTGATTTTCTTATTTGTTTATAATTTTAAGTTTTCCCCACTTCCACACATAGATTTTTACCTATATTTATTTATTTTAGCTCACACACAAAGCGCACACAATCAAATTGCGACACTGAAAAGGAGAACACACAATTACAACAACAATGCTAAGGTGACACATCAATTAAATATGTATTATTATTATATGATTTATTTTTATTCATTTATTCATTTATTCACTCAATCTATTAAAACAAAACACATTGCCACCAGCGTCGCCCCTATATAATATTTATCAAATACGTATTTAAACAACAACAAGAATGCCAATGAGACGACGACGTCATTCTGTCAAACCGCAGCACCAATTATAGAGAGAAAGAGAGACAGAGTGAGAGTGAGAGAGCGAGAGCGAGATAGAGGGCCGAGAAGAAGCAGCAAGACTAATAAGTCGTTAAGCGAGTTCAAGTTCTTGGCAATGGGATGCCAATTGGACAGCTTTTCGAAGGTAGACAGCGTAAAAGTTATGTCAGCTGCCTCTCTCGTTCTCACTCTGACTCTCCCTCTCTCTCTCTCTCTCTCTGTCTGGTGTTCTTTCTGCTTCTGCTTTAATTTTTGTTTGTTGTTGTTTGTTTTCATTGCCTGGCTTGGATGGCAAGCAACAGGTGCCGCGAGACCCAAGTAAATTGCCACATTCCCCATTGGCCCCAAAATGACAAATGTCGCAGCACTTGAGTCACTTGAGCAATATGTGGAGCAGCTCACAAATATATGTACGAAAATCATCGAGCTTTGTGACACGAAGCTTTGACGACGCCTAGCTACCGTTACACGTAATCCCAGGGTGATTAATTCCGCAATAAACAACAACAAAACACATACTTAAATCGTTAAGGCGAAAAGTTCATTTTAATTTCCCCAAAAAAAGGAGATGGTGCAAAAAGAAGTAAACTTTTAAAAAGTTAAGAAAATTGGCAAAAGTAGCGGATAAAAATAAATCAGCCAAATACACCAATTTAAACTATGCAAAGCAACGCCTGTGGGCGTGGCAGTGGAAAAACGAAAACGATTAACATAAACCCAAAAAATTCTTTTTCAAGAAAAGTCAACAAATTGTCGAACAAGAATTCCGTAAATTTACCCAAGAGCTTTACATTATAGATGAGCCCTTAAAAGGGACTTTACTCTTCTCCCTTTTCAATTATTCTGGCTATTTGCCTGGCTGAGCCAAGCACTTTGGTTTGCAGAAGTTCGAACATTTTAATGTTTTTCACTGTACGAGTTCATTTTCAACTGTTCGTTTTTTAGACGTTCCACATACTCGCCAAAAAATGTATGTATGAAGCTTATTATATACAGAAGTTGTTCAAAATAAACATTCAAATAAATCCAAATTAACAGTTTGGTGTTAAAATTTGTTTTCTTAAACAAGATGAATAATAGTTCAGATTTAAGTTGATGTGAACGCCAACTGGCAGTAAGCTCAACAGGTGCTTGTTGTTGCCTCTTGTCAATTGCCACTCTGCGAGTGGAAAGCGCCACGAAACTGTGTCAATTTGTTTTGCCCACGCGACGGATGAGTAATACGCAGCCACATAATAGACATTAGCTGAGAGGTAAACAAAAATTGGAATGCACATAAAACAAAATAATGCCGGTACAAGTTTTACTGCACTCTCCAAAAGGCGGGGCGGCATCTTAAAATGACATCATCGCTAGCCGAGCAATGCTGGCAATGCTAATGTATCAGCTGCCTTTACTTAAGCAAATATTATCGACAACAACAACAATTTCTATTGCTCTAATAATAATTATTTCTCGGTTTTTTATTATTGTCTTCTAGCGATAAGAACGAGGCTGTGCCGAGCGTGCCGCTGGCAGACTTCGTTGTGCCGCCGGATCCGCAGCAGGAGGAACCAATTGTGAAGCTGGCCGAGCTCCCCAAAATGAGTGAAACACCCGTGAACAACCTTGCTGAAACAACAACGACAACAACAGCAGCAGCAACTGTAAATGGCAATGCGACAACTGAAATTGCGACCAATTCACGCAGCAGCGATGAGAACAGCATCTTCTCGGTGCTGTATGCGGTGGGCAAGAAGGTGGCCATCGTGGGCTCCATATATCTGGTCGGCTACATGGGCTGGTCTGTAGCATGGCTAATAGCCCCAGTCATTTTCGCTGTGACCCGCGATCAGCTGAGCAAGACCTCGGAGAAGAAGCGCGACATTGCCAAGGCATCGGCCCTGGCCTCCGAGAAGGATGTGATTCTGGCACGCATCGATGAGCTGCCCGCCTGGGTATATTTTCCAGATGTGGAGCGCGCAGAGTGGCTAAATAAGGTAATCCTTAAAAGATGATAGCCAATTGCCTCGTTGAGTTTATTGGGATGACAAAATCACAAACGTTTTTATCACTGAAAATTCACTCGATATCTAAACACTTTTTTATTGGTCGAAATAGATACTGAAGCAGGTGTGGCCGAATGCGAACTATTTTGCCCGCACCATAGTCAAGGAGGTGGTGGAGCCAAATGTGGCATTGGCACTCTCGCAGTACAAGATGAATGGCTTTCGCTTCGATCGAATCATATTGGGCACGATTCCGCCACGCATTGGTGGCGTGAAGATCTACGACAAGAACGTGGACCGCAATGAGATTATTATGGATTTGGATTTGTTTTATGCCAGCGACTGTGACATTAACTTCTACCTGGGTGGCATGAAGGGTGGCATCAAGGATTTCCAGATACACGGCTGGGTGCGCGTTGTGATGAAGCCACTGATACGCTCCATGCCGCTGGTGGGCGGACTGCAGATATTCTTCCTAAACAATCCGAATATCGATTTCAATCTGGTGGGCGTGATTGACTTTATGGATATGCCCGGACTATCCGATCTGCTGCGTCGTATCATTGTCGAACAGATTGGCAATGTGATGGTGCTGCCCAACAAACTACCAATTTCTCTGAGTGACGAAATCTCTGCTGTATCCCTCAAAATGCCCGAACCGGAGGTGGGTCTGCTTACAACTATATATTAATGTAGTTTGTCGCCTTATAGTCCGAGATCATTATATTTAATATTTACCGACATATATATTATAACAGGGACTGTTGCGCATACACGTCGTGGAGGCAAAGAATCTGATGAAGAAGGACATCGGTGTGCTGGGCAAGGGTAAATCGGATCCGTACGCCATTATCAATGTGGGCTCTCAAGAATTCCGGACACAGATTATCGATAACAATGTGAATCCCAAGTGGGATTACTGGTGTGAGGTGCGTATGCGCGCTGTTGTGAAACTGCAGACACAGCCTTGCTTTTTGTAATTTGTTTTTGCTGTTCGCCATTCGATTGCTGCATGCCACAAAAAACAAACACACTCACACAAATGAACACACACAATGTGTATTCAATTAATTGTTCAATTTTTGCTCAAGCCGTAGAGTTTGTTTTCTATTTGCCATTTGCCATTTGCCATTTATCATTTACCATTTTTGATTTCCATGCATATTTCTTGACTTTATGTACTCGTTATTTGTTGTGCGCCTGCCTCCAGGCGCCAGTTTTTATTGAAATGGGTCAGTGGGTCGACATACAATTGAAGGACTCGGATGATTCTAAAAAAGACGAGAGCCTCGGCAGGTAAGCTATCCTGTTTGTTTTTTTTATATATATACACACATATCTCAACTGGGGTTCGGGATCAAGTAATGCTGCTACCCTATCCGTATTCCTACTACCCCAAAACAACACCGTACGTCGTATGTGAGTAATTAATCGTAATATCTTCTATGTTGACTGCCTGTTGTATGATTGAATGTTGCATGATTTGCTTTACCAAAGATTTGAGTTATATGTTGCCAGTTTGCCCATTGTTCTCTATTTCTCTATATATCTCTCTCTCTCTCTCTCTCAATTTCTCTTTCTGACACACACCTGTTTTTCTAGGCGCCTATTTTTACCATCATCAACCACTTGGTTGGTTTTTCTTTGTGGGACTATGATCAAAGTATGGCAGGCGTTAATTCCGATGATGTATTGGGCAGGTTGTATTGCGGCATGAGACTGCATTTTTATTGTACCTAACTCCTTGTATTGCGTTTTTGAGTTCCAGTTATGTTTCATCTTGCTCCCAAGTTATGCCTATTTGTATACCAAGTATTTAACAATCCGATCACTAACAATCCGAAAAACAGACTTTGATTTCGATAAATCAACATTGACTTAGAGATCGTAAATGAAATGAATCACAATCAGAAAACAAATAAATGTGTTGACAATATGATAAACACTCACAATGAGCTTCGAGGTTAATCAAATGATTGACAACAGTTTTGACTGTAGGAATTAACCATTTAATCTTCATCTTATCGCTTCGCTTTACAAATCAAAATGCAAAATTTTCTCAGTGAAATGAGTTCATAAGCATTTTTAGAAGACAAACGAATATTACACATTTTTTATCAGTATCAGTTTTATCACATAAAAGCTGTACAAATTGAAATTTCCACAAAATCTAAGTGCGAAATAGGTGATCTTATGAAGTGAGTGCCTAAGTATGTGAGTAACCTCATTCAAATATCATTAGTATTCATGATAATGAATGCATTTGCACATACTCTAAAGAGTGCTTCAATACTCACAATCGCTTTCATGATAGTATTTTAGACAAGCTCTTAATCCAAAAGATAACTGACCGCTGAACACAACTGCTAAATACTAAAAACGTTATAATAAATAATACTATGTATACTAACTGTGAATGCGCAAAAAACACTCACACTCACAAACAGTTGGAGCACCCTGTACTGAACACTTTGCATGCCAAGTAGTTTTTTTGAACGTAGATTGATTGACTTGCGAGTAATACCCACTGTAAATATGTGCCTTAGAGTTGCCAAGCCCGCCAAATACTAACAGTATTAATTCAATGTCTTCCATATTACCGTATTATTGTTGACTGAACGGATAAGGTTGTGGTTGAGGTCTCACAACGTTCTATACTCGTGCTTAGGCTCTTTGATTGGGATCGAACAAGTGATGACGAGTCGCTCGGCAGGTCAGGCAATCGTTTACACATCAATATCAATCAGTATCCGAAAGAAAACCAAAAAAAAAAAAAACAATGCAAAAAACACATTTCCACAAATAATACTTTATGAACTAAATTCAAATTGCCCACACAGTTCTTACAGTACTCAATTCCCAAACAGTGCTCCACTTGTGGCCTGAGAACCCGCTTAAAACACTTAACAAAACAATTAATGTTGTCTTATTTTAAGATTTTCATTATTTACTAATTATGCGTTTTCTTATTGACACAATCTGCAGAGCATCTATCGATATTGCCAGCGTGATCAAGAAGGGCGTTTTGGATACTGTAAGTTTGACAACAAAAAACTATTTGCTTTAACATTTTATTGCTGATTGACTGATTGACTGACTGATTGACTAATTGGTAATCTATGTCAAGTTAAAATTTAATTTAAGGATACATTTTTTGCAGTTGCTACTTGTGGAAAAGTAATTACAAACAGCATATGGATAGAAAACTATCCAATCGAATTTGAATTTATTTTTTATATCTCATAATTTAAATAGATCTTAAAGTGGGATTGCAATGGGACTTAGGCAATTGGTGAAACACTGAAATGAAATAATGCTCTCTTTGCTTTCACAGTGGCTTACCCTCGAGGATGCCAAGCATGGCGATCTGCATGTGCGTCTGCAGTGGTATAAACTTACCGACGATCCCAATGATCTGCAGCAGATATTGCTGGAGACGAAACTGCTGCGTGTGACCACGATGAGCTCAGCGGTTCTTAGCGTCTTCATTGACTCGGCCAAGCATCTGAAGGTACTGCTTATTCCTAATGGCTATCCTTAATACTAAATCCAAATGCTCGTCTCGTTTACAGCAAGCACGTACCAACTCCAAGCCGGATCCGTATCTGGTGTGCAGCGTCAATAAGCAGAAGAAACAGACGGCGATGATTTTCCGCGATGACTCACCAGTTTGGGAGCAGGGTTTCACCTTCTTGGTGAGCAATCCGGAGAACGAGTGCCTGAGCATTAAGATCTATGACCAGAAGACGGGCAACGATATCGGCCAATATACGTACACGCTCAGCACCTTGGTGAAACAGTTAAAAATGGAGGTCATACAGCAGCCCTTCCAACTGCAAATGTCTGGACCCGAGTCAAAGCTATATATGTCACTATCTTTGCGCATTTTGAAGGCGGGTGAGATTGATAATGAATCCGATGCCTTGGAACAGGTGGCAGCACTCAAGCGCAGCACTTCCGTAAAAACACCTGACGTCCCGGTACTGGCCCATCAGGCCTCCAAGGTGAGCAGCTGTTGAAAAAATATGCAAATATATATTCAAAAATAGACTATAGAAAAAAAGAGTGAATAACGCTCTGAAAAACCATAACAGACCAACACATTTAGCATTCGGGTCTCCAGTTTACACCGGACCTACCTTTCTACCTACATTAATCCCTAAACTACCATCTGCTACCTGCTTTAAACGATATTCTTTGTTTTCTGCTACAACAACATTTTATAGGATGATCAGGCGAAGAGCAATCGCGTTCCGGCGGAATCACCGATTAGCGAGGAGCTGGAGTCCACCTTGAAAGCGCCAATGCTCTCAGCGTCCGCATCGCTGGAGAAGCCAATCAGCGAGGTTGTCAGCACGACGCTGACACATCGCATGCTCGACATAACCACAACATCGGGCGAGCATGGTCGGGGTCGCATCCAGCTGTCGATAACGTATTCGGCACAGCGACAGAAGCTCGATGTGACCATACATAAGATTATGAATATCCCGTTACGCGATCCGAGCAACATACCAGATCCATATGTGAAGCTGTATTTGCTGCCCGCTCGCAGCAAGGAGTCCAAACGCAAGACCGGCGTCATCAAGGACAACTGCAATCCCGTCTATGATGCATCCTTTGAGTACCTCATCTCGATTTCTGAGCTCAGGCATACGGAACTCGAGGTTACCGTTTGCAGCCAAAAGGGTTTTCTATCCCATGGCAGTCCCATCATTGGCATGGTGAGTAACAGGCAAAGAACCCTTATTCTAGGTTTGCTTCCAGAAACAATAAACAGGAAAGAGCAGCACTGGTAGCTGGAAAAAAAACAACCCCTGACAGAAACGAAACTGAATTTTCCAGCAACCATTCGCTTGTAATTCCCAAGTCGTTGTTCGTCGCAATCACCATTTAAATAGCAAATTTGCAGACGTATTTCTTGTTCTTGCTTCGGCAGAACATATACTAAAATTGGAACGATACAGAGAAGATTAGCATGGCCCCTGCGCAAGGATGACACGCAAAATCGTGAAGCGTTCCACATTTTTTTGTGCCAATGCAAATATAAAACTAATTTTTTTTTTTTGATCTTTTGTTTTGTTTGCAGGTGAAAATACAATTGGATGACAGCGATATTACAACGCCCGTTGGCCTAAAGTCTTGGTTCGATCTAGAGCCAGAGTCGAAGCACGAATAAACTAGTATCTGGGCATGGAGAGATGGTGATCTGGTCCCAGAATCTCAGACAAGCACAATCAACTGAATATTGTAAATGTATTTTTTGTAATTGTAATGTGTATAAACGAGTGTATTTTTAATTTCCATAAATTAACACTGGTTGGCCTTTCAACGCTGGACTTTGAACTCTATTAGTCGTGCCTCTAAATATTTATTTTTCAATGTAGTCAAATAAAGAGCACAACTCGTGTTTTCAACTATAACGAATGCATTTTTCCAATTCAACAACAATGAATACTTTTCGTTTATTTGTGTAGAAAGCAAATATTGTTTATTATCAGAAATGCCTTGTTCCAATTTAAATTACTAAATACCCTGATAACGTCTTGGGGCTATTAATACATATAAGTATGTATGCAAATCTTTTATAGAAAAGCTCGACTCTAAGATACCCTGTACCCAAGTCATGGCACTACTAAGCACAGTAATTATTATTGTATTATGATACCCTGTGCAAGTACAAAGTTAGATTGTTTCGAAATTAAAATTGATGCGTTATTTTTCAGACGAATGAACTGATGCATGGTGAATAAGATGATATATAAGTGTCGGCAAAAAACATCATTATCAATTCAGAGATCTCAAAACTTGACTTCTGTCTGAGTCTGCCTTATCCGAGCTTTGCTTTGAATTGAGAATGATTATCTAGAATTGACATGTTTACATATGTTCAAGTATGAACATGTGACGGTACAAGTATTTGGAGAGATCCCTAAGGATCGCAGAGGTACAAAGCGGTCCCATTACAAGCTGCTGCATTAGATAAGAAACAAATATGTATTTAGGTTTAAGAACTTTGAACAAAGTAAAGGTCCGCTCGTCAGAGGCTTAGTTTAATACTAATCATCGTCTTTAATACTACATTAAGCTAAATTTTTTCTATATGAATTGGTTTATTGAAAATAAAAAACTTTAACCATGACATTTTTACTTTTCAACTAAAATTTTTTACTTTTTCGGAATTAATTGCTTTTATGTTATGGGAAATTGAATACATTAATTTTCAGAGTAATCTAAATTGCAAGAGCGAAAGACAGCAAAACTAAATTGGAAAATCTGCACTATTTATTTGAACGAGTTAAAATAAACAATATCGATATACGATACGATACTTTTTTATTTAGTTTCGCGCTTATCCATAGCATGAACCAAAAAACTAACAACAGATGTCGCTTTCTGATTGTGTTTCCTGTTGCTTGTAGTTCCCAAAAACCAACAACAGATGTCGATTTCTGATTTTGTTTGCTATTGCTTGTAATTCCCAACAGCTTATTTGGCCGCAGCTATATTTATATACTACATTTTTTAGATAACTTTCGTTCTTGCTTCGGCAGAACATATACTAAAATTGGAACGATACAGAGAAGATTAGCATGGCCCCTGCGCAAGGATGACACGCAAAATCGTGAAGCGTTCCACATTTTTTTGATGCACCCAGATCCACTTGTCAATCAATTAATCAATAACACTTTCGAATAAGTTTGTTTTGAAAGACATTAAAACTAAAATTCAGAAATACGCCATGATTTATTTGAATGAAGTAACATGAACAATATCGATATACGATGCGATACTTTTTTAATTTCGTTTCGCACTTAGCCATTGCGTGAGCTAAATAAAATCAACAACAGATGTCGCTTTCTGATTGTGTTTTCGGTTGCTTGTTATTCCCAAAAATCAACAACAGATGTCGCTTTCTGGTTTTGTTCGCTGTTGCTTGTAATTCTCAACAGTTTATTTGGCTGCTGCTACATTTATATACTTAATTTGTTGGACTACATTCGTTCTTGCTTCGGCAGAACATATACTAAAATTGGAACGATACAGAGAAGATTAGCATGGCCCCTGCGCAAGGATGACACGCAAAATCGTGAAGCGTTCCACATTTTTTTGATGCACCCAGATCCACATGTAAATCAATCAATACACTTTTGGAGAAGTTTGTTTTGTTTTTGCTGCTGTCGCCATTTATTTTCATATTGAAATTTGGTATGTACTTTTAATATATAGACATCTTGTTTTCTTGGTAGACATGCATAAATGTTGAGTGTGTGTGTTTGTGTGTACTTAGGTTTGTATACTTAATTAATTATATTTTTCGCTGTTCCGTTTATTTTATACATAATAATTATGTTTTGATTCGCCTTAGGGCATGCACAATTTGTAATTTTCAACACAGAGTCTTCAAAACTTATTTTTGTTTGTATATAGGTATATATATTATATTCATAATTGTTTATCAATTTGTTGGACACCACAATAATTGTTTTGTTATCTGATAACCTTGCGGACAGTCTGATCAGATCAGTATGACTCAGAAACAGAACTGCAAGATGATCAGTGCTTCGAATAATATCGAAGATTTATAATTTGTTTGATTCTTTGTTTTCCATATCTAATGCCTAATGAATTTCAAAATACGTATTGTATGGACACGTGAATATGAATCAGGCTCTTGTTGTATCTATATATATATATGAATTATTAGTTCCCAATTATTTCTTGGCTAACTCTAAATCATTTGTTGACCATTCTTACGACATCTATGTATGTAAGTATGTATTTTGGTGTGTATATCAATTTGCTCCTTATTATTTACCGAATATGAAACTTGTTTTCAACTTTGAGGTAGTTAATCCATTGTTTAGTTATTTTTCGATAACGATTACGATATTGTTATCGACATATATATAAAAAAGGTAAATATGAAGCACATTTAATTAAAGCACACATTTACAATACATAACCATAACATTTATGTTTCATGTATTTATCTTTGTTTTGTTTTCGTATTCGTTCTCGTTACAACATAATTAATAATTATACAGTATATATATATATATTTTTGTATATTTAATATTTAGTATGCTCTTTACACATATTAAACACTGAGGAACTGTCGTGCTTACTTCAATGCCGCCTCGCACTTTATTTGCATATTTGCAATTGGACAAAGACAACCCTAAACCTAAGCAACTCTGTTCTATATATATATATATATATACATACATGTATGTAATCTACAATATATATATATATATTACATTTCAAACATTTTTAGTCGCTTTGCATGCGCTTGTACTTGGTGTGTGTGAGTGTGTGTGTGTGTGTAGTATTTTTTTTATTATTCGTAAATGTAATAATTTTGAATTCGTATTCATATCACTTATGGATTTGAAGCTCCTAAAACATGAATTTGAAAACCCTAAACAAAACTGATGGCCAATTGTTAATTGTTCATATTTAATAAGTATATAAGTTCCATATATATGTTTTACTTGTTACTTAGTTTCTTTCATCCTTTTCTTTAAGCCTAATCTAACAACTACAATTTGTTTGTCACGTGCTCAACTCAAGTGGGTGATACGAGTGCCTAAGTTCTAAGTTTTTAACTTGAATCACTTTGTATTTGTATTTCCGTTCTCATTTAAAAAAAAACAAAACAAACAAACAAAAGAAACGAATCCAAAAATAAATGAAACCAAGACTTCATGTCCTTAGAATGTTTTGAATGTATTCTTTCATTCCGTTTTTTTTTTTGTTTTTGTTTTTGATATCAACTGAACACAACTTGTTGCGCAACAAATAGCAGTTATAAGGCTAGACGTTTAGAACCCAAATTAAAAAGTCCCCCAAAACAGGAAAAAAAATAATAAGCAGAAACACACAAAATACTCAATACAAATATCACAAAATTAGCATCGAAGCAAAGCAATAAGTTCTCCAAAAAGAATACAATCGAAATCGTGTGTGAACAAAATCATAATGTGTACATCATAATAAAACTCAAAGTGTGTTAAGTTTGTTTTTGGTTTTTTGGTTTTTTTTGGTGTTTTTTGTTGTTGTATTTGAAACTTATTTGGTATGCGCACTTCAAAGCGCGACCCGCAAGTAAATTATAGAAATGAATGTAATTTAGGATTTGCAAAAATCGTATGTGTGCCTAAAGTTGATTAATTATGATTTATATTGAAGGTAATTCATATGCGAAACGTAAACGATATGGTTATTATTATTATCATAAGAAAAACTAAAAAGTAATTAGACCTTAATGGGCATTTGATCAGCCAACGGTTTCACATCAAATCAAATCAAAGCATACAAAGAAAATTAAAATTATATCACCGCTCATATATATATGTATATATGTATATGTATCTATATATAGATTTACAATGTAAGTAATTAAAAGTATATATATATATATATATTTTTGTATAGATAGATTTCAATTAAACAGTAATTTTCCTTCATTGTTTTGCATTTACTTCTTCTTAGGCGCAAACAAAAACTTAAAAACTGACAAAACCTAGGACCAAAAAATTGTATGTCGGGGCAAACATAATAAACATAATTGTTATATGTAGTAAATAGGTATGGTGTATATAAAAGTAAAAGCTCTCAATTGTAGCGAAATTAATATTTAAACAAAAACTTAATGCTAAACATTGAACCAATTTATACATTGTTTATATAGCATCAAAACTTAAACAAATAAATCGCAGTTGTATATATATATATATCAATGTATATATGTATATATATATGTAGTTATGTGTATATATATAGGTTTATATGTATATGTTTGTTTGTTTCGTTACTGTGTAGCCTAATTTAGTTTCGCAATTCAAAGGTTTAATCAAATCAAAACTTATGTCGTAAGCAGGTAAAACTGGTAGCTAAATCCTAATCGCACACAAACTCAAAATCCTGTTCTTCAGATCGAAATTGTTGTTGTTCGTTTTTTTTTATAGTGTTTTTGTTTTTTTGTTGTTTTGTGTTTGCGGTTGCCTCTTTCTTTACAGTGTATTTGTTGTCGTGTTTCTTATCAATCGTTCAATTGTTTAGCTTGCTTCTTCAGGGAATTTTATATTTGCTTTTAGCGCTGGCCAAATCATTTTTGTGCATATCTGTTGCAGGCGGCATGCTGCTTGCCAGCCAGGCTCCTAAATCACAGTTACAACTATCTTTCGCTCACTCTAACGCTTCGCATCGTTATCATCATTGATATCTCATCATTCGCTTATTATCACGCACTCAAGCAGAACATCTTTGTAAATTGATTGTTTGGTTGATTAGTTGGTTATCGAGGGGGGGGTTCAGGTTTGGGTTTCGGTTTCAGTTTGGGTTAGGGCGAGGACGCGGGCTGTGGCTACATGCTAGTTATGCTTAAAATTCTAAACTTGATGGGCGGTTCGTTTTAGTTGTGCAACAATTGGTCTACGATTTGCGCAGATCCTCAAGCCCGCCATTATGCAAACCGCCGCGCATATTTTCCAAGACTTTATTCACAAAATCGGTGGAGCCGCCCGCAATGCGTGTGCCAGCTATAAATACATAGAAAGATAAATTTCCCATCGTGTAATTAGCAAATCAGCATTTCCAACTCACACAAAGCCATTAAATAAATGCGTTGAATCTGCTGGTCCGCCTCCTCGGTGGACTCGCCCTGACTCTTTGTGCGATGCTTAGCGGCCAGCACCTGTTTCAGATCCGAAATGCCATTGATTAGACGTTCTGCAAAAGATATCAAACATAAGTGATTATAGATTGAAACAGTTGGAGAGCAACTGGACTCACTGTGCTCAATTTCCAGGCCGTAAAGCTTGATTTTGTTGGCCTCGTGCTGGGCCTTCTTCTTCAGGCGACAGGCGCGCGAGGCCAGCTTATTCTTCTCCTTGCGCGACTTGGGACGCACATTGAAGGGCAGCTCCGAGACGGGCGTCATGTCGTTAATGGTGCGGCTCAGCTTGTCCAGCTCCTTGCCAATGTTGTGCAGCTTGCGTGCATTCGGTGTCAAATCGTTGCCATCTCCCTTGCGCGCCTTGCCACTGTGCTGCAGGTTTTGGATGAAATTGTTAGTCAACATTTAGTTTGGCTAGAGAAACATTTTCACATACCTTGTAAACTTTAATGCCACGCACCGAGCAGGTGGGACTGAAGACGGGATCGGATACCTCATTGAGGAAATGCGGATTCTCTAGCTTTGATTGGAAGACGAGTCGTTTGCCCTTGGGCCCCTTGGCCTGGACATTGTACTGCCAGAAGAAGCGCTCCTTGCCCTTGCTGCTGCTCAGTTGATTCGGTGTCGAAGTGCGTGTCTCGTCCTCATCGCCAGAGCCTAAAACAGAAAACAGTTGAGAAAAATGGCATTTATTGAGGATTGATTGGACGCACCATTGTCGCTGCTAAAGTCATCGTAGTTATCGCTGTTTTCGCTGGACGCATCGTCCTCGTCGTCCTGGGAGAAATCGATGCCATCGGGCGATAGAACACTGCCGGTGGACAGCGATGAGAAACTCTCGGCCTCGGCCAGCGAGCCGGTGGATAATAAATGCTGTCGCGGCTCACGTCGCATCCAAATATGCTCCAGTCCCAAATGCGTTGGCGCCGACGACGACAGACGCGACAGCTGCGAACTCTCCACGGCACCAGCCTGATAGCCAAACGCTTTCCGCACATTGCCCGCCGCTCCAACTGTGGCCGTGATGACCACCTGATTGGAGCTGGCACTACCGCCGCTGCTGCTGCTGCTGGGATTTGTGGCGCTGCTGTTGCCGCTGGCGGCGCTGCCAAAACCACTGCTGCTGTCACCCGGACTGAGTGCAGCCGATTGGCTGAGCAGCGAATGGCGTTCGGGTGGCGACGACATGACCATGCCCTTCTTGAGCAGCTCCTGCATGTTGCGCGACTTGACCAGCTGATATTGCGACCGATTCGCATGAGGCGGCGGTGGCGGTGGAGTTAACGGCGACTGTGATGCCTGACTGCCGGGCGAAAAGCTCGAGCTGAGCTGCGATGGTGGCTTCTGTGGTGTGCTATGGAACAGCTCATACGTATCCTGTTGTTGTCCTTGTTGTTGTTGTGACTGCTGCTGTTGCTGCTGCTGTTGTTGTTGTTGCTGTTGTTGTTGTGTGAGCAACGTTTGCAGCTGCTGTTGCTGCTGCTGTTGGTGCTGCTGGAGCAGCTCCAGCGGCAGCGAATCCTGCGTGTGTGACTGTGGCGACAGCAAAAAGTTGACATTCTGTGCGGGCAACAGATCATCAATGGTGCCCATAACATCCAGAAAATCACCGCCATTCAGATCGGCCAATTCGCCGGCTTGGATTTCGGCTTTGTCATTGGGAAAAATGTAATCATCGTCGAGATTGAATGGCTCATTTTTGGTATGAACAATGGCGCAACTAATATCGCTCCACATGGCATTCGAATTGGGCGTCATATCGTAGAGCAGCCCACTGCCGTTGACTACCTCCTGGAGCAGCGATTGCTCCGACGGCACATTCAAGCTCAGGCAGGAGCTCAGATCGGGCGTGAAATAGTTGTTGCTGCCGCTGCCCGAATTGCTGGCGTTGGCATTATTCCCACTGCTGCTGTACAATGTGGAGCTGAGCGGCGAGGTGGCTCCCAAACTGACATCCTGCAACAGTGTCGGCGACAACGAGGCATCTAAAGCATCCAGACCAAAATCGGACAATTCGCCCAATTGCAACGGTTGTTGTTGCTGCTGTTGTTGTTGCTGCTGCTGCTGTTGTTGGTGCTGCTGTTGCAAGTGTTGGTGCTGTGCCATGCTGGGCAGACTGTTCAAATGATGCTGCTGGCGTGTGGGCGTTGGCGTCAATGTAGGCGTACCACTCAGCTGATAGGGATGATGATGATGACTATGATGATGGCTCTGATTGGGATTATTGCTGCGCGGTATACTAATTGCTGAGGTGCTCAGCATCACATTCGATGTGTAGCTGCTCGAAATGGCACTCGAATTGTTGTTGCTTGTGTTGTTGGGGCTACTGTTGCTGTTGTTACTGTTGCTGTTGTTGTAGACGCCCGTTTGTATGGTCAGTGTGGGCGTGGCCAGCGCATATAGCTCATATTTCAATGGATTGCTGCTGCTGTTCGAGCCGCTATCAAAGAATTCCGATGACATGGGATATACCTGATTCTCAGTCATGGCGATGTTGACGATGTTGATAATGACAAACAAACTATGAAACAATTCTAACTTCCTTCAGTTATTGTTATTGTTTCTACTGTTGCTGTAGTTGTTGTTGGTGTTGTGCGCCTGGCGCGCAGGCGCTGCGCTGCGACTGCGACTGCGCAATTGTTTTACTGTAGCTGCAATGAGAGAAAGATATGTATGGCTTTAGAGTGGGTTGATTTAATTAAGCATAAATAGCCATATTTAACGGCATATCTTAATGGCTTAAAGCAACTCGTCAAGGCCTGCCAGTCGCAAGCACAACATTTACAACATCAACATCTAGTTTTCTTAGACTGAACTTTAAGAAACTAACTGTTCAATCATAATCTTTATATGTATTTTTATGTGCATATAAAATTGTAATGTTTATGTAGCAGAATAAATTTACCATTTATCGATAACGATAATAATAGTTTATTATATTTTACTATTAAAAGTAAAAATATTTAAGAGAATAATATTTATATTGTATATAAACATGTTAGCTAATAACATCGATTGCAAAGAAAAGAATCGGCTATGGGCTCCTTTAAAGTTATCGATTGTTTGTTATAATCGATAGTCACACTCATTTTCTAATTTATTGTCATTCGAAATATCAAGCATTTCATTTTACCTTTCATTATCGATAGTCATACTAACTATCGATGATTATATAATTCTTGTTATAGTCGATAGTCATACCAATTACCTATCATTACATCTTTTAAACACAGCTCAAGCTATTATTTATAAATAAATTCTAATACTTGGATTTACAAAACTTGTTTTTATCAATGATATTATTAATAATCGTATACAAAAGGTAATCTTTTAAATGCAAATCGAAATGCCGTTTTCAGTTTTAGAAAATCTTTTCCACAGTCAATGTTTATAAGAGTATATCGCAATTTTTTATGCTAATTCCATTTGCAGTTGCAGTTGTTATTTAAGCCCGTGCCGGAACCGTACTGCAAAGCGATTATACATATTTGTATATATATATGTATATATAAATAAAGACTGGGCGCTGTCGAATATGATTGATTGTGGCAGCTGACAACTTGAAGAATGGCACCAAATTTTTGAGCTGCTGTACTAAAATTTTTATTGATTCTCGCAGACAAATGTGTATTCATCGTGTATGCTACTTATTTATGCGTTGACTTTTTAGAAACTATGTTTTATGCATAATAAAAAAAACTAAACAACAAAAAAAAATATTTATATCACAGCAGAACTATAAAAGTTAATCGCAAACTGGATGGTGTAGAAATTCAAATGGTCAAATGTTTTGCAAAAAAAAAAAAAAAAAAAAAAAACCATTCAGCTGTCTGTGTTGACTTTTGTTATTGTTATTGTTCGCATTGTTGTTGTTGTTTTCTTGGGCTTATCGTTGTTTTCGCCAGCGCTGATTGACTATTACTTGCCAATTCATCCCCACCACACTTTTCGCAAACCCAAAATAGAAAGAGCACGAAATTTGAAAACAACAACAAGAAACAAAACAAGTGAAAAGAAATTAAGCAAACAAAAATAGGGAACGAAATAAAAAAACAAAAAAAAAACCTATGCCGCAGCAATGAGTAAACACTTGTTTTTGATTTCTTCTTGTTGTTGTTGTTGTTCCTGTTGCAAATTTGTTAGTTGCTGGCTTTTTCCCTTTCGCTGGCCAGGTGACTCTGCATTTTGTTATTCTTGTTCTTTTTGCCGTTTGATTATAAATATTAATTAGTTTGTTTACAAAAAAAAATATACGGAAATTTCTGGTCGATTTGAATGGTCATAAATTTGTATGGAAAAATGCATTTAGTATCTGGATTATATATTTCTGTGCGGCGCATTACGTACAACAAATGGGCAAATACATTTTGCCACAAGTCGAGTCAAAAAACATAACATATACTATAATTTATTAATGAATACAAGCAAGCAGAATGCCGTTTTTTTCTTATTTCAAGTTTGAATTTATAAATTTTATTTGGAATTACAATCAATTGATAATATTTGTATATGTTATTGGCTTAAATTGCTATTCTTTAATCCACTTGTAAATTTGGTTGAAAGTAAAACAAGGCTTATTTCTTCTTCTTATTGTGTATACTTGTATATACATATATATATCTATTTGTATATATATATGTATATACCCTTGCAGAGGTTTCTATCGTTTATATCGATCGATTATACATTTCCGACTCCATAAAAATATATATATTTAGTGATCAGATCAGCATCATTGTTATTTGTTTGATATCGGACTACTTAATCTTTGCATAAATGAATTTAGATGACGACTAGGATTGACTTGGGCCTGCCTGCAAGGGTAAATAATCTCTACAATCGCCTGTCTTACTTGATTTATTCGAATCATTTTTGTTTTTAAAGTTCTTAATGTCTTCCTTATATGTTTATGTTTGAGTGTGTGTAGAGTGAATGCTGTGGATTCGGTTTAATAAGATTCCTACAGCAAGAAAGGATGTCGGGAAGGAAGGGATGGGGGTGGTGTCTATAGCTAAACTTCAAATTTTCATGATTAAAAGGGCCTGTGCAATATCATGGGGTGCGGCGGGCGGATAAAGTACAACGCTCAGGGGCCTAATGGCGACATTCCCATTTGACGGGGACCGGCAACCAGCGATGGTGGAGCGCCCGTCTCCAAATTTGTAATGAGCATCTGTAACCATTGCCTGGTGGATTTATCATCTTGCAAACACTGCGTAAAGGTGCCATCACGCAGCTGGTCCGGCAAGCACTGGCCAAGTGCCTTGCGTGCGCGTATGTTGTCGGAGAGGCGTAGATAACAGCGTACGACATGCTTTAACAGACGCGCACACGGGTCCTTTGACAGCTGTATTATCATTTTGCCCAGTGTAATGGCGAGATGCGAGAATCGCTCGTACGTTTGACATATGTACGACAAACCGGAATCGTCAAGCAATATCTTCTGTATGATGAATGTGGCGACCGTTTTGCTCAACTCCGATCCGCTGTCCATGATCGTAAGGCATAACGGTACAATTTCAGTCGTTAACAAAAATGTGATCACCTCCTGCTCATCAGTCTTGACCAGCGCACCAATGACACCCAAACTGGTCAATCTCAAATATTCAAATGGTCGCGTCTTCGAGATGGTCGATAGAAACGGATACAAATACAACGGTATTTGGGCCTGCAAAAATGCCGTTCGCGTCTCCGGATGGGAGGCGACGCACTGCAGCAGCGCAAGAGCATTACACACTCGATTCGATTGATGGGCCGTCAACGTGGGCGGCGTTATCGATGGATAAATATTAACAATTTCCTGGAGCAAAGCGCAAGTGGTGCCAAAACTATTCCACAGCATCGGTGCCAGATCGGTTTCCCGCTTCTTGCTCAACTCCAGCAATGCCGTCTCCCGCGTGTCCAGATGTGTAAGCTCGTTGATCCATTGGTAAACTTTTTCCTGCTCAGTGGGCTGCTGTGGATTCATGCACGGACTCGGCTGGGCACTCATTGTGTCTTGCTGGCTAAGATGAAAAATAATTTTATGTTCTTGTATATACATATATATACAATAACAAGAAAAATTACGACTGGAAAATAAGATTTCAAATTGCTGCAGCAGCTGATATATCTTTTCCTATAATATAAAATAAAATGTTTGATCAATTGCCAAAATCACATCCAACATATTCAATGAGTTGAACTGAGTTAATTGAAATCAATCACATATCGATAGAGCTATCGATATTTATTTGCACAGGTTCAATTAACATGGTAATCAGGTGTTAAACATCGGGAAAGAGAAGGGAGGAGGAGAGCAGAAGAAGACTATAAACACATGTAGACCTCGAAATTATGAAACACAGAAGCCCAGGCAAGCTTATCTATGAACATGAATAGTCTGTCATTTTGGGTGATAACTCGATATTTTCACAGCTGATAGCTGAAGCGCTTACAACACGTAGTGGAATGGACGTTACTTCCCATTCGCCAAGGTCAGGCGAGAACACACACACACACACACACTCGCACATGCACACACACGAGCAACATTGTGTAGCATCTAACGCGGCACTTAAGCAACAATTCTACATTAGCTAAGTGACATGCTTGTTTCTCTGGTTTCTTTACACATCATTCCTACGCCCGAACCCGTCTCCCTCCCACAACCCCTCCTCACACACACTTGCCCCCGCACTCCCCTTCGTTGCCATTTAAATTGTTTAATATTCGTCAAAGGTTGCCGAACGCGTCGAAGGCCAAACAATTTTTTTATTTTTTTGTTTTTGTATTTCAAAAGCGCCCTCTATGAACAAATGTGAGAAGAAGCATGCTTAATATGTATATAAGTAAATATACAGTGGCGGACAGCTTATTTGGCCAAGTGTCAAAGAAGAAAAGTAATTGCCTGCCATAAGCTAACCATTCATTATTTTTCAAAAATTCCAAAGACCGATGGTAGGTACATGTATTAACCACCAAAATTTATATATGACCCCAATACACTGGGGTTTCCCCACCCGCTAGGTAGAGTTATGTAAAAAAGTACCCTATTTTGAGGGGACAGCTTATTTGGCCAGGTACATTGTGGACACCTGGGTGCCATAAAACCCGGATTTTTTTTACCTAAAGTTGAGTATTTTCGGTATAAATAGACCAATCCTTCGTAGTCAGTTTAGTTTAATCCTGCATCTTGGGTGCAATAAGCCAATATGGACTATGGACAATCAGACTACCATTGCACAACGGAAACTCATCCTGGAACACTTCTATAACGGATATTCATATCGCCAAATAGCTGGAATGGTCAGTCTGAGCAACTCAACTGTGTATAACATCATTCGGCGCTTCGTCGACGCAAATCGGATTGAGGGCAAGGGCAGAAAGTCACCAAATTGGATTTTCCCCGAAGAGGAGGAGCGAAGGATCACCAGGAAAATAAGGGGAAATCCCATGCTATCGGCTCCAAAAGTGGCTCAACAGGTGCAGGATGAAATGGGGAAAAAGAGCTGTGTGGAAACTGTGTGCAGGTTTCTGCGCAATCTTGACTTTAATGCCCGAGTACCACGGAAGAATATTATTGTTAGCGTACAAAATAAAGGGAATTGGATGACGTTCGTCAAAAACCACTTGGACAAGGATTTGGAGTTCTGGAACACAGTCATATGTGCATATGAGTCCAAATTCACAATTTTTGACTCAGACGGACGGAATTGTGTGTGGCGGCAGTCCAATACTGAGCTGAATCCCAAACACGTAAAAACAACAGTCAAGCATGGTGGAGGAAGTGACATTTCATGGGTATGTATCTCGTCAGCCGGATTCGGGAATTTTGTGATTTTTGGAACAACAATGGACAAGAATGTGTACTTCAACATACTAAAGAAAAATTTACTCCAAAGTGCCGAGAAGGTAGGAATCCGACGTACTTTCCGGTTCAACCAGGACAACGATCCCAAACATAAGGCCAAGATAGTGCAGTCCTGGCTCCTGAGGAACTGCCCCCACATGATAATTCCACCGGCCCAGTCTCAAGATTTAAATGTTTTTGAGAATTTGTTGGCTCAGCTGGAAAATAACATCCGGAAGTACAGCATATCCAGCAAAGAAGACCTCAAAAATGCTTTGCGGGAAGAGTGGAGCAAAATCAGCTCAGAAACTACAAGGAAGCTGGTATCTTCGATGAATAATAGGTTAAGGGAAGTAGTTAAGGCTAATGGATATAATACTAAGTATTAACATCCATATTTAAGTTATTATACGACAAATATATTATTTTGTTTATACCTGGCCAAATAAGCTGTCCCCTCAAAATAGGGTACTTTTTTACATAACTCTACCTAGCGGGTGGGGAAACCCCAGTGTATTGGGGTCATATATAAATTTTGGTGGTTAATACATGTACCTACCATCGGTCTTTGGAATTTTTGAAAAATAATGAATGGTTAGCTTATGGCAGGCAATTACTTTTCTTCTTTGACACTTGGCCAAATAAGCTGTCCGCCACTGTATGTGTATATACATATAAATAGGAAACATACGACGGGCGCTTATATACAAACGCCAAGAATGGGGGAATAGAGAAACGAGTATACGAATAGAATTTATTACAAATCTGCCGTCGATGAATATAACCAAAAAAAAACACCAAAAAAAACCTAAAAACTTAAGTGGAATTATACCGAAAAACGCTAGACAAGCAAACATTTTGATGCTGCATGTGGAGGGGAGAAAGGGGACGGGTGCGAGCACGAAATAAAGCTTTAAAAAAGAAGAGCATGTCTATATAATTATCAACAGAAATATAAAAAAATAATAAAACGAAAAAAGTTAATGAACGCGAAATGTTTGCAGAAGATGATGAGACGGAGAAGGGAAAAAAAATAAAATGACTAAAAAAACATATGATGCAAAACATATGATAAGAAAAAGCAGACGAGATAAATTCAAACAGGTTTTTTTGCCCAAAATAAATCATAAAATAGAGCTACAGTAAAAACAATAATAATTATATTATGTGCACAAGATTGTATGTGTTTGTGTGTGTCTGTGTGTGTATCTCCTAGTTATGTCTGGTGTAAGCAAGGCGGAAAAGAATATGAGACGCGTGGGATGCACGTGAAGAGCATTTGGACTTTGATTGGGTTAGTTAAGGGAGGGGGGGTGGACATTAAGCACAAAGTACAAAATTGGCTACAAGGCGTGACCAAATCAAATATGATACAAACAGCAGCAAATCACCAAAAAGTAGCTGTTCGTGACGTCATATTCAAATCAAGTCCAAAAATACAAAACAATAATCAACATTTTGAATAACAAGTAGAAAAATTATAACAAATTTCGCTTGCAAAATGTAAACACAGCAGACGGGCTATTTCAACACACATCGAAATAATAAGCAATAATTATAAACAAATCCAATAATAATATATACGTGGAAAACAGTTAGACCAGCCACGCTATCAACAAATTGAGGGAGAGCAAAAGAAAGGGCGAAGAGTGGCGTGCAGAGTGAGAAAGATAGAGAGGGAGAGAGAGCAAACGAGCTGCGGGAGCACAGTTATTAACCAAACTCAAGGTCAAAACTGTTTATTTTTTATATTTTGTTTTGAATTTATAATTTATCGCAGTGTTGCCTTTGTTTTACACACACATACTGACACACATGCATATACACAGCGACAACAAAGAGTTGTAAACAAAACTAGGTGTCTGTAAAAAGCTTTCGAGAGCGTGGGCTGTTTTAGTGTTCTCCCTCTCTCTATCTGTGCCTCTCTTGCTGTTGTTGTAGCTCTGAGCAACATATGTTTTCGGACTGTTTGCTTTTGTCGCCATTTTCGTAGAAATAAATGCATGTGTGTGTCTGCTTGTGTGCGTGTGTATAGTAAATAATCTAAAGCTTTTTGTCGTTTAGATGGTGCTTTTTTTTTGTGTTGTGTGTAAATAAAATATAATTTACAATAACAAAAATCCAGCAGTTAGGAAGCTTTTACATTTCACCAGAACTTATACTAGATGCACGCTCATACTCACATGGCAATATATGTATTTATAGCGTATGTATACGGAATGGTGATGCCGCCGCTGATAATAACTTCCAAGTATTGGAAGATACGAAAAAAATATATTGAGACTATTAAATTGCCCTTTATACTTTATACTAACCAATAACTTTTTGTTTTGTATTGCGCGAAAAAGAAACCCCATCCATTTTGTACAAATCAAAACCGTGGCACGTTGCATAAATATTGGAACGACGCTTTGCATTATCAGTTTGGTGTGTTGACGAGATGTGAGAGAGCTTAACAAAAACCAAATAAAAAAAACAAAAACTGAAGCACACACACACAGAGAGAGGAAGGCGATCTATTGCATTCTCGCTCTCTTTCTTAGCTGGAAAGTTGTGCATAATGCATTTGTGTCGGATTCGAACGTTGAACGCTCGCAACTTCCGTTGTGCATTATCAATGGGTCACTGACTAGTTCTAAGTCACCACAGCACCCCGTCCCCCGCTTTACAGCGCTTATTAAATGCCTGTTTTGATTTGTCGACACTGATCAACAACAACAACAACATCGTCATCGCTGTCACATGTTCCGAGTGCATGCAATTTGTTGTTTGTTTTTATCCTCATGCGCTCTCGCTCACTCTTTATATTCAATTTCTTTGTTTCGATTTTTGTGCAAGTCACCTTTGCTTAGTATTCTTGTTGCTTTTGGCTGAACTGAACTGCTTTAATTTTAGGCACACGCAATGTAGACTACTCTCTCACTTTTTCTCTCACACACATATACACACACACCCACGCACACAGCACAGACACAAATTGATGTTGAGGTAGCCACAGTTACCACCAAGTGCAAGTTCCCTTCTAACCTTGCCCCACCATCTCCTACCAAATGCCTAAAGCTAAATATCTACCTATTTTTAGTACGCGATTTTAGGGCGCCAATTTCATTGCTAAGAATAGTACAAAAATAGACAAGCGAAAAGCGGAGGCGGCGATGTTTTTTATATCGTTCCTCATGTTAATAAATTAGTTTATGTATGCCTTATGCCAAGGGATTAACTGCTAAGGAAATGTGGCTGTCAATTGATGATATAACAGGTGTAAACATTATATCCTACTTATTATGCAAACAGATGACGCAAATCGTGTAGGGGCCATAAAATGGTCAAAACCAATGGATTAAGCGATATAAATTAAAATTGCTAAACTACCTTCAGTTGTGATATAATATTGGAAATATGCTTAGCATTTTATCGATCAGATCAGCTTTAATCTTTAACGTCTATCGACTTGCACTAACAATTATTTTGGTTTCTTTTTAATCAAGGCAGATCATTAAACTCGCTTTTATTGCAACTAACTAAATTGCTAACTAACAGCACATCCAACTAAATATTAGCACAATAGTTAGCAGCATTTCAGAAAGTTGGCATATTTATATGTACATATATATATACAGCTGCGGTCAAATGTTATAAGAAGTATTTTTAAAATATAGTTCAAAAGTTACGAAAATTTGGTTTAAGCACAAGCAATCAATACTGAAGATAATTAAAACATTAAAAGTTGGCATAGCGACAAAATTTATGTTTAATAAAGTCCCTAAATTTAATCATTATTATATGCATTTTATGTTTATTTTTAATAATTTATTATTATTATTGAAGATTTTCAAGTGATCACGATTTGGCCAGAGAATGATTCATATTTTTATTAAAGCAGCATTTCTATTATTTTGACTGTAACTGTATATAAAAATGTAGATACACTCGGATACACTTAACTTGCTTGAATTCGTTTTCATACCAATCAACAAGTGCTAAGAAAAGGGAGCATATATATATATATATAAGTATATATATAGATATATGTACATATAAATTGCTTGCCTGCTGTTTCGCTAATAGATAAATAATTAAAATCAATTTATATTGATTTAGCAACATATTTGTGCACAATGCACAAAAATTAGCACAAATCAGCTGAAATGTTAGGCAAATACAATACAATACACTACAACAGAACCCCGACCTCAAAAGCCAGTTCCGATATCATCAAATGGGGAAGACTATCGAATTAAAGCACTTGAAGAAATCGTGACTGGGCAAAGATACGGCTTTCAAACACAGCACAATGCATTTCAGTGCAGAAGTGTGTGTTTGTATGTTTGTATATCGACTGCATTTAACATCCAATTTAAACGGATACATTGCAGGAACACGTGAGTTGCGTACGTATCAGCAAAGAGAGGCGTCTGGTTTCCCAGCTGCTCCCAGCTGTCGTCGTCGTCGACGTCGTCGCTTATCAGCGACTTGCCGCGTGCCAGTGACTCGTCTTATTGGCTGTTGCCAGCTGATAAGCTGCCTCAACTTTACAATATTGGGTCAAGCACACAGTGCAAATTTGCTGGCAATGAATGGCCACCAAACCATAACCACAGAATTTCAGTTAACCTGACTTCTATCGTGACGCTACATGCTACAAATATTTTTAGATAGTTGCTGATTAGCAAATAAATAAAAATATAAATTTTTATCGCAGTTTTTTTTTTTATATATTTTTTAAAACTTCCAAGGTCAGATTTTGGCGTTCGATTGCAGCAAAAAGTAAACATTATATATACTCCTCACAAAGGGCTTGTGGATAGTGCTATCAACGACGATAAGCTAGATTAACCGTAAGTATCGCACTCTTATCGGCCGAGGATGATAGTGTTTATCTTAATGTAATCAGCTTAGCACCGACTCTTGTAAGCGAACAGCTGGGAACTCTGATAAGCTTGCCACGTGAAATAATTTGTTGCAAAAAAATAACAATTGAACCAAAATAGCGACGCAACTTTTTTTGGGAAGCTATTTGTCTTGTAGTGTGACAAACGAGAACGAAAATAAAGTCGAAAAACAACAAAAAAATAAACATAAATCAATCGATCAATTATTTTCTAGGAATTCTTAAAGGGGTTTTGATGGCTTTTCGATTGAGGTAAAAACGATAAAAAACAAATAATGAGAGAAAATAAACGAAAGCTGATGTGAGTCAGTGGAACGATAATGATATATTTATATTTGGAACATATTAATACTTTGTACGGAATTTCAAAGAAAAGCAAACAAGTTTGTTTAATGGCCGCATCCGCAAAAACAGAGCAGAGAGCCCAGAAAACAACCAGCGGCCAGCCAGCAACAACAAAGAAAGTTGAAGGCCGGCAAAACAATGACCCTATATAGAATATATATGTATATCTATATCTATATATATATATATATACATATATAAGATATGTGTATCACAGTAGAGTAGTCAAATATAAATTTGTGAATCAAATCGGCCGATCAACACTTTTTATTAAGCTATGCACTCTCAACTCTCGGAAATTAAAGCAAGAAATCGAGAAATGATGCAATAACTGCGAGAAATACAATCAGCATTTTGATTTGCAGCAATCGGTATTCAAAAAAAAAAATTTAAATAAAAAATGTACAAAGCGTTTTGTGGGATCATTGATCATTGCTTGGCGTGCTACTTTCGTGACACGAATAGCTAAAGACTTGACACGACTTGTCAAAAATTGTCATTATATATCGCTAAAAACCATTTACAAAATAAACAGTATTAAATAACCTCTTTTGACAGATGTATGTACAGATATACATATTCATAGATATAGCTTGACTTTTCTTGTTTTTGATTTTTCAACTATTTCTCAAGTTAAATATTTATAGACAAAACGATTAAACAAAGTTCATTTGGTATATATTGGGCATGTAATAGATAGAGTGACAAAATAACAATGATTCTTAGGCTAAACAATACTTTATGATATAATATCTTGAAGTCTTAAAGGTAATTAATGATTAGACTCATCGAAAAGTTAATCGTTTATCGTTTAGAAAAAAGAGTGACAAAAGATCAAGAATTCTTTTTACTAAACGATAACTTCTAGATGAGCTAATATTATATATAGTATTCAGTATAGTATAGTAGAGTATATAGTATTAAACAATACTTTGTAGCGTTTAACAAGCATTGCGAAAATTTCATTGTTTTAAGCATCTTGTGACATAAATTTATCAGTCGCAAAGTCAACAGCTGATTAAGTTGCTAACATTTAATTGTGGCAATGTGTTTCTGCCTCGCTTTTGGCTGCCTGCCTGATCATAGGCGGCCCTTATCGTGCGCTCAACTGTTGACTCATTACCTTGGCAATAGCTTCTGATATATATATATATACATATATATATATGGGAAATAACGAGTACGATTGCTTAAAGGTGATATGGCAAAAACTCAATACACATTGACCATTGTCGTCAGCCGCTGCTGCCTAAGTCTCAAGTCAATTAAGTCAAACAGCGGCGACTCAGACAGCTGGCTACCCAGTCGTATACGTAATAAAGCGGCGCCTGAACTAAACGAGGCGTACAAAGGAGAATATTGCTATCTGGGTTGGTGTTTAGACTTTGCTCTCTGAAAAAGACAAAACTCAAACCAAAACTGTTTGCCCATATGTATTTATCTAAGCGACGGGGGAAGAGTTGGGCTTTGGCCGCAGCAGGGAGGGGGCTGCTTCACTATTGGTATTTGCCCAACATATGGCCGGTTTTAGGCATTCAACTCGATTGTCTTTCGAGTGTGTGTGTGTGTGTGTGTGTTTGATGATAGTGTGTTTGTGTGTGTGCACGCTTGGTATTCTATCTCTCTCACACTATCTCTTTCTCTCTATCTGTCTTCCAGTTGTGGCGAGTCAACAGTTTTTTAGCCTTGAATTTTCGCGCACTGACACTGAACTCTTTGAACAAAACGCGTTCAAATTCGAAATTCAAATTGAAATCAATTTCAAATTTAATTTAATTTTGATTTCGGAAGCTTCTTCTTTTTGTTATACATGTTGAACAAAAATGTATTTTTTAATAGAAAATTCATTAACAAATAGTCTTCATTTTGGATGCTTTTTTTTCGAACATCTTTCTGAAACTTATAAAAGCAATTCAAAACAAGTTACCCATTAATGTAATAAATTACAGGGAATCTTTTAGTCCAAAAAATATTCTTTTGTTTTGTTTTTGTTGTTTGCTAAAAATTTCGTATTGTTTTTTACTTTTGGTCATATGCACAAATGGGCAACAAATATATATATACATAAATATATATGTGCCGATCGTAAAAACTTCTTCAAAGTCTTTATGTGTAAAATGCATATAGTATTCGAAAAATTGTATAATCGAAAGATTTGAAAACATTGTTTTCTTCCCTCTTTTTTTTTTGCTGATTTAGCCAGCCAGTAAGTATATTATATTTATAATTATTTTTAATTGAGCGCTCAAATTCCAGTGGGGGAAAGGCCGGAAAGGGCGGTGGTGAAGGGAAGGGCGGGGGTACAGGAAATGCTCAAGTTCTGAGCTCCATTTTATGGCCTAAACATAAACAAATGCGGTCATATTAATGGCTTTTAATGCTTGGAGCTCTGTTTTGTTGCAAGGTCTCGGATTACACGATTTCGATTTCAAATCTCAGCTTTGAGAACTTACGATATGTGTGTGTGAATGTGTGCGTGTGTGTGTTAAGTTTCTGGGATGAGTTGACATTTTAATTGGTCTGGGCACATAAATAACTCGTTTGTGACAGCTCTCAGAATTCGAAAATGAAATAGGGACCAAATTGCCTATCAAAATAAGATCTATGAGTCAACTAGATTTCGAAAGTTTATTACAGCTGAAGAAAGGCTGGAAATTCGTATTCTCTTTTTCTTTCGAACATTTAAAGTTGGTTATGGCTCAAGACAGACTTCAAACTCATCTTCTTCGCAATCTTTTTAGCAGCTGATCTTGTTTAACTTTCGACTTCGTTTATAAAAAAAACACATAAAAATTGGATTATGATCTGGCCCTAAATTTTTCATCATTCACAAAGCCTATAATTAACATTTGACTTTGAGACTTTTGCTTTTGTAACATTTATTTATTTCATTTTAGTTTCTTTTGTAGTTATATAAATGTATAATATATATATACGATCGCAGCAATACCAACCTTATAATGTAGCACCGTGTGTGTTGTATCAAAATTATATATACTATATAAGTAAACACGATTCCAGCTGTGGGGACTTTGGATAGTGTAGGTAAACGTTTCTTTTTTTTATTTTTGCGTTCGTTTTGACTTCCGCGATGAAATGTATTTAAAAAATTTTTTTTAAACAATTTGCTCGTAATGTTTATACAAACATTTCTCGATCTATTGTATATTTTCTTCCATCAATTGATTGATATGCAGGGGCACATGGAGGGGAGAAGGCGGTGTCTTTTTATATGTAAATTGTTGTATATTTCATTGTTGTTTTTATTGTTGTTGTTGGTCACGCTTTTTGTTGGTTGGATTTCGTTTAAACTAGGTCACACATGTGGCGATTAAAACTGAATTATTATATGTATATGTAAATATATATATATATATAATACAAGAACTATGCACAATATGATAAGTAAATTTAAAACATTTATTCACTCGCGGCAAATCTTATCAGCCTGTCGCCAGAAGAGAAACATAGCATTGAAGAATTGTTATATTTTAGACCGCAAGCACAATTATACATATACATATATATATATATATTATATATATATGTATATATATATATATATATTTCAAGGGGAAATTGTCGTTGTATTTGTTGACGTAAGACTTGAAGTTTGACAGTTGAAAAGTGTAATTTTATTTGTGGGGTACTAGACAACACTGACACTTGGATGGCACACGTTAAGTTCGACTATATCGTAAATATTGCGTTAGAATTATGGCAAAAATTTACAACAACTGAAAAGCTTTAGTGGAACTGGCGGGCGCTTGTGCTGCCGTTTTGTTGTTGCTGTCAATTTTGCGGTGATTTCGACCGAGCAGCTGAGCGCGTTGCGGACAACTGATCAAAGCATGAGCCGAGAAATAGTCGAGAGTAAGACAAAGCTCGCTCTGCATGCGGGCCTCTATATGTGTGAGTGTTGTTATAGGGGGCAGGGTGTGCGAGCGGGAAGGCAGACGCCTGGCGTCGACGTCGACGGCGTCGTAAGAATTTTTGTAGTCAAATTCCAGCACTCTTGAAATTTGACTTTTTTTTATATTTAATGTTTGTTGCTTTATTTATTTATGCAAATCTGCTTAGCATTTTTGGTGCTTTTATGATTGAGTGTAGCTGGTTGTTCTTGTTGTTGTTCTTGTTGCCGTCTTGAAACTAGTTCGCTCGTTGTCTAAGCGAGTTTGTTCAAATAAATGCCTGGAAGCTGAGTTAATTTAAGCTTAAACTCGTATGCCAAGAGCGCGTTTTATTGGCGATTATTTGAAAAGTCGCGCGCGATTTTGTTGACTCGCTTTAATAGCACGCTAATTGAATTATGAAATTACAGCAACTACTTTTACTACAATATATTATTTGATTTATATTTGTACATTTAGAATATATATTGACGTGCGTTGACGTTATTCGTTGCTCATTCTATCAGCACTTATTTTATTTTCGCTATGTACAAAACAACAAATAAAAATCGTATTTGCAGTTTTATTTTGATTATCGCACTCTACACACACATATACACATACACTAATGCATAAATCGAATTGGTTTTGTTGCGTTCCGTGTCTGCGCTTGTCAAACGTTCTTGACCGATTGATAAAGTTTTTGAAAAGCTCAGCGACAAAAACACGCCAAGCACAGCAGAGCAAAGCGAAAGCTCGCGAACGTTCGTTGATTTTGTTTTGATTGTTCAGCTGTGTGCAGTGCAGGCGAGCGAGGGAAAGAAAGAGAATGAGAGAGAGACAGTGTGTGTGCTCATGTCGCTCACCCACACAATTACATAAAGCCAGCAGCAGTTGAGCGTCGGTTTTGTCTCTTCGTCTGTTGCTTCTTTCACTTCCAATTTTCCAATTCTGTTCTTAAATGCCGGTGCCGCGAGAGAGACGGCGACACCGACAGCGCAGCTGCGCTGCGGTACAGTCTGTTGCGTTTGTTGTTGTTTTGGTTTTTTATTTTATTTTTTTGCTGCTCAGCTTTGGCATTTGTTGTTGCTCGCTTTGCTTTGGCTGTTTATGTTTTTTTTCTTCCCCCATTTGATTAATAAATAAATTCATTTACAAAGCTTCCGCTCGCACTCTTTTTCTCTATTTGCCTGTCTCTGCGCTAGCGCTGCCGCTGCCTCTGCCCACCCGTTTTTGACGTCACTTTTGTTGTTTACTTCGCCTTCAACCAGACGCCTTGTTTTCATTTTCTTGCGCGCATTGTTATTGCGACCGCTTTTTTTATATTTTTTTTATTATATTTTTGGTAAATGCAAACTTTTGTTATGAAATTGTCTGGTGCTTTGATTTGTGTTTTGATTTTCGCAAATATCAACTAGTTGAGCATTGAATTAATACTATAATAAAGCATCGCAAGTTATTTTGTTTTTTGTTATTTATTGGGGGAACGAAATAAACAAAATAAAAGCATTGCAAGCGGGAATTAACCGCGCTTAAAGAACCGTTGATTACGCCACGTTTTTGTTTTCTCCTTATTTTATTTTTGCTGACGAATCGTTCTGGATTGGAGTTATATCAACGGGAATGTTTATAAATGTTTCTTGTATAATGAATCGAATATCAGCTCAGTTTGAGTTTTAATATCGGCTTTAGTTTCCCTGTTTAATTTTGATGGCTGATGCAATATTTCATATACAAAATGTAATACAAAATTCAAAAATTATTGATTTATTTAGCTGCTTTTACTTAGATTATTCGAATAAACAGGTGCAAAAATAGCTATGGAAACGTTAACTGAATAATATATATTAATTAGCCAGATACCGAAGAATACTTAAATAAACAGATGCGAAAATAACTGTGGGAACCTAAGCTAAATTAAAAAATAAATTATTCATTTTATTGAAGAATACTAAAATGCCAAAAGAAGTCAACTTATTTAACAAGATAAGCATGCTCGAAAAAAGAAAAGTTTTTAAATTTATTGCTTTTAATTTATGATTGCAATTGAAAGAAAAAAATTGTCATTTCTTCTTATCTGTTGCTGAGCAATTGAGAGTGTGGCAGGAGACACAAAAGCGAATAAAAATAAATGAATTTAAAGTGTGGAACCACATGCCCCTTAGAGTTTAATTTGATGCTCGAAACCATATGCCCCAAACTTCATCAACAGTCATGATGGCAAATCGAATTGACGCACGGAAAATTTCGCAGTGGAGCGAGCCACTGAAGAGAAATCACGACCGTGTCCTTGAATGGGAAAATTGCGAAATAGCAAAACAAAAAAACAAGGATAACACAACACTCGGCCCGCAAATGAAGTAAATACGCTCGGTCGCCGTCGCTCATCAGTGTGGCATTTATTCCAGGATACACACAGACACATAAGCGCAAATGCCAAGGATACCAGACACACAAACACATTATAGACAACAGCACGCAACGGACACACGCCCACTTCAAGCATCTAAAACGGTAAACGATTGTCAAGGACATGGGCACCGGCATCTTACATGTATTTACTTTGCAACAGCAACAGCAGCAGTAGTGGCAACAACAACAGCAGCAGCAGCAACAGCAGCAGCAGCAGGCAGACGCCTACGTCGCAACGTTTTCTGAGCGTGGGCGACAAGCACCGGTTTATTTATTTTTCCTTTTCATTCTCCTAGCTGCTTCCCACTCATCATCCAGCCAGCCAGCCAGCCATCCATCCATCCATCCATCCATCCAGCCATCCATCCATCCATCCACTCTCGCCACTTTCACTTTCCCTTCGTTGAGTGTCGGCTTTGGCTTCGGCGTCGGCATCGGGTTCACGGCAGTCCGAAGCGTCGGGACCTTGAATTTGTGTGTAGGCGACGCCCAGTGTTGCCACCCCCACACAAAAAACAACAAAAATAAGCGAAAAAACACAAAACGAACAACAAAAACTACCCATAAGCTGCCGTTGGGCGTTGTTGCTATTGGTGCCACTTGTGTATTCTTTATGCTGGCGCGCGCGTTCTTTTTAATTAAATGCAAAGCATTTGACAAGCCGCAGCATAAATATGTTTTAATTAACAAAAGGCCAACACGCTTTTCAAACGCTTAAAAGGACAGCCGATTGCACGAGTTTTCTTAATTAGTTTTAACTCCTTTCAAATGGCTCATGCTGTTCAGTTTCAAAGAAAAGTTTGCTTCCGCATAAGAATTGGTTTTTAATTGAAAAGTTTTCAATTCGTAATTATTGTTTTATGTTTTTATATATTATATTTATTTTATGCTGCTAAACACTTAATTGAAGGGTTAATGAAAATAAGTACTGTTGACGCAGAGTCCAATTTGTTATTGTTATGAATGTGCAGAAGCACAACAAAAATGCCACCGTAGACTGGCAGCGACGTCAAGGACATGGAATGGTTGGTTGGGACGAGGGGGTTGTGCTGACCATTTGGGGGTTGTGCAGAGCGTGGGCTTCATTATGCAAGAGCATGCGAGAGAAAGAGAGAGAGCGAGAGAGAGCTGTGTCCGTCCAGCATTTGCTAAAGGATGTCTAATGAAATTCTGCGTCGTCATTTTTCAACAACAACACGGCAGCCAAAATCTCAACAACAACCCCCACGCAGCACTGTCCACCCCCCCCCCCCCCCCACCTTCCCAGCGCTCTTGGTAAAGGGGAGCCAGCCGGCAAATTGTGTAGAGCAAAAACATTCGATGTAGATACATATATATCATTCGCCTGGACGGGGGCACACGCAGACATTGTTGGCGTTGTTGTGACGCGTATCGATTTGTTTATGTTTATTAAATGAAAATTCGCAAAAAAAACAAAAATAGGGGAGCGCTTGGGAATGAGTACCCTGAATAGGGGGGTGCCAAACAACAATGGAAATTTTGCAAATTTTCTAGAATTCGGAGAGGCAATTAAAAAAAATGATAAGTCTCTTTGTGTTCTCGGGAAAGTTAATATTTTAAATACGTGCCTTGAATTTTCTCCATGGCAGGCAAAGCCCCGCCCCTTAAGATCTTTCTAAATACAAACAAATATATACAAAATATATAAGAAAGAAGAACTTACTTAGGCAAGCCCAATATTACATTCGATTGTAGAACAGAGTTGAACTAACGACATCTAAATTTTTATCTGGAGATGGTGTTTATATTCTTCTTTTACATTTTAAACCTTAGCCAAGTGACAATTTATAGCGCAGCTTTCGAACTATCGATTGTATCGAAGCTAAGAGATAACGTTATCTGATCAGGTCAGCTCTGACGTATTTAATGTCCTCAAGGGATAGTTTTCAAGTTTAACCTAAATAATAGCTTTAAAACTGCGGGAACTCCGCTTATATACAAAAATGAGGGCAGACTATATCAACTGGGCTAGTGCTGATCAAGAATATATATACTTTATGCATACAAAGAAGTCCCCTTCAAAGATCTATGAACCTTACGAGCAAATTATACTCAAAGTGTATAATTTTATAGGTTATTAGAACTTTCTATAAGTAATTTTAATTCAAATTAATATTTTCACATTTTTAAAAATTATTTTTTGTAAATTTGTATATATATTTATATAAATAATTAATTTTTTTAATATTTATTTGGATTGCCGATTTTTCCAAGTGTCTTTAGCAAATGAATATATGCAATTTTAAATTAGCTTATCATACATAAAAAAAAAACTCGACATTTTCGATTTAATCTTTGGGCAGGCTTTAGATATGGCAAATATAACAAGTTGTCATAACTAAGTTCATAATTTGATTGCCAGTTCTTATGGCTTTCTAACGTGAGTGAGTCACACATTTTACTGTTAAAAACCAGCTAACGTTTTATCATATATCTTTAAATAACTTTCAAGTCGAAAAGTTGGCAGAAACTCACATGCACTTTGCATGTGATAAAACCATTCAGCACAGTTTGCTCAAATAAACAAAAAATAATGGTTATATATATATATATGTATATATGTTTATATATATATATATAAATATATATATTTGTTTTCCTATTTTGTTTTTGTGCTGATTCGTGCGCTTAACGTTCATTGGCCTCTTTGGCAGTGCTGCACACACAAATTATATATCTCGCACTCTGATAAAAAACAAAAATAATAAAAAACGACACAATTCAATAATATTTTCAGCAACTAAGCGTTTTTCAATATAGTATAGACCCCAAAATGTAGACGTAGTGCTGAGAGCCATTGACTTTTCCATAGCACTTAAGTCAAGTTCAGGGCCAGTTTGGGTTTGCAGATGCTTTATCTACCCTCGCCACACTTTGGCTATTATTTATGCATATGTAGTGGTAGTATATATATATTTAGGCATATTATCGGTAGAATATGACGCGTCAGAGCGATAAATAGTTTTAGTTTCTTTTAAAAGTGTAAATTTGAATCATTCAAGGAAATTGAAAATGTGGCAGTTCTCGCAAGTGAGCAAATTCAACAGAAAATGTGGGCGTTTTTAGTGACAATTTGGCAGCGAATTGTCGCATTGCTATTTTTATATGTGGAGCAGCGCAAATGTTGCACGTTAAATGGAAAATTGCATTAGCAACATTTAATTTGTGTGCGGGAGGTCAAGCACAATAAATTTAGTTACGTTAAAATCTCTATATTATTTAATTTAATATAATAATTAAAAATTGCAAAAGCTGCTTTTTTTGTCTGATTGTTGTCAAGATAAGAATGCGTAAAGATAAGACTCAAAGAAGTTGGTAATTGAGGTGTCTAAAATATTGTATTGGCCAAATAAAGACGCACCTTTTGAATAGCAGCTACCAGAAATAATATAATTTCCATGTAGTTTCCCCGAGTTGAAGACGTATAAATGTATTTGTTGCCTGCGAGCAAAATGAGAAAAACAAGAAAAAAAGTTTAGCATGTGAAATCGTGTAAAATATGAAATGAAAAATACATTTTAGAGACGCTGGAAAAAAGAAATAAGGAAAATTTATCATTTATACCCGGACAAAAGATGCAGAGAAGATGGGCATATAACACATGTATATAGTCTAAATCGAAATGCATAGATGCAGATTGTATATGGCATATAGGTGGGGGTAAGCAGAAGTCGTATCTTAATTAATAGCATATTTTAATTGTGCATATGCAAGTGAGATATATACGCTAAATACTTTTGTGGTGGCTCGGTTCATTGATTGCAGACAGCAGTCGAGCCGAGTCGAGTCGAGTCGAGTCGGCTATATGTTTTCTATACGTTTGACAATGCGGAAGTTGTTGAAATATAGCAAATCCCTGGCGAGACACAAAGAGAAACTGCATGTGCCACACCATATAAAATACGATATTAAAACCGTATCGCAGCGCTTTCCGTGCAAGCAGTTGCAACAAAGCGCAGACAATCGGTCTATGTCTGTGTCTACATATATATATATATATACTCATTATCTGGCAAGTAATTAATGAATGGCACTTAGAGCGTTAATGTCAGTCGGGGTCCAAAATAGGCTGAGTTGGTGATTTACACTTTTCAACTTACCAGAAAACGAAAGAACAACAAAGAAAGGCCGACGAGTTAAAGGCGATTAAGCCAAACGAACGAAGCGACAAAGATAAACCGATAAACAGCAAGTTCAAAACGAAGACGATTTATGCGATTGAATAACTATCAAAGGATCAAACAGCGGAAAATAACAAGAACAACAAAACACCAGAATAAAGGATAATAAGTGAGAAACACGAAACACGACAACCCGAAACCGGCATACGAATAACGAATAACGAATAACGGAATACGCGACGCGAACGGGAAGCGCTGCGAGGAGTAAACACAACCGACCTGTCTGAATTGCACTCGATAACTGTGTCAGTCGGCGGCGTACAGAGCGACGGAATGCCTTCCTTGTCCCCCGGCCTCTTCAAATGGGAAAGAGAGCGAATCTGCGAACCAGCAAACGAATGAAAGAGAATCCAGAAGCTCTCCTGTTGGATTTGTCAATGACGGCGGCGGCGGCGGTGCGGATTGGAAAACACAGCACAGCCATCAAACACCACCACCACCACCAGCAACAACCCAACTAAGCGTAGCTGAAGCACCACCTAACTAAACTGGCCAAAGAGTCGGTCGGCGAGAGAAATTTATTATTTCGTTTGCCTGTGCTGTGTGTGCGAGTATCCTGGCAAAAGACGCGGAGATAATGACGAAAACAAGACGAAAAGTGTTCGGCCAGCCCCAAGACGAATATTAAATATTCTTGCAGACATAAGGATTACAGTTAATTGTTGCTCAGAAGAGGTTAGATTAATGGCTAAGCTGAAACGATTGTTACTAAAAATAACATTTTGATTTATAATACAAAACCAATTATATAATAATTGAATTTAGAAACTTCGTTTTCGAAACATAAACCATAAAAAAATATATACAAAAAATAATACAAAAAAAAAACAAAACAAAAAAATGAATTTTAAAATCAACTATTGTCATAGATATTTATTGCAAATATCCAAATAAATACTTTCTTCTATGTGTCACAGAATCCAACACCAAATAAGAATACCCAACGTAAGGGTATATGCAAGGGAAACCCTCGAATGACGAAACTAACCCCAAAATAGCAAAGACTGTTGAATGCTTTTCCAAGTGTTCTTCCTCGATGGCATCGCGAAATCTTTTTGGTGTTTCCTTCTATTTTGAGTCGATTTAACTAACGTGTTTGCCCAGCAAACGTCGCGGGGTGGAAAGCGCCCGAAGCCCAACTTCTTTCTGCGTGTGTGTGTGTGTGTGTGTGTGAGAGAGAGAGAGAGTAATCGCATGTGCTTAGAAACAGGACTCCTTTTTTTACAACTACAGAATTTATTACTCACTTTTACTGGAGTAATAGAAGAAACGCATGGGTCACAGCAAAGTACAGTAAAACTGGCAATTTCTATAGTTTTTTTGTTGTTGTTGTTTTTTTGGATATATAAGGAAATGAAGTGGAGTGGGTAATGGCAGTAAATGGCTTACAAGTTCTGCTATATTCATTAAATTAATTAGTTTAACAACTTGAATTATGTATTACAGCAGCGACAACTCAATTGAAACGGAATTTAAATTGACTACGAATATGTCATACATTATGTGTATTATTTGAAGGATAGCTATCTAAAGGTGCCATAACAAAATGTCCTTGACAACTTAATTACCTTCCTTTTCCTTTTTTTCAGGCATTAAAATTTGTTCTATCGATTTTGAATAGTTTGTAAACATAGTGATTACCATATTTGTTTATTTTTAAATTTGATTATAATCGATAAATCGATTAATAGAAAAAAATTCACTAAAAGCAGAAGCATTTTCAAATATCTATGCTAATAAACTATTTTTTTCTGAATGTTCAAATATATATAAATAAATATTTCAGCAAGCAAACTTTAAAAAACATAAAAAAAAGACGCTTTAAACTTCTTTAAGCACTATTAAATATTAAAAAAAAAAGTTTAGTAGTCAATCAATATTTGGTTTTTTTGTGGTTACACAAGTTTTATTGATTACATATTTAATTTCGTCGAATATCGTGAGGCATCTTCTTCCTGCTCAGCAACTTCCCCTTCGGATGACTATTGAACTGTGCTCGCCGACAATTGTTCTTGTTTATTCCCACTGCTGAGTAGAGCTTGTGCCGCATTGCCGAACAATGGGTTAAGAGACAGCCCGCTGCCCCAGATAGAGTCTTGGAAAAGCATCTTTTTGGGAACTGGGATTATTATTATTACTATTATTGTTGTACCTGGAACGCTTTATGCCAATTCGAAATTCCAGTTTGCAGAACAAAAGCGCGCTGCACATAAAAACATTAACTTTTGTCCTACTACGAACCGAACCGAACCGAACCGAACCCTAACTGAGGATCTCCCAAGCAGAATGCGAGTTGAGATCGAGACAATGGCAAAGACAATAAAGTTACGGCAACCCTATTTCGGCTTATTTTTATGTTACTTTTACGCTTTCCCGATTTTTCACGAGCACCGATTTACGTGAAAATGTATACAGTACTTAGGTGCGCTTTTCCCTAAAGAGGGGGGGGGGGGGGGGGGCAGGCAGGCAGCAAGCAATTCATTTCAATAGAAATGTAAATAACAAATTTTAATAATAATTGAAATGGATTTGCCTAAGGGTGGATGGCAACACATCCCATTACAGGATACAGCATGCGGCAACCCACAGTCGACACAGTTCCTTAAGTCATTTTCCACACACATCTTCAAGAGTTATTTTTCCCCCCGATTGCAAATGACGTCGATGATTTATAAACTGTTTGAAATCGCAGCAATTGAACTGAAAGAGGTCCTTCTCAATCGATTTTACGCTGCATGCATAATTGAGATTAGAAAATAAACCCAAGAGGTATGCTAAAAGTCGACTCGGGAACCCCCCCATTGTGAAACCGTTTGAGTTTGCGCATAATGTTGGTTCAATTAAAGGATCATTATTTAAAACTTCTGCTAGAAAATAAACTTCAAATTTGCACTTCATTAGTTAATTAATAACAGCCAAATGTATTCAAACTTTAACACTTAGAAAACGATTTCGAGAATTTGAGGAAGTTTTGATTAAAGCCAATTTTCTTAGTAACTACTTAACTTATTTTAAGCTGCAACGTTTCGAAACAGATTTGAAAACCTTCCAAAATGTATATATTAAGTTTTATGAGTTTTTATAGGTCAAGTTTGGTAAGTGCATAAATTCAAATATGCTGTTGACTACAACAGAACTCTATAAACATAATAGTCCACTTTCTGCTGAAATCTTAGCAATTAATCAGCTATGAAATCGTTGGGCCATAAAACAGTTCAACAGTTCAGTTAATAAACGTAGCTAGTTAAAATCTAGTTTCTTTTGCACTTTGAACTTTAACTCAGCTTTTCAAATGATTTTCCCAACTTTTTGCCAGTCATGGCGACACCACTTGATGCTTTGAACTCGGTGCTCGAAACGAATCCATTGTCCTAACAAGCTTCCAATTATTTGTAAGATAAATGAACCAAGAAATTTCTTAAGAAATGGACAGTTTTTTTTTTTTTTGACGTATTGCTACCAAAAATTAACATTAATTTGCAGTGTCAGTGGCCATCGGCGTTTTGAACCTAGCACTTTTCCTTTTTTTTTTTTGATTTGTTGTTTTTTTTTTTGCCTTAGGCAACCGGTTGCAGCTGGATCCTTTTGTCTATTGAGTCCATTGTCTTCGACCAGTTACATACGTAGAGATTTGCACGTGTGCACAAATTAGCAGAACTGGTTCCTCACATTTACAAGGCAAGGCCTTATGTTTTTCTTGAATTAGGGAAAGAACCACATGAAAAGTAGTTTGGCACCGGGGGCGCTTTTACCCATTTGGCCCATTGTTCTAAAGGGGCGAAAACAGATGGGCGAGCAGAAAGAAATTATGAAAAATCTTTTGTTTTCGATAACCTAGCGGGAAGTTTTTGGGTTTTCGGTGTGGAAAAATAATGAATGCGGGGGGAATTATCGGGGCAACTTGCTGCTAGAAATCAAAGCTTATTGGAAGTATTGGTAGAGTTTCGTGGAATTCAACTTCCAATAAAATTCCATTACGATCAACCCCATTAAATGAGAAATTCCCATTCAGAAAACTATGTAGCACAGAAGGCATTTGAATAACTTGCTGTGAAGGAATTAAAAAACGCTTTAAAAATTCAGCACGATGTATTTACTGTTGAAAGGAAATGCCACGCAGCATTTTTTCATTCATTGCCAAAGCAAATCAACCCCTCAATGCTGTGGGCACACGGGATTCCAAATCATGTAAGGGGTGCACACAGCACACACTGACATACACACACACATACACACACAGCATGAGATTCGTGTAAATTTCTAAGCCATTACAATGTCACTGGGTCCTTGGAAGCACCCTAAAAGCGCCAATTGTCAAGGCAAATGGAAAAGAGAAGATGAAGGCAAGCAGAGAAGACATTGAAGTCGAAGTGGCGAAGGACAAGGGTTGAGGTTTTAGGTTAAGCTCGAGCTTCAGGGGAGGGCGCAAGCACAGGAAGGCGCACAATTTAGCGAAGCATAACATGAATGAGTAAATCACAATTACACACACACACAAGCACACACTTTAATGCTGGGGGATGATTGGACCTGCGTTGTGGAGGCAGCAGCAGCAGCAGCTGCACAGGGAGCTTTTTTTGCGATGGCTCACGTGTCAATGAATCGAAGAATGTCGATCACAGCTATAATAAAAGCTACTCGTCAGCGAAAATATAAAGTAATTTTCTGCAAAATACTATTTCACATTGATAATAGATGCAGATATTTTGTGCAGAACAGCAGCAAATGCTTTGTTAAAAATTACGGAGAGTGAAAGCTCGCTTGTGAAATTCCAGCTCTATCTCTGTTCAACATCAACAAAGAACAATTAGCGTCGCTTAGCAAACCAAAGCTTTTAAGTGTCGCTCTCTCTCTCTGTCTATCTGTCAGTTATTCCTGCCCAAGGCAAAGATCAAGAATATGCAAATATGCATGTAGGTGAGAATTGTCCATCTCACTCGCTCGTATAGAGTAGAGGGGGAGGGTCCAACGCCAATGAATGAATGCTCCCAGTGCGGAAGTGTGTCACGCAGCAAGCGAACGAGCGAGATAGAGAGATGAAGCATGCAGTATGCACTTACATGCACACATGATACTGCTGGCACACATTTTGCAGCTGGCAAACTTTTCGCGCCAATTTGCACGACCATAAGAAATGTGTAGCAAATGAAATCACAACAAACAACAACAAATAACAGGTTTACCAGCGACTGACTGACCGACTGGTTGCCATGGTGAAGGTTGCAATAGCAGCAGCAGAGCCCAACACAACAGACAACAAGAAGAGACAACAATGCAACCAGTCGCATGTGTAAAAAAATGCAAGCCACCGATCACCTTTTCTTTTTGGATTTTATTCGTTTTTTTTTTTGTTATGCTTTGTTTGCGCTTATGGCAAACGTTTTATGCTAATTAGCGGGGGTGGAGACGGGGTTACACTACATGCACACACACACACTCACACTCAAAATTGTTACGCTTTGTTCTTTCTATCTATCCTACGTGTAACGTCACAAACAAAGCATTTTCTACATAGTATATATAAATATATATAGAACAAATAATTCTTATAATACTAATGAGGTAATTAACAGCGCTTACCTAGCTGCAAATATATGACACACTCGGCACTACTTGCAATATTTGCAAACTATCACGAAATACGCAAACTGTAGTCGATTTGTTTTGTTTTGCTTGATTTTTTTTTTGTTCTTCGTAGAGTTTTGAGGCAATCACAATGCAGCACGCAGGTGTAGTTGAAGACTATTTAGCTATTTACCATTCGCTTTTGCCTTGCTATTCTACACACAGTGTTGCATTTAGCGCGCGCGCACCACAGCGTTCAGTGTTGTAAGGCATCGTAGACTCGAGTTTTAAATAAAGTATTATTATCGATAACACGTTGCTTGCTATTTTCATTTTTTATTAAATCTATTTATCAAAGCATACATAATACACATTGTTTTTCTTTTCTTTTCGTTAAAATTAAAATTTTTTGTATAGCTCAATTTACAAAATGAAACTGATTGAATTTCTGTTTCTCCAGTGCTGTTAAGCAGCGCTTTGGGCGCTTCATTTGAAACAGTTATCGATAACACTTTTTTCTTATAAAAATATATTTGATTTTGTTTTAAATGCAGTTATCTGTTTACATATCCTCCACGCTGTACTTGTAGGCCTCGTCCTGCACCGCCCGCCGTTCGTTCTGCTTGTCGAACCATCGCTGCTCGTAGCCATTGGAACGATCGACGCCGTCCCATCGATAACCTGGCCGGATGGCATAACGATTCTCCGGATAGCTGCCCTCGTAGACGGGCATCACGGGCTTATCGGACTGCTGTTCGCGCTTCTTGCGCTTCTGTCGCATGTACTCCAGCATGGGATCGTCCGCATGCTCCTGTTCCCGAAGATGTCTATCCAGATCCTCGTCGTTGGCATAGCGGGCCACCGGCTTGGCGGCCTCGTGCGTCATTTCTGCGTGACGCGTCCGTTGATCCTCCAGCTGCTTAAGTCCCTTGCCCCAGCGCTCGTACAGCTCCTTTTTCTTCTCCTCGTGCGCTGCCTTCCGCTGCTGCTCCACGGGATCCTCTTCAGCGGCCTCACGCGCCCGCCGTCCCCGTCTTCCCGTGCTGCGCATTTGAACTTCGGCATGACGACCGCTTACCTGTAAAAACACACATATCAATCAATCATTCAATCAATTAATCAGTCCGTCAATCTGACAGTGATCCTTTAGTCAATCATTCAGATAGTCAGCATTTCAAATTTGTTAATCAATCAGACAACACTCATTTAGTCAATCAATCATTTAGTCAACCATCCATCCACAAGTCGTCATGCAGTTATGAATCAAGCAATAAAAGAGTAAATCAATCAGTCGACAATCCATCAGTTACTGAACCATTTCCCAATCCATTAATGAGTCAATTGATCAGTCAACTAATCAAAATGTCAACCATCCACAAATCGTCAGTCAGTCAGTGAGTAAATCAATCAAAAAGTTGGTTAATCTGTCGCCAATCAATCAGACATTCATTCCGCCTCCAATCCACCAGTCAAATAATGATTCAATTAGACAGTCAATCTATCAATCAGTCAATTACTCACTAGTCCGATAGATAATGTCAATTGGTCAGTGAATCAATCAAAGAGCCAGTCAGTAATCAATCATATAGTCAATCCGTCAGTGAGTCAAATAATCAGACAATCAATCAATGGGTCACCGATCAATCAGATAGTCAACTCTTCAATCAATCAGTTACTTAGTCAGTTTAACAATCAATCAATCAATCAGTCTATTCACTCACTTCGCTGGACATTTGATCAAACATTCGGAGTTCATCGCGTCGTCGGGAGTCGGATTCGGTCTTCAGGGATTTGGCATCCTGGAGTCCTGCCTTTTTGCCATCCAGGGTACGCATCGATTGCGTCTTCGGCTTGTGCGTCGGCGGCGGCGATGGTGTTCGACTTGGCGTCGTCCTGGCCCAGCGACTCTTACGCTCACGTTGCGCCGGCGGCGAGGATGAAGTGCGTCTCTCTTCCCTGCCTGTCATGCGGGACGGCGGCGAATCCCTTCTCCGTCGGGGCGGCGATTGATCGGCGCTAGCATTGGGACGTCTCCTTGGTGGACTCTGATCCGCAGCAAGTCTTCTCCGGTCCGGAGATAGATCTCGTCTCCTGGGCGGACTCTGATCCGAGTTGCGTCTCTTTCGAGGCGGCGTTTGGCGTCTCCTAGGTGGACTTTGATCGGAGTCCCGTCGCCTTCTGGTTGGACTCTGATCGGAGCCAGCTCGGCGCCGAGGCGGAGATTGATCTGCAGCGGGACGTCTTCGCGGTGGACTCTGATCTGAATTTTTTCTTCTCCTGGGCGGAGATTGGTCTGCATTGGGACGTCTCCTCGGTGGACTCTGATCCGAATCGCGTCGTTTTATAGACGGCGATTTGTGTCTCCTCTGTGGACTCTGATCACGATGTCTTCTCGGTGGACTCTGATCTGAATTGCGACGTTTCCTCATCGGACTCGCATCCGAATCCCGTCTCTTTCTCAGCCTGGGCGACTGCTGCTGCTTCCATGGACTTGGCTCCCTGGAACTGCTGCGCTTCTCCTGCTTGATTCGGATGGAGAGCGGGCTCCCTCTCGCTGCGGACTCCTGCTTGACTTTAACGCCCCACAAATCCGCCTGCTCCTCGTCCCTGGGCTCCTCCTTGATGCGCTCGCCATTTGCCTCGGTTGGCTCCATTTTGGGCTCATCTTTCACAGCAATATTGCGCCACTTGCTGCGCATCGCGTTTGCATTCTCCTCTATGTATTCGCCCACAATTTGTGGCGCATCCTCGCCGCCCAACAATAGATCCTCGTCCATTTCCTCCGTGTTCGCGTCGTAAGCATCGTCGTCAATTATTTTCACCTTGGCTCCGACGCTTTTTTTGTGCTTCTTCTCCTTCTTTCTCTTCTTCTTTTCCTTGTCGCCGGAGAGATATTTCTTTAGATACTCTTTTTGATTGATTAATTTGGCATTTTGCATCGACATTGCAATAAATGCGCCGCTTTCTATTTTTTGTTTGCAGCACGCCAAATCGTATAAGCAGCTATCAGCTGTTGCCTATCGATAGTTGCGCGTATCGTATGATATTTGTACTACTACAACAAGTATTTTGTATGAGTATGAGTAGCGCATTCCATTTTCACAGAGTTGGCAGCTCGCACGTAGCACACACTTCAAGTTGGCTCTTTGATGTTTAAGATATTTTGGCACTTATAACACCCGGTCACTCTTTTGCAAATATCTTATTACATTTTCTGCGCCGCTCCAAATTCAGCATTTAAAAATTAAAAAGTTTCCAAATACGCGTTTAATAAACTATTCTGATACTGTCGCGACAGACTGCGGAACATTTACATGTTCTGTGAGGGACAATAAAGAACGCCACCATTGTTGCAGCAGCGTGTGAATTTGTACGTCGCCGCCATGGCGGTGGCGTTGATATTTTGTAAGCGAAATGTAAGTAAATCGAAGGAAAGAGAAAATGACAATGACAATCTCAATTTAAACACCGCTAAAAGCACATGGAACAATACACACCCACGGCTGCATTCGAATTTTTGCATACGGTACTTGTTCTACTCGAGATTTAAGTTTTTTTTTCTGCCGCTTTCATTGCCAGCGAGGAGGCGAGCAAAAAGCGACCAGCTAAGAATTTCAAGAGCAAAGCGGACACAAACAAAAACAGAGAGTCGCAAAATAACAAATTAAATGAGAGCCTTTTAATTTGGACTTATGGCACCAAAAATTCATTTTAATATATTTTTTTAAATTGTGCCATAATTTTGTATTATTTTGCATTGAATGCAGTTTCTAAATCGCTGTTTTTAAGTGCAATTTATGGCAATTTACGAGCTCTCACTCTCTGTCGCACAAAACATATGTGCGCGTTCTCTTTTCAGCTCTCGCTGTCTTATGAAGAGAACATATGAAAATGAGAGTGAGCACGAGAGAGAGAGAGAGCGCGAGACGTGCAGCAATTGAGTTGTTGGAATCTACTTGGATTTTCTGTTTAGTCTGTTCAGTTTGAAAGCATAACGCGCCGCATGCAGTTCGTGCCGAAATAAGAAAGTGTCACAAAAAAAACCTCGCGCGCCAACCAAAGAAAATCAAAATCACCTCGATTTTTTATTTTTGCAATTGTGTGCGTTGTTTTTTTTAATATTGTTGTTGTTCATTTTTATTTCATCAATTTAACTTGGCGCCTGTGTGTCACTGTTTGTGTTTGCCTCTGTTTATTTAAAGTGGAATTGATGATTGCTGTTGCCACCGTTTTGGGGCAGCGAATGTGGAGCGCCCAATTGTTATTATTACGCCGCTGAACTTAGTAAACGTTTATGTTTTTGTGATATTTGTGATTTAATTGCCAAATTTATTCATTTTTTTGGCGCACGCGATGCTGCCATAAAATAAGAGTGCCATTTGCTATAATTAGAATAGCAGCAAGTGTGGCTCTCTCCGCCTCCCTCTCGCCCTCTGGGTACCTCTTGCAGCAGAAGTGCGACTTCTTTTTAGTTTTCAATCTGAGCCTAAAAAAATCACATGAGATCGAGTCGAGACCCAAATATTGCGGCCGTTGGCCTACTAACCAAAAACTTGTCCCAGCTCACACACACAAGAATATAATTTTTTTTATTTTAGTATGTATTTTTGTTTGTATATAGATGAATGTCTGTTTATCATTGCTGTCCGTTCTGCTTTTAGGTATTCTTCTTTTTCTCGTGGTCAAAACGAAAGCGCAATAACGATCGTCACAGAGAGAAAATAATACAATATAAAAAAAAGTCGAGCGCGCGCCATTCAATGTTAATGTGAGTGAAAGATTGTGCTAAAGGAAAATCATAATAATTTTATAGCAGCGTCGATAACGCAAAAAGTGAAAGAACGATAATCAAATAACAACAGCAACAAATCAAAAGAAATGAGTGCCAACAAGCGACGACGTTGCAACAGCAACAACAACAACGACAACAGCAACACAGCTGATCACATCGATAAGGATGTGCAGAATGAAGAATGCCAAGGAATGCCAACAATTGATGTGGAACGCTTGTGTCGCTGCTGTGGCAAAGGCGGCATGGAATTGCTCAAATTGTTCGAGGAGAGCCCTGCGACAGCCAATCAGAAGACACAAACTCAATCTGCGACTGCGCAAAACCGCCGACGCGAAACGACAACAACAGGCGAAACAGAGAGGCTAGCTCAAAAACAACAACGGCAGCAACAGCGCAAAAGTGATAATCCCGTGGAATATGTGCTGAGTGGAGCACACAGCAGCATGCACATTGTGCTAGAGGAGATGGTCTTTTGGAAGCTCAATGTAAGTAGCAAAAACAATAACAATTAGCTCACTCTCTCCCTCTGTCTCAATTTACAGTTCGTTGTTGTGCGTAGCAGCTTGATAAAGCTAAGCTTCAAGCAGGCGCAGGCTGCTGCTGCGCATTTCAGCTTTTCTAGTTGTCACTCAAAAGCACTTAAGCAAATAGAATGCGAATTGTCATTCCGCTCAAAGCTCTTGAAGTTCTCAAATCAGAACTCGACTCAAGTGCATTTGCAATAATATTCTTAGTCCCGCAGCTGGCTATGCTTTAAGAGCAACAACAACATTCCGTTTGGTATTTCGTGGTGTTCGTGTTTGTTTTTGTTTGGTATATTTTGTGCCTGCACTGCATTTTGATTCTCTGGCTATTATTTTTATGTTGTTGTTGTTGCTTCTCGCTCGCACTCAGTGTGCCATTCTGCTCTGCTCTGCTCTGTTTAATTTTTAATGTGATTTATTTGCCGCACATTGTGACTGACTGACGCGGCACGAACCAAGGAACGTACATACGAACGACGGCTGGATGAGGGGATTCAACTGACTGACTGACTGACTGACTTGACGTGCCTTTTTCTTCTTCCTCTTCCTCTTCCTCCTCTTCTTTCGCATTCTGTTCGTTTTGGCCGAGTGCCAGCAGTCTTTGTATTTGTTGTAGTTGTTCGCTTCTTTGTGCTTGTGTCCGTCAATTCTTTTATTCGAAATGTGTTGGTAACTAAATTAAATTAACATGTCTTCCATTGCACTCACATGTTGTACTTCAGTCTTCAGCATGCGGCAGATAATGATGTTGACTTTGAGCCGTTAATTGAATGATATGCGATATCGCAATCACTATGATATCATTTTTTTCATATAAATACATAACAGCAACATGCATTGCAATTAGGGTTAAATCAACTCTTAATTATTTCCGTTCAAATTAAATTAAATTCAGAATTGAAGGCAAATAGTAGCAAAATAAAATCGGTTTCCTATTCGCAAATGTTTCAAATTGCTGAGAAAATTCTTCTTAAATGCCGACTTTTAGTTTCCAAGGTGTTTCGCCCCATTTGTTGAGTGTTTTCACATGTTTTTTTTCTCTTTTACTTCACCTGATTTCTTAGCCTATTTGTTATTCTTAACTCTAGGGCCACATCGCGTGCCAGGCAGTCAACAGTCTGCCCCAGTCAACCCCTCGTATATTCGTATGTGTGGCATAAACACGCACAGGGCAACTTAAGCTTTTGTTGTGCCACTCCCCTCTTCCCAACTTAGAAGTGGTCAACGGCAAAGAACCCACAAAGAACTGAAAAAAAAACAGCAAGGTACTTGAGGTCAAGTCAGCTTTAGTTTCCGTTCAATTAAATTGAAACTACACTGCAAAAAATGTGAACAAATGTGTGATAGTTTAACTTGTCGTTATCTGAAGAAGTGTGCAAAACTCAGTTTAAAATTATACAAAAATTAAAGAAACTTTTTAAACATCTTTTTATTCTTTTCAATAACATTTGCAATTCTTAGTCATTGTATTTATTTTTATCGGTGTACAACTGGGGTTTTTTTTAGTTAGTGGCCAGTTCTTCAGGCGTACCCTCAATATTAAAATATATTATAGTATATGGCATGGCATATGACTGGCGATCAGGCTGAGTTAGCTGCAGCAATTATTCATACTCATTACCAATAAAGCGTCGAGTGCTTTTGGTGGGCACAAAAAAACCGGTTACCCTCTGAGGAAGCCCCCCCCTTCATACACACACTCCTTTGGAGAGACCCGCATTGCTGAAATGACTGGGAACCACTTGGAGTGTGCTTATGGCGAATGTGTGTGGATTTTTATAAGGTGTGTGTGTGTGAGAGTGTGCGTGTGTGTGTTGGTCGCTGCTCAAGGTGTTGCATGAAAAATTGTTTGACCTTAAGTCGCGATGCCTTTGCTTCGTTATACCAATTTGGCTTGTAATTATTTTCATTATTTATTATTAGTCGCATAATGTTTATTTGATGTCTGTTTGTATATTTTGTGTGTGTGTGGTGTGTAAAAGAAACGAAATAAGTTGAACTGAACTGAATGCGATCAGACGTTACAAATTCATTAGCATTTCGAGTACTTTAAACTAATGATTATGTTCAAGGTAGACCTCCTCAACATGTTGACGATATAGATGTTGGCGTTATTAATTGTTTGTGATCTTCAAAGCCATATTTTGAAGCGTGCTGCAGCATGTGCAATTTTGGTCAAATGCCTGCTTAAAGGCAGTTAATTAAAACCGTTAATAGGTTTTAATAATAAAAAAAAAAGTATTATTAAATGCAAAATCGAATCTAATTAAAAATGAATATATAAAAAATAGTATTTCATACACAACAAAAAAAGAAAATTTAAATAAATTTCGAATTTCATTCAAAATCCATTTTATCCATTTTGTTTCCGGCACCGGCACGTAAAGAGTAAAGATTCCATTAAAAATTAGGAAATCGTTATCAAGTTTTTCTTCGGTATTCACTTCCGTTTAAATAACTTGAATTAAACGACTTGGTACCGGTATATGTTATACCCAGAAAGCATTACAGATTGTAAAAAGGGTATAATGATTTTGCGCAAGAGTATGTAACAGGCAGGAGAAAGTATGTACGACTCCATAAGGTATATACATTCATGATCAGGATCAAAAGGCTGAGCTGATATAACCATATCCATCTATATGAACACGCGGATCTCAGAGACTTTAAGAAGCTTCAAATATGGAATATAAGATCTCGTGAACTTAGCACGATCAAGTTTATTTCCCCTTATCGAGGATTCAAATATGAAATATTAGATCTCGCATACTCCGCGCAGGTCAAGTTTATTTCCCCTTATCGATAACTGCCTCCGTTTCGCATATATCGATATAAATCAATTTTAAAGGTAGAGGCTTTTAATATATATATAAAAATGAATAATTATTCATCAACTGCATAAATTTCGCCAAATTCGGGTAAGAAATCCCCAAGCTATAGTCCAAAATCAAGCATTATCTGTATGCATAAAAGTGCGCATCTGTCTGTATATATATATGTATATGTACATGTAGATATCGGGGTATATATTTATGTCACTTGCCGGTGATTTCAGTTCGTTGTCTTAGTTTGTTGTTTACTCTTCAGTATCTGTGCCTGCCACATGACATACGAATTCCACTTGAGTGTGCAAAACGGTTTAAAGGGAAATTTGGCCATAAAACTAGAATATATTTTATTATATTAACAACTGGCTTCAGCTTATCTACCTCTTAGATGGCAGATCGGTTGGCCCATTAAAAAGAGAGAGAGAGAGAAGCTCATTCTTTAGTTAACTTTCGCTACACACTTTCGTCACACTCTCACCTCGAAGAAATGTGCAACGTTGCAACGCTCAGACGTGCAGCGTATACACAATGTGTATTTTGTTGCCTATTTGCTGACAACTGTCGTTTACACGTTTTAATAGCTATGGCAATTAAGCGAGGCAAACCCATTGACGAACTTAATTGCTCCCGGAATTGGACGATAACGGGTTTTTATGGATTTTTGTAAAATCTATGTTAAGACTTAATAGTTTATAGTTTAGCTAATTGCTGCCATATGTCAAACAACTAATTGCACAAACTCCAGCAGAAACTTCAACGTTCGATCGAACAATCAAAAAATGCCTTATCAATGCTCTCAGCTGTGCCAGCAAACAGTTAGTTTACACTATATAGACTCTATATAATCTGTTGTCGCTGTCTCTGTAATGCAGCTCGTTTGTTTTCTGGGTCATGGCTAATGGTTTGGTTTTACCGGAAAAAGGTCAAGTGAGCTCGCTGTTCTTATCAACAGACAGTCTCTTATCGCTTAATCCAATTTAGTTGGAAAATAAAAGAAAAATTAAATAATTTGGTAAACAATTCGTTGGGTTTTTTCTTTCGTGTATTATTTGGCTTACCCGTGGAGGTCGTGAAAAGTCACCAGATACGAAAAAGTCAAGATCACGTGACTTTTAATACTCATTACAAAATCAACATAAAGCAGCGATAACAATTTTTATATATATCCAAGATATTATCATATGCCTTATTTAATAATATTTTATCAACATTATAATTTAAATAAGCCTTTTTTTTATCAGGTGCATAAATTATGCGATAAATTATAAATTATGTACAATCGAACTAAACTCACAACTGTGTCTAATTTGTTTAATGAGTAATCTTTCGGGAAAATTATATATATATATTATATATGCAAACATTTTTTTGTTAAATATACTTAATATTTTGATTAGGCGCCGGAAGTTTTTTGTTGTCTAATCTTGCAACTAGATAAGGCGGCATTTTAGTATCAATATCTGTTAGTCTATTCAATTTTGGACACTCGGAAAAAAAACTGCCTTAGAATTTAGAAAATCGAACTGAAAACTAGATAAAGTTTCTACTTTTCGAAATAATTTCGAAATATAGAAAACTTTCTGAACAAAAAGATGAGCTAGCGTCGCTTTAATCAATACTAAAGTTAATCAAATTAATAAATGTTTTATTATGCCAATGATTAAATACACTCACAAAAAATACTTGATACTGGACATAATAACTCTTTAATAAATTTCAATTTAAAAAAAGGCATCAAAGTAAATTTCAAACTTTTCAAATGTAATACCTTTGAATAGAAAATTTCTTCAAAATTCAATAGAAAATTGGAAAATTGATAGAAAATTTAAATCTTGAAAATGTCAACTCATTTATAAATACAATTATGCAACTTGCTTATGGCATTATTGTTTGTGCAACTTTGTGGTGAGTTATAGTTTTAAATGGGTTTTTTGAAACCATTATTTGCTTTGACTTTAACTTGTGAAAGCTAAACAAAAAACACAATAGATAAATGTGTGTGTGTGTGTGAAATGCTGATAAAGATTAGAAAATTTAAATGAAAAAAGTGCTAATTGCCTTCAGTGAATAGACGCGACTTTTATTTGGCAATAAATAAAAATATTTCACAAGTATATTAAGCAAAAAACCAGTTAGGAAAAAAGTGAAACAGATTTCTTATCAAAATCAAAACAAGATCAGTTTTTTTTTAATCTTTATCTTGGTTTCGTTTAGACAGTCTGCTTTCTCGCTGCTGATGTCACAAAAGTCAAGCATTATTTATATAGAATCTTGATTTGACATTCTTTCAGCTGTAGCCGCATTTGTTGTGTGGACTTTTGTTATTCAGTGAGTACCGTTTTCTAATTTGATTTCCAAATTGTTTGCTACAACAACAACAACAAACTGTTCTATGTCGTTTGTTGTTGTTGATGTTATCAGATTCTGTGTGTGAGAGTCTGTTTGCAATGCTAATCAATCAACAGCAGCAAGAAATAAACACCGCATCCCCCCTGCCTGCCCCTCCCCTCTCAGTTGAATTTTACCTTTAACCGAAACTTGCCGTGTCCAATTAAAGCTGGCGGCAACAATAAAAACGAACACAATAAAGCGACACGCGCCCAGGAACTGTAAAATATGTCCAGGAAACCAAACAAACAAACAAAAAAAAGTAATGAAAACAAAAAGATATTTAACCCCCCACACCCCCCACCCTAGGGGGGCAGGAGTGCACTAAGTGCTGCAGGGGGGTGGGGGCAGGGGTATCTTGGCCCATGAAAGCGATTTGAACGCTTTCAATTAGGTGGCACAAACAGAAGCGTAAAGCGAATCCAGGCGAGGCCGACGCATTAATACCGATCCGAGCCAGCATTTGCACGCACATGAGCATTATCCACACACACACATACGCACACACACGCACCCGCACACACATATGGGCATATATATTATTTAGCAGGGAGGTTTGCAAACACGGACGAGGCGTACGTGCTAGTTGGCCCGATTTTGTTCGAATGAGGGGGGTGAAGGTGGGCGGGGGGGATTTAGCTAACAGAGTCTGACTGGCCACCGGTCTCTATGCGGATGCCTGTCTACAACACTCTCATTCACACACCCAATCGCACGCATTGTCATCGTATTGTTGTTATTTAATGCTCGATTTCTTTATTATAAAGTTTTCGATCCAATTTCAATTTGTTTGGCTTTGTTTACTTTTGATAACAAAATAGACGCAACGAAGCAACAACAAATGGGCTTATCCCCCACCTCGACTCCATTCCACTATTTGCTACACGTTTTGAGGCTTTTCGCACATTATTATTATTATTATTATTATTTTGCATTTTTCTTTTATTTACCTGCGAATGTCATTGCGCATATTTGCAACCCATTTTCCACGCTGTTATTAGCAACACAACCGATCAACAGTCGGCAAAAGATGTTTGTTTTTAGTATTTGCTTATAAAAGGGGGTTGCTGTGCATAAACACATGGGTGGGGTAAAAGGTATATTGTATATTTTTTTGGGGGGGTATTTTGTGACCTGACCTGTGAACAACCAACCAGTTGGTATTCAACGAGAGATAATCCATTCTTATTAACTTAATTCAAATATGGTAACTAGGCTTAAGAACTGTTCGCTTTTGTTGTCGAATTTTAGAGGCTTATCGGCTTATGACTAGAAATTGTGAAATTCCGTTCGATATTTGGATTTGCATTTGGAATTGCGGCAATGCTGTAATGCTCCAAAAGAATATTTAAGCTAGGTTTTGAATTTACTACTCTAATTTTAGCTAGCGAGAGCAATTGAAATTATTAATAATACTATGAAATTTAATAAAAAAAGTGAAACTAATACTCTTTGGCTACACTGAGACCTGTTTTTTGCAAGAGCAATAGCAGTAGCAATAGCAATAGCAGTGGCAAGACCAAAAAAGGTCGATTATGCTCTCTGTAGTAGGTAGCAATAACAAAAGCTCCGAGCTAGAGCGGTGCAGTCAAACTATACAGCTTGTCCTACTGCTCTAATTATTCCATATTTGTTTTGCTCTTTTGCTCCGTGTAGCAGCTACGGGAGTTGCTACGCGAGCTGCTATCGAATCTAATGAAGGTCGATTATGCTCTCTGTAGTAGGTAGCAATAGCAAAAGCTCCGAGCTAGAGCGGAGCAGTCACACTATACAGCTTGTCCTACTGGTATAGATATTGCATATATGTTTTGCTCATTTGCTCCGTGTAGCAGCTACGGGAGTTGCTACGGAGCTGCTATCGAGTCTAATGAAGGTCGATTATGCTCTCTGCAGTTGTAGCAATAGCAGAAAGAAGAAGATCTAAGCTAGAGCGGAGCAGTCACACTATACAGATTGTCCTACTGCTATAATTATTCCATATTTGTTTTGCTCCGTGTAGCAGCTACGGGAATTGCTACGCAAGCTGCTATCGAATCTAATGCCAGAGCTGATATAACTATTCCTCATACTAGCCTGCTGATAACAGGTGGGAAGTAAAAAGAAATTAATTTCTCATTTGTTATCAACATTGAAATTTAATAACTTATAAAAAATAAAATACATTTATCAAATTATAATTGTTTTTTTTAAATATTCGCATATATTTCATGAACTATTGCAATACTCTTTACAACATTAATACAAAATTCGATCAACGCCAAAATTCGAAATTCTCGGGATGAAGTTTTAGAATCTTGAATGTGCTTTATACTTTATATATATCTATTGACATTCTAGAATGTAAGAATTCTTGATAAAGTTTAAAGGCTATTATATTTATTTATCTATTATTATTTCTCTATCTATTATATTTAGCATAGCGAAATGAAAGGCAAAACTAAGCAGTAACTTATAGTCGAGATTCTTACTGGCTAAAGTGGTTTTGTAATTGATATTTTTTTTGGCTCTGCAACGAGTTATTACCATCGTTATTGTTGTTGTTTTTTGGTTGTTGTCAACGCAAGTATTTTTCGTTTTTTTTTTAATGAATGAGTCTTTTTCTCACGTACTTGTCAGAGTGTTGTTGTTGTTGTTGTTGTTGTTGTAGTTGTTGTCTGTCCGTCCATTCACAAGCTGACATTTTGTGGCCCGTTTCTCAGTCGGTTGGCAACTTGACTTTGTTAGCCCGCATAGGCTTGATTAGACCAAACGTAACTTATACACTGCTCAAAAAAAGAAGAAGAAGAAGGCATTTTACAATTGTCATTTTACAATTATGATTGTTCCGTTTTTTGTTGTTGTTATTTTTACTGTTATGCGTAGCGAAAAGCGTTAAGTGTAAATTCAAAAAATGATGATGCGAGGTGAAAGTTGTTTGATGCAAATAATGAAATACTTGAAAAGCATGACACAGCTATTTAAGTCATATTTATAGTTTTTTTCTTCTTCTTGCATATATTATTCACATTGCAATTTTATTTGGCTTCGGTTATATATTTGTGTTCGGCACTGTATCTGTATCAATCTGGAATAATTGAGTCAATCAACTGGGTCAGAGTCTCGTTGCTAGACAGAAAACTGTATTTGAAGTCAAATATGCATTGAGTGCATTTAGCACCTTTTTTTGTATTTTATTTGATTTATTTAAAGAAATTTTGGCCTTAGCCGAATGTTACTTTTGTATTCTTTGGTAGAACATATGCAAATATGTATAATTTATGTGTGCGTATCACTAGCTTCAGATCTATGCGTGACGACAGCAGTTGGGAAACCAATTCACACCATATTGGTGTTAAGGTGTTAAGTGAGTGTGCGATTGTGTGTGTGTGTGTACGTTCTCTATTCAGCACTTTTGCACTGTTTCCCAAAGGCATATTGACAGAGCATATTGCTATACAATTGCTGTACAATTTTCACACTTCACATTCAAAAAATAAAAATCAACAGAGCCATACAAATGTTCAGCATCTATTTATTTTTACACCATTTTTTTGTACTATTTTTTCACAATTTGTTTTTTACTAATTTTTCACAATTTTTTTTTTTTACTAATTTTTCACAATTTTTTTTTTTACTAATTTTTTACAATTTTTTTTTTTACTAATTTTTCGCAGTTTTTTATTAATTTTTCACAGTTTTTTACTAATTTTTCACAAATTTTTTTTACTTATTTTTAACATTTTTTTTTTTTTTTACTAATTTTCACAATTTTTTTTTTACTCATTTTTCACAATTTTTTTTTACTATTTTTGCACCATTTTTTTACTATTTTTTCACCATTTTTTTACTATTTTTTTTTTACCAAAATAATTATCAATATACAAATATTTTTTAGCCAAAACCCAAATAATATAAATTTATTTTTCAAGTCGAAAGTCTTAGTACCCAATTCAAATATTAATCAATAAAGTTAACTTAAACTATTGTTGGTGATCTTGACTCTGCAGCCAGCAAATAACATTTAAATTATGAAAAGAGATCAGCAGCAAACAATAAACTACTAAATTCAAAAGAATTACATTAATTTTTACCACTTTTGTTTTCAATAGCAACAAGTTTCGCTTATAATTATATAATGACACTTTCGTTATATCATGTTGAAGACAATATATCTGTGTGTTGCCTGAAGTATCTATATTCTTTTATGTACATGTATAATTGCTCGATTCTTGATTCTTTACGTTTTCAGACGCTTTGCTTCAATGTCAGTCCAAAATTGTAATTTTGCTTCTCATTATTGCTAGCACGCTTTGCAAGGGCATAAAAGTTTCGGCGCACCCAAAGATCTCCCACATTTGGTTTTCTTAAGTTTTTTATTTTTCTCCCTCTCTAGCCGGTTTTTACAGGCCTTACGTTTGCGGTTGTTGTTGTTGTTGTTGTGGCAACATTGTGTAGTTATTTTTATTGTATTAGTTGTAGTGGTTGTTGTTGTACTTGGAGTAATTGTTGTTGTTGTTGTTGTCTATCGCCTGTCTGGCCACTTTTTGCATTTGTTGCGCTCTATTTGACTTTTACTTTTCATTTTGCCAGCGGCAACAGCAGCAGCAGCGGCAGCGGCAACAGCAGCAGCAGCAGACATCAGACACCAGCATTTTGCCTCGTTTTAGTTGCTACCACACCACACCTCCCCTTCCCCTTCGCCATTCGTTCATAATTTGCTTTGTCTATTGATTTCCGCCTCTAGATAAATGTACATAAATCCCCACAAATCCCTATTATATATTTTATAGCAGAGCATTCAATTGTTATTCGAATTTTGATTTCATTTGTATCGCGTTGCTAAAGCAACACGCTCAGGCAAGAAAGTCAAATTAGATTATATGACGGTCAATTGTTAAATATTGTGTTTTCTTCTTCTTCTTCTTTTTCAATATATGCGCAAACTTTGGCGATTATTGTATTCGCCACGCCGTAGGAGGTCTTTCATTCTGTTGCCATTTCTTTTCACTACCGATTACTACTTTAAATGCTTGCCGGGCTCATCCATCCATCCACACACACACAGAGAACTCTAATGGCAATTTATTGTTATGTGTCATTCAGAGAGTCAGCTCATTTCTCTAGAAATACGGAAGCGAAACGGTTGAGTAATAATTGAAGTATACCAAATTAGTCGCTGGCACATTGGCTTGAGTAAACATTCAATCATTCAATCGCTTGATTGCGCTAAGGATTGTGGGAATTGCAATGATTGCTTTGCTTTTGAAATGCTCATTTTATGCAGGCTTCGCAGAACTGTCAGTTTTATTGTATTATATATGGCAGACCCCATAAAAAACAGTTTTATTATACTCATTCTGTAGGCCTTTTATTTAAAAAGCGGACAAGTCCTGGCCATTTTGTCAACTGTGGTCAACTGAAAGCTATAATTGAGACAATTATTGACAAAATTGCTTTATCTTTTTTATACAATTGCAATTATAGTGGTAGACAGACCAAATATAATCGAACTCGGCGAAACGCATTTTGTTGTCAAGAGTTATTAACGCTTTAATGGTGGCTGGCAGTTAATGGAGCTGTTTCATTTCGGCCAAGTCTTAATGTGGCTGCTAGCAGCGCATCTTAGCCTCAGCTATTACCTATCAACTGCAGCGAATCTTTATTTAATTGTTATGCCTGCGGAACACAATTAAATGGGCCAAGGCGCCGCAACTGTTTGGCTGTGTTTATTATTATGTTTATAGTTATTGTTGCCATAATGTCAGTCAGTCACTGAGTCAGTCAATCAGTCAGTGAGTCAGTCAGTCAGTCAATCAGTCACTGAGTCAGTCAATCAGTTGAACAAGTTCAAGTCGACTTGTTGCAAAACCAAAAGCTAAGCAAAAATTGCACAGAATGCCGACGGTAACATGGACACCCGCTAAGCAGCGCTAATCTAACAATTTGAGGCGCGTTTATGACGACAATGGCTTAAATTCAAGAAGCGTGGCAGGAAAACATAACTGAAACATGATGCAATCAAATCAGCTACTATTTCTCCACGCCACCGTCGCCGCCGCCGCCGCTTGTTTGCCATTTTCATTCAATTTGGCTGCTCTTTTAAGTGTTATTGTATGCTAATGTTAATCAGATTTAACGCTTCCCATGCCCCGCCCCCCAGCTGAATGTGGCGGAAGTGCGCTCTGCGTAAGCATCCACTTCCTGCTCCTCCGCCCCCGGTTCACCATTTCACAGCTGTTCAAATCGCAAAGTTGTCTTGATAACAGTCGTAAAATAGTCTCTCTTTTTTTTTCTTTCTTTCTGGTTTGCCTCAAGTGCAACCATATTTCGAGCACTTGAATATTGTGTTAAATGTGCCACAATTGTGGCTTGTTTATGGCCATTTTAAGTGCTTTTCCACATAAGATTGTATTTCAAAAGCCCAACTGATCATTAAACACATCGATAAGATGCAATAGCAGCCATCTCCTGATAAATGTTTTTTTTACAGCGAAAGTGAGGGCTCTTCACATTGACCTTATATATACATACACATATATATTTGATTGATATGATATTATATATATATGTTTTATTAGCACTTCAAATTATGAGGCTTGTTGATTTTGAACAAAGCCATAATTTGTTTAAGGGCTAGCAACAAAAATCCCTGATAATGATGAAAAAGTTTTGGTTCCGCTTGTAGGCAGAGGAAATGTTTATGTCTTAATATCCAAAGAGTTTATTGTTGATTATTTCTATGATTATGTTGTATGCGTTGCTTAATTAATTACTTTTTTTTTATTTAATTATTAATTGTATGCCACAATGAGAAAAGGCGTATAATAAGGAAGCATGTTCGAAGGCGTACATATTCCTGATCAGCATCAACAGTCGAATCGATTTAGCCATGTCTATGTGTATAAAGAAAAACCGATATCACAGACTATAAGAGCTAGAGACTAGAGACAAATTAGGTATATAGGTGATCGTATACTAAACGTAGGTCAAGTTTATATATACAGTTATCTTCTATTTGATATTTTTGAGTTTTTGTATACCATATGCAAATTAAGTTTACTTAATATTATCGATAACTGCCAACGTTTTACAAATATCGATACGATAAATATGTAATATTGATTGACATATTATTGATCAATCATTGTTCCTTGCGATTAACTGTAAAATTATCACTTTAATTAACAGCGGGCTTCTGCTGGCTTCTAGTAAAGCAGTCTCGATCAGAGAATTCCAACTTGCTTTAAATAAATTATATAGTCGATATAGAACAAATGATAAAGTGAGTGTAAAACATAGGCGTCGCTACGTCTAATTCCTAAGTTGTTTGTCAATTTTATTTTTATAAAACATTATCTAAAGTAGCGATAAGTATAGCTGCCAAATTTTGAATAATGTGTTTAGAAACACACAAAAATGCTTTGACTTTGAGTTTTTTTTCAGCGATATCGGATCGATTGAAGTGCCATATGGTGACAAAAAGGGGCAAGAAAAACAACAAGAACAACAACGGCAACAATTACCCGACTTATCAAGTTTCGCACATCAAAGTCAGTTTGAGACAATTATGTGATTACGCTGTCTGTCATGGCAAATAAGAGTAATGAGTGCATGGCTCAAGATGTTTGCTGCTCTAATTCTTTGGCCAGGTTTAGCCGTTGCCATTTATTTTTGTGCATTGAGCGAAACCCGCTGACTGCGCCACATCGAGATCATCATCATTATCAGCAACACGTTGCCAAGGCATACAATTTAATGGTCCTATTAGCATCGGTTGCAACTTCCTGGTGTGTTTTATAAGATTCGTGCAACGCTTCCATAATTCCCCCACAAATTCCCCTGCATTCGCCACACACAACAATTTGCAGCTTCTTCGGCTTTGACTGATGCGGCAAAGACGCGTTGATGCTCTGTTGAAATTTTTGTTGTTAAAACCACACATTCCCCTGCTGTCTTTATGGCTTTCGCCTGAAGCGAAATTTGCCGTCGACAAGATCAGCTAACAAAAAAAAACAAAAAAGAATGAAGAAAAATGTGAAAAATAATACTGCAAACAACAAATATTAAAAGTCGAAAACAAAATATGTTGTTGTGTGCCACTTACAAAACAATATTTGTGTCGATTTCGTAGAACCCATGAAAACAAAAGTCCAAAATCAGCGCGCGTCAAAAATTTCTTAGCACAAGTGATTAAAAGATCAATACACAAAAAAATAAATAAATAAAAGAAGCACAAATAAAGAAGACACCAACTAAATGTACGGTTTAATGAACTCATCGGACAAACTGGCTAAGCAGCAAGAAAGCCGTTGTCTGTCTCTGCCCGCCGAGTTGTCCGTCTCTCTTTCGCACCCAGTTGCTATTTTAACGGCAAAACTTGTGAATTTAACGCATGTGAAAGAAGAAGAAGAAGCAGCACCAGCAGCAGCAGAACTTGGACACGTTCCAAAAATTGTTGTGGATGCTGTTGTTGTTGTTGCCTTTTGTTTTTATTTTCTTTTTTTTTTTGGGATTTTACTCATTTCCATTATGCAAATGTGACGCGTCTTCCTCGCCTTTTTTCGCGCCCCGTCGGCATACAGCTGCGTCATCATTTCGAGTGCTTTAAGGTCAATGGCGATAATTTGTATCTTGTTTCTTTTGCTTCTTCTTTTTCTTCTCTTGTTTTGCTTTTTTTTTGGGTCTGGCAAATAATTCTGCTTTCGCAACTATCCTGCTCGCCGCGCAAATGGATATTTGCACGGCTGTGTTTACCAGCTGCTGTTTACCTTTCAGCAGAATTCAGATCACCTGGTGTGCCTCGCACACACTTTCACTGTAATGGCCTGTTATACCCTGTAAACATGCAGTGGTTAACATAAAGGATACACTTAAGTTATACAAACACATAAGGAGTAGACAGATTAACAGATTTTCGAGTATATATTTATGCTTGGTCAACATGGCAAGCTGAGAAGTTTCTGAGAAATATGAACCACAGACACCAAGGTGTTGAAATTTATTTGAAATTTTCACTGTCGTTCGTCGTTTTTCTTATATATACAGTGACTCGAAGCTTATTCTGATCAGCGGCAGAGAAAAAAAGGAATTGCCTGCCACAAACGAACCATTCATTATTTTTCAGAAATTCCAAAGATCGATGGTAGGTATATATATTAACCACCAAAAATAATATATGACCCCAATACACTGGGGCTTCCCCACCTGCTAGGTAGAGTTATGTAAAACAGTACCCTATTTTTAGGTCGAAGCCTATTATGATCAGTTACATTGTGGACACCTGGGTGCCATAAAACCCGGATTTTTTTACCTAAAGTTAAGTAGTTTCGGTATAAATAGATCAATACTTCGTAGTCAGTTTAGTTTTATCCTGCATCTTGGGTGCAATAAGCCAACAAGGACTATGGACAATCAGACTACCATTGCACAACGGAAACTCATCCTGGAACACTTCCAAAACGGATATTTACATCGCCAAATAGCTGAAATGGTCAGTCTGAGCAACTCAACTGTGTATAACATCATTCGGCGCTTCGTCGACGCAAATCGGATTGTGGGCAAGGGCAGAAAGTCACCAAATTGGATTTTCCCCGAAGAGGAGGAGCGAAGGATCACCAGGAAAATAAAGGGAAATCCCAAGCTATCGGCTCCAAAAGTGGCTCAACAGGTGCAGGATGAAATAGGGAAAAAGTGCTGTGTGGAAACTGTACCCAGGTTTCTGCGCAATCTTGACTTTAATGCCCGAGTATCACGGAAGAAGCCCTTTATAAACGTGAAAAATATAGGGACTTGGATGAAGTTCACCAAAAACCAATTGGACAAGGATTTGAAGGTCTGGAACACAGTCATATGTTCAGATGGGTCCAAATTCAACATTATTGACTCAGACGGACGGAATTATGTGTGGCGACAGGCCAATACTGACCTGAATCCCAAACACGTAAAGGCAACAGTCAAGCATGGTGGAAGAAGTGACATGGCATGGGTATGTATCTCGTCAGCCGGATTCGGGAATTTTGTGATTTTTGAAACAACAATGGACAAGAATGTGTACTTCAACATACTAAAAGAAAATTTAGTCCAAAGTGCCGAGAAGCTTGGAATCCGAGATACTTTCCGGTTCTACCAGGACAACGATCCCAAGCATAAGGCCAAGATAGTACAGTCCTGGCTCGCGAGGAACTGCTCCGATGTGATAATTCCACCTGCCCAGTCTCCAGATTTAAATGTTATTGAGAATTTGTGGGCTCTGCTGAAAAATAACATCCGGAAACACAGAATATCCAGCAAAGAAGACCTCAAAACTGCTCTGCGGGATGAGTGGAGCAGAATCTGCCCAGAAGCTACCAGGAAGCTGGTATCTTCCATGAATAATAGGTTAAGGGAAGTGGTTAAGGCTAACGGATATCATACTAAGTATTAACATCCTTATTTAAGTTTTTATAATGCAAATATATTATTTTGTTTATACTGATCATAATAGGCTCTTCGACCTAAAAATAGGGTACTGTTTTACATAACTCTACCTAGCAGGTGGGGAAGCCCCAGTGTATTGGGGTCATATATAAATTTTGGTGGTTAATATATATACCTACCATCGATCTTTCGAATTTCTGAAAAATAATGAATGGTTCGTTTATGGCAGGCAATTCCTTTTTTTCTCTGCCGCTGATCAGAATAAGCTTCGAGTCACTGTACATTTTTTTTATTACATCTGCATTGTACTTGCATAATGACCGATTAATTGAGTAACTATATATTATTTTTTTAATTAGATACGTGGTTGTAATTAGTAGCACCATTTTCCATTTGTCTATTTACATCAGGGGCACTCCTTATTATCTAGTCTTTTTAGGCACGTTTTTGAAGGTTGTTCTAAGATTTTGGGCGCTAAGATCGTCTAGTCATTTATAAATAGCAGTGTGTCTACGTCGTGTGGCATTAAATGTGAAATCATATAAATAAAGCAAACTTTTGCTCGAAATATTCTAGACCATCGAACCGTTGCGTGGGCATTATTAATTGCCTCATTTTTCTCATGGTTTTTGCAATCCCCAATTACCTTTTATAAGTTCCTTCAACCCACATCCAACTGCTGCAGCTAAAACAATTGCTAAATTTGGTAATGTGGGCTAAGCGATCAAGGCGTAAAATATTAATTTTTATTACATTGCTAAAATGTAGTAAAAAGTTTGGAGAAACAGCAGACAAAAAGTTGCTTCAAACTTTACTTTAAAAATGTCTAAAAAAGTGTTTGGCTATAGTATTTAGTACAGTCGGTTTTAAAGTCTGTGCTAATTTTGAATAAATTGCACCATTCTCAGTATATCAAAGAATATTTTGATTGATAATTTTTTTCATTTTGAATATGTTCTACATTGTGTGTGTATATATATAATTGCCACATTTATTGCACTTTGTTAAATTATGCACAAATCCTACGCTTTGTTTGTCTCTTGCACATTCTTTGAACTTGACAGGAAGAGAAAATCCGCAATGTCAGCTGCGAAACATTTTGAGGCAACATTTGTTGTCTGTCTGGGCACCGATAGCATGCAAATTACACAGCACATTATATCTGGCTGGCGTGTCAGCGAATTATTTAAGATTTTGCTTGCAAATCAAGATGGCGCAAATAAATATAATTAATAATCTGGGACCTCGGACAATTGCAAATGTAAATTACAAATTACAAGCAAGCCAATAGCAAAAAAAAATAAATGTATATAAATAAATAGGATAAAACAACAATCATTTAAAATGTATGTAATATTTAGCTATTTGAACGGCAGCCAGGCTAAACTAACATGAAATTAAAATTAACTTTGATTTAGACTGATTGCAATTTAGTTGTAAGGAAAGTTTAGGAAAAGGCATATTTTTAATTTCAATGTTAAGTTTACTAACTTTATTTTTTAGTTCAATGCTGTTAAGTTTGCTTATTCGTTTAGAAAAAAGCATTTAAATGTTTAATAGTCAAATTCGACTTGTGCCCAACATTTCTTACATTCCTTGATAGGCTTCCTTTTGGGTTAAAAAAAAACAGCTAATCGAATTACTTTTATCTGTTTTTGAGAAATAAATAATTAAAGAATATAAATCCAGCTTTAATCAACAATAAATAATAAAAAAATTAAAAGTTTTTAATATCCATTATAATAAATTATACAAAATAAGCTAATACAAAATTAAAATGCGATTAATCATCGCTCAAACTGAGCAAATACTTAACCAATGTTGATTGTATAGAAAGTTGTCCCTGCAGGCGACATACTTGCTACACTGTCATGTTGCACCAATGAAAGAATTGTTGCTAATAGAATCGGGCAGCTTATTTAAATAATATATATGGGGCATTTAGCGATATATCTTTTGCTGCGCGTTTCTTGTACCATTAATTACTGGCCCGCCCCACTCGGCTGCTACTTGTGAATTATAATACACTTTCTAATAGCTAGTCGCGACCACAACAACATTTGCACACCCTTTACTTAAGTGCGTGTCTGTGTGCTTGATTCGTAAAAGCATAAACAACTCGAAATTTATGATGTGTAACAAAAACCGAGGGGCTGCTGTCTCTCTAACGATTGTCTGTCTCTCTGTCTGTCTGTCTGTCTGTTATGGGTTAATCAAGTAAACAAACAAGGCCAAAAACAAACCCAAACAACAGCAGCAGCTGGTACACAAAAACAACAATGTGCGATGTGAAAGCAACAAGAAGAAAAGCGCCCCCTACCCGCCACCCATAGCAAAAGACACCCTCAGCTGAAAGTCAGTAACACTTAACGCCTTTTGATTGTTTAATTTCTCAAATTGTTTTATGGATTTATCCCAGCTGTCGGCTCAGAGGCAACGGCGTCTGTCCGCTGCCGCACGCCAATGAAAAATTAATGCCAATGCCAGCGCCAAGGGTTGCCCCAGGACGAAAGGGACGTACGGCGGACAGTGCGAGCTGTGTGGGCTATGTGTGAGCTGCGAGCAGCCCGCAGGACAACATCAAAGCCGTGTAGCTTCATTTTTCACCGCTTTTCACATTTTGCAGCCACCGTTGAGTCTGAAACAATCAGCCAACCAAAGCGCCTGCAGACAGCTGACAGACGCCAACAAGAGCGTGTCGGGGAATGAGTGAGTGTTAACTTTTAGTAGCCACTGTTGCGTGCTAATCCCCCACTGACAACGACCATGCCCAACAAACACCAGTCAGCCAGCCAGTCAGCCCAGCCAGCATCCGGCATTCTGTCCCCTGCGCATATTCCAATCAAATTAAGTAAAAAGGTTTTGCTTCACTTTGTATTACTCTCCTATATTTATTTTTAGGGCGCTTTTGTTATAAATTCCCCCCCCCCCCCCCCGTCCCCCTCACAGCTCTAATCGGTAATTAACGCTTGAAAAGCAGTCAGTCGTCAGTTCCAGAGAGATCTTTATATTGTAATCACAAGCAAAATCTAAACTAAATCACATTAGATAAGATAAGTACACCGTTGTATCGTGGACTCAAAATCATCCCAAGCGCTAAATGGTTATGCAAATTTTATACACTGATCACTAATTGCACTAAAAGGGAGGGTCGCAATTCGCATAGTAATTATCTGGCCCATGAGTCTTACTTGCCTATTATAGTTTACGTTCCGTTAATTTAAGTGCATAGCAAACGATTTAATATGAGATCTGAGATCTGTACTTTTTTTTTTATTATCTGCTAGTTAGTCAGTTTAGTTTTTTATTTTATTTGTTTACGACTTTAGTTTCTCAGTGATTTTAATGGGTTTTATATTTTTTGAATTTAATTCCTTGTGGCTTTATTTCAAGTTTACTCATTTCATTTGTCCGATTTCAGCTGGATCTGAGTCCATTTCAATGTGACTCACATTTAATTAGTTGTTGCTTCTGCACTTGACCCAATCCCATTAGATATGCTCCATGCTATTAAGTGTAGCGCATCCACCCCCACCTCTCACTCTCTCTCTCTCTCTCTGCTCGGATGGCCTGTTTTGTGTTATGTGTGTGGGGGGGGACTCCCCTCTTCCATCGCTTTGGCATTTGTTGCTCCGCCTATTAGCACGCAAACTCCGCAGAGAGGCAGGTAATGCGTATGAGCGAGAGAGCAGCATCCTTTATGTTGTTTATCTGCTTGGCTTTTTGACCAGCTGCGCTCTTTGCGTGCGTCCTTCCTTTCGTCTGTCAGTTCGTCCGTCCTTCCTTCCTTCCGCTGCAATTAAGCCGAAAATTGTCAAAGCCAACAAGTTCCACAAGTGGATTGTCGTTTATTTGGCTTTTGTGTTTGTTTCATTAACTGCGAAAAGGCGTTAGCGAATTCGAGCGAACCCGAAATCCCGAAATCCGAATCCGAATACGAACTGAAATCCGATGCGCAGACGAACGCATTCTGAGTGCTCGGACTCTTTCCGCTCCCCGCTCACCGTTTGCGCACCGCTCTCCTCATCGTTGACTTTGGTTGGCTGGCAGAGAGCTAACCATTCAACGTTGCCCTTCGTGAAATTGGGTTTTGGGTGAGTGGTGTGCTGCCGAAGGGAGGGGGACGTGGCGGAGGGTTCACAATGATTTGGGTATGTGGTATAAAAGCTGCCTAATTTGTTGTCCGCCCGCACTCCCGACCTCCTCTTCTGCTCTTCACACTTTCATTAGCTATGATTTATTAAATGATGCTCTGTCTCTTTTCCTCGCCGCCTCTTTGTGCTTTTGGGGCGTGTGCAATTTGATTGCAATTTGATGTCTGCGATGTCTGCTGTGGCTTTTTTTGGTTTATGGCCACATTAGAGTCTCGCAAACTTGTGCTACAAATGAATTGAACACAAGTTTACACTCACAACACATAAAAAGCATCCACTCAACATAAATAAAAAAAAACCCTGTAAAATAAAAAAGAACAAGAGCCAAACCGCCCCTTTTATACAGCTGTTAATTAGTTAAACATTTACATTGTCAACCCCTCGCCGAAATCCGACTTCTTGAGTCCCACTTCTTGAGCTCTGTTGACTTATGCTGCCACTTTCATTTGCCGGTTTGGTGGTGGGGTTGGAAACACACTCTTCCTTGTTCGGTTTCCTTTTTCGGATTCTGTGCGGCATTCGGGCTCTTGCGACGTGGAGTTATCATCAAAAATGTAAATTTATGTTTGCGTACAGGCGATTTATTATCTGTATACACGACGTTTATATCCGCTATATGTGCGCTACTTGCTTTATCTCTTTCGTGCTATATTTATGGCCAATTGTCGGTGTTGCTTCCCAGTACAAATTTCAGTTATTAATTTTTATTCAACTTTCCGGCACCCGGATACGGTTAACTTTGTACAGCAAATTAGTTTTTTTATTGTAGGCAATTTTCGTTATGCTTTTCCTTTATGCTGCTCGTACTGCTTGAACTGAAAGAAAAGAGAAGCTTTACATCTTTAGAGGAGTCTCCTCGTTGATCTCCATCAATACAAAACGTGTTATGCTAAAAACTTACAGCGAGCTTACAAGATCTTTTGACCTACTAAATAATTATAATGGGTCGTTTTGCCATTTAATGGGGCTTTTGAACTCGAGCTTATAATGTGTTAAATGAATAAAAAATTAGGTATTAATCACGAGTTTGAAAGCCACTTTATTTAGATCAAGCACTTCAATCAGTGGGGAAATTATATATTCGAGTTCAAGTTTCAATCTTAACTATAATTGAATTGTTTAATTTCCGCTTGTAAGTATAAATTAATAGGAAATTAACTTTTACCCATCATAATGTTTGATGTAACTTTGGTTTCATTAATTTCCGATTCATATTTGTATTATGTAATAGTAATAGTTTGTGGCCAACTTTAAATGGGGCATATATTATGCATATTTCAAAACGATCTCATAATTTCGTTATAATGCCATTGTTGGCTTTCAGCTCATTTGCAAGTTATTTTCATATTCATATATTGATTTTAGATTTCTTTCTGTTATACATCGGATAACAAGCAACAACTGATTTTTTTTTATAGATTTCATTTACATACCTGAGCAATCAGTAGTTTTCTCTGGACTTTACCTAGCTCAATTAACAATTATTATATGACAAAGATCTCTATTGTCGATAATTTTGTAATTTTGTTTTCGATTCTGCTGACTAAACTAATGATTACACACGCTATTTACAAATTGTGGTAAAGGTCGCTAATTAAGGTGCAGTTAAAAGGTTGATCAATCAATATATATATATATGTATATTTGGGGAAATGTTTATAAAATGCTAGTTCGACTTTACTTGGTATTTAGATAATATATATACTTGTAAAATATAAATGCGCAAAGTATAAAACGATAACCTACATATTACCTATATATCTTATAATCTCTGACTTCTCTTATGGACTCAAATCGTTCCGTTTTTGATAAAGCATATGTTTATATAATATTTCCACTCAGATATTGATAAAATATATATATATGTATATATTTTCAGAGTGTGGTGATAACAAAGAATACTAATGTGAAATTTTCTATATTCTTTATAGGAAACGATTTATTTTCACAAAATACTCAGATTATTGGGTAGATAAAGAATATTAATATCATATGTTGTATATACCTGTCAGATCCATTTCCATAACATACTCAAATTGTTTGGTGTATAATACAAAATATTTGTATCATCTGATTTATATAGAAGATGTCAGATATATTTTCATACATATCTGTTCTGTAATCTCTCGCTCTGTTCATCGCTCTTGTTCTTTCGTTGCTTAATTCGCATTCAATTTGTATTCAATTCGTTCAGTTGTTATTTGTGTTGGATGCGTGTCGATTGGGTTTCTTCGGTTCAATGCATATTAAAGAGTATTCTGTGCAAATGCTCTCTGTGCATCTATTTTTATATACAGTGACTCCAAGCTTATTTAAAGCAGTGCCAAAGAAAAACAGGAATTGCCTGCCATAAAGTAACCATTCAATATTTTTCAAAAATTCCAAAGACCGATGGTAGGTATATATATTAACCACCAAAATTAATATATGACCCCAATACACTGGGGTTTCCCCACCTGCTAGGTAGGATTATGTAAAAACGTTGCCTACTTTTCGGAGCTCGCTTCATTTTGATCAGTATAAATAAAATAATATATTTGGCGTATATTAACTTAAATAAGGATGTTAATACTTAGTATTATATCCTTTAGCTTTAACTACTTCCCTTAACCTATTATTCATCGAAGATACCAACTTCCTGGTAACTTCTGGGCTGATTCTGCTCCACTCATCCCGCAGAGCATTTTTAAGGTCTTCTTTGCTGGATATGCTGTGTTTCCGGATGTTATTTTCCAGCAAAGCCCACAAATTCTCAATAACATTTAAATCTGGAGACTGGGCAGGTGGAATTATCATGTGGGGGCAGTTCCTCGTGAGCCAGGACTGTACTATCTTGGCCTTATTCTTGGGATCGTTGTCCTGGTAGAAACGGAAAGTACGTCGGATTCCTAGCTTCTCGGCACTTTGGAGTAAATTTTCGTTTAGTATGTTGAGGTACACATTCTTGTTCATTGTTGTTTCAAAAATCACAAAGTTCCCGAATCCGGCTGACGAGATACATACCCATGAAATGTCACTTCCTCCACCATGCTTGACTGTTGTTTTTACGTGTTTGGGATTCAGCTCAGTATTGGACTGTCGCCACACATAATTCCGCCCGTCCGATTCTAAAATTGTGAATTTGGACTCATATGCACATATGACTATGTTCCAGAACTCCAAATCCTTGTCCAAGTGGTTTTTGACGAACGTCATCCAAGTCCCTTTATTTTTCGCGCTTATAAAGGGCCTTTTTCGTGGTACTCGGGCATTTAAGTCAAGATTGCGCGGAAACCTGGGCACAGTTTCCACACAGCACTTTTTCCCCATTTCATCCTGCACCTGTTGAGCCACTTTTGGAGCCGATAGCTTGGGATTTCCCCTTATTTTCCTGATGATCCTTCGCTCCTCCTCTTCGGGGAAAATCCAATTTGGTGACTTTCTGCCCTTGCCCACAATCCGATTTGCGTCGACGAAGCGCCGAATGATGTTATACACAGTTGAGTTGCTCAAATTGATCATTTCAGCTATTTGGCGATGTGAATATCCGTTTTTGTGGCGATCCAGGATGAGTTTTCGTAGTTCAATGGTAGTCTGATTGTCCATAGTCCTTGTTGGCTTATTGCACCCGAGATGCAGGATAAAACTAAACTGACTACGAAGTATTGATGTATTTATACCGAAAATACTCAACTTTTGGTACTAAATCCGGGTTTTATGGCACCCAGGTGTCCACAATGTACCAGGTACAAATAAAATTTTCCCTAAAAATAGGCCACTTTTTACATAATCCTACCTAGCAGGTGGGGAAACCCCAGTGTATTGGGGTCATATATTAATTTTGGTGGTTAATATATGTACCTACCATCGGTCTTTGGAATTTTTGAAAAATATTGAATGGTTACTTTATGGCAGGCAATTCCTGTTTTTCTTTGGCACTGCTTTAAATAAGCTTGGAGTCACTGTAGCTATGGGCAAACGTTCGATTTTGATCGGCCGTTACTTAATTTGTTTTCTTTTCTTTTTTTTCTATTTCAGCGTAATTTACACTTGACAAAGTCTCTATCACTTCCTCGGCGTCATCGTCGTCGTCATCGCCATCGCCCGGCGTACATCGGTTTTTGTCTCTGTCATTGTTTTGATCTCCATCCCTGTCTGGCACTCTCGGGGACTCATTGGCCATGCAGATTCGTTGATTTTTCATGCATTCGCAATGACGAGTTTCCGTCTCTTTTATTTGTTGTCCACCTCAGCATAAATTACGATCACAGCCGTATTCGTATCTGTTGTTGTTGTTGTTGTATGCCAATTTGGGTACTTGTAGCCAATTACCATATGGTTGGTTTCATACATATATCGGACAGCGCCAATACAATTCATATGCCCTTATCTGTATACAAATCACGTTGCTCGCATTTTCGAATCGAATCGCATCATTTTCGTTACGCGTATTTCTTTGGCCTCAGCGGCTGCGTCTTTATTTCGCCTTTTTTTTTTTTTGTATATATTTTCTTGCATTTCAAGTTGAACTCCAATCAAAATTCTCACAATCTTTTTCTCTGATCTGCTCCGGTTTTTTTCTTTTTTTGTGATGCCTTCCTTTCACCTAGACCCTGTGGCTGCCCTCGCCGAGCAGCATCTATAAGCGCAGTGACAAGTGATTATCATTCAATGGCAAGATCTTGAACCAACAGTCGTTAGCAGTGTCAAACACAGAGTCCAATTCAGTTTACCTCCCATTCATTAATTGAACACTAAACTTTTTCAAAATAAATGATTATTTTCGACTATTTTGAACTTACTAAATTTATGGATATTTTGTAAGTAGGTTTTTGTTAAGTCTATTATTGCTATTCATATTATTATAACTATTACTATCATTATTAATTATTATTATTACTATTATTTTTATTAATATTATTATTATTATTTAATAATATTATTAATAGTTATTATTAGCCTACTACTACTATCTAATGAAATCATTCATTTGGATAACAAAGACAAATTATGTGCTCCAAATCACAGCATTAGTTGGCTGCAAGTGGCTACAGCAAAGTTGTTGCCACTTGACTGGCCAGGCCAACAAACGCTGCCTCGCTGCTTTCCTCACACTTGCTGTGGCTACGTCTGCTTAACAGGCCATAAAATAATTATTTATGGTGTTCAGAGACAATAGTATTATCAATATAATGTGGCTTTATAAAATTGGCAATGCCTTTTAAGCATTTTCAATGTCAATAAAATAATGCACAATACTTTCAATAAGCCACAAAAAGAAGAAAAGCGTCAGAGAAAAGTGATATATATGCGGCTATCCTTTGATTAAGTTATCAGAAATTATATTTAAATATATATATATTGTGTTACTTAGCTATTTTTCACATTTTTTATGTTAAAGAACTGTGACTAACTGACGCGATTATCGCAATTATGTCAAAAGAGGCAGTTTAACATTTGTAGCTCTGAACATTTGGTAATACTGATTGATATGCTAAAGAGCTGTTAACAACAGGCTGTTAAATGAACTTTAACAGCTAGAATGTAATATTTGCGCAAGCACTTAACATAAATATGTAAATCAAGCTCTTTTTTGTAGGTATTCATTCTAGTTATACTAATTGATGTACATCTTTGCAGATCGCACGTGACGATGGTCTGCCTCAGGAGATTTGTCGCCAGTGCAAGGCGCAATTCATAATGGTTGCAAAATTTCGGCGGCGATGTGTTCGAGTCCAGCAGCGACTACACGACTACGTCCAGGACATAATCGAGCGCAAGTCACAGAGGGAGGAGGAGCATACACAGCAGTCACAGATGGAGGAGCACACACAGCAGTCACAGAGGGAGGAGCACACACAGCAGTCACAGAGGGAGGAGGAGCACACACAGCAGTCACAGATGAAGCCACAGGTAAATGAGGCGTCCGCGGCGGATTACGTTCATCTGCCACAGTCACAAATGGAGCGGAAGCGTTGCTTGGTGCCAAACACGGAGTCGTCGCCGCAGCCAAAATATGCCAAGACTGATGCCACACAACTCCTGACGCCGCCCAAGCACAATATGCGCATTGCCTCCTTGCCAGCCAGTAAAATTGAGACTGCAACGGAAACGGAAGCAGGCAGGAGAGCCACTGAAACGACCATCGACTGTCGACTGACTGAGACGAGCCAGCGAACACCGCAGAGATCGCCATACAAAGCGAGACGTATTCATGTGCCATGGAAAACGAAAGCGGCACGCAAACAGATCTCGGGTTCGGACTCCATGCCGCCGGACTCCATGCCGCCGGAGCATACTAAAGAGCTGGAGTCAGCTAATGCAATGACTGGTTTAACGAAAATTGTAGCCGAAGCTAGTCGAAAATCATCGGAAGATTTGAGTGACTTGTCGGTGAATGCATGTCAAGGCTTCGACATCGAGGGCAGCAGCTCCAACTCCTCCACAATAGTTGGACCAAAGCCAACAACAAAGGCGACGCTCAGGTTCCCACCAAAACGCTGGTCGCCCAATAAAACTCGTGTTTTGCGGCGACAGATCCACAGACCCAACTATGCGCCGGACAAAAGGACGAGGCGCGTTTTCAAGAAGGCAAAGGCAACAAGTGAAGCACCCATCGATGACCAGTGCTGCAAACCAACGGAGGAAACGGAGGAAGTTGACCAAATGCCAAAAAGCTCTGCGAATGAGGAGCCGTCCATCAGCAGCAGCAGCCGCAACAGAACGCCAGCCAAAGAGCAGGAGAGTAATATCATTGAGAAAACAGAGAATGGGATGCCAAAAACAAAGTCAAGTGCGCAGCAGGAAGATCCGCAAAACAGCCCGCCAGCTAGCCAAAGCGAAAATACAGAGGAAGAGCTGCAGCCTGAAGAAGCAACCCAGTCTTTGCCAGAAACTTTAGGCAAAGATGCTCAGGACAACATGTTGATGGAAAAAATGGAAACCATATCAGAAGAAAAGATTAAGACAAATGGGGCAGTAAATGGAACAGTAGAGACAACGTTTATGAGTCCTGTGCAGCTTGAGGAATTAAGCTCTTCCAGCACGGATCACATGGAAAGAGAGAGACGGCAATCAGTAACGCCCGAAGTGCCAGCCGCAGAGTGCGAGGTAGAAGTGAGCCTAACAAGTGAGGAGGAAATGACGGATCTGATGTCGGAGGAAATGTCGGAGCTTTTAGTCAGCATACCGCTAGATGCGCTTGGCGAGGATCTACAGCGTAAGCTATGCAACGAGTCGGATTTAGTCGACGAGTTGGAGCAACCAGATGGGGAACCCAAGGAGCCAGCGGAAGCGGACGATGTGAATAACAATGAGAATGGCGAGAATTTTTGCCAGAGTGCTACAGCAGATAGCTTCAATGCTGCTGTGGCACTCGCAACCAAACAAATTGAAGCAGAACCCAACGGAGAAGGCGGCGGCGGCGGTGATGATGATGATATGGAGTCACTGGAGAAACTACCTAATCTCCAGAACGAGCAGCAACAGCAGCAGCAGCAGCCACCACGCGCTTCAGCCAATGCCAGTTCCATGGATTTTTTGGCTGAATTCGAGAAGCATTGCGAAAAGTCGCTCAAGTTGCAGGCAACTGGGCAGGCGGAGCTGGCGGAGGCCAAGCAACAGTTGGCGGTGGAAATGAACGATGTGGAGAACACACTGCACGGCATACTCAATGAGATGCAGGATGAGCATCTCTATACGCCCGTCTGCACGCCCATCGATGAGTTCCTCACGCCCGCTGATTATGCGCCGCCAACGCCAGCATCGCCCAATCTCTATGAGCAGCCAGCGGAGCCACAGCAGCCACTGCAGCAGCAGCAGCAACAACAGCAAAAGGAGGGGAACCTCTTTGATAGCAGCACTTTTAGTAATGAGCTGATTGGCTTTCAAAATGATATGCCTTGCTTTGAGAATATAGCGACTACGCCGGAAGAGCAGAGCCTCCAGCTGGAGCTGACGCAGTTCCTTAATGAGCTGCAGCCGGCACAACAACAACAACAGCAGCCAGCACAACAACAGCAGCAGCAACAGTTGCAGCTGCAGCAGGAGGCTGTCAGGTATGAGACACTATATCAAACAGCACCGCTTCCTGTCGCCAACAACAACAACAACAACAGATTGCAAGTCATACAAATGACGCCACAAGAGACGCTATGGCAGGCACAGGCTGCGCAGCAGCAAGAGCAGCCACAGCAGCAGCCGCAGGCGACAGCAGCACCACAACTGCAATGGTCCACTGTGGGCGGCCTGGAGGCGATCAAGACGACGCCCAGTCTTGATAATCTGCACAGCAGTAGCAGCAACAACAACAACAACAACACAACCACCTCCACCACAACCACCACCTACTACATTAATGCCAGTGATCTCTATCAAACACAACAGCAGCAGCAGCAACAGTCTACCGAGACTTATGCTCTGCTCGACAGCAATGATAACTATGTGCTGGAACAGCAGCAGCAGCCACAACAGCAGCAGCACCAGCCCATTATGATACTCATACAGCAGCCGGAGCTGCAGCAGCCAGTGGCTTCAGCCAGCAATCCGCAGCAGGCGCCGCTCCACATAAACTACAGCAATGAGCTGCAAGCTTATCAACAGCAGCAACATCCACAACAACCACATCAACCACTTCCACATCCAAAACCACAAGCACATCCACAACAACAAGTACAAAATACAGTATTAGGCTTACCGGGAGCGGTGCCGCCGCCCACTCGCGGTCGCCCGTCCATGTTAAAGTGCCGCTTCTGCCAGAATGGACCGCGCTTCTCAAGCATTGTGGAATACAGTCGCCACATCATTGAGCTGCATCCCGAAGTTGCGCCATTCAACTGCCCGCACTGCCCGCTCGCCTTTGCCGGCCGCAATAAGCGCAATCAGCACATCCTCAGTTGCCACGTGGTGCAGCAGTTTCAATGTGGCCAGTGCTCGCAAATGTTTCCCTCGCAGCGTGCGCTCGATTTGCATTTGCAACGATTTCACAAGCCACTCGCCACGGAGCCAACATCCCCATCGAGTGGCACAGCAGCAGCAGCAGCTGGTGTGCGTCTAGAAGAGGTTCAATTGCGCATTGCCACCACCAATGATCTGCAGCAGCAGCAACAGCAGCGGCAGCGGCAACCACTTCAGCAGCAATCAGCTTCACATATGCGGGGTGAGAAATGTTGCACTAAGCAGTTGCAACTATTTAAATTGTTGTTGTTACTCAAAGATTACATTGCTATTTACTGGTTTAATTTGGTTCTATTCTAACAAACAAAAAAACTTGCAAAAAGTTAAAATAAAACATAAAACATAGCAAAAAAAAAACGAACTAAACTTTTCTGTGTATTTTCCTTTCGATATTTTCAATATTCTTGACTGGCATAGTTGCCTCTTTATTAGGTAGAACTTCTTAGCTCAATTGCAATGACTGTATTCAAATCAATTGCTAATTAAACTGGTTTATGTTCATTTAAACCATAATGTAGTTCTTTAAACTTAACATTAAATTAAAATTATTGAATTGAATTCATTAAATTAAAGCTAATTAAAATAACTTTCTAACCTGCCATCTTTCTTTCGGAGAAACCATATTTGTCCACTATTCCTACTATGAGTTAGTTTAGTTTTTATATAGAAAAAGTAAACGCCAAAAAAAAAGATTGGATACTAGGCATATATACAAAATACACTTCAGATTCGTATCTTAATTAAATATGCTTTCAACTAGTTAATCGGCTTTCAGATTTTCAGTATTTTTTTTTTTTTTTTTTTATTTTATTTTGGACGTAGAAGTACTAACGAGCAGTACATTCAAGTGGCCCAACGATACTAAGCACGGGCTTGTTAACGCACGGACCCAAGCACAAACTGCAACCCACCTCCCACCCAACCGACCGAGGGGTGCACCGCATAACGCGCGGTTACGAAGTTCGCGAATTGCAAGAAAGATAGGACAAGACAACATTTTTAATAGAATAAATGGAGGAAGAACAACATATTAAAGGAAAAAGCGTATTATAATTAGTACACAAAATTCTAAATGGGTTATGAATAGCAAAATTGGAACTACAAGTTTTAAGAGAAAGAGGCAGAAAATTCCTTGTATTTCTGATAGGAACAGTAAAATTAAGTTGGCTGATTAACTCAGAAGAATCAATCTCACCATTTATAAGCTTGTGTAAAAAAATAACACCAAGCATTGTTCTACGATCAGAAAGAGAAGGAAGATTTATTAACAAAAGTCTACTATGGTAAGAGGGTAAACTAATATTAGTATTCCAATGAAAACCCCTAAGGGCAAATAATAAAAATTGCTTTTGTACGGATTCTATTCTATCCTGATGAACCTTGTAATTGGGTGACCATATACAGGATCCATATTCCAGAATAGGACGCACAAGTGAAATATAAAGAGTTTTAGTAATGTAGGGATCGATTTCTAATAGGTATTTTCAGTTGCTCTACTTACATTAGCTTTATATAGTTTTTACTAATAGTTTCTTTCAATATGCTATGCTGCTATTACTAATTACTTTCGCAATTGTATCTGTTTTGATATCTTTTGTTGTCTGCGCATGCGTAGCCTTGGAATTGCAGACAAGTCCATCCCGACCACGCAGGACGCGCATACTGTGCTGCCCGGACTGCGAGGACTGTAAGTACAACATGCAGTTGCCGCTTCCCACACACACACTCTCTCTCTCACACACACACACACATTGCATTATTAAACTAAATTTCTTTGTTATCCAGGCACTTCGGCCAGTGGACACAGTCAGTGCAGCGTGCAGCCGTTCGAGGAGCTGAACACTTTGCAACCACCGCCCACGGTGCTGACACCGCCGTCAACAATTGCATCGCTGCCGTCGCCGCAGCCGGCGCCGCATATAACGCTGCCATCACCGGAGCAATCGGAGCCAGACTCGACGACGGCAACGTTGCGGCAGTTCCGCAAACGTTGCACAGTCAACAACAGCTCGACAACAGCGGCGTCGGCTGCAGTAGCAGCAGCAGCAGTAGCACCAACCACAACAACAACAATGCTAACAAACGCTGCCTCGCCATCGCCGTCGTCATCGCCATCATCGTCGACCATGGAGGCAACAAGCGCCACTCTGCAACTGGGCAAACTGCGGGGCAGCCATCAGTGCGTCATCTGCGAGGAGCGTTTCACCAACATTATTGCGCTGCGCAAGCACCAACAAATGGCCCACGATTCACAGACGACGATGCCGTGGGTCTGTTCGATCTGTAAGCGAGGCTATCGGAAGCGCACCGACATGGATAACCATATGAAATCGCACGAGCCGAAGGGTCGACCCTATGAGTGCAGCGAGTGCTGGGTGCGCTTTCCGGAATTCAAGCAGCTGGCGATGCACAAGTTCACCGTGCACGAACTGATCAAGCCGCACACCTGCGATGAGTGTGGTAAACAATTTGGTACGGAGAGCGCCTTGAAGACGCACATTAAGTTTCACGGTGGTAAGTTTTTGGGTGCTCGCACGCATGCGGATGCGGTGGCTAACCGGGTGCCGGTTGGATGCTAGCCAAGCTTTAGTATCTAGTACAACCCATAAATACATATTTAGTTACCTAGACATGCATATAAAAACCAACAAATATAAAAACACATATATATATATATATTTAGTTATTATTCGTGTAGCTTGTCATTTTGTCTACTAATCCTAACCCAAATCAATTCATCTATGTTGTTGTGCTAACAGTTTACTCGACTGTGATTGTTTGCCCGAAAGGTAACATGGAATAGAACTATTAAAACTTTAAAGTACAGTTTTGTTCTCACGAGAGCGCTCGCTTTTTGAATTCCTCTTTGCGTCTTATTCGTAAGCGCTTTGCTGGCTTTGCTGTTAGGGTTTTGAAACATTTGAAATACATTCGTATTTTGTTCTTATGTTAAACACTAATCGAATATATTTCTTCATAAAAGTAATCGAAAGCTAAACGATTAATTTCTTTATTAAACGCTATTCGATAACATTTGCTAATTTCAATAGTATTTTCTTAGCCAATATCGAGCAATTCACGCAGAGCACAAAGCTTGACAGAAATTTGCTTAAACTAACCCAAACAGCTGCTTTGATTGCACACAAATATTTTAGTTTTTAATTTGAATAAACTATGTGGAATATTTTGCTTATCTTGAATTGTAAATCAGAGTGAAACGCTTTCATTTACTCTGTCAACAAATAACACCAATTGTTCACCAAGATAAGTAAAGATTTGCATAAATGAAGTAGTACTATTAACAATAAATTAAGTTATGATCGATCAAGTAATACTATGTAATAAGTATTGTATTTGATGATTGCTAGTGGGTTATTATTTAGTATAAACACAACAGAAATACATATTATTATTACGTACACATAAAGACGAAATACAATATTTTTTTGTAGTATTTAACAAATTTGTGGGTGCTTTAGCTGTGGTAATAATCTCAGATTCACTATTGGAATCCCAGAATGTAACTGGTTGAGTTCTCCGTGTTGTAACCTACCTCCTTTTTAGCCCTCATAGTAACCTAAATCTAGAGAATCCAACACAAATCAAATTCCACTTTTTAAAACTGAATCCAATGGATTTATTGCATTCAATGTTAACACGCTGTTAGAAGACTCAATGTTAAGCCAAATGTTAAATCGCTGTGGATGAAATGTGTGTGTGCTTTGTTGGTGGTAAGAAATGTTTTCAACTGTGTTTTTTGCGTTCCTTACCTTTGGCACTATATCAACTATTTGTCACACTGTCAAAATATGCTGTTGACGCGACACCCATGTCAAAAAAATAGTAAACTTTACAGCAACTACAAAGCTACAAGCGATCAAAAAATTATCTTTTTACAGTGCGAGGCTTCGAGTGCGATGAATGCGATGAGGCATTCGCCTACATCAAAGATTTGCGCAAACATCGCCGAACCCACAACAGCGAACTATTTTACAAATGCGACTACTGTCCGCGCACGTTTCTACATTTTACGAGCTATCGTGGTAAAGTTCTAGCCAAAAAAAAAAACCTAGGTCCTACAACACTAAAAACAGTAGCTGCTAGTTTAAATTAGTTTTACTGGTATTCTTAGATATATATTATTGGCATGATTGAATGAATGCCCGCCCTATGAAATGCATAACACTTGCACCAGCTTTCGATTTTAAGTAGTATTCCATACATTTGAAATTTGTACAACATTCAATTAATTGAATTTGCTTTTATGTGCAGCACATATGAACACCCACCTGCCGCTGGGTGTATTCCTTAACGACAAGATGCCCAGCAGCGTATGCAGCAAGTCGGAGAATCCATCAAACACTGAAGAATCGCTGCTGCCATTGACGCCGCTGAGCAACTGCAATGGAAACAGTGGCAGCAACAGCGGATTAGAGGACTGTCCCGGCTCTGTGGAGATGGTGGTGGAGAGCAGCATGGCGGCGCCATCGTTGGACATGATTGTGGATACGCCATAACAATTGGCGCAGCTTTATTATTTTATTTACCAACAACCCGGAACGTCACCTTCCTATTACTATTGCTATACGTAGCGATGGCTTCCATATTCTTCACACAGAGAGAGAAAACCCAGCACAACATGAAAACTGTTGCAGACTGCATTCAATGCACAAATCTAGATCTAAGTAACACACACGAACCCAAACACAAACTATGTTAACACTAGCCACACTTAAAAACAACTAGTAAAATTAAGAATAGTCTTAGAGGGTTATTCATTTAATGAATGTTATTGTACTACGACAAAGTACAACAAGAACAATAAAACTAATAGCCAGCGCAATATTTCAAGTTACATTTGAGGCAAGTCTTAGAATACTAATCAATTCAAATATTTAACCCAAAACGTCTATCATGGGTAAATACGATAATAGCGCATTTTTTGATGAAACATTGATTTGCCGATAAGCATCCTAGATTTCCCTTAGTTTTTTTGGGTAAATATTTGGGCCTCTCGACTTGCGCTTTTCGAACAAACCTTACAAAATATATATTAATATAATTTAGAATTTAGTTAAGGCTGAGCTCAACTTAATTTGTAAATAGCAGCAGATTTTGTTGATAATTTGTTTTTATTTTAAAAATAAATTAGGTAATAAACAAATTATGTTATAGATTGCGATAACAAAAACAATCATGAGTGTTTCACATTCACATTTACTTACACCAAACAATTTATTTAGTTTAATCATAGTACCAGTCCAGAAATAGCAATGAGAATGACATCACCAGCAAGAAGAACAGGGACCACACACGCAAGCCCGCATTGCGTTGCGTCGCCTGGCGTATCTGCTCGTTGGCATCCTTGACGTTCTCCGTGGTTCCAATGACAGCGCTCACAATGCGATCGATATTGTGTTGTTGCAATGCCACCTGGAGAAGTGAATAAATCAGTTAAATGAATCTCAAAATCGTAATTTGTTTTACCTTCTCTGTAAATATGTCCTGCAGCTGTGCAATGTCCACAACGTTCTTTTCGATTTGTTCGACCTCCTCGGAGACGCCCTGCAGCAGATTGTAAATATGCACATTCTCCGCCTCGAACAACTGCACATCGTCGGCACTTAGGACATCCTCATCGTTCTCCAGCTGTTGGGCCGTCTGTTGTATATCCTCATCGAGCGCCACTTTGGCCGAGGAGTCTGTGCTGCTTACGCCGACCTTTGGTCGACTGCGCTTCCGCGTGCGTGGCTTGTGCTGTTTGGCTGTCGTTGAGTTGCTGTTGACTTCCTGCTCTTCCTCAGCCTCTTGCTCATTGTCCCAATCGGCCCAATTGTCGTTATTCCAATCGTTGCCCTCCTCTTCTTCTGGCACAGGCCTCAACTCGTCGTTGCTGTTAGCGCTGTCATCGCTGAGCTGACGCTTGGCTAGCTTGCCGCTGCCGGCACCTGCCGGACGCACTGGTATCTTCTTCTTGTCCGCTGCTAGCTTAAGTAGTTTATAGGTCTCCAGTTCGTGTTGTACGCGATACTTCTTTTGGTCCAGATAGATCTGTTCGACGCTGTGCAGATAGCTGACCAGTAAATCGAGCACTGCTGCAATGTGCTGACGCTCCTGGGGCTTTCGCTTGGCGGTCTTCCAATCGCTGCGCATCTTCGCCAGATGTTGTGTGTAGTATGTGACGAATTTCTCCGATTCGCGATCAATCAGATCGCGTTGCGCATCCGTCATATGTGTGGCGCTTTTCAGATGCTGTCCGATGCGCATGTACGCCGTGCGGTTCTCAATCAGTACATTCCGGAGCGTCGTTATCTTGCTGCACACATTTTTAGCCTCCTTGGCAAAGTCGTTGTTGACAGAGGCACATTTTGCAGTTGCTGATGAACGTTGCTGTTTGTCCTGCTGTGAATTGATTTTGGTCGCCGCCGCCAGTTCCGTTTTGCGTTGCAACCGCACTGTCATGACGCTGGCCTTAAAAATCTGCGTGATGTCCATTATTTAAAATATTAGAATAACTGAAGCAACAATTTTATATGTGAATTCCACATCATCATTTAACGATTATCAACACTCGTTCAGTGAGGATTTTTAATTTGAGCTAGTTCGTTTATTTATATATTAATCAACACTATTGCGCTCAACAGAGATCCAGCTCGTTATTCAGAGACTGAGATTGCTCGCTCATGCTTCTTCTGTTTTTACCAATTTGAGTAAACCGTTAATTTTTGCTGATTTTTGTCGCCGCGACAATAAAATTTGTAGTAATCACAAAATCATCTCATGATAACCAGCAATCATTAGGTGATTAAAGAACTGCAAATAGTTATTGTTTGTCAAGAGTGTTCCACTTTACATAGTGGTTCTGTGTAATTGACATTTTGAGTTAACAGCTGTTTCATTCGCGCCATTTTTTTGTTGCGGCTTTTGAAATAATTTGTTTTAACAAAATGCAAGCGTTTTTTAAACCTGGAAAAGCTAATGCTGGCATCAGCGCCACAGACAAGCAGACAATCAATGCGGCCACTGAACGACGCAAACCGCCAGCGCCCTGGGTGGAAAAATAGTAAAGAAGACTGAAATCTTAAGCACATTTCGACTGGTGCTAATTTCAACAACAATTTTTCCCATTTAGCCGCCCGCGAAGCGTTGATGATGTTGTGGAACAATCGGAGGTGGTCGCCGTGCTGCGTAAGTGCGTTGAGGGTGCCGATTTGCCGAATATGCTGCTCTATGGCCCACCAGGCACAGGCAAAACCAGCACCATTCTGGCGGCGGCACGTCAAATCTTCGGCGATATGTACCGCGAGCGCATCCTGGAGCTGAATGCCTCCGACGAGCGCGGCATCAATGTGGTGCGCACCAAAATCAAGAATTTTGCCCAGCTAACGGCGAGCAGCGTGCGTCCCGATGGTCGGCCGTGTCCACCATTTAAGATTATTGTACTGGATGAGGCGGACTCTATGACGCATGCGGCACAAGCGGCACTGCGCCGCACCATGGAAAAGGAGAGCCGCAGCACGCGTTTCTGTCTCATCTGCAACTATGTGTCACGCATTATTGTGCCCATCACATCGCGTTGCTCCAAGTTTCGCTTCAAGGCGCTGGGCGATACACAGATAATTTCACGACTGCAGCACATTTGCGACTTGGAGAGCGTATCCATCGAACCCGATGCCTACCAGTCGATTGTAAAGATCTCTGGCGGCGATATGAGACGTGCCATAACCACATTGCAATCATGCTATCGCCTCAAAGGCGTCGAACACACCATTAACACAGACGATCTACTTGAGATGTCGGGCATTATACCGGAGCACTATCTTGATGACTATCTTGAGGTCTGTCGCTCTGGCAACTATGAGCGCCTGGAGCATTTTGTTCGCGAGATTGGTTACTCAGCTTACAGCGTTGGCCAAATGATGGAACAATTCGTGGAACACATTGTCCGTTGCGATTCTCTAACAGATAAACAGAAGGCCATCATTTGCGACAAACTGGGCGTAAGTCTGCAGAAGATCTCCCAATTACAAAAAATACGAGCTAATCTTCCATTTATTTCAGGAGTGCTGTTATCGACTGCAGGATGGCGGCTCTGAATATTTACAAATCATGGATCTGGGCTGCACGATTATTCTGGCGCTCAAGTGATGCTCATCCCACTCATTTGAACATTCTCAGAGGCAAAATAGTCCCGAACGTATTAACAATATTTTTTTTATACCGGAGGAATCCAATCGGAAATTGTTGATACACATCAAAATTATTGTACAATAAAAACCTCAATCCCTACTCGCAAAATAAAAAGGATTTAAAAGTAATTTTTAAACTTAATTTTAAATTTACACAAATACAAAAGTTGAAAGTTCGCCGAAACGTAAAATCGCAGCAGTTCCGCATGGGTTAGAAATATTATTTTTATGTTATGTGTAAGATGTGTATTCTTAATTCGCTGCAAACTCAAATTCTTCCTCTTCTCGCTCACGCTTCACAGCCACGCCAGAGCCAGCAATGCTGCCCACGGCAGCCGCATCGCTGTCCACCTCCATTTTCATGCCGCTGGTGCCCGGCTCGTTCTTTACCTCCATGGTGGAGACTGCTTTCGTTGTGGTTGTGAATTTGATGACGGGTTTCGGTATGGTGACCACCTGTTGCTTCGACACTATTGAGTGCGCGCGTTTCAGCCCATTGGAGCTGGAGACGGGCTTCACAACCGTTTTCACTGTACGGCCCTCCAGGGCCGATTTGGTCATCTTTTTAGGCTGATTGGTGGCGCGCAGTTTGTAGTTGACACCGGTCAGGCAGTAGCGATCGGGCGGCAAACGCAGACCGCAATGTGGCTTAATGGGCGGCAGTGGCATCGCATTGCGCAGATCGGCCATCTTGGCTAAAACATGTCGAGTCGGTGGCCCTGTGAAACTCTTGTCCATCGTCACCTCGGTGGCCAGGCGAACATCTTCCAAGTCGATAGTTTTCTTGCGCGCATGATTTGCGTATACTTTGGCCTCTTCCAGTATGCAGGTCACATATCCTGTGTAAGCAACCAATATGATTAAAAATATATATTGTTGCATTCAGAGCTGCACTTACGGTATGTAAACTCGAGCATCTGATTGACGACGCGTGGTTCGTACTCCTGGATGTTGAGCTCCTTTAGTATGGACATGATAACCTGGGCATCTTTTGGCACATGCTTGACTTGTGCGCTGACTTTGGCTTTTTCAGCCTTTTCGCCGCTCATTGTTTATAACTTTTCACCGCTATATGGTAATTGCCAGTGTGGCTGCATATGCAAAAAAGAAAATACCAAAACAAAAACACACACAAAAACTAAATCAGCAAATTTCGTTGTAAATTAAAATACTTAAATACTTAATTTGTATGTCTTATTTTTATTAAGCTATATTTTTTTGCATCGCTTTTGATCATTTATAATTGAATTATACAAATATTGATTTTGAGTCATAACTATAGCTATGGCACGAGTTAAGTCAAGATTGCGCTAGACTTAAAAGAAGTAACACACATTTATGCAACATTAACTGTAAACTAGATTGTTCCGTGCTGGAATATTATTCACTGCGGTAGATAATTCGTCATTATATTGTTCGTTTTTGCCTCAATATTAACAACCGCAAACCAAATTTTTTCATAACCTCTTCTGTAAGTTTCAGATCACAGAATTATACGTTTAATTTAGGAACAATTTAAAACTACTATTAAAGAGGGTATAATTTATAAATAACATTTATTTAATCACATGTACGAAAACCAAAACCAAAATCTTGAAATGAATGTGAAAATATGGTAACCATAAAATCAAAGCGAATCGTATTTCAGTACTTGTTCAGGCTCTGAGTATGAATAGGTGAACTTAGGTAACGGTTCTCGTTGGATTCCCTGGATTTTATTATATTATACACCAGCAGTTTCATTCTCAACTTCTTTAGTCTTTAGTCTGTACCGAAAAATACAATAACCAATTAATAAAGATAAACTTATGACCACCAAAAAACAAAATGCTTTTTGGGGATAGGGTTTACATAGTTTAGCTTACATTTGGATAGCTGAATGGTCGCAGCAATCGTTATTTTCCTGGCCAGCAGTGATAAGTGATGACCTTCATATAGATTAACATCGACTGTTACGTTGTAAGAATAATTATTGAACACAATCGGTATATACTCCTCGGGAAATTCATATTGTGTGCATGTTATCGGAAGGCAGGTTTTGCCGACAGAGCCACCGCAAATGACCTTTATTTTAAGAGAACGCAGCCTTTACGCCTTTGTTTTCTTATCTGACTGCGGAGTGTTCCATATAAATTTTTTTTATATGGATTATATAACTTTAAACGACAAGCCTCTATTTGTTATTCTCAGTGCATTTTTAGAATCCTTAAACTTATTTGAATTGGTTTAAAAGATTGTGAAGAATTGATGTAAAAGTATGCAATATATTTATTAATGATCATTATTAACAGCCGAGATGGTGCTCAGACGGTGCTCATGGTTCTCAGAGATTATAAAAAGTTAAATTGAAACAAATTGAAACCCGAATACAGCTGTTGATCCGCAACTGAGAACAAGAATCTGATGGATATCCCGAGTGGTCACAAAATGCTGCCAGAATTCTAGCCAGACTCAGTCACATGCACTGTGAAAAATGAGCAATTTTTTTAAGGCGTAATATTATTCACTGCGGTTGAATTATTTCTCATATGTTCGTTATTAAATTGTTTATTTTTGCATCAATATTAACAGCCGCAAAAAAAAAACATTTCAAGATTAAAACATCTTTTTTAATTATTCTGTATTATTAGAATTTATTAAAAATGGATTAGAATAAATCCGAATAAGTAAATAACATGTATTTTATCACATTTTTTTTTTAGATAAATACTATAAATAAATAAATCGAAATAGAAAAACAAGTTAATTTGACATTGTTACAGTATTCGGCACATCTTCCGCTTCCTTCTAGAGGTATTCCTCTCCACCGCACGAACCGCCTCCTCGAACACCATCTGTAAATTGATCCTATTCATGGCGGAACACTCGATGAAACTATGAGCACGTATCTCTCCAAACAATCTGCGTGCCTCCTGTGTGGTTACGAATTTCTGTGAGTTTGGTACGCGCATATCCAGCTTGGTGCCAACGAGCACCACAGGCGCATTATGAACAAAATGACGGATCTCCGGCATCCATTTACTCTTGATGTTGTCAAACGAGGTACGACTGCTAATGGAATAGCACACAATGAAGCAGTTCGTCTGCGCCGAGGGAAGAAAACCAACGATTAGATAAGCAAAACATGTATAATATTAAAATGGAATCTTATAAATTTTAGTTATATTTACATTTGGATAGCTCAATGTTCGAAGCCTTTCGTAGTGCTCCTGGCCGGCCGTGTCCCATAGCGACATATTGTATTCAATACCATCGACTGTTATGTTGCTGGCAAGATTATCGTACACGGTTGGTATATACTGCACGGGAAATTCGTTTTGTGTGTAGGTTATCAATAGGCAGGTTTTGCCCACGGCGCCATCGCCGACGACGGTTATTTTAATAGGGCGCATTGTGTAGACCAACTGCAAATATATGTTTTTTTCAGTGCTTTGTAACCAAAACGTCTTCATTTCTCTACATAGCTTATAGCTAGAATCCAAGTCCACTAATAGGTCCTAAGAGTCTTAGAGTTCAAACCAACCTGCTGAAAATTTTCTGTACATATATATACATATATATATATATATAATATAAATATCTCTAGATCTTATAGTCTCTGCTACCGGCGTGTGCTGAAAGTCGGAGAGACGGCTGGACAGACCGACATGTACAGATTGACTCGACTTTTAATTCTGATCAAGAATATTTACCTTAGAGGATCAAAAATGTTTTCTTCCTTCCTTTGGTTCCGTCTCTGGTAATGACACCTGTTGATCAGTACAAATCCAATATTTCAGAGCACGGAGACACGCGAACAAATTTACTAGATGGTTGGAACAACCGATCCCTCCGACAGCTGTAATGCAACTGCGAAGAAGCATCTGACGAAGAGTCCGAGTGACCGCACGGAATCGGTAACACTCAGAGGAAATATGTCCCACTATATATGTTTTTGGATGTCATTTTACATGAAAGATATTATTAACTGCGGTTAAATTTATTCCATCTATTCGTCAATATATAATTTTTTTAAAAATAATATTAACAACCGCAAACATATGTATATATATATACATATATACATATACATATATATACATATATACATATATATCTATACATATATATATATATACATATATATGGTATATTTTTAATATATGTATTAATGCAGAATGGTCTTGTAACGAAATCTAAATTATATTAGTAGTGTGTTAATATAAGTGTTTGAAGAGCATAAATATTATATTATTGATATTGAGTGAATGATAAAAATTGAGTGGATTTATTGCGCTTCGCTCATATACATATATACATATATAATTCTGAATCTAAATTGTACGTATTTTATGCTTACTCTTTTCGCAGATCATTATTTTTAAACGTTGACATTTTTTATTCTTTTGATTTGTTTTTTATATTTCGTATTAGCAAATGAATATTTAAAATGAAAGAAAGAACTAAGAGATTGATAACTTCGCAAATTAATATGTACAATCATTCCAAATAAACTATTGGAATTAAAACTAATTTTTGAAAAATTCGCAATTGTGTAAATATCGATACAGCTAAATTCGTCAGCAGAAAATATCGATGTGGATGAGAATCGAAACATCGATGTTTCCAAACACAGATTTTTCCAACACTGGTAATTGCCAGTCTGCGACAGCCAAAAAAAATACTAAAATAAAATAAAACACTTAAAATGACAAATTGACTAATTTACCCCAAGCTGACCCAATCAACAAAAGCCCGATTTTTTGAGTGATTCGTTATAAATTAAAATACTTACACAGTTGAATTTAATGACTAGTTTTTCTTGTTAATATATATAATACACAGAATGTTTTCGCGGAAATATTTATATATGTTTATCCATTTAAATTCAAACAATCATTTACTTATATTTTGATTTGGTTTTTACATAAAAATGCACTTTGGTCGCAAACAAAAATGGTTTTCTCACAACTAAAACTTAAAACTATAACTTAAAGCTACATTTTCTACACACACACACACACCATGTGACACTAGCGAATCGAATGCCCGAACAGACAATTACATAGTTTCATAATACAATTAAGTATAATAACAATATTTAAACACTAAGCCTATGATTTAATTACAGAATTCGGCACGTCGGCGGCTTCTTTCCCGGTTTCTTCTCCACCGCTCGCACCGCCTCCTCGAACACCTGCTGTAAATTAATCTTCTTCTTGGCGGAACACTCGACCAAATTATGCGCATGTATCTCTTTGCGCAATCTGCGGCCCTCCTGTGTGGTTACGAATTTCTCGGAATTTGGTATGCGCAAATCCAGCTTGGTGCCCACCAGCACCACAGGCACATTGTTGCCAAAATGACGGATCTCCGGCCACCATTTACTCTTGATGTTCTCAAACGAGGTACGACTGCTAATGGAATAGCACACAATGAAGCAGTTCGTCTGCGCCGAGGGAAGAAAACCAACGATTAGATAAGCATAACATGTCTAATATTCAAAAGGAATCTTGTAAATTTTAGGAATACTCACATTTGGATAGCTCAATGGTCGCAGTCTTTCGTAATCCTCCTGACCGGCCGTGTCCCACAGTGTCAGATTGTATTCACTATCATCGACGGTTATGTTGCAGGCGTGATTGTCAAACACAGTCGGTATATACTCCTCTGGAAATTCGTTTTGTGTGTAGGTTATCAGAAGGCAGGTTTTGCCCACCATGCCATCGCCAACGATGGTTATTTTAAGAGAGCGCAAACTTCTCGACATTGTGCAAGCCAAATGCATAAATGAAGAAAACAAAATCAAGGCGTGAATAAGAAATGCTTAAGAAATACTTAAATTGAATGTCTTATTTGTATTAAGTTATATTTTTTTGCATCGCTTTTGATCATTTATAATTGAAATATACAAATATTGATTTTGAGTCATAACTATAGCTATGGCACGAGTTAAGTCAAGATTGCGCTAGACTTAAAAGAAGTAACACACATTTATGCAACATTAACTGTAAACTAGATTGTTCCGTGCTGGAATATTATTCACTGCGGTAGATAATTCGTCATTATATTGTTCGTTTTTGCCTCAATATTAACAACCGCAAACCAAATTTTTTTATAACCTATTCTGTAAGTTTCAGATCACAGAATTATACGTTTAATTTAGGAACAATTTAAAACTACTATTAAAATTAACATTTATTTAATCACATGTACGAAAACCAAAACAAAAATCTTGAATTGTATCTGAAAATATGGTAACCATAAAATCAAAGCGAATGTTCAGGCTCTGAGTATGAATCGGTTCTCGTTGGATTCCCTGGATTTATTATATTATACACCAGCAGTTTCTTGCTCAACTTCTTTAGTCTTTAGTCTGTACCGAAAAATACAATAACCAATTAATAAAGATAAACTTATGACCACCAAAAAACAAAATGCTTTTTGGGGATAGGGCTTACATAGTTTGGCTTACATTTGGATAGCTGAATGGTCGCAGCAATCGTTATTTTCCTGGCCAGCAGTGATAAGTGATGACCTTCATATAGATTAACATCGACTGTTACGTTGTAAGAATAATTATTGAACACAATCGGTATATACTCCTCGGGAAATTCATATTGGGTGCATGTTATCGGAAGGCAGGTTTTGCCGACAGAGCCACCGCAAATGACCTTTATTTTAAGAGAACGCAGCCTTTACGCCTTTGTTTTCTTATCTGACTGCGGAGTGTTCCATATAAATTTTTTTTATATGGATTATATAACTTTAAACGACAAGCCTCTATTTGTTATTCTCTGTGAATTTTTAGAATCCTTAAACTTATTTGAATTGGTTTAAAAGATTGTGAAGAATTGATGTAAAAGTATGCAATATATTTATTAATGATCATTATTAACAGCCGAATCCATTTAGCCAAGGTCGTCTGTCGGCCCATGTGCTTGAGCACATGGTTCTCAGAGATTATAAAAAGTTAAATTGAAACAAATTGAAACCCGAATACAGCTGTTAATCCGCAACTGAGAACAAGAATCTGATGGATATCCCGAGTGGCCACAAAATGCTGCCAGAATTCTAGCCAGACTCAGTCACATGCACTGTGAAAAATGAGCAATCTTTTCAGGCGAAATAATATTCACTGTGGCTGAATTATTTCTCATATGTTCGTTATTAAATTGTTTATTTTTGCATCAATATTAACAGCCACAAAAAAACATTTCAAGATTAAAACATCTTTGGTAAGTTTCAGCTATAATTATTCTTTATTATTAGAATTTATTAAAAATGGATTAGAATAAATCCGAATAAGTAAATAACATGTATTTTATCACATTTTTTTTTTAGATAAATACTATAAATAAATAAATCGAAATAGAAAAACAAGATAATTTGACATTATTACAGTATTTTGCACTTCTTCCGCATCCTTCTAGAGCTATTCCTCTCCACCGCACGAACCGCCTCCTGGAACACCTTCTGTAAATTGGTCTCCTTCCTGGCGGAACACTCGATGAAACTATGAGCACGTATCTCTCCATGCAATCTGCGTCCCTCCTGTGTGGTTACGAAATACTGTGAGTTTGGTACGCGCATATCCAGCTTGGTGCCAACCAGCACCACAGGCGCATTATGAACAAAATGACGGATCTTCGGCATCCATTTACTCTTGATGTTGTCAAACGAGGTACGATTGCTAATGGAATAGCACACAATGAAGCAGTTCGTCTGCGCCGAGGGAAGAAAACCAACGATTAGATAAGCAAAACATGTATAATATTAAAATGGAATCTTATAAATTTTAGTTATATTTACATTTGGATAGCTCAATGTTCGAAGCCTTTCGTAGTGCTCCTGGCCGGCCGTGTCCCATAGCGACATATTGTATTCAATACCATCGACTGTTATGTTGCTGGCAAGATTATCGCACACGGTTGGTATATACTGCACGGGAAATTCGTTTTGTGTGTAGGTTATCAATAGGCAGGTTTTGCCCACGGCGCCATCGCCAACGACGGTTATTTTAATAGGGCGCATTGTGTAGACCATCTGCAAATATATGTTTTTTTCAGTGCTTTGTAACCAGAATGTGTATCACCCTAACGTCTTCATTTCTCTACATAGCTTATAGCTAGAATCCAAGTCCACTTCTAGGTCCTAAGAGTCGTAGAGTTCAAACCAACCTGCTGAAAATTTTCTGTACATATATATACATATATATATATATATAATATAAATATCTCTAGATCTTATAGTCTCTGCTACCGACGTGTGCTGAAAGTCGGAGAGACGGCTGGACAGACCGACATGTACAGATTGACTCGACTTTTAATTCTGATCAAGAATATTTACCTTAGAGGATCAAAAATGTTTTCTTCCTTCCTTTGGTTCCGTCTCTGGTAATGACACCTGTTGAACAGTACAAATCCAATATTTCAGAGCACGGAGACACGCGAACAAATTTACTAGATGGTTGGAACAACCGATCTCTCCGACAGCCGTAATGCAACTGCGAAGAATCGGTTACACTCAGAGGAAATATGTCCCACTATATATGTTTTTGGATGTCATTTTACATGAAAGATATTATTAACTGCGGTTAAATTTATTCCATCTATTCGTCAATATATAATTTTTTTTTAAATAATATTAACAACCGCAAACATATGTATATAAATATACATATATACATATATATATATACATATATATATATATATACATATATATGGTATATTGTTTATATATGTATTATTGCAGAATGGTCTTGTAACGAAATCTAAATTATATTAGTAGTGTGTTAATATAAGTGTTTGAAGAGCATAAATATTATATTATTGATATTGAGTGAATGATAAGAATTGAGTGGATTTATTGCGCTTCGCTTATATACATATATACATATATAATTCTGAATCTAAATTGTACGTATTTTATGCTTACTCTTTTCGCAGATCATTATTTTTAAACGTTGACATTTTTTATTCTTTTGATTTGTTTTTTATATTTCGTATTAGCAAATAAATATTTAAAATGAAAGAAAGAACTAAGAGATTGATAACTTCGCAAATTAATATGTACAATCATTCCAAATAAACTATTGGAATTAAAACTAATTTTTGAAAAATTCGCAATTGTGTAAATATCGATACAGCTAAATTCGTCAGCAGAAAATATCGATGTGGATGAGAATCGAAACATCGATGTTTCCAAACACAGATTTTTCCAACACTGGTAATTGCCAGCCTGCGACAGCCAAAAAAAATACTAAAATAAAATAAAACACTTAAAATGACAAATTGACTAATTTACCCCAAGCTGACCCAATCAACAAAAGCCCGATTTTTTGAGTGATTCGTTATAAATTAAAATACTTACACAGTTGAATTTAATGACTAGTTTTTCTTGTTAATATATATAATACACAGAATGTTTTCGCGGAAATATTTATATATGTTTATCCATTTAAATTCAAACAATCATTTACTTATATTTTGAATTGATTTTTACATAAAAATGCACTTTGGTCGCAAACAAAAATGGTTTTCTCACAACTAAAACTTAAAACTATAACTTAAAGCTACATTTTCTACACACACACACACACCATGTGACACTAGCGAATCGAATGCCCGAACAGACAATTACATAGTTTCATAATACAATTAAGTATAATAACAATATTTAAACACTAAGCCTATGAATTAATTACAGAATTCGGCACGTCGGCGGCTTCTTTCCCGGTTTCTTCTCCACCGCTCGCACCGCCTCCTCGAACACCTGCTGTAAATTAATCTTCTTCTTGGCGGAACACTCGACCAAATTATGCGCATGTATCTCTTTGCGCAATCTGCGGCCCTCCTGTGTGGTTACGAATTTCTCGGAATTTGGTATGCGCAAATCCAGCTTGGTGCCCACCAGCACCACAGGCACATTGTTGCCAAAATGACGGATCTCCGGCCACCATTTACTCTTGATGTTCTCAAACGAGGTACGACTGCTAATGGAATAGCACACAATGAAGCAGTTCGTCTGCGCCGAGGGAAGAAAACCAACGATTAGATAAGCATAACATGTCTAATATTCAAAAGGAATCTTGTAAATTTTAGGAATACTCACATTTGGATAGCTCAATGGTCGCAGTCTTTCGTAATCCTCCTGACCGGCCGTGTCCCACAGTGTCAGATTGTATTCACTATCATCGACGGTTATGTTGCAGGCGTGATTGTCAAACACAGTCGGTATATACTCCTCTGGAAATTCGTTTTGTGTGTAGGTTATCAGAAGGCAGGTTTTGCCCACCATGCCATCGCCAACGATGGTTATTTTAAGAGGGCGCAAACTTCTCGACATTGTGCAAGCCAACTGTAAGCATAAATGAAGAAAACAAAATCAAGGCGTGAATAAGAAATGTTGTTGTAGGGGTGTGTGTGAGTGACAGTTTAGTTCGTTGGATTGCACCATTTGGTGGCATATGTTGAGGCGACATGCGTTGTTTATCTGGCCACACCCACATCCCATTGCAACCGGAAATCTGCTCTGTGTGTGTGCGTGCATGTGTGTGTTTGTGTGTGTGCATTTTCCTCACATTCGCAAACATCAGCAATAAGTGTTATATCTGCAGCCGCTGTTATCAACACTAACCACTTGAACTTCATAACTTTTAATCTAATCAACAGTTTGAAAAAAAGGCGGACAAAATGCTTAAAATTGTTAATGCTCCAGCGAAATTCCACAGTGCACAGGCATTAACAAATCAATTAAAAGTTTTATGAAAGCACCATCAAAAAGTATATATATATATGTATAATGCTACAATTGATTCTGTGAAGCTCATTACGCATTTTTGGAGCTATTTGTAGTGTTGTTTTGACCTTATATAACCGATGCAACATTTGAAAAGCTTATGGACTTTCACCATTACCTGTCAAACCAAACTTTGTTTAATAAATGTTTCTTTTTTAATTAAAACTGGTTTTCTGTTTACAGCGCGACAACCAAACGAGTTGTTGACCCAAAACTTGAACTAGATTTCCCTACAGCATCTCTTGTCCAGATTTAAACAATACGACAAACAAAAAAAAAATGGAGTATCTCAGTTTTTAATTTGCATCCAGTTACTGTTAGCAGTTAACAGTTAATAGTCTGCAGATCATTCATGCCTCAAATACGCAGAAAACTCATGCAAATTCTGGGAAACGGAAATCTCCCAAATATGACTCATCCGATTGTCAGTCAATTGGTTGGGCAAACTCGTATTACAATCATAAACAAACTAAGTGTACGTGTGTGTGCACAGCGAATTCTTAGAGAGTGTGTGCCTAGATTACGGAGGCTGATGACGACGATCTGACTCATCCAAAGACAGCCAGCAGGTCGGCCCACATAATGTTAATAATAAAAATAATAATAACAAGCATAACACTCGTATCACAGCACATGGTAACGGCAACGGGCTGCAGTTACAAGCGGAAAACCGGTTATATCGACATTTTCACATGCACATGCATAAAGCACTCTCCGTTGAACTTACAACTTTGAGACACACACAAGCACACACACACACATATATATGTATGTATTCTGTTGCATGCCACGCGCTGCCAAAGTCCCTGAACTTTAACTGCCACCGCACATTTGATGTGTATTCTTGGCGCCAACAGCTGATCTCTATGTTCGCTGCCATTGTCCGTTCCCCCACCCCACCCCACAACGATCCACACAATTAAGGCTAATTGCTGTATAGGGTGCCCTAACAAGGGTTAAGTGCTCTCTCTATCTCTTTGTAGTTCCGTTTTCTTTTCTTTTTAGCATGTGTTCACTGTGTTAAGAAATTGATTTGACAACGGAAAAAATTAATCTTTGATCATTTGCTCACTGTCTTTTATTTCTTCGTATTTTCCAAAATTCTGAGCACTTACTAGTTTAAAAAAATTAATTAACTTAAAGAATTTTGAAAAAAAAATTATCCATTCTTTAGGCCGTCAATAAAAAATAAAGTACTTCCTTTTGCTAAGGCTGCTTTTTTTCCTTCGTCAAAACACTTTTTTTGCAAAAGTTTTTTTTTTTAATAAAATAATTATAATTTGAGTCATTTACACATTGGAATTTCATTCTGATTCATTGAATGAGATTTTAAGATCATTTCCTGCCACGGAAGTTTAAAACGCTATATTATGACTACTATAACATAATGATGATTAACTAAATCTTAAGAGTACTTCTAATTGAATGTGTTTAATTGGTCATAAAGTTGGAATTCGCCATTTTTGTGAACAATCTAGGCACATTTTTGAGAAATGACGCTGATCCATTCAAAAATCTTTCGATTAGAACTAATGGAATGTGCCCCTCGAGTGCTTGCAACAAGTGACCATTCAGAACTTTTGGCAAAGTTGCTTAATCAGCTGCTTATATAAATAGCAGCAGATTTTGTTTAATTCACACACATACTTTGTACACATACATGTATATACGTATGTAAATGGAAACACAAAATAAATTATTTGCACAGTAGTCACTAAAACAGCGCCCACATTTCTTTTGTTTACAATAATTTAAAAAGCGTCGAACAAGAAACAAGAGAGAACCAAAATCAATTAAAAAGCAAAACAAAAGCAAGTTTTGTTTATTTATTTTTGCTCGATTTTTGGATAGTTTTTGAAGTTGTTGTTGGTGCTGCAACTACTTAATGGTTGACTGATCCACTATGGATCCACTGTTTAGAATTTGGTAAAAGAAAATTGTTGCTAGCCTTATTTTTGCACACCGGAAAGACCAAAATCCAAAAATAGGCTATCTTTTTCAGTCTAGATCAGCAATATACAGTGGTGGACAGCTTATTTGGCCAAGTGTCAAAGAAGAAAAGTAATTGCCTGCCATAAGCTAACCATTCATTATTTTTCAAAAATTCCAAAGACCCATGGTAGGTACATGTATTAACCACCAAAATTAATATATGACCCCAATACACTGGGGTTTCCCCACCCGCTAAGTAGAGTTATGTAAAAAAGTACCCTATTTTGAGGGGACAGCTTATTTGGCCAGGTATAAACAAAATAATATATTTGGCGTATAATAACTTAAATATGGATGTTAATACTTAGTATGATATCCATTAGCCTTAACTACTTCCCTTAACCTATTATTCATCGAAGATACCAGCTTCCTTGTAGTTTCTGAGCTGATTTTGCTCCACTCTTCCCGCAAAGCATTTTTGAGGTCTTCTTTGCTGGATATGCTGTGGCTTCCGGATGTTATTTTCCAGCACAGCCCACAAATTCTCAATGACATTTAAATCTGGAGACTGGGCCGGCGGAATTATCATGTGGGGGCAGTTCCTCATGAGCCAGGACTGTACTATCTTGGCCTTATGCTTGGGATCGTTGTCCTGGTTGAACCGGAAAGTACGTCGGATTCCTGCCTTCTCGGCACTTTGGACTGAATTTTTCTTTAGTATGTTGAAGTACACATTCTTGTCCATTGTTGTTTCAAAAATCACAAAATTCCCGAATCCGGCTGACGAGATACATACCCATGCCATGTCACTTCCTCAACCATGCTTGACTGTTGCCGTTACGTTTTTGGGATTCAGGTCAGTATTGGACTGTCGCCACACACAATTCCATCCGTCTGAGTCAAAAATGGTGAATTTGGACTCATATGCACATATGACTGTGTTCCAGAACTTCAGATCCTTGTCCATATGGGTTTTGGTGAACTTCATCCAAGTCCCTATATTTTGTACGCTTATAAAAGGCTTCTTCCCGTAGTACTCGGGCATTTAAGTCAAGATTGCGCAGAAACCTGGGCACAGTTTCCACACGGCACTTTTTCTCCATTTCATCCTGCACCTGTTGAGCCACTTTTGGAGCCGATAGCTTGGGATTTCCCCTTATTTTCCTGGTGATCCTTCGCTCCTCCTCTTCGGTGAAAATCTTGTTTGGTGCCGTTCTGCCCTTGCCCTCAATCCGATTTGCGTCGACGAAGCGCCAAATGATGTTATACTCAGTTGAGTTGCTCAGATTGACCATTTCAGCTATTTGGCGATGTGAATATCCGTTTTTGTGGTGCTCCAGGATGAGTTTCCGTTGTGCAATGGTAGTCCGTTTGCCCATAGTCCTTGTTGGCTTGTTGCACTCGAGATGCTGGATATAACTAAACTGACTACGAAGGTTTGGTCTATTTATACCGAAAATACTCAACTTTAGGTAAAAAAAATCCGGGTTTTATGGCACCCAGGTGTCCACAATGTACCTGGCCAAATAAGCTGTCCCCTCAAAATAGGGTACTTTTTTACATAACTCTACCTAGCAGGTGGGAAAACCGCAGTGTATTGGGGTCATATATAAATTTTGTTAGTTAATATATGTACCTACCATCGGTCTTTGGAATTTTTGAAAAATATTGAATGGTTACTTTATGGCAGGCAATTACTTTTCTTCTTTGACACTTGGCCAAATAAGCTGTCCACCACTGTATGTACATATGTATGTGGCATATGCTTAACGGAAACAGTGTATCAAGAGCAGACATCAAGATTGTTAAACCCGGCGAGAGCTGGCATTGTAATTAATACACATAATAAATTATTTAAACATAATTGCGCTTTCATAAAATATGAAAAATGTGTACATAAAATGTTCTTCTTTTGTTATCGATGCCGGCAGTGGCTGGAGCTCCGACTGGAACTGAGTCTGGGTCTGGGGTCTGAGGTTGGGGCCTGCAACTGCGACGGCGACTGCGACTGCGACTGTGTTGGCCTCTTGTAAACTTTACATATCAAGTTACGCCTTTGTTGTTGCTGCTGCTATTGTTGTTGTCGCTATATTCTTGGAACACTTGCCACACATTCACACTCTTTGCCAATGCCTTAGCTGCACTCTTTCTTTCACTCTCCCTTTCTCTCGATCTCACTGTCTCTTTCTATCTCAGCGCAACACTTGAAAATTGCTTAATATGAATTTATGAATATTTCCTTGCACTCTATTGTACATGTATTTAGTTTATACATATATATATATATATATATATATTCTTTTAAGCGAGACAGTCTGGAGCATCTGTTGCCCACTCCTTTGTGCCTTTATCAGCAGTCTGTAATCATACTACAAAAACACTCATAAGCGTTGATGCCATGGATGCTGTCATAATAATAATTATGTCTGTATTTCTTTATAAACCTTATTAAATGTAATTCTTATATATACTTATTGAATATAAAGAATAGAGCATTCTCTGATTTATACTCCGATTAGAGCTAAACCATTTGCAGCTGTTTGATTTCGCTTTTAGTTTTAAACAAAATCAAAACACTCTTTTCAAAACCAAAATATACGTTATGGATTTGTAATGAATTACGGAAAATCTATTAATATATTTACTGCTCTATTCTTGATTATATGCATCTGATCTTTATTTTTATAACCATAATAGATCAATAGATATAATTGATTTATAGAATTGAGAATTACTCGCGAAATCGAGAGATTTCTTGATGAAAAGTAATTGAAAATAATCTTGGGGATCAAAGTAATCATATCAATGGTACTTAACATGTTTAGCACTAAATCTTTGTCAGATTTCCAACGCTAGACAAGAACAGGTCGAATTGTTCTTATATACCGCGTATGGCAACCGAAACAAAAGTTTTTTTTTATTATTAAGTGTTTTTTTTTACAATTTTTTTTTATTTTATTATTATTACCTTTTTTTGCTAAGCGAATGTATGTACATGTATTTCGTTTTTATGATTTTTCGCATGTGTTTTCGTATTTAATAAACAGATTAGATAAGGAACATATATCTGTATACGTATGTGTGCGCGATTGCTCCAATGTGCCGTACAAAGAAATCAACTTGAAAGCGCGATAAGTGCACCTATGAAGCTGCCCAACAGCCTGACTATTTATATTCATATATATATATGTATATATATGAATATTTATATATAGTTATAGCTGATATAGGGGAATGTATACGGATTTTCGTATGCCACAAGGTGTCAATTAGTTTAATTAATTGAGGTCATAAAGGCATAGGTCGCACCAAATTGATTTGCAGTTAATTGCGATGGGGGTGGGTTGGGGTGGCTTGATCACAGAAGTCTTGTGCTGTGCTGTCACGTACTAGAAGGTTTCCTGTGATAGCACACACAGACACACATACAGATAGCCCCCTTCTAGCCAGGCCTGATGGCCTTTAATGGTTATGCAGCAATATAATTGTTGTTAACTAAAAATGGTAACGGGCCTAAAACATTCAGAGAGCCTGACTTCGAGATAAAGAGCGCTAGAGACAAACTGACAGATATATATTTATATATAGACAGAGAGGGAGAGAGAGAGTGATGCAGAACGGGAAAGAGAGAGAAAGAGAGGGAGAATGAGAGTGAGAGAGGGGCGCAGTTATAATCAAAAAGCTGGTTGGCATTTCAGAGCCATTGGGCGGTCATTTGTGTGAGTGTGCGTGTGACGTGAGCGCCATACAAAAGTGACTCAGGTGATAAAGAAGTGATCACGTAAACCCGATACAAAAAATTCAAAATAAAATCAAAATCGAACGAAAACAACAATAGCAATAGCAATAGCAACATAGAATGCAGTGAACAGGTTGACAAAATGCTTGCCACTGATTATGCTAATGATGTTTACACAAAAGATACACATACACACATACACACACACACAGACAAACACACATTAAGATACGCAGTTGCACAAGGTCACCAAAGTATGTAATATACTTATTATATTATGTATATTGAATATTCGATTGGAGGATTATTTGTTTTGGCGCTTTTGCGCAACTTAAAGTTGCATTTGGAGAGTGCAGTCAGCACGTACTTATAGATACACGGACTCAAACGCTCACTACTACTTGTCTTCTCACTTTTTGTTGCTGCTCTTGTTGTTGTTGTATTTAATTTTTGTTGTTTTTGCAACAAATCAAGCGAGCGACACGTCCGTCTCTGGCGATGACGTCTGTTGATCAGTACGAAAACAGTATTTGGAAGCACGAAGACACACGATTACACGAATACTGGAGAGAGCTGGAACAACCGATCGCTCGGGCAGTCGTAACGCAACTGAGGACGGGTCTCTGTCGGATAGCCCGTATGGCCAACATCCAACAAGCCACAGAGAGCCGCAAGAGCGCTGCTGCTGAACACACAAAAAAATTAGTTCGGCCAATTTCGAAAACGCGCCTTGAAAGCTAATTAAGAGCAAACTTGGGCTTTACTTTTAATAACAGAATTATTCGAAGGGTCAAAAATGTATTTAATCTGTTTTAAATAAATAAGTAAAGTCTTGAAACCAAGGAAACTCAATAGGAAAAACAAATCGTTAGTTTCCATAATGTCATATTTTGTAAAGAGAGTGAAAGGGAGAATTGCCTAAAGAATAATTCTCTGAGTATTTTCTTGCGTCTTATCCTAATGGGCCAAAGAGAGTGCGCTTCTTTCGACGCTGCCTGCTTGTCTCTTGAATAATGCTGCGGGAACTGATAAGGCCAAATGCAACCCACTTCGCAATTTTTCCGTCGATGTTAAACTTTTTCAATTTATATGTGACTAAGCATGTAAGTTAAATTACATTGGAAACTTGCGTTTGCTTTAACGCGAATATTAGTGATTGCGGTTAAAATTTTCCCAGTCTGTTCGCTCGTTTATAATTTATTTTTCGCAATAATAGTAATTAATTAATAATATTATGATAATAAGTGATGAATCATAAGTAATATCAAGTTTATTCAAAATGCAGCGCAATGCAATATGTATACATAAGTGTGCATTTTTTGATCATTCTTGAAGTAAACCTGAAATATATCAGCAAGTAAAATAAAATAAATGAAAACTTTTTTAGGATTATATGCAGTAAGCAACCAAAGTGCAAATGTAGTTAAAAATATGTCACAGGCTAAATTTAATCAAATGCTTAACGCTTAATTAGCACTGACATTACCATTAACAGTAAGCAACGCCTTAAATCCCTAATTGCGTAATCCAGTGAAGAGTGAACCGTGAATGTGGCTGTCATGACGTGCGTGTGTGCTGGGTTGGTGTAACTGTAATTAAAGCTCACCCCCATTTATGGCAAATGGAACTACAACAGCCGCAAACACAATTCACGTTTGTGAGCTTATTAGGCATTAATTATAATTATCATTGCACTGCACGTTGCCTTAACGGGCAGCTAACTCTTTTTAAATGCAGACAGGCAAAAGGTTAATTTCCACAAAGAGAAGACCGAACACATTATAATTAAGATATGCAGCAGCTCCAATTAGGTACAGCTACTTATGCGACACACATGAGCAACATGTGTGTGTGTTTGTGTGCGAGTGCTTGGGATAGAGAGAGATAGAGAAGGAGAGAGAGAGAGAGTGCATTGGCAGGTGCAGGTCGGTGTCTTTTCATAAGATGAATGCAAATCAACGCTTGAGTGCTATTCAAGGTCAACTGTGTGTAGAACACTCTGGCGCCTTGACATCCCCCACTTTTCTCAGCTCAGTACTTTCGTTTTCCAGCAGACGCAATCTATTTTTTGCTCTCAACATAAAGGGCCCAGAAGCGGGCGACAAGATAATATTGCATGCATTTCCCGTTTCCGGTCGGGTTTTTGTTGTTGTATCGCAGTCTCGTGTGTGTAATGGTGCTGTGCGCTGCTTGTTTGCTATTTCTGTACGGCACTTACACTTTATATCTTATCTTATGTACGCGCCTCGCCAGCTATTGCCGGCATAAGGGTGCGTAGTAGCAGTAGAAGCGTGACAGCGACAATGTGACAAAAACAAATATTATGTGCTCATGTTACAGAGCGCAAGAAAATTAAAATGTGCCCGCAAATTTTTCAAATGAAGAATTCAGCAAATGACAGGGTTTTTACTATATCAACTTTTAAATTTGGCGCTTTCGCTGCGTCTTACAACACTCAAGCATAAGACTTTACAGAATTTGCTCCACTCTTAACATAAATGGCACATTGCTGGCTGTTGCTAACAGTAGATGTTATTGAAAACATTGACATGTTCGAGTACAGAGTTGCCATATTTCTGAAAATTACCAATTGGGAGAAAATTCTTGTTTGTGCCGCACATTTGTATAAAAACGCCGATAAAATAATGCCCGAAAGCGATGTTACCAAAATGAAGGTATGTAAGAAACCGCATCATATCAATCAATGTAAAAAAAACAAATCACGTTACACCCCATCCAGGTGGCGGATTTAAAGCGCGAACTGAAGCTACGTGGGTTGCCACTGAACGGCAATAAAAATGAATTACAGGACCGTCTGCAAACGGCGCTGCTCGAGGGAGATATTTCGCTGGAGGAAAGCGCCATTGCCGATGCAATTGACGACGATGTATCGCTGACCGACGAGGATGAGCACAAATTGTTGGGCGACGATCACGAAGATTTGCTGCTAAAGAGTCCCGTTGGCACGCCAATGGCAACCACACCACCAGACCTTACAACTCCAACAGCAGGAACAGGAACGGATTTGAAACCGGAGACAAATGCTGTATCGATGCCAGCTAAAAAGATCGTGCTGAAACGCAACAATTCGCAGCCATTGGCGACGACGCTTACGACATCAACGACGACAACTTCCAAAGAAAATGCCGCACCCGATGCTGCTGCTGGTGGTGTCACTAAAGACGCCTCGGAGGACGATGTGCATGTAACAAAAACGAAACACAAACCGATTGTGGTGGGCGGTGCTTCAGGCGAGAAAAAAGACGCCACAGCTGCTGTTGTGGACAAAAAGTTGGGCGAGTTGAGCATCAAAGAACGACTGGATCTGCGCGCCAAAAAGTTTGGCATTGCACTCGATGCGAAAGCGGCTGATACCGTTGCATCGCCGGCAGCCGCTTCGCCAGTAGTTAACCGATCGTCGAGCGCTTCGATCAAGGCCAACAAGGGCAACAAGGAGACGGATGAGGAGCAGAGAGAGGCACTCAAGAGGAGAGCCCAACGCTTCGGTTGTGTGGTGCCCGAGAAGAGTCCCAAGACCCTAGTCGATGAGCGCTTGCAAAAGCGGAAGGAACGATTTGGCAAAGCGACCGAAGCATCTCCAGCAACAGAAGCAACCGATGCCAAGAGCCAGGGCGCCTATGCCGAGAAGGCCCGGGCACGTCTCGAGCGCTTCAAGCCAACACCGGCTGCGGTTGCTGCGGATGCCACTGAAAAATAGATTAGCAAACAAGCCCAACTCTGACTCAGACAGCACCCACGCACACAATCATGCTCGGACTCTCTTGTATTTAAGCCAACAATTAACCACCACATCTATATGCGTCTAGCCATTAAGCAACAGTTATTAACTACTACAATCAACCAATATTATATCGAAAAATTTGAATTTCGTGTGATTCATCATCACTTGGGTTGAGCCTATCAATAGCTCTTATTTCAATTAGTACATAATTTATACATATTTTGAATTATTATGAGAAAATATATAATTAGAAATTTGATTCAGTAACTTCTTAAATAATATATAATCTATAAAACTACATACTTAAAATCGGGTCTCTGCTAAGTTCAAAAAACATTTCACTCAAAATACTAAATGTGTTTTTTTATGTTTATTGTTTTTAATCACTTATAAATTACATGAATTGCGTCTTCTGGATTTTGGAAAGTCAATTCTATATGATACTTTTCTTGTGTGTGTAATATATAAACGTATGTATACAAATTAAACAATTATGTGTTTGTGATAAAACTATAAACTTAAACCGTTAAACAACAGCCTAGCCGATCCTTTGCTCTGCTGCCTGTGCCGTGGGATAAGGTAAGCAGTTGTTCGTCTCTCGTTATAAATCGGTTCAATCGGTTAATTCAAAATTCTTAAGATCTACGACTTAAAAGTAGGTTACTTTAATGGTGCGACCATCCAAACGCGAACCATCCATAAGAGCTGAAAAGTAGTTAAAAAAAAATTCTATGATGTTTGCATAATCATTATTTATTTAACCTTACCAATGGCCAGCTCCGCGTCGCGCTCCTTGAAGAAGCGTACCACACCCAGATCGTTGCCACGTATCTCCGCAAACTTCACATCGCCGACATCACGGAATTTGTCACGCAGCGTCTGCCATGTACAACTCAGTGGCACATTCTTAATGATGATCGTGTCCGATTTACGTGTCCCACCCACATTGCCAGCACCACCACCGCCACCACCAACGTTGCCACCGCCGACACCCACATTGCCGCCGCCAAACATGTCCAATTGATTGCCCGAATTGCCATAGTCATTGCCATCGATCTGATTGTTGCCAGCATTGGAAACGCCGCCGGCGCTGCTGTTGTATGAATTGTAGCCGACATTGCCACCGGAGACGCCACCGCCACCGCTGCCAGCGCTACCACCGCCACTATTGTAGTTATTGCCAGCACCGCCATAGCCGCCGCTGCTGTAGTTATTGGACAGACCAACATTGCTGGCCGATACGAGGCCATCGTCGTTGCCACCCGAGTTGCCCAGATTAAGGCCGAGCGTGTTCAGCGATGAGGTAAGCAGCGGATTTGACAGCGCTGCGCCCAGGTTGCCCAAATTGCCGACAACAGCAGCCAAATTGCTGGGATTTAAGTTGTTCAGATTGATACCGCCACCGCCGCCGCCAGAGTTATTGCCCATGCTTGGCTTTTGAACCGGCGCCACTGGGGAGGGTTGCACTGCTGAATTATTGCCAAACATGACGCCACTGAGTCCGCTCAGCAGATTGCCAGCATTGGCGCCACCGCCACCGACAACCTGACCGCCAGACACGGCAGACAACTGCTGTGCACTCTGCACATTGCCTAGCAATTGAGAGGCAGCGTTCTGATTGCCGCCATTGGGCAGATTGTGGGCCACATCCTTGAGCGGCTCACCGTTGGGGCCCAGGCCGATGCCAACGCCGCCGAGACCTTCGGGCAGCTTGAGACCCTCACCCTTGTCTGGTATGCGATCAAGGCGCACCGTCATGCGCCGATCATAGAGCATTTGGCGATCCAGCATGGAGATTGCCTGAACTGCCTCCACGGGATGATCGTATTCGACTACAGCAAAACCCCGACTGTTGCCCTCCTTGTCCAGGGATAGATCGACACTTTGCACCTTGCCGGCCAGCTTGAACACCTGCTTGAGCTTCTTACCGTCCACCTTGTAGTCCAGCTGTTGAGATAAAAGGCAATGCAAAGTTTTAGTAATTTAAATCCGAAGAATCCACGCCTCACTGATGAATGGGTTCGTTCGAGCGTTGTCCACACAGATGTCGACTCTGATTCCGGGCGCCAACTTCACCACTAGGAGCAAACGAAGTCTGAAGAAACCTTTGAATCACGCCGGAACCCAGTTGGCTAATCCAAAAGCGAAGCAGACTGTTTCATATTTATAACCCAGCTGCAGGAGTCTACATCCTCTTGAAGCATACTCGTTTCTGGGCGACAAACAAAATCAGAGAACAACCAACTGCAGTTTTATTTTCATCGCATTACCATTTACAACACTATGCAGCAAAAACAGTTATTTATATAGAAGGGTCGTTCGATTAATAAGAAGTAAATCGGGATTTCGTCACATTTTATCGATAGTCACAAGACAGTTGACATTTTCTCCCGAATCAAAAAATTAAAAATGAAAATTTTAAAAACCCCATGATCTTCGCGATGTTTGCCGTTAAGGCAAACAGATTCCTTGGTAAGGTCGACAAAATTATCAATAAATTTAAGATAAAACACGAGTATCGGTTCCTTCTAGAAAATATCGGACAGGAAATACATTCAATTCTATAAATATATATATTCTTTAAGAACACATGATAATACAACAACAGATGCGGCGTAATATGTATGTACAAAAAAAAGTATAGATTACAAACCCAAAATTATTTACATAGTATGTATCCATTATAGTATTGAATAGATCTTCAATATCAACTTCGAGACATCTTTGATGAAATTCCCCAAATATAATAGAAGTCAGGATAAGTTATATTGTCGCAGCATCTAACAAATCAAAAGACTAAGCTTGAGATGCTGTTGCCGTTTCTAAAGTTGGGTTATAAATACGAAACAGAGCCCATGTCGAAATCAAAGTATGTGTGGACTAAAACAACTTACGACGTTAAAACACAATTTTGGGCGAAGAACACAGGCTGGCTACAGAACATATATCTATTATATAGAATATATGCTTGTGTATCGTAATGGTTTGGTTTGGTATCGGTATCGGTATTGGTATTGGTATTGGAATTGTTTTGGTTGTTTGGTTCAATACAGTAGTTAGAATAGAGATATTGGAATTTTTATATATACATATACTCACATTAGCAACAAAAACCTTATTATGCAAAGGTCCACTTATGCCAAGACTCTCCAAAAACGAAGCAGAAAGCCCATACAAATTGTAATTCGACGAATTAAAATCATTCGACATCATGTTAAAATTATTACGCCCAGATCTAGAAAAAGAAGCCAAAAGATCCAGAGAGAAAAAAAATAACTAAAGCAAGAGATAAAGCACAAGAAATACTCCGCATCCCAAGAGCGCACGCATCATCATTAAATTCAGCTACAAATGGATTGAATCCAGAACGCCGTGACTATTCGATTAATTAAGATTAAAACGTAAGCTTTATTATTAATTGTGTGAACTATAGTTGAGCAAAAAATTAACAAGCTACCTCCTTCCATCTTTAGAATTGTATAAATATTCGGATAGTAAATAACATAGCAGATAACTTTAGGAAATTGTTTTGATTTTGATCAAATAGTCTGCTAGTTTAGCCAATCTTTGAAACGAGTTTATATCCTTCTGACACTAACTTATGATACGTAAGACACTCTGTAAATTCCATCATATTTACCAACGATTATGATAGGTACATAACAAACCAATTTTGAAAGCAATAGATATTAAGTTTGGCTACAGTTGCAGTTCGGAGGAACCAACCTTAAATTCAGGACTAAGACCTCTCACATAAATCTACCATAATTTTATTAAGCGTCAAAGTTTTTCCTTCATATTAAAAAAAAAATCAATGAAACAAAAGCCTAGTCTGAAAACGTTGCCATTTGAATTCTCCACATATTTTTCTTTTGTAGTAATGTTCTTCTCATCGAAACAAAACACAGACCGTTGATCGAACGCATCAAATAAACGAATTAGGCCCAGACTGTTTTCTTTTTCTTTTCTTCGAAGTAAAGTTATATCAGCACAGTGTAGAGTTCAAGGTAGAAAGATCAGAGAGCTCCGTGCCCCATATTTTGTTTTCTCCATACACTTATATCGGGAGATGAGAAGCAAGCAACTGTTAATCCCTAATGTATATGTAAAGTTCAAGTTCTCAACTCAAAAAGTTTTTTTTTTTGTTTTTCGATAATACTAACAAAGAATCGGCTTCTACTGGTGCTGGTTATCACAACAATAATTTTCCACTGCGATATGCTAAAGTGCTTAGAGTATTGAAAAATATAGACATGTAGATATTTATATATACAGATGCTTTACTCACATTCTGTCATCGTCACGTCGCGAAAAGCCACGATCCCGATCATCCATGTGATCGCGGCCGCCGCCGCCACCGTTGCCGCCACCACCACCGCCGCCTCCGCCACCACCACCACCGCCTCCGCCGCCACCGGCACCATCACGTACAATGCGGCCATATTGGTCGCGCTGTTCGCCATGATCCTCCTTGACGACCAGTTCACGGCCGTTCAGCTCGTAGCGATTCATTTTTTCCATGGCCTTTTGCACATTCTCCGGGTCTTTGAACTCGACAATGCCGCAACCGCGCGCCTTGCCGCTTTCATCGTGGAACAGCTGCACATACTCAATGGAGCCCACAATGCGCCGGAATAGATCCTTCAAATCCTGCCAGCGATAATCGTACGGAATATTCGAGATATACACACGGCAATTTCGTCTTTCACGGCTCCTGTCTCGCGCGGCATTGCCACCGACGCCACCTCCACCACCACCCCCTCCTCCACCAGCGGCGTTGCCATTGTTACCGTCGGCATCAGAGAAACGTGAGCCGCGTGCACCTCGTCCACGGCGATCACGTTCCTTTTCCCGATTCTCAACAGTATTGGCGTCCATGTTCATATCTTTGTCTTCTGAAAAACAAAATTAAATCGTCTAAACCACATTGATCAGCCCTAATGCAAAAAAAAAATGGCGACTTGCAGCGTCGCCCGCGCCTTCTGCACAATATTGCAGTAATTTACTGTACGTTAAATATTTTGCATTCCACTCACCTTATAAGTTATCTATACTGTGAGAGTGATATTATCTTGTTTGTTATGCAATTAAATTAATGTTAAAACTACACAATGTTAATAATCAATATACTGGCAAAAGCCGACAGTCGCGAGAAAAAGTTAGAGATGAGTAATACGTAGTTCTATAGAAAAGATGCGAACAAGTTCAATCGGCGAACAACCACATAAAATTCCACAGCTGAATACAGCCAATGGTTCAGGCCGCGAGCTAGCAGTTCAGTAGACCAATGATTCCGTTTTCGATATTCGTGACAATCGATAATTTACCGACTCCGTTTATTTATCGGCGCACAAAATTCGGCTTCCAAACCAAATTAAATTCATTAAATAGATAAATTCGCTACACAATATAATAAACTTAAAAAATACGTAAGACTGTCTGCTGTTTCCACAGCCGGATCGTTTGCGATTAGTCTTATGTGAAAACATTTTTTTTTTTTAGCAAAACTGGAGGCCTCAAAAACAAACGATTTTTTTAATTAACCTACCCAATGCAAAGAGGAAGGATTGTTTAACCCTGATTATCATATGAAAAAGGAGACTTTTAGCCATGTCTGTTGTTCTCATATTCTGTAAAATATATGGCTCTATTTTATGTATCCCCCATTCCAAATATGATTGAAACTTTTCTAGAAGAGTCGAATGTAGAGAATGTCTTCAGTTCACTGGCTCAAGTTAAACCGTCTTCGCAAACAAGTATCTGCAGAGAACAAGTTAAGTGATAATTGTGGCTTAATTTTCAATGGTGTGTAATGTTATCTATATAAATGGCTTGCATCGACTAGTAAACTGCAGCTTTGTCATCTCAATAACACGTATTGATGTTTCTTTACGTAAACAAGTATTCAAGTCATCTATTTATTTCTGGTTTGCCATTTCATGTAACTGGTAAAACAAAAAATATAACTTCAAACTGAGCAAAAAGACTCTGCTATCTCCTATAAGAACCTGAATATGTCTCTTCAAGTTTTAGACAAGTAGAACGCTCATAAATTCAAACAGCGCTGCGAACTCGTTTAGATTTAACCTAATTAACTCTTATCAGGATTTTACAAAGGCTTTAAATACAAGCGTCTCAACATGTTTTTGGTATTTAGCTACCAACTTTGCTGCGATGAGCATCAAGTTCAGTGTGAATGGTTTTCCGTACGAGGTGCAGTCAGCAGACTTCGCCCCAGACATCACGCTGAACACATTTCTGCGGGAGCACCTCCATCTGACGGCCACCAAGTACATGTGCCTGGAGGGCGGTTGTGGCTCCTGCGTTTGTGTCATTCGACGTCGGCATCCCATCACAAATGAAATCAATTCCCGCGCTGCCAACTCGGTAACCATCTGATGTCGACCAGAAGGATTCGTAGGAAGCTTCATACTCATATATATGTATTGTTTTCTCTCCCAGTGCCTTACGCTGCTCAACACTTGCAACGATGTGGACATTGTCACCGACGAGGGCTTGGGCAACAAGAGCAGCGGCTATCATCCCATTCAGAAACGTCTGGCCAAACTCAATGGCAGCCAGTGCGGCTACTGCTCACCGGGATTCGTGATGAACATGTACGGGCTGTTGGAGACTCAGGCGGGTCAAGTTACTATGACAGAGGTGGAGGATGCATTTGGGGGCAACCTCTGCCGCTGCACCGGCTACCGACCTATACTGGATGCCATGAAGTCCTTTGCCGTGGACAGCAATATTGAAGTGCCAGCGGAGTGTCTGGATATAGAGGACTCCTTTGAGCTTCTCTGCCCACGCACTGGTCAATCCTGCAGCGGCAGCTGCTCCCGTCTCACGCTGCCAGCCCAGAACAATAGCAATTGGCATTGGCCCAAGACGATGGGAGAGTTGTTCCAGGCACTCGCCCAGGTGTCCACTGGAGAGGATTACATTCTGGTGGCAGGCAACACGGCGCATGGCGTCTACAGGCGGCCAAGGAGTATACAACACTATATAGATGTCAACATGGTGCCCGATCTGAAGCGGCACACCATCGATGCAGATGAAATGCGGCTGGGCGCCAATCTGACCCTCACGGATGCGATGCAGATCTTTCGACAGGCCCAGCAGCGGAACGGCTTCGAGTATTGCGCACAATTGTGGCAGCATTTCAACCTGATCGCAAATGTGCCGGTGCGGAATGTAAGTAATGGCCATAAATAACCTACAAATCCAAACTTGCTTAAAACTTGTTTTTTGCTCCATTACAATTTCAAATTGGGATAAAAGCGAAAGTGACTGAAAGATGTATTGGATGCTCTTGCGAACCAACAAAATAGAAAATAATTAAATGCGAATTGCGACTTGATATGCAACATTTCAGATAATTTGAGATAATCACAAGATAGTCAATTCATTCGATCAAGACCAAGAATAGCTTTCTATTTATATAGTAACATAGTAGTGAAATAATAACACATTTATGGATTCAGTTTAATCACAGTTCGCAATCTGATATGATACTCAAGTCAAGCAGCCTACATTATTCCGGAATTATTCCGGCTAGTTAACAAAGTCTACTGAGTAATTTTCCAATTGCAGAACGGAACACTTGCGGGAAATATATCAATCAAGAAGCAGCATCCGGAGTTTTCCTCAGATGTTTTCATCACATTTGAGGCCCTGAATGTGCATGTCCTGGTGTACGAGAATGCGAATAGTCAGCGAGTGATGAGCCTGCTGGATTATCTGCAGGATACCACGTCAAAGCTCGTCATTGGTGCGTTTATACTAAGGTCCTATCCCACGCAAAAGTACTTGTTCAACTCCTACAAGGTGAGTTTAAGAATCGAATTATTAATATTTTATTTATCGTTTTTGTTTTTAAGTAGATCCTGTCACGGGCTCAGAGTGTTCACGCCTATGTCAATGCTGGTTTCCTCATCGAGTGGCAGAACTCCCAGAATCGCATAGTGGCCTCAGCTCGTCTTTGCTTTGGCAACATTCGACCTGGCTATGTGCATGCCCAGATTGCAGAGCAGTTGCTGGAGGGTCGAGATCTGTACGACAGTGCCACAGTATCGGAAGTCTTTAAGCAGATGCTGACGAGCCTGCAGCCAGTGGAAATGCAGGCACAGGCATCGCCAGAGTATCGCCAGAAACTGGCCTGCTCACTCTTCTATAAGTTTTTGCTAGGCTCCGCGCCCCAGGAGCTCATTCATCAGAGTTTTCGCAGCGGCGGTAAGCTGCTGGAGCGCCCAATATCCTCGGGTAGTCAAACCTTTGAGACTATCCCCAAAAAGTATCCGGTGTCGCAGGCCGTGCAGAAGCTAGAGGGTATATCTATTCCACCCACAACTCATGTAAATACATCTAATTCCTCCCTTTCATTTAATAGGCCTCATTCAGTGCTCTGGGGAGGCCAAATATATGAATGATCTGGCTACCACCTCCAATACTGTATACTGCGCCTTCGTGACGGCAAAGAGAGTGGGTGCCACAATTGAAGAGGTCGATGCAAGAGCCGCCTTGGAGTGCAAGGGCGTGGTTGCCTTCTTTGACATCAAGGACATTCCTGGGGACAATAATTTCAACAACACCACATTGCTTACAGTCCCTGGGGAAATCGAGGAGATCTTTTGTGCTGGACGTATAAGATACTACGATCAGCCACTGGGCGTAATCGCTGCTGTGAATCACGATGTGGCTGTTTATGCGGCGACTCTGGTGCAGGTGACCTATGCCAACGACCAAGTGAAGATCTATACAAGCATGAGCGCCGTACTAGCTGAGAAGGAGATGGGGAAGGATCGCCTTGTGACTTGTTCCACAAATGGTGAGGAAGTCTCCAATCCTCTGCTGGAGCCTGGCGATGTTCTGGGGCGTGGTATCATTGAGTTAGGGCCTCAGTACCACTTCACCTTGGAACCACAAACCACTGTGGTTGTTCCTGTTGAGGAAGGGCTCCAAGTTTGGTGTGCCACCCAGTGGATGGACGTCACCCAAGCCAGCATTGCCCGTATGCTTAAGATAGAGGCGAATAGAGTGCAGCTACAAGTTCGACGGGTTGGTGGTGCTTATGGAGCGAAAGTAACACGAGGTAATCAGGTGGCCTGCGCCTGTGCGCTGGTTGCCCACAAATTGAATCGACCTGCGCGATTTGTTCAAACTATCGAGTCAATGATGGAATGCAATGGCAAGCGGTATGCCTGTCGCTCTGACTATGACTTCCAGGCGAAGGCCAATGGCTCCATACGAATGCTAAGCAATAACTTCTATGAGGATGCGGGTTGTACACTCAACGAAAATGTTATTGAGTTTCTCACCACGCCTGCACTGAAAAATGTTTACAATCTGACCAGCTTGAATTTTAAAATAAAAGGTACAACCGTACTAACAGATGCGCCAAGCTCAACATGGTGTCGGGCGCCAGGTACTGCAGAGGGTAAGTCAAATGCCAAATATAATCAAGCTTCCAAGCTGATTCTCTTCTCTTTAACCACACAGCTATAGCCATGACGGAGACAACCCTGGAGCACATTGCCTTTGCCTGCAAACTGGATCCGGCAGACGCGCGGCTCGTCAACTTGCGTGCTGGCAATAAAATGGCTAAGTTGTTGCCTCGATTCCTAGCGTCTACAGAGTACCGTAAGCGACGGGATGAGATAAACTTGTTCAATTCCCAGAATCGTTGGCGTAAACGTGGATTGGGCCTGGCATTAATGGAATTCCCTCTCAATATAAGCTTTGCAATATGCTACCCCTCGACTGTTGCCATTTATCATGCTGATGGATCTGTGGTCATCTCGCATGGTGGCATTGAGATCGGGCAGGGACTGAACACAAAGGTGGCCCAGGTAGCTGCTTTCGTTCTGGGAGTGCCGTTGGAGCGAGTACGGGTGGAGAGCAGCAATACGGTCAACGGAGCCAATTCTTTTCTCACAGCGAACTCCATGAGTAGTGAACTGCTTGGAATTGCCGTTCGCAAAGCCTGCGTCAAGCTAAATAAGCGTCTGGAGCCCGTTAAGCGCAGTTTAGGGGCTCAGGCCAGTTGGCAGCAAGTGGTGGAGGAGGCATTCACCCAATCCATCAGCCTGATTGCAACCGAGTCGTTTAAAAGGGGCGATCAGAGCAACTACAGCATCTATGGCTTGAGTCTGAGCGAACTGGAGCTGGACATACTGACTGGTAATCACTTGATACGCCGCGTCGATATACTCGAAGATGCGGGCGAAAGTCTCAGTCCCAGCATTGACGTCGGTCAAGTCGAGGGTGCTTTTGTGATGGGTTTGGGCTACTATCTAACCGAGCAGCTGCTTTACGACCGCCAGACGGGTCGCCTACTCACGAATCGCACCTGGAACTATCATCCCCCGGGTGCCAAGGATATACCCATTGATTTTCGCATCGATCTGCTGCAAAAAACTCCCAATCCCGTTGGTTTCCTCCGCTCCAAGGCCACCGGTGAGCCCGCCCTCTGTCTGGCTGTGGGCGTCCTCTTTGCCATGCAGCATGCCATACAATCCGCTAGGCAGGATGCAGGACTTCCCAGAGAGTGGGTACGTTTGGGTGCACCCACCACACCAGAGACAGTGGTGCTATCCGCTGGAAACGTAGTTGAACAGTTTTCACTTTAACAAATTGAATATGTGTATTGTAATTACCATAGTCATAAAAATTATCATTACGGTTTTGCGTTGAGGGTTTTATTTTATTTTGTAATGAAAATTTAATTGATTTGAGATTTGAGATAAAGTTCAAATATATATATTCAAGTCATCAATGTGCTGTAGGTCAGAATGATTGGGTAAGTGAGAGTGTGGCTCGTGGCTGCCCTCAGGGTTCCATCTGTGGTCCATTTATATGGAACCTCATGATGGATTTCTTGCTGTGGCAGCTCGAGCGAGTATGCAAGTGCTGTGCATATGCGGACGACCTGCTTATCTTGGTTGAGGGGTAACCGCAAGCGGATGTGGAGGCAAGTGCGGCAACTTACTTGCGTGTTGTGTTTGACTTGGTTCTCAGTGTTGGCGTCAGTCTGGCAATGGACAAGACCGTGGCAATGTTGGTTAAGGGCAAATTATCACATAGTCGGCCTTCGAAAGTCAGAATCAATCGCGTCAACCTGAGGTGTGTGACGGAGGTGAAATACCTCGGCATTATGGTTGGCGAGAGGATGTGTGTCACTCCTCATATCGCATATGTGAAAGGACGATTGCTCATTTTGGTCGGACATGTGCGTCGGATTTTAAGAAGTGATTGGGGCCTCAGCAGACGAGCTGTTCGCACCATATACAGCGGTCTATTTGTTGCTTGCGCAACTTATGGATCGTCTGTGTGGTGTAAGAGCAGTTACGACTGATAGTAGGTAGAAAGAAAGTGCTGGGTTGCCAGCGTGTGATTTTGCTAGGTTGTTTGCCTGTGTGCCGCACTGTCTCCACGGAGGCAATGCAGGTACTGTTGGGAGTGGCCCCTCTTGACTTAGAGGTCAGGCGTCGCAGCCTGTAGCTATAAGATCAAGAGGCGGTTGCCGTTGCTGGAGAATGAATGGTTGGCGGGAAGGGATGTGGAGAGTCTAGGATTAAATGTGTGTAAGAGATTGTTGAATGAGTGTGTTCTGTCTGACTGGCAGGTCAGATGGGACACTAGTGAGAATCGAAGGGCCACTTATAGGTTATTACGGGTGGTCACATTTACTGTTGACAGAACAGGCTTTAGGCTTCACCTGAGTCTTGGCTTTATGTTGCCGGGTCACGGGCTCATTGAATGCATTATTGTGTTCACGACAGTTCAGTGAGAGTCCGGGATGCTCTGTGGCGGGGGGAGAGACATGGGAACATGTTCTCTGTGAGTGCCCTTTGTATGCGGATCTAAGAGATCTAAGTGTGCTTGGTAGGAGTGCGGGGTAGTGGTGGGCTTGACGTGGGTCAAGTACTCTCCACTAGTGACAGCATGAGCTGCTTTTGCCAGACGACGTCTCATACGTAATTGACGCTCAAATTAATTCATGTGCTTGGCACGTGAGATTAACTTGACATTAATGTCGAGAATGTTTAGCAATTGGCTGCAAACCTTCAAATCCAAACAAAAATTGGAAATAAACATTATAACGAAGTTCAAATCACATTGAAGTACTTTGTTGTTTTGGAACCAAAGCTATCAAAAAGCTGATAGCACAATCAAAGTCCAGCGATCATAAATTTAAATAGCGCTGCAAACTTCATTAGATTTTACCTTATTAACTCTTATCAGGATTAGGCAAGGGCTTTAAATACAAGCGACTCAACATGTTTGCGGTATTTGGCTACCAACTTTGCTGCGATGAGCATCAAGTTCAGTGTGAATGGATTTCCGTACGAGGTGCAGTCAGCAGACTTCGCCCCAGACATCACGCTGAACACATTTCTCCGGGAGCACCTCCATCTGACGGCAACCAAGTACATGTGCCTGGAGGGCGGCTGTGGCTCCTGCGTTTGTGTCATTCGACGTCGGCATCCCATCACAAATGAAATCAATTCCCGCGCTGCCAACTCGGTAACAATCTAATGTCGACCAAAAGCATTCGTAGGTAGCCTCATACTCATACATATGTATTGTTTCCTCTCCCAGTGCCTTACCCTGCTCAACAGTTGCAACGATGTGGACATTGTCACCGACGAGGGCTTGGGCAACAAGAGCAGCGGCTATCACCCCCTTCAGAAGCGTCTGGCCAAACTCAATGGCAGCCAGTGCGGCTACTGCTCACCGGGATTCGTGATGAACATGTTCGGGCTGTTGGAGGCTCAGGCGGGTAAAGTTACTATGACAGAGGTGGAGGATGCGTTTGGGGGCAACCTCTGCCGCTGCACCGGCTACCGCCCCATACTGGATGCCATGAAGTCCTTTGCCGTGGACAGCAATATTGAGGTGCCAGCGGAGTGTCTTGATATAGAGGACTCTTTTGAGCTGCGCTGCCCACGCACTGGTCAATCCTGCAGCGGCAGCTGCTCCCGTCTCACGCTGCCAGCCCAAAACAATAGCAATTGGCATTGGCCCAAGACGATGGGAGAGTTGTTCCAGGCACTCGCCCAAGTGCCCACTGGAAAGGATTACATTCTGGTGGCAGGCAACACGGCGCATGGCGTCTACAGGCGGCCAAGGAGTATACAACACTATATAGATGTCAACATGGTGCCCGATCTGAAGCGGCACACCATCGATGCAGATGAAATGCGGCTGGGCGCCAATCTGACCCTCACGGATGCGATGCAGATCTTTCGACAGGCCCAGCAGCAAAATGGCTTCGAGTATTGCGCACAATTGTGGCAGCATTTCAACCTGATTGCAAATGTGCCGGTGCGGAATGTAAGTAATGGCCATAAATAGCCTACAAATCCAAACTTGCTTAAAACTTGTTTTTTGCTCCATTACAATTTCAAATTGGGATAAAAGCGAAAGTGACTGAAAGAAGTATTGGATGCTCTTGCGAACCAACAAAATAGAAAATAATTAATTGCGAATTGCGACTTGATATACAACATTTCAGATAATTTGAGATAATCACAAGATAGTCATATCATTCGATCAAGACCAAGAATAGCTTTCTATTTATATAGTAACATAGTAGTGAAATAATAACACATGTATGGATTCAGTTTAATCACAGTTCGCAATCTGATATGATACTCAAGTCAAGTAACTTATATTATTCCGCAATTATTCCGGCAAGTTAACAAAGTCTACTGAGTAATTTTCCAATTGCAGAACGGAACACTTGCGGGAAATATATCAATCAAGAAGCAGCATCCGGAGTTTTCCTCAGATGTTTTCATCACATTTGAGGCTCTGAATGTGCATGTCCTGGTGTACGAGAATGCGAATAGTCAGCGAGTGATGAGCCTGCTGGACTATCTGCAGGATACCACATCAAAGCTCGTCATTGGTGCGTTTATACTAAGGTCCTATCCCACGCAAAAGTACTTGTTCAACTCCTACAAGGTGAGTTTAAGAATCGAATTATTAATATTTTATTTATCGTTTTTGTTTTTAAGTAGATCCTGTCACGGGCTCAGAGTGTTCGCGCCTATGTCAACGCTGGATTCCTCATCGAGTGGCAGAACTCCCAGAATCGCATAGTGGCCTCAGCTCGGCTTTGCTTTGGCAACATTCGACCTGGCTATGTGCATGCCAAGATTGCCGAGCAGTTGCTGGAGGGTCGAGATCTGTACGACAGTGCCACAGTATCGGAAGTCTTTAAGCAGCTGCTGACGAGCCTGCAGCCAGTGGAAATGCAGGCACAGGCATCGCCAGAGTATCGCCAGAAACTGGCCTGCTCACTCTTCTATAAGTTTTTGCTCGGCTCCGCGCCCCAGGAGCTCATTCATCAGAGTTTTCGCAGCGGCGGTATGCTGCTGGAGCGCCCAATATCCTCGGGTAGTCAAACCTTTGAGACTATCCCCAAAAAGTATCCGGTGTCGCAGGCCGTGCAGAAGCTAGAGGGTATATCTATTCCACCCATAACACATGTAAATACATCTAATTCCTCCCTTTCGTTTAATAGGCATCATTCAGTGCTCTGGGGAGGCCAAATATATGAATGACCTGGCTACCACCTCCAATAATGTATACTGCGCCTTCGTGACGGCAAAGAGAGTGGGTGCCACAATTGAAGAGGTCGATGCAAGAGCCGCCTTGGAGTGCAAAGGCGTGGTTGCCTTCTTTGACATCAAGGACATTCCAGGGGACAATAATTTCAACAACACGACATTGTTTACAGTCCCTGGGGAAATCGAGGAGATCTTTTGTGCTGGACGCGTAAGATACTACGATCAGCCACTAGGCGTAATCGCTGCTGTGAATCACGATGTGGCTGTCTATGCGGCGACTCTGGTGCAGGTGACCTATGCCAACGACCAAGTAAAGATCTATACAAGCATGAGCGCAGTACTGGCTGAGAAGGAGATGGAGAAGGATCGCCTTGTGACTTGTTTCACAAATTGTGAGGAAGTCTCCAATCCTCTGCTGGAGCCTGGCGATGTTCTGGGGCGTGGTATCATTGAGTTAGGGCCTCAATACCACTTCACCTTGGAACCACAAACCACTGTGGTTGTTCCTCTTGAGGAAGGACTCCAAGTTTGGTGTGCCACCCAGTGGATGGACGTCACCCAAGCCAGCATTGCCCGTATGCTTAAGATAGAGGCGAATAGAGTGCAGCTACAAGTTCGACGTATTGGCGGGGCTTATGGAGCGAAAGTATCACGGTGTAATCAGGTGGCCTGCGCCTGTGCACTGGTTGCCCACAAAATGAATCGTCCGGCGCGTTTTGTTCAAACCATCGAGTCAATGATGGAATGCAATGGCAAGCGGTATGCCTGTCGCTCTGACTATGAGTTCCAGGTGAAGGCCAATGGCTCCATACGAATGCTAAGCAATAACTTCTATGAGGATGCGGGTTGTACACTCAACGAAAATGTTGTTGAAGAAATCACCCCGTCTGCACTGAAAAATGTTTATGATCTGACCAGCTTGAATTTAAAAATAAAAGGTACAGCCGTGATAACAGATGCACCAAGCTCCACATGGTGTAGGGCGCCAGGTGCTTTAGAGGGTAAGTCAAATGCCAAATATAATCAAGCTTCCAAGCTGATTCTCATCTCTTTAACCACACAGCTATCGCCATGACGGAAACGGCTCTGGAGCACATTGCCTTTGCTTGCAAACTGGATCCGGCAGATGCGCGACTCATCAACTTGCGTCCCGGCACTAAAATGGTACAGCTGTTTCCCCGATTCCTAGCGTCCACAGAATACCGTAAGCGACGGGATGAGATAAACTTGTTCAATTCTCAGAATCGTTGGCGCAAACGTGGCTTGGGCCTGGCCCTAATGGAGTATCATCACGATTTAAGCATTGCATTATGCTACCCCACGACTGTTGCCATTTATCATGCTGATGGATCTGTGGTTATCTCGCATGGTGGCATTGAGATGGGCCAGGGACTGAACACAAAGGTGGCCCAGGTTGCTGCCTTCTTTCTGGGAGTGCCGTTGGAACGAGTACGGGTAGAGAGCACCAATACGGTCAACGGAGCCAATTCTTTTTACACAGCCAGCTCCATGAGTAGTGAACTGATTGGAATTGCCGTTCGCAAAGCCTGCGTCGAGTTAAATCAGCGTCTGGAGCCCATTAAAAGCAGTTTGGGGGCTCAGGCCAGTTGGCAACAAGTGGTGGAGACGGCATACACCGAATCTATTAGCCTGATTGCCACCGATTCGTTTAAAACTGGCGATCAGAGGAGCAACTACAGCATCGATGGCTTGAGTCTGAGCGAACTGGAGCTGGACATACTGACTGGTAATCACTTGATACGCCGCGTCGACATACTTGAAGATGCGGGCGAGAGTCTCAGTCCCAGCATTGACGTCGGTCAAGTCGAGGGTGCTTTTGTTATGGGTTTGGGCTACTTTCTAACTGAGCAGCTGCTCTACGACCGCCAGACGGGTCGCCTACTCACGAATCGCACCTGGAACTATCATCCACCGGGTGCCAAGGATATACCCATTGATTTTCGCATCGAACTGCTTCAGAAAAGTCCCAATCCCGTTGGTTTCCTCCGCTCCAAGGCCACCGGTGAGCCCGCCCTCTGTCTGGCTGTGGGCGTCCTCTTTGCCATGCAGCATGCAATACAATCCGCCAGGCAGGATGCAGGACTTCCCAGAGAGTGGGTACGTTTGGGTGCACCCACCACACCAGAGACAGTAGTGCTATCCGCTGGAAACGTAGCGGAACAGTTTTCATTGAATTGAATTTTATTTATTTATTGTAATTACCATAGTCATAAAAATTATCATTACGGTTTTGCGTTGGGTGTTTCATTTTATTTTGTAATGAAAATGTAATTGATTCGAGATAAAGTTCAAATATAGCAAAAAAATATCTGCAAATGGACGTATATATAAACTTTAATGGCGTCCAAAAAATATATGGTCTTGCTTAAATAAAAGTAAATTTATCTGATCTTTTTATCAAGTAAGAATAAATGAAATACTTTTATAAATTTATTGCCAGTGTTTCAAGTCTCTAAAAGTAATTTAGCCAATTCAGCTACCTAATTTGTGTCAGTGGTGGATGCACATCCTGTACAACAACCTGCAAAGCAAACGATGTTGAAAGATAGAATTTCCCTACCGACAAAATAAATGAACCGCTATTCTTACCCGTATTCTATGCTTTTATTTGGGTAATCTGCAGAATGCGTGTGTACATATAGATTTTTATATCTGCATACATTTTTTAATTGCAATTCGGGTTTTTTAATTAAAGAGTGGCAGTAGAACTTAAGATTTTAATTTACATTTCAGTTTACATTTCAGTTAGTTTTGATTAACTGCACAAATTTAATATTGCACATATTGAAATATTTACCATTATCAGGCGCATTTATGTTTGATAAATGGACGAGTGAGTGTATGAAATATGCACCCGATTTTGGTTTACCCCTTAGAACCTAGTTAAAAAAAGGGTTCGGGTTATCTCATAGTCGAGGTCACTCATTCTGAAATCTAAGCAAAACCGTAAAGATTATTCTAAAGTCTATAGTAATAAAGTTAATTTTATTAAAATTATTAAAGTGAAAACTGTTCAACTACGTTTCCAGCGGATAGCACCACTGTCTCTGGTGTGGTGGGTGCACCCAAACGTACCCACTCTCTGGGAAGTCCTGCATCCTGCCTGGCGGATTGTATTGCATGCTGCATGGCAAAGAGGACGCCCACAGCCAGACAGAGGGCGGGCTCACCGGTGGCCTTGGAGCGGAGGAAACCAACTGGATTGGGACTTTTTTGCAGCAGTTCGATGCGAAAATCAATGGGTATATCCTTGGCACCCGGTGGATGATAGTTCCAGGTGCGATTCGTGAGTAGGCGACCCGTCTGGCGGTTGTAGAGCAGCTGCTCAGTTAGAAAGTAGCCCAAACCCATCACAAAAGCACCCTCGACTTGACCGACGTCAATGCTGGGACTGAGACTCTCGCCCGCATCTTCAAGTATATCGACGCGGCGTATCAAGTGATTACCAGTCAGTATGTCCAGCTCCAGTTCGCTCAGACTCAAACCATAGATGTTGTAACTGCTCTGATCGCCTCTTTTAAAAGACTCAGTTGCAATCAGGCTGATGGATTGGGTGTAAGCCTCCTCCGCCACTTGCTGCCAACTGGCCTGAGCCCCCAAACTGCGCTTCACGGGCTCCAGACGCTCATTGAGCTTGACGCAGGCCTTACGAACAGCCACACCAATCAGTTCACTGGCCATGGAGCTGGCTGTGAAAAAAGAATTGGCTCCGTTGACCGTATTGCTGCTCTCTACCCGTACTCGTTCCAACGGCACTCCCAGAACGAAAGCAGCTACCTGGGCCACCTTTGTGTTCAGTCCCTGCCCGATCTCAATGCCACCATGCGAGATGACCACAGATCCATCAGCATGATAAATGGCTACAGTGGAGGGGTAGCATAATGCAATGCTTAAATTTAGACGAAACTCCATTAGGGCCAGGCCCAAGCCACGTTTGCGCCAACGATTCTGAGAATTGAACAAGTTGATCTCTTCCCGTCGCTTACGGTACTCGGTGGTCGCTAGGAATTGGGGAAACAGCTTTACCATTTTAGTGCCGGGACGCAAGTTGACGAGTCGCGCATCTGCCGGATCCAGTTTGCAAGCAAAGGCAATGTGCTCCAGAGCCGTTTCCGTCATGGCGATAGCTGTGTGGTTAAAGAGATGAGAATCAGCTTGGAAGCTTGATTATATTTGGCATTTGACTTACCCTCTAAAGTACCTGGCGCCCTACACCATGTGGAGCTTGGTGCATCTGTTATCACGGCTGTACCTTTTATTTTTAAATTCGAGCTGGTCAGATCATAGACATTTTTCAGTGCAGGCGTGGTTATTAAATCAACAACATTTTCGTTGAGTGTACAACCCGCATCCTCATAGAAGTTATTGCTTAGCATTCGGATGGAGCCATTGGCCTTCGCCTGGAAGTCATAGTCAGAGCGACAGGCATACCGCTTGCCATTGCATTCTATCATTGACTCGATAGTTTGAACAAATCGCGCAGGTCGATTCAATTTGTGGACAACCAACGCACAGGCGCAGGCCACCTGATTACCCCGTGTTACTTTCGCTCCATAAGCCCCGCCAATACGTCGAACTTGTAGCTGCACTCTATTCGCCTCTATCTTAAGCATACGGGCAATGCTGGCTTGGGTGACGTCCATCCACTGGGTGGCACACCAAACTTGGAGTCCTTCCTCAACAGGAACAACCACAGTGGTTTGTGGTTCCAAGGTGAAGTGGTACTGAGGCCCTAACTCAATGATACCACGCCCCAGAACATCACCTGGCTCCAGCAGAGGATTGGAGACTTCCTCACAATTTGTGGAACAAGTCACAAGGCGATCCTTCTCCATCTCCTTCTCAGCCAGTACTGCGCTCATGCTTGTATAGATCTTCACCTGGCCTAGTGGCTGATCATAGTACCTTACACGTCCAGCACAAAAGATCTCCTCGATTTCCCCAGGGACTGTAAACAATGTGGTGTTGTTGAAATTATTGTCCCCAGGAATGTCCTTGATGTCAAAGAAGGCAACCACGCCCTTGCACTCCAAGGCGGCTCTTGCATCGACCTCTTCAATTGTGGCACCCACTCTCTTTGCCGTCACGAAGGCGCAGTATACAGTATTGGAGGTGGTAGCCAGATCATTCATATATTTGGCCTCCCCAGAGCACTGAATGAGGCCTATTAAATGAAAGGGAGGAATTAGATGTATTTACATGTGTTATGGGTGGAATATATATACCTTCTAGCTTCTGCACGGCCTGCGACACCGGATACTTTTTGGGGATAGTCTCAAAGGTTTGACTACCCGAGGATATTGGGCGCTCCAGCAGCTTACCGCCGCTGCGAAAACTCTGATGAATGAGCTCCTGGGGCGCGGAGCCGAGCAAAAACTTATAGAAGAGTGAGCATGCCAGTTTCTGACGATACTCTGGCGATGCCTGTGCCTGCATTTCCACTGACTGCAGACTCGTCAGCAGCTGCTCAAATACTTCCGATACTGTGGCACTATCGTACAGATCTCGACCCTGCAGCAACTGCTCGGCAATCTGGGCATGCACATAGCCAGGTCGAATGTTGCCAAAGCAAAGCCGAGCTGAGGCCACTATGCGATTCTGGGAGTTCTCCCACTCGATGAGGAAACCAGCGTTCACATAGGCGTGCACACTCTGAGCCCGTGACAGGATCTACTTAAAAACAAAAACGATAAATAAAATATTAATGATTCGATTCTTAAACTCACCTTGTAGGAGTTGAACAAGTACTTTTGCGTGGGATAGGACCTTAGTATAAACGCACCAATGACGAGCTTTGATGTGGTATCCTGCAGATAGTCCAGCAGGCTCATCACTCGCTGACTATTCGCATTCTCGTACACCAGGACATGCACATCCAGGGCCTCAAATGTGATGAAAACATCTGAAGAAAACTCCGGATGCTGCTTCTTGATTGATATATTTCCCGCAAGTGTTCCATTCTGCAATTGGAAAATCAGACAGTAGAATTTATAATCCAGTAATTTCAGCATTGTATAAGCTACTTGTCTTGGGTATCGTATCAGATTGCGTTCACTTAATAAAAGTACTTAAATTTATAGGTGTGCTATTATTTTACTTCTATATTATATATATTGAAAGCTGTTCTTGCCTTTAAACAGAATTAAAAGTTTCTATCCAAATTTAAAATTTAATTATGCAATAACAGGTCTTAAACACGTTTTAATTTTTAGCCATTACTTACATTCCGCACAGGCACATTTGCGATCAGGTTGAAATGTTGCCACAATTGTGCGCAATACTCGAAGCCGTTTCGCTGCTGGGCCTGTCGAAAGATCTGCATCGCATCTGTGAGGGTCAGATTGGCACCCAGCCGCATTTCATCTGCATCGATGGTGTGCCGCTTCAGATCGGGCACCATATTGACATCTATATAATGTTGTATACTCCTTGGCCGCCTGTAGACGCCATGCGCCGTGTTGCCAGCCACCAGAATGTAATCCTCTCCAGTGGGCACTTGGGCGAGTGCCTGAAACAACTCTTCCAGCGTCTTGGGCCAATGCCATTGGCTGTTTTTCTGGGCTGGCAGCGTGAGACGGGAGCAGCTGCCGCTGCAGCATTGACCAGTGCGTGGGCAGAGCAGCTCAAAGGAGTCCTCTATATCCAGACACTCCGCTGGCACCTCAATATTGCTGTCCACGGCAAAGGACTTCATGGCATCCAGTATGGGTCGGTAGCCGGTGCAGCGGCAGAGGTTGCCCCCAAACGCATCCTCCACCTCAGTCATAGTAACTTTACCCGCCTGAGCCTCCAACAGCCCGTACATGTTCATCACGAATCCCGGTGAGCAGTAGCCGCACTGGCTGCCATTGAGTTTGGCCAGACGCTTCTGAATGGGATGATAGCCGCTGCTCTTGTTGCCCAAGCCCTCGTCGGTGACAATGTCCACATCGTTGCAAGTGTTGAGCAGGGTAAGGCACTGGGAGAGAAAACAATACATATATATGAGTATGAAGCTTCCTACGAATCCTTCTGGTCGACATCAGATGGTTACCGAGTTGGCAGCGCGGGAATTGATTTCATTTGTGATGGGATGCCGACGTCGAATGACACAAACGCAGGAGCCACAGCCGCCCTCCAGGCACATGTACTTGGTTGCCGTCAGATGGAGGTGCTCCCGGAGAAATGTGTTCAGCGTGATGTCTGGGGCGTAGTCTGCTGACTGCACCTCGTACGGAAAACCATTCACAGTGAACTTGATGCTCATCGCGGCAAAGTTGGTAGCCAAATACCGCAAACATGTTGAGTCGCTTGTATTTAAAGCCCCTATAAACCTGCTTAGGAGTAATTGGGATGCAGCTAAACGGGTTCAATGTGCCTGGCGACCTTAACGCTTTAAAATACGATTTAGATTTATTTTTGGGTTTACCTGGCTACTTTGAAAACCAGTCCAGCTATTATAGTGATAAGCGGGAGATGGATCGCATTTTGCATAGATCTAAGCGTTAACAAGCCCGTGCTTGGTATTATAGGACCACTTGAATGTGATATTCGTCAATTCTATCAGCCACAAGGTCAGCTGACTGAGCATGTGCAAGTTGTGAGCAGCAATACGATCATCGGAGGCAACTCCAACTGCTTGGCATTGACGATCACAAATCTTGCATCACGCTCAACGAGCAACTGTAGGGATAGTTGAGATCCCTAGCCAGCTGGCAGCTGGTCGTGGAGACTTCGTAATCAAATTAATAAAATGTGAGGAAATAAAGTATATTTTTAGATTATTGAGTATATTTTGAAACTTGTGTCTTTCATTATTACCCGAAATCGAATTGTATCGATAATCGCGAATTATTATTATTATCGATAAATAAAATAAACTTAATAAGGCCTATAGCCCTGTTTACACGTCGACATATATTTCAAGAGGGGAACCTAAAAACAAAAAGGTCTTACATGGAGGCGTCAAATCGACTAAATAAATTCTGCATGTTTTTTCTGCGACCGTTTCATTTTACCGAAGAACATGCCGCAGCGAAGGCAAGTGAAATAATGACCAGCGTTCGCTGCTCAACACGCAAAATCTTCGGCTCTTTATCTTTGACTTCGCTGCGACAACATGGCGGAAAAATGAGCATGGGTGCGAACAGGTATGCACCGTTTCTAGTAGGCCTTAATGGGTTGTGAATGTGTGCAAACGATACCGAATCGCGCAGACCCTTGAATGTGTGCGAACATAGCAGCAACACTCTTTCTTTGCCTTTTTGTGTGCGAGTTGGCAATAGATTTTCAATTTTTTAGTTTGATTGGGGGTGGGGTGGTTTAACTGTTGACAAATTTTGTAACCACAGCCCAAAAAATGTATGATGCAAATCGAAAACACGGTATTTGTTTCTACATACAAAATTTCTCGTTTCTCGACGAGCACAAAGACGCATACATTCAAAGATAGGTTTCAACGGGATCATGTCACAGCGCGCAGACGGCTGTTCGAACAAACTATTTCGCATGTCGATTCCATGATACCCCTTTTAAGATTTCCACTATACAATGTCGTTAGAAAAAATAATTTTAGTAGATTTGACATAGTTTGGATTAGATGTATTGACTGCTTAGCGATAGCTGGCGTAGTGATTAACTGGTATCTCCAATGGACACTGAGAAATTGGCATCACTAGATCGAATCGGCCGTTCATCCTACTAAACCCATTTTTCAGCGTTTTTTTCTGTGATATTTGACATCGTTTGACACCATTTGCAAGCACCATTGACACAATTTAGGTGTCTGAATTGGAAAAATTGATTTAAGCGACACAAAAATACAAGAAAACAAAAACTGACTAACCCATCTAGGAAACCCAAACCAGACAATTTTAGTTGGGCATGAAACGAATCCACTTAATTTGATATATAGTAATCATTTTAGAATACAAGCAAACAAAAATGGTTATTAAAATTAATGTGTAAAATATGTTAAATTGAAAACTGTTCAACTACGTTTCCAGCAGAAAGCACTACTGACTCTGGTGTGGTGGGTGCACCAAAACGTACCCACTCTCTGGGAAGTCCTGCATCCTGCCTGGCGGATTGTATGGCATGCTGCATGGCAAAGAGGAAGCCCACAGCCAGACAGAGGGCGGGCTCACCGGTGGCCTTGGAGCGGAGGAAACCAACGGGATTGGGACTTTTTTGCAGCAGTTCGATGCGAAAATCAATGGGTATATCCTTGGCACCCGGTGGATGATAGTTCCAGGTGCGATTCGTGAGTAGGCGACCCGTCTGGCGGTCGTAGAGCAGCTGCTCAGTTAGAAAGTAGCCCAAACCCATAACAAAAGCACCCTCGACTTGACCGACGTCAATGCTGGGACTGAGACTTTCGCCCGCATCTTCTAGTATATCGACGCGGCGTATCAAGTGATTACCAGTCAGTATGTCCAGCTCCAGTTCGCTCAGACTCAAGCCATAGATGCTGTAGTTGCTCTGATCGCCCCTCTTGTACGAATCCGTTGCTATCAAACTTATGGATTGGTGGAAAGCCGTCTCCACCACTTGCTGCCAACTGGCCTGAGTCCCCAAACTGCGCTTAACGGGCTCCAGACGCTCATTGAGTGTGAGACAGGCTTTACGACAAGCAATGCCAATCAGTTCACTGGCCATGGAGTTGGCTGACACAAAGGAATTGGCTCCGTTGACCGTATTGGTGCTCTCCACCCGTACTCGCTCCAACGGCACTCCCAAAACGAAGGCAGCCACCTGGGCCACCTTTGTGTTCAGGCCCTGGCCCATCTCAATGCCACCATGCGAGATGACCACAGATCCATCAGCATGATAAATGGCTACTGTTGCGGGGTAGCACAGTGCAAAACTTACAGTAAAGGGATACTCCATTAGGGCTAGGCCCAATCCACGTTTACGCCATCGATTCTGAGAATTAAACAAGTTGATCTCTTCCCGTCGCTTACGGTACTCCGAGGTCGCTAGGAATCGGGGAAACAGCTGTACCATTTTAGTGCCGGGACGCAAGTTGACGAGTCGCGCATCTGCCGGATCCAGTTTGCAAGCAAAGGCAATGTGCTCCAGAGCCGTCTCCGTCATGGCTATAGCTGTGTGGTTAAAGAGAAGAGAATCAGCTTGGAAGCTTGATTATATTTGGCATTGGACTTACCCTCTAAAGTACCTGGAGCCCGACAAAATGTGGAACTGGGCGCATCGGTTCTCACGGCCGTGCCCTTTGTTTTAAAGTTCATGCTGGTCAGATCATAGACATTTTTCAGTGCAGGCATGGTGAGAAAGTCAACAACATTTTCGTTGAGTGTACAACCCGCATCCTCATAGAAGTTATTGCTTAGCATTCGTATGGAGCCATTGGCCTTCGCCTGGAACTCATAGTCGGAACGACAGGCATACCGCTTGCCATTGCATTCCATCATTGACTCGATAGTTTGAGCAAATCGCGCAGGTCGATTCAATTTATGAGCAACCAACGCACAGGCACAGGCCACCTGATTACCTCGTGTTCCCTTACCTCCATAGGCCCCGCCAATACGTCGAACTTGTAGCTGCACTCTATTCGCCTCTATCTTAAGCATACGGGCAATGCTGGCTTGGGTGACGTCCATGCACTGGGTGGCACACCAAACTTGGAGTCCTTCCTCAAAAGGAACAACCACAGTGGTTTGTGGTTCCAAGGTGAAGTGGTACTGAGGCCCTAACTCAATGATACCACGCCCCAGAATATCGCCAGGCTCCAGCAGAGGATTGGAGACTTCCTCACAATTTGTGGAACAAGTCACAAGGCGATCCTTCTCCATCTCCTTTTCAGCCAGTACTGCGCTCATGCTTGTATAGATTTTCACTTGGTCGTTGGCATAGGTCACCTGCACCAGAGTCGCCGCATAGACAGCCACATCGTGATTCACAGCAGCGATTACGCCTAGTGGCTGATCATAGTACCTTACACGTCCAGCACAAAAGATCTCCTCGATTTCCCCAGGGACTGTAAACAATGTGGTGTTGTTGAAATTATTGTCCCCTGGAATGTCCTTGATGTCAAAGAAGGCAACCACGCCCTTGCACTCCAAGGCGGCTCTTGCATCGACCTCTTCAATTGTGGCACCCACCCTCTTTGCCGTCACGAAGGCGCAGTATACAGTATTGGAGGTGGTAGCCAGATCATTCATATATTTGGCGTCCCCAGAGCACTGAATGAGGCCTATTAAATGAAAGGGAGGAATTAGATGTATTTACATGTGTTATGGGTGGAATAGATATACCTTCTAGCTTCTGCACGGCCTGCGACACCGGATACTTTTTGGGGATAGTCTCAAAGGTTTGACTACCCGAGGATATTGGGCGCTCCAGCAGCATACCGCCGCTGCGAAAACTCTGATGAATGAGCTCCTGGGGCGCGGAGCCGAGCAAAAACTTATAGAAGAGTGAGCAGGCCAGTTTCTGGCGATACTCTGGCGATGCCTGTGCCTGCATTTCCACTGGCTGCAGGCTCGTCAGCATCTGCTTAAAGACTTCCGATACTGTGGCACTGTCGTACAGATCTCGACCCTCCAGCGACTGCTCTGCAATCTGGGCATGCACATAGCCAGGTCGAATGTTGCCAAAGCAAAGCCGAGCTGAGGCCACTATGCGATTCTGGGAGTTCTCCCACTCGATGAGGAAACCAGCGTTCACATAGGCGTGCACACTCTGAGCCCGTGACAGGATCTACTTAAAAACAAAAACGATAAATAAAATATTAATAATTCGATTCTTAAACTCACCTTGTAGGAGTTGAACAAGTACTTTTGCGTGAGATAGGACCTTAGTATAAACGCACCAATGACGAGCTTTGACGTGGTATCCTGCAGATAATCCAGCAGGCTCATCACTCGCTGACTATTCGCATTCTCGTACACCAGGACATGCACATCCAGGGCCTCAAATGTGATGAAAACATCTGAGGAAAACTCCGGATGCTGCTTCTTGATTGATATATTTCCCGCAAGTGTTCCGTTCTGCAATTGGAAAATCAGACAGTGGAATTTATAATCCAGTAATTTCAGCATTGTATAAGCTACTTGTCTTGGGTATCGTATCAGATTGCGTTCACTTAATAAAAGTACTTAAATTTATAGGTGTGCTATTATTTTACTTCTATATTATATATATTGAAAGCTGTTCTTGCCTTTAAACAGAATTAAAAGTTTCTATCCAAATTTAAAATTTAATTATGCAATAACAGGTCTTAAACACGTTTTAATTTTTAGCCATTACTTACATTCCGCACCGGCACATTTGCGATCAGGTTGAAGTGCTGCCACAATTGTGCGCAATACTCGAAGCCGTTTCGCTGCTGGGCCTGTCGAAAGATCTGCATCGCATCTGTGAGGGTCAGATTGGCACCCAGCCGCATTTCATCTGCATCGATGGTGTGCCGCTTCAGATCGGGCACCATGTTGACATCTATATAATGTTGTATACTCCTTGGCCGCCTGTAGACGCCATGCGCCGTGTTGCCTGCCACCAGAATGTAATCCTCTCCAGTGGGCACTTGGGCGAGTGCCTGAAACAACTCTTCCAGCGTCTTGGGCCAATGCCATTGGCTGTTTTTCTGGGCTGGCAGCGTGAGACGGGAGCAGCTGCCGCTGCAGCATTGACCAGTGCGTGGGCAGAGCAGCTCAAAGGAGTCCTCTATATCCAGACACTCCGCTGGCACCTCAATATTGCTGTCCACGGCAAAGGACTTCATGGCATCCAGTATGGGTCGGTAGCCGGTGCAGCGACAGAGGTTGCCCCCAAATGCATCCTCCACCTCAGTCATAGTAACTTTACCCGCCTGAGCCTCCAACAGCCCGTACATGTTCATCACGAATCCCGGTGAGCAGTAGCCGCACTGGCTGCCATTGAGTTTGGCCAGACGCTTCTGAATGGGATGATAGCCGCTGCTCTTGTTGCCCAAGCCCTCGTCGGTGACAATGTCCACATCGTTGCAAGTGTTGAGCAGCGTAAGGCACTGGGAGAGAAAACAATACATATATATGAGTATGAAGCTGCCTACGAATCCTTCTGGTCGACATCAGATGGTTACCGAGTTGGCAGCGCGGGAATTGATTTCATTTGTGATGGGATGCCGACGTCGAATGACACAAACGCAGGAGCCACAGCCGCCCTCCAGGCACATGTACTTGGTTGCCGTCAGATGGAGGTGCTCCCGGAGAAATGTGTTCAGCGTGATGTCTGGGGCGTAGTCTGCTGACTGCACCTCGTACGGAAAACCATTCACAGTGAACTTGATGCTCATCGCGGCAAAGTTGGTAGCCAAATACCGAAAACATGTTGAGACGCTTGTATTTAAAGCCCCTATAAACCTGCTTAGGAGTAATTGGGATGCAGCTAAACGGGTTCAATGTGCTTGGCGACCTTAACGCTTTTAAATACGATTTAGATTTATTTTTGGGTTTGCCTGGGTACTTTGAAAACCAGTCCAGCTATTATAGTGATAAGCGGGAGATGGATCGCATTTTGCATAGATCTAAGCGTTAACAAGCCCGTGCTTGGTATTATAGGACCACTTGAATGTGATATTCGTCAATTCTATCAGCCACAAGGTCAGCTGCCTTCGAGCTAGAGCGAGTCCAAGTTGTGAGCAGGAATACGATCATCGGAGGCAACTCCAACTGCTTGGCATTGACGATCACAAATCCTGCATCACACTCAACGAGCAACTGTAGGGATAGTTGAGATCCCTAGCCAGCTGGCAGCTGGTCGTGGAGACTTCGTAATCAAATTAATAAAATGTGAGGAAATAGAGTATATTTTTAGATTATTGAGTATATTTTGAAACTTGTGTCTTTCATTATTACCCGAAATCGAATTGTATCGATAATCGCGAATTATTATTATTATCGATAAATAAAATAAACTTAATAAGGCCTATAGCCCTGTTTACACGTCGACATATATTTCAAGAGGGGAACCTAAAAACAAAAAGGTCTTACATGGAGGCGTCAAATCGACTAAATAAATTCTGCATGTTTTTTCTGCGACCGTTTCATTTTACCGAAGAACATGCCGCAGCGAAGGCAAGTGAAATAATGACCAGCGTTCGCTGCTCAACACGCAAAATCTTCGGCCCTTTATCTTTGACTTCGCTGCGACAACATGGCGGAAAAATGAGCATGCATGGGTGCGAACAGGTATGCACCCTTTAGGCCTAGTAGGCCTTAATGGGTTGTGAATGTGTGCGAACGATAACGAATCGCGCAGACCCTTGAATGTGTGCGAACATAGCAGCAACACTCTTTCTTTGCCTTTTTGTGTGCGAGTTGGCAATAGATTTTCAATTTTTTAGTTTGATTGGGGGTGGGGTGGTTTAACTGTTGACAAATTTTGTAACCACAGCCCAAAAAATGTATGATGCAAATCGAAAACACGGTATTTGTTTCTACATACAAAATTTCTCGTTTCTCGACGAGCACAAAGACGCATACATTCAAAGATAGGTTTCAACGGGATCATGTCACAGCGCGCAGACGGCTGTTCGAACAAACTATTTCGCATGTCGATTCCATGATACCCCTTTTAAGATTTCCACTATACAATGTCGTTAGAAAAAATAATTTTAGTAGATTTGACATAGTTTGGATTAGATGTATTGACTGCTTAGCGATAGCTGGCGTAGTGATTAACTGGTATCTCCAATGGACACTGAGAAATTGGCATCACTAGATCGAATCGGCCGTTCATCCTACTAAACCCATTTTTCAGCGTTTTTTTCTGTGATATTTGACATCGTTTGACACCATTTGCAAGCACCATTGACACAATTTAGGTGTCTGAATTGGAAAAATTGATTTAAGCGACACAAAAATACAAGAAAACAAAAACTGACTAACCCATCTAGGAAACCCAAACCAGACAATTTTAGTTGGGCATGAAACGAATCCACTTAATTTGATATATAGTAATCATTTTAGAATACAAGCAAACAAAAATGGTTATTAAAATTAATGTGTAAAATATGTTAAATTGAAAACTGTTCAACTACGTTTCCAGCAGAAAGCACTACTGACTCTGGTGTGGTGGGTGCACCAAAACGTACCCACTCTCTGGGAAGTCCTGCATCCTGCCTGGCGGATTGTATGGCATGCTGCATGGCAAAGAGGAAGCCCACAGCCAGACAGAGGGCGGGCTCACCGGTGGCCTTGGAGCGGAGGAAACCAACGGGATTGGGACTTTTCTGAAGCAGTTCGATGTGAAAATCAATGGGTATATCCTTGGCACCCGGTGGATGATAGTTCCAGGTGCGATTCGTGAGTAGGCGACCCGTCTGGCGGTCGTAGAGCAGCTGCTCAGTTAGAAAGTAGCCCAAACCCATAACAAAAGCACCCTCGACTTGACCGACGTCAATGCTGGGACTGAGACTTTCGCCCGCATCTTCGAGTATATCGACGCGGCGTATCAAGTGATTACCAGTCAGTATGTCCAGCTCCAGTTCGCTCAGACTCAAGCCATAGATGCTGTAGTTGCTCTGATCGCCCCTCTTGTACGAATCCGTTGCTATCAAACTTATGGATTGGTGGAAAGCTGTCTCCACCACTTGCTGCCAACTGGCCTGAGTCCCCAAACTGCGCTTAACGGGCTCCAGACGCTCATTGAGTGTGAGACAGGCTTTACGACAAGCAATGCCAATCAGTTCACTGGCCATGGAGTTGGCTGACACAAAGGAATTGGCTCCGTTGACCGTATTGGTGCTCTCCACCCGTACTCGCTCCAACGGCACTCCCAAAACGAAGGCAGCCACCTGGGCCACCTTTGTGTTCAGGCCCTGGCCCATCTCAATGCCACCATGCGAGATGACCACAGATCCATCAGCATGATAAATGGCTACTGTTGCGGGGTAGCACAGTGCAAAACTTACAGTAAAGGGATACTCCATTAGGGCTAGGCCCAATCCACGTTTACGCCATCGATTCTGAGAATTAAACAAGTTGATCTCTTCCCGTCGCTTACGGTACTCCGAGGTCGCTAGGAATCGGGGAAACAGCTGTACCATTTTAGTGCCGGGACGCAAGTTGACGAGTCGCGCATCTGCCGGATCCAGTTTGCAAGCAAAGGCAATGTGCTCCAGAGCCGTCTCCGTCATGGCTATAGCTGTGTGGTTAAAGAGAAGAGAATCAGCTTGGAAGCTTGATTATATTTGGCATTGGACTTACCCTCTAAAGTACCTGGAGCCCGACAAAATGTGGAACTGGGCGCATCGGTTCTCACGGCCGTACCCTTTGTTTTAAAGTTCATGCTGGTCAGATCATAGACATTTTTCAGTGCAGGCATGGTGAGAAAGTCAACAACATTTTCGTTGAGTGTACAGCCCGCATCCTCATAGAAGTTATTGCTTAGCATTCGTATGGAGCCATTGGCCTTCGCCTGGAACTCATAGTCGGAGCGACAGGCATACCGCTTGCCATTGCATTCCATCATTGACTCGATAGTTTGAGCAAATCGCGCAGGTCGATTCAATTTATGAGCAACCAACGCACAGGCACAGGCCACCTGATTACCTCGTGTTCCCTTACCTCCATAGGCCCCGCCAATACGTCGAACTTGTAGCTGCACTCTATTCGCCTCTATCTTAAGCATACGGGCAATGCTGGCTTGGGTGACGTCCATCCACTGGGTGGCACACCAAACTTGGAGTCCTTCCTCAAAAGGAACAACCACAGTGGTTTGTGGTTCCAAGGTGAAGTGGTACTGAGGCCCTAACTCAATGATACCACGCCCCAGAATATCGCCAGGCTCCAGCAGAGGATTGGAGACTTCCTCACAATTTGTGGAACAAGTCACAAGGCGATCCTTCTCCATCTCCTTTTCAGCCAGTACTGCGCTCATGCTTGTATAGATCTTCACCTGGTCTTTGGCATAGGTCACCTGCACCAGAGTCGCCGCATAGACAGCCACATCGTGATTCACAGCAGCGATTACGCCCAATGGCTGATCGTAGTATCTTACACGTCCAGCACAAAAGATCTCCTCGATTTCTCCAGGGACTGTAAGCAATGTGGTGTTGTTGAAATTATTGTCCCCAGGAATGTCCTTGAAGGCAAAGAAGGCAACCACGCCCTTGTACTGCAAGGCGGCTCTTGCATCGACCTCTTCAATTGTGGCACCCACTCTCTTTGCCGTCACGAAGGCGCAGTATACAGTATTGGAGGTGGTAGCCAGATCATTCATATATTTGGCCTCCCCAGAACACTGAATGAGGCCTATTAAATGAAAGGGAGGAATTAGATGTATTTACATGTGTTATGGGTGGAATAGATATACCCTCTAGCTTCTGCACGGCCTGCGACACCGGATACTTTTTGGGGATAGTCTCAAAGGTTTGACTACCCGAGGATATTGGGCGCTCCAGCAGCTTACCGCCGCTGCGAAAACTCTGATGAATGAGCTCCTGGGGCGCGGAGCCTAGCAAAAACTTATAGAAGAGTGAGCAGGCCAGTTTCTGGCGATACTCTGGCGATGCCTGTGCCTGCATTTCCACTGGCTGCAGGCTCGTCAGCATCTGCTTAAAGACTTCCGATACTGTGGCACTGTCGTACAGATCTCGACCCTCCAGCGACTGCTCTGCAATCTGGGCATGCACATAGCCAGGTCGAATGTTGCCAAAGCAAAGCCGAGCTGAGGCCACTATGCGATTCTGGGAGTTCTGCCACTCGATGAGGAAACCAGCGTTCACATAGGCGTGCACACTCTGAGCCCGTGACAGGATCTACTTAAAAACAAAAACGATAAATAAAATATTAATAATTCGATTCTTAAACTCACCTTGTAGGAGTTGAACAAGTACTTTTGCGTGGGATAGGACCTTAGTATAAACGCACCAATGACGAGCTTTGACGTGGTATCCTGCAGATAATCCAGCAGGCTCATTACTCGCTGACTATTCGCATTCTCGTACACCAGGACATGCACATCCAGGGCCTCAAATGTGATGAAAACATCTGAGGAAAACTCCGGATACTGCTTCTTGATTGATATATTTCCCGCAAGTGTTCCATTCTGCAATTGGAAAATCAGACAGTAGAATTTATAATCCAGTAATTTCAGCATTGTATAAGCTACTTGTCTTGGGTATCGTATCAGATTGCGTTCACTTAATAAAAGTACTTAAGTATATAGGTGTGCTATTATTTTACTTCTATATTATATATATTGGCAAGAACAGCTTGCCTTTAAACAGAATTAAAAGTTTCTATCCAAATTTAAAAATTTAATTATGCAATAACAAGTTTTAAGCAAGTTTGGATTTGTAGGTTATTTATAGCCATTACTTACATTTCGCACCGGCATATTTGCGATCAGGTTGAAATGCTGCCACAATTGTGCGCAATACTCGAAGCCGTTTCGCTGCTGGGCCTGTCGAAAGATCTGCATCGCATCCGTGAGGGTCAGATTGGCGCCTAGCCGCATTTCATCTGCATCGATGGTGTGCCGCTTCAGATCTGGCACCATGTTGACATCTATATAGTGTTGTATACTCCTTGGCCGCCTGTAGACGCCATGCGCCGTGTTGCCTGCCACCAGAATGTACTCCTCTCCAGTGGACACTTGGGCGAGTGCCTGGAACAACTCTCCCATCGTCTTGGGCCAATGCCAATTGCTATTGTTTTGGGCTGGCAGCGTGAGACGTGAGCAGCTGCCGCTGCAGGATTGACCAGTGCGTGGGCAGAGAAGCTCAAAGGAGTCCTCTATATCCAGACACTCCGCTGGCACCTCAATATTGCTGTCCACGGCAAAGGACTTCATGGCATCCAGTATGGGTCGGTAGCCGGTGCAGCGGCAGAGGTTGCCCCCAAACGCATCCTCCACCTCTGTCATAGTAACTTTACCCGCCTGAGCCTCCAGCAGCCCGTACATGTTCATCACGAATCCCGGTGAGCAGTAGCCGCACTGGCTGCCATTGAGTTTGGCCAGACGCTTCTGAATGGGATGATAGCCGCTGCTCTTGTTGCCCAAGCCCTCGTTGGTGACAATGTCCACATCGTTGCAACTGTTGAGCAGGGTAAGGCACTGGGAGAGGAAACAATACATATGTATGAGTATGAGGCTACCTACGAATCCTTTTGGTCGACATTAGATTGTTACCGAGTTGGCAGCGCGGGAATTGATTTCATTTGTGATGGGATGCCGACGTCGAATGACACAAACGCAGGAGCCACAGCCGCCCTCCAGGCACATGTACTTGGTGGCCGTCAGATGGAGGTGCTCTCGGATATATGTGTTCAGCGTTATGTCTGGGGCGAAGTCTGCAGACTGCACCTCGTACGGAAAACCATTCACAGTGAACTTGATGCTCATCGCGGCAAAGCTGGCAGCTATATACCGAGAGCATTGTCAGGAGGTTGTATTTAAAGCCGCTGCCAAAACCTGATTAAAAAATAGATATAGAACTTTTAATTCAAAAATTTCTTTTATGACTTGACCAGTCAGGCAAAATGCTGTATAATGCTAATACAGCAAACCCGAAATCTGTTTACGCCATGATTAATATTTTTGCTGGGCATGCCAAAAAATAAATAAATAAATGAACAATAATTTTATATATTGTTGAGCTGACCAATACGATAAAGCAGCAGTTTATTGCTCGGTACTGCAACGTATTTAAATATATTGAATCGGGCCATATATTGCACAACATATTGGTCGAATCTTTATTGTCTTGTGATAGGACCTAGGACACTGGTCCTAAGGGAGGTAATTCTAAAAAAATCGTTTTATGGCCAGGCAAAACCTGCATGGCAGCACTTAAGATAAATCAAAACGGGTTTTTTGTAATTATCACCTACAAATAAGCAAAATAAAACGCTCATCAAATTTAAATATATTTGGAAGTACTTTTTGTTTGTCTGAAAATTTAAAAGCCTGTCCAGTAATTATAAGAATCACAATCAAACGTTTCATTGTTGTAGTCAGTTTCAAATAAGCTAAACAGAAAAATTCAATTTTCTTTTTGCGTCAGTTCCTCTTTAAGCCAAAACCAAAACCAAAGCAAAAAACCCAAAGGTTGCACACTCTGACGTCATTATAACACTTTCAACACTTTCATACAAGTCAAATAAGTGTTGTAGCCTGTTTGCCGGGAATTGCCAAATAGTTGAAATCGGCGTCAGTTGAATATTCGCATTAGTTGCGCCACATTTTGCAATTCAATACAGTACATTTATGAAGAATAAGAATTAAAGTTTGTTATTATAAATACTTTTAAGCGTATGATTGAGTGTTCGGTCAAACTAATTTAAATGTAACTGGTATTCATCTGATCAGCTGATCTTATGGCTACTTTACACAAATCTGTTAAATCTTACCCTCTATTATAAGCACAACATAGTAGGTTAGTAAATATCGATAGTTTCGCTATCGAAGATTCTGAGTTTGAGATTTGAGAAAGCTTTATGCATCAAACAGTGAGATTATTTTTTCGGTTTTTTACTGTAATTTACAGATACATTTCTGATTAATGTGCATAGATCGCAGTGTTCCGACTAGTTGTTCATTATTGTTTTTCTACATTATTTGCTAATACCATGGATTGGTCACACTTGTGAATTCACAGCTGACTGGAATGAGAAACGGCTCTTTGTTTAAACATTTTGTATTTAGCACACGATTGTTTTTAGTAGCAATATGTCAGTAGTCGAATCTTCTGATTCTTTGCTAGCCGCAAGGGCCGATATATTGCCTGATATTTTGCTGGATTCTCCGGATATGCCAATGAGCAGTGCGTAAAGCGTGTTCTGCAATTCACCTTCGTCTTAATATACAACCGAAACGGTGAATATCATGAGATAATTTTCAAAATAATTAAAAAGCTATTTGCTCTGATAATGTCCACAATTCCAAGATTGTGACTGACGTACTTTTGTGTGTGGCATTGTGGACGAACAACACATCAGAGAAGGGCAAGTTTCTGCTGAATCAGCTCTGCCCAAGAAATTCTAATGACAACAGTCAGACAGAAGCTGTCTTGGACCACTTTCTGTGCGAATTGTGAGCAGAATGTATCTCATCTCACAAACTGTTCAAACGCATTGGTCAACTATTAGCGCCGACGGTTTACGAAGAGCGTAGATCTGCGCGTTTAATTTATAAAATAATACTCGACAAGAGCTTGCTTCATTCCAATGGTCGACAGCAGCTGGATTTATTCTCGTATATCATAATAATGGAGAACATCGAAGTAAATGAATCTACGCAAAAGGCAGCGCCAATTGTAATTCAGTTAGCGCTCCTAAAATAAATGATGCAAATTGGTAGCACATTTTATACACCAAATTGTTGCAGAATCCAAACCTTGAAGTGCGGACCTCGACCCTGGAAATCATTATGGCACACTTAACTGTAGCTGAACTCTTTAGTGCCCATTTGCTGACAGAGTTCTTACAAGCTACCAACAAACCGGAGCTACAAGACTTCGAAGGTTATTTTCTGAAGAAATTTGTTCCCGACATACTCGATGATGTTTGCAAAATCGCATTTCATTTGCTTTCAGATATAATTGAGGATTGCATTAAAATATATAAAGAAGTTGTTCATCTCACCAACTACTATGCGATAATCAGAATTTCTATGTGATGCGTCCCTTTAGATTACTCCTAAAGCAACTCGAGGATGTTTCAAAATCTCAACACTGATGGTGGCGTCTTCGGGATTTCTTTTGTCTATACATGGAAGATAACGAAGTTGATTTATATCGTTTAGATTATGGCATAAATATGGACTTAGTTGCAGAGCGCCAGATATATTTAAATAATACGCCAAACTACAAAACTGAGGAAGAAACCGTGTTTGTACAAAGCCCACGTGTGGATTTATTTTTAAAACACAATGTACATGATTGGAGTCACCTCGAAGAGTTCCATTTGAATCCAATTGAAGTAGTTAGGCATGGCACCTTTAAGACCTTAACTCATCTAACAAAACTACTTGAAAATCTCAACAAACCGCTGCAGGACGCGAAAGTGCTTAATACCCATTTAAGGGCTTTAAGAAATGTTCCAGAACGTTGGTACAAGTAAGTCTTCAACAATACCAATAATGTATTCGATCATATTTATTTTGTATTTGTGCAGCACTCGAAATCTATTAAGATTTGATAAACGGCATCTTGACAGAAATGAAACGAAAAATGTAATTGAAGAATTGAGGCCGCAAAGTCCTTGCCACAATCTACGTTAATAAAGGGCTTACTACATTCTGATATCCTTTTGGGGGTAAGTTTGCATTCGGTTTTCTATTAAATTATAATAAATATTGTATAACTATTTTTTTTTAAAGCATTGAGGATGTATATCTAAACAGCTTATCGAAATGGTGTCGTGTCTTGGTAGACTATTTTAAGCGCAAAGTTTATATCACGTATGATGGACTAAGATGAACTGCTGAGCATCAAAAGTATACGTTGTTGGAAAATTCAATAGATCACAGGATTCAAATGCGGATTGCGAGAACATTTTTCGAAATCAAATCGGAAGGTGCAAGTTTGCCAGACTATTGGTCGGCGAAGCTGTGGACAGCTTGTGGGTATTTGTACGAATGTCTGGTCGCAATAATGTGGCCAAATTTCGAGCTATTAATGGAGAAACTGGATACGTTAGCCAGCTTTCAAGCCAATCAACAGGAGTCACTCATATCCGTTGTGGACTTGTATTGTATGTTAAATTGGCAGTCCTCAAGATTGGAGCAAGTCCAGAAAGTCTTCCAGCTACTTTCTGATGAGTTGATATCGACAAATTCACCAGTTGGCTCTGCAGATTCCCTGTTAAATGTGAAAAGAGGTAAGGTTTAAATTGATGTTTAAATATTATATTCGCATTTGTTAAGTTGCTCTATCAATTTTCAGGTATTTTGGGAAAGACCTTTCAGTAGCAGCTCAAATCCGTCTAATGCTACCAAAAATATTAACGTATTATCATCCTGCGGATACAATTTTATATATGACAAACGAACCGTTTGATGAAGACGAATCTCCAGAGTTTTGCTCTTTGCAAGACAAGGACGAAATAGAGAAGTGCCGGAGCGAGTTAAGAGGGATCGTTACTGTAAATTACTTATAAATTTTATTTCGTAACTACAATTGATGTTTTTGCGAGAAGGAATAACTGATTGGTTACAAAGTATATATAAATAGTACACACAATTGATTTATTACTTTCCTTTTTGTATGGCAAAAATGAATACAAAAAAAATTAAATATTAATTTATGTATGTATAAAAAGCTTAAAGCAAACTATATTTGTATATGTTATTGGCTGCTTGTTGTTTAATGCAGCATCCATCTGCTATATATATGTACTATGTATGGATCTGGCTTATGCGACGCTCTTTAATCATAAATTGAAAAATGATATAGATGAGTTAGGTGCATAAGGTGATTGTAATTATATGTATGCATATATGTATATATTAATAGACACGATTCTGTTTGCTTTTAATCCTCAATTCAATTGAAAAATAGAGTTTCGCATAAGCTAGTTTACTGTTCGATCTGTCAGTAAGATAAGTAGATAAAAATAAAAATGTCAATTTCCATACAATAAGTCGTACAATATTTTGTGCTGTTATCTGTTGTTGATTTTCTCAATTTAGCACCACAAAAATGATAAGAACAGTGAGCTTATTTTCGTTAATTTTGCATTTATCTCTTGCCTTTTTTTCTTTTTTTTTTTTTGCTTGTGGAAATTTCTAATGGAATTCTGCTTGTGCGTGTGTGTATGTGTGTGTGCGTGCGTGTGCATGAAAGAGGGAACGAAATCAATCGCAACTGTATACAGCTCCGAAAAATGCAACGAACTGTCAAGCATTGACTGCAAGGCCAATCAGTAATAGTAAAGGAAAAAAGGGACCGAAAACTAATTGATTGATTTACATACAAATATCTCATTAAAATCGTTTTGAAGCACAATACACACACGCACACACACACACACGAATAACATACAGTTTTAGGTTATTTAGTTTCGTGCTCACTAAAAAAAGAACAAAAAAAAAAACAAATGGTTATCAAAATGCGCTGTCGCAGCAGCTTAACCAAGGCAGTTTACAAATAGTATTCATAGTTATTTATACATGTATACGGTATACACACGCATAGTTAATAATCTTAAAATGGGCGCCATAAAGCATTTTCAAACGACACACATGTTGCACAAAAATGATTTGACATACATAATAAAACTTTAGTTCGCTTAAATTAATTACAATTTTGTTCTTCCTCCCAACAATTGCACCAAACTAAACACGCGCACTTCTCTCTCTCTCTCTCTCTGTGTGTGTGTGTGGATGTGTGCGTGAGTGTTTGTGGGTAGGTGTGGGTTGTGTGTGCGTGAATTTGTATTTGTGCGTAAACTAAGAGCCGCAAATGCAAAATACCACAAACGAATATATATAAGCTACTGCATTCGATTGACGACCGCTCTCCCAACATCCTGGCACACACGCACACACACAGACAGACAAACAGAAAAGCACACACATACCGGACAGGCGAATAATGACATGACAAAAAAACCAGTGCGTGGGTCCATTTAAAGCATTTTACATTTAAATCTACGATTCGGCTTATTCGTTTTGCGTCCTTTTTTCCCCTTGTTATCTTTATCCTTGCGTATCTCGCGCACCAGTGTGTAAAATGCATCATCAACTCCCATGCGCGTCTTCGCTGATGTTTCAATGTATGGAATGCCATATTGCTTGGCAACCTGAAAGTGGATACATTTCAATATAGATGGTATTACTTATAGATATGCTATATATGCCAATTTATCTGTTTACCTCTCGTGCTTGCTCGTTTTGCACGTTCCACGATGGCAGATCACATTTATTGCCCACAAGCACCATCGGCACCTCTTCGGCATCCTTGACACGTTTGATTTGCTCGCGATATGTGCCAATATCTTCAAAGGATTTAGCACTGTTCACGGCAAACACCAGGAGAAAACCCTCACCGGTTCGCATATACTGATCACGCATGGCGGAATACTCTTCTTGGCCGGCAGTATCAAGAATATCCAGCAAGCACGTCTCACCATCTGCCAAAATAAAAACAAAGAACATATTGTTTATATTTAAAATAAATAACATAATCAATATAATTTGTGCACGCACCAATAACGACTTGCTTTCGATATGAGTCCTCGATTGTGGGATCGTATTCATCAACAAAATGATTTTGGATTAGTTGTATGGTTAGAGCTGATTTGCCAACGCCACCGGCACCAACAACAACTAGCTTGTATTCCGTCATTTGGCTTCGTTCTGTTAGCCGTAGTGATTTACGCTCTCGATGTTTACAATTGCAGTCCACGCCAAGTGTTGTCAATCTTTGTTTGTGTGTGTGGGCGTGTTTTTATGTAGGTGTGTATATGTGTTAGTGTTCGCTTGGTGTGTGTGTGTTTGTGTGTTCCTCGCCCAATTCAAAATGAGAGCTGCAACTGAAGATTGTGGCGACTGCAAATAAAGGAGAGCTGTACACAAATTATTATTAATTAAAAATGATTAAAATGAATAAAGCTCATAATTAGGCATAAATTAATGTGAGTCAGAGTCTCTTTGACTGCAGGCTTTTTGTATTTTTTCGTTGCCGCTACATACACGCACACATGCACACGCACGCACACACACAATCACGTACACTTGCACGCACGCATACAGCGGGGGAGCGAGAGAAAGGGAGATGACAATGACTCAAGCGTTGCACAGGCACCCATCGCGAGCTAATATATATCTGCTGCAATTCGGTCAATTACACAATTCAAGCAGCCGACAATCATGTCGACAGTTATTGCATATATTTGATCAACATTATTGTTTTTGCCTTTTTGCCGACATGAAGCTTGCGACTGCTGGCTTATCTATGCATGTATTTGTGTGCATGCATGTGTGTGTATGTGGATGTCGCGTGAATGTGTATGCTGTCGGACCTTCTTTGTTGCTGTCGCTTAAATTGGCTCCTCCTTGTTTTATTTTTTTTTCGTCTTACGTCAGTCTATGCGAACACGGCGTTAACTTTCAACTTCTGCACGGTGCAATACGTTTTGCGTTTTCGTAATGTCTTATTTAATAATTTTAGCTTAACAATAGTTTACGAGTTTATGTTTTCTTGTAGAAAGAATTTTTTATATTGCCGTATTTTGTAAGTGTTGGTTAATTTCGGATATTACAGACCGTTGTGCAGCACTAACACTAACTAGCCATACAAGTTAATCGAAATAAAAACGAAATGCAAATCGCTTTAGTGTGAATATCATTCACCGGCATTTAAAAGCGGAAAAATAAAAATACCCGATAAGTTCATAAAATAAACTTGCCATAAAAAATGCGATTAAATATCGCCCATAATTCATAGAACTTATCGATAGGGTGTGGGGTTGTACATCGTTAACTGATTTAACGATAGTTATACGATAGTCAAAACACCTCGACAGGCAAAAGCAGCATGTTTTGACCAGTACAAAAATACAATGCTTAATAAATTAGAATTTAACAATTTGGTAAGTGAAACATGCTAGTTCTACATTCACAATATGATTAATATTTGCCAATTAGGTGATTACCAACAAAAAGCTCATTCAACAAGCTCGCTCGCAAACAATTGCGAAGTTGGTGCAAAAGTTGCGCAAATTGAAGGATGCACTGGAGAAGCAGCCGGAGAATGTCAAGCACAAGGAGCGACTACGAAAGAATGTAGAGTGCATGGCTCAGATGAAGGCTCTCAAGCGTACAGAGCTGATGCGTTCGCTATTGCTGCTTGATAATAGACACAATGCTGTGCTGACAAATGGACGAGCCACACCCGATGAAATGGCTATTGCCATGCTGGCTCTCAACAAAAAGATGCAGCAATTGGTAGCAAAATTTCGTGAGACCTTAAAGCTGAGCGCAGACCCCGATGCCAAATGGCGTGCGGATATTTTGGAGACGAGCAAGCGGCGCCTCAAACTAGATCGCACGGAGGAAAAGCGCCGCAAACGCAAAGAGCTGAAGGAGCAGAAGGCTCTGACCCGCAATCGACTGGAATGGTTGAATGAACACAAGCCATCGATGGATGTCATAGCAACGGAAGTATTGGAAACACCACAGCCAGAAAAAAATGATGAGAAGCCAACCGGCAGCAAGCCAGACACATTGCCGAAACAGCAAAAACTACAGAATAAGTCGAAGAAACCTAAAACTGATACAAAGCAGGGAGATCTCAATCAAAAGCCCCAGGTGAGAGAGCAGCAGAAGCCCCAGGTGAGAGAGCAGCAGAAGCCCCAGGTGAGAGAGCAGCAGAAGCAATGGGAAGTCAATCAAAAACCCCAGCAAAAGCAAAGGGAGATCAATCAAAAACCCAAGGTACAAAAGGAGTTTAATGAAAAGACCAAAAAAGCCAGACCAGAAGTGAAGGGAGGATCAACGCAGCGGGAGACTAGTGATAGGCCCAAGGAAGACAATCCATGGCAAGGGTCGCTCAATAATAATAAATCCAAGGAGCCCAAGAAAGAGGATAAGCAGCGACCCACATATGTGATCGATCCGTTCTTCATAACGGAATCGGGTCAGCCATACTTATCGACTGCCGTTGTGCTCTCCGGTGATAGTGATAATGAATCCGATGCAGATGATCATCAACACATGGAGCAGCGAACACGCAAGCCGCCGATAGCCAAAAGGCAGGAATACAATGAGAGACGTCCGCATAATGACAGACATCCCTCTTGGTTAGCCAAGGAGCAACAGAAGCCAATTATAACCAGCTTCAAGGGAACGAAAACAAAGTTCAGCGATGATGGCAACGCAGCAGAAACAATCATAGCCGCACCAGCAGCTCCTTCTGCTGGCGAGGATAGTGCAGGGGGCATGCATCCATCATGGATAGCTAAGCAGCGGCTGAAGCCGAAGATCGCCGCATTTGCTGGCACCAAAATAAAATTCGATGATGATTAAAATGTATATTAAGGTTACTTTTACTTTTAACAGTAGGGGGACCAGCACAATAAATTATCCTTAGCCATCCACTTTGGGCACGAAATGTCCGCGCGCCTTATCGCTGTGGAGTAGCTTGTCGATCTCCACATCGGGAAATTTGCGTTTCAACAGTTCCAGGTCAAAGTTGGGGTTACGACGGAGGATCATCATGACCTCATTGCGTGAGCGGCTAAAAGAAATAATATATAAAGTAAATTTGCAGCTTAAAAGCGAACTCATTTTAAGATCGAAGTTGACTTTCTCCTCATTGGGTTCCACGGTTGTGTCGACTTATATGATTAATACTTACTTTTTGGCTTTGCGTTTGGCATTGTAAAGTTTCTCGCGATATTGCAGCAGAAATTTGTGGACAGCGCGTCCGCCGAAGCCGAGATGACGCGACTTAATCCATTTGGTGTTCATGAAGGGTGGCAGGACATGCTCACAAGATCTGTAGGTGCAGCGCAGGCCGAAGGCGTTGTGCACCTGCTTTTGGGGTCGTTCGCCCGTCTCGCCAGTTTCCAGCATATGATAGGCTTTGTTTCGCTCGCGGACAACTGTCTCCAGATTTTCCATGGATATCTTGACCTTATCGATGCGCTCGGGATTGGGAAAGATTTCCATTTTGTCGTTGCACTCGTGCTCCATTGTGAACAGCATGTTGCGCTCCTTAAGCAGAATGTACCACAACTGATGCAGATCCTTGTTGGACTTGATGCGCAATTCATCTAGCTTCCAGGCACGTCCCACTTTCACATCGTTCTCGCTCCAATGCTTTGGATCGTCAAAAAACTCCATGAGTGGTTGCTTGAGTTCCTGTCGCACGCATTGCGTCGTATGTAAACCGCATTTCAGGACACCTCCAACTGCTGCCGGGCTGTGGATTATGTAAACCAAAACAAAACACGGGTCGTTGGAAGTTATGTGCTAGGATAGTTTGTAGTCAGCTTTCAGACTTACCTCCATGCTAATTGGGTTTGAGATGTCGTTAGAAAGCTCTTGAAAGTGACTGTGCCCACAGTTTTTGCCAAATTAAAACATTTAATTAATGTTGAAGACATTTTTTCCAGTTAAAGGCAGCCACAGCTGACTGGCGGTTAGTGATGTGCGTGGTCTCAATTCGATGCACGTTGTTTTTGAGAATTTAGGTATCGATATTGTTTATATGTGTGTTAGCACGCCCATATAAAATCTAGTATTTTAGGGGCGCGCAGAATCTGTTAATTAAAAACGGTGAGTGGCTCTTCTATCTGAAACATTTGCTTATTGCGCAAATAAGCATTTATTTATATATTTGATGTACGGAAATTTAAATTTGCTAGTTTTATTATATTAATGCTTTCATATTACTCAAGTGAATACAAATTATACAACACTTGTTCGCTATCTATCGATATTAGCACATCACTAGCCAGTAAGAAGTACGACGCGTTCTGCTATGTGAGTGTATGTGAATTGTGCGCGTTGGTGGCGAAAATTAACATTCTACATTAAACTAGTTGGACTTTTAAATGCCAAATATTATAAATCGTATGTGCAAGTGTGCTGGCAACATACAACAATAAAATGTAAGTTGATACTGCTGTCAAAAGTATGTTAATTACTGTGTGAAAATTGCTAGATTAATTCCATTCCATATATACATGCATATGTAAATATGTCTCTACACGCATACATATATGTTTGTACTTGGTATGCAGGAACGCTACAACAGCGTTCAGTTGCGCCTATGTGTGTGTATGTGTATGTGTGGGGAACGTATTTGTATGGATTTCTGTGTTTGTTATATTAAGTACACAATTTGAGGTGATAAAAATTCTACAGAGCTATATCATATCTGGACTGCAACTATTTGTGTTTAAATCAACGATGAATTAATGCGAGTGTAATGTGGAATTGGTTATGCAAAAAATAAATTGAACTCATTCATTGATAAAACAAAACGTTGGGTGAGAAAGAGAGAGAAGAGCGAGAGAGTCGGCGATGTAGTAATCCCTCGGCAGTGTTGTCGTGCTGCTGGTGTGGTTATGCTCCAAATTGGTACAAATCAGCTGGAGTCAGCCATTTGTATTATGCCCGCTACTTTTAGGGGCGTAACTGCTGCAGGCTTTGTAATACCCGCGATAAAACATAATGCTTAAAGATATCGCAACGCGTCAGTGTTGCTGTGCGGCCAAAAAGTACTTTTGCTGCATACTTATTTATATGGGCGTAAGTGCATTTTGAACATTCATGTACATATAATTGAAAGTACACTTATGTTTCTGTTATTTCTGATTGAAGAACAATTGCGTTACTGAAACCAATTAATTGAAAAGGTCAGAAAAATAGTGCACAGCAAGTGAATTGATTCATCAATTTGCAAAAAGAAGGCAATTTGGTTGTAGAATGCAGGCTGAGCTTGGCAATGTTCGTCTGTTTTTTAATTTCTCTTTATTTTCTGCTTCTCATCTGTGTGTGTGTGTGCCGAAAACATCGATAAGAAGACCAACAGCAGCAGCGGCTTCGCTACGGTTCACGCCCAAAACATTATGCGTAAGCATGTGTGTGAGTGTGAATGTGAGAGTGTGCTATGTCAGCCAAGGTTAATTCGTTGGTTCTGTGCGTGTAGCAAATTATTGCTATTTTCTTTTGTTTGCAAGCTTTATTTATGTAACTAAAAGCTATATAGCTAAAAGTTCAAAAGCCTGACCCGCATATCCTTTTTAACTAATCGATAAGCAGCAAAGAAGAATCTATCGATATGCAGCAAGTGACACTGTTGACACTTGTTGTTGCATGCATATTAAAGATGCCGTTATATATATGCCGTTACATTGATATGTAAAAATGCACAAAACGTAATTTGTTTAATGGGGAAGGAAACTTTCGCAATTAGCAAGTGTTGCCTAAAAATAGCATTTGGTGAATGATAATAGCACAGTAGTAAGCATATTGTTATCAGCGAAGTGTTAATATGAACACTCCAGTGTATTTATATATATATAATTATATATACATGTCTAATTCAATAGGTTATTTATTGGGGGTGTTTGCATTATTTTACTACGCTTATCAGGCCCGTGTTCAATATCAGCGGCCAATTCAATTAATGACAAATTATCAGTCGGTCGTCGAGTCTTTGACCTTATGCGTATATTGTTTCTTGTTATCTTGCTCAATTTAATTGAGTCTTTTTTTGTTTACGGTTTTTACCAGTTAACAATAAAGGAGGCATTACCACAAATATTGAGTGCACATTTTTTTTCGAAAAAAAAAATGAAAGTAAATAATAAGGAATATGCATTCAAACAAATTTGTATGTTTGATTTGATAATTGAAGCTGCTCAGCATACAAGTTATCGATATGACAAGAACAACAACAACAGCAGCAAGTTGCAGAATAATTAATTAATTATTACCAAGTACAAAATAAAGCCGACTACAAATGCAAAATTGTGATAAGCTGGCTAATTATGAGATGTTCATATTATGCATTTTCTCTCTCTCTCTCTCTCTCTTCTCTCTCACAAACACACACACACGCGTGCACAGTCCAATGTCGCAGCCAGCAACACCAACAGCTAATGTCAATCTGGCAATGCCGGCAATCAATACTGCTGACAATGGTCTCAAGCGCTCATTGTCGCTTACATCACGATCGGAGCCCAAATCGATTATCGAGATACACATATCGAATGAAACAACATTGGACCACAACAGCAAACGCGCCAATCTGGAAACAGAGCCACAAACAGAGATGGAACAACAGCAGCAACAGCAGCCAGACAATGCCATCGAGCTAACCGCTGAGGAGCAACAACGCGATAACGATAACCGAGCCAGCTGCTCGATATTTTTGCAGCATTTGCCATGCTTCAAACTGCAGCAATCGATAACCAATTGTCGCGAATGTCGACGTCGTCACACAGCAGGCAGCAGCAGCAGCAGCAATATTAATGTCAGCAACATCAGCAGCAACAGTGGCAATAACAGCAGCATTGGCAGTAACAGCAGCAGCAACAATGACATCTACTGTCGCTTCTATGAGTTTCGACGCCTGCAATATAATGCAGCTGGCGAATTGAGCGTTGCTGGCTTTCCCAATCCGTACAAGGAGCCAACTAGCATCGATTACACCATATGGCAGCCAGACGAGAAGACAGCGCCAACCGCTGGCTTTATGGATATACAGGTGTGCCGCTATATACTGTTGCATGCCGGCGATCAATTCTGTTATCTGTGGCGCCAGGAGGCGGAGGCACTGAAATTGCATGAGAATCCGGATGGGACGATTGCATGGAAGAAGGCCGTGCAGGGCACACGGGAAATATGCGATGTATGCGATACGACGCTCTTCAATTACCATTGGACGTGCCGCAAGTGTGGCTTTGGTGTGTGCATCGATTGTTTCAAGGATCGCAAGGAGGGCCTGCAGCACAATAGGCGACGTGCGGCCGAAGCGCAGCGTGGACACGACGAATACCACTGGCTGCTGTGCACCGATGAGCAGCAGCAGCAGCACACGTCGGCCGAGCTGATGTTGACGCAGATCATAGCGGGAGATGCGTTGAATGTGCTCGGACGGCTGTTGCACGAGGTTCGCACGTTGTGGCAGGTGCCGCAGGTGTGCGGCTGTTTGCTGAGCAAACAGCAGGTGAACGATGAGCAGCTGACACAGCTCATACAGGATATGATAAAGGAGTCGCAACTGAAGCAACAAACGAGCGCATCCTCGCTGGCCACCGCACAGAAGGTGCAGCAGCAGCAGCGTCTCGAGCAGTTGCATGCCAAGAAATTGGAATTTGCGCGCAAAAATGGCATCGACTATGTGCCGGGACGTGTCTGGACAAAGGAGACACTTGGCAAGGATCCCATAACGAGCGCCTTTGACAATTTCAAGCACATCAATTTTTTGCGCAAGGGACTCGCCGGATTGCGACGCTTTCTGCCGCCGCGGGCCATGACGCTGGCCCACTCCACACAGCTGGCTCCGGGCGTGCCACATGAGTGGCTCTGCGATGGCAAATTGTTGCGTCTCACGGATCCCATGCATCCCGACAACCGAGTACTTTACCAGGAGGTGTGGAAATGTGGACAGCCTGTCATGATTTCGGAGGTGGCCCGTTCCCTTAACCTGGACCTTTGGCATCCGCAGGCGTTCTGCAGAGATTTCGGTGACAAGCCGAATGATTTGATTAACTGCCTCAATGGCAATCTGGTGCCCAATCAGCCGATGCGGCATTTTTGGGAGGGTTTCCAGTGCATGCACAAGCGCCTGCTTGATGTCAATGGCAAACCGATGCTGCTCAAGCTCAAGGATTGGCCACCGGGTGATGATTTTGCTGAGATTCTGCCCACTCGCTTTGCGGATTTGATGCGAGGATTGCCCATGCCGGAATATACGCAGCGCACCGGCAATTTGAACATAGCCAGCTGTTTGCCCAAAATGTTTGTGCCGCCCGATTTAGGACCGAAGATGTATAATGCGTACGGTTCGGCATTGCATCCGGACAAGGGCACCACCAATTTGCATCTGGACATTTCGGATGCCGTCAATATAATGGTGTATGTGGGCATACCCACAGACGAGGACAGCAAGCCACAATTGGCGGCCACACAGCGTGCGATTGCATTGGGTGGTTGTGAGTACATCACCCGGGCACGCTGCCAATTGCCGGACGTGTTGCCGGGTGCATTGTGGCACATATTCCCGGCACGGGATGCTGACAAAATACGCGATCTGCTCAATCGTGTAACGCTGGAGAAGGGCTTTCGGCTGGAGCCAGATCATGATCCCATTCACGATCAGAATTGGTATCTGGATGATAAGCTGAGGGCGCGTCTCTTTAAGGAATATGGCGTTGAGGGCTATCCAATTGTTCAGTGTTTGGGAGATGCTGTCTTCATACCGGCGGGTGCACCGCATCAGGTCCAGAACTTGCACAATTGCATCAAGGTGGCCGAGGATTTTGTGTCGCCGGAGAATATTACGCACTGCTATCATCTGACGCATGAGTTCCGACGCCTCTCACACTCGCACACCAATCACGAGGATAAGCTGCAGATTAAGAATATCATCTATCATGCCATCAAGGATTGTTGCACCATTTTGACACGGGCGCTGAATGAACGCCTCGATCTCGAAATGGCCAAGATCCAAGCGGAGCTGTAAATGATGCGCGCTTCTATTTTCATTATCTTTTATAATGTATTATGTATTCACAGGCAGATTTTGTCATAGAATTGAAATCTTGCTATATTAGATTTAGTTAAAAGTTTCAAATAAATTCAATATATCGCACAACAAAATCTCGTATTTGTACATCTGGATATAATATTAACCTTCAATAAAAAGTCAGAATCAAAAAGTTAGTTTTTACCATGTTATATTTGAGAAACACATTTTAAAAGTAGGTCTTATTTCAACAACAACATCGTTGAGAAGTTGATCAAATAATTTAATTGAAATTTGTATTTGCAGTAGCAGCCAATCTGGTGGTGTACCAAAGGAGATTGCCTGAAACCAATGCGTCCGAATCGTGCTGAAGTCCTCGATACAGATACTGATAATGACAATGACAATCACAATGATGATGATGGTCAGCAGCCCAGTCAACGATTCGACATTGTGCACGCGGTTGAGCCTGTAGGGAGTATTGGAGTTGGGAAACCAAGTCAATTATTTAGCCACGAAGACGACGAATATTAATAACAATAACAATAATAAATACAACAACAAAGCCAAAGGCAAACACCAACAATAAGAACAACAAGAATAATATATAAAGCCAATCGTAGCGAAGCACGATTTAGGCATTCATTTTTTTTTTAAGAAGTCGAATTTAAGAAATCACTCAAAATGACGGTCGATTTTAATGATTACTTTTGGGTAAGTCAATCAAGGTCAATGGATTCAGTGTTCAACTCCATTCATTATCATTATCCACACCTATTTGCAGGGGGAGAAGAACAATGGGTTCGATGTGCTCTATCACAATATGAAATTTGGGCTGGTGGCCAGCAAGGAGCTGTCCGAGTTTCTGCGCGAGAAGTCCAACATTGAGGAGCAAAACTCGAAAATGATGTCGAAGCTGGCGCACAAGGCCAGCACCGGCACATTGAACAGCACATTTGCGCCCGTTTGGACCATATTGCGTACCTCGGCCGAGAAGCTGTCCACACTGCACATGCAAATGGTGCAGAAGTTGACGGAGCTGGTCAAGGATGTGGCCAAATATGCCGATGAGCTGCACAAGAAGCACAAGTGCGTTAAAGAGGAGGAGTCTCAGACTTTGGAATGCGTTCAAGCCATACAAACATCAACGGTGGCTGTGCAAAAGCTACGCGATTTGTATGCCAGCAAGGTGGTCGAGCTAGAGAAGCTGCGCAAGGACAACGGCTCGCACAAGGATGCCGAGAAGCTGGAGAGTAAACTAAAGAAACTCCAAGAGGACTACAAAGCGTTGCTGGATAAACACAATCCCATCAAGAACGAGTTCGAGCGACGCATGAGTCAAACGTGCAAGGTGAACGTGAAAACGCTTTTCCATTCTGATTAACAAAGACATTAATGGGAGATATTGAATTTTATTTGAGCAGCGCTTTCAAGAGATCGAGGAGGTGCATCTGCGCCAGATGAAGGAGTTCCTATCGACGTACTTGGAAATGCTGCAGAATAATCACGATATGGTCGGACAAGTGCACTCGGACTTCAAGCGTCAGTTTGTCGATATGTCTGTGGATAAGCTGCTCGAGCAATTCGTCTTGAATAAATACACGGGTCTTGAGAAGCCTGGTGCGTATACCCAAGTGTAGTTTAGTTATTAATCCAACAGTAATTAATATTCGTTCAAGTTGCAAGTGATTATCCAATTAAATGACCTTCACAGAAATGCTCGAACTGGAGTTTGTATCTCTGTCGAGTGGAACACGTCTGCAGCCGACGCAGCAGGCATCGAATTCGAATTCGGCGACCAGTATACAGGCGGCACTGCGTTCGGGCGGAGCTGCTGCCGCCGCATCGGGCAGCCTGGTATCGATGGATCAGCGCGGTGGTGGTGGTGCTAGCGATGCTCTGGCAGGCGTTTCGCTGGGTAGCGGCAGTGCGGCCAGCGGCAGCATACCCTATGCGGATGATGCAATGCTGGGTGGTGGTGGTGTTCCGTCACCGCCGCGACCCACATCGCCGGAAACGCTGGGCGCTCAGCCGCCGCCAACGAGCGCCTCGACGTCAACGGTGAAGAGTCTGCGCTCCTGGTTTATGCCGACGGCTAGCAAACAACAACAGCAGCAGCAGCAGCAAACTGCCGGAGTCGCCGGTCCTGGGAATTTCGGTATGCCAGCCAACAGCAACAGTTCCAACAACAACAATTACAACAACACGAACATCACAACAGCAACAAGCGGCAATTTGAACACCAACAACACAACAACAACAACAACTGGCACGATTAATTTCACCACCAATGTCACCACCAAAAATTCCCCTAACTCAGAGCTTCTGGATACTAGTAATCAAGGTTCATTCTATTATTATTTGTTTTTTCCCCCCATAATTTTCGTTATTTAATGGTTAAACGTTTTTCTCTTTATTTGTTTTACTTTTAATTATTTTGGTAACTACTTCTCTATTCTATACTATCCACAAACACTTATCAATTGTGTCTACTACTTCCAAGTGCATAAAAAGCATTCACTTGAATTTTAGAACTTTTTCAATTAATTAGTCCCAACAAAATTTGCCAAAAAATGTTGGTGTAAGAAACGAACTGCAAATTTCTCGACTAGTATTTTATATCTGACAAACTGTATCCAATTCTTAGTGTTATTTTTAAAGTCTCCAAAAATTGTTTTCTTCTAATAGTTTCCCTAACTATTACGCTTGTAAATATTGCGAATATTCTCTCCTTTTAATTTATTTTTAAGTTTATGGTAAACACATTTTCTAAATTGAAATCGGTTGCTTTATTATTTTGCTGTATAATCGTTAATCCACGATTATTATATATCCTAGTTTTGATAATGTAAACAGCCTAACACTATTTAAGTCAATCTACAACTCATTTTATGCCTTTTTCTTTTGAAAACTTTTCAAAATTTCTGTTCTTATTTTATGTATATAAATTGTATAATTGCTTATGATCGTTTTATGTGAAATGCCCTTCAAAATGTACACTCAAACACCAGCCAAATGCCAAATGTTAACCCAACCTCAACACACACACACACACACACACACATGCATACATAGACACAAGAGCAGACTCTAACTAAGGTTTTCTAATAACTGCAACTAACAATATTCTCAACGCTTCTTTGGTTTTGCACAACGGTGTCACGCCTTTTTTTTACGCCATCACCGATCACACAAATGAACTCATAATACATCCATTCGATCAACCGTGCACCACCGATCAACTAATCCAAATTAAAACTTTAGATCAGCAACAACAACAACAACAAGAACAACAACAGCCGCATGAGGCCTTAACACCAACTGCTAGCGTAGCTGGTAGAAAGCAAATGAATGCAACGACAAGCGAGCAACATTTATCGAAATCATTAAACGAGCAAGATCATCCGAATCATCAGCAACCACAACAACAACAACAGACTGCAGTGGGCAACAATGGTGCCACAACAACAACAGCAACAACGTCCAGACGTACAACGTCACTTTTAAATATATTCACATCAAACTCTCAGGGTAAATGCCAAAAATGAAAGTAAAACCCAAACCCAACCTGGCTCCAACCAAACCCACCCAAAAAACACATGACTTTATCTATTTACATATACATATAATCCGGGTTTTATATATACATATATATATGAATTTAAAATTAAGCACAAATTTAAATGCTTTTTCAGCATGGCTTTTTTTCTTTTGTATGCAAAATCTCACAAAGTTTCTAACATATTCACTAAACCATTTGTTGCACTTTTATATGGCGGTGTTTGAGTTCACTTCAAAAATCTGTAGTATAGCTCAGTTGTATATTATGTTGTTGTCCAACACTACGCACTTTAACACTGCCCCACATTCAGTCTTAACTATTGCATGTTATATTCGAATTGACGTCAATTAGATGGGATTAAAAGTAATATATTCATCAGGAATTGGATTATATTGAAATTAATTTCTTAATGTTAAAAATTTTCAAATGTATTTTAGATAACTTATACATTTTTTAGTTAATAACAAGTTTTAATTGTTTACTGTTAGGTTCTGGATTATATCTATCATCATCTAAATGTATATAAAATGAATTTTTTTTCTTTTTATTATTATGATCCACATTTCGGTAGATTTGAATTGCGATCAACTTAAAGTTAAAGTGCGTAGCCTGTTAGATTTTGGTATTTGCTTTTAGTGTTTGTTGTAGAACTTGTTGTCTTTATGAAGTCAAGATGTTTAATTAATTATGCGCACCCAAAATAAATTTATATTTAACGCGTTCCTCAACAGTTTCCGGCATTTTGCGTAGTCGACGCGAGAAGGCGAAAACCAAAAAGTCCAAAAAGAATAAAGACAACGAGGCTGCCGATCACAATATACAGGAGGAGCGCTTGACCAGGTGAGCTGCTGACTAGCACTCCTTTTGCCGTATGCCACATTCCAATTTACTCTTTACTCTTTGTAGCGTGGAGCGCTCGAATAATACATTACTCGACTATGATGATCACGGGCGCAGCATGAAGACGCAAAACTCGAGCGGCAGCAGTGCAGGTGGCGGCTTGGCTGCCCTGTCTGCTACCTCGGCGCAGGGCAGCGTTGATTCCGCCGGCGCCAGCAGCATGGGTGCTGGCAGTGGGGGTGCAGGTGGCGGTGCTGCTGCCAGTGGCAGCGGTCTGGCGGCCAATGCCGCCAGCAGCACTTCGGGTGTGGGTCCAGCGATCACAACAACAACTGCTGGAGCTGCTGCAGGCGCAGCTGCTGGTGCTGCTGCTGGTGGCGCCAGCGGTAGCGGTTACGAGGTGGACGAGGAAGGGTTCAGCATACAGCCAGCCAAGGAAATTGCCTGGGAGGAAAGCCAGGACAAGTGTAAGGCAAAGCTTTTGAATACTACATTTTTAACATTGTGGCGCATATTGAAAATTCGATTTCTTTAGCAGCTGGTAGCTTCTACTCAGACTCCGACTCGGATTCGGATAACGACAAGCGACGCATTCATGTCAAGATTAAGCCACTTAACAACGGACAGGCGCCCATGTCAGCGAGTGTGGACGAGCTACGTGCCACCGTTGAGAACATTTCGCTGTCGCCCACGGGAGTTTTTGCGGTATGTAAACATAAGAACATTGCTCGCTCTGTAAACAGATCGCTGTTACTCTGTGCTGTTAACATATATATCTATTGTTGTTAACTGCATGTCTAATGTTGGATTTACAATTGTCCTGGTTAGAAAATGAGATAATATTGGTTTATAATTTGTATATATTCAAGAGTTTAGATTGATTGATAGTTTCAATTTAACTGTAATGTGGCAATGTTAGCATTAACTTTTCAATCTTAAGTCTAATGTGACAATGTTAACAGTGACTTTTCAATCTTAACAGCGACTGCTCCATAAAATCCACTGTTAGGCAGTCATGTATAATGATAATTGCTAACATGACTGGCTCTGTTAGCAATATTTTAAATGGAATGCAACTTTATTTTTGAATATATTCACAGCATCACAGCCAACAGCTGCAGGGCGGTGCACGCGGCGGTGCGCCTGCATCGCGTCAACAGTCGCCAGAGATATCGAATGCTTCAACGCCAACGGCCAGTGTGCATCCATATGCGCCGCTGCAGAGTCCGACGTTGTCAAACAACAACAATGCAAATAATGCAAACCACAATCGCTATGCGGATCTGGGCGATATATTCTCCGAATTGGGTGACATGAGCGTCTCAGCGCCAACATCTGCCACGCTGACCAAACCGCCTGGTCGTCAGATACCCACACCCACATCCGCTGTCGGCGGCAACAGCATTGCCATTCCACGACCCCCATCCCGTCGCTCCGATATGATTGCAATTGGTACAGCAGCGACCACTGCAGCAGCGGCAGCGGCAACAGCTGGGGGCGCAGCAAGTCTCGGACGTGGACGCATGAGTCCGGCACCGGCAATGAATCGAGCAGACAGCATTGGTAGTCTGGAGTTTCGCACCGCCATTGGCGGCATGGGCTCATCGCGTGGCCCGTCGCCGCTGACAATTGGGATTTCGGACACTATACCGCTGGCGGTGGCATTCCATGAGATAATACACGCCTATTTCAGAGGCAGCGACGAGTCGCGCTGCCAGGTGAAGGTGTCCGGTGATATGATGCTATCATTCCCAGCCGGCATTGCCGGTCTGCTAGCCAATAATCCAAATCCAGCGAAGCTGGGCTTTCGCATTAAGCAAGTACAAAATCTCGAGAGTCTTGTGCCCAATGGCAAACTGGTGCATATGTAAGTGAACCTTTTCTATCCATGATCAATGAACTCTACGTTACTCTCTCTCTATCTAACCACTCCCAGAGATCGGCAACAATCGAGCTCGCTGAGCACAATGCTGGAGTTTAATATGCCCGCGTTGACTGCATTGTTGCGCTGGCAGGCGGAGAATAATCCGAATGCCTCGTACTTCAATGTGGACATACTCAAGTATCAGGTGCGAACGAAGCCGGGCGCCAGCTCGTGTCCCTTCCAGCTGGTCAGCTACTGGAAATGCGAGCCCAGCTATACGGCGCTCAAAGTTGACTACAAATACAATAATCATGCCATGGCCAGTGCATCGCCGCTCCTGAATGTGACACTCTCAGTGCCGGTCAATGGTTCTGTTCGCAACGTTCAGTCCAAGCCGCATTCATCCTGGTAAGCAGTGGTTTGGTTAACCATGCAACTGATGCGCTACTCTTATTTATGAAATTCTTTCGCTGTTTTTAGGTTGGGTGAATCGAATCGCTTGGTGTGGAATTTTACGGACATCTCACAGAATTCCCAGGATGGCGGTGTTGGTACGCTCCGGGCACGCCTCGAGCTCAACGATGGCCCCTCGACGCCGGCGATGCTGGCCACTCAGTTCAATTGTGAGGGCACCACCCTGTCGGGCATTGAGTTTGAGCTTCAAGGCAGCGGTTATCGTTTGTCCTTGGTGAAAAGACGTTTTGTTTCAGGTGTGTATTACTAATTCGAAAGACTTTTTCTCATTGTTTGTATTAACAACTTATCTGTTGCTGCTTGCAGGGAAATATGTGTGTGAGGGCGATGGTATACGTAGCGGTGCCACACCCACACCGCCCTCAGTTGGCTCCACCAGTCCGTATTCAGCTAAATCGAATTAGTGTGCAACCTTATTGGCAATTGGCTCGTGAAACTCTAGCGAAATTTGTATCTAAAACTGAAAAACTGAACTATAGACCTATAACTAAATCTAAATGAAGAAAATCATTTTGTACTGCAAATCGTTTTGATCGTTATTGGCCGCAATTGTGTGTTTAGCTACTGTGCTACTCTGCCGTTGGTTTGTTCATTAAGATGTATTTTTGTATCACTTGTACTGTTGATGAATCTGTTGGAAGTTGCGAGGCCCAAATTTGGTATAGACGTAACAACTGGATGTATTATTTGTTATATTTATATATATATATATATATATATATATATATATATACAATATATTATATGCTTAGAAATGTATTTATTATGTTTAATTAAATATGATGTAAACGAAACTATGTATGTAGCTATGTAGATATCTAAAAACACGACACCGCTCGGATACACAACAAACAAACAGCGTATTTAAGGACGTTGATTTTATGTTCACTTTTGTATACCACACACACACACACACACCCACACAACCAAATGTATTAAAATGAATGCAAGAATTCAAGTTATTTTGATATTCATTTGTTATATTTAAATCACACCTTTTTCTTGCAGACCAGCGATGAAAGCAGCTGACGGCATTTAAATTAGCAGTGCGCGGGGATTTGCTTGGGTTATCAATCAATGTGTAACTGTAATCGATATCGATATTGGAATACGAGAACGTGTGAATAGTGCACATATGAAGTGATGTCCTAAAATTGTTTATATTTATATTTATACATATATTTATTATGATATTAAGTTATTTGTCAAAGTTTGTACAGACGTGTGAGCGCTCAACGCACGCATAGCACACGCTTAGCGCATGCAAAGCGCACGCACGCATGTGTCACCAATGTGTGTTGGCGCCGATCAATGTGTGCTGTTTTTCGGTTGCTTAATTATCAAAAATACATTCACACACACGCACACATGAGTACGTATATTAGCCAGAGAACATGACAAACCGGTTTCGCTTTCCGTAGCTATTAAATAAAGGAAATTAGCCAAAGCCAAAAAATGAAAACAGCGCGTGCGACTAATGCTTGACAATACGAGAAGACAAAAAGAGCTCTCAATAAATATCGTGGGTGCAATGTGGCTTTTAAGTTATGCACAGAATCTTTGCGCCATAGTTGTAGTTGCAATCTATTTTAATGGTATTCTTATTGGTACATACAGCAAACAGCTGTCGCTGCTTGTCCCACGCGCTCTCTCTCTCTCACACTCTTTCTGTAGCTGTTGCCTGTTGCGCCAGTTTGTTATTGTTGACGCATGACGTCATCTGGCACAAATTGATTTCAAGGTCGCCGCCGGTCGCATTTTCATTTCACTTGACACGCTTTGGCTCCTGCTGCTGCTTTATTTTGTATTGTGATTGTTATTGTTGTTGTTGTTCTATTTACTAGTGCGGTGTGATAAATTGCATTAACACATTAGAATTAAAGGGTGTTTGAAATACATATGCACTTATATCGATATATATTGAGCAATGATAAACAATCAAATATATCCAATTAAAATACAGTGGTCGCTGCTGGTCGCGATGATAACTTTTAATAATAATTATTTTTTTTGAGTGTTAATTTTAATTGATTTTCAACAGGTGAAACAGAGACATTCTAATGTTGGGAGAGACCCCTGTACAAGTTTTATAAGCGATATGCATAAATTATAGCATTTGCTGGTCGTTGGAATTGTTAGCTAACTGACCATAATAAATGGCAAAAGTATCTATATGGCAGTTTGTCAAACGATAAGATTAAATTACAAAACAAAAGTTGTAGACAGGCATTGTGTACATTTGTATGAGATGTCGGCCGTATAATACGCGTTCATACATATATAACAATATGATCTTACATATACATAGATATATATGATTATATATACCAAACCGTCAGACACTTTAATTGTTTAACAACAGCGACAAGCGCACACAACAATTGTTATATTTATATTTGCCCATTGTACTAGTTTTGAATTAGAACTGTGTGCAGTGCATGGTGAATATTACAAACAGATGTTGCTAATTAAAAATTATTTATGCACATCTCTTTTTAAATTTGCCATATTTTCAGACAAACAATTTGTTAGATACTTTGCAGATACATATTTTATTTATTGCTGTGTGAAATTCCATTTGAATAAATAGAGAGGAAAAATGTTTGGTTTTGTTAAGGATTTTAATCTTGAACATCATTGCACTTTATTTATTTATATATTGACTGCATTAGTAGAACTTAAAACTAGCACACGTATTAACTATAAATTGTATGTGCAAACTTGTGTTGTTGTTTGCTTTCGAAAGTTGTAAATTAAATTAACATTTATTACGCCTTTAATTAAGATTATTCGTAGCGAAATTTATGGATATACATTAGATAGATTAGCCTTCGTCTGACATCTTGTGGCCATAATATATATATATATATATATATATATGTATGTAGTTCTATCTGTTTTATATACACACACATGGCTATTAGTTTTTTTTTTATTATTATGTTTTTAGTTGTTAAAGTGCACAACTATTCAGGTATCATATTTCGTTTAATTCACTGCACAGTAGAACAAATATACACAATTCTTGATAAACATTTAATATTTAGCCCAAATTGCTTGAATGTTTTCGGAGCTGAATGTGTTGGATTTGGTTGATAATTCTAATGTAATCGATTAAGGAAATAATTAAACTTATCAAAAAAACATTTCCCAATTTTAACTATTTAGTTTTTCCTATAGTTAGCAAACATATAATATGTACAATGTTAAGGACAAATAAGCACTGAATAATTTATTGATATACATTATCTTATTAGCACATACAACATAGTTATTTTTTTAATAAAATGTTACTAGTATATGTATATACATATATTTATATATATATTTGACCATATTTCTTATGACTATGTGTGATTAATAAAAATAAAAAGTGCTTCATATTCCAATATCTTATAAACATTTTCATGTTGCTTTGTTCCACTGTGCGCTTAGCTAATTCAAGTGCGTGTGAGTGAGTGCCACATAATTATTAACTGACATCATATTGTTAATATATCTATTTGTTTTCTGCGTTTCATTTTCGTTCACATCCGAGCTTTGCCTGAAAACAAAAATGGAAACAGAATTATTTTAATAATTGGCACTAAATACTAGAAAACAAAAGGTCATAAAATCTGTATAATATGTATGCATAGCTATGTGGTTTTAATTGCTTAATTGTAGATCAAACGGCTTTCTTTATCGGAACAATCGACAGAGAGAGATCAAGCGCGGCAAAGAGAGATAGATTGCGTGAGAGAGAGAGAGAGAGCCAGTTGACGTCTGTTTGCTCTTAAGCTTTCGCAATTTTTTTTTTCTATTTTTAGAATTTTCAATTATATTTACAGTTACTTTTATGCGCGTATTCTGCGAAACCACTGGAGCCAAATAGCAAAGCAAAAGTAAAAGCAAAAAAAAACAAAATCGTTCTATGAAACACGTCTGGAATTAATTTTTCCCGCCGTTCTCTTTGCGTGCTTTCGACAATGCGCAATTGACCTGATCGCCTATATCCATATTTTATTTAAATCTTTTCAACTTTTGGTTTTTTGCTATATATATATATATCATAAAATACGTGTAGATTACTCTAGGAAAATTCCAAAGATTGCCTTGAGCAATGCGTAGAATATATTGATGAACTCAACAAGAAATCGTTGAAACATGTGCTGGAAAACATCTTGTTAAATACTTGGAAATTATTTCCTTTATATTTCAGTCTGTACACGATTTTTGCATTATTCAAGTTAAGAAAATCAAATACAATTTTTTTAATGTTCATAAAACGCAAAGCTTTATATTCCATATGGTTTAGAGTATGTACATTTATATATAAAAGATTATAAGTGTCAAATTGAAAATTTCACTTTATGTAGTGTTAACTTTTTCTGATAAGATATATGTACATTAATCGCAAGCTGATAGTTCCAATCATTTATATCGATAGTTAATAAACTCGAGCTGTTTTTTGGAAAATGTATTGGAGCAATGACAAATTGAGCCGCCTGATAGCGAAATGATATGTGAGTAGTAATCAAAAAAAAGTCAAAAAAAATAAATAAAAATGTGTGTGGAGAGTTGGGAACTGTGGGGCTTATCGGTCGACCTCAGCGCCTGACCGTGAAGTGGGCAAATTAATCAAATCTATGTGAAAACAACATGGAAATGCCTTAAGTTGATATCACAAAGGTGTGGGCCTATTATATACTTATGCCAGACATTATAACGCCTTAACAGATTCAGAATCAATCCAATTTGCTTTCAACATCATATTTAGACAACTGACTCATGACATAAACTTCCGTTGCAAAAGCAAAGCGAGCGTCAGAAATGCTTTTTAGCCAGGCAGGCACATAAACTTTATGTTTGTGTGTTGTGTGTGTATAAAGACTATAAGACAAACAAACAGGCAGCTCGTTAAAGGGCGGTGGGCATTATGTAAAGTAAACAAATACACACACACACACACACAAGCAGCGCCAAGAAACTAAAACAGTTTGAATCGTTTTCCGCTTGACGACGCTAAAAGTGATGGAACATTTGCATGTACAGTGAACACTAGCCAAATATACAGCCATCGGCCATTTACTCGAATTTCTGCACATTCAAATATATGTTTATTATTTTTAAATTTATTTATTTATTAACTGCTCAGCAATTTCAAACACCTATCGATTGACTCAAGATTTCTTGTATTATACGTGGTTTTCTACAGCGAATGTGTACTGTAGATGTTTTTAATCTAATTAGAATTAAGAATATGGCATTGAATATTTGTTGGAATTTATTTAAATCTTGTATTCATTTTGATTTTACATTAAGTTTTCAATAACACATCTCCGACAAGCCTTGGGCGTGCTTAACTGTGGGTGGTAAATAAAAACTGAAACTTTTCAAAAACTTACAACTGATTATAGAAAAGAGAATCAGGATTTTATAGAAATAAAGTAAAAATTAATTCGTTCAATCATGGAAATATATTTCTAACTAAGGTTCGTTGCATTGAGTGACCACTGTATGTGAATACACGCCCAAGGATGCCGCACCCAAGGCACATTTATTTCAGCTTTATGGTCGACAACTCTTCCTATTGCTCCTTCTACACTCAGAAAAAAATGCTCTAAAAAATAGTAATTTTTGAAAAAATCATTTCTTAAATTCAGATAAAGGATTAAATTGACTGATTCGTCTTTAATATTCGAGCATAGCTTTTAGTATTGTTTTTAAACTTAAAAATAATAATGTTTAATAATAATATGAGTAAGTTTAACAATTATTCAATGTCGACTTTTTTCTGAGTGTACTACTGACATTAACTGGGGGTAGGAACTCACCTTGGGGATCCTTCCCCATATTCAACGGCCGCTCCTCAAAGGACGTAGTTGCGCTGCTTTTCGGTGGGCAGCGTTCGATTGGCAAATGAGACAATGGCCGCCGCTGGCTGGGCAACGGACAGATCGGAGAAGATGTGACACTGGTTGTCCTTGGAGCTGTGCGATCTGCGGGCGACAAAGGCAAAGATGGTCTTCTTGCTCGTGGGATCATCGGGTGGGCTCCACATGCGATTCTCCGGATCGATGGCACAATGCGAGATTACATCGGCCGTGTAGTGTTTGCGGAAGAACTTCTTTCGCGTATTGTCCGTCAACGTGATGCCCTCGCCGCTGACCTTAAAGTGCACCTCGGTGGGCGTTGGCAGCGGCTGCTGTTTGTATAGCTGCCGGATGGCCTTCTTAATAGCCTCATTGCCCGTTAGCGATTCCGTATCGCAGCTGAACAGCCACAGCACATTCGTTGCAGCGCCATGCGCGAGCAACTGTTGCTGGGCGGGCGTTGTGATCGTAGCCAGACCAGGCACCACATCCGCATCGGGTATGCGCAGCAGGCAGGGCAACGCCAGCTTATTAATGGAATGCTCGTAGATCAAAGCGGAGAGTGAGGTGAAAGTGGGCTCATTCTCGCAACCCTTCAAGCGCACACCACGCTGCGTTGGCTCGATGAGGAAATGACGCACCAACTCCTGACTGCCTGCCGGTGGCTGTGCCACACGCAACACCAGGCCATACGCATTCTTGTACGTGGTCGAATCGCGCACCACAAATGTGCCTGGCGGTGCATTCAACAGCAGCGCAATTGCATCCTCCCGCGACAATAGCGACTTGTACCAAAACTTTGCCGAGTTCCGGGCGAATTTAACCAGATCGGGTGCAACCTCAAAGGTGGGTGAATGTCCCGAATTGAGTTGCTGCCTGCTGGCAATTGTCTGATAAATGGACTCGCTGTTGTTGTTGGGCGAAGCATGCTGGGGAGTCGAGGCGCTGCCGGAGAATGGTGTGCGTGGCGTGAGCGGAAAGGCGGGCGTCTCTGGCCGGCTTGTCGGACTGGGCGTAAGCAGGTAATCCATCTGCTGCTGATGGTGGTGTTGCTGCTGATGCTGCTGCTGCTGATGTTGTTGCAGTTGCAGTTGTTGTCCATTTGGAGTATTTGGAGCGCGCTTTGCGCTGATGGCATAAATGGGCGACAAATCGCGACGGCTGCGCGTGTGGTTCTGGCCATAAATGTGAGCCAGCTGCTGCTGCTGCTGCTGTTGATGGTGCTGCTCCAACTGTGGCATCAACAGTGGCTCCATCGTGTGTTGCTGCTGCTGTTTGTATGCCAGCTGCATTGGTGTGCGATCCAAACTGTGGCTCTTGCTGTTAATTGTGTGATAATTGCGTTCCACAAATGTGGACTCCAAGTGACGACGGCCAAGAAGGGCGCTGCCATCGGGCTCATCCTCATCGACATCCACATCCCGTCTGTACTCAATATTTCGTGTTGTATATGGAGCTGGAGCTGGCGCTGGCGCTCGCAGCGAGCTGCGATCATTCAAATCATTTAAATTGAGATTAAACTCAAAATCGTAATTGTATTTGTTGTTGTTGTTGTGGCTCTGCCGGCGTTGAGGCGGCATTGGCGGCACACGTGTCGAAGCACGTTCCTTTTCACGCACCTTTTCACGATCGCGATACTCGCCGTAGACTTTGTCGCGTCGCTCGCGCAGCAGCTGCTCGAAATCGGCGCGTGGCGCTGACCCATAATGATATGTATTCGATATGGTATTCGAATTCGCATTCGAATTGTTGGCTAACGTTTTGCGCACCAGCAAAGGGCTGGTTAAACGTGGCTGGGGCTTTATCATATCACTACCACTATTATTGTTGTTGTTATTGTGATGATGATGATTATGGGCATTGCTGACGCTGACGCTGCCGCTGCCGCCGCTGCTGCTGCTCAGTCCGAAGTCGGCGTCGAGGAAACTGTCGAGCCGCGTTGGCGTTGGCGTTTTGCGCAGCGGTGTTGCCGTTTTGGCAATGCCATAGCTAAAGGGCAATGAGTTTTCGCGCGCGTGATAGGGTATACCATTACCATTCACATTACCATTGCCGTTAAAATGGGTATGGTAATTATTGTTATTAGTGCCATTGTAGCTGCTGTAGCTGTAGCTGCTGTAGCTGTAGCTGCTTGCTTGCTGATACTTATTATCCGTTGACACGGCAGCGCTATCTTCGTACGGCGACCGCATAGTTTCGCGAATTCCAAACGACTGATTGAATATGGAGAGACCCCCAGGTCTAAAGCAGAGAGCGCCACACCAACACACACACACACATACACTGCACACATGCATTCGGCCATAAACAGCGCGCGCTAAAAAAAAATGAAAAGTTAGCGTTGGCGTAAGCTCAACCCGGATTGCTCTCGCGCTCTCTCTTTTCGCTGGCCAACTAGCAAATCCACTTGAGTTGTTGTTGCGCCTACGTGCGAGCGCACAGTGCTGCAGAGTATATTGTTTTTTCGTGCATCATTTTCACTTGTTGCGTGCATTGAAGGTCTAGCGAATTTAAAACATTGAATGTAAATCTAATTTTATTAGTGTATTTTGAGGCCACATAAAAGAAAAACATGTAGAAACAAACTAGCTATCTTTCATTCTTGTAAGTTCTGCAATATTTTTCATTATACTTGTGATAGCTTTTTTTTAGACTTCGATCATTACCAAACAAATAAAATTTTATGATCGTAATATACTTGGACATGGGAAAATTGAACATGGTTGAAGGCATGTAGTTATTTTCAGTACACTCTAAAATTTTATAAGCAGACATAGGCCCACTGTGCTCTGCTCAAGTAAACAAATACACGCATACACACATGCCTACAACCAGTGTACGTTTTGCAAAGGTGTTAGCGTCGAAGAGTCACAGAGAGCAGCAAATTTAAGAAGAGAGGCAAAAAAATGATACAGTGCGAACTTTGCAACAGCAATGTGTGGTGATGTCATCCCCCCACAAATTGAAACACACACACATACGCATTCATACACAGACAGTTAATCACTAGAAGCGATCAACACAGATACTCATTTCAATACATATTTGATCGGCACTCACTCTCACTACGGCTCTCTGCGTATAGAATGTAGCTCTCTCTCTGCTTCTCTCTCTATTGCTGTATGTATGTTATGTGTGTGTGAGTGTGTGTGCACGTCGATGTGAACATTTGTTGTAAATTGTAAACAAACAATTTTTTTGAACGTTTTTAGCATGAAAAAATACGACTTGTGGTGCACTCCCTCCACTCTTATGCTGTGCAGCACCCTCCAATTGAAACCACGCACGTTTTATTTTTGTTTTTAAGTTTTTAACGTTCTTTCACTTTGCATCAATTGAATGCCGACAATGACGTCGACGTCGACGCCAACGCCGACGCAGACTTCACTACTTCCAGCCATCTGTTCTGAATGGGCGGCCATTGTTTAGAGTAGACAGGAAAAAAGAAAAAAAAAACATTATCTGCGTTACAATTTGATTGATATTATCAATAAATTGCGGTCTATTTTCATTTGAACATCCATTCAGTCTCATGTTGCTTTCCCAATGAACTTTTGTGGCTAGCACACACAAACACACCTACACAAACACACACATGCACAGATACAAACAAAGCTGTGGCATCTTTTTGATTTCTCACATTTTTCTTGTAGAAAGTGGAGAAAATTGTAAGCGCACCTTTTGTGGGCACAACAACAACAACAACAACAATATCGACAACCAGCTAACAACAATCCACAATCCACAACAACAACTAACAGAGCAACAACATACTGTGATCTGTGACGTCAGCAATGCAAAAATGTTTTTGCCTAAAATATGCAAAGTCGCTGTTAACGTTGACGTCGCTGCCAGCGTCAGAAGCTGCATTGCTGTGGGTGGTTTGAGGTCATAGTCAGTGTTACATGCCTCCCACATACACACACACATCGCTCTTTGGCTCTCTTTAAACTTGCTCGTGAGCGCAACTCGTTTACCTTTGCGCGCAGTTTCGATGAACATCTGTTGTTATTGTAGTTGGCATTATTGTTGTTTTTGGCAATTCTGACTGACAGACAACAGAGCCATGTATATATATAAATATTTGTGTGTGTGTGTGTGCGGTGGGGGGATGCCCAGCATATGTTTTGATATCATTCAATTGCGCATACAAAGATCAGCTTAATTGATTCCGAAACACCGAAAATTTATTTCATTGTTGTTAAATTGCAGCTTCGAATTGTTTGCATATTAAATGTGGCAGCCAATTAGATACAAAGCTGGAGGTCACCGCAACACTTGACGCAAATGTGTATGTGTGAGTGCGTTTGTGTGCGTGTGTTTGTGCGTATTAATATGGGGAATCCTTGGAATTGTGTCCATGAATACGACACCAGACAAGCTTAAGCTCAATAAAAAAGTTAACATGCATTTTCAAGTAAGAAATGCGATTGTTGATCATAAATATTCGCTTATCACACAAGTTAAACAAATTTTCAAAATTGCGAATCACTTTTTCTATATACCTACAGCAATGCTTAAAAGGCATTTTAATTAGCGAATTTCCCCATTTAATATTTTAATATAAATAATTTATACATATATAAACGATACTGATAACACATACGGGTTTGTTTTAAAAATAATACTTAAAAAATTATTACTTCTAATTATATATTTACACATATTCCAGGGTATAATATGGCCACAGCTCTAATTTCCACATGCGATCCACATGCATATAGACATGCTCATAGCACTTAGCTTCTGTCCAGAGTACAGCGGTTGTTGTGCCCGCTAGTGCGTGGACTTCAAGTGGATGATGTGTCTTCGCTAAGAGCATTTTGGAAATATTTTCGGTTAGAAAATGCTTAAGCTGAGGCCATTTAGGCCATTAAATGATCAGACAATAGGTCGTTTTCCTGTGTGCAAATATTTAAATGCATTGTTTACGTGAGACGCCCTTTTTTATGAGACTCTTACTCTTATCAGCAACTCCACCCCTCCCCACCCGTTTCACAACGTTCGCACACATGAGAAATGTTGGCGTATTCAAGTGATTAATGCGGCCAATGTTCTCGGGAATATCCTCGAGGGGGATGTGGAAGGGTGCGGGTGAGCGTGGAGCAACTTCTAACCGGGTTGTAATTAAACTTGATTAATTGTCGAGTCTGCATAAAGGTAAAAATCGGCGTACGCACGATAATAAAACGAAAATGGAAATTAATTAATATGAAAACAACTCTCAAATGATAAAAGTATTTTTTCTTTTATTATGCTAACGAATTTTAGATACACTACGAAATAACTGTTAAGGTTATGGCTTACAGTTGAAAACAACTAGCTATTTGCAATTCAATTTCTTTTTGCAGCTGCCCCAATTAATTGCCTTTGTGGGCTTCACCTTTAAATTGTTCGCATTTTTTTATTTTGGTTTGTCCTTAACAATTCCATAATCAGCACACAAATAAATAAGCAGGTGAAAAACTTTTTGTATGCTGGCCACATTTTTTCTTTCTTATTGCATTTTACGCCTTATTTATTTATTTATTTGTCTTTTCTTGTGTTTATTGTTGTTTGCCCATAAAGGGGTTCATTGGCTTGGCGCGCAAATATTTAAGTTGCGAGTAATTTATTTTAAATAATCAGCGATTGCAGCTGAATAATGGCTAACTACAAGCAAAGCGTTGTTTTCAATGGTTAATTTAATACGGCCATTTATTTTCATGTATTTTATATTAGGAAGTAATCTTAATAAAATAAATAAATATACTTCCGTTTTTTTGCTGGTTTCGGTAATCGATACTCGATTGTAGCACGTTGCAATTAATAAATGAGCAGTTATCGATAGTGATCTTAATCGATATTTGTAATAATATTAATAATAACAAAAATGGGACACGAAGAAAAACGTATTCTCGCTCGCGTCGATTATCATGCAATCCCTTTCTGACACATGCAAGATCCGCTCACGCTTCTATGGATGGACATGGCTATATCAACTCGGCTGTTGATCGTGATCAAGAATATATATATATATATATAGATGCAATAAGTCTCGTCCGATAAAAGGCGACAACAGCAACCCTGCTGGGAATAAGCTGTGTTGCAAAGACCTATTAGTTATCGATAGCCAGATATCGAACAATATTGACTGCTGACAGAAATTGGTGCTGCACGTGGAGAGACATAAGTGTGGAGCTTATAACTTTGTATTATCGACAAGGAATCCATTTAGCCTGCTTTGTAAGTTAAGTCGCTTATTGGAGCAACATAAATTAAAATATATTTTAATTTTTCTTTATTAACTTGATTTGGCAGCAGCAAGATATGTTGAAGCCAATCGATCCGGCAAATCTGATTGTCGACTGTATGCCGGGTAATATGGGCGTGGGCGAACTGAGAACCATGTTCAGTGCATTTGGGCCCGTTGCAAGGGTCAAAATTGTGCGCAAAACTGAAATGCAAGAAAACCTCTACTACGGCTTGGTCCTATTCGAGTCGGCCTACGATGCGAGGGTGGCCCAAGTCATTGTAAACGGTCGCCTTTTGCGTGGCAAGCGCTTGAAGGTGTCCACCGCTCGAGCCTGGAACTCCGAGATGGAAAATGCCAACGTGATTGTGAGCAATCTGCCGGACCGCTACAGAACAGAACGGAAGCTGCGCATCCTGTTTGCCAATTGTCGCAACATCGTCGAAATTAAGATACCCAATGACAGCTACGAGCGCGTTGCATATATACGCTTCGATTCGCGCGCCGCAGCTGAGCTGGCCGTCTCGTCGATGAATGGACGTTTGATGCCGAAGTATCTGATGCCACTGAAGGTAAAGTTGGCGACTCGAGGAAGAGCAGCACAATCTAAGAAATACTATGAAAATTTTTACTATCTAGCAGAAAATGTAATGTTAACGGATTAGTTAGGAAAGTTCAACTTATGAAGATTCGAGCAGTCAATGCTTAAATATAAAACACTTGCAGCTGCCAGCTTCTGCATTTGTATAAATAATTCATTTATTTCGGAGTTACAGTGGACACTCTCAGATGCACCACTGCCCTGGCAAACAAGTCGCACGCCTACCTGCGAAAACAAAAATCGAAGACCACCAAAAATGTAACAGCTTTATCATGCCACATAAGTAATATACGCCGGCAGCGTTTGTTTCGGATTCGGATGAATCGCATACATATACATATATATATATATAAATAATGTAAACAAAGGGCACATAAATATCCCATAAAGGGTTTCATTGGCTTGGCACACAAATATTTAAGGTGCGAGTAATTTATTTTAAATAATCAGCGATTGCAGCTGAATAATGGCTAACTACAAGCAAAGTTTTGTTTCTAATAGATAATTCAATAAGGTTACTTATTTTCATATATTTTATATTAGGAAATACGCTAAAAAAAGGAAATACTTCCGATTTTTGCTGGTTACTCGATTGCTGCAAGTTGCAATTAGTAAATGAGCAGATATCGATAGCGAGCTTAATCGATATTTTGAATAATATTAATCATAATAACAATCGATAACAAAAATGGAACACGAAGATAACATATTTTCGCTCGTGTTGATTATCATGCCATCCCTTTCTGACACTTGCAAGCTCATCATGAGATCCGCTCACGTTTCTATGGATGGAAATGACTAAATCAACTCGGCTTTTGATCGTGATCAAGAATAAATATATATAGAGATGCGGCTTATCTTGTCCGATGAAAGGCGACAACAGCAACACTGCTGGGAATAAGCTGTGTTGCAAAGACCGATTAGTATCGATAGCCAGATATCGAACAATATTGACTGCTGACAGAAATTGGTGCTGCACGTGGAGAGACATAAGTGTGGAGCTTATAACTTTGTATTATCGACAAGGAATCCATTTAGCCTGCTTTGTAAGTTAAGTCGCTTATTGGAGGCAACATAAATTAAAATATATTTTAATTTTTCTTCATTAACTTGATTTGGCAGCAGCTAGATATGTTGAAGCCAATCGATCCGGCAAATCTGATTGTCGACTGTATGCCGGCTAATATGGGCAAGGGCGAGCTGAGAACCATGTTCAGTGCATTTGGGCCCGTTGCAAGGGTCAAAATTGTGCGCAAAACTGAAATGCAAGAAAACCTCTACTACGGCTTGGTCCTATTCGAGTCGGCCTGCGATGCGAGGGTGGCCCTAGTCAATGTGAACGGTCGCCTTTTGCGTGGCAAGCGCTTGAAGGTGTCCACCGCTCGAGCCTGGAACTCCGAGATGGAAAATGCCAACGTGATTGTGAGCAATCTGCCGGACCGCTACAGAACAGAACGGAAGCTGCGCATCCTGTTTGCCAATTGTCGCAACATCGTCGAAATTAAGATACCCAATGACAGGTACGAGAGCGTTGCATATATACGCTTCGATTCGCGCGCCGCAGCTGAGCTGGCCGTCTCGTTGATGAATGGACGTGTGATGCCGAAGTATATGATGCCACTGAAGGTCAAGTTGGCGACTCGAGGAAGAGCAGCACAATCTAAGAAATACTATGAAAATTTTTACTATCTAGCAGAAAATGTAATGTTAACGGATTAGTTAGGAAAGTTCAACTTATGAAGATTCGAGCAGTCAATGCTTAAATATAAAACACTTGCAGCTGCCAGCTTCTGCATTTGTATAAATAATTCATTTATTTCGGAGTTACAGTGGACACTCTCAGATGCACCACTGTCCCGGCAAACAAGTCGCACGCTTACCTGCGAAAAACAAAAGTCGAAGACCACCAAAAATGTAACAGCTTTATCATGCCACATAAGTAATATACGCCAGCAGCGTCTGTTTCGGATTCGCATGAATCGCATATATATATATATATATATATATATGTATAAATAATGAAAACAAAGGGCACATAAATATCCGTTGCCAAAAATAAAAAAAAGATCTTAAAAATCGACGGCACGAATGTAGGTGGGAAACAAGTGAATTGAAAATTATTCCCAATTCGTTTGCTTTTCTCATTATAATTGAGGCAAAGAGTTGCATCTTCAACTCTGCCTCTGCCTCTGCCGCTGGCAAGCTCTGCTTGTATCTCTTTAGTCCGTCCGCATCCTGAACCTATTGCCAATGGGCAGGCAGATTTCACTTACAGATTTGTCTGCTGCTGCTCTTTCGGTTTTCCCTGCAAGGGCCCCTTCCTGCCTGAGATACCTGGGCATATATTAGCTTTCTCGCCAGCTTTGCCACATCGTGCGGCATGAATAAACGGTATTCCTAAATACAGTTTGTATTCGAATGAAATGATGGCTTAAACTTTTCAAATAGTTTATTTTTCTTGATATTTATTTTATATAGAATGGCAGAATTTAGCAGTTCCTTAAATTTGTTTGAAATAATAAATATTTTATTTAAAATATTAAAAGTAGTAGTAAATTATTTATAATTTAAAAGGTTTACGTAAAAAGGGCATAGCACAGTGGGTCTGCGGCTGAAACATATAAATTTGATATTATTTTTTATTTGGTTACGCTTTTTAATGAACTTGTGTCTGCTTGCTTGACCCCTCTGCCTGCTGTTTGTTGTTGTGAGATATGCCACCAGATATCGGTTACATAATAATCTGGCATTGCATTGTGGCAGGTGATGGTGGCAGTTCCCTTTCCGTATGCTTCAGTTAGGAGTGGCTTCTGCCCGCATTGTTGAGTAACTTTTGGTCCTAAAAAGATTTGCTGTAAAAAAAAATTGGGTTTATTTTTACATTTTTTGCCGATGTTATATGTATATATATATATATATGAATAAAGGGGGGAAAAAAATGTAATTTCATTTTCATACTGCGCTATGAAATGCAAATTAAATTTTCACTTCTTTGTTTACGTGCTTCTCATTTTCTTGAAAGAGTTGCTTGAGCAAAACATTGCCACAGTTGTGGTGGTGGTTAGGGGTGCGGAGGGGTGTGGTCCTTTCATAAGCAGATTATTTTGCAACCTTTTTTCCTAAAACAGTTATTTTTCTTTGTGTGCAAGTTTTCGGAATATTTAATTTAATTTCGCTTCATTCCATTGTCACAAAAAGACTCGTAATCAAATCATAATTTTCAGTCACAACAAGAACAAAAGGAATGATCAAAGTTGTGGGTCTGCCACACGTTTATTTACAGTATATTTCTATATCTTTATATATATAATTATAAATTTATTTGATTATTTATTATAAACATTTTTAAATTGAAAAAAATCAGCTAAACATTCGTCACTTGGGTACGAATCCAAATTTGCCACACAGCCATTATATATTTTTATATATGGGCTCATTTGTCTTGTTTTGTCCACAAACATTAAGAAAACGTAGCCAAAAAACTGATGGAGCATGTCAATCAATGGACACGCTGCCAACCCACCCCCACTCCCCCATCCCCCCACTCCTGCACAGCCCCATCCACAATCTAAGTTCAACACGCACACTCAGGCTGCACGTCAGGATAATTAAGAAATTTTTCAGTGCCCATTGGCAGAGCCCAAAACGATGGATGATTGGATGGGTTGGGGATGGGTGATGGGGGATGAAGTGGTTCAGTTCCATTTGTTGGTGGTGCGAATTTCGTAATCGAAATAAATGAAAATTGATTGAATTCCATTAGCAGACAGAACCGCCTGCAACTCAAATTAGGCGAAAACTAATGAGCCATGAGCATTACGACAGACATTGGGCACATTTCGAGCATGGCCAACAACTTGTGGTCAACTATCAATTTGCCTGGTAAGAATTATGGCCCTGCTTAGACATCATGCGCTTCATTAGATTTTCGCAAAGTGAGCGGAGCAAAGTCAAGAAACATATATATAAAAATGCCAAAATGCTGACAAACTGTCCACAAATGATGCGACAATAAACAGTTGCCCGGAATTTCGTTATAGCCCAGTTCTAATCAAAGTCTCTTGGAATGGTTTAGAATGGGTTTCGATGTGCCTTAACTAACTGAATAAATCACCTGTGGATTATAAATGTTAATCAAATGGCAGCTATTTCCATATAGAAGCTTACCTCACGAGATGATCCTAGTTAGGTCGCCATCCGATCATAGATACAAATCTTACAACTCCAAGTCAAACTAACTTCTTTTGTGGGGCATTCAACAGCAGCAGCAGCAGCCGGCGGATTGCCGAAATTATCCGTACGTCAAATCAGTGGAACGCATGCGTGCAACATTCATCATCGTCAGTGGCAACACACGCAACAACAGATTGTTGCAACATATTTTATGTGCCCCTCGCCACCCCCCCCCCCCATGCTTGAAGATTTTTTCAATTTTTAGCGAAAATTACATCATCATTTATGCTGAATGAGTATTTTTTTTTTGTTTTTTTTTTTTTTTCTATTTCTTTCTTTTTTGCCTGGTGAATTATTAAAAAATTTCTTTGTCAACAAATCACTTGGAGCGGAGCAACGTTAGGTTAGCTTGACTAAATAAGGTGCAGCCCCCCCTTGGCACACCCCACCCCTCAGCGCACACAAAGCACACACACACACACACACACACACGATTTACATTAGCTATTTGCAATGTGTGTGTTTGCGTTTGGGAAATTTAAAAACGTCGCAAACAAATTTGTTAACGTTGAGGGTTGTTACACTTTAGAGGGCTGCTCCAATACCAATACCAAAACCATCCACCACCCACCACCTGTCCCCGCAGTGAGCAACGAGCCCGATGATGTATGACTGGCAAGGTACAAAATCGTTTTCAAACATAATTTTGTTTGTCTGACACCAAAGCGAAATCGCATAAATCTTCAGCTTAAAGCTGTGCGCGGCTTTAAGCCATATCAAAACTCTATATATATATATATTTATATAAAAGTTTTCCTTTCATTTTTCTTATTTTTCGTTTCTTGGGTGCCCTGTGGCAGTCGTTGACAAATTCAATAATTTTTCCCATTACTTGGGACATTTTTGTGGGCTTGTTTTTGTCTGACGAGCGAAATTGATTGACGCTGAAAGAAAAGGCGTCAATCTCTCTCACTCTCACTCTCGCACTCTCTCTCTCTCTCTCTTTCGCACTCTGTGCGAAAGTGTATGGGGAACTAAATTTAATTTTAGCCACACACAGACACCAAGAAATCGACACCTGCCGACAGACGCCGGAAAATAATCAAAATAAAATATGTATTTTGCTTTGTTCGCAGCGCCTGCGGCGGGGCAACGCTGAGGGAAAATATGCTGAGCCGCATTAAGTGGAGTCTACCAAAGCGCAATTTGTCTTGCCTGATGTGTGTGAATGAGTGTGTGTGTGTGGGTGTGCGTGGGTGTGCGCTTGATAGGCCGTAGTTTTAAGCTCCCCAACAAACAAACGGAAGTTGCCCGTTGGGTGGATTCTCGTTTTGAGGAGAGCCTCGCTAATACTTGAAAATTTGTGTTAAGGCTTTGCAGTTAGCATTTGCCAGCAGATAATGCAGCAAAGCTGCTTTTCGGCAAACATAATCGGGCGGGTCACGCCCACTGCCACGCCCAGGTGTATGGCATTAGTCAAATAGCTAGTTACACTACCGCGAAGGGGTTGCCGCCAAGCTTGACAACTTATTGTGCATAATCCTATAACATTATGATGGATGTCGGAGGTAAACCTTTGAGTGCTCATAGCTGGGGTATTTATAATGCAAATCAAAGTGCTTAAGTCCCAGCAATTAGTCTACATATTTTATTTAATGCTTGAACATCAGTTAAAACGAGTATTTCATCGATTGTTTATTGGTATTTCATAAACGTTTTACTGGCTACATACTGAACAATAGTCAACTTTGAAGATATATACTTTAAACGCCTTAAGTAATACTCTATATTTGATTAATCTTTCCAGATTACGTCTCATTTATTTTAAGCTGCACTTCTTAAACGTTTTACTGGCTGCATACTGAACAATATTCAACTTTGAAGATATATACTTTAAACGCTTTAAATTATATTCTATTGCTGACTAATTTTTACGCCTCATTTATTTTAGGCTACACTTCGTAAACGTTTTACTGGCTGCAGCGGCGCTTTCGCCTTTATTTCCTTTTCTTTCACTGGCTAAATAAACAAATGAAATTATTTTAGTTAATCTTCAGATCGCTTTCTCTTGATTTTTAATTTGACAACCAATTTTCGCATCATTTCACAAATTGGTGGAAAAATGCTAATTAAAGGTATAAATTAGCACATCTTGATCTAATAAGTTTCTGCTTAACTGGCGCTCATTGGAAGTAATGCAATTTACGAGCCAAATAAATTCAATTCAAGTATCCACAGATAGCTGAAGTTCCTGGCAAAGATATATGCATGTTTGTATAAGTATTTGCAGTGTTAAAGAAACCGCAAATAATTGCAATTGCGATTGGAGATTGGAGCTGGAATTGGAGTCGGAGTCGGAGTCGGAAAGTAGCGGCAAACGTTGCCAGCCCCAAATAATTTGCGCAAATGGAATGCAAAACTGCAGAAACTGCAGACACATCCACCCCCATTTCACCCAATTTTACCCATTTCATTAATGTTACACACATTCGAACGTGCGCCAAACTATTTGAGAATAGTTTATCGAAAACCACGAAAGGAAAAGAGAGCGAGACAGAGAAACACATGCAGAGATAGAGGAGAGAGAGAGAGAGAGAGAGAGAGCGAATAAGTATATTATTGGAGTGCAATAAATTTGAATTGAGCGCCAAAAATAAGACTGAACGAAACACTGAGAATACTTCAATAAACAACTGCGTTCGACTGCTTAATACCCTGTAATTATTATTTTTTTTCTTAAGTTTTTCATTTGTTGCTTAATCTTTATCAATATATTAATTAATATTGAACTATTGAACATTGACTGATTGATACTCAACTGGTCTCTATGATTGAGATCGTCGCTTATATACCCTTTTGGGTAATTTTGGTGTGGGGAGTATAACCAAAATCAAATCGATACCATAATGGCCAAAAGTTTTAATTACCCATAAAGATGTTCGTTCATGAAACTAACACAACAACAACAACATCACATCGACAAGACCCAAGTGCTAACGTAATGTTTTTGGGGAATTGTTGTGGGCAAAAGACTTTTTCCGGTTTCGGTTGAGGCGTCCGGATCGCAATCAGGCCCAGTGAAGCAGCAGCCGCAAGCGGGCAGCTATGGCTCATAAAGAGCATAAAGCATAAAATTGGCTAATACTTATTGGTTATACGTTGTCTGTTGCCACAACCGCCCTCCTGTAAACAAGTGGCCGTCCATTTAATGCGAAATTTCCTTGTTTTTTTTTTATTTTTCTTTCTTTTTTTTGTTGGTTTTGACCATTTTGTTAGCCGCAGACTCGTTCAACAATTTGAGGAAATCAATGGCCAATAAGAAAATAGGCAGCACATTTTCTGGTCAGTCATTTCGTTGTGAGCTGTTGAGCGCCATCCACACACACACACACACACACACACTCACCCTGCCCATCATTTTGGCACTGTCATCCATGTGCACTCCCCTGGGATAGTCGTATCTGTCTTGCGAGTTCCGTTGCTGTCCTTGCTGCTGCTGCTGGCCATTCTTGTTGTGTTCTTGAAGCTTGAGAAGTTAAGAATTCAATTGACCACAAAATCAAGATTATTATACGACCAGGCGAGCCAAGTGTGGCAGCTGGCCAAGCAGAAGCATCCAAAGGACGGAACGAACTCTATCCTCACCCCCACCGCCAACATTACCCCCATTGTTTATACTCAGCAAAAGCGGAAGTGCTGGCGGCGATGGATGACTGTCTGAGTGGGATATTGACGCGTGATTGGCTAACAAGTTAGGAATTATAAGATGACAGACAATATAATTCAGCTTAAATTGTTAACGATGCGAGTACGCTGCAGCTAAATCAACAGTTTTAGGCGATTTTTACAGTTATTTATAATTATCTTTGTTGCGTTTTTTACGCGGCAAAAAGTGATGCGCTTGTTTTGGCGGTTTGACAAAGAAGAAGAAGATTTATTCACTGTATGCTTACATCTAGTGGTGGTAGTTGGGGTATCGATCGCAGTATCGATATCCCTGTTCTTAACATAAGTAATCGATAATGTTATATTGATATTTTCAACAATGTTAAATGCATATTTTTATTCAATTGTCTAATTTTAAGTGTTGACAGCGGCGCCTGGCTTGAAGTATTTCAAATCAAACTTATTTAATCAGTTTCAATTTGAATGTAAACACCCTGAGTGCATAAGGCCTGAACTCTAAATAGTTAATCAATATACATTAAATAAGTTTTAGTGAACTGAATTATTAAGCAAATACAAGCGATAATATTTGCTCTCCACATATGTATGTGGCTATTCAATCATTTACATACATATGTATCATCATATTACAGTTGTTTCCCATTCAAATCATCTTGTTTGCTGTGTCATGTGACAAGCCGCACTCAATTAGCAGTTTCATCGTGGCAACTGGGTCCCGGCCAGGAGCACGGTCAGTTTTTGGTTAATTGAAAGCAAACAACGCAACGGCAAATGTTGGCCAAACACGCAAAAGAAATGGGCAAATACAACCCCTAAAAATTATTTATGTTTCATATATTGACCATTCATTTTGGCTTTTAACGCCACTGTCAGTGGCTGTGTCAAGGGGGGGAGGGGGCAGTGGAATATTTTACTGGGTGCGGCACGGCGACAATTTATGAACTCACGGGCCAGTTTTAGCATTTAACATTTGTTTGGTTAGAGACGCTTGGCCCGCTGATTGCTGGTGTCGCCTTGCACGGATATTTGTGAAATTATATCGTCCTGCCACTCGCCGCTTCTTGTGGTTGTAACTTAATTAAGGCGCCCACCAGCCCCGACTCGGCCGCAGCAGTGGCCAGTTCAGGCCAATTGACACAATGACACCAGAGCGTGCTGCGAGAGTCACGAGCTGTTCCTGTCATCCATGTTTACATAACTCACCGTTTACTTGGGCTCATCTTCAAGTCTGGGCATTATGACTATGTCATGCAATATGCCACGCAATGGGCAGAGCATGAAACTTATAAATTATATTTATTGATTTTAAATCTGAATCTGAACAAAAAATAATTGTTAAATTTTTATTTTTTTTTTAATATTCTTATATATATTTTAAATCACTGCGGGCATCGATTCAAGTATAGTTCCAGTCAGCATATCAGAAAAAATTACAAAATTTAACAATTTTTTATTTAATTTTTTATTTCAGCATTTAACTATTAAGATTTAAACTACTTTCCGAAAACTTACCAACTGAGTGAGGACATTTGAGCTTCGTTTAGTGCAACAAACTTGATTTTCCCTTTCTTGGTGGCCATTTCATGTTGAGGCAGCATAATTTTCAGGCATTTAGCTTGACCAGGCCGGAAGCATTTTGCTTAAATGTCTGGTCATTTGTAAATAGTTCGTGTTTCTTGGCCAACACTTGACGGAAATGAGCAAGAAATGAGCCACATTTTGTGTCGGCTGGCTGCCCGGTGCAAAGTGCAGGGTGCGGGCCAAGGGGCTGACCACAAAAATGTCACGACTTTCACCTGGAATGTCTTTTTGGGTTGGGTGAAATTAGCACAACATTAAATTACACGATTTTGTCGCTGTGATAACCGACTTATACATAATATGTATGCTTGTTCGTTTGTTCGTTTGTTACGCCTGACATGAGTTATGATCTCCCAAAATGTGGGCTAGTGACTCTGCCCACTGCTCTGCATATTTGTTGCGGTTACTGGAATGGCTTTTAATAAGCCGACTATTAAGTTTTGACCATGGCTTAATGCGCTTTAATTGGGTCAATGCTTTTGCGTATACTTCTTCGTGTTAAAGGGGATGTACGAGAATATGTATATGTGTGTATGTATATATATAATGTCTATCTTTAACTGAATAAGTGTTCAGTAAGTAAGGACTTACTTTTGAGCGCAAATGCATTTGCCTTTGGAGTGGGAGACCTTAGGCCCATTTGCTTGATTCACTCAATACAAACCGATTCGAGCTCATCTTGCTGCACAAATGAAAGCACATTCAGTTGCTGTTTGCAGCAAACTTTGCGCAATTAGCCAAGTTACTTGGGGCGGCTCACTCAGTTTGGGCACTGTGAAGTTTTCTTTGGCACATTTCATGCAAATGGTTAGACATTTGTTACGCAGCACTTCCAAAGTCAGTTAGCCATTGGTAGTAGACAGAAACAGAGACAGAGGCAGGGTGAGAGATAGAAAGAGGGAGAGGGAGAATGGGGGAGAGAGAAAGAGAAGCATAGTACAGAGTTCCCAGCGGTCGTTCATTTCATGGCCTGCATCATCAATAACTCATGGCCGGCCAATTTGTATACTTGGACAGTTTTGCGTTTGGCGCTCTTGACTTGACTTTTGGCTTCAGCTCCGTTGACGGCGATGGCGACGGCGACGTCGACGGTGTTGGTGATGGTGACGACGACTTCGTCGACGAAAGTCGAAACCAATTCGAAACTCATGAGCAGGAGCAGGAGCAGGAGCAGGAGCATGGCCACCTAGGCTCTAGCATTGGCTCAGCCAACTGAGCCACATTTCAAAAACAGTTTCCAAGGCATAAATCACATAAATGCCCAAACAGCTCTGCAAATCGGGAACAGTTCGATTTGCCAGCTTCCAAGTATTTTTCCACAAGGGTATCAAAGAGAGTCCAATGGCATTCTGATTAAGGCTTTTTTCTACACATCTCAATTATATACCAGGAAATGCATATTTTTGTAATCATGATTGATTTTCGACATCAGTTACAGTTACAGTTGGTACTGAGCTTAAAAATATGGTTTTTTAAGTATATAGTTTTATGTTTGACATTTTAATGTTGATATTTGATATTTTTATGTTTTATAGAAATTCATTTTAAACTAATTATTGAACTCAATCAATCAATCAAAATGGTTTAACTGACTGAAGAATAAGTTTCAATTATTTAGCGAAAAAATGCTAGAAAGTTAAGATTACTATAAAAAGCACTCAAGTTGGAAAAGGTATTACAACGTCGCCCGATTCTTCAGTCTTCGTTTGTTTTTCGTTTCTTGTGGCCTGTGGCCCAATTCGTTTCGAGTTTTATCATAGGCAAAAATTGATTTTTTGTTGTTTTTTTATTATTTTTTTTTTCTTTGGCCGGCACAGCAAATAACGATAAATTGAGCAAATGTCAGTGTTCAGCGCCCCTTGGAATCGCCAGCTTTGTGACTGCAGAGTTGAGTTATAGCTGCACTTGATATGTGGCTGACATGGCTGCTAAACCCCATCCCACTCTCGCCCCTGCAGGTAACAGGTAACTGAATGGGGGAGTTGGGTGTAGTATATGTGTGCATATTGTATATCAGTTAGCTTCATCTTCATCTTTTGGGTCTTGACTTGGTGTTCGGACATATCGTCGACTAATTTGCGCAAAATTGAGATTTATTGTCAAAAAGTTTCTTGTGGCAGCAAATCGATGGAATTTTGAACCCTTTTTGGCTCTTAGCTGTGACAGTATTTTAAATACCAGGCTCACATTAAGCCAGCTCATCGTGAATTATGATTAATGAGCGACTAATGATAAGCACTCGCAATATCGCATCTTTATACTCAAAGTCAGAGTTCAATCAGCAGCGGAACATTTTCAAATGAACAGCGATGGCTGATTTATGAGGCAGCCACAATTTAAATGCGAACATATTGCTGCAAAAAAAAATGCAAAGCAAACCAAACGACAATTTCACGCAACAAATGTTTCGATTAAAAAATCGTACCTCAAGCCAAAATCTCGTCATGGGGTTGCCAATAAAAAAAAAACACACACGCCCCGCTCATATGTGCGCAAAATTTATGGCAAAATCTAGAAGTGAAGAATACGATAAAAAAAACAAAAAAAAAATTACAATCGCAAGTAGAAACCCCAAAAGCAACTCACAAAACTTTGATATTTGCTGAAGCACGACAATGAATAATAACTACACACATCGAATGCATCTGGATGGAAAAAGAAAACCTGCGATAAAAAATGGGAAAAAGAAGAGGAAGCAAGCACCCTTCAATGGTAAATGTTTCTGGGGTGCAATCCCTTAGTTTATTTTATTCGCTTTAATGGCAATTTTTTGTTTAGGGGTTGAGCAATAATTTCAGAACATTTACTTACAGAGATTGTCCGAAAGCTGTGACTAAGTAGATCTGCACAAGTTTGACAACAATTTGTAAATGCATTAAAATAAGATATATAATATTATAGAATATTTTTAGAATATTTTTTTCAAATCGTAGCTATCCGAATACAGTCTTTAACCATACATGATATGGGTAATATAAAACTTATTCATTTTGTTCGAGTCGCTTAACTTAGATACCAACTGCAATCAGTTAAAGTGAGCAGCGCACACAGAATGCAATAAAACTTGAGTAAATAATTTCAAGAAGTATTAGTCTGCTGCTGAGATATTATTTACACCGTTAGATGCAGCCGACGCCATTTTGTACTGTGTTCTGTATTTATTTGGCATTGCGAGGAACTTTAGTGTCATATTTATCAACGTCTGTGGCAAATAATTTTATTAACTTTTGCGCAAAACTCGCAAAAGTCGATTCAGAGAGAGAGAGAGAGAGGGAGAGAGGGAGAGAGAAAGTTGGAGTGGAGAGTGGAGGGACTCACTAGAAACTGTGAACTGTTCGCGAAAAGTTTTTGGTACGAACAGGTACAGTTCTAAGTCCCAGTCTAAGTCTCTGAGTCTCGTAATTGTGCGTAGGTCCAGCTGTCCCATGTCCGGAAGTGCCGGCAACTTTGTGTTCTACTACTATCTGCAGTGCATATTTTATTATTATCCTTTTGCGCAAATAAATCTACTTTTGCGCAAATTACAAAAGGGCACAGCTAACTCGACGGCTTTAAGTTGGGCAAACGCTCACGAGGGGAAAATGCGAGTGGGGGAAAAACTCTGGCGAAATGCATCCAATGCTGTTTGTTGTCGCTAGCGACAAAAACTTTGTCCAGATCTAATCAAAAATTCACTTAAAAAGTTTGCACTTGCGACCCCCCCCCAACGCCCATCCCCATGAATGACTTTGAGCGCAACCCCCAACCCATTCAGAAGCCCGCATTCCGCTTTCATTGTTGCACTTCCATTGTTAAATAAAGTACAGTCCGTGCAGCCAGACGGAGGCCAGCGCCTAATGAATTGCGCTCTTGACTGTGCAACAAGGTGCATGGCAAGCAATCAGTCAACATTCGAGCGGGGATGACAAAGGTTAAGATCATCTATATCTATTTTAATTTGTTTAGCACTCATTCTGATCTAATTGCTATTTAAAGTCAATTCGGGCTGACTGAGACTGTTCTTATGATATATAAATAAATATATATATAATATAGATATATCAAATGTTTGATTATCTGTTTGAATTATACCCATTGGAAATGGGTAGAAAGGGCATAATAGTTTTCTGCAATGGTATTTAACAGGCAGAAGAAAGCATCTCCTGCCACACAAGTTATATATTCTGGATCAGTATTAACAGCCGAGTCTATATAGTCATGTCCGTCTGTACGTCCGTCCGTCTGTATAAACAGGCGAATCTCGGAGATTATAAGAGCTATAGACTTCAAATTTTGAATATAAGTTCTCGTTTGCATGGAGTACATCAAATTTATTTAATTTTTATCTATTACTGTCTCTGTTTTGCATATATCGATATATATCGTTTTCTGATGACAATAAAAGCTACAATTTTTAAGACCAAGGCTTATAATTGATATATAAAATAAATTGACATATTTTTGATTAACTGTCAAATTTTTATCAAGGCTTATTATGAAACACGTAAGTTATAGTCAAAGAGGTATTCTCATATTGATGTTGTCTTTTAAAGGATTAAATTTGTCACAAGTTATACAATGGTAAAAAATCATTATGATATATAAGAACTGCATTCAAAGTTGGTAATGCAATTCAAACTCAAAATTCATGTTAAACTTCTACCCTCATCAAATGGTCTTTGGGACAATTCATAACTTTGCAAGTCCAAAACTTTCTTAAAAGTTACCCGATTTTCAAAAACCAGGCCTTTTTATATCCTGAAACCATTGAAAATGGTCAAAAGTATATAACAGTGTTTTGCAATTGTATGTAATATGCAGACGGAAGCATCTCCGACCTCATAAAGAATATTCTTCTTCGATATAGCCGTGATCGTCTGGCCGTCTGTATGAATACGCGGATCTCAGAGACTACAAAAGTTAGAGATTTTATATTTGGAATATGGGTTCTCTTATACCAGGCGCAGATAACGTTGCTTTATTTGATCGATAACCGCCTCCGTTTCTCGAATATCTGAGAGCATTAAATGCCATCTGAAATGAGTGCATTTTCATATCTGCTCACATTTGGTTGCAATACTTTTTAATGGGAAGTTTGCCAATAAAACCTGTTTTAACAGCTGTGTTCAGGGTATTTCGTAGTCGAGCTCACTCGACAACAGCATTACAACTTGTTTTATTTGATATTGTTACATTATGTGAAGCTTATGCCAATTTGAATCACAGCATTCGCTTGGCTAACAAACATTGATGCACAAACTGTCAACTGTCATTCACGATACAGAATGCCTCAACTATGTCACTGCGCTCATTGAGTGGCATAAATAAAGTGGCAATTTCAATATGAAACGAAATAAATGTTGAAGTTTTGAAACCGATTTGAGCAACTGCAGCTAAGTTGCAGCAATGCTTGCCTCCCACAACTTCAAAGCCAAACAGTGCACCGTCAAATTGCAACAACAATTTCGCATGCACCCTCAAAATTTTCAAGTGCAGCGCGATAAAAGGCGCCGGCCAGGAACTCATGCAGCGTGTCTGCTGCATTTTTGAATACCCTGTAAATAAGTAATGAGGAAAGGAAATATGACAAAACGCGACTTATCTACCTATAAGGAATACATAGTTTTGAAAAGCATTAAATATTTTCAAGGTCCAGCTTAAAAATTATCTTTATTTTAAGTTGAGCTTCAAAATATTTCAAAATGTACTTATATAAACCATTTTTTCTTATGTTAAACAGCATAACTTAAATTTATAAAATATTTGAGAGAATATGGTCTCGGAGGATAAAGAGTATCACCACGTCGATAGCTCTCGTTTAGAGCACTTTTACCAGTTTTATTTTTGAGCTTTGCACAAAATTGCAAATAACTTGCAATCAAGGTGGAGAGGCTAGTAACTTCTTCCGTCTGAGTCGGCTGGGAGAGGGGGAGGCTGGGGGATTTGGTATTTCCCTAAACACTGTCTGGAAATCAATTTAAGTTAACTCAAGTCTATTGTTTCAGCGTCTGTTGTCGCTTTAAGCAAGCGCTCAGTCTCAGTCTCAGTCTCAGTCTCAGTTTCAGTTTCTCATTCTTTTACAAGTCCTTTCGGGTGCGGGAGGATGGCAGAGATGAGGGGGATTGGTGGCCGCTTTGTTGCCAGGAATTTTTATGAGCTGCCGTCGCCGACATCGGCCTTCTAGCAAGCAACTTCAGACTGCGACTTGCTTGTTAATATTTCACCTAGATTGATACTGAGGGCGCACTGTAGGAGCGTCTGGAGCGTTAGGAGCGTGGCGCCCAGCGAAAGGCACCCAGAGAATTTCATTATATGCAGCCAAAGCCAAAGGACAAAGACATGTTTTTAATAGTTTCGCATGTTTGCGCTGCCAGCTTTTTTTTGTGCCTCTTCCTTTTATATACATGTATATATATATATATTTTTTTTTTTGCTGGTCCCTTCTATTTTTTAGTCTGCTCAAAGTTGCCAGATTTTTGCTTTAGCATTTTGGATAGTTGCATATTTAAGCAGTGAACTCGCTCTTCAAAATGCATTAGTTTAGGCATAATGAGTTGGTTCCTTGCACTAACAAAGTTTAAATCGAGAAGATTCAAAAAAGCTAAAGACATTTTAAGTAAATTTATATAAAATATATTCTTCATATAGCTAGCTTGATAGTATTGTCAGCTGTCAAGTAAAGTATTATTCTAAAATGGAAAAAATCTACAACTGAAGTTACGAGCAAGAAATAAAAGTTAGAAGAAGAATAGTGAGTTAAGATAAAGCGAATATTTCGATTATGATGATGATCGATTATGAAGACTATAGTTATAATATTCCTGTTTGGATTTATTTGGATGCACAATGTTCAATCGCAGCTCACATTTCCAGCAAGCACTAACTTTGATTGCGTTAAGGGTGTTCCAGCAATGCCCCTAAATCTACAGGGTGTAAGTTGAATTCTACTTTATTCAAACTTTTTTCTGTATACTTTCTATACTTTCTGAATTACTTTCAATGCACAGCTGGCGGGTTACTGGTACGAATCGGGTCGGATGCCCAAAACGGATGTCATGAAGTGTCTGGTTATTTCAGTGCCGCAGAAAGCGGATAAATATCTCGAATTGCATTTGGAGTACATTAGCACCTTGGACGGTAAGGTTCAGCGCGTTAAGGATACAGTTGAATTCCCCATGGATAACTTTACCAGGAACAGCATTTTCCACTTGTATTACAGAGGTCCCCTGTCTATAGATGTCACCTATAAAGTGATCTTTACGGATTACAAACACCTGACTTTAATATGCGGCTACACGGGCATCTCTCCCGTACCGCTCCTCAAGCTACTGTCACGCCAGCGACAACTAGATCAGACATCTATAGACTACATCCAAGGTCAATTGGTTACGTCGGATGTTGGATCACACTTTATGTGGACAGAACAATCACCGGAGCACTGTGCTACTGCTGCACCATGCCCAGCAGTTGGAGTATTTATATTGTTAACTCTCACAATCTTATCTGAGTACGTAGTGTAGGGTCTTGTCGAAAAGATTTGCTTGAGAAATAACATTTAACTAATTAAAACACATTTGAAATATTTCATGATGAGGTTTTACTTACCATGGTATTAGTCACAAATGTTTTAGCATTTATATACCCTGAACCCATTAAAAAGGTGTAAGAGGGTATAATGGTTTTGTGCAAATGTATGTAACAGGCAGAAGAAAGCATCTCCGACCCCATAAGGTATATATATTCTTGATCAGAATCAACAGCCGAGTCGATATAGCCATGTCCGTCTGTATGAACACGCGGATCTCAGAGACTATAAGAGCTAGAGACTTCAAGTTCGGAATGTAGGCTCTCGAATACGGAGATCAAGATTGCTTTATTTTATCGATATCTGCCACCATTTCAGGAATATTGATATATTTCGATTTCCGATAGCGATTAATGCTACAATTTTGAAGGCAGAATCTTCTAAATAATACAAAATATACATATGCATATTAGTGATCCACTGCCCAAATTTCATCAAGAACGGTCAAGAAACACCCAAGTTATAGTCGAAAGTAGATTCGCATATTGAACTCCTTTCTGTCAGCAACCGCAAGCATTTTCTGTATGCACAAATATGCGAGTACATGTGTGAGAAAGAGATGGCATGATAACCGCCTCAAGCGTCAATATGATTTTGTGTGTATTCTGCAGAGCCCCGTTATTTACCATTGCGTGTACATATGTATGTTTGTTTGAATGTATATGCTCGTATTTGTAGCCAGCCAGTTCGGGTCAGTTCGGGCTTATGAATATGAATATGCATTTTTCGTTCAGTTAGTTTTTAGATAGTTTTTTTTAGTCTGCTGTCCCTGTGCCTGCCATAAGAAAAGAGTGCACTTGAAGACCCTCTCACAATTGGGTGCGAGAGGTTCAGGGTATATTGTAGTCGATCTCACTCGACTACAGCATTCTTACTTGTTAAAAAGATTTGTAAAAATTGCTATTTACATAAATAATAAGAGCATTTAGCATTGCTGAAACATTTGTTCTGCTAACCGAATGCCTTCAGCCGATTTGTGTGATTCAGAGGAAAGATAATGGTTGATTCGACTTCTCTACATTAGGTATACATATAATCAGCCCAAACATATTGGTGGCATATTGATAGCAAATTTGGGGTGATTGTATTGATAAGGCATGCATCATAAATGCCGGGTCTATGGCTCAGACATACTACAACAGCAATATATATCAGTCATAAATATACAGTTATCCGAAAAGCATGGGAAAATCAATATGAAGCTTGTGGCTGCTTTGCACGTGCTTCAGTCATTAGGCTAATGTGGAAGCGCGCAGGTCTTCGAATGGAAACGAAAGTATTAATTGTGCTGCTCTTGGCTGTCAGCTGGACGCAGTGCGTCCACTCTCAACTTCCAGCCTATGTCAGATGCAGAGATGTCGCAACGGAAGCGCTCAATCTAACATCTGTAAGTTAATTTCCACCTGAAACCCAATCCTCAATTCTAAATCGATATCCAACGCATAGCTGTCGGGTGTTTGGTATGAGGTGGCCCGGGTGCCCAATGTGGATGTTATGAAATGCTTGAAAGTCGCTGTCCCAGCGACAGTGGATGAACAACTGGACCTGCGATTGGAGTATACAAGCACTGTCAATGGAAAAGGAAAGGCCATTAATGAGACGATAACATTTCCCTGGGATAACAATACTCAAAACGGAATATTTGAGTTGCAATACAATGGGCCATATGCCAATATGACTGTCACTTACAAAATGGTCAACACCGATTCGAAAGATATAACTATCATCTGCGGCTATTCGGGCATCTCTTCAATACCGCTCTTCAAGCTCTTCTCTCGCGAACGTCAGGTGAATCAACAAACTATCGACTTGGTCAATAGTTATATCGCTTTAGCGGGCTACGAAGAGGATATTACTTGGACGGAACAATCAGTCGATCGCTGCAATGCTGCAGCAAGTCCAGCTGTTGGAGGTATAGCAATCTTTGCACTAGCTATCGTGTGGTGCTTATCCAGTTGGAAATAGCGACAGTTTATCAGCGTTATCAGCAGCTGTTGTAAATAGTTATTAGGAAGTTTTGTGATAAGTGATCAGAGTTAGTCATTCCAATAAATACATTCAAAATTTCAATATTAATTCAAAGTCAAGCATTATTTCACTGTTTGACAAGAGTTTTAATTTATTTTGTGAAGGTTGCCAAATATCTACAATTAATTTTAACCGAAAGAGTGCCTTTTCAGCATATTTCAGATATTTTCGACTTTTAATGAAAATAATGTTTTTATTTAATAATTGTTGTTGATATTTAATTAAGATTACATTAATTTGTGCTCTGTCATTTAGTCAGCATAATCTTGTGTGTATGAACAGAGATACTCTGTATGTGCGCAACACTGGGCAGATAAGGAAGGCATTATCAATAGTTGGTCGCCGCACATGCCACAATGAGTTGCTTTCAGTCGTTCAGCTGATGCTGGAGAGCGCAGATCTTTAAATGGAAATCAAAATATTTGTCGTATTTATTGTGCTGCTTCTAAATGCAGTCGGCATTCGCTCACAGTTCAATTCGATCAACAAACTTAGGCGGTTTGATTGCGAGAGAGATGTGCGGACAAGTGCTCTGAATCTAACAGCTGTGAGTTGAATAGTTGAATACATTGGGGAAAGCACTGTTATCTAATTAAACTAATTTGCCACACCAAGTTGTCGGGCTACTGGTACGAGGTGGCACGCGTTCCTAATATGGACATTTTAAAGTGCCTCAATGTCTCAGTCCCAGCGGCTGTGGATAAAGATTTGGAACTGCAACTGGAATACATCAGCACCATCAGTGGGCAAACTCATGCGAAAAGAGAGACGGTTGCATTCCCCTGGGATGACAGAACTAGGAACAGCACCTTCAACTTGGAATATGACATCTCTGGTGGCACCAGGGTATCAGTCACCTATAAAATCGTCTATACAAATTACACCAACGTGACTTTCCTATGCGGCTACACGAGCTTCTCTCCAGTGCCGCTCTTTAAGCTATTATCGCGCCAGCGGCAGCTGAATCCAACATATATCGACTTCATTAAGAGGATGGCCGAAAAGGCGGGCATCGACAAGCAGATTAACTGGACGAAACAATCGCCGGATCAGTGCAATGATGCAGTGCGACCAGCATTTGGAGCGCTGGCAAAATTGGCCATTTCCTTTTTATGGATCTTTGCCAAAAATATAGTTAGTGTATAGTTTAATACTCGAAATATCTTTATCCATGTAGAGCATGTCTCTAGAAGAGATTACAATCAATGATATCCCAAAATTGGACTATTTCAATTTAAAGTTTGTTTTTCTTTGCACAAGTTCAACAATTCCTAGAATTTTCCATCAATTTAACATGATTTTTTCGCCTTCGTGGTTTTATGCATAGTTTTATAAATATTTGTACGCTTATATTTGTGTTTTTTGTATTTGTATTTTTATTTTTTGGGTTTCTCAATTCGTTCAGTTTCGCTTGTGTGAAAGTTTCGTTTATATTTTTTGCCTTGCTGCTGATAAGCTATTTGTATTCAGATGAAATCAAGCATATTTTAAGTGAGATGGGTGCAGCAGCTGGGCAGTGGGTTAGCGGGTTGGCGGGCAGGGGCAGTGTTTCGATTCTGATGGCAATAGTGCTCACTAAGCACACGCAACTGCACTTCCGTAGAACGTAGCTTAAACAGTAGACAGCTAGAAAAACACGTAGGATTACCCGAACTGAAGATGCTCTATATAAGCATTGTAAAATTTATTCTTAAATTTTAATTCATTTTCATTTTACATTTTTATAAGAGCTCAAATGCATATTTTCTTAACAAGGCATTAATGAAGATTTTTCCATTTTCTTTCCAATTTTCATTTTGATAAGTTGCTGGCTGCGTCCAAATGGGGCAAAGTGAGTGAAAAACGTATGGAATGAAAATGCTTTAAGCGCTTTTCCCAACATTTTTGGCTCGGAGTTCATTGAGTGTTTGGGCCAGCTCGCTGGCTGGCCAGCTGTGTTGTAGAGTTCGTCCATCGATTGGAGTCAGTGAAGTGCAAATCTTTGGCGCAGTGGCCACTTCCATTGATTTGATGCGTTTGCGTGCCACTTGCGGTTGTTGCATGCTTGACTTGATCGCAGCTGGCTGGTTCTGCAAAGGGTGGCGAATTTTGTAGCTGTTTACCTAAAGCTAGCCCAGTGAAATTGAAAGTCCGCTTGGCACGCCCATAATTGTGCCCATCTGTGTGTGGCAAGTGTGGCTCCATTTTGGCTTTTTGCAATGTGTGTGTGTGTGTGTGTGTGCGGGTGTGTGTGAACGACATGATTATTTGGCCAAAGCCGATTCGACGTAAATCATGCGATGACTCTGCGAAAATGGCGCAGACATGCAAACCTCATTTGACCCCTTTGCCCCCGTCAAAAGCCACCGCCCGAAACTACACAAAAGCGAAAGTTAATGTAGCACATAAGGTCGATGTGAGCAGAAGAGTTAACAAGTTTCAGAAGTGGGTCCGACTACGTGGTTCAATTACTTTTGACATTTCTTTTAATAAATGTACAGCACGCTTCACGGCACACACCTTTTGTGGCGGAGAGCGTAGGAAACCCGCTTGAACTGAGACTTAATTCCCCTATGTTTGGCCTAGCTGGGAGTAGACCTTAATAATACTGGCGGAATAGTCGCGTTTCTCATATATTGCCTGCGATAATTCACTTCTCATTGTCCGCTAGCATCGAGCAGAATCGGGTTAGAAAATGTGCACGCAAAGCTGTGAGGAATGAGTGAATGCAAAAATCTTTCTACAAATTGAAGCACAACTATAATTTATTAATAGTTAATTTTGTTTCTGAAAAAAACATTCGTTAAACTACATCTCATTTTTTATGATGCAATAACTATTAATTCTTAAAATAATATTAAATAAATCCATTATCCATTAAAATCTTGGCCTAAGTCTGTCAAGTTTTAGAGGTAAGCTCTGTGAAACCCTGAAGAGTGAATTGTTTCTTAAAGATAAACAAGTTGTTGTCAACTCAATTCAGCAAACAAATTTCATGTACTTTAATTTTTTAAGAAAGGATCCCCTCAGCTAATCGCAAGCTGACTTTGTGGCACGCACACACTTGGAAATCACTCATTTAAATCGAAATCGTAAATCAGCGAAGCGTTGACAAATTAAGTGTCTAAGCAAATCATATCAAGAAATTTGCATAGCAAGTGTCTGCCTTAATAAATATCAAGTTAATTAAATTTGCAACACGCACAGCTGAATGATAATGCGATTGCATTGAGGATGCCACAAAATATGTGCGATAAATTAAAATGTTGTTGCGAATAACAACTGAGAAAATGCTCTACACTAGCGCAATCAATTCAAAAATATAGAAAATGTGAAACTCCTATATTACGAATCAAAGTTTTATCTATTGATATATTATCTGATACAGTCTGCATTTGGATGCGAAAGAATCGCCTCAGTCGAATTGAATGAATTATTTGATCACTTTCCTACTGAGAATTGCCATAACCTTGTTAGGGGCAGGGGCAGGGTATAGAAATGTGAATGAGATTGCAGTTGAGAAAGTCAAAAGCGAAGGAACCAAGAAAAAAGTGAAAGAAAGCAAGAAAGGAGGCAGAATGAGGTGATGAGGTGGCGCTGGGGCGCTGGGGTGAAGAAAATGGTCGTAAAAATCAAATGAAATTCGATTGACGTTTAAAGTGAAATTGCACAATGTTTGTAATAAAATGTTGGAGCTGTAAAATATCGCCGTAGTCGCTGCAGTTGCAGCTATATACACAAATATGTACACTTTGCCCATTTACCCATGGCGCTGCTGAAATGACGATGATAAAAACGCAATCAAACAACAAAAATGTCCTGTGTGTGGCATTCGGCAATGGCATACATCTGTTTGTGTTTGTGCTATTTGTTTGACTGTGTGTGTGTGTGTGTACGAGTGTGTGTGTGTGTGTGTGAGTGTGTGTGTGTATAAATGCACTCGAGCACGCGCTGCGGAGATGAACGCAACGATAACGATAGCAGCAGCAACAGCAACAACAAAAGCAAACCAGTAAATCGAATAAATTTCTTTGAATACCCTGAATACTCTCAAGGATTAAGCATCTTTTTCTCAACTATATCAAGTAAGGAATAATACGAACGAAAACTTGAGAAATATATAATTACAATCTAATAAGTAATTATTTCAAATAGAACATGAGATAAAATGAGAAATTTACAATTAAAATCTTATAAGTAATAATTCATTATACTAAAGTTGATCGTTGATTTATAAATCTAAACTTATTTAAATAGTTATAAGAAATAAATAATAAAATAAATGAAAAAGTAGAAAGTTCTCTAAATTGAGTAAAAATACAACATTCAATGAGCCGAATATGCATAATTTAAACAATTAAAATTAATAATAAATTTTGAATTATTTTAAGAAAGCAATTAACATTTGAAAGTCTTGCAGTATGTGATAGAAAGAAAGCATCTTAAGGATCGATAAGAACAGATATTGGTGCAAATATAATGCAGGATTAATCAAGCCCTCGCTAGCATTAGTGATACAGAACAGTAAGTAATACAGCGACATGAGCCACAGAGCAAATGACAGGGACGTCGACGGCAACTTAACAGTGTTAAAGAGTTGTCATTGTGTTGTTTGCAGAGTTGTCGTTCGTGCGTTGGTTTGCTTGTGTGGCAGTCTCGGTGTAAAGATATTGCAGTTGCAACGTGTTGAAGTGGCGCCTCGGTGTAAATTGTGTCAAACTGTGATTGCATTTTTGTGAGTGACATTCAATTGCTGTGGCTTCGACTGTTTGGCTTCTGCCACCCACCCATCCCATTCTCCTACCCCTGTGTGTGTGTGTGGGCGTGGCGTGGTGTCAAGTGCTGTCACATACAACGCTCGCTCAGCTTTTACAGCTTTTTAAATGCAGCCGTTTTGTGACTTGATGATGCATCTCCATTGAACATCGCATGAAGCTATGTCAAGTTCAATGCGGATGACTTCAGCGAAATGCAGTCGAACACTTGGCATTTATATGCGGTCCCAATGAGGTTTATCCTTAGGAAATTGCTTCCCAAGGGAACTGGCAATGAATAAGGAAATCTAAGAGATAATTTTGCACATCCATACTTTTAAACAAGATATTTTTTAAATCTACTTATCTACTCATATAAAAACTGATACTTCAATATTTTTTTATTTTGTAAACAAATATTATCGCATTTCAATTAGTGTTGCGTACTTCTGACAAACAAGGGTATTAGTCAGCAGATCTGCTATGCCTGATAAGTAGAACAAACGAATGGTTTCACTAAATGACTCATTTAACACTTGGGAGCATTTAACGATAGCGGCTTGTCTGACAAAGTAACACCTGACTTTCCTAACTCTTCTTCTTCATCCATGTTATTTCATTTCGGCTAATCGAAGTACTATATCGATTCGGATGTTTGATAGCATTGTCATTGTTGTCAATCTTATCTTTATAAACCGTCTACAATATTTTGTTGAATTTTTCCACATCAGTTAAATATTTATTATTCCACTTCAGTTAGAGATTATAGTTCGCCCTCCGGCTGGCTGCCATGCATTATGCTTATTGGGTTAATGCTCAAAGTGTACATTTCGAATATCTTTATTTATCAATTTATAAAAGTTCTGTTAGTTGCCAAGCTTTTACCTGCAGTTTTAGCCATTCACAACTCTTTTGCAATATTCAGATGCAAGTCATATAGCATGACACTTTCGAATAGCTTTGAGCTGACAACTAGCACAACAAGTGTCAGGAGGGATAACAAATGAATGTGCCCGAAAGGAGAATCATTTGCAATTCCGTGGAGAATATTTGTGTGTGGGGGGCACATGGCTTGATAAATTGTTGCCAACATTGGCAAACGGTAAAGAAATGGCGAATCCTTTGGCTGCTCATAAGCAAACGGAAGCAATAATAAACTTGGCAATCAGTTGTCAGTGCGTAATGGAAACTTCGCGGCACTGCCAAGTGGAAAATGCAGTCAAGGAAGACAAATGATTACCGAGGACTCACGTGCACCAGCCAGAAACCTGGGTTAAGCTGCGCTCGTGCTCGTACACACACACACATATATATATATATATATATATATATGTGTATATAGATATATGTGTAGGTAAATGGCGGCCACTGTCAGTTGGCCAAAAAGACCCGCAACAGCAGCAACTTTGACGATTTTTCAAAAATAGTGCTGCAGTGCATCCAATGTTGCATTCAATATGCTCGGCACGTGCTGCTCCATGCAGCATCAACAGCAGCAGCAGCAGCAGCAGCATAAGGAGAAGTAGCAGTTGCTGTTTACGGCTACGCCCACTGAAAACCTGGCCCAGGTCGTAAAGTGCCTGCTATTTACAGAGCGCCACAGCCCCTGAAAGTTGAGTAATGATGACCATGATGATGCACGCTGACTCCATTTCTGAGACGCATCCTGCATCCTGCTCGAGGTCATGGCTTATGCAAATATGAACACATATGTACCTGATGGGAAACGTGGTGATTGAAATGCTCTTTTGTGAACTGATCAAGATGAAGCTATAAGCACTTTTAAGGTGAAAGATACTCGTGTCCTTACAAGCAAAGCCTGCACTTTTGCTTAAGAGTTTATTTTCCAACTATTATTATAATAAATTATAAAATCCTTATAGCACACTCTAAAGCTAAACAAATTCCACAAGCAAATTGTATTTACTGAATAAAATATATTAATAAAATTAATTTTGAACAACAACTTTAAATTGAATAAAGTTCATAGCAAATATTAACCAAACATTAATTATTTTGTCGTTCTTAAACGTTTATTAACGCTGTGGTCATATACATTTTTCAAGCTTAAAAACTCTTCTTAAGATACTTTCCAACAGACTTGAGTGATTTAGTGTATAAATACACATTTTGTAGTTAAATTTTGTATGGATTTTTCAGTTGCAAACAATGCTCATCCTAAAATATCGAAATTGTAACATTTGCACAAAATATTTTATGGAGCAAGGACACTTGAGAATGCTCACATTTCGAGTGCTGCAAATGGGAAAGCGAAACTTTTACTCTGACCAACTGCTGCGTTTGCTGTCACATAACTTTTAGTCAGCTTTTATTGGATTTTTTTCTTTTGTCATAGACGCAAAATTTAAATTCAAATGTCAAATTAACGTCCGCAACAATTGCGAAACTTTGAGGCAGAAACTCTGAATGCGTACAGCGACACCTGGCGACACTTTTATGCAGTCATTTTTTACACCAATTTTTGTTCTCCTTGGGTTAATATTTGGGGAAAACGTTTTGAAATGTTTATTCTTGTAAGTTGGCCAGCAAACAGACAATGCAATCCAATTAGATTAATGCAATCAAACAATAGTATTTAATAATTGTCTCTCGATGCCTGAAGCCCGCCCCTCTCCGCTATATAAATCAATGGCGCCCCTGTATGCTCAAATATGAATTTAATTAAAGCGTTTTTATGACAACAGACGCGCGTGGGTCGTGTGCGTGCCCCCCTCCTGCCCCGCACTTTAAAATATTGGCAATATTGTCTAGTCTGTAGCGTAACCTCCGTAACCTCCGTAACTCCTAGCCGATGCATTAGGCTTATTAGACGCACACGCGACCAGCAAACATACCCTGTACGTTGCGGCACGGGCAATGTGCAACGGTCGTCAGGGCTGTCATGTCATGTTGTTTGTCGTATCCTCATCCCACTTTAGCCCATCCCATCCGTCGCTAGCCACAAACATTTAACGCATCAACGGAGTTGCAACGAATCGCTGTGGGTAACTCTCTCTCTCTCTCTCTCTCTGTGTATCTCCCTCTGCCTCCGTCTTCCTTCTCTCTCTCTCTCTCTCTCTGGCAGACTTGTGTTGTCTCTCTCACAAGATCAACACAACCGGCTGCTCTTCTTCGACTTTTGTGCGTCTTTTCTCCGGCTAATTTTGATGTATTTCATTGTCATAATGCCATTAAGGGCTTTTGCATTGATGCATGCAAATCCTGATTATGCACAGGACACGCGTCGCTGGACACCCCACTTCAAATGGCGCGACGCGTCACGTGCGTCTGTGACAATATGGCAACGTTGCGTGCAGCTAACGGTACATCGCCAGGGCTACCTACTTCTGTCTGGTAGCAGTTAAGAGTGGCTTTCGTAAATTGCTGTACCATAAAAATATGAGCGCATCTGCGATACACAGTTTAATACATTTATATTCTGGCATTAAACTGAAAAACAAAGGAATGCAAATAAAGCCCCTGAAAAATATTTTGCAGATTTTAATCCGTTTTGAGAGGGGAAGTAATCTCGATATCAACTCCATAAAAGTTGAGAACCTACGACAGTATTTGAACCTTGTAACTCTAAACTGAATTTATTATGCGACATCAAATCGTTAATTGTGCAACAAGTAGACTGAAAAACTATTTAAGAAAACGTATTTCTACTTAGCCGAAGTTTTGTAAAGTTTTTTTGAATTTTGAAAATACTTAAATTTGGATAGCATTATAATTAAATACAAATAAACTCGAGCGTAAGTGAAATCTAAAAGATATATCTTTCGAGTAAGCCAAGTTAATGAACTTACCGTGAATTTGAACAACAACAAATCCATCGAGTTATCGAGTTTGTGTTTTGTTTATGTAAAACTGTAAAATGCGCACATTTATAAATCAAAAGTGACTTTTAATTAAAAGTTCAAGTTATATTTGGCGTGGGTTGCTCTATGGATAAGATGCTGACGCCAAATGTCGTTCCTTGTCGTGGCTTAATTTTGTTTTGCCATCGCACCCTCATAAATCACAACAGAGGACGAGGGTTGCTGCCCCAGACCAGCCCAGCCCAGCCCAGCCCAGCCCAGCTCAGAGCCACAGCCACTGCCACAGACCACCCCGTACATTAATTGAAGGTGCAAATGCGACGTACTCGCACCCTCAAATGGGAAACAATAAAGGACAAGCAGACAACTAGCCGGATGCCCTGCCAACCGAGTCGAATGCAAAATACGCAACAGTTTTTGATGTGCGTCCTGGGACTGGGCCACCAAACCTAACCAAAATAAAGACAAAAAAAGGGGAAGGGCCAAAAGAGAAGTCTCGATTGCACTGAAAGTGGCAGCAAACTTCATTTGGTTGGAGTTTCGGCCTAAGGGTTGTTCCAATCGCCCCTGTGCCGGGCTGCCATCTTGAGTGTCAACTTCTTTTGCGCCGTCAACTTGAATTATCATAACTAATAATCATAACGCTGGGTAAAGTGCATTAGCTGGGCCCAACCTGGGAAATGTGATCTGGTTTTGCTTCTTTTTTTTTTTGATGGCTCGACACATCATTGGGGAGTTTTTAAAACTTGCTCAGTTAATTGCGCGACTCTTGGGTCTTTATAACACCAGTGGCAATCAGGGGTAGCGTGGATTTACGCCCGGATTAGCATTGTGTTTTTTGTATGATCCGAGCTATAAACAATGATGAGTCAAGTGAATTTACAGCTTGGCTTTAATGCTCCAGACTGAGGAAGTACTTATTGTAAGACAGGCAAAGTTGAAATAGCTTTTTGTTTGCGGAGAAGCTGGCAGCTGTGCAGAACTTTGATAAATTCAAATTTGAATTCAAAATTAAAATTTTCTTCATTAAAATAATACGTAACTCAAGAATTTTCACATATCTCTTGTGAGGAGCCATATAGCCCTGGCAAATAAATATACATAAAATGTGTATTTATACTATATGCGCCCCTCACAGTAACTGTATATCAGACCGAAATCCGGCCCTGATTGCAGTTGCGGCGAATTCACTCTCTTTCGCCCTCTATCTTTCTCACACAGGTTGTCAGCCATATGAGCGTGTCTGACACACATGTCGGTCAGGACATGTGCCGTTATGGTGTGAGGAGTATGACGAGCGCAATATCGCCATCCATACTCACACTAACGACAGACATAGGCTGGCGCCAGCAAATGGCAGTGGAAAATTACCAAAGATCACGCCACCGAGACGATCACGTGATCTTTGGTACAGTCGCGACAAAAGGCTGCGACACGGGCTATAAAAACAGCAGCCCCCAGCGACACAGTCAGTCAGAACGCATACGAGAAGCGGAAGCTATGAGCAAAACCTACGCGAGTGCAGCGGACGAGTAAAACGACAAGTGAACGTTACAAGTGAGAAAGGGTACGTCGAATCAAACGATACCGAGGAACATCGAGGGACTCGACGAACAATACAGCAACAAGGAGCAGACTCCAACAAGGAGCAACGAAAGATTCAACACAGGACGTTGAGGTCCTGAAGTCAGTGAGAAGCGTAAATCCTTGCCACGCTTGAGTCGTAGCGACAGGCGGAATCCGCACAAAATCCAACGACCCCGAGTGAGACCGAATCTGAGTTGAAGTAACGCGTATGCGAGCGAATCCGAGTACGTAGCCGGAGCGCCGTATGGTGACGTTGACGAGCAGACGGGGTCTCAAACTTTCTTAGTTGGTGCGCGGATTTACCTGAAGCAAAACTCTCGCGAACAGGTGAACTCTTCAAAGCTGACCAAGGGCTGCAGTGAACCGTTGAAAAATATACAGTGCAAACCAACCGGTGCAACTGTGTACATCTAACTAGTGAAAGTTAAATAAAAACCATTATTCAATTTATTATATATAAAGCCCTGTGTTATTATTTATCGCAAACGCATCAAATATAAATTTGTTGCACGAACCCACAGCTCGACTGAGCATTAGCCCGGCCAAGAAATAAGGTTCGTTACAACTGGCGCCCAACTTTGGTGGTTGCGATAATTAACACACGGTATATATATTAAAAGAACAAAATGGTTCGTGCGTGGGTGTACAACCTCAAAAAGGAGGAAGTACTGAAGTATGGAAAAGAATTCCAGGTGGAGCTGAGCGGCACACTGGATATTATGCGTCGACAATTTGGAGAGTGGGTGGACACTCACGAATCTAGACTACCACACAGCACGCGGATTGGGGAATTGGCGGCAATTCACAGCAGAGCGTCACCGGCGAGGGAAAGCGGACAAGTTGCGGATGCAAGAGAAGCGACGCACATTGATTTCGCACATTTGAGCATACCGACAACCAGCGCAGCAGAGCGCGCGAGAGACAACCACCACACAGTATTGGGAAACAACGGCACCACAACCGTCAAAGAGGGTATCAATACGCGATCACACAGCGACGACTATGGCCCAAGAATACCCGAGGGTAGCGACACAAGTCCGGGAGTGGAATTTTCGCTTCGACGGCACAACGGAGCCGCTCGAATTCTTGGAGCAGGTCGAGTGGTCTGCGGACACATATGGGCTCAACCTGGATCTGGTTCCCAGGGCCATGCCCGAACTCCTTCAGGGAATGGCTCTGAAGTGGTACGTCGCCAATAACCAGCACTGGACGAGTTGGGAAACTTTCATCCAGAGTTTTCAAAGGTATTTCCTTCCACGAGACTATTTTGAAAACTTAAAGGAGGAAGTGAATCACCGACGGCAGGCTTTGAACGAGCCATTCAAAGCGTACATGGTGGACATGCAGACGCTCATGCGATCACTGCAATATCCGGCAACCAAACAACTACACAAAATCTACAGTAACAGCCTCCCAGACTTGCGAGCATACGCACGGCCAGATCAATTCAGCGATTTAGAGGAATTGATGGATTTTGGCCGTCGTATATGAGGAGCTCGAGGCTGACAGGGAAAAGTTGAGACAGCAAAGCCGCATGGATCAGCCGAATTATAACACTCCACAGCGAATGCGAGTAGAGCCGCAACAGAGACGCGTGGAGCACTCGAGATACAACGCCCCGCAGCAAAGGCAACCTCAACAGAGACGCAGGGAGCCACCACGACGACATATGGAGTCACCACAGATGCGTCACTACCGCCAAATAGAGCCAGCGCCAAGGCAAGACGGCCCACGGCTTATGCGGATAGCGGACAGTGGACGGACGCAGAGAACCGAAGCCGACACGGGACCCAGACCAGCCCCGAGGACGAGACGCGACAATATACAAACACACATATACAATCCAGCGATGGCCTGCAGATGTTGCGGTCAGGAGGGACACCGTGCGATAGAGTGCACAAATCCTACGCTGGATTATTGTTGGATATGTGGACGTATCGGAGTTCGTACGTCGGTATGTTGTCCGTCGGGAGAAGGACACCGGCGTCCACCACCGAGAGGCGAGCGGGGCAGCCAAACAAGGGCAGCCCCAAGACGCTAATCGGCAGCCTGCAGGACGAGGGAGCGCAGCTGACAGCGGTCGTAGAGATCGGCAACTGCCAGTACAAGGCTACGATCGATACAGGGGCCACGAGTAGTTTCATTAGCGAGAAGCTAGCTCGTGGACTGTTCAACGTAGGCCGACGATGCGCAACCGACCGGCGAGTCCGCATGGCAGATGGTCGAAACAGCGGAGTCCGAGAACAAGTCGAGGTGAATATCAGACTCGGCAGGAGTAGTATGGATATTGCTCTACTGATACTCCCAGGAGTCATCGATGGCTTAGTTCTCGGATGGGATTTTCTATCGGGCATGGGAACGGTTTTGGAGTGCGCCGGACTGATAATAAATATACCTAAAGACGGACCACGAGAGCACCAGGAGGAGAGACTGTACGTGGTAAAGACAGTCATACCTGCAGTAAGGGTTACCCCACCACGACAGCCCCGGAAGGAGACATGCCGGAGAATCTCAACGGTGGAACACGCGATGGACCAAGCAAATTAAAGACTGCCGCTGGATCCAAAAGATGCGAACCACCATACACAAAAATCCCAGAAAGTTTCCAGACTACATGGAGGAATCCGGAAACTTGTACAGGCACATCCCTCACAGAGCCGGCACTGAGGATATGAAAGCCTGGAAATTGTGTGTGCCAACCGGCAAGAGGACACAAGTCCTAAAGGAGGACCACAACACCGCCGCCGCAGGACATACGGGGAGCCGAAAAACTATAGCCCGGGTAGCAGCGCGCTACTATTGGCCAGGCTTATATAGAGACGTAAGAGCATATGTCCAGCAATATAAGTCAAGTCAATTGGCCGCGGTCGAGGCTTCTCAAGACCTGGCAAGGCACTACAACCTTCGACGCAGGCAATGGAGCCCCAAAATCGGAGATAGGGTGTGGGTGAAAGTACACCACCTATCGAATGCGGCTGAGGGATTCGCAGCCAAACTAGCACCGAGATACGGCGGACCATACCAGATCGTGGATTTTACGTCGCCGGTGATCTGCAAGCTAAAAAGCTCAGCAGATAAAGCGGATAAGGACAGCCCATGTGAGTGACCTGAAGCCACACAGCAAGGAGGCGGGTGAGTCCCAAAACCCCCAAAATTAAAAAGGGGGGGAAGATAAGTGTGACTCCAAAAACAAAAAATGGAATCACACTTATACACCTGAATAATAAAAAAAAAAAAATATATATATATATAATAAAAATAAACGCCCAACAAGAAAGGGTAGGAATAAAAAAAAAAAAAAAGGGTATACAATGGTCGTATACACCTATACATATAAAACAGTAAAATAAAATACATGGAGAAATTAACATAAACGCCCGAAAGGAAAGGGTAAGAATAAAACAAAAGGAAGGGTATACAAAGGTCGTATGCACCTACATATAAAAAAAAATAATATTAAATAAATATATATATATATATTTAACGCGGCGAATGTTCAGAGAAGAACACGCCACTCCAATTGAGAACACCAGAGTGAACAACAGTTAGTGCAGAAGGAGAGAATGGCATGACCTTCATAGAGGGCACTCGAAGAACAAAATGCAACGGCCGTCGAAAGCATTATGATTACCGCTGACATAAAATAGGCAACAACGCTTGCGCTAGTGAGAGCACCAAGCGACGACCGCCGAAAGTGTTTTGCCGCTCGCGCAAATGAGAGCGCAAGCACAGCGACGAAACGAACAACAACGCTTGCACTATGGAGAGCGCAAGTGCAGCGACCGCCGAAAAGTTTCGCTCACCGTTTTGAACGAAACGAACAACAACAACACTTGCACTATGGAGAGCGCAAGTGCAGCGGCTGCCGAAAAACGTTTTTCTCGGCGCTTAGCAACAGCAGATTGTCACACTAGTGTAGAGGCGTGCGCAAAACCAAAATCCCGTTGGTTAGTCACGCACACTAGTGCACCGATAAAGACGCCAACCCCGAGCGGGACTCGGGTGTAAGAAAATCTAAGGCCGGCGTTTAAACTTCTCTATCCACAGCCAAACCACCACCGCGGAATACTGGAAGTATTCCACTGCCGAAGAAAGGGGGGAGTGTGAGGAGCCATATAGCCCTGGCAAATAAATATACATAAAATGGTGTATTTATACTATATGCGCCCCTCACAGTAACTGTATATCAGACCGAAATCCGGCCCTGATTGCAGTTGCGGCGAATTCACTCTCTTTCGCCCTCTATCTTTCTCACACAGGTTGTCAGCCATATGAGCGTGTCTGACACACATGTCGGTCAGGACATGTGCCGTTATGGTGTGAGGAGTATGACGAGCGCAATATCGCCATCCATACTCACACTAACGACAGACATAGGCTGGCGCCAGCAAATGGCAGTGGAAAATTACCAAAGATCACGCCACCGAGACGATCACGTGATCTTTGGTACAGTCGCGACAAAAGGCTGCGACACGGGCTATAAAAACAGCAGCCCAGCGACACAGTCAGTCAGAACGCATACGAGAAGCGGAAGCTATGAGCAAAACCTACGCGAGTGCAGCGGACGAGTAAAACGACAAGTGAACGTTACAAGTGAGAAAGGGTACGTCGAATCAAACGATACCGAGGAACATCGAGGGACTCGACGAACAATACAGCAACAAGGAGCAGACTCCAACAAAGGAGCAACGAAAGATTCAACACAGGACGTTGAGGTCCTGAAGTCAGTGAGAAGCGTAAATCCTTGCCACGCTTGAGTCGTAGCGACAGGCGGAATCCGCACAAAATCCAACGACCCCGAGTGAGACCGAATCTGAGTTGAAGTAACGCGTATGCGAGCGAATCCGAGTACGTAGCCGGAGCGCCGTATGGTGACGTTGACGAGCAGACGGGGTCTCAAACTTTCTTAGTTGGTGCGCGGATTTACCTGAAGCAAAACTCTCGCGAACAGGTGAACTCTTCAAAGCTGACCAAGGGCTGCAGTGAACCGTTGAAAAATATACAGTGCAAACCAACCGGTGCAACTGTACATCTAACTAGTGAAAGTTAAATAAAAACCATTATTCAATTTATTATATATAAAGCCCTGTGTTATTATTTATCGCAAACGCATCAAATATAAATTTGTTGCACGAACCCACAGCTCGACTGAGCATTAGCCCGGCCAAGAAATAAGGTTCGTTACACTCTAAAGATAACTCATTTATTTCAGAGATTTTCTATATCGAACGACATTAATGATATCTGAAGAATTTTCATAAGATAATTATATCTTATATCTAGCTCCCATAGGAACAATAAGTTATCCTAGCTGAACTTACTAGTTATGATTATTATTATGATCTTAACATTTAGAACACAGATCAGACTACTATATCAAAAAGCTCCCATAAGAAAGATGAGTTTGTAACTTTTGCATAATTATGGAATTATGGAACTGGCTTATTATTTTGCTTCTTGATTTACATATAAATCTGTCAGGTAAGTATCGGAAATTTGGCATTAACCCACCAATTTCAAAGACAATCTAAATTTGATCACTCCATTCGATTTTGGTTACATTTTATGGGGCCCGATAGACGTTATAATAATGAGTGTCAGTGTGGGAGAAATTGTCACATCCTCTGAAGTTGTCTGTGGTATGAACGCCAACAGCCAACAAGGATGCAACAAAATAAAAGAACAAAGCGGATGGTGCAAACAGACACAGCTGTAAGTTGCATGAAATTATGCTTTAATCTAATTAGGCATAATTTGGCGGCAATGATGGCGATGGGCGCTGAGGAACCCCTAAAAAATGTCTGGGTTTGTTGCGGATTTTTGCAGTGTCCTGTTCGCCGATCCTTTGGGGCGGCAACAATTGAAATTGAAACTGCATTATGCACAACAACACAGCACAGCATACAACAGACACAGACGCCGCAAAGTTGTTGTTAGTTGATGACCTGTAATCTTATCAGCTGGCTTGCTTGGTGACTTCCCAAAACTTATTAGTAATTCAAATTTTTATAATATAATACTAAAATTGCCAATCATATTTGAGTTCGGGTTGTTTTCTCATAAGTTTTTTTTGTACTACTTAATTTACAGGGTATTGCATAGCGAACCCAACTGTTTGCTACTCGTGATGTTTTTAGTTTCCACTTGAAAGTTGGTTTTGTCGCTGCTCTTGCATTTCATTATGCCATTTTTGGTTACATTTTGCGACGCGTCTGTTGTCGTTTCGACTCGTATTTGCATTGCTTTTGTTGTTAATGCTATTTTGATTATGATTATGAAAATTTTGTTGGCTGCATGCCTGCGCAGACCTCTCACCACCCCCACCACACAATTCTCGTTATGCTACTGCCCCGCAGCGGCAACAGTTTTGTTTACATGGCTCATTGTTTGAGAGCAAGGCGTATCCGCAATGTTGTCCTTGCAGGACGATGTCGTCATGCACAAAACTCACTTAAATTCATATTTTAATTGCATTTGCTCACGAATCCTTTTCACTTCGAGATATATCATTGTATTATTATTTATTTGACTTTCTTTTCATTTTTTATGTGCTTTTTTATTGTCTGTTCAAACAAAATTGAGCAAAATATTTGTTCTATTTAATTATATTTACGAAAGTTTTGCACGTTTAAATGCAGTAAAAGGTGTTCGGCAAAGTCAACAAAAAGTTAATTAACAATGCATACACATCTAGAAATATATATATTAAAACCCACACGTAAAAGAATTTCGGGCACTTAAAAAATTGAATTCAATAAGACAAAGGACACATAAATTTGAGGACTTTTGCATATGCAGTGCATAAATGAGGCTTAATGCGGATGCTTTTACTTGCTGTTCCGTATATGTAATTACACTTACAAAAATGAACTGTAAAAGGACAGCAAGAGCTCAGCAAGGATGCAGCGTACGGGCCAAGCAGGGGTGGGTCAGATCGGGCTTGGTTGACAGTCAGTAGAAGCTGTTGATGCTGTTGATGCTGCTGCCATATGCGCTCACGTATTGCACGTATCATAAAAAGGATAACAATATAATCAGCTTAATGAGTGGCTCTGGCTGCTCCACAGTGCTGCGTGGTTGTCTTCCCGTCTGAATGTCGCTGTATGTGGCATGCGATAGCTGCGGGAGCTTTACTTTTACGGCTGCTGTTGTTGCTGCCTTTAATACACTGACACCAAAAACGGAGCGAGTACGCTGATTTCGTGCTATTGACAATTAATGAATGCCAATAAATAATAATAATAAATGCATTTTTCACAGTTTAAGATATTGTTTATTATTTATTATTATTACATTGTTTATTTTGTAACACGACTCGCCAAAGTGTGGCAGCTGGATTGAATTTTTCTAAGGTCGATTCAAAAATATTTTTGACGTTGTTAAATAAGAACTTTGAACTCTGCCAACTGAAAACAGAGTATCACTCAGTCGGTGACGTGCGATCGTAACGACTAACTTGTATTTTTTTTTTATGCACTGCTTTGTTTTCGCTTCACAGCGGGCTGGGGGGGTTGTTGCGGCAACGGCGACGGCGGCTGCTGCTCAGCGCTGGCTTCGTAGCTTGTGTTGTGGACCGCCGGCTGTGCTGCTGTTAAGCTTTGTGTAAGCAGCGTACTTTGTCTGCACTCGCCCCCAACCGAGTGTGCTATGCGGCAGCAGCCTTTGCATTGATTTACACACGCACACACGCAAAAGTTTAAAACAAGCAAACGGAAACGGAAGTGGGCTGCACGTGATGCTTGTTGAGGTGCCCTCGCAATGGAGTCCGTTCGCTCCTCTTCTATCGCAAACACTTGCGTCTTGACTTGACTTTTGTGCGTGTGTGTGTGTGTGCGTGTGTGTGTGTGTGTGTAAGTGTGTTTGTCGCACAGCTGCTTTTTATTACACTTGCAATATGGGACATGATGCGATGTCGTCTCGCGTTTTTACCGAACTCCGCCAACCCCCAAACCAAACCATCCATGCGCCGCTTGTTTGTTGCCCCTTGTAAATTGGTTAAAAGTTAATCCGTAAATTTATGACATGCCAACAGCCATTTGGGACTACGTAACGTCTGTCTGAGATGCTGTGCTCTCATTTTATTTTCTTTTCTTTTCTTGGTTTTTTTTTTGTTGGCTTTTGCTCCTCTTTACTTGCACTGTTGCGTGTCTGACTAGCTAAATGGATAATGATAATGGCAATTGCACTTTGAACTTGTAATTAATTGTAGATGTGGGTCTTAAGAAATGTATTAAATTTCTCTTAAAACGTTCGCTTAACTTTGTGAACGGCAGCCCTGCAACAGAATAAAACAAAGCAAAAAAAGGACAGAGAGAGAGAGAGAGAGTGGATATAGGGAGAGATATATATAGACAGAGAGAGAGGAAACATTAAAGAAGTTAATCGAAGAGCTGCGATAATATGTATTTCACTCAAGAATAAGAAAGTTTGCATTGGGATTAATGAAGTGGGTAAATTAAAAAGTAAGTGAGACTCCCAAAGTAAGGTATAAAGTAAGTTGTTCTCAAATTCGGGATTCACAAGTTGAAACACTTTTAATATCTGATTTTTATGCCTTACTGAAGAAAGCTTAAAAATTGTTCTTGCAGTTAAGTGTTAAGTAAATTTTATTTTATTCTCCACTGATTACTACTCCAACTGAAAGTAAGCTTAAGTTGGTCTATAATGTCCCAAAGGACAAAAACAGTATATCTGGGAATGATATTGATGTTGATGCCATTCTAACCTGCCATTGATTGCGAGCAGTTAATGAGCTCAATGCGAATAGTTAGAGGATATGCAAAGTACATATGATTTAATTATGGAAATCAGCAGTAGCTGCGGGGCATGCCACACGAGCCAATGCACAAGGGACTCAACGAAATGCCCGAATGCGTAAATTAGGCGGCATTGTTGGCCAATTCAAGTGCGAATTGCACAAGAAAGAACATTGCAGGACGAGGTACTTTAAAAAAGACGAAGAGGGCGGCTTTAAACTGTGACGGGTGCTTTTCAAGGGTGGTTAGCCGTAATCAAACAACCACCGTCGCAGGCCGCATGTCTGCGTCAGGGCAACCCGCGTGCCACTTGTTCGCGCTGTCATAGTGAATCCTCCAAGGATTTAACCCAATTTATGAATTTTCTCTCTTTACGTTTTATTTTATTTAGCATACCCTGCCAAAGGGTATTACAACTTTGTCATGGAACATGAAACGCATTGAAGGAGTCATCTTTCGCAGCAATATAAAATGGCTTCAAGAGCAACAATCGATCAAAAATCGAGCTCTTTTTCTGCTCATTACAATATCCAACTTAATAATCAATAAATATATTTTTTTTTTTTAATAAATAGTTCAATTGAATGGGAAAACTTTCACTTTCGTTCTGCAAAGTGTATTTTGTCTTCGGTGTGCCGCCGATAGCTGTTATTTTTTGTCGTTGTTTTTACCGTGGTTGAGCAAAGCAAAATATTTGATTTTGTTTAGCCGGATGCTTTGCTTTGCACTTCATTTTTCATGAGGCGCAAACCCGCCACCAGCAACGCGCTGCTAAATCAATGAGGCGCCGTGTGGCAAGCGGCAAGTGTCAATGTGAGTGGCAGCGGAGCGTTGCCCATGTGGTGCGGGGCCAGTGGGTTACGACCCTGACACCGGCAGCGGCAGCGACATTGACAGTGACAGGAACAGCGCATATTTTCAGCAGCAACAGGCCTTGACTGTGGCGCCTCGCCTGTCACCTTAACGAGCTTAATGAAGAACTCATTAATCATGCACACATTTCGCATTCATACGCGAACCCGAGTACTTGCCGCAACAAATCAATCCCTCAACCCACTTCAAGCTAAGAACACATCGCATCATATCCATCAATCAATCAATCGCTGCCGGTTTTGCATCTGACTTTGGTCGCCGGCCTGCAAACCGTAAATGCTTTTGTCAAAACATTTGCGGCCCATTTTCGTCTGCGGCCTTAAAGTATTATATACGCCTTGGTGCCCCGATTCCTGTCATGATTGATGTCCCTGTCCAGTCATTAATGCACTCTCCAACTCTCTACAAACACTGCTTGCCGATTTACTTCTAATAAGTGCCGCGATTGATGCACTCGACGACACGACTGTGCACAGAGTTGAAATCGACCAGAGTTCTTCCAGCAGTCCGTACAATCAAGTTAATCAGTTAAGAAAATAGTTAAATAGTTTTCATCCATAAATGAAAATTTCAAAATTAGTTATTGATCTAGCATATAATCAAGTAAGAATGCTGAAAATGAGTTAGCTCGACTCTGTGGTACTCTGAACCCAGTTGTTAACTTTGAAAACATGGCTATAGCGACTCGGCCGGGGTCGTAGATGCTTTTTTCTGCTTGCACCCACCCATTATCTATAAAACAGAGTTAAAGTTCCTTTCCATTACGATTGAAAATCTAGCAACTTTAATATCCAATTAAAATGAACTTGCAACGTTAGTCAGAAGTCAGCCAACAACTGTCATTCCATATTAAAGAGTTCGCTTTTATTCGCGGTAAGGCATTGCCATTGGGATCCACGCCAATTACTCATCTAACCGCAATTCAGCATTATGCGCTTACCACAAAATCAGAAAATCCGCAACTTCGTTCGAAACTGAAAATGCACGAGAAATCTACAGCTCTGTTATGCATAGATGCAGATAAAGATGCACGTAGATATTTTATTGCAATTTCAGCAGAAGGCTGCGTCTAAACCTCAATTGACGACTTGACTTAAGGGGTGATCCCAAACCCAACCCACCTCACCCTCGCCAGCCATTGAAATGACATTTAAATATTTTGCAGCATGCCACAAAAGCTGTCAGCGAGGCGAGGAAGCACTGCGAATTGTCGAGAAAAATGTGGTCCGGTGGCTTGGATTTGGATGTGGAAATGGCTGGTAAGCTCTTGATATAGAGACATTGAAAGACGCTGACTTGACAGACAGAAAGCGCAAATTAGTGGTTGGGATTTCAAAAAGCACACACAAAATGAAAAAAAAATATGATTCTAGTAAAAGAACAAGAGAATATCATATCTATGGCTGTCCGTGGCTGACATCAAAGGACGCCCGTTTCGTAGTCAAATTGCTTAATTACTTGTAAACATGAGTTGCCAACACCTCGACAAAGGGAGCAGAGCGGCAGCTATTAATATTTCCGCATAGGAGACTGTCGTCCTAATTCGGTGCTATTAACGCCTTGACGCCCGCCAGCCACGCCCAGGACTCTTAATTTAATTAGTTGAGCCGACGACGCCTGGCAAGTGTACTGGAATCGAATCCATGTAAATTTTGTCAACTTTTTAAGTGAAAAACTTCAAACGAATTTTCTATTAGCGCATCTACATAATTTGAATTGTGTAGACGACACATTGACTGGCCAGCAAGTGACATTTACTTTAGCAGGTAGATTGAAAAATGTATTCAGCACACTTCTCAGAACTCACGAGAGAACTTCTTAGATCTTTCTAGTGTTAAGCGAGGTCAATTTAAAAAGTTGTAATGACGCTCTTATAAGGAAAAGGTTTCGCAGAACAAGCAAGAATGGGGGGCAGAGAGGCCTCTGACAGGACCTGAACCGTATTGTGGCATAGGAAGACACGCAATACGACAGAGGCGAAAACGGAGCTGGGCAGAGGCACCGGGACTCCGACAAGCTAGAAGAAGAGCAGGCTTAGTTTACTCACCGGTCTATTGCCAGGACATTGTAGACTGAGAAGTCACCTAACCAAATTAGGAATTAATAGTAGCGATGTATCCAAGTTGTGTGGAAGCGAGTAGGAATCCTCAATGCATATCCTAGCAGAATGTGTCGCCTTAACTAGGAAAAGATGCAGCATCCTGAAATCTCAGTACAGAGAAGCCTTTAACCCAACAAAGATTCTAGCATTCGTGTAGAAGCTAGGATTGATGGATGAGCTATAGGCTCAGAAGGGGACACAATAGACCTTATAGGTCGCAGTGCTCGTTCCCCAATCATAATAATAAGTAATTATAAACATTAATCTCACAGTAATATGAAATAATGTATAATTTTAAATATATTACTTTTGCTTTCAATATGATCATTAATTGTTGACAATTAACAAAAATGTGTACTTTGAAAATATAAAGAAATTTGTGAAAAAAATATAGAAACATTTTCAATTTGGCTGGCTTTAGTTTGTAGTGTTTGGTCTGCGCCTTAGTCAGTTTCAGTTTTATTACGACTATTCGTGCTTACTTTATGGCCAAAACAGAAAGTGGAATGGGCTAAATCAAAATGGAAAACTAAACCCATGCAATTTGCAGTCGCTGTCTGCATTGCGTTATTTACGACGCATAATCGCATTTTTATTTAATTTGAAATCGTCTCTTGCATTTTTAATGACACTGACGTGTCAATGCGACAAAAAAATATGCTCAAAAAAGAGAAAAAAATATTTGGAAAGAACCGACAACTGCGACTACTGGGATGGCCGTTGTCCTTTGGCATTGATTCAACTGTCCACTTCAGGGCCAAAGTCTAGCCATTTGGCTGAATGTCAACGCATCAATTTCGATTTCAACTTTTATTTTTTTTTTGCTGATGTTTTTAATTTCAGTGCTTAAATTACTTTTGCGACGGGCAGACAGCAGATCGCGAACTAACGCTGTTTATGATTGACATTTGCGTCTGAGCCGAACTTTTAGTTTTGCAATTAAAATTGGTTGCTTGGCAGTGGCTAGGACTGAATTTCGCTTGTGTTGCCACATTGAAATGCCACTCAAATTATCTAAGCAAAAGAATTCAATAAGAGTTTGAACAAAAATGCAAAATATTTATTTTTCTTTAAGTTCTGGCAGTTATTTTAAAGATATTGGATTTGTTTCTTAGATCTTAATTGAAAACAATTTTTTTCTCTTTTTATTGTCGTATTTATTACATTTGATGTATATTTGTATACAATATACATAGATTATACATAGTCGCTGTACAATGTGTAAGGATTGTAGAAACTGTTATCTTTATGGTGGTGTTAAGTGTTGGCACACTTTAAACTTTATTTTACAGGACTTGTGGTACCTTCTGCTTGGCTCTGCTCCCCGTTTTTGGTGCGAACTGTCAGTGTCATAAAGCTGGCAATATGTTAAGTCAACTCGAAAGCACTTTTGCTTTATGTTGGTCGAATAAAACTTTAGTGCAGGCTGGGCCCAGTCGCAAACATGATGACTTGGCCAACGACTTGGATTTGGACTTGTACAACGGACAGGCAGCAAACATGTGAGTCACGCCCCAAGGCCAGCATCGTCTTCTAAAATGGGGGCTGGGTTTTTGGGTGTTGACTTCTGGGTGTGTGATATGAACAGCTACACTTGACTTGAAACTAAAATCTAATAACACTTTTAGCACAAATACATGTTAATGTGACCCCGAGGAGTCACGCACACACACACACTCTGCAATTTTCTGGGTTGACTTTCATAATTCTTGTGTTGAAGCCATGGCAAAAAACTTGCTCATAAAAGCCAGCCACAAAGTTGTTTTCGGCCAAACGATGAAAATAAAGCAAAAGGAAATCATCTAGTTGAGCCTGCTCGAACAGACGATGTCCCCTCGCATTTAAGGACTAAGTTGCTGAATTGAAGAAAAAAAGGACTAGTTGTCCAAATAGATATATACACAACAAGAATTGTAAATATTCCGATAAATAAATAGAAATATACAGAAATGAAATATACATATATATAAATATATATATATACATATATATTTAATAACATTTTCAGAGTCTACGTATATATACATAAGGCTGTAGAGATATGCATATACCCGTGTGGATAAAGTGGAAAGAGAACCAACGGAAAGGAGCTGCCAACCTGTGGCAAGTTTATGCGGCATTATTAGCCATAGTAAAAGTTGGTTTTTAGCTACTGCCCGAAATGTTGTACCTGCTTTATTAGATTGCGGCTGGGCTGCTGGACTACTCGGACTCATAAACTTTTCGTGCCACTTTGTCTGCGCATTAAAGTAAATGCCGAGAGTTCTCAAAGCAACAACAATAACAACAACAACAATTACATCTCCAACAACAACAATAATCGCATTTTGCGCAAGTTGCAAAAAATACAATAAAACTTGTAGACCCAAAAATGCAAAAGTTAGCCAAAAATGCAGAGCTTTTCATTCTTTTCTCTACATGTATATAGTAAATATAGGCTTGTACATTTATGTGTGTGTGTGTGTGAGTGTGTGTGTATGCGTATACATTTTGTTTAATATGCGGCAACATTGAAAACTTTGTTTGTTGCTGTGTGAAAACTTTTGCGCCAACCGACAAAACAAAAATACCCGAAAAAGAATACCAACAAGAAAATTAAGGAAGGAAAAAAGTTGTAATTGTTGTTGAGGTAAGAAATTTTGTTATGGGTATTTATAGACGCAAAACCCTTGCGGCCAGTTGTGCAACAAATTTGTTGGAAAGGCTCTCAGCAAATCAGAAAATGCGCAACTTAACTCACAGCTCCGAGATCAATGCTGAATTGCAAAAATAAAAATGAATAAATAAATGCAGAAATATTTGTTACACATTCAAGAAAGTTAAAGCCCAGTTAAAAGCTGAAAACCAATGCCAAAGTTAAGATATTCAACGGAATTTTAATTAATATGGCAACATTAATATTTGATGGACAAGCAAAAGGGTTCTTTGCCATGTTAAGTAGCCATTTAATATGTGAGAAGTCAGTAAGGGATCAGTGCGAAATGCATCTGTGTGTGTTTGTGTGCATATCTGTAAACGTATTAATATCCGTTTATAGCTGTGACCAACCATTTAATTGGCAATATGCAAATAGTTGTGCGTATGTTCAACGATTAATTATCGCAAGTGCCACCGCAACACTTCAGTGAAGTATTCGGGGGTATTCCGCTCATATCATGGCAGTCAAAAGTTCTGCTCGTTGACGTACTTATTTCTCCCCCCCCCCCTGCCTCTCTCCTGCCATTGGCATATTTATGGTAATTAATTTCACCATTAAGAGCTGTCATAATTCAAGTAGCCGTCAAGGGGGTTTGTTGGAGACGCGGCTTGAAGCTTAGAGCTTTAATGAGGGACTGCCAATCAGTTACATTCCCAAAGAAATATACGATCCGATGGCAAAGAAACCGTGACAACATATCATCAAATTTCAGCTATAATATTCCACAGAACAAACAGCAAAAGTATCAGATTAATTTTGGAAATGTTTGTAATGCATACCAGAGAGCGAATCACATGTATCTGCTGTAAGATATCAATACAGTTACCGATATACAGATATGTGGCCTAACCTGCTTATCAAATACGTGTACCACCCATCATGGAAGTATATCGCATCCCTTGCTTTTTCTTGGCATCGTCACCTGGCAACCGCGCCACTAATGAGACATCAAAGCGACCAGGGATTTGATTTACTTCTGGTTTCCCCTTAAGGTTTGAGTTGAACTAATACCTTTGGCAGCAGCAAAGACACATTTGCCTTCCTGAACAAACGAGGCGCAAACATGAGCCAAATTTGTATAAAATCAATACGATTTGTTCTCAATAAGTATGGCATACTTATTGGGTACTTTGGAAATATGGTTTGAATAAAAAGTGAATCATTGAGGCGCAAAGTTTTGCTAATAATAGTTCGTGTTAGGTGAATATCATTAAGTATTACAGGCCAGAACTATATTTAAAGAAATGTTATCTAGGCCAGAGTGACTGACTAGGAGATACCCTATACACAGCCTCACATACGTATATGCATTCATTGTAATGCTGGTATTCCAATAATGTCTCTGTGCTGAAGGTCAATGTAAGATCTGAAGTCTGGTTTTTAATTGGGGAAGTGCTACAAACATTTAATGTACATATATACCCATAAATATATGTAACTCCTTTTGAATATATATATTTAATATTTAAAGGGTGAATGAGATTTAAATAAATTGAATAAAGTTTCAACGGTTTTGCTGTTTAATGAAACGATTTAAAGAGTGTCTCATTTGTGGCATGGTTTAATGTGCAACAAATGAAGCAACAAGCCAGAATCTGGCAGGTTTGCACATTCTCCACACACACACAGCTGCAGAGAGTTTCCCAGTGGAAATGCAATGCATTTATTTATTTTAATTCCGCCACAACACTTCCGTTGTACAATCAATGCACAACAGGCGACGCAATGGGCCATGCGACGCATTCTGCGTGTCACATATGTATATACATATAAAATAAAACACACACATATGTATATATATGGCTGGATTGTAGCATTGTTCGCTTCTGTGGCAAGTGCTAGGCAATCGCTGATCACTTTTCACACACAAAGGCACAAAAACAATAAATGCAAATGATGATGACGACGCCGCGCTGAGTACAATGCCAGCTGTAGTGGTCCAGCTTTAGCTCCAGCTCCAGCTCCAGCTCCAGCTCCTGCAATTTCTGCTGATGATGACCAGACGGCGACGCGCCCATCAGACGGCATTATTGCCCCGGGGCCACGCCTTTTGGCCAGTGAATGAACAGCCAACAAACCGCCGCAGACATGGAAATGCATTAAAAATTCACAATTTGCAGATTATTTTTAACGATTTTAAATACACATGAAACGTGGCTTTTCGGCAAGTCCACGAATCCAATGGATCACAAGCGTTGCCACCCCTTTTTATAAATGTGCATTTTTTTTTTATGTGTTTGTGTCTCGGTTTGGGCTGCGCCTAGCGGAAGCAGCCGCAGCAGCCAAACGGAAGTTGCATGAGCAGAAGTGGTCAAAATGGATAAAACAAATCTGAATACACAAAATCAGACATTCAGAGTCCGGCAATAAATGCAAATAATTAAATGTTGCAAATTGTGTGATTTTAAGTATATGTATTTAAAAAAAAAAAAAAAAAAAAAATTATCTTAAGTTCTTGCAGGCCGGAGACAGACTGGTAATCATGTCTATATAATGGGAGGCGTTGCATAATATGACAAATTTATAGTAACATCGGTATAGACATAAGATAGAGTGAGCTTGAGCAAAATTAATATGTGTATAAAGATTCAGTTTTAGTTTTACAGACTCCCATCAAATACTATTCTCCATGTTGTCCCTTAATTTTGTAAACTGATTTAAGTTATGCTCAAACTATTATTTTATTCAGTCACAGTTCCGATCCGTATTCTCTATCCTATTAGACAAATATTTCAAAATGTAATTGAGCTTACCAGCTTATGAAAAGTATACATCAATTGTATTCCAACTGTGAAGCTTGGCCAAACTTGCTTGCTGAGAACTTTTACGCTGGCATCAGAAGCAAAATAAAACGCTGGCAAAGCTGATTGGCGCAACTTTCAATTGTTGTTGTTATTATTATTATGCACTGCACTTTAATTACACACTTGCGGTCATTTAAAATTATTTGGCTCAAGTTGCTTGCCACAGCAGCAGCTGCTACAAATCGCACGTCGCCCCGCTCCGTGCCACCCTCAGGACTTTTGTATTTTTCACTGGTTCGTTGCGCTTTGGCGCTTATCTGGCAAAATGAATAAAACCGAAGAAATGAAAATGAAAATGAGAATGAAAATGGCAAAGTTAACACTTGTTAAACTTTCAACGAGGGTCGTTGTTGTTTTTGTTGTTGTTGTTGTTGTTCATCTTTTTATTGTTGTTGATGTTGTTTGCAAATTTTGTAAATTATACGAGCGGCGCAAACAAAGTTGCCCAAGAGTGCCTGGCGAATAATTAGCCCCGAAAATAACCGTGGGGCATAAGTTCAAGTGCAACAATGTGCAACAAAGTTGCACAGCGCAGACAAATCAAAAACTAGTTCACAATGTTGCCAGTCCCCTCCCTCTGACCCGTGAGCTGCCATGCCCTTAAGCAGCTGTAATGCAACACGACTCAGTTATCTTTCCCTTCCCAACACCTCTCCTTCTCCGTCCGTTTGCTACTCTCGCACTGCACTGTAAACAAATTTATTATTTGAATAATTTTAATTCAATAATTTAATAATAATAATTTAATAATAATAAAAATCCTTTTTATATCTTTTAGATTTAATTTGTTCTCCATTTTAGTTATGGAATTGAATAATAATTACATTTTTTACATAGGTCAACAGTTAAAGCCGAAATTTTTCTCAGTGTCAAAATCCTTGCAGCATGTAGCACCGGCCACAGCAACTGTTGCCACAATTGACAGCAAATGCAAAGGCGCTTGGCATGCGCTGCATGTTGCCAGCTGCAGGTTGGGGTCGTGAGGAGCGCCGCAGAGCTGAGACAGTGATAGCGAAGTTGAGACGTAGACATCCCAAACGCATAAATTGTTTATAGTTTTTCACAACTGTACACAAGGTGGGCGACTCCGACGAAGGAAGGAGCGAGGGGTGGTGCAACATTTAAAATGTGTCGCCGTTGACTTCTTTTGCGTTGGCGTCCAAGTTGCCGACACGTCGCTGCCGTTGACAAATGCCCCAGCCACATGCGCTGTTAACTAAAAGTGTTGGCCCTGACTTTATCACTTGGCCAGCCACCTATCTGCTAACTGCTAACTGGTATCTTGTTTATATCTACCTCAAAGGCCAACCAATCAATGCTAAATGCATTGCAAATATGCAACAAATTGCAACGCTTTATACCCTTCTGCTGTGTGGAACTCTTTTCATTTGCTGTCAGCAAGGCTTGCTGGACATATTAGATATAAATACACATATACATATGTATATGTATATATCAGGTTAGAGCATTTCAGTTACGGCTTGCAGACCCATTCGCTTTCAATGCCTTTGCTGATTAACTGAGCATGTCTTGCCAATGACTCTGCGAGGCAAATCAATGATCCACTGGCTCTTGGGATTGCGTGATTATGAATACCCATTTAGCATTTGGTTTGCAAATGAATCCGTGGAAGTGAAAGCAGTGGCACGAGTCCATTTCACTGGAAATTTATGCTTTCGATTCAAAAAAGTAATTCTTCTAAATGTGACCAATTCAAAAACTTATCATATCATAATGTATATATTCATTTTAAAACTGTTGGCATACAAATAATTATTTTAGTAGCGTTATCTAAGATAGAAATATAAAAAAACAATCAATATTAGTCAGATATTCTGTGTGTGTATGATATTTAATTAATCTTTAGTGCGGAGCTAAATCGAACCAGTTCACATTCACACCCTGTAAGCTATCAGCTCGCTGGCAACTGTGAATCATCTCTTATCAAATCAGCACATTTTGGTTAACCACCGCAAAGCCCACAAAAACAAAAAGTGTCCAATGCGAAAGCGTCGCTTTGCAACCGCAACTGTCCGCAGCTGTTGCAAAGATGCCTCGAGGCTGCTGGCGCGTCGTACGTGGGTCTCTGGCGAAAACCCGACTGTCAAATTAAATTAATAAACACAACAATTGGCACAGGCCTCAGATCCAGAGCAGAGCAGAACAGTACAGAACAGAACTGAGCAGACCAACTGTCCACTCACACGGCGCTCATAACAGGGGAAGCAGCGACGGCAAACGGGGACGGAGGATGGCAATCGTAAATGAAATTTTTTCTCAAATTGAGTTTGGGGCAAGTACTCAACTTTTGGCATGCCCCCGGCTCGCAGCTGTACTCTGTGCCTGATGAGAGCAGGGAAAGGGAAATGGGTAGCTGAAACTCTGTTCGGCCTGTGCCTTGGCCATGGCATTTTGTATTAATTACAACATAGCCGGCGGTAAGACCGCTCAAAAAGTTTCAACATAATTGATTTCATTTTTATTTTCAGCGGATTGTGTGATGAGTGCCGGGAAAATGCGAAAAACTGGGAAAAAGAAGGATGACGTCGGAACTTGGCAAAAATTGGGCGCCCTTTGTGACGCCTGCATTAAATTGATTTAATTATTGGCCAGCCAAAAGATGCGTCCAGCCATTTTCAGTGTCAATTGTATTTTTTAAATTTTTTTTTAATTTACTTAAATACCACAGAGGAAAATCTTTGCATCTTTTCTGGAACACCATTGGAATTAATACTGTATTTTATATAATCGAATTAAATATATGAGGCTCTAGCTAAGCACCAATTATGATGGAAATTAGTTGTACAAATTACAAAAAAGTGAAAAACAATCTTCATATTTTGTTTTTGATATCTTTTTATATATTTACATGAGCAAACTATAAATCCATACATATATATTATTAAATTTTAATTGAATTTTAATATTTTATATTGTACTTGTACAAAATGTAGGGTATTGCAAATCGATGGAGTTTTTTTTTTATATACGATCATTGTCCTCCGAGTTGGTTATTTCATTTCACATATTTGCAGATTGAGTTACGGCCATTGTCATCATTGTAGCTCTTTGCCTTTACCATTGCCTTCACTGCAATTTGAGTCGTTGCTGTTGCATATCCGTAGCATGTGTCTGGTGCTTATCCTGGAAAAGGCGTAGTCCAAGTCGAACTGATTGGATTTCACTTAAATGCAACTCCGCTTCGGGACCACCTGTTTGATGGTGTGCGAGCAGTTTGGGCTACAGTTACTGTGAGCTGTCAAAAAATTAATATTAATTTGATGTACACAGTTAAAGGCCGAACAACATTTTCTATTCGGAAGTTGAATCGAAACATTCTTGTTTTCTTTTTAATATTATTTCGAATCTATTTTGTTAGTTAACAAACTAACATTAGCTCATATTTATTATTTTATTTATTATACTAAAATTAATGTTTGTAGATTTATGGCTGAGCTCCTATGGAGCATGCCTTATGATGATCATCGATTTTGTACCTACTACATTTGGTGGATTTAGTGCAGCTCTTGCATGCAGTACAGGACACCTATCGATCATTGACGCTATATTGTCGTATTGAACAATATCAAACATTTAGGAAAATATTAGAAAATATCAAATTTTTGTTAGCAAATAAATTGCCAAAAATCACCACCATTTTTTTTATTTATATGAATCATCAAGAATTAAATGCTTTCTGAGGAACGAATACTTATATCCTTATATTAATTTACATAGTGTACTATTTAATTAATTACATAAAAGGAAATTAAAATTTCCTCATAAAACGTTGCATACAGTTTCTTAATTCCATAATTACATATATCGACGATATTTCAAGAATGGAAATAGTAGAAAAGAATTTCAACGATTGCAAAAATGTTTCTGACGATGTAATACAATAATGTATTATGAAATGTCTTGTAAAAAAGCAATTTAGATCCTTTTTTTTTTTTTATATGTCAATTTAATTTAATATTGATCAACCTACTGAAAGGTTATAAAATATTGTTTTGAAGATTGACTACATAATAACAGGGAATTTAAATGAATAACATAAACAAATAATTGGTTGTAACATATTACAATATTACGTAACATCAATTTAACATTAAATATAACATTTGTTACATCATAACGATACTATTAACGCCCAACAGTCCAGAGGTCACTGGTGTGGAGGCGCTTTAAGCGTCTGCGGGTTTTATTCGACCCTAGTGTCGAAGCCAATGGGTTAACATGGTTATGTAACCGGTCAATGTAACGACTTGTATGTCGGTTTATTTGACTAATGACTGTCGGTACACAGAAGTCGCTGTGCAGCGTCATATTGCGCACATAAGGTGGAGCACCAGAGATGTCTCTTAGGACCTTGTTCTGCAAGACTTGAATTTTGTTAACCCAAGATTTTGCCGCTGTGCCCCAAAATGGAATCCCATATGTCCATGTGGGCACAATGATACTCCTATAGACCAGCAGCTTGTTGCTCAAGCTGAGTTTGCTGGATGGCTTCAGCAAACAGTTGAGTTTCGCCCTTTTGGATCTACACACTGCTGCCGTGATCTATATGTGTTTGCGCCAGGTAAGTTTCCTATCCAGATACATGAAAACATGGTTCCCCTGAGGTATGATCGTGTTGTTAAGTCGGACGCTTGGACAGTTTAAACTCCTGAGCGCAAAACGTACAGTGCTGAGACTCTCATTGATGCAGATGTTCCACCGGTTGGCCCATGTACTAAAACCATCCAAGAACATTTGCGTAACCGCTGCTGCTCTCCAAGCAGTGGAGGAGTTAGCAAGGAACACAGTGTCATCCGCGTATGTGGCAAGCAGCGTGTTTCTGGCTACCGGAATCGGCAAGTCCGCGGTGTACAATGTGTACAAGGCAGGTCCGAGGACACTCTGCGGTACGCCCGCAGGTCATCATGCCATACGCGATCAAACGCTTGCTGCATTTAGATCCTAATTCGTCTTATCTAAACAAATTATTAAGTTTGATTTGGAAGCATTTAGTTCAATTTGTTCGAAAATTAACTTATGTATCCATTTTCTTTCAGACACCACTAAATTATGAAATATCTCGAAACTCTCGGATAATTAAATCTGAAAAACTGTATACACCAATTAACCAGACAATTTTCTTGTTACATTCAATATAAAAAAGAAGCATCAATAAGTATCAATTACCGTTTTTAATGATGATTTTCTTTCAGTAGTCGTGCTTCAACCTGAAAGTGCACAAAAATGTTCCCCCAATGGGAGGTAAATTTGGTCTTGAAAATAGCTGAAACGCTTAGATCAGGGTTGGGCGGCCTTCGGGCTTGCTAGTCTTAAACTATCATTGCTTGGCCAGGCACATTCTTTTTCGGGCCAAATAACGACCAAAACGAAGGATAACAAAAGAATAACACAACAACGGCAAGGACATGGACGATATTTTAATGACATGTATTATGAACTGTGTACATTCCAACTATGCAATCGCACAGACATTATGTATGTATGTGTTGCAATTGGTTTTGAGTGAAAAAGGATACAGCAAAGGATACACACAAGGTGCACAAAAATGGGAAATTGCGTACATACGATGTACTTGGCTCACAAATTGAAACCGAAGACGTTCGTTGCGGCGTAAAATTCAACAGCGCCCTTCATGCAGGGCCTGTAAATCATGTGGCCCACAGGATATGCGCCAGACCCAGATACACACACACACACACACATTTGCATAAGACACATGGAATCAACAATAAACTCACCTAAAATGATGTACTTAATTTTGGCTTTTTCTATTTAATAAACTGCTTGCAGAAAATGAAAGAGACAAATATAGTGTGCGAGAGAATGAGATAGCATTGGGAATGCAAATGCTTGGTTAAAGTGCGCCGAGAGATGCAAAATCCGTGTCCAGTACGACCAAACAGACTGCACAGCAGGACGTCTAGACGTTGACGTTGGCGTCCTCGACTGCGATAAGCATACGCCAGGCGCGGCATTATTATAATGCTACGTGGCCATTATCCGAGCAACGCCAACGAAAAATCTCATCAGGACATCTTTGTGTGTGTGCCACAGACAGATATGATCAGCCACCTTACCACACCACACTACTTCAGACCACAGGGCACCACAGCAACAGAACCAGCACCACCACCACCACCGCCCCATTGCTGCTGGCAGAAACTGGAGCGCTGTTGCTGCAGCAGCAGACGGTTCCCAACCATATCAGAGGTGCTGCATCGAGCGCACGCTCATAAAATGTTGAGCCCGACGTTCCCAGACGACAAATTTGCTTAGAATTTGAAATGCACGGCACAGTCAAGAGCAGCAGACAGCATGGAGAGAGAATAAGTGACAGTAGAATGAATACATACCAAACCTGCAGTTTTTATTATTATTATTATTAATATTATGTAGCTTTTTTTTTCCTGGCAATATTTTATCAGTTGCAAGTTCAAGTTCAGAGTCTATTGTGAACATGCATGAAATGGAAACCTTTAAATTTACGAAATACGAATTGTGTTGGCAAGATTACTATAATGTTAATATTACTTACTTCAGTCAGTAAATTTAAATACTTATATTATAAAACTTCATTCGAACAACAACGCGACTTATTCGGCGGTCGAAGACAGATTGCTACATGCTGTGATGAAATTCATTTCACGAATGAAGGAACTTGGCAAAACTTAAGATAAGCAAAATGAGAGTTCCCAGATTGTTAGATTCCATGCACAATTACAGCAGTTTGATCACTGAAAATCATTTACATTTTATTGTTTTTTTTGCACAAATTTATGTAATTAGGATCAACAGGCAAGTCGATATAATCAGTCTGTCTGTGTGTCCGCCAATATAAACACGCGGACCTCAGAGCTTATAAGGGCTAGATACTTCAAATTTAGAATATTAGTTCACATATACCAGGCGCAGATCAAGTTTGCTTCATTTTATCGATATCGTGCTCAATTTGTCGAATATCGATACACTTTGATTTCCGATACCGAATAAAAGCTACATCCTTAAAGGCAGATGCTTCTAATTAATACATAACATTCATAAGCATATTGTTGATCATCTCGAGAAATTTGATCAAGATGGGATAAGAAACAACAAGGTTATAGTCGACAATAAGTTCTATTATTGAACTCATTCCTAAAAGCAGCTGCAAACATTTTCTCTACATTTGTCGCAAGCAAGGATTCGGCACAGCACAGAGAAAATAACAAAACAAACAGCGCACAAGAGATGAAACAACAACACCAAGCATGGGCGCTGTAAGAATATCTACGAAAATAGACAAAACTTTGAACCACTGAAACAACAACACGTACAAACACAGTTATGAGAGCACACGAAAGTAGAGAAGCGAGAGTAATAAAGCGGTGTTAGAGCACACGAAAGTAGAGAGAGCGAGTGTAATAAAAAAACCGCTATAACAACAACAATGCGAAGTGATCAAGCATGCAATTTCAAACAATGAGAGCGAGAGCACCAAGAGCACTCAAAAAAAAAAAAAAAAACAAAAACAAAACTGTTTGTGCGAATTGGGTTATTTTGTTTTGTGAATTATTTTAATTTCTTGTATTTAGATGGTGTATGCGTTTATTCAATTTTCTTTAATATGCATAGGTTTAGTTTACAGTATTGTTGCTTGTTTTATGTGTTTGACAAATTAAATGCTTAACATATTTAATTTGTCGTATGTTGCGCGTATCTCTTTTGCCAATGCACAACCGACGAGTGATAAAGCGAGAGTGAATTAGATAAATTTGCATGTGCAAGGCAAAGATAACAATTAGGGATGGGCAAGCGAATGACGTTGCCAAACTACGTTACATTTTTAATCGATGTTGTACTTAATTATTTGTTGGCTGCTTCTGCCTCTGACAAAAACAAAGCTGTTAACCGCGCTCTTTATGCTCACAAGAATAACAATTTTTATGATTTGTTAAAATTTAATAACAATCACGAACTGGACACAGCACAGCAAAAACACAACCGATCACAGCAAAGGCTAAGACAGTTATTTAAATAAAAGCAATCTTTCGCTTACTCTTCAGTGGCTGTGCCTGCCATAAGAAATGAGTGTTGAACTTTTTAGAGCAAAATTTGTACAGAAAAAAAATTTGTGAGAGTATGCCTTAAAAAAGAGTTTCAAAATAATTTTATTTTACTGGTAGGTGGCAACGCTAGTTACAAATGAAAAGCGCATGGTGAGATGGTTCATTCGGTGCCAAGAGCTCGACCGAAACTCATGTTAAGCGCCCAACTCATTAAAGTCGTAAAATCATATAATCTGTAGTGAAGTGAATGTTGTGTTATTTAAAAAACCAGATAATAATAATAAATAAACAGTTAAATTAATAATAATCGTCGTTCGTGAATTACTTATAAATAGTTAAATATTTGGGTGCCACTCACATATATACAAAACAAATAACTACACAAAGATCTAACTTGAACAATAGCTATCCCATGCCGGCTATGCACTTCAGCATGCTCAGAAAGCCCCTACCGCATATACATATAGCAATTGAGCATGAATAAGCTCTATCTCTCTCTCTCTCTCTTTCTTTTATATATGTATATGTTTATGCTAACACCAAATTTGTACATATACATTTATGTATAACTAAAAAATTTGCAAAAATTTGTTTGGTTTGTGGTAGAGACTGACACCCATATCTCTTATTATATTTTCTTATTTATCTTTTCTCTTATACCATATTTTAATCGCAGAGTTGGTTTTCATTGCTCGCTACCCAGTTGGAAACGAGTGAATGAATATTCTTTACCGTATGCATTCTGTATGCATACAATGTTATTCATTGCCTAGTAATAGTAATGCTATATACAGAGTTTGAGAATAGTATGGTTACTACAGTGACCATGCTTATGGAAAAGTAAAGTATGGTTTGTGGTATGGATTCGATTATTACGATATAGATTACGAATCGAATTCCTAATGGGAATTTTCGCTGCTGGGGCTTGTGCATAATTCAAAAAAATAAACAAATAAAATTGATTTTTTTTTATTACTAATGTGTCATTGTATGTATGCATATATATGTATACGTTATCTCAAACCTTTAAGTCGTAGGGAAGCTTTTCAGTTTTCAATTAATCTATAATATTGTCGCACAGCAGTGCGAATCATTTATTTGTTTAGTTCACTGGTTATCGTTCTGTGCGATCGAACAAATTATATAAATAAAAATATTTATACGTGACACACACGCAACTTACCAAGAATGGCTGAAAATTTGGAATTAAGTGATGTACGTATTCATGAACTCTACAATATTTTATATACCAAATCACAGAGATCTAATTTCAGATGTTTAATTACGGAAGTTTTTATGATTGTCGTAAGTTAATAAGGAGGAATAAAACCGTAGTGGCAATTCCATTAGATCAGACCGATATAGAACCCCTATCGACTATCAAGCATGAGAATATTATTGAAATATATGGAATCTTACATTTAAACGAAGGCGGTGATCACATACTTATGGAATATTCGGATTGTGGATTTCTGGATAGTTACTTACATGGGAAGGAGCAGCAAGAATATTCATTGAAAGATGTATTCACCTGGACGCTTCAGGTCTCCCAGGTAAGGTACATATTTGATGGCATGTGCAATTAAATAAATTTTATTCTTCTATAAGGGTCTTCGATACATCCATTCCTTGTCCCCTATCCCGTTATTTAAAGATATATTTATGGAGCATCTTATGCTATCCCATAGCAATAGAAACATAAAAATCTGTGGAATTCATCGGAGATCGAGGGATTCTATAGGTAGCATGTATGATTCACCCGAGGTACTCTACAAGTATATTAAGATACATATACAACCAGCTTAATTTTGTCTTCATGCAGGTGCTAAGAGGAGAAAAGGCCAGTCACAAATGCAACGTATACAGCTTTGGTATTATCTTTTGGGAGTTGATGTCGCGCAAGATACCTTTCTGTCACGTTGATTGTCCATGGTATATGATTAAAGAGTATGTTTTAAAAGGTAAAAGATACACCAAATAGTGTAAGAACGCAGTTGTTAAATCTTGATTCGTAGGGGAACGTCCGAAACTTAATGAAATACAAATACCAAACTGTGAGCAGGTTAAGGAATTAATGGAAAAATGCTGGAATTCCGATCCGGATGAGAGGCCCCTAATGGATGAGATATGCTCAGCAATCGAACATTTTCTTAAGTAGGATCCTACATGAAATAGACCATTTAAAAATGTTATATCAATTTTATAATTTATATGATTGTAGTAGTACTTCGGATCAAAACATAAGTGCTAACACAGGAGCAGTTATGGACTTTGCAGGTATCACAGGATTACACGAGGTATTATCCCTAGCACTACAGAAAATCATATCGATTCATTAAAAATGTTGTGCGCTGAAAACTATGAATCATTTTACAGGAATTGCGAAGCGGCAACTTTGGCGTTACATTCAAGGCGACGTGGTACTCCCAGACAATTGCTGTGAAGAAATTGAAACACATTAACATTAACAATGAAACCATCAAGCATCGAGTTATGGAGCTAACGCGCATATATTATTTTGGAAATAATGTAAATATATTTGGAATCGCTATGAATGGAGAATCTACATATTTACTTAAGCAATACGTAGAGGGTATATCCCTTTATGAGGGTATACACGTTAAAAAGATAAACATTACCATTGAAATGGCCATAAATTGGATGTCTTCTGCTGCTGAGGTACTTTCTATAACTTATATACATTCACAGATATATCACCTAACTTACATATTGTCATTTGTAGGCCATAAAGTACCTGTTGTGTAAGATGAAGCTAGACCCCCGTTTCCTTTGTAATTTGAAGTCTAGGAATCTGATGTTCCGTGATAAGTTCGAATACTTGAAATTGTGTAATTTTTGCCTTGATTTCGACGATGAAAAAGTGTTGAAAAACAATTTAGATAGGTCATATTTATCACCGGAGGTTCGTAAGTCACTAAACCATTTATTATTATCTACATATTAATTTATTTGTAGCCAATCAGAGAAGGATATTACACGGATCAGAGTGTCATATACAGCTTTGGTATTATCTTCTGGGAGGTATTGGCACAAAAGAAGCCTTTCGTTGAATATAAGAATCCATTACAAATTATGAACGCTGTCAGAAAAGGTAAGGAAGTTGACCATTTACCGAAAAGGGTGCATCATTTTGACTCTTGCAGGTGAACGTCCGCCTATTAGCAACATTGCTAAAATGAGCTCCAGTTCAATAGAAGCATTCATTACAAAATGTTGGTGTCCAGAAAAGGAAGAACGACACAAAACGGATGAATTATTGCCGTCAATAAAGCAACTGAAGTCCCAAGTCAAAAGCTATGAGTAATATAATTATAAATCTTCTTAAGTATTAATTATTATTAATTAATTATAATTTCATCACAATGGCTTTTCAGGAAACCAGTTATCATCGATATTTCGGAACTAAATCTAGAGGTATTATTATGTCAATTTCGCTTTTATTTTTCTAATGGAAATCTTTTCCTGCAGATGGTTAGCGATAGTCAATTTAGTACTATCTCAAAAGCCGATTGGAGGATATACGATACGAAGATTGCAGTTAAAAAATTTAAACAAGTTTTTATACACAATACCAAGAAAGGTCTTGAAGAAGAGGTCACTCGTCTCTCACACTTAAACCATGAGAATATTCTAAGACTATATGGTATTTGTTATCAAAAGGAAATTCTACATGTAGTCATGGAATACGCTGATTGCGGATCCCTCCACAACTACTTGCATGATGATGAACATCGAATGTACACAGTTATAAATTCCCTCCACTGGATGTATCAGGCGGCAAAGGTATCTCTTTCTACTTTCTTATTGACCGGCAAATTAACAGATCTTATTTTCCACTCAAAGGGCATTGAATATCTACTGCACGGAAATATTATTTCAGATAAACATTGCAATTTAAATTCTCAAAATATGCTGCTGTTTAAAAACTTCCGAGTCCTGAAAATTAGTGATTATTGCTATCCTGCCGCTCCGGAATCTCGTTCAGATCAACAAAATAGGGCCTACTTAGCACCAGAGGTTTGTATTTCCTAGCACTCAAGAAGTTTTTTATTTTAACGAAAACCATATTAATTCCTGCTTAGGCTCTCCTAGAAGGAATATATTCAAAAGAGACCGACATATATAGCTTTGGGATTGTATTTTGGGAGGTGATGTCACGCAAAAAGCCATTCCCCGAATTGGATACGTCAGTAGAAGAAGAAATCAGTATTTATGACCTACGACCGGATCTGAACTACATAGCTGAACCAGATTCTAAGTACATAAAGGATATAATTGAAAGGTGCTGGGATGGAGAACCAACAAGACGACCTTCAATTATAACACTGATCGATGAGCTGTATAAACCTGAGTAAGTAAATGAATTGCAAAACTAATTCGTTGAGATCTCATCAATTAACTTCTGTTACTCAATATCAATAAATTACATCCATTCTATTTCTCAGGGAGTTTGCAGAAGTTGCTAGGTGTGAATCTGAAGAAGCTCCGGCCATAGACCTTAAGGATATTGATCTGGGAAAGGTTACATCCTATAAAATATGTATTTAGTTTGAAAAATAATCATTTAAATCCATCAGAAAATAGTTGGAAAAGGCACTTTTGGTGATATCTATAAAGCTAATTGGGCAAACAAAGAGATCGCTGTACAGCAATGTGCAATGAAAACTTTTGGAAGGGACGATTTTGACTCAGCATGTCTTGAACGATGGGGCAGACAGTTGGCCCGACTTAACGATGAGAATATTGTGAAACTATTTGGAATTGTCTTTAATAAGAAACATGGCTTTATACTAATGGATTATTCTGAGTGTATATCGCTTTACAAATACTTGCATAAAGAAAAAAAGTTGGAATATACAGTGGAGTGCGGACTCAATTGGATGAAACAATGTGCTGAGGTTTGGTCTAATACTATTGTATAAATACAGGAAACTTCGATTGACAATTACGATTTCAATTAATGTATTTATAGGGTTTAGCTTACTTGCATACCATGACACCAAAACCTGTGTTTCATGGTCGTTTATCGCCACACAACCTTCTAATACCGATAACCAATAACTACCGAAGTTTGAAAATTTGTGATTTTGGCATTGCTCAGGAACTGCCTTTTTCATTTACTCCTTACGATAGGAATTCGTATTATAAGTACAAATTTACATATACAGGAGGTCCAACCAAAAGATCATTTGGAGTATCCGTCAAAGGAATTAAAGATCCAATTGAGAGCGACGTTTTTAACTTTGCTACTATTCTATTGGAGGTGATGTCACGCAGGAGAGCATGGCTGCGAAAAAAGCCAAATGATATTTTATTGGTTTACTATCCACTTCTCATTATGGAAGGTGCACTACCAATAGAAGTTTTAATAAAACGTTGTTGGGTAGAAAGAAATTTAAAAATGGAATGGCTTGCTTCTGAATTAAAAAATATGATCATGTAAGCTTCCAGTAATGTAGCCAGGTAATTTGAGCAACTCATTTGACTTATTTTATTACAGAACATCTGATCGTTCACACATGGAACATATCATGAAACAAATGGATGAAGCAGAGGTAATATTTAATATACTTGTATATATATATGTTTTCTATATGATCTCGTATTCAGTATATAAACAGGGCAACAAGGAAATTGAGAGAACAACAGCCAGATATTGAGTATGTATTGCAGTGTAACAATTTATGTAATATTAAGCATATCTATTTTAGATGAGAATTCATTAAGTTTCATTTTTCTTTTCCTTTCCGATATTATTAAATTTCATTATAATTATTCACAGGCCTTCGAAGCTGGACACTGTGGATTTGCACGATATAAGCATTTGTGAGGTATCAAGCAACAAAATAATTTAAATCAGAGATAATTCAATCTTAACTTTACAGCAAATTGGAGGAGGTGCATTCGGCACTGTTAACAGAGCTATATGGAATGAAAAAGTTATTGCACTAAAAAAAATTAGATTACAATCCAATTCAGATAAAGCCCGTGAATCAATTGAGAATGAGGTCAAGATGCTTAAAATTCTTCGCCACGAGAATATTGTGGAATTATATGGGAGCACCTCTAATTCGGAGTTTTTTTATATCCTCATGGAATATGCAGATTGTGGATCTCTCCACGACTGTTTGCATGGAAAGGATCAGCGTAAATACACAATGTCAGAAGGTATTAACTGGATGATTCAGCTTGTTGGGGTTCGTTCGTGCACTATGTACAATGTACAACATGATTGATTTAGTTTCCATTCTCATTTACAGGGTATAGCTTACATGCATGGCAGAAGTCCGCCCACAATTCATCGAGATTTGAAATCTAAAAATTTAGTTTTATTCGGGGAATTCAAAAAGTTGAAGATTTGTGATTTTGGCCTTGTAAAAGAATCGGCGGCATTAAATACAACAGTAATGGGCACGCCTGGTTATATGTCACCTGAGGTTTGTACTTGTATTACCTACAAATTTAACATAAAGTAAAAATATCAATTCTTGCACCCGCAGGTTATAAAGGGAAAACAGTATACGGAAAAATGCGATATTTTCAGCTTTGGCATGATTCTTTATGAGGTAATATCACGCAGGGTGCCTCTAGATCACCTTGGGAATCAAAAGCCTCACACAATAAACTTTAATATCTGTAAGGGAATACGACCTGAATTGGACAATGTTCCACTTATTATGAACTGTGAGCCATTACGAAATTTGATTGAAAAGTGTTGGAATCAAAAACCAAAAGCGCGACCCACTGCCAAATCAATTGATCTTTCTGAACTCCAATGTTTTGATGATCCTATTATCAAACCCCAGAAAAAAATTAAGATAAGTTAAATTTTAAGCGCCGAGTAATAAATGTGCATTCGCTCTCAGTTTAAATAATATATTGATTTTTGACTGAAATGTTTTACAATGTGAAGATGCCTACTTGCACCCACTGCAAAGAAAATCGGATCAAAATGGAACTTAGCACTTCCGGCCCATATTTTGGACGATTGCTGAGATAACCATTGACCTCCCCGGACACAGCCCTCTGGCAGTTCGCAATGAATGTCATTTGGATATGCCTTGGATAAGTTTCTAATTTATTGTGCATCAAAAGTAATAATCAAATACAAAGTGTGCGCAATATATATACATATTTACATATATATATGTACATAGCTTGTGGTTATCGGCGCATTCCCATTGCCACGTTCTTGTGGCCACGCGCTGCCTCTGAATTGCTCTTCAGTACGGTGGATGGGAGCTGAGTTCAGTTAGGCATGTAGCTTTATCACAGCTTGAGCTGACCTGGCTCGGTGCCGGCATGCAGAACAAGCAACTCCGGCGTCATTGGGGCATTTAGGGTCACCCATGATTTTGGCAGACCTGCATCATCTCGGGCAGATTGCAGAGCCTGCTGCAGGGCAAAGGCGACTGCTACGGCCAGGCAAATGGCTGGCTCGCCAGTTGCTACAAAAATACATATTTACATTTAATACAAAGTAGACAGAAATGGGCAGTTAATGTACTCAAACAACAAATATGTTCTTGAATTATGAAAATCTAACTAATACTGAAATGGCCGCAAGAGAGCCAATCCAAAAAAAATATATATATATTTATATAACTAAGAAACGTAAAACTATATGCAGGATGCGCCACGAGAGAGCTTGTCGAGAAAATACACGGAACCCAAGTCTTTATCTATCACAAGTCCTACACGTCTTCGATATTGAATATTGTCTTATGGATGATCGATATTATGGCAAGGTAATCGATTTTTAACGATTTACTGAAAAAGAACTTAAATGCCGAATTTGAAGTCTCTAGCTACTATTGTCTCTGAAATCGGCAGACGGACAGATAGGTTAATTTAGATCAAAAGTGTAAAAATGGCAATCAGCCGATTTTAAAATACTATGACACATACATATTTGTTGTTGAGAGTGTAGAAAATGGGTAACTGTAACTGCAACTAACCCTTTGACCGCATGAAGCCATTCTTGTTGGAGCTCTTGGGCAGCATCTCGATGCGCATATCAATGGGTATATCTTTCGCACCCGGCGGCTTATAATTCCAGGTGCGATTTGTGAGGCATTCTCCCGTTTTCGGATCGACAACAATCTGCTCGGTGGTCCAGTAGCCCAGGCCCATCGATAAGGCCCCCTCGATCTGGCCAATGTCCACATAGGGATTCAAGCTCTCGCCCGTATCCTCCAGGATGTCAGCCCGATTGATCAAATAGTTGCCAGTTAGCACGTCCAGCTCCATCTCGATGAGGCCCAGTCCACATACCGAATACGGTTCCATGTCGCCCTGTTTGCACTGGTCACTGGCTATCAAGTTTATCTTGCGATTATATGCCTCATTGATCAGCTGTTGCCAGTCAGCCGGCTTTAGCTCCGCTTTGAGCGGCTCCAGTCGCGAATTGAGTGTCTCGCACGCCTGGCGCACTGCAAAGCAAACCGACTCGCTGCCCACAGCACCGCCAGTGACCATCGCATTGGCACCGTTAATCGTTTCGCTCGCCTCAATGCGCACCTGCTCCATCGCAATGCCCAGCGTGTGAGCCACAATCTGAGCGATCTTTGTGTTCATGCCTAAAAGCACAAACCAAAAAATAAAATAATAATATATCAAATATGTATTTATAAAAAGTTACAGCGGATAGATAGAAGAACACAAACCAAATAAAATAAATAAATAAAATAAATAAAAGAATTGTAAAAAGCTTTTCTCACCACAAGCAAGTTTGATTTTCATTTTAAAAATCTTTTTATATGTTTTTTTATATATATATATAAATGTAAATCAGTTAAAAGTTGGAGACTTATTCAATTTGCTAAAACAATAAATCGACTAGTTTACATCAATTTTCAGGATATTTTTTAAAGTCAGTTTATGATTTTTATAGAAACTTACCTTGACCCATTTCGATGCCTCCGTGGGCGACGACAACGGTGCCATCGCTGTGATAAATGCTCACCGTGGCCGGATACTGTCCAAAGTATCCAATCTGATACTCCATGATAGCCAGGCCCAAGCCGCGCTTGTGCCAACGATGCTCCTTATTATGGGCAATGATCTCTGCGCGGCGCGCCCGATAGTTGGTATTCTCCAGGAATCGGGGCATCATTTCGCCCATTTTGTGCGACGGCAACATGTTGGCGTAGCGCACATCCGCCGGATCGTTGCCGGTTGCAAACGCAATATGCTCAATGATATTCTCAATTATGGCAATACCCTCCACGGAGCCAGGAGCACGGCACGCCGTATTAGTGGGCGAATCTGAGACGACTATAAAGCCATCTGACTTATAGTTATCACCGAACTCGTAACAATTCTTCGACAATAGCATCGCATGCCCCATGGGCGATTCACTGGTCAAATAGCCGGCATCCTCGTAGACGCGACAATTCAGGCCAACAATTTTACCATTTGCCTGCGCATAGAAATCATAGTCAAAGTGGGAGGCCCAGCGCTTGCCCGTCGTTGTCATAATCGATTCCATTGACTGAACGAATCTCACTGGACGATTCAGTTTGTAGGCGGCAACCGCTGCAGCTGCAGCAGCAAGATTGCAACGTGTCGCCTTGCCACCATATCCGCCGCCAATGCGACGGGTCTTCAGCTGCACCTCATTGCTCCTCAGATTGAGAACCTGGGAGACGACATCCTGAGTGAGATCCATCCACTGTGTGGCCACATACATCTGTAAACCACCCTCGAACGGCAGCGCCACCGTCGTATGCGGCTCCATAAAATTATGATACTGCAAACCCAAATCCAATTTGCCCGCACCCTGAATCTCGTATGACTCCTGCAAGTCCAATTTATCAATCATTGATTTCACTTGGTGCTTAATCCGTTCACTGGATGCAGTACCTGCCGACTGTAGCACATGCATCATGCTGGGCAGCACTTGTTCGGCGCCACCCACATATGACAACTTCACCAGCTCGGCGGCGCGTTGGGCCAACTCGTTGGATGTCGCCAGCAGCAATCCAATGGGCTGTTGATAGAACCTGATTTCACCGGTGGCAAAGATTTGCTCCTCCTCCGGAAAGAAGTGCATGTCCTTAACCCTAGGACGCAACGAATTCACTCCCGGTATATCATTGGCATCCACATAAGCCACCACGCCGGGCAAGGCCAGCGCCGATGTTGGGTCTACCTTGCTGACCTGGGCGCCCACTTTCTTTGCTGTCACAAAGGCCGCCCACAGCTGATTGTGCTGGGTGGGCAGGTCGTTGGAATAGGTCGCCTCACCCGAGCACTGGATCAATCCCTCGTGCTTCTCCGTTGGCTTCGTAACCGGATAGTGCTGCTCTTGCGTTTCGTAGCTCTGCTTGCCACTCGACACAGGACGCTGCAGCAAGGAGCCGCCACTTAAATGGCGACTGCTCACCTCCCCCTGCTTCCTCTCCGTGGCGGCCTTCAACAGAAACTTATACAACAGACCGCAGGCCAACTTGCGTCGATAGATTGGCGAGGCATCCGGGAGCACCTCATCCGGCTGCAGCAGCGTCGATAGCTTGGCGAACGCCTTCTCCAACCAGGCATTGTCGAAGGGATTGCGTCCAAGCAACAGCTCCTCAATGGCCGTCGCATGCACAAAGTCCGGGCGAATGCCGCCAAAGCAAATGCGAGCACTTTTCACCTGCGACTCCGCTCCAAGTTCCAGCAGAAATGCGGCATTCACATAAGCATGAGCATTCTGGGCACGTGGCATGATCTGTGGAGGCAACACAAGATTAAAGATTCAGATACATTTTAGAAAACTATCGCGCTACTAAGCCGAGAAGCCGATTGCATTTCTGATTATAGTCTAGTCAATACCGTTCATTTAAAATGGGAAACACAATATTTCAACTAAATATAATATTCAAATTGTAACCCGAAAAAGAAAGAAGAGTAGTTTTTTAAGGCATACTGATGCCAAAGTTATAGATAAGATGATCTCTTATCGAATTTTTTACGACAGTAACAACAAATTAAGACGCACAACCTGAAACCACAATTGAATCTTGGTACTGCATTCAAAATTTGGAAATAAAATTGTCATAAATAAAATTACAACCCAATCAACTATTTAAAACAAGTAAGAATGCTATAGTCGAGTGGGATCGATATACCCTGAATCAAGTTACTAAATATATTCTAATTTTATTGCCAAATTTCCTTTTAAAAAGTCTCGCACCCAAATGTGAGAAGGTCTTCAAGTGCACTCTTTTCTTATGGTAGGCATAGGGACAGCAGACTCGGGTGTTACTTGTCAGTTCTTTATGACATTGGGGCAGTGGATCACTAATATGCATATGTATATTGTGTATTATTTAGAAGATTCTGCCTTCAATATTGTAGCATTAATCGCTATCGGAAAACGAAATATATCGATATTTCTGCAACGGTGGCAGTTATCGATAAACTAAAGCAAACTTGATCGCGTCTGGTATTCGAGAACCTATATTCTGTAGTTCTTATGGTCTCTGAGATCCGCGTGTTGATCCTGATCAAAAATATATATACTTTATGGGGTCGGAGATGCTTCCTTCTGCCTGTTACATACATTTGCACCAAACCATTATATCCTTTTTACCTATTTTTAATGGGTATAATAAAATGACAGCTCCTATTTAAGTTAAGGCTAACCTAATTAAAAACATCAGCTGTAATCCGCAAATGTAATTATTACAAAAAAAGTGCAAGATTATCATCTAAATATTTCTAAAGGACAGAATTTGTAATTTGCGATCGAAGAATGCTTTTAAAAAGAAAGTGATTTCGGCGTGACTGTAACAAGATATGTAATATTTATATTTATATTAAGAATTATATCTAATCCAATCGCACTGAACTCAAATCTTACCTTATACGAATCAAATAGGACATTCTGCTTTGCGTAGGCGGGCAGAAGAATTGCGCGAAGGATTTTTCCCAGCATTGGCAGCTTCAAATAGCTGTCCAGAGTCAAAGTTAGCTGGTTGTCCGCCGACTCCTGAACGATGACCTGGGCATTCAAGGCCTCCAGCACAATGTACACATCGGAGGGGAACTCGGGGTGTGCGTGCTTAATGGCCAAGTTACCAGCCAGAGTGCCAGCCTATATCAATGCATAACAATTTGATTATACAATTGTTAACTTGTTGTGAACAGATTGCGATAAGATACGAGAGCACTCGTCTTGATAACGATTGATTGGCTTACATTGCGCACTGGCACGTTGGCAATCCAGTCCAAGTGTTGCCAGACCTGCGCCAGATACTCGAATCCGCTACTTTTCTCCAGCTTGCGGCATATATCCATTGTCTCGCTCAGACTCAGATTGGCGCCCAGTGTGAGGGTGTCACCCTTTAAATTGTAACTTCTCAGCTCTGGCACGGCGCGAACGTCGATGAACGCCTTAATCTCTGCACTACGCCTGTAAATGCCGTGCGCCGTGTTGCCCGCCACCAGCATATAAGGTAGCTGCTCCTTGGCAGCCACCTGGAGTGCTTCGAAGAGCTCCGGCAGTGTTTGTGGCCAGCACCAGCGACTGCCATCGTCATAGAGTTGTACGCTATGTTTCTGCTTGCAGCTGCCGGCGCAGAGTTCGCCTGTTTTGGGGCACTGTTTCCTGCTCAGATCCTCAATGTCCGCAACACATTCCGCTGGCACCTCAATGTTGCTGTCGGATGCAAAGGACTTCATAGCATCCAGGATGGGTCGATAGCCGGTGCAGCGGCAAATGTTTCCACCAAATGCATTCTCCACCTCAGCCATGGTGACTTGACCATGCTTGGACTTGAGCAGTGCATACATATTCATCACCATTCCCGGTGAACAGAAGCCGCACTGGGTGCCATTCATCTTGGCCAGACGCTCCTGTATGGCATGGTAGCCCTTGCGCTTGTTCCCCAGCCCCTCTGATGTGGTCACTGTTAGGCCCAAACAGCTGTTCAGCAGCGTCAGGCACGAGTTGACCGCCCAAGTGCAGAGTTCACCCGTTGCCGGATTTATGCCACTCAAAGCGCAAACACAGACGCCGCATCCCCCCTCCTGGCACATGAATTTGGTGCCCGTTAAACCGGCATGCTCCCGTATAAACGTGTTCAGGCTGATGTCAGCGGGCAGAGTTGCCAGGTTCACTAAAACGAAATTTGTTTTTAGCTATAATTATAATATATATTATTATATATAAGGGATGTTTGACTAGACTTCTTAGTTGTTTTATCGGACTGTTAAGGTGGCGTTAATTCGTTTCAATTTGGATTATCCTTATTTTCGCAAAACAAACTACGGCTTAAATTTAAACGCTCTAATATTTTAAAAACGCAAGTATCGAATTTCATATAATGTGCATATCATCGCAGAATATATTCTCAAATATTTTGCATTTAGCGTAGATAAAAAAGTGAAAACCCAAATACTTTGTGAGTTATTAATATTTTTAATTCGTATCAGTGCCACTAAAATGATAATTCAGTTGCTGAAGTTAAAAAACAACCTTCGTTTCACCTACATGGTTTTGCCTCAAGTACATTAATTATTCAACATATATAATTGTATATATGTATGCAAAAAGATTACTATCTTCAGAAAGGTTTATATAGTTTGCTTTTTCACAAAATGAAGTACTTAGATGATAGCATGCATGTATGTATATAAGTCTGTCCTCAATAATCTACCTTTAATAGTCAAATGCGTCTTAAAATAACATTTTGTATGTGTTCAAGTATGTATGCATATATAAATGTATGTATGTAAATAGTAAGCGTACATACCTTCATGGCATTCACCATTGATAGTTATATTTCTAGACATATTTGTGTTTTTGTTTTATCCACAAAAGCATCTAATTCAAACCCACTCGTTGTGATTATTTATAGTACCGCACACCTATTATTTTATAGTGTCAAATAGTGTTATGGAATATACGTATTTCACAATCCGCGGCAACTATTCACACGACGATCTTCACACTAATGCAGTCCCGAGCCCGTGAGCTAAAGCATTTATATATTGGCCGAACTCGTTCGTGAATGCTCGTCAATTCCAAATGAGAGCGAGTAACGTTACATAATCTCTCTCATTCGCTCTGCAGAATGCCATTGAATCAGTTAGCTTTTAAGCTCTCTCTCCCACACTCTCCCTCTCTCTCTTCTTATCTGCTTCGACTTAATAACTATAATCTACGAATATGTGACTTTGTATATTATTACATTTTTTTTCTAATAAAATTTCTAACACTTAAAATATATACATATGTATATATATATATATGTATATATTTGTTTTTCATTTTTTACAGAGCGCAATTAGGAATGCGAGCGCATTTCATTACCATTGTCGCAAAGATATCAATAAGTAATATATACAATGTTTGATTGACATAAACAACGGAATAAAATAACTTAACAAAGTCGAAAGACACATAGAAAGAAAAGCGGTTATCTTTTTAGTCAGAGATAGAGTAACAACAACAATGAAGCCCGAATATAGTCTCGCATATTATTAACTAGTTGGAATTTAAGGTACGTATGCATACGAAAACCGAATTAAGCTCTTATTCTCTGTTGTCGAAAACGTAGATTGCGTGCGAAAACTTTCAAATTCAAGTTTTTAACAAGTATGAAATGTTTCTAGCCTTAGTCTTAAGTTAATTAAATTTATATATGTGTATGGTAACTATACTTTGCGCTGTTGCTTCTGTTGGCTATTATTTTATTGTATTTCGGAGATTAGATAATTAAGCATGTCAGAATATAAGAAACTAGTAAAAGTGAGCTCGACTACGATATACACTGAACCCAGGCTAACTATATTGTAGTTGTATTGCTAAATTTCACAAAATAAATAAACAACGACAATACCAGAGCTCTAGCTCTTATAGGCTCTGAGATCTGTGCTTATAAAGACAAATCGGCTGTTGGACCTGTTTCAGACCAATCTATATTGAAAGACTTCAGCACTGCTTACAGATAAAACAAATTTTCGATCATGTAAGACTCCATATAAAAAAGCAATGTAAAATCGTCAGACAACAATGAAATCCACAATGTTAACCGTCTGTTAACTTTTGTGGATTCTATGAACAGCTGTGTCCCGGAGTCCAAATAATCAACTTCCGCATGTCAGGTATACAAATTATTAATACATCCCAAAATCCATCGGGTGTTTGGATGCGGAATCATATGCCCCTCCAACAATCAAGATAGTTAAAATTATCTGCGCTCGGATTTCGGAGCAAACTCTGAAACTATTGCATAAAAAGCCATTACAACAAACATTTTCTGAATACTCACATCGCAGGCAAATCTTTTGCTTTTGGGTTCGACGAATGAAATATTTTGAACTAGAAACAGGCCTTAGTTCATAGGATAATATTTATTCATTGAAATCACTTTTAATATAATTCCAATATAATATTGGATAATATAAGTGTGTACATACGTGGATATAAACATATTTGTTTAAACAATTTCAGTTGCATTATTGTTTCTCAATTAAGCCGAAATGATTTAATATCGTGCCCGGCATTCAGTAGCAATGTTTCGGGCGTTGTGGGTGCACCCAGACGGACCCACTCGCGAGGCAAGCCGGCATCCTTTCTGGCCGATTGCAATGCCTGTTGCAGGGCAAAGATGACGCTGACGGCCAGGCAACAGGGCGGCTCGCCGGTGGCCTTGGAGCGCATAAATCCCGCACTGCTCGCCTGTGGATTCTGCACCATTTCGACGCGAAAATCAATGGGTATATCCTTTGCGCCGGGCGGCTTATAGTTCCACGTGCGATTCGTGAGCAAGCGACCCGTCTGTCGCTCGTAGATCAACAGTTCGCTCAGCCAGTAGCCCAGGCACATGACAAATGCGCCCTCGATCTGACCGATGTCGATGTAGGGACTGAGACTCTCGCCGGCATCCTCTAGTAGATCGACGCGCCGGATCTGATTGTTGCCGGTCAGCACGTCCAGCTCGATCTCAGTCAGTGCCATGCCATAAACATGGTAGTTTTGCATGTCGCCCTCCTTGTAATGGTCCGATGCAATCAGATTGATCGATGCGGCAAATGCCGCCTGCACCGCTTCCTCCCAGCCGACGCCCTTCTTCTTCACCGGCTGCAGGCGCGTGTTGAGCGTCTCGCATGCCTTGCGCACCGCATAGCAGAGGCTTTCGCTGCCCACGGCGCCACCGGTGACCATTGAATTGGCGCCATTTATGGTGTCCGACGATTCAATTTTGATATAGCTCAACTCGATGCCCAGCGTGAATGCAGCCACCTGGGCCACCTTTGTGTTCATGCCTGTGGAGAAAAAGGAGCGAAACACATTTATTGAATTCAAGGATGGAAGAGTGCGCTAGTCGAGAGAGCCCGACACTGGAGGATACCCTATCTAAATGGATGGAGTATACGTTTTGATTACATATTGTTATTATTATATATTATTATTATATTGTATTGGAATAATATTTAATATTGGGATAGTTTACCTTGACCCATTTCGATGCCTCCATGGGTGACAACCACGGTGCCATCGATATGATAAATGGCCACCGTTGCCGGGTATTGTCCAAAGTAGAATATGGGATAGTCCATAATTGCCAGACCCAGTCCTCGTTTGGTCCAGCGATTCTTGGCATTATGGACCTCGATCTCCTGGCGGCGGGCTTGATATTCCCGTGATTTTAGAAATTTTGGCAGCAGCTCTGCCATTTTGTTACCCTTGGTTATGTTGAGGAGACGCACCTCGGCCGGATCACGTTCAACCACAAACGCCACATGCTCCACAATGTTCTCAATCATGGCAATGCCCTCAACGGAGCCAGGTGCACGGCACCATGTCGAACTGGGTGCATCGGTGAGGACAGCGTTGCCGTTGATCTTATGGTTGGCATCGTTGAAGTCATAACAGTTGGCAGCCGTAAATGTGGAGTGTCCGCTTATGGGACTCTCATTCTTATTCCAGCCCGCATCCTCGTAGAAATCATTCTGCAATCCAACAATCTTACCAGAATTAAGCGCATGGAACTGATAATCGGAACGACAGGCCCAGCGCTTCCCATTTGCATCCATCATCGATTCCAAGGACTGAACAAACCTCACCGGCCGATTCAATTTGTGGGCAGCCAAGGAGGCAGCACAGGCAACTTGATTGCCACGTGTTATTTTGCTGCCATAGCCGCCACCCAAACGCCGCACCTGGAGTTGGACATCCTTCGCTTTCAGCTGGAGCATGTGGGCAATTACCGATTGTGTGTGATCCATCCACTGGGTGGCCGAGTAGATCTTGAGGCCATCCTCGAACGGCACGGCGACCGTAGTCTGCGGCTCCATGGTGAAGTGATATTGCAGTCCCATCTGGAAGATACCTCGCACATTCACATCCGGCTCGGCGCTGCACTTGAGCTTGCCCGGCTTCGGCATGGTCACTTGGAAGATGAGCGACGGATCTAGCGGCGACATGTCCAGCACATCGCTCAAGCTGGGCAGCACGGGACGCAACAACTGCGACTGACTGTATGTGATCTTCACCAGCTGAGCAGCACGCTGAGCCTGCTCCGCACTCAGAGCGACCACCAGTCCCACGGGCTGTTCGTAGAACCGCACGCGTGTTGCACAGAAGATCTCCTCGGGCTCGTAGCCAAAAGTCGGGTCGGTGAACGTGTTTGAGCCGGGCACATCCTTGGCACTGTAGAAAGCCAGCACGCCGGGTTGACGCAGAGCCTCCGTCGCATCGATTTGCTCAATGCTTGCGCCCACTTTGGTGGCGCCTACAAAGGCGCAGTGTAGAGTGTTGGATGTGGTCAGCACGTCGTTCATGTAGGTGGCCTCGCCGGAGCATTGGATCATGCCCTCCACTTTCTGCACCGCCTGCGTCACCGGATAATTTTCCTTCTTTGTCTGATACACCTGTGTGCCCGAGGACAACGCTCGCTCCAGCAGCTGGCCACCGCTCCTAAAGGCATCATTCACTGAGGCGGCGGGCGCATGCTTCAATAGAAACTTATAGAGCAGTCCACCAGCCAAGCTCACACGATATGCGGCCGAGGCATCCGGGAGCACCTCATCCGGCTGCAGCAGCGTAGATAGCTTGGCGAACGCCTGCTCCAACCAGGCATTGTCGAAGGGATTGCGTCTGAGCAGCAGCTCCTCAATGGCTGTCGCATGCACAAAGTCCGGGCGAATGCCGCCAAAGCAAATGCGAGCACTTTTCACCTGTGACTCCGCTCCAAGTTCCAGCAGAAATGCAGCATTCACATAGGCGTGAGCATTCTGGGCACGTGGCATGATCTGTGGAGGAGGGATAAGAGGATGTTATTTTAAGTGATACTGTGGATAAAAGGGAACTGAAGTGGGTGCGAATATATGTAAGTGGAGTGCCTGGATATACGGACCTTATACGATTCGTAAATGTATTTATCCTTGGGATAAGCAGGCAACAGGAATGCCTTCAGCACCAGTTTTCTATTGGTGGAGCTCATAAAGTCGGCCAGCGGCATTTGCTGCTGCTCCTTGGCATTGGTGGACGCCAGGACTTGGACATTGAGTGCCTCGAAACTGATGAAGACGTCCGATGGGAATTCGGGATGCTGTTTCTTAATGGCCAAATTGCCAGCCAGGGTGCCAGACTGCAAGATCAAAATCGGAATCAGTTAACAGTTGGGAGTTGAAATTGAAAAAACTCACATTGCGAACTGGCACATTGGCAATGAGATCCAGGTGCTGCCACAGCTGCTGCAGATACTCAAAGCCAGCGTGCTGCGAGGCGTCCTTAACGATGTCCATGGCCTGGCTGAGGCTCAGATTGGCGCCCAGCTTGAGCTGCTGCTCATCGCTGCTGTGCTCCTGCAGCTCTCCGACGCCGCGCACATCGATAAAGTGCCGAGGATTGTCCAGGGAACGCCGATAGACACCATGCGCCGTATTGCCGGCAACAAGCATAAACTGCTCCTGCTCGCCCACCTTCTCCAGTGCCTCGAACAGTTCGACTAAAGTCTTTGGCCAATGCCATTGGCTGCCATCGTCGTAGATGAGGTTGGTCCTCGCGCAGTTTCCGGCACAGCGTTCGCCTGTTTTGGGGCACTGTTTTCTGCTCAGATCCTCAATGTCCGCTACACACTCTGCTGGCAATTGAATATTGCTGTCGGTGGCAAAGGACTTCATGGCGTCCAGGATGGGTCGATAGCCGGTGCAGCGGCAAATGTTGCCCCCAAATGCATTTTCCACCTCAGCCATGGTGACTTGACCACCGCGCGACTCCAACAATCCGTGCATATTCATCACCATTCCCGGCGAGCAGTAGCCGCACTGGCTGCCATTCAACTGCGCAAGACGCCTCTGTATCGGATGATAGCCGCGGCTCTTGTTCCCCAGTCCCTCGGACGTCACGATCTCCAGCTGGGAGCAGCTATTCAGCAGCGTCAGGCACTAAAAATGCAAAGATTTGGGTGAGTAAATCCAAGTAAGCGACATCAGTATGTGCCCTGACCAAAATATATCCTGTAACCAGCTACTAATTCGAGATACAAAGACTTCAAGTTCGAGAATATTGAATAGACTATTATGGTGTTTTTCTTCTATTTTTCAGAAATATATTTCTTAATAAGAGCAAAAATATCCAAAATGTAGAAATACAAACCTATATTTTTGGAAAAAATCTTCTCTGTAAGATCGCAGGTTAAGCTAAATGAACTTATAAGCTATGTAAACCATTTGTATATATAAAATACAAATATTTAATAATAATCTAAGTAAAAAAGTAAAATAAGAATTCTTTTTTTCCACACACACATTGCAAAAGAACACTCTGGAAGTGACACATATTTAGTCTATTTTTTGTTTTTTCTGAGTATGGTTTGCTGAGTATAAAGAGGTAGTCAGTTATGCATGACTACAGGGTATACGAATCTCGAATTGGATGCACTCTTACCGAATTGACGGCCCAGGTGCGTTGGCCGTCGCGCAGCACGCAAATGCAGACGCCGCAGCCGCCCTCCTGGCACATGAACTTCGTGGCCGTCAGCTGCGCATGTTCCCTGATGAAGGTGTTCAGCGTTATGTCTGGCGGCAAATTGGTCAGATTCACTGCGTGCCGAGAAATCGAATCAGAATCGATATTTTTATAACAGTTCGACATAGTGGTTGTATGGAAAACAAAAATGAATCCGCCGATGGAATGCGATTCGCGATTTATTTTATTTTCCAGCTACCACTCTGCAGGACATCTACTAGGCGTCTTCGCTTGTAAATACAACTTACCTGTGTAGGGCTGCCCGTTAATTGTAAATGTAGTCGTCATGACGTAATAACTACGTGCACTTATTCACTGGAACACTTGAGTTCAAACGTTTGTGTAATTTGCGCAAAGCTGTTGGTTTTTTAATTTTTCTAAAAATAAAACGCTGGGAAATACTTTGATATTTTACTACTGGTGCAGCTGCTGTTGCTTCTGTCGGCTTCGGTTGTTCGCATTCAACTGATTGTCGACTTGTTTGGCAGCCGAGAGCATTTGTTTGTAAATTAAATTTATACATACCTATTGCTGTTGTTGTTTAATTAACGACTTTTGAGCAGCAAAAAAAAACTAAAATAATTCGCAGCCCAGCGTTGCTTATTGCTCAACTTTAATTGCAGCTTTGCTGTCTCGGTCTAAGCAAACTAACGGCGCTGGCTGTGTGATTGTTTGCCGTTGTTGCTGTTGTATTTTTGTTTCGTCAGTCACAGTTTACAGCGAGAGCAAGAGAGGGAAAGAGACAGGTCGTGATCTTTACAAAAATGGCAAGCAATAAATTATTATTTTTTCAAAGTTTGTAACTCATTTAACAAGCGGTGTTGATCGCCGTATGTATACAATTTTAGTATGTATGTGTACGCGTTCTCAAGCACGTAAAAAAAACCGAAAGGCATTCAGAAAAAACTTAACTGGCATCTTTCCAGCCTGAGACAAGTAACACTTTAAGCAAAGCAACGAATATCGTAGACAAGTCTCGCATGTAAAAACTATTATTATATTGATTTAGAAATACGAACTTAAGTTCCCGGCATGCGATAACCGCGTGGATTTACATATGTACATACATACATACATACATCCCACATACACATACAGAACGGGGAGCTGTAGAATACACACAAGCATGCCATCCCTTTCTCACAATTGCCAGGTATTTCCTATCCAAACTCGACGAAATGTTCCAATTGATCATTAATATGCGTGTTTATATTATATATTAATTAGGAGCATTTCACCACAAAATTGTGGCTTTTATTGCAATCGGAAAACGATAAGTATCGGTATTCGCGAAACGTGAACATTCATTGATAAAATTAAGTACACTTGCTCAGCGCGGGGTATACGACTACTTTAGCTCTTACAGTTTCTGAGATCCAAGTACTTCGGCTTATAAATTTGATTTCAGATCAAAAAAAGTTGTAGGTAATGAAAGTGTCCATATAAAAAAATATGTAAAATCGTCTGCAGCTACAAAACTAAATGTTAACTCACTGTTGACCTGTGTGGATTTTTTGAACAGCTGTTCGTGGGTATCAAAAAACTTTTAAATATGCTGACGGTGGTTATCGGCAAACCACCTCAAAAGGACGCGGGCGCCTGCATCTATCGTCAACTTCATCTTCCTCTTCCAATAAGAGAAGTACGGCAAGTGCAACACCAAGAAGTGTCTCGTAATTGAGGTTTTAATTTATTTATATAATATTAATATAAATAAATATATGTAAATATTAATATATAATGATATTCTATTAAAATTGGCTTTTGCACAAATGTAAGCCCGTCATTTTTTGGTAAGCAAACAAATTCTATTTTGTGAATACGTCACAAGAGACTGTGGGAGTGGTTTCTTAATAACAACTGCGGCGTTGTGGTATTTTTTATTTTTAAATTATAGATCGACATTTTTTTTTCTTTCTTTCTTTTACCTGTTACATTTGCACGAAACCACTTATATTCCACAGGAAAATTAAAATATTACAAAGAATTTAAGCAAGACGAGGATTGCACAACTTTGAGATATTAAGGAAATGATTGAATGCGGATAGGTTATCAGGTGCATTAATATTTATTCATTGAATTTGTACTTAGTTAACTAACAACTAAGTAAAATATATAAGTGTGTACATACGTGGCTGTCAACATATTTGATTAAGCAATTTCTGTTGCATTAATGTTTCTCATTTAAGCCGAAATGATTTAATATCGTGCCCGGCATTCAGTAGCAATGTTTCGGGCGTTGTGGGTGCACCCAGACGGACCCACTCGCGAGGCAAGCCGGCATCCTTTCTGGCCGATTGCAATGCCTGTTGCAGAGCAAAGATGACGCTGACGGCCAGGCAACAGGGCGGCTCGCCGGTGGCCTTGGAGCGCATAAATCCCGCACTGCTCGCCTGCGGATTCTGCACCATTTCGACGCGAAAATCAATGGGTATATCCTTTGCGCCGGGCGGCTTATAGTTCCACGTGCGATTCGTGAGCAACCGACCTGTCTGTCGATCATAGATCAACAGTTCGCTTCGCCAGTAGCCCAGGCACATGACAAATGCGCCCTCGATCTGACCGATGTCGATGTAGGGACTGAGACTCTCGCCGGCATCCTCTAGTAGATCGACGCGCCGGATCTGATTGTTGCCGGTCAGCACGTCCAGCTCGATCTCTGTCAGCGCCAAGCCATACACATGGTAGTTCTGCATGTCGTCCTTCTTGAAATGGTCCGATGCAATCAAATTGATCGATGCGGCAAATGCCGCCTGCACCGCTTCCTCCCAGCCGACGCCCTTCTTCTTCACCGGCTGCAGGCGCGTGTTGAGCGTCTCGCATGCCTTGCGCACCGCATAGCAGAGGCATTCGCTGCCCATGGACCCACCGGTGACCATTGAATTGGCGCCATTTATGGTGTCCGACGATTCAATTTTGATATAGCTCAACTCGATGCCCAACGTGAATGCAGCCACCTGGGCCACCTTTGTGTTCATGCCTATGGAGAAAGAGGAGCAAAACACATTTATTGAATTCAAGGATGGAAGAGTGCGCTAGTCGAGAGAGCCCGACACTGGAGGATACCCTATCTAAATGGATGGAGTATACGTTTTGATTACATATTGTTGCTATTATATTAAATATCATTATATTGTATTGGAATAATATATAAGATTGGGATAGTTCACCTTGACCCATTTCGATGCCTCCATGGGTGACAACCACGGTGCCATCGATATGATAAATGGCCACCGTTGCTGAATATTGTCCAACGTAAATTATGGGATACTGCGTGATGGACAAACCCAACCCTCGTTTGGTCCAGCGGTTTTTGGCATTATGGGCCTCGATCTCCTGGCGGCGGGCTTGATATTCCCGTGATTTTAGAAATTGTGGCAGCAGCTCTGCCAGTTTGTTACCCTTGGCTATATTGAGGAGACGCACCTCGGCCGGATCACGTTCAACCACAAACGCCACATGCTCCACAATGTTCTCAATCATGGCAATGCCCTCAACGGTGCCAGGTGCACGGCACCATGTCGAACTGGGCGCATCGGTGAGCACAGCGTTGCCGTTGATCTTATGGTTGGCATCGTTGAAGTCATAACAGTTTTCCGACATAAATGTGGGGTGTGCGCTTATGGGATTCTCGTTGGTATTCCAGCCCGCATCCTCGTAGAAATCATTCTGCAATCCAACAATCTTACCAGAATTAAGCGCATGGAACTGATAATCGGAACGACAGGCCCAGCGCTTCCCATTTGCATCCATCATCGATTCCAAGGACTGAACAAACCTCACCGGCCGATTCAATTTGTGGGCAGCCAAGGAGGCAGCACAGGCAACTTGATTGCCACGTGTTATTTTGCTGCCATAGCCGCCACCCAAGCGCCGCACCTGGAGTTGGACATCCTTTGCTTTCAGCTGGAGCATGTGGGCAATTACCGATTGTGTGTGATCCATCCACTGGGTGGCCGAGTAGATCTTGAGGCCATCCTCGAACGGCACGGCGACCGTAGTCTGCGGCTCCGTGGTGAAGTGATATTGCAGTCCCATCTGGAAGACACCTCGCACACTCACATCCGGCTCGGCGCTGCAGTTGAGCTTGCCCGGCTTTTGCTTGGCCACTTGAATGATGAGCGACGGATCTAGCGGCGACATGTCCAGCACATCGCTCAAGCTGGGCAGCACGGGACGCAACAACTGCGACTGACTGTATGTGATCTTCACCAGCTTAGCAGCACGCTGAGCCTGCTCCGCACTCAGAGCGACCACCAGGCCCACGGGCTGTTCGTAGTACCGCACGCGTGTTGCACAGAAGATCTCCTCAGGCTCGTAGCCGAAATTTGGGCCGGTGAACGTGTTTGAGCCGGGCACATCCTTGGCACTGTAGAAGGCCAGCACGCCGGGTTGACGCAGAGCCTCCGTCGCATCGATTTGCTCAATGCTTGAGCCCACTTTTGTGGCGCCCACAAAGGCGCAGTGCAGCGTGTTTGATGTGGTCAGCACGTCGTTCATGTAGGTGGCCTCGCCGGAGCATTGGATCATGCCCTCCACTTTCTGCACCGCCTGCGTCACCGGATAATTTTCCTTCTTTGTCTGATACACCTGTGTGCCCGAGGACAACGATCGCTCCAGCAGCTGGCCACCGCTCCTAAAGGCATCATTCACTGAGGCGGCGGGCGCATGCTTCAATAGAAACTTGTAGAGCAGTCCACCTGCCAAGCTCACACGATATGCGGCCGAGGCATCCGGGAGCACCTCATCCGGCTGCAGCAGCGTAGATAGCTTGGCGAACGCCTGCTCCAACCAGGCATTGTCGAAGGGATTGTGTCCGAGCAGCAGCTCCTCAATGGCTGTCGCATGCACAAAGTCCGGGCGAATGCCGCCAAAGCAAATGCGAGCACCTTTCACCTGCGACTCCGCTCCAAGTTCCAGCAGAAATGCGGCATTCACATAGGCGTGAGCATTCTGGGCACGTGGCATGATCTGTGGAGGAGGGATAAGAGGATGTTATTTTAAGTGATACTGTGGATAAAAGGGAACTGAAGTGGGTGCGAATATATGTAAGTGGAGTGCCTGGATATACGGACCTTATACGATTCGTAAATGTATTTATCCTTGGGATAAGCAGGCAACAGGAATGCCTTCAGCACCAGTTTTCTATTGGTGGAGCTCATAAAGTCGGCCAGCGGCATTTGCTGCTGCTCCTTGGCATTGGTGGACGCCAGGACTTGGACATTGAGTGCCTCGAAACTGATGAAGACGTCCGATGGGAATTCGGGATGCTGTTTCTTAATGGCCAAATTGCCAGCCAGGGTTCCAGACTGCAAGATCAAAATCGGAATCAGTTAACAGTTGGGAGTTGAAATTGAAAAAACTCACATTGCGAACTGGCACATTGGCAATGAGATCCAGGTGCTGCCACAGCTGCTGCAGATACTCAAAGCCAGCGTGCTGCGAGGCGTCCTTAACGATGTCCATGGCCTGGCTGAGGCTCAGATTGGCGCCCAGCTTGAGCTGCTGCTCATCGCTGCTGTGCTCCTGCAGCTCTCCGACGCCGCGCACATCGATAAAGTGCCGAGGATTGTCCAGGGAACGCCGATAGACACCATGCGCCGTATTGCCGGCAACAAGCATAAACTGCTCCTGCTCGCCCACCTTCTCCAGTGCCTCGAACAGTTCGACTAAAGTCTTTGGCCAATGCCATTGGCTGCCATCGTCGTAGATGAGGTTGGTCCTCGCGCAGTTTCCGGCACAGCGTTCGCCTGTTTTAGGGCACTGTTTTCTGCTCAGATCCTCAATGTCCGCTACACACTCTGCTGGCAATTGAATATTGCTGTCGGTGGCAAAGGACTTCATGGCGTCCAGGATGGGTCGATAGCCGGTGCAGCGGCAAATGTTGCCCCCAAATGCATTTTCCACCTCAGCCATGGTGACTTGACCACCGCGCGACTCCAACAATCCGTGCATATTCATCACCATTCCCGGCGAGCAGTAGCCGCACTGGCTGCCATTCAACTGCGCCAGACGCTTCTGTATCGGATGATAGCCGCTGCTCTTGTTCCCCAGTCCCTCGGACGTCACGATCTCCAGCTGCGAGCAGCTATTCAGCAGCGTCAGGCACTGAAAATGCAAAGATTTGGGTCAGTAAATCCAAGAAGTGACATCAGTGTGTGCCCTGACCAAAATATATCCTGTAACCAGCTACTAATTCGAGATACAAAGACTTCAAGTTCGAGAACATTGAATAGACTATTATCGTTCTTTTGCTGAGATTACGATAAGCTGTGATTTCCAAAGTAAATGTTTTTACCAACCTAATTGGGATAGACTCCATTTCAAGGTATACTTTATATATTTCCTATATAATTGAGAAAGTAGTACTAAGAATTAGAAAGTTTTTCTCTTTTTTTAGAAATAATTTTTCTTAGCTTTGGAAAGGCTTGGCCTAAATAGAAAAAAATTAAAAATTATGGTGTTTTTTATATGTTTGAGAAATATATTTCTTAATAAGAGAAAAAATATCCAAAAAGTAGAAATACAAACCTATATTTTTGGAGAAAATCTTCTCTGTAAGATTGCAAGTTAAGTTAAATTAACTTATATGCTATGTAAACTGTTTGTATATATAAAATACAAATATTTAATAATAATCTAAGTAAAAAAGTAAAATAAGAATTCTTTTTTTCCACACACACATTGCAAAAGAACACTCTGGAAGTGACACATATTTAGTCTATTTTTTGTTTTTTCTGAGTATGGTTTGCTGAGTATAAAGAGGTAGTCAGTTATGCATGACTACAGGGTATACGAATCTCGAATTGGATGCACTCTTACCGAATTGACGGCCCAGGTGCGTTGGCCGTCGCGCAGCACGCAAATGCAGACGCCGCAGCCGCCCTCCTGGCACATGAACTTCGTGGCCGTCAGCTGCGCATGTTCCCTGATGAAGGTGTTCAGCGTTATGTCTGGCGGCAAATTGGTCAGATTCACTGCGTGCCGAGAAATCGAATCAGAATCGATATTTTTATAACAGTTCGATATAGTGGTTGTATGGAAAACAAAAATGAATCCGCCGATGGAATGCGATTCGCGATTTATTTTATTTTCCAGCTACCACTCTGCAGGGCATCTACTAGGCGTCTTCGCTTGTAAATACAACTTACCTGTGTAGGGCTGCCCGTTAATTGTAAATGTAGTCGTCATGACGTAATAACTACGTGCACTTATTCACTGGAACACTGGATTTCGAATGTTCGTAAATGCTTCGTTTATTTGCTACTGGTGCAGCTGCAGTTGCTGCTGGCTGCTTCTGGTGTTCACCTTCAACTGATTGAAGCGACGACATCAAATTTGTACCTGTTGCACACAATGTAATTTAACAAATGCAAATAATAAATTGCATAAATCATTAGAATTATTTTAATGTATTTGTTTATGTAAATTTGTATTAATTTTCCTGCATGTTTATTGAGAACAGAAATTGCAAAATTTGCTTTTGTTATGCCAAATGCATGCCGTTAATTTAAGTCAACAAACCGAAAAACATTTAATATATTTAATGTAATAATGATTTGTTGCATTTCCGCTCGTTAATAATAATGTTTACAATTACTCGACACGCATGGTTATTGTAATGCATTATGTTGAAAACCCAGTTGTGCTTCGTGTAATTTCCAGAAATACTTAAGATTTTGATTACTTCTGTAAATGTAATCATATCCATATATCATATCCAGTCTGGGATATTTGCCAATCAGAATATCACTTTTACGTTGTGGCAATCGTTAAGTGCGAAGCATTGTTGCAAATATTAAATAAATCAAGTTATTAACTATTTAAAGTGACTTCAATTACAAATGATGAATAATAGTTGGTTGAGCAATTGAAAGGCACTTAATGCAAATGTGTTTAATGTGTATTTTATATGTATTTTGTTATTTGTATGTTTATATATTGTTGCGTAGTAATACTTATTTTTATAGATATTCTAATTATTAAGCGGGATATTTTCTCTGTTTCCTCTCGGATTATGCAAAAGGAGTTTTTATTTCCAGTTATTCTCATTGGCTGCATTAGTCAGTGTCAAATTGATCGATGCGATTTTTGTTTTTTGTCGCTTTTCTATATGTATGGTTGCGCTCAGCTGTTGTTGCATCTTAACGCGGCTTAATTAATTAAATGTACGCTCGTTATTCCGTTACCTGCTGGCAGCAGTCAAATAAATATTTACACAGGCTCCTTTTTATTAACTCTGAAGAATTGGGCTGTTTGGTTACCCGAGAAGGAGGTTGATAAAAAAGTGTCCACTCATTTAGAAATCATTTGTCAAAATATAAATCGATGCATGTGTAAACGGGTGGGGCGAGAGGAATGCGTGTTGGGAAATGTTACATAATCATGCAAACGGCATACAGAACAAGCCAAAGAACAGCAACAACAATAACAACAACAACAAAGGGGAACCGTTCCGCCTTGCACCTTATCGATATTCAAAAATCGTATTCAAAAGTTAAACAAGTAAAATTAAAATATGAAAAACGCTATCTTTTTTCACATGGCTAAGCATTCGGTTCGGCTATAGAATATTGCTCAATCCCTCCTCCCGCTCGCACCCAAAAATAAAAAGGTACCCAAAAGGCCGGCAACCCGCTGTCAAACAGGTATCCAAAATAAAAAGAGCGCCCCCCTCCACCCTTGTTGGGGCCCAAACATGACTTCATGACGGGGCAGTGGGAGTGTTCGCTGTTATTGTTATTGTTGTTGCTGTTGCTGTTGTTGTTCATGGAGCTGTCATGCATAATAAAATTCGAATATATATTCGGGCGCACGCCTTCGTCTTTGAATTTGCCTTTGCCTTGTCTTTGGTTCCGTTCTCGCTGCGGATCCTTATCAAACACGAAAAGTGACGTGTCCAACTACCAAAGATGATGATGCACACACAGATTCCAGCCTCCAACCTCCAGGTTCCATATTCCATGTTCCATGTTTCAACTTTCAGGTTCCAGCCTCAGATTAGCACACATCCAAAGAAACCTCCTCCTTCCCTCTCTCTCTCTCTCTGCTTCTACTATGTTCACTTTGATGAGCTCTCTCGACACTGACCCAAAAATTAGAGTTCGAACTGCCAAGCCCAAAGTCAAGTTGTCTGTCCCTTGTCTTTAGACCAGTCTCGTAGCGAATCTCATGCAATAAATATTGTGTGCTCCGATAAGGTCCATCACTTTGCAATTTTTATTTGTCTGATGTGCCTGAGGGGATGGGCTGTTATTCATGAGCGAATGTTTTGCAAATGCTCAAAAACTGTCCGCTCTTTTTTTTCCGTTGCTTATTGATAATTTATTTAAGAGAAATTAAGCTGAAAGTTTTCAAAATTAGCACCGACCTCGATTGAATTATACTAAGCCGAACTGCAAGTGGGACTCTTCAGCAAAGCCGAGCTTCAGCTTAGCTCTTCTCAATGCACAACGATCAATGAAAACCATTAAAATCAATTCGCATTGTTTGCGCATGTAAACACTTCAATACGATCAATTTCAACTGTATAAAAAGGGACATATATATTTACTACCATCAATATTTAATATGTAAACTCACCCGACAAGCAACAACCAACAACACACACCAAACAGGGTTTAATGCATTCAAAGACCCTTTGCACAGCAAACAAGACAAAACAACATAAAAAAGAGACAACTTAGCAACTACTCGATTGTGACACGCTTAACCCTTTGTCACATCCATTGACAGTTCAATAATGCGTCATTTGGCCTGATGACGGTAGACGCGGAGAAGGGGGGGAGGACACGCTCTCCCAACAACATCTGAGTAGGGACTGTAGGTGTCAGTCCACATCAGATGTCAGCAGACAGGTACAAAAGATGTTACCAACCAGACTAAGAAGTATGTTAAATATTAAATTCGATTTTATTGGCATAAATAAATAAATAAATTGCAATATATTATTGGGAAGTGTTAAGTAAGTTCTCATTTAATATTTTGTTAATTTAATTTTATATTTGACACTAGTTTTAATCGAGTTATATTCATTTAATAATATGGTTTGCTTATATTTCATATATTTGTGTATCTTTGATGTTTGAATTATTTTCCAACGTTTTCAACGGACTTTAATAAATAAACAATGAAATTTTTGATATACATTTAGCGTAAATAACAAGTGAGGATGCTAAAGTCGGGAGAGCTCGTCCATGCGATTTCTGTTATATGGTTTGTTGGAAATGTGAAAAATAGTTTTGGTTAAAAGCCGAACTTAATGCAATCTTTAAATAATTTGGAAGACAGTTCTCGATAAATTGAAATTATCTGGTTATGCGCGGGGAATACGAGGGCTACCGAATTTAAAGTCTATGGCTCTTTTAGTCTCTGAGATCGCCTTGTTCAATCAATTCGGCTTTTCCAGTATGTGAAGTACACCCTATGTGAAGTATACCCTTTTTTATACATTTTTAACGGTATATGTGTATTGAACAGTTCTATTTTAATCTCTGATCCGTTTTTTATTTTCAGAAATATCTTCTTCTTTTAACATTTGTAATTATTTTACTCTCTTTACCTGTCTCTCTATCTCTTTCACAATGAGTGCAACTAATTTTGCATTTTCTTAGAATAATTTCTCTGTTAAAAGTGTATACAATTTTCGGCTAAATTCAAATCACAATATTTGGAAATCCGGTTTTAGTCTTTTGACTTTGGTCGTTTATATATTTTTTTTGTCTCGCGACTTGGGACTCTTGTCGCCTGTCGCCTGTCGCCTGCCGCCTGTCGGATGTCACATTAAATGCGCATTATTTGCTTGAAATAATTTCCCGTTTAACTTTCGGGGAACCGCTTCTGGCCTGATGCATGTGCCTCGATAAAGCGAGCGACGCATTTTGATGGCTTTGGCTGCATTTGTTGGCAGCTTCTTGCAACCTGGTGATCAATTTATGGCCAAGTGCGAAATGTTGTAGGTTGAACTTGGAGGTGAGTTCAGTGTTGTTGAGAATGCCATTTAATTGATTCATTAGTCAATCCGTTTGCTTTTTGACTGGGTGGGTTCGTGTGGATATCAAGTTACCGTTCGACTGGACCCAACAAGACGCTATGTATTTTTGGTGGCAGCTGCACCTGTCGCGCCCCCGCCTGTCAACCGTGCAACTGTCGTCAAAACCATTTGCGGCACAGCAACGAAATTAAAACTATAACAATTCCATTTTTACGAGTTCAACGAAAACACTATAAAACCTATTAGAACGCAACCGAGCTCTAGAAACTGGCTGTTTATCGTTATTTTATTTGCGACAAATAAACAAATAACATATATGCCCTGTACATGAACATGTATAGAAGGTGTATTAGTTAAATATCTACGCATATAGATAAAATCGTGATCTGTATAAGTCTGGTGGCTCTCAGAGATGTTGATTCTTATAGGCAATACCTAAAGCTAGTTTTTTTTTTATATTTGAATAATATGCTTCGAAATCATGAAAGTTAAGATTTATTTCCGAACTTGTTGCAGGGTATCTGCCAGTCGAGCACAGCCGTCTAACACAATCATACTAGTTATTTAAGTGAAATGAGCTTTCGGCCAACAAAAAATAAAAAAAAAAGAAAACAAGAGCGGAAACCTAATTGAAAGTAGCCACGCAAATTGAGTTAACCAAGCGGAAAACCAGACTATTAAAATTGAGGATTGCAGAGGGGTGTCGCCATAGCTAAGGGGGAAAGGGGCTAACTGTCTGGCTGGTCGTATTGGAAACTGGTCTTGATGCTGTTCGATTTATGGCATTTTGCAATTGTGTGTGTGTGTGTGTGGCAATTTAATAGCAATTTGTCCCTTCGGACGGAAACATGACAAAAACAAAAACAAATAAAAGCTGCCGAAATTTGGAAGAAATGCAATTGGAAATAGTCACGGTTTCTCGATGCCACAACTCACTCAATAACTGAGTGCATGGCTAACTGAATGATTGACTGCACATCGTAACAATGGCAACAGCAACAACATCAACAACAACTAGTCAGCCCAACAATGACAAACTATTCAAAGCCGAAATGACAGTTGGACTTCAGTGGTAAAAGGTAATTGACAGCAAATTTCCTGTTTGCCTCATCAAATTTGCGATGATTCCAGCAGTTGAGCCATATCAGCCCAGTGAGGGATGGCCATGTTGAGAGCTAAATACTAAATAAATTTGAATAGGCGTAAATAAAATACTGTAATCAGACAAGAATTATTCAATTATTCTAACATTTAAAAATACATTTAAGCCAAAATGTTGACACAAGATCTCATATATTGACCGATTGTGGCTAGCGTAGCTATATGATATAGTAGTCCCATCTTGATGACTTTTTACTCCAAATGTTACGCATATTGGTTAAGTTTCAATCGGATATTTTGGTAAACCATCAAATTATGCATCCAAGAACTCATCTCATTGATCGTTCATTCCTGTGATATAGATATCTGATCCAGACAGCTACGACATACATGTGTATGTACTGCTGGCAGCAAAACGCCGGATATATGTCAAGATTCATCAAGATAGCTTTAAACTGAGGTATTAGTTTGCATAGAAAGAGACGGAAAGAATCGATCGTGTTGCAGATCAAGAATATATATTTATATATATTTTGTAGACCTACTTGCCAAAATAGGAAAATGGTTGGGTGTCATTTTAAATAGTTTGTTTTTGACTTTTTAAACAATGTTTGCTCGTTTGTCAAGCTGCTGGGAAGATTGTTTATCAAGCATCTTTTAACCATATTTTTCTTTTGTCGGCTGGATTAATCATAATGAAGTATTTATGTTATCTACAAATTCCCAAACTTACAGATAAATTCGGGCGTTAAGCTGTTGGCGCGAAATACCCAAAACCTGAAGATAAGCGAGATAATGCGAAAATGCGAGGAAGCAGACAAAAAATAAATAATAAAAAAAATAAATATAGGCGTGATAAATTATTAAGCGAGGCGAAAGGTTGCCACACAGCTTTAAGCGTTGTTGTTGTTGTTGTTGCTGCCTTATCCTTATCTACAAATAACGTGCGCTATTTCCAGCTTGTTGTTGGTAAAAATGTTAAAGTTGTTGTCACCCGGTCGGTTAACTGTGGGAGCCAACAACTTAATTTGTTATTTATTTTATTTTATTTTATTTTTTTGGTATACAAAGTGGCAAGATTTATGCCGCATGCGAGTCGCTTAATTTCAAATATGTGAAGAGTAAGAGATACATAAAGAGAGAGAGAGAGAGAGGGAGACGGAGACGTGGGGATGGCGAGAAAAAATTAACTGACGCTGATAATAAATCAATTTCCTGCCTACACATTAAATTATACAGTTAATAATAAGCTGGCGTTGCCAGCTCGCAAACAGCCCACGTTTAACTCTTGAATCTGACTCTGAGTCCGCGTCTGCGTCTGCAACTGCATCTGCGTCTGAGTCTTGGTCTGTTTTTCGCCTGCCTCGTCTCACCTGGCGCCTTATCGCGCCCAATCCATTTGCATCTCATCAGCTTTCAACTCAGCACGTACGAAAACAACCAAGAAAACTGGTCGAATGTTCGCAGCGGCGATTCCAATTGCGTGTCTTCCACAATTTGTTGGCAGATTAAACAAATTTCCTGCCAACAGCCACGCAATTTATTCACATTCGAATATTGGGTACTCAAGAGAGATAGCTTTGAATGATTCTATTCAGTTCAACCTGTCTGAAGATATTTTTGGAAACAATCATAAAAACTATTAATATTTAAATATGTTTAGTTATTTAAGTGCGTCCTTAAAGTTAATCAATTTTATCGGAAATCGATTTGAACGTGTGCTGTTATCGATCGAATTTTGCTATTAGATCTATATTATATATTCCTTTTGGGTTTAGAGAAGCTTAATTCTGCCTGATGCATACTAATGAGTTTGGGATATATAAAGTACACTGATTATTCATGATTTGATTGATTGATTGATGCCGATGTTGCCTATCTGCTTTATAATTTACATACGTTCCGCAAGATGTTGCTCATGAGTTGATATTGCTAAAGAAACAGAATTTATTTGGAAATCAGTTTTAGTCGCGCACATGTCATAATATAATTATTAATATTATAATATATAGTAGTGTTTAAATGGAAGGAAATGCTCGAGGAATAGCAGCTGAGGGCAGATTTTAAGCCCTTGACATCCGTGGAAAAGGTGCACCCTTAAGGTGTTCGCATTTGGGTACTTTGCTGCGCATACGTGTTGAACTTGTAGGCACTTTACAATCTTGAGGGACTTGCTCTTCAGCGTTAAGTTTAAAACGGACTTCGCGTTGGCTTCTCACCTTGTCTTGGCTGAGCTGCTTAATGCACACTTGCGTCCTTTTTTAATTAAAAACTTGCAGACTGCTTAATTTTGTTTGCCCAGAATCCCAGGACTACAATCAAACTTTTCGCACTGCCTAGCGGCTGGTACCCCAAAAACTCCAAACAAATATATATTTATATATACATACATATAAAAAAAGTACACACGAAATGCGGCAAGAGTAGGTAATGAAGGAAAAGCTGGACAGCTTCAAGTGCGCTTTTCAATTTGAGACAGGTAGAGAGTTGAGCATTTTTTTTAACACTTTTTCAAACGTTACTTTGGCTTCCGAAACTACTTACGATACCTTGAACTTCATTTCCTGCCTCTGCCGCCTGCTGCAAGGAAAGAACCTTTTGCCCTTTTCGGCTGCGGCTGCCCTTTGGCCATAAATCATTGCTACAAAAAAAAAAGGTAAATTTGATATGAAAACTGAACTGAACTCGACTCGGTCTCCGGCTACGGCTCCTGCTCCTGCTCCTGCTCCGGCTTGAGTATTGTGGCAAGTGGAGCAACAAGTTTGTTTTCATCTTTGTGTGCAAATAATACGTAAGCCTTTGGCTGCTTTATTATTAACCTGAGTTAAATACATAGAGCAAAGGGCTGCCCAAAAAGGTCGTTTGCCTGTTTTGCTTTTCTATACACATATTTTTTTGTGTTTTTATTTTTATTTTTGGGGACGAACGTAAAACTTTCCAAGTGTCTGCCTCCACAAATATTAATGAGTTTCGGCGTTCAAATTAATTGCATTTCTGCCAGCACAACTTGGGAAGACTTTCATTTCATTCATTTCGAGCTGCTCCCTTTGAGGGGTTTGAGGTTTATCAGAATTGTGGCACGCTGAGGGGCTAATAGTTTTGCGAGCTCAGCGCTATCATCTCCACCCGTAAGTCGGGGGTGTGGAGGATGGTGTGGAGTAGGCCGTCGGACTGACAACTGTCATCTCATTTCATGCTGACGCAGCGGGGGATTGTTGAGTCGGGGATGGTATTTAAAACTTCAACATTTATTTGAAGCTAGAAACCGAAAATGGAATGCGACTGGAAGTGTGCCCCCAAACTGGCCATAGATACGCCGGTTAAGTACTCCAGCGAGGTCCTTTGGCAAATGGCCCAAAAGAAACCCTTTTGTCGAGTGGGCCCCTAATGAGCTGCTCTCTAAATAAGTGGGCGTGGCATAATGCTAAACGGTAAACAACAACAGAGGCGAAGCAGCTTAAAGCGCTTCAAATGGAATTCGGCCAAATCACTTTTATAACAGCCATAGAAATTGTTTGGCAGGGGGTAACAGTAAAAGTGACTCATTTTGGGAGCTGTTGCAGATTGCGAAGCGGTCTTAAATTTAAGCCACCTGCACAGTTGGTAATTTTGAAATTCTTTGTTATGGCCACAGTTAAAAATTTTAACTCGAATATGACGTATAAAATATGTAATAAAGTTTCCAAATTGTATATGTGAAACGTGCTGGGTTTGAAATATTACAATTTGGGAAAAGTTTGAAGTGGCATTAACAAAAAATGTTTAAATTATATATAAGACATAATTGATATTTATTAATATTTAAAAATATACTTTTTAAATTTGATTTTTAAATTCAGTGCGGCAAGTTCCAATATGCGAGCGATCACTGTACCAATATGCACAGCTTTTGGGCCCATCTGGCTCCTTATTCACAACACATACATGTGTATACTCCCCACCTTTGACATTTATGTTTATTGCTAATGAAAACGGGCAACGTGTTAAGTGCTTTTGGTGTCTGCACTCAATGACCCCGGCATTATAATGAAAGCCCAAAGCCTATCCGGCGCAAACATGAAATGCACCCTCCCCTGGAGCACATCTATAGATAGATAGAAGGTAGAAAATAGTGGGTACAGATTCTGCATGTATTCTGGTCATCAACATAATTTAGGAGCTTTTTAATTTGGCTACCAAAATGCAACAACAGCAACAATGGCGCTTGGTCAACACACACACACACGCACACACACATACGCACACAGCTATAGACTGTATTCATCCCTGTCTACATTAAACAACAAAGAAACAACAAGCAACATCTAAAACAAACGCTTTTAAACTAGGCCGTGGGTTTTAAGTGGACTTTTGATGACGTCGCGTTTCTCATTACAAAAGCTGAATCAATATTAAATTTATTTTAACAAGGGCGCTGGAGCAGAGTATGTGGTGGGCGGCGGCCGGGGACTGGCTTTAACTGTTTGTTTGTTTGTTGTGGTTGCCTGTCATAATTTTGAGTGGTGCGGCCAGGGGGCAAGCGGGGATCTCTAGCAACAGGAAATGTCTAAACAACAGAGCAGGTGATTGGAGTAGCTTTCAACGACCAAACTCCAACAGAAAACACTCCTCTGAATTTTTCTATCTCTATCTCTCTCTCTCACTCCGCTCTCTCTCTCTCTCTCTCTCGCTCTGTCTCTCTGTCGCACAACAGCCCTCTAATGCCTGCATATAAATTGGCTCACGTTTCCTTGGCTTTGAGGATTATTACACTTAAATTAGCAACTTGGGACTCGCGCGTGCATCCACAAGGCGGTGGCTGGGATTGGGTTTGGGGTCGGGTCAGTTTTGAGGGGTTGGCAGTTGGCATGAAGATTGCATGAAACATGCGCTTCTACTGTTATTTCTGCTTTTTTTTTTTGGAAAGGGAGTTTTGCTTGATTGTAATGGGGCGCTGCTGTGTCTGTCTGTTTGCCTGAAAATCTGACAAAATCAAATTGTTGCCATTTTTACGCATTTCATTTAATTTGAAGAGCTTCAGACCTGGATCCTGGTTCGTTGGCTCAACACACGCACACACACACATACACATACAAACGCAGACACCTGTGGGACCCGGAGACGTGCCCTCGTTTCGTGCCGCACGGCAAATGGACCGCTTTAAGTGCCACATTTGACTTTTATGGCCTTTGTGCGCGTTTCGGGGCAGTTCGAAGCAAATGAAATGTGTGCGCAAGTAATGAGAATTTTTGTTACCTTTGTTTAGCTTTGATTAGCCTAAAAGATGACTCTCCAAACAAATGGCGTTGGCTGGTGATGGTGAAACAAGCTACCGGAAATATCTCAAAGAGAGTTTAAACTAAGGCTTTAAGGTTTGCATTGAAAAAATTATTCATGGGTCTTGAGTGACATAATCGATAAGTTATCGATATCGGTAAGGCGTGAAATAACCATACAAAAATAACCACACATAAAATAATTATATTTTACAGTTAGTTTCTTAAAAATGATTTGAAATGAAATTAAATATTAACATTTCTTACACTCTCTGTTTTGTTATCTATATTTAAGCAGTTATAATTTTGCCGCAATATGTAATAATTAATTACATAATTCCTAATTATAAAGTTCATTGTTCTCCCCGAACTGTGTCTTTTGAAATCATGCCACACGTGGCAAGCTGTTAAGGCGCTGTTAACTCTTTGAATTTTAACCTGCAGATCATGTGGCGGATACGTAACTTTATTTGCCGAATGCGCTTCAGGCAAGTTTCAAGTTAACTTAACTGCTAAGTTATACAGTTAAGTTATACCGCTAAGTGACAATTTGGTAGCGCTTGAGCTCAAAGCACAGCAAGAAAGAGTCGAATAAGAAGTCTGTGTGGGTGCTCTGAGACAAGCATGCTTCAAAGCGGAGATTTCTTGCAGGCATTGCTGGAATGTCAGCCACACACATGCTCTCATTATGTGTCTGAGTGTGTGTGTGTGTGTGTGTGGCAAGCTATAGGTATAGAGTGTCCTACGAAATGTCATGAATTCAAATGATTTTCGAGAGCAAAGCCAAGTTTGTCAAAGCTTTTGAGGTTTGCTTTGCGCATTACTTAATTGAATGGAGTGCAAGTACTTTGTTTTGTTTATTTCCCTCTCACTTTATATATTTTTTGGTTCGCTTTCATTTTGGCTGTTTTTTCTCTTCTCTCGTAAAAGCTTTGGTCGTTGATTACAAAGCGCAGCCAAAGGAATTTCTCATTATTGACCACAAAAGTCGTCGTCCTTGCTGCTGGACGAATGTTAAAATGTTGCATTGAAACAAAGATGGAGATATCGATGGAGAGAGAGAGATAGAGAGAGAGATAGAGAAATAGAGATAGAGAGAGCCAGAGGTGGATTTAGCGTCGGAGAATGAGAAACGAAATTAAAAATCGTTTGATGAAGGCGTCTATCAGTAAATTGAAGTACTGCTTCCCGCAGGCACTTGAAACATTTGCGAGATTAATGATTGAATGTAGTCTGAGGCAACAAATACTGGAAAGTGGATTTTTTTCTTTCGATTCTCGTTTTTTAAAAGATGCGAAAATTAATTTAAAAAATATGTAATTGCGTTAAAAGGAATTGATCTGAAAGTGTTCTTGGCAAATGACTGCTTTGTTCGGACTTAATGAATGTGCCCCAGTCAGTTCGTTCGGTCTTAATTAAACAGCAGCTCAATTAATGTAAGCAAATGAAGCTTGAATCGGGATCTGGATGTCATCTGTCATGGACAGGAAATGAATCACATTGTCAAGTTCTTAACTACTCTTCAAACTCAACAACCAATTGCAAACCAATGGAAAAGTTCACTCTCCATGAGATTTTCATTCAGCTGTATAGCAAAATCCATGGCTGAATTTAGCAATTGAATTAAATTTAAGTTTCCAAATTATTTATTTATTTATTTATTGAAGACTGTATTGTGCAAAACTTAAAATTATTTTGTCAACACATTCAGCAATGACAATATTTGTAAGTTTAAGACTTTTGTCTGCATAGCTGCAAATGAAAATTGGCTAATGTTTTTTTTAGCAAATTCACAACTTTACAGCTCATTCAGGCGTAATCCCAATTTTTTGGTTGTTTTCAACTTAAAACTACAATTGTTCTACAGACAAAATGCAAACGCTTTTTAGTCTTAAGTTAAATCGTTTCAGAGCCAGCGGCCAATACGATTTAAACTTGAGCTGAACGCCTTAAAGCCAAGCTAAGAAAACCCCCAATCGGCCCTCACTATGCCAATAGTCCTCCCCTCTCTCTATTCCTCTCTCTTTCACTCTATCCTGTCTGTCTGCTGCCTTGTTATTTTTTGTTTTAAGTCAAAGCATTTAACAGGCAGAAGCGCAGATTTCAGTCGCTAAACGGCGCAGTGGGCGCAGGGGGAGTAAAGGATTGTCTAACAAGCGACTGGCTGGCTATAAACCAACTCGATTCTCAACTCTCTCGCTGTGTGTGTGTGGGTGTGTGTGTGTAATGGGGATGTTTGTGTCGAGTGTTGTCAATGGCAGGCGATAAGCGTTGGGAATACGACTGTGGCAGTGGGGCATGGGGGGATATAATGTGCCTGCAGGTTGTAATATTAATTGTTTTTTTTCCCGTTGAGCCCTTGGCGAGCTGGTCAAGGCGGGAGAATCCTTTGCTGGTGCGCTCGTTGCACTTTACAGAGAACACAAAAAAGGATTGCGAGCAACGCAATCGTTTGGCAACCTGGTCAAACAGCGATACTGAATGGATTTGACAGTCCCTGGGCGGCACCCCACACCCCTTAAGAAGTATGCTTTCAATTTGCAATTAAGCGGCGCGTGCGGCACGACACAGCCAGGACATTGCCAGGACATTGCTTTGATTCAATTAGCCGGCAGCAGCAGCAGCAGCAGCAGCAGCGAAATTGGGTGCGGGAGTTGCGGCCAAGACACGCCAGCCGTAAAGCGGCCTAAACCGCATGATCCGACAAGATTCTCGTTTCATTAACGCTCCGAAATGCGATTAATTGAGCATTTGTGCGGCTTTTGGGCGGTGCTCTCGCCGGGTGGGGAGAGGGGTGGGCGTGGCAATACACGAGTATTGAGTATTCGTAGGAGAGCGACTGCCCACAGCGTTCAGTTGTCGCCGCTTGACAGGCCAAAACTTTGTCTGTGCCTTCCCCTCCCCCCGTCGCTCACCCTCCTCGTCTCCCGCTTGCTCCTTCACATGTGTCACCTTGTGTCAGTGACATTTCCAGCTTTTGCTTTCGACTTAATTTGATTAAAAGTTTTGGCGTCAGCCACTGAAATCCAGCGACCATTTCGACATACGACAAGTTCCTCACATTGTTAGCAAACTGTCTGTCAGCTGCAGCCACTCCCCGCAGATCCAGCGCCTTATTGATTTAAGCAAGAGCAAATACAAATTGAATACTTGGATAAACACTTTCACATCTATCTGCATCTATGGCCTTTAATCACTTAATTGTCTGCGCAATTAGGCGCCAAGTGATTGGGCATAAAATAATCAAAGTTATTCAAAACAATCTGCAGCTGCCACTGAGCCCATTAAATCCAATCAGCTGTGGCAAGATTTTAAAAGATATACATTTGTGATTGTATTTTATTGAGACAATAGAGAGAGCTGGCGGCTGGCGCCACCTGTTGTGCGTAAGTGACAATCACAGCGAAAAGTAAATTTTGAGTTGATGAGTATTTAACAAAGGTGCTAAAGCCTAAGCATGATAAATATTTTATATATATTATATTATATTATTATATATTGTCGATATGCTATCAAGCTGAAAAAGCGAGAAGCAAAGCAACAAGCAAAGCAAGAAGTAAAGCGAGAAGCAAATTGGCAGCTTGAGCAGCCTGTTAAGAGACCGCAACACTCGTAAGATGTTGCAGCAACTCTTTGCATTTGGCTCCTTGCTGTGGCAACACTAACTGGGCATGTGGCTTGATTTTGTAAGGAAGTTGGTTGCCTTAGAGTTGGTACGGATATAATTGGCACAGTGCCTTGTGGCAAGTTGAACGTGCAACTTTCTGGTGTGCACACTTAATAAGCAGACGAGAGCAGCCAACAATTGGGCGTTGGCCATATGATATCAATTAAAAATTTGTCTAATTAAATTTTGGTAACTTGAAACAATGCCGTTGGGCGTTCTGGTCGCTTGAGCTCTGAACTGGCAAAAGAATCACCCACTCAAAACTAATGAAAGTTGCATGCACTGAGCAAAACTTGGAATCGAGTGGCAAGTGGCGAGTGGCAGCTGCTGCCGATGCTGCCAATTTGTAGTAAATTCTCAGACAACCACGCCCAAAAGATGTCAATAAACGCTCAGGTTGGCTCTACAAATAAACGCACCGCACATTTGACTACCCATTGAAACACATTCTTGGGGTAAGACTGCCGCAAAAAAAAAAGAGTTCTATTTGAGAGAAACTGACTTGTAGATACCCTGTAGTTGCTTGTATGTAATTTAGGAAAATCATTTTATTTTTCTTTATTTATTTATTTAATGTCAACTAAACTCAGTCGACACAAAAAAAAACAATAACTACAAGACTCAAATTAATTTAAATTTAAAATACAATTTAAAATTCCATGTAAATTAAAAAATGGGAAACATTTATAAGATTTAAATGCAAAATGGTCCAACATTTGTTGCATGAATTGGGGAAACCCCAAACAGACCAAAAACAATGATATATGTTTGCAATATGAGAGCATTTGTGTTTTCCATGTGTTTACTTTACATACTCTTAATAATGGCGCATATGCATATGCACAACTGTATGATACCCTTTGTTTGTCCATTAACAGGGTATAACTACCCCATTGGAAACTGCACAATCGAAACCTTTTGCCAGATGCCAATTAGGGAAACACGCTGCACTTTGCTGCCTTGTCTGACGTAGCTGTTGATTTTTACTGCTCCCCAACACACACTAACGCACACACACACACACCCACTTGTGTACTTATTAAAAGTTAGTGTTTGGGGTTAGTGTCTTGACTTTTTGATGGGTCAGTGCTGGGTCAACTGGAGTGATTGTCGGTTTGCTGCTAATGAAGTTATTGTCAGACCAGAAGGGAACAAAAAAAATGTGGTCTGTTTGGTCAGCAGCCATCTAATAGTCTGATAAACTCTGCTCAAGTTCAATTTGCTTTCACAATTAAAGAGTTTCCAGTTTGAACTTAGTTTTTGTTTCTTCAAACTAAATTAATTAACAAACAAAATTCCTTTTTGATTTGGCAAAATTTCATGACAGAATCTTGGTTTTAAAAAGTTCTTAAACTGAATCAAAACTGATTTTTGATAAATATATAAAATTAATTATAGTTGAAACAAAATGCTTCAATTTTCTAAAATATAGATTCATGTTTGATGGATATTCCCAATATTAACGTAGCCAAGAAAGAGCTGCTGATGAGAAATGTATCAGTTAGTTAAATTTAGTGCCCAAATCACATTCGCCAGATTCCATCATAACGAAATCGCCTCATGTTTTATGGATAAATGCGACTGAAACAATGAATGCAGCGCAGTTCTTAACGAGTTCTGGGACAGCGGGTTGAGGCGAGTCAGACTTCTGCATAAATATTCCCTCAAGTGGCGCATCGATGTGTTCGGGACGTGGGATATTTGGGAGGGGAGACTCTGGCCAAAGGCTAAGCGCAGCCGAAACGAGCATGTTGTCATTTTCAAATTTGCGTGCAAGCTGCAAACAATTGCAACGAAATGTGGCAGAGACACAATGCGTGGCACGGGCAGTGGCAGTGGCCCTGACAGTGGCAGTGGCAACAACTAACGTAAAACGTCTCATGGGACACACAGTTGAGGATGATTTGACGAGTGGCAGCCACATTCAGCGAAGTTGGCAATAAACGAACTTTTGCTTTGATTTTGTATACCCCTTTAAAATTTGTGTGGTATAACAACCTTTCTTGATGAGCACCAGCAGCTAAATCAATCTATTTGCTTTTTGTCGATAAATATCGATATTCATCCAAGAATCATTTGCGTAATTTAAAGAGCTGTCACGAAAGGGAGCAAGTGTATGTAATAAACAGCTACAGACATTTCCCACCTTATGCATACATATTAATGATAAAAAACGAGAGCAAAGTCAATGGTTTTTTTTTAGTATCGATAAATATCGATATTGATTCAATAATCATTTGTTTATCTCATTTTGGGTGCCTTATACAGGCTAGTTGCTAGTCGAGCACTCTAGAATAGATCACTTTTGTTGTGATTTTGAATTGTTGCAATCTGGTAAGAGCACAAGGCTGCCAGCATGTGAGAAAGCCAGCCAAAAAGCTGCTCCAGCAGTCGACTGACTGCTGACCAAAGACAGCTCCCAGGAGAAGACAAGACACAGGAAACAAAAACACACAACTTGGCGAGCAAAAATATGCAAATGCCTCAATGCATCAAGAGCTGCTGGCGCTGTAGTTGTTTGCTCTGGCTGGAGGTGGGACGGTCGCTGCCCGAACTGAACTTGTGTCTAGCAATCTAACAACCATATTTGGCCACTCCGCTTGACAGACAACAAAAGCTGCTGTTGCTGCCCCAAACCGAGTCCCTAAGCGGACCAGTAGACAACAAGAAGCCTTCTGGCTTTGCTTTTATTTTTTGGGGTGGCCTTAGTTATTGTCAACGTGCAGCAGAGTATAACAAAACTTTCGACTGAAGAAGGATACTTCCTGCATGTAAGTACATATTTGCATCAGGCATGTGAATCTACAACATTTTACAGGATGCTTCAGTAAAACCGATACAGCTTCAGGGCGACTTTGGATTTTGGTTTATGGCGCGAATGCTTACAGGGCTTCAATAGTTTCACCTAGTTAATCTCAGGGCTGCATTTGTTTGTCTTAAAAAATGTACAGAATCTGCCCTTAAATCATAAGACGGATCCGACAAATCTGCTAAAGTGACTTGCATAAGAATTAGATACACCTATTGATTGCCTCTAAAACCTTCTCTAATATTAGGCCTAATAATTATATTCAATCAATATGAATTCTTACAAGATATGAGTGGAGCCGGTTTCAATTTGAGTTCGATTCAGGAACGAGTCCTGTCTGATTATTGAATGGTTTTCACTGAGTAGGAACTGCAGGAGGGTTATACAGTATGTAAAAATTATATAAGATAAGAAATCGCCACTCTTTTGGCCAAGAGTAACTCAACATGTGACATTAAATTAATCTAAATTTTACAAATTTGATTAATAATAATTTGATTCTGGTTTTAAAGAGCTGCAAGTTTGTTAATAAATATTTATCTAAGTCTAAAAATTGCATTAGAGTTAAAATAAATAGTTACAAAATTAAATGTATATTTGTGGTTTACTAAATTATTTGGAAGAGAGCATTTAAGCTTCGGTGTGGGGAGATTGAGAATTGCCAAAGTGTTTTTATTTTTCGTCGGATTCTTCTGTAAATTCTCTGTGGCATGCAATTTGCGCTTATGTATGCAGCTCCTTACATATGTGTGTGTGTGTGTGTGTGAGTGCCTAACTTGATTTACTACTCAAAACCCACAACTCCATTTAGTCTGTCAATATGTCGATTTGGCCCGCCCCGTTTCCCTCCTCGCTTATGGCCACTTTTTGCCTGCGTTTTTTCTCCTTTTTTTAAATTGTTCATTTTTTGTTGTGTTTGTTACTTGCTGCCAATGGAATGGAAAAAGCGCGTTTTGGTTACAACATAGGCAACAACAACAACAAAAACAACAACAATGGGGCACTAACAACTTTTGCTTTTCGTTGTGGGTTTGTGTTGCCCGTTGGTCTCTTGTTGGCTGTCATTGTTGTTGCCGCTGCTGCGCTACCAGAACTAGCTTGGCCAAGTGCTACCAGACCAAAACCCCAAACCATGCGTTTTGTCTGGGGCCACCTCGTCCGTATTGCCAGACCCGGCCATAATTGACTGGCTGTAAAATTCTTGTCATTTTTTTGTTGTTGTTGTTGTTGCTGCCATTTGGGTGGCTCTTTGGGTGTTGTTGCCTTCGTGTGTTTGTCATGTATTGGGCGTGATTTGTGGGCGTAACACTTTACTCTTCTGTCTGCCTGTCTGTCTGTCTGTCTGTCTGCCTGTCTCTCTGAGTTTTGCTGTTCAAGTCAGACCAGAAGCAGTTGACCTCTTGTTGTCTAGCTTTTGCTTTCGGCTTGAGAACATTTGGCCAAGCTAATGGCTTGCAGCTTTGCCCTAAAACATTGTGATTTCTTCGGCCTTTGCGTTGTGCTAAAGCTTCACAAAATAACTAAATTGATGGCACAACTGAAGAAAACTTGTTATATTCTACTTTGAACATTTTAATTGCTGATCGCAGAATATAATTAAATCCAGACTCATATTTATAACTTAGAAATAAAACTGGACCAATTTTGCATGGATAGAAATCAAGCTGACATTTAAATCCCTGTCATCTTCAGACAGACACCTATCTAGTTGTAATACTTCAAGTTTCAATTTCAGTTATCGTAAAAACTTTAATTTTTAACTTCATCTTAAAAACTCCACTTAAAGCTCGACTCAGTTCAAGCTTTGTTTATTAGATTTTGATGATTTTACTTCAACTGCAGCATACCCTAGTCGATATAGCCATTTCCGTCTGTCCATATGTCTATATGCAAACTAGTCCTTAAGATCACTATATCATACAGCTGCAGTAGGAAAGATCGGTTGAAAGATTGGTTTTTTGTATGAAATCCTCTTTTATTTACCAAGATGCCGACATCATCATATTATATATCATATTATATTCCAAACTAAAGTGATGGAACTCTATCATTAAGCTTTAGTAGGACCAATTAGACTGTTTTTTGATTTGAGAGTTAGTGTGTTGAAATTTGACTCCTGTCTTCAATGGTCTAGGCTGTTCTTTCTTGTTTTCTAGCTCCAATCTGACTGCTCTTTACGACATAAACCTACCTAATTCTATGATAGGTAATATGTTGGTTATACTTTAAAGTATTTGCAGCACTTATACATTTAGCACACTTTTATTTGACAGCGTGCCAATTAAAATCCGCTGTTTGGAAATTTCCCTTTTGTGGTTTGCTCCACTGTGCATATTTGAGGCAATCATCAGGACATAACTGTTGATCGCTTCATTTGGAATTGCAGCAGCTTCCACTCCTGCTGCCATCAACAACAACATCGTGATGAACATTCTGTAGCTGATGCTTGGGTTTTATGAAGCGCTTTTGAAGTTGTTTAGATTGTCACCCCATTCAAGGGACAGAGACAGTGGTAGAGACCGAGAGAGAGAGAGAGAGAGAGAGAGAAAGAGAGAGAGAGAGACAACAAGAAAGAACAACAAACCTCATCCTAAGGTCCAAGTTGTCCATTGTAGTCGTAGCTGTTAGTTTAACGCTCATGGGACATGCCAAAAATGTGAATAATAATTTTATTTGCCTGCATTTGCATATGTCCCTCAGTTGGTTTGAGTTTTTTCATCTGGCGAAGGAGAACTGACGTTGTTTGCTTACAATGTGCCGGGCATTTAAGCCATTTGACTTTTGGCCATCAAGTTGTTAACATGTGTTGGCTGTGACTAACTGAGTGAGCAGCGGTAGGGGACTGGGGCAGACAAGTAGTCAAGTGACTTGAGTTTATTTATTCATGCACTTAGTGAGGCATTCACCGCTGAAGGCGAAGTCTGTGCATCATCATCAGCATCATTTCAAGCTCTCTGCTGGCCAGCATTGCTAATTGTTGCCTGCTTCTCCTGTATTTTACCCAATCAAATCTCGAGTGTTGTAAGCTGCCAGTCCGCCTAGTTCACCCAGTCCGCTCTGTCGCAATATTTAGTCCTGTGCCGACACACTTGGAAAAAACAAATGGTTTAATATGATTTTTAAATGAAACCAGTTTTCAAGAGATTACCATCTGCTAAACTTATACAAATTTATTTATTTGGATAAAGTTTAAAACTGAAATTTGATTTTGGAAATTTTCATTTCGTTAATGTTAATGTGATTTTTTAGAGTGAATATTTTTTTTCGGAGTGCAACACATGGTGTCCTGTTAAATTCCCTGGCCAAATCAGTGCGTGCCATTGTTGTTTGTCTTTCTACAGTCTACTTGCACTTCCCCCTCAGCTCAATTGAGCGTTTTCCACTATCGAAGTGACTTTACTTTCAATGCCAGCCAAACTTATTGAGCTCTGTGGCTGTCCATCGCCTCGGCCACTTCAAATGTACACACCACACCACACCATATCCTGATGCAAATGAATTGGCTCCACTCAGTTGCAGTAAGGGACATTTATTGAAAACGTAAGTGCTAATATTTGGACAGCAAAAACCGTAACTTAATTGCAAAAACATGTTGCCAAGCTCGGTTGTAATTCGGTTTTGGCTGTTCGTCTGAATGGGTTTATTACTTTGATGCAATTTTCATACAAGATGATATAGATGCTGAGTGATTAGCTTACAAATGAGTCTTGTTGTGTTCTGCAATGTTTGGTCCTGGTGCATTTCTTGTAGTTTACTCAATCGATATTATAGCGTTTCCAAATCCAATAACACTTTGATTTCGCCAAGTAGCCAAATATGATTTTACGTTAAGAGATATACATATCAACTATGTTTGTTGCCAGCTAAACTCAGTCTAGAAACTTGGTGGGACGACTAGGATCAACTGGATGGCATCAGCTTGTTCTGCCGCTGGGAATGCTTTTAAGTGCAAATTAAGCATACGTCACGTGGGCAAAGGGAAACGTTTAGCAGGTGCTTGACTCGCAGCTGACTAATGGAAAACATCATGTGAAGTAGCCGGGGCACATTGTCTGAAAGCATTTTCAATGTGACATGCAACCAAATTGCAGCTTAAAAGCACAAAAGACAACGCAACCGAAGAGAGCCGAACAGAATAGAACAGAGAGAACCCAACCCTATAGACGCACTCCATGGGGTGGGTGTGCCAATGCACAGACTATGCGACTATTCGAATATCCAACTGTCTGTGCAGTCTGTCTGCGTCTATTTAATGCTACACTTGCAAAGGGGAATACCCTTATGATTTCATCGTGCAGTTTGTAACTTATTGAGGAGGGTTCATTCTAAAGGGTATCTGCTTTTCGGCCTAGAGACAGAAAGTTATTGCTTCGTGTTTTGTATAATTTAGCCAGCGCCAGTCTAACAAATCCTGCTTTGGTGGCAGGAGAAACAGCGGGTTTTGTTTTTTAATGCAATTAGTGAGCGCTGCAAAACACTAGGCGATAGACACACACACACACACATGTTGTTAAATATATTTTACTGTATATAGACAAACTCTGAAGTTGTATCGTTTTTTGTCGCTCAACTCGTAATTAACGCTGAAAGGCAGCGCAAATGAAGTCAACGCCAAAATGCTGTACAATTTTTGGGGCCAAATGCAATTACTTAATCAGCATTCAAGAGAGAAAGAGAGTTAAGAACAAGTTGAGATATAGACCAGATAACAGATAGGGAAGGAGATTCGCATCAGAGACATTGCCACATATCGCCAGACTGGCGAATGCAACTTAAAATCTATTTATCTCAAGTGGTTTGCACAAGTCTTTTGGTCATGTCTGAAGATGATGATGAGCCAGCCGCATTCACATTCTGCATATATTCTGGCCAACATCCTGTTTGTTTACATGCAGTTTTGTTTGGAAGTCCTTGTTGCTGTTGGTGCTGTTGTTGCCATTCACATGATAAAATATGTTTGACTAATTGAAAATTTGCATAAAATCAATTATAATTGAAAATCTTGTTGGCCAACAGCAGCAGGAGCAGCAAAAAGGTTAAGTGAACATTCAGCAATTCATTCGAAATACTCATTCACTTACTCATTCGGCTCGGGCCAGACAAATATTGATATTTGGCCACAACCAAGATTTCAATTCCCACACATGTGTTTGTGTGCGTGTGTGCGTCCCTCTGTCTTTATTCAGGCTGCTCAAAACTTCAACATTAAAAATTAAATTAAAGCCCAAAAGTTTTGAGCTGCTGCATTTTGTATTTGACGATTAGTAAATTTCCCTATTTAATTTATAAATATGACAACAGTGTTTGCTTGCCGCAGACAAATAAGTCTTGTCATCTCTGGCATCATTGTAATTAGTTGTTAAATGGCTGCAACTGATGAAATAATTGTTGCAGTCCTTGAGGAACATCTTGAGTGGCAAGTAGAGAAAACAAATTAGGCAGCAGCAAATTCAACACCTATTTAAATATAGTGTCAATGAAGATGTTTTTACTATTTATCGTAGGCAAAGGTATATTTTGAATTACATTCTGTAAGTTGTGATTTTCTTCTGCCTAATTTATATTGAGCTTTTCTTATACATTATTTAATTCCATATTAAATGATAATTTTCGTTCCTTTAAAGCAATTTTGGTTCACTAATGACAAAATTGCTCTTAATTTGCATTTCCATTTACATTAGTGGGACTATGTAGAAATCTGCCACTCCCAGTCAAATAGTATGTGGGATACATAAAAGTATAGCCACAACTTATCTCGCAGATATTTGAACAACTTTCGCTCGTTATAAAATGCATAATTGCTCATCATTTCCATTTCCATTTCCATTTGCAGTCGCATCCACATTTCGAAATTCGCTTTTTACACTCAAAAAAAAAAAGAGGAAAAAAAGTAATGGAAAGTGATTAGCCTAGACCCAAAAACTTTTTGGCTCTGCTGCAACATTTTGTTGTTGCTGCTGTTGTTGAGTGGACTCAACTGAGGACCATCGAATGTGTCACATTTTGAAACCAAATTGAAAAAGCTACATGAAAATCCTGCAGTAAAATTTGATTTTTTTTTTTTTATTGAGCTCTGTGCGTAGAAGGGGGAAGTAGAGCAGCTTAGTTGGGTCGTTTTCAACTGAAATTAGCCAAACTATGAATAAAAAGAGGTGGAGTGAGAAAGAGAGAGAGAGATTGGGAGTGAGGGAGAGAACAGAGTGCTGCCTGATGGCCAGGATTGATGTGTGTATTTTTTTTTTGTTTTTGCTCGCTACCCATTCAATAGCTTGGCAAAGCATTAAAAAGCAATTTTGCGGTTTAGTTTTATTGCAGCTTGTGATCGCTACAAAGTTATTTGGCATAGTTTTTAGTAGCTGGGATTTGAAATCGACACTTGTGTGCACTCGGCTCGCAAGTAGTGAGAAAAATGTATTGTAGACATTAGGCTGGTTGAGTAAGTCCTCAAAAGTATGCTGCAAATGTAAAGTGTTGAAAGTATTGGGAAATATTTTAGAAAATCTTGGTTTAAATATAAAACAGTTACAAATTTAAATTATACTTCTTATTGGATTTCACTTTTCATTTATTTTGCTAATTTGGTTGTATTTGATATTGGCAATATCTAATTTTGAAAACTTGGCCCAGCTTAGACCGATTGTTCCTAAGAAGGAATACTACATACACTTCCCGAAATTTGATTAACCCGCAATTGATTTTCTCCTTATACAATTTGAAATATAATATTAAAAAAATCTCTTTTTTCTGTTAACATAAAATTTTTAATTAATTATTTATTTTTTTTAGTAAGATTAAGGTGCGGACTGGTTTACTTGAACAGGCAGATGGACAGACTCGGCTGATCCTGAATATTTATAGACTTAATAGAGTGGGAGGCGTTTGCCTTAATGCGACAAAAGCCTAATACCTTCTATGAGGGCAGGAAAGAGTCAAGCAGTAAACATTCCGAGCGCATACTTATATCAACAATATTCGTTCTGTTCTGGAGTTAATTGACTGAGAGATAATGTCAAGCAAAGTGCTGCAACTGTTGTCGTAGTTGTTGCTGCTGCTGCTGCTGCTGCTGTTTCTGGCTGTTTCTCTAGTTCAAATTGGATCAACACGGACAGGTGTAAATTACGAAAGCTTAACAAAAGCCACTGCAAAGCTCCACAGTAGCAACAATAACAAAAACAATGGCAAATAGCTGGGAGAGTAAGTGCAGCAGCTATTGCTGGCTGCCATTCCTTAGCATTTCTGTTGTTGTCGTTGCTGGGCGTTTAATTAATTTGACAAAGGCCACCCACACAAACAGACACAAACAGACACACACAAACAAACACACACACCCACACCCACACACACATCCTTTTGGCAGGTCACAGCAGCCTGGCAACGTCACTTAATTAATTTGGTGCTGTGTGCACTTAATGCCGGAAGTTGAAGAAATACGGCCACATTTTGGCTTTATGGTATGGTAAATTCCAGCAGAAGCAGAAACAGCAGCAGCAGCAGCAGCAACAGCAGCAGCAGCAACAGCACATGACCAACAGCAAGATGAGCCGGTTTGAGAAGGAAGTCACCGAGTTGTTCTCAGCCACTGCACTTGATCCACCTAATGTGGTGCGTTTGCGTGTGTTTGTGTGTGAGTGCTTAAATCAATCAAAATGCTTCCGCCAAGAGCACTATTTCCGCCCAGCGACCTCGCCAACTCAATTTATGGCCAAATCGGATGCAAATGTCTAAGAAGCTTACGACGCCCAAAATCGTTTACGCATTTTTAACCCATTACATCGACTCCTACGCCAGGGACCTCAAGGCCAATGAGGCCACAGCTTAGGCCTCCGCCCCACCACAAAACCCAATCTCAACGCCCTTCAACTCCATGACGGATGCCGACAAACTCATTAGTAGCCATGAGCCAAACCATAAATTTGCCGCCAGTCCAAGCTCTAAACAAAATCCCTCTCTCCCAAAGTTGTCTGTCTGCTCCACTCTCTCTCTCTCTCTTTCTCTTTCTCTCTCTCTCCCTCTTCATCTATTTGTGCTTTGGCTGTCGTCTCAGTCTCTTGGCTTGTATGCCCCTTGGGCATGTAGGAAATGCTGTTAAGCTCCACTTCCTTGACAGTGTCAGACAGTGTCGAAACGCATGTTGCGCTTGAGTTCTCTATTCGAAATGGCTGCCACACGAAACTTCGAAAACAGTGCTGTCAAAAAATTACAACCAATTTGCTGAATACAAAAAAACCAACAATGTAAGTTGATAGAACAATATTTTATCTACATAATTTAAAGCCATCATTATATAAAAATACTTTCTGGCATCTGATTTGCAATCTATAAAGTATTTAAATGGAATGCATTAGGCTGGCTCGAAATGTTTCCACTTAGAACTGTTTTGATAGCGAACTGTGTCTTGACATAAGTGTTGCGGTTAATGCACAATTATCTAAGCAAGTGCTTTATAGCCATTACAGAATCAGCCACAAAAGCTACTCTTCACTCAAGCTGACCCCCAACTAGTTGGCCTTATTAATGGCCTGTACAGTGCCGCTGGAGAAGGGATAACACACGCATCCTGCCTACATTTAGACGGCATTGTGATGCTCGTTTACCCTTTCGCCGTCTCGCCCATGCACCTCATCGGCACCACACCTGGCAAAACATAATCCTGGCATAACTCACAAGCACAAGCAAGTCATAGTCATATCCCTTTCCCATTTACACCGACAACAGCAATGGGAACGGCAACAACACATACAACATCAACATCATCATCAGGGAGCGTTGAAAAATCACTTCACTGCACTAAAATCCTATTAAATCCGTCGAGTCAAAGCAACATCATCAACAACAACCACAGCAACAACAACAACCACAGTAACAACAGCAACAACAACAGCAACAACAACAGCAATATCAGCGCATAACATTAGTCAAGTATTTTTAGCCATTTTTGAAGCACGAAAAATGCAAATGAGTGAGTCAAGTCTGTCAAGAGCCTGAAAGAGCGTGTTAGCGAGTGAGAGCAAAAGAGAAAGAGAGAACAAGAGAGAGAGAGAGAGCAATACTTTGGCAACGGTTAAACAACAATAATGAATGCAATTCGTTGTTGCGTGCATTGCGGAGTGTTTGCCTTTATGTTGAGTGCGATGTGTGTTGAATGAGCATAGGTGGTTTTTATACCCTTTAAAATTGGCTAATGGGTATAATGGTTCTTTGCAAAATGTGTAACAGGCTGAAGGCAGCATCCCCCGAGTCAATATAGCCATGTGCTTTTGAATGAACACGCGGATTTCGGAACCCATAAGAGCTAGAGAATATAAGTTCTGGTTTAGCCCGTACAAATCAAGTTTATTAAATGTTTATCGATAACTGCGCTCGTTTCGATACTTATAAACATTTATCGATTTCCGATACACAATTTCAAAAATTGACTTTAAAAAGGATTAATTTGACAATATAACTAGCTGCTTAATAAAACTGGGTGCAGGGTATATCGTAGTCGTGCTGACTTGACTACAGCATTCCTTCTTGCTATACCCTGTACTCTTTATGAATGTATGCAATCAAGTTGATGCAGCAAGAGTACTGGGAGCAAAGGATCTCGTTTGACACATGCAGTAGAATTATATTTATTTATTGTATTTTTTCAAATATCTCAAAAATCATAGTTTTAGCATATTGATTTAGTTAATACAGTTAATGTATAAAACTTAAACATAATCAAGCACATAAGTTGGTGTTGCTGTAGCTGCCTTGCAACATCAGCGACTCCGCATAATTTCCACACCACATGCAACTTTGCATGGCTGCAAGATTGTGCGGGTTGGAGGCGGTGTTGGTTGTAAATGCAACCACTGGCTGTAAGTGGCAATGCTGAAAAGCTTTTCATACCTCACTTTATGGACGCAAACGAGCATTTTGAGGCAAGTCGCTTGCATTTCACTTTTCATGCTGTTTGAAAACCCGTCAAATCGTCAGCCCCAATGGAGAGGTTTCATTTTGCAGCGTGAAAAGCCAAAGAATGAAAGGTGCGTTTTGCATTTTGAAATACAAAGCTGCCTTCTCACAAGTGGGTGGGTGTTCCCTGTTTGTGCTTTGTGCTGTTGCTTAATGTTTGCTGTCACTAATGATTATGCCAAGTGGCAAGAAACAAAATTGGCAAGTTGCCAGCCAAACAGAAAACTGCTTTCAATCATTGACTATCCAAGCGAAACAAGTATTTTGATCACAATAAAGACTGGAAAACACATTTCCATATTGTCAACAGATTTCCTAAGTCAATGATGAACTAAAATGAGTAAAGATTATTATTTATAGACTAGAATAAGTTTCAATTTTATTCAGCTGCATTATATATTTTTAAAAATAAATAAGTTTTCGTATATTTTATTAGTAAAGATATAAATAAATTCAGATTCTTTGGGAGAAAACTTCAATTGTTGTTCTGTACAAAATTCGTAAATTATAAATATATAATTGGTGCTTAGAATATGTGCTCATCTGATAACAATTAGTCTTGGCTCTGAATGATGAATGCAACACAAATAATGTAGATAAATGCCGTAAATTCATTTAGTATTTAGCTCACAACTTTCTTGTGGCCAACATATCCGGTCAGGCCAAAACCAAACACACAGCTGAACGGAGTTAAGGCCCTAAGCTGACCCAATTAGCTCTGCTGGCCTTCAGGCAACAAGCATGCCACTCGAGTGCCAGATTACTCTCATACTTGGCCCGTACTTGCTACATGCAGCTTCAACTTGGCATTTGTGCGGATTCTTCATTGTGTACTCCATGCGGGTCAAGTGCTTCCGGTTGCTGTTGCTGCTGACGTTCTTCTTGTTGCTGCTGAACGCAAAAATTACATTAAGCATATTTTATTAAATTCTCCCATTCGCCCAACGCCCACCAGACACCACCCACCGCCCACCGCCTGCTGACCCAGCTTGGCTGTTGCTCCTGTTACACTTTTCATGTGTAATTTAATTCTATTTTTATATTTTTAGTTTTATTTTTTTTTTAGTTTTGCTAGTGTTTATTATTGCAACATCTCCATGTGGCTGCAACTCCTGCTTGCTGTGGCTTCCCGTTGCACACATTTGCGGCTGCTCCTGCTGCTGCTGTTGCTTTCATTTACGGCCCGGACATTGCATTAGCTGCAATTAATTAAGTTATACGCTGGGAATTACTTAAGCTTGGTCTGGCTTACAATAAACAGTTCATAAATATGCCACATGTGCCCATAAATAGTTGTGGCAAAAAAAGTACAGCAAGTCCAGAGAGCAGGGCTTTACTTTCTGACATCCTGCTAAGTATAATAATCAAAGTGAAAATGTAAAATAGACAGACAGATTGAGAGACTCATTTATACCGATCGAGAATATGCATTCAAAGATATATGGTAATAACTTTTAGACACATTCAAAGTAATTAAAAGTAAGAGTAAACATTTGAAATATGCCTGAAACTGTATACAAATATTAATTGTTAGTTTTCTATGCTGAGCGTTGTTTATATTCTGAATTCTTAATGCAATGTTTACGCTACTCATAAGCCTCAGACACGCAATAAACACGTTTTCCGCAAAACTTTGTCCATATTTGACAAACAGGCAAGCCTCAAAACAAGGATGGCCAATTACAATTGTATAAGCCGAGTGGTTGTTGTTGTTGTTGCAGTTGCAGTTGTCGTTGCCGATTCTCGAGTATGGAAACAGAGTTTTGGGTCCCTGCAGCTAAATCCGCATGCCGCATTCTGTATTCTGCCGCATCCGCATTCAAATCCGCCATTGTCATTGCCAAAGCAAAGCAAATGTCAATTGTGAGCGACTTTGGGTTGAGAGTGAGTGCGAATGAGGAAGGATCAGGCTGAGGACAACAAATTGCATGTCAACAGCTCTCTGGCTGGGTATTATCCCTGATGAGCAGAGGGAGCAGCCCATTGCCTTCAATGCATGGGATTAGTGATGACAAAAACAAGGTAAGGATAAAATTCCTCTGCCTGTATATGTATATTGATGATGTCTTTGTATCTGAATTGAAAAATAATAAGCAATGCATTTCGGTGCAAATCAATCGAGCTTGTAATTCCGAGAGCACCGCTCCGGTCAGGTTTAATAGTCAGGTCGCCCACGCAGCTATGCAGCTGTTGTTCCCAGGCGGAGACATTGTGCTCTAGTTATTATTATTATTATTTTATTGGTCCTCTCGAGCTCGGTTTACGAGCTGTCCAAAACGGCATTGTCAACAAGGTGCATTCATAAATTACTCGTGGCTCTCAGTATTTGGCGCCCAAACTAATTGTTATCTCTCTCTCATCGAGGGCTTTATCGCCTAGCACTTTTTCTTCCCCGTGTGGCTCTTGAAACTAATTAAGTTTCCACAGTTCCCAAAAAACAAAAATGAAAAAAAAGAACCAGGGAAAAAATAGTAGTAACTGGCTTTACATTTTTACGTTTTTATGGCTTTATTTACGACTTTTGCTTTGAGCGCATTCATTGTGTGAATTTTGTTGAGTTTCTTTTTAATACTTCTTAATTCTAATTACCACACGCTCGACTGTTCATCTCTTGTCTGCTAGCTGCCCACTACTCACACAGTTCTTTACCTTTGATACCCTACACAAAGCCAAAAGGGTTAATAGGGCATTCTCATCGACATCAATATCGACAGTGCCAGGAAAATGTGTTTGCGAAATACAGATCTAAAAACTTAAATAAATGTTTGTAGTTAGCTAAAACATTTTCAAAATTCCATTCTTACTTTTGAAAATAGTTCAAATGTATTTCAAAGCTAAAAAAGAGGATATGTTGTGGGTATACAACTTCCAATTGGAGCAAGCTTATTTGTTATTTTTTGAAGTTACGCCCTATCCAATTTATAGTTTACGACTTTTTACATTTTAATGGTGCTGATGAGATCCGTTAGCTCGGCTTAAAGTTCTCAGCTCCCAGCGGTAAGAAATGCAATTTGAGCATCATTAACTGTTAACTTGCCTGCACTAATTTCGTATCTTAATATTTTTTCAAACACCTGAAAAACAACACACAACAAAAAAAAAAAACTCAACTGACAATGAACCAAACGTTCAGATACTCTTAATAACAAGTATCTCGTGGATAGACGCACTAATGGCTTCACAGATACTTTTGTTGGCTGTAACGACTGTAACACAATTTTATGCTTCATTTTCCTTTAATACAATTTACTTGTTGTTGTTCCCTGAATACGGCATGACTGTAACTAAAACTTTGGCCAGCTAGTTAATTCGATAATAACTATAGAAAACTACAGTTAAATGTTATTTGACCTGTTAGTAGCAAGTCTAAGAGCTTTTTTTGAAAATAGTGAAAAATATGTATCTCCTAGACAATTTTAAACATTTATGTCTACTTCAGCTAATCAACACACATTCCTGCTGTGCTTATGAGGCTGCACAAGATAGACCATATGTATAACATAAATGTTTATAGTTTTTAGAAGAACTTGTATGAATATTTGTAATATTCCTCATCTATTCTTTCAGGAAAGACATGGTGTTGAAAAGCCCTTGGCCAATTCGTGCGACTCCTGTTGCGAGAGAGCTTCGAGTACCAAGTAAACAAGAAGTGGCAATTACCTACTACCTGCTTTACTTCTCATTCGATCAATTGTTCAAGCTCAGAAAGGTGAATTGCAATGCTGATAGGAAATCATGCAGCTAAATTGTGTGGCATTCAAAACTAAATTATCTTTCTTTCGAAAATACGTTTATTTTATTTAATTCATTCACATACAAGTTGGTGATCACACAATTGATATCGATTGACAGCGATAGCAATGTTAACTATGTACATAGTGACATCGATAGCAATGTTAACTATGTACATAGTTGCGCGTTGTAGGTTACAAATGTTATGTTACAGTCTTAGAACTACATTATGAGTACCATGTTAATAACATTACAAGAGGCCTGCTAACGACTACAGGCGAAGACGCATCGGATTCTCCCTTCCTTACATACATATATGTAACGGAACTCTCCGATACCCAATCAGGAAAATCCAAATAATGAAATACGGTTGTACGAATGTCCATCCATGTCGTAGGAGTAATACAATTACAGTGGGTTGGTGGGGGAGGTTATCAACTCCCTTGCAGACGACAACTACCAAAACCTAACTTAACTTATAACGTTATATTATATTATATTAATAAATCGAGTTCTTATTTAATAATTCCATTTGCTAGAACTATAAATGACGAATTTTCCCACACGTATAAAACAAACACATGCAGTTAACTTTGGCAATGCAGCATAACAGATTACAAAAACAATTTATCAACATTTACTGCTGACATAATTTGCATTTTATGAGCCAAAAGCGAGTTAACATTTAGGAGTTGGGGGAACAAGCAGCTAAGCTCATGTAAGTGTCATGTTAGGCTGTGTGTGTGTGTGCTTGTGTGTGTTTTTGTCTTTGTCATTTCGTGGAGAGAGTTGCTTAATTGCAATGCTGCCTGGACTAAAAGGATGCAACAGTTGCTGCCTGCCTGAAAGCAAGGGCGCCAAATGACTTGAGGCGGAAAATTGTGCAAGCAAGTGTGGCTGTTGTTGCAGTTGCAGTTGCAGCCCAAGCAACCACAGCGTAAATAAATAAAAGCGTATTTAGCATAACATTAAAAGCTAAACGCTGCACACGATTTGAATTTCCTTGGCCACTTGACGCCCCAGCAACGTTTAAGGATCCCAGTCACTTGACTTTATACTGCGCACATACGTATACAGCTACATACATATGTATATACACACTCGGCGAGTAAGCGTCCTCTGGCGTTGGCAAATCAAGTGCAAGTTCGCTGCATAGATTGAGATAAAAAAAGGGGAAAAAACACCAACTTAATCACATAAGTTCGTTCAGTTGATAAAGTGTCATAAGTCAGTTCAAGTGCTGGACAATGTGCGCACAAAGTGTTGACTAATGCCGAGTCACGAGTGCGAATTAGTCGAGTGTTACACAGCTCCATAAATAAGTGCCCAATGCAATCTCCAGATTAGTAGCACACGGTTCTCACAGAAAGTTTAGAGCAATTAGCTCGCAAAAATGAGTTTGTGGTGCAAAGTCGAAAATCTAATTTAGCATTTTGCCGCATTGACCATGGTAAAGGATAATCCGGGGAATATATATGTTTGTGTCTAAATTAAAAGTATTACATGTAATTAAAACCGCATTAAGCCTTAGAGTGCTGTGAATGCGTTGAGGCTATATCTAAATACAATATTAATCTATATGTATTACCCAGAAATGAAGACGTTATCATTTTGGATAAACAATGAAGAGGCGGTAATCAGACTGTTTAAGGCTTTACACTCTTTGGCCCGTAAAATAAATCTTGTGTTGCCCTTGTGAGTTGGTCACACTGTAATGCGAAGTGAGGACTTATTTTTTGCCGCTGCTGCAACCGAGATAGCATTGTGAGTGCAGGCCAAAAGTGGAATTTGATTTTTGGTCAACTGATTGAGGGTGTTCTGACTATTGCAGGAGTCCTCTGATCCACTCCTCCGCTGCTGCACAGTCACATGTCAACTCATTTCTGAGTTCTTATCGTGATTTTAACGCCCATTTCGACTTGAAGTATGCATTAAAAATGTGCCTGCCGCTGATGTGTCTGCAATCGCACACACGCACACACGCACACACACACATACTCGCACATCTGCACATAAGGAGCAAACAAACAAACAAATATCCTGTCGCTGCACGCACTTATCCTGCATCTGACACTTAACACTTGAGCGCCTGTCCTGGATTCCATTAATGTATAAGAGAGACGGAGAGTGCGAGAGTGCGAAAGAGAGAGAGAGAGAGAGAGTGGAGAGCGGGGAGCGGGGATTCGTGTGTGCAATATGCTTATCGCCTCAACAACAACAACAATTATTGCTTATTATTGCTTGGGAAATGCATTTCCCGCTCCCTGCTTGGTAAACTTTTCACCCTCCGCTGATTTGTGATTTTGTGCATTCGATTTCATTTGAGTGGACAATCGAATTATTACGCCGGAGATTTTTATATGCGTGTTCCTTTTACTTTTGCTTTCCTTTTTTTGTGGACCGTCGCTGCTCATTTGTTGCGGACACGTTTCCAGCGCCGTGTGGGAAATCGTGAAAAGTCTTTCAAGTGTAAATTAAAGTGTGATTCCTGATGCAAGCTCACAGCACGTTCGTGTGGCAACAGGAGGCAGTCAGCCGCCACGGTGAATAAAATTGCGGAAATTCAAAAATATTAAGAAAAAATATTACAAAAAATATTGCCCATATGCAGAAGTTAGTCGAATTTGAAATACACTTATAAAATAACTACATTTTATGGATTATTTTTTACTTCCATACTTGACTGCTACTAAAATAGTAACAGTTTTTTTGTGGTTGCTTTTTATTTGAATGATATTTGTAATATCAAATCAATGGATTTATATGGCAGCTACATGAAATAAATAACTAATAAAAGCAGTTGCAACTGAGTGACTACTTTATCGCATTAGCACATCGACTTTTCTATATCAACATACATAGCTTATAAAACACACAATGTATGTATAATTAATCGATGAAGCCTCTGCTGAGTGTTTTACACATCTCATGGGAATATCATTATACCTTTTGTAAGGGCATTCAATACATGCATAGAATATTTGGTGTTGCTGCTGTTTGTGCTAGGATAATCCAGTGACAACATATTTCTGCCTCTGACGCCGCTGAGTGGCAACTTCCTCTTCGTTTTTATTTGCTGCCTTTCCCCATCTCTCGGCCTCGTCATCTTTATCATCTGGTGTCCTCAATGTTGTTGTCAGTGATAGACGCGTGTGCGCGAGGTTTATTATTTTGATATTTCCTGAGATATTTCTATGCCCATTTCCACTGCTTCTCGCGTTGCGCATTGAAAGGAGTTTGTCTCTGGGACGGGTTTATATTGTGCGGGTCGTAAGTTGAATTTAATAAAGTCAAATAAATCAACTGCTCGCATTCGCAGGACGCCGATTGGCAATATAATAGAGAAAATATACATATATTAGAAGAAGAAATGAAAACTGAACTGGTGTGGGACGGTGGAAATAAAAGTTTCCATTTTTATTATATATTTGTATTACCAATTAATTTTTACATTTTTGCTTTTAAGACTTCAATTAAATCTTATTAAAAGTAATGCCATATGGAGAGGAGGATAGCGATGAAGAAAGAAATTAATCAACCTATTGAAAGGTTATAAGATATTGTTTTGAAGATTGTATACAGAATAACAGGAAATTTAAATTAATAACATAAACAAATAATTGGTTTTAACATTTTACAATATTACGTAACATTAACGATACTAACGTCAGAGGTCGCTGGTGTGAAGGCGCTTAAAGCGTCTGCGGGTTTTATTCGACCCTAGTGTCGAAGCCAATGGGTTAACATGGTTATGTAACCGGTCATTGTAACGACTTGTATGTCGGTTTATTGGACTATTGACTGTCGGTACACAGAAGTCATTGTGCAGCGTCTTATTGCTCACATAGGGAGGAGCACCAGAGATGTCTCTTAGGACCTTGTTCTGCAGAACTTGAATGTGGTTAACCCAAGATTTTGCCGCTGTGCCCCAAAATGGAATCTCATATGTCCATGTGGCCACGATGATGCTCCTATACACCAGCAGCTTGTTGCTCAAGCTGAGTTTGCTGGATGACTTCAGCAACCAGTTGAGTTTTTTAACTTTTTATTTGCCAAACCATACAACAGTTTTTTTCAATAAGATAATCACGGGCAAAAATTAAAGTGGTTTATTTAATTTGTGAAACACAAATTGTAAATGAAGTAATGTCGATAACTATTATAACAATGTATTTAACTTTCCCTCTTGACGAGCATAAGCCAATTTCCGCTCAGTGATTCTCACATTAGTCTAAAGTCCGATTCCGATTTGACTTTCCATATTTCCCAGAATAGGTCAGTTTCCGCCAATTAAATCTCATATAGGTCTCATGAACGATTTTCGGATATAATTTGTTTTCAAAATAAATCTTCTTTCGAAAAATAAATAATGTAATTTACAATCAAAAATATCTCAAAATATTTTAATGTAATATGTTTCCCTTGTGACTTGTAATAATGTATTTGACTTTCCCTCTTTCCTCGCATAGGTCAGTTTCCGCTCACGTTGGTCGCCAGTCCGATTTTCGGATATGTTGGCAGACACTTAATGCTAATTTCTTGCACAATCCTAAGTCTGGTGACGTCGGCTTAGTTGAGGATTACACAATGATGGGACGACAAGTTGCCAACAGCGCTGACGGTCCACTTCTGTGTTTCCAGCGAGCGTTGTTTGATCGAGAGTCGGCCCTTAAAATATCACCAAAATTCTACGTACGTTTGCGTGTTTGTTCAACGTCGCGCGTCGCTTGGTTTTTGTTTTTTGTTGTTTCCATGTTTTTGTTTTCTTTACGTTTTTATTTTTGGGAAAAGGTGCAAGGCATCTGTGAATTGTGCGAGCTGTGTTCTTCGGATTGTTTGTTTGGCTGGCAGCAGGTCATGCGGCGCATGCACCACAGCTCGGCTAGTTCGAGGAGTTCCCAACGGCAACAGCATCCAAGCAGAGGCTCTGGCTGGGTTCTGAGTTGGGAATTGTGCAGCGGCATTTTATTTGTAGTCGGTTCCTGGCGGGTCTTATCCGTTTGCTGTAATCAAACAACGAATGATCATAAAAAAAATCACTCTCTGTGGTTGTTGTTGTTGCCGTTGTTGTGATTGCACTTCAAAGTCGGCTCGCCGATCCTTTTGAGTTGCTTGGTCAGCTCGTTAGTTTTTGGTTTTGGTTTCGATTCGATGCGTTTCGTTGTGTTGTGTTTCTGTTTTCTCAACACTGCTCTTCAAATTGTTGCGTTTTCTTGTTAACGCAACTCCGTTCATTGCATTTAATGAGCTAACATACACAGATGGAGGGCTCGGTTTGGGGGTTTAGCGTTTGCCATATAAATATAAATCAATAGTTAAACATTTTAGTCGAGCGATCGACGTGTGAAAATCCTTTGGCTATGTCAACAGAACAATATTTTTCCAATTTCCCAATAAACGATTGCACAAAATAACAGTAAACAACCCCCGCAGGGGTGTGTGTGTGTGTGTGTGCTTAACTGGTTCCAGTTTTGATTCGGCACCATTTTCAATTGTCTGTTGTCTGATTTTGGCTTTGGCTTAATGTCCTCATTAATGCGCAAGTCTCTGGCCAAACACATTGATTGCATTTTCATTCCTTTTCAACCTCCCTTGCGCCCACAGCATTTTCCATTTTCCATTTATCATTTAGCATTTCGCCATTCTCATTTGGCGAGTCGGCGGAAATTTGCGATTTTGAATTTTGATTTGAGATTAAATTGTCTCTGGCGATTAGCATCAATGCAGCAATGGAACACTGTGCAAACAAGCGTATGTTTGCATTAGTCACGAAAGTGCAACACTCACCCCCGCTTCCACTTCCACTTCCCATACTGCCCTGGGCATGCGAGATTTGTTGACCCACCACCACCGATGCCTCGCCGGGCACAATGGGAGACAGTGGCTGGATCGGGAGGAGGGCGCACTTCGTGCATCGTTTGATTTGCTTTCTGCTCATTAATTTTGCGGTTTCCACTTTTTCTCTCTTTTCTCCCGCTGAGCTACTTTTTATGCGGCTTATTCATTTTTTAGATGGTCTGGCAAAATAGTGATCTGTGGACAATCGCTTGTACAAAGTAACCCAAGCAGCTGCGCTTTGCTCTTCAGTGTTCCTAAAGATCTATTAGTTATTTTAATATTTGGCAGTACTTTATTATTATTATTAATTTATTTATCATGCGCTACAAGTTTGGGATTTAAATATTAAAAAGTCTCTATTAAGTGCACTTTGCAAGTCAGATTTTGTCTAGAGCAATTTTATCTGTGTTCACTATACTCATAAAAGTAGGGTACTTTCCAAGTCAACTATACCCTAATTCTGCGAGTGGTGTTCTCTACTCCCTGTGGCAGACATCGACTATTCGAGCAGTGGCTGAAGTTGCAGATAAACGCTGGTGCCGGACTTATGAATATAATCCTTAAATTATTGCAATAACAACAACTATTGCGCAACGGCGCAAGTAAACCCAACTATTAAGTGTGAATAAGCCAGGAATAGCAACGCTGTTGTGGTGGCAACCTTTGCTCACATGCTGGCACCAACAATTATGTGTATTTGTGTGTGTGTGTCTGTGTGTGTCACAATTATGCGAGAGAGTGCAAGTCCTTTGGCAGGATGATTAGCTTTTTGGGCTGCGGCAAGGGAATTGACGCTATTATCGTTTATTCTCAAAACGCACGTCAATGCGGTGTTGTGTGCACCGTTATGTTTCGCATATAATTGATGTGGTTGCACGCCCACCGTTGTCACGCCTCCTAGCTGACAACGCTGCTTGTGCTCGCCAGCCTGACAATCGAGGTTTTTCCTAGTAATTAGGAGGCAATTAAACGAGCTTAACGCAAAATATTTCACAAAAAAAGAAAAATTATGCAAATTTGCCTGAACACAGCGAACTATAAAACTGAAAACCGAAATGAAATGAAAATGTAGAAAATGTCATGGAAAGTCTAGCCGGAAAATGCAGCGCGACAAGGCCAATTGTCAATCAATTTGTGAGCGTTGCTCGACTTTTTCGACTGACTGTCAATCAGCATTAAGAATCAATAGACGCTGCCAACAATAAACAAAGTGAAATTCCTGTTTTGGCCCGGAGGACATGTTGTGTGACAAAATTGTGCAAAGCACATTTTAGCAGCAGTGACAGGAGCAGGAACCGGAGCAGGAGCAGAAGCCGGAGCGGAGATATGCCTACGGGCAAGGATTATGAGCGTAAATTAACCCTTATTGCCAGAAAATATGCGACAGCTGATTGACAGACAAATGACAGGGCACATAAAATACAACTCTGAATTTCCATGACTATCCTTGCATAACTGTACTTATCCCGCTCTGATGTAGGGGGTCAAAGAAAGATAGAGAGAGAGAGGGGATTGTCTGGTATTTGATTTCATTGAATTTGATGTACATGTGTTCAACATGACACTTAGTAGCGGCTTAAACGTGTTTAGACTTTAGAGTGGCACCAAAAAGAAAACACACACACACAAACACACACACAGCATTCTGCAGATTGAAAGATGCCAGCTTAAATTGGTATATCAAAATTGAAATTGACATTTTAGGGATGGGTTGGTTGGAAATGTCTAAAGCCGAGTTATTATGCTTATATCACGATTCGGTATTATCTGCAGTAAGTTGGATATGAGAAGCTTTTACCGTATGCTGATTGCTACTACACATGAGTTTCGTATTACAGATAATATTCATCATACGTGGCCGGTCCCTATCTGAGCTCAGCAAACGAGATTATAATTATTTTTTTTTGTATTTACACAAGTAAACATTTTAAATAAAAAGAGAAATCTCATTTAATCAATTCAAAGTATTTCCACTCTTAAACCTAATGTTGATTATTATTGTTTCTAACAAATTTTGGTCATATGTAAGTAGATCGTTTTCTCAAACTGAACTCGAATTGTGCGCATAACTATTTTGCGCATAATACATGGAACCTACTCGAGATTCTCTTATATTTCTCCATTAACAGTTTATCAAATAATAAATTTAATTGCTTGTGTTTTTTTGGCTTTCCTTAATTTGCATACGGCATCATTGCAACTTTCACGCTTCAGGTTTCAAGAGACAATCACACAATTCGAAAGACATTAACACGCGGCTAATGAAGTGTTTTAATTTCTGCATAATATTATAAGCACTAACTGAAAACATCGACAACAAATTTGTGATATCTCTATCAAGAGTTTTTGAAACGCGTCCAACAATGAAATTGGCTTAAGCTCTAACAAAGAAAGAAAAAGACGAGAAACTTGAATAAAACGTTAGATGATGAAGACATTAGAGCCGGTTACAGATTAGAGCAACTGACAGATAAGAGCCAAAGGGCCAAAGGCCCAAACAATAGTGTCACAATCGTTGCCCACTGATGCTTCACTATTGATGAGGCGTACAAGTCGGAGATTAGTTTCACGAAGAATGGGAAAATGGGCATTGCGGGGTATTGAAGCAAGTCATTTACATTTAACATTCTCAATTGATTGCTTGGGAGCCAGAAACATATCAGCAGCTAATCAGCAGCATGCAGCCAAAGTCAATTTGAGATCTCAGCACCTCATTTCGGGTAGCAGCAATCCGAAAACGCAGCATGCAGCGAGATAAATTTTCACGGCCCCCTTTTGTGTTTGTGTTTTTGTACCAAACAGGTGAAAACTGTGTTGAGAGAGGCCAGAAGATATCACACTGTGAGCTGCATTGGCTGTGTGTGTGAGATGAAAAGCAGCTTTTAATTAAGAGTTAACCCCATGGAACCGAACCCAACCGAACCGAACACATAATGCAGGTGTCCAGCTGCAGTTTGAGTTGGAATTGGTGTCGGAGTAGGGAGTCGGGAGCCGGGAGCCGAGGGCGTTGGCTTTTGTCTGTGTCGTGATTTGGGCCAACACCTACGGTTCACGGCTCGTTTGGGTGTGGTGTGTGAAGAGAGAACAGAATTTCTAAATGGCTAACGTTACATCATTTCATGTTGACTACCTTATAAATAGCCTCAATCATGCATCTAATAATATCGATAATTCACAGCGCCTTTGAGGTATACGCCTACGCTGCGTCGTATCGCTTAGTTCTACATTTAAGCTGATTTTCGAAATGCAAATGAAGTGGCTGATTTGTTCTACCGGCTTTAGGCTTTAGTTCTGGCTTAGGTTTAGGCTTAGGCTTAGGCTTAACCCACAACGCCCGACAATTATACCCTCAAACTGGCACTTATGTAGGTTTTATGTGCAAGTCAACTATTTTATGTGTTTTGCAGTCATTTTTGTATATATCTATAAGTTAAAACTTGAAAAACATGTTCCTGATACATACCAAGAAATTCACTTTCTAAGTTTTGCTTTTAGCTGTTTTATCTTTTGCCGAAACTTATCTCATTTCCGAATTATTTTCAACGTTATGCAAGTCTTTGAAAATTCGCCTTTCTTCTAAATTCGAAATATACGCTAATTTTTTTATCAGATTTTCCAATTATTTTTAAATTATGCGAAACTTGTTTTTTAAATTCAAGGTAAAGCTGCTATATCTTCCAACTAAGCCAATAATTACTCAAAAAGAACGCACTGCCACCTGTCGACGGCAAGTAGACACCTACATATATACATATTCATACCTACATATGTATATACATTCATAATCCTCATCTCTCTGGCTTGCCAATTATTTATGAGTTTATTTTTCCTTGAGTTTCCGAGTTGATTGGTTTATTAGATTTGCGCTCACTCTCCATTTTGCCTTGCCACATTCTCTGTGCATTTACCAAGATTTATATTTTATATTTGCAGTTGGCGTATTTTTTAACAATGAGAAAGCAAATTTTCATGCCGTTTGCTTTGCTTCCGACGTAGTTAACGATGAGGTGCTTTGGTGGTAAAATGTGTGGCAGCAGGATAGTTGATTAACTTAATCAAAGCTGCCTGTCAGCTCATTAAAAGTATTTAGTTATATTTATTAAATCAGTATCAATAAAATAAATCTGATTGAATTTTGAGTTGGAAATTAAATAATTGGATTTCAGTCCATCAATTAATTCAATCTTAATTTTTTATTATTTCGAATACTTAGTGTATTGATTTATATTTACCAAACTATAATTAATTTCGTAATCAGTTCAAACAATTTTCTTAAATATTTCTATCTTAGTTAGTATTAACACTTATTGGACTTATTTGGTAATCAGTCAACAAGAACTTTCAGCAAGGCTGTCCACATTTTTTTTTTTAATTCTAAGAATATTTTTTTTTAATTAAACGTCAATGAACTATTTTCCAACCGTGAGTAAATTGATATTCCTGTCATTGCTATAATGATTCCAGCTTCCGTGCTGGGCGACGCTGTATCCTGTCTGTTGCGGTTTGCCATTGCCGCCATATTCGCCGTGAATTCACAGGATATTGAATTAAAGAATGCGAACATTTTTATAGAGATTACGCCGCTGTCTGTCATCGATAGGAGCTGCCATTTAATTGAGTTATTAGACGCTCCGCCCCGAACAAGGGATGAACATAAATTAAAATTTTCAAGAAAAGGCGACCACATTGATGAGGACAAGGACGATGACATTAAGGCTGATGATGTCGATGAGGATGAGAATGAAGCTGGGACATTTCATGGAACATTTGTGAAACACATGTTTTAAAGAAAAGAACAGGAAGACTGAGGTAGAGCCAGGGCTGGCAGATAAGCGGCAATAGAGGCGGCTGCTGGACAACACGCCGCAAAACAACAAAGGACTCGAGGCTAGCAGCAGCAGCAGCAGCAGCAGCAGGCGGTTAACACAGCCTGTCAGCAGGATATGCATGAGTTCTTTGCGCATTTCACACCTACAATGCACAACAACAACAACAACAATAGAGAGAAAGAACAACGGCACAAAGACAACATTGCCCAGTGCCGGATCCGAATATCAGCTGCTGAAATTGAGATAGGAACTCCTGCAAACTGCAAAGGCCACAAAAAAAAATGTTGAAAAGAAAAATCGGCACAGAAGACATAGAAACAGAAACCACAATGACCACAGACCGAAGAAAGTAGGAGTTGACACACAAATGAAAATCGTGTACTGCATGATTGATGGCAATGATTGAGCAGAAGCCAACAAGTCAAAGATGCAGTTTTCGGCTTAAAAAAGGATTCGAAAGTCGACAATCTGGTAGTCAATTGCCGTTATGATTGATAAGTACAGCTGCTGAGTAGGTGTGAACAGCAGCAGCGGCAGTCGAACAATGAGCCATGCCACGCCCCCATGACTGTCAGGATAACCGCCCAGTTAACCCCCGAATCCTGCTGAGCTGTTCATTTGGTACGTGATCCGGCCGCAACTGTGGTGCATTGGCACCAGCAATTGGAGCCCATGGAGAAACTAATTAAATTGATGAAATTAGACAAAAGGCCGACCTGCTTCTTATTCTCTCTCTCTCTCTCTCACTCTCTCGCTCACTCTTTCTTTCTTACTCTCTTGGGGTTACTTATCATTCCGTGCGAGTAACAAGCAGCCATCAGACAAGTGCCAGCTGAGCTCGCTGCTTTAGCATGAGTTACACTTTCAGGTTATTACAATGGTTATTTGAGATCTGGAAGGGATGAAGAGATTACCAAAATTCGTCTGGAAAAAGACGAATCGCTTTGCTGACAGATTGTTGAGAAAAGTCTTTAAATATGATCGATTTGATTGCTTTAATCGGAATAATCCCAAAGCTAATTGTGTTTACTGGGGAATTTTTGTTGATTTCCTGAAACATTTGCATTCAGAGCAATTTTCGTTAGTTTCTTTATTCTTTACTTATTATCAATTTAAAATATAATTAATCAAATAATTATAATAAATATAATATTAAATGAACTTAAAACAAGTTTTTAACTATGGCAAATCTTTTCTGGAAATATTTGAAATCCAACTTATCTTATACAAAAAATCATTATTTTTTAAGTATTTGTCAGATTTTCTAAATTCTATTCGAATATGGAATGCTTAAAGTTGATTTCATTCTCTCATTGATTTTATATAATTGTAGTTTAAGGCCAACTCTCTAAATCAACTGTCAAGTGCAGGCGCGAACAAACATACCGCAATATTTGAACACATGCAGCTCCTTTGGCAGGACATTCATAATACCTACAAGCGATGCCTATGTGTATATATGTACTTATATATTAATTTAATTACAATACGAATTTCGAATGGATAATGAAATTCTGTGGTCATTATCAGGCATGCCCCGCATGTACAAAATCAGCCACAAATGTGGCCAATATACTATAATGAAACAAAGTAGCCAGCGAGGCATATGATGAACAATGCCGCAACCGGGGCAGGGCAGCTTGGGCGACAGTGAGGACGAGCGAGGACGAGCCAGGACGAGCAAGGATATATATATAAGATATATAAGCGCATTGGCAGCGCATAAATCAATGGAGCATGTAGTGGCCAAAACTGGACAGGAAGGATACTCCAGCGACCAACAGATGTGAGCATGTGAGCTGAATTAAAAATGAGTGGCAAAAGGAATCAAAACCACTCGGCTCTGGCTCCGGGTGAATTCAAGGAATCGGATGACTCCCCAAAAGTCTTTACTGGCGCGTAAAGACAAAAAGGGACGAGGGTCACATTCTGCACCAGGCTGTATGAAATTTGGGAGTGTGGTGCACGAAGTAAAGGTAACCTCAATGGATTTACTTTCCGCCTTTGTGTCGCTGCAGGACATCTTAAGGACTTAACTTACTTTAGCAACGATACAACGATACGAAGCAATAGATTTTTCATGTTTGGGATTTGTGTGCGTCCCACAAGTCTTATACGAGCGTGTGTCGTCTAGTTCAGTTGACATTTAATATGGCATTATCCCTGCGCCGCTGAGTTATAAATAATGTCACATTCAAACCACCCAACCTCCCCACTCCCCATTAAAAACATAAAAAAAGTACGTCTAGAAGGAAATGGCAGGCAAAGAACTCAGTCAGTGCGGTAGTTAACGATACTTGCAACGAGGGGTTCGAGCCTTAGACCGAAGGGTTCGGTAATGTTATCGCCACTGGTCAGTTAGCAACAAAAAATAATAATAACGAAAAAAACAATTTTGCTATTAGAAATATCGATGGCTGACAGTGGGTTAAGTATATTTTAAAAATGAAATATATAGTCGAATCAGCGGACGGTCAACATATTTTGAATGTCTCACATGGTTGGGTTTAATGAAATGGAATGAGTTATTTTTGCTTGGGGTAATAAGCGGTTGGGATAACCAATAAAGATTAGCTTCTTGAACAACCCCCGTGCTCAACTCTCAGATATCTTGTGTATGAAATACTAATATCACATAAATAGTAGCTTAAGTAGATGTACTTTCGACTTATATCTGTATCTGATTTCTATCAGGAAAAATGATGAGAAGCAAATTGTCCAATTTGCTATTAAACGAGTGTAATCTTTTTGACTCCATTGGGAAAACTTTCTGAAATCGTTAAACTGATGAGGTTTCTGGAATTAAACTTAACTTAACTCGATTATGCATTCTATTTTACTAAAACTCTAGCCAGATATGGAGACATACTTATTACTTGTAAAGTAAGTTCAAATTATGCAGTACATTTTACTATTTTTGACATATTCATGCAACTTATCAGTGAATTCATTTGACGCTTGCTAAGTACTCATTTACTTAAGGTCAACATCTGCTCTTTCCACTCGATGTTTTGCCATTTAAGTGTTAACGAGCAACAACCTTTTAGGAAATTTGATGCTGCAACTTGGTGTCTGTTTGTGTTTGCTTCTTGCTTGTTCAGTGTTGTGTAATGCTACACCCATGTTGCAACATTTACACGCCGCCACTGGAAAAATCCATTTCATATGCTTTGATTTATATTTATGCGCTTGTTGGTTTAAAAATCACTGGTCGACAAAAGATTTATGATGGAAGGGAAATAGGACATGCACAGGACAAACGGCTCAAAACTATGGTGAAAAGTGTGCGTATCTGTGGATAATGGGCATGGTAATCAGCGTGCTCTGATGTTGTCCAATAGGAGCTGCCCACACAACGATGCTAATGAGCCAATGATGACGCAGATGATAATGATGTTGCTGAGCAATGTGGTGCAACGAGTGTAAGCAACTGACAGGATGTATCCTATCCAATTGCCAGTCGTGCTGACATTTTAAATATAAACACGAGTCGTTCTTGCTGACGTCCAATTTCTCGCTGGCAGACAGACAGACAGACAGACAGTCGGATGGATGGATAGACAGAATTGTCTGTCCAGGCGGCCAGACATGTCTGGCGACCTTGCCCAGGGGCTTGGGAGTGTTGAAACATCGCGACGCATTTGACAGTTGACACTTTGACGCCTGCGAAACTCGCGCATAAAATTATACGGCCTGGGAAATCAAGTGTCTGACACTTGGTGACGCCGGGACGACAGGATACACATGAAACTGTTGCCGGCGTCTCCTTTTCTCACTCTCTCTCTCTCCTTCTCTCAGTCTGCATTTTAGCTGGATGGCTGGTTTTTTCTGTTTCTTTTTTTTTTTTGCTTTTATGGGTGTTGTGTTGCTGCACTCTCATTAGGAAGTGAGAACAGCTACAACAGCTTGTGATTAGTAGCATGTCCTGTGGGAGTCCTTAGAGTTTCATAAGCACAACAACTACACACAGACAGCTGCATGTACGCATCACTCCAACAGCTGTCCATGTCCAGTGGAGATTAAGTTGTTAAATCACCAGTGAGGAGCGAAAGAGACACTCAAATGGCAGGGAAAATAAACCGAAATCAAAGTAGCGTAACTAAAGCTTCACAGAGTGAGGAAGGATGTCCCAAGGATGTCCGAGTGCCACTGACAACATGCATACGATGAACAGTTGGTGTGGCCTACCTGGGTACACCAATAGCGAGGACAATGCCTTTTGTGCCAGGGCATCACAGCCAGGATGTGAGTTGTATGTGGGTCCTGAGTCCTGAGGCCTGACTGGCTGTCTGCCAGCAGCTGTGTGTGTGGGGTTCTTTTGCATTCACAAGCGTTGTCATCTTTAAGAAAATATATGCAGGACATTTTATTTTACAGTATTTTCTTTTTTTTTATCAGAATTCGAATCAATTTTCTAGTATAAAGAATATATTGGAAATGTGGTAGACTTTATGGCAAACATTACTTTCGTATATAAGATTATATACTGAATAAAGTAAAATACTTAAAAGACCTTCGTAAATCTGGTCAACAACAAAATATTGCTTTGATTCCTATTAGCTTGCCAATTAGAAGATGATATTGCTATCGAAAATCATTTATCAAAATGCTAAATATTCGATGTGCAGTTACTTTTAATCTACTTTTGAAATAAATTAAATTATTCTGCTTCACTCAAAAGATGTGTATTAAAATTTGATTCGATTCAACAGAGTTTCAATCTTGAGTCTCCGTTTTCAATGATCCAAGTAAGCTGCATGCTAAATTTCCACCAAGAATTAAATAAATCTTAACCAATTTTAGAACAGTCATTGATAAAAATCTGATCACGTTTTTTCTGTCTACATAGCTATTTGTTAATAGCTACACTTAGTGTAGCCAAATAGTCGTAGGCCTTGCATAAAAATGTTTTGTTTTAAAATAATGATTTTGTTCAAGTGCTTTCTGATCTCTATCCACACAATCGACATGTTAAATTTCAACATTTTGTGCACAAGAATTGATTAAAATATAACCAATTTTGAAACTTCCTTTTGATATGCTGACCACACTTTTCTAATCAACTTAACCATTTTATTAAATTCCATTGCAAGTCTTCAGCCTGAGGAACTCTTCTGTAAGTTTGCGGTAGAGTTTAGAAGTGTTTGTAGGTTGAACAAGATTTAGCTTGCTAATACAACTGGCGCCTTCTTTAGGCTGCAAGCAGTTTGAGCAGACGAGATCATTTTGTGGCTGCTAACAAACCAGCAGAGAACCACTTGAGCCGCTCCAGGCGCTGTCCAGCATGATCGAGTGTTGTGGATGGTAGAACGCTTGCTGGCCACAATGCTCTGAACGGTAGCAAAATTCACTCACAACTTCATCATAACGCGCACGCCCCAACAACTCGGCTCGGATAGGGGCAAGGTTTTCTGCAGCCTCAGCTGCAACCTCAGCTTAATTGCAGCAGCCAGTAAAATCTTCTGTTGGCTTGTGTGCATTTCTCGTTATTTGTCTTTGCATTTAACTGGTTCACCGTCTGCGGCAGCATCTTCAGCTGCAGCTCCTGTTTCAGCCAGTCTCATCCTCAATGCCCAATGTTCATTCCTCTTGCGCGCATTTTGCCTGCGAGCCAATTTTGAGCTGAAATTCATTTGTTAACAATTTCATGTCATTACATTTTAGTTCGTTCGATTCGTTTCGTTTTTGTTTTTTGTTATTTTTTTTTTTTAATATGTTCGCGGCGTCTAATTACAGGGTGCCTCGCTCGATGTGCACTCCTAGCTATGTGTGTGTGTTTCTGTGCATTCGTGTCCTGCTGCTGGCTGCTTCAAATTAAGACATCAATTTTAATGAGACACACAACAACTAACACAATAATTGCGCTCGACTTTCTGGCGATTGGGCGTGCCCACTCGGCCAGTTGGCCACTGCCTGCATTGGTTTTGCCTTTTTTCTTACCCCATATGTGTTTGTCTGGGACTGGTTCCGGCAGGTGCGACCCGTTTTTGAATACCTTCACTTTTTGGGAGCAACTCAAATTTCTGGGCAGCTGCTGCTCTGCCTGCAGAAAAGTAGCGCACCAACGCCTTTTGCATGCGCTGCCATCTAATTAAGTTAATTTGAGCATTTAACATATGTAAGTATTGTGGGACTGCGCCTAGCAGGCCCTACCCTTGCCACACCCCTCCATTTCTCTCCTTTCTCTCATGAATATCGTTGCTTTCTTCTCAAAATTTGATGTCTTTTTAATCGAAAGCAATAAAAAATATGTATACACATTTATTGAATACACAGGCCACATAATAATTAGTTATCGCTTCGGTAAACCCAATTAGTTGAGGTCGCAACCGGTTCCAATAAGGACGCAGGACACAAACACACCTGCCTGATACTTCTGTTCCTAACCGGGCTCAATATAATAGATGGGTAAAATTGAATATTCCATAAATTCTGCTGGCATACTTTTCTTTAGAATCTTCAAGTAAACATCGAGTCATTAATCATGCTGCGGCCTGTCTGATCCTTTCACCTTTAGAAGTCATCTTTCTTTTTTTCTTGCATAAGCTTACTTCACATGCCATTAATCAGACCATATTATGCGTTTTGTAAAATTAAGCAGGATTTTCAAAAACAAATGAGAATTTGCAGACGCATAAGAGTTTAAAACTTAGTCTGCTTATTTCTATATCGTTTTAAGCTTCTGTCTCAGCTCATCAATCAATCTGCGTTCAGTCTGATCTTTACTCCTTTAACTATATATTTAAGAAGTTGCCTTTCGTGTGCGTATTGCAACTATTATTGAATATACTCCAGCTTTCAGTTTTCACCTTCCCAAACCTCAACATGGCTCATTTATCAATCGGCCTTTGGGCTGATCCCCCAACGAATTCGAATAATCAATGGAAGTTAAGTCCGCCTTCCTTCAGACCAGCCTCCGGCATCCCACATACGTACATGCAATGTATGTATCTTCTACATCAATTACGTTCATTTGCCAACACTCGAGCTGTGCGCTTAGCTCGTTAATCAACCCCTTCCGTTTACGCTCTTGCGAAAACATTCAAAACCCAATTGCAAATTATGCATTTATTATTAACAATTGTTGTCTGATTGCCACAGCTTTCTACACATGCTCTGCCCACCCTCCCCTCGTGTTAGCTTGTTGTCCAGGCAAGCTTGCCCCCAAGGGCCCACAAAACTCTATCCATCTCTTGGCTCATTTGCGTGCATTTGTTTTGTCCCCGGTCTGGGCTCTGGCTGTGGCCCTAGAGGGCTGTAGCCAAACGTATGCATATGTCCAACTGTTTTGAATATTGAAAACAGACATCAGCAACAATAACAACAAGAACATTCAACTGAGCCAACAACACACACGAATTGGTGGAAAATGGAAATCACAGTCGCTGAAAAGTGCCATGCATTTATGCAATTTTCGTATACAGAGTTGTTCGTGGACGCTGTTTGGCACTCAAAGCCACTCAAATGCGATGGCAAGGCACTCAATCAAGTGCACTGGAGTCCACCACCACCACCACTAGCACCAGCACCAGCACCAGCACCACACACCTGCAGCTGGAGTCGCCTCCACTATTCCATCATAATCAAATTGTATTGAACATTTGCAGTTAGCTGAATTTGTGGCTTCCATTATTCAAGTGATTGAATCTACAAAGGACCCGCCAGTGCATTCGTTTCGTTTCGTCAATCAGTCAGTGAGTCAGTTTTGCAGTGATTCACTTATTCATTCATTTATTCACCGCACACATACACACATAATCGCCTTTACTCGACTGGCTGCTCCTCCCAGCTTCTGTCAAAGTCAAAGCTGAAGGTGTCTTAGTTACTCCCCCCACGTGCGACTATAACTTTTTATCATTTATAAAAAAAAACCGCATATCTATATATATATGTATATATATATAAAATGTGAAAATATTATATCATCCTTTTACATACACGTGTAGGTGTGCCCGGTTTAAGTTGCTTTATTGAATATTACATAAATAAAAAAGGTATTTCAATTTTCACTCCAGCATGTTCGGGAGAAAGAAATATACAGAAAATATGTATAAGGTATATTTTCTAATAAAATAGTTAATCCGATCACGTCTGCTTTCTGCCTTAACCCGCCCCTCAACCTGACAGGATAGTGCAAGGCATATGCAAAGCAGCAGTCAGACGCAATCGGTTTGCATTTGACTAAAGTCCACATGATTCAAATGGGTGGCGGACTGGAAATTGGCATAGAAATTGAGGATAAGATTATGAGGGCTATGTGGAATAAATTGCCAGTGTGGATCATCCATTAGCATATGTAATAGAGTCATAGAGATAAGTACTATGTATATATATATGTATATATGCAGCTAGCCATTAAGTGAGAGTAGGTAAAACTAATATCTTTTTATAGCAACACATAACAAACACATAGCAAGTCAAGTAAAGTTATTAATAATACTTTAAATGCTGTATTTTTTACATTTATCTCATAACATAATTTTGCTTAATATTCTCTTAATGAGAAACCCATTCTCCAGGGAAATGCGACAGTCAAGTTTAGTCTGCAATGGCAAATTGCAGCTGTCGACCGGGCTGACAATGGTAAATAACTTGTCAACTTGTTTGCTGGAAAATAAATAAAGTACCTTTGCCACACTGGCAGCTGTCAGAAGTTAGAACAAAAATGAAGTAAATGTGAGCTTCAATTAATGCACATTCTTATTAAACGCATATGACACAACTGCCAGGCCACATCAGAGAAAGGAACACCTACTCAAAGAGTCCCTCCCTCTGCCTTTCTCCATTTCTTTCTCACTGTATCTCTCTATCTCTAGGCAAATGACAATGGCTTCCATTAGCATTTGCATACTCTGACACCGAAGTTGTGAGAGTATATTGGTTCTTGAAATGCATACTCGTCTGTTGCCAAAGCAGGCAAACTAGTAAAATTGGGTTGATACCTAGGAAATCGATAAGACCAATCATCAATCATCAATCAATCAACATTTTATAGCTGGACTTACCATATTTGAAATGTAGATTGCTAGTAACCACCAGCAAAAATTGGAAACAATATTTCTTAGCCCCCAAAGACTAGGAAAGACTACATACCTCATAATTTCAGAAGTAGAGTTGCGAAACTTTGAGTTCCTAACCCCCACTATCTCAGGCAGTTCCTTTGAAACCTGTGCTCAGCTGGTTGCAGAGTATTTCGCAGTCTGCTATGCTCGACTGCAGTGTTGCCACTTGTTTTATTGCTGGTTGTGTCTGACTTCTACATCTTTATGTCCTCTCGCGTTGCTTTTGCCCCGGCGCCCCGTCTCGACGTCTGTGGAGCATTTTTGCAAACAATTTGCTAAGAAACATTTTTAAAAGCATTCAAAGAGCGGCAGGCTGCATAAGTTGGGGCAGAGTACACGTAGCAAGTGCAGAACTATTTGACAACTGAGTGGCGGGAAGAGAGTCTTCCAGTGTCGCTTCTCTCAGCATTTAGCTGTCAAAAACGAAAGGAAAACAACTAAAAAAATAAAATACAACTCGGTTAGCCGTAAAAGCCACACGTCTGTGTTGCACCCACACCACAGCAATCTCGCACCACCCTGCTGCCCTGCCAACTCTTGACTGACAGCTCAAGTGAAGAAAAAAAATGGAAGATGCTCGCATAGTGCCAAAATACTCTCAAAATGCATGGCAATTCACAGAGCACGAAATGGTGAAGTTGAGAAGTGAAGCGAGGGACTACGAATCCCTTATGTGTATCACCTCGGCCACAGTAACGCTAAACAAAGCTGTAGCGCAATATGAACATTATAGTCGCCTCAAGAAGATCCCAATTCCAACTAAAAATTAGACCAATGAACATATAAAAAGTAAAAAATAATTAATACTTAAGATACATCCACTGAAGCCAATACTTACCTACGTATCAGGGAGACGGGAGCGGAAATATGAAATTTCTTGGAAATAAAAAGCTCATTTATAATAAATAAATACTGAGTATTAATATAATAATAATGATAAGCAATACGCGTTTTAATTATACATGTAAGCCTGGTACTCATCACCACTCCTCTCTCGTTGCTGATACTGTCAGCTGTAGTCTTTTCTCATCCGTGATAATTACGTCCGTAACTGCACTCAATAACACCGATTGGCCTTATTCTTTTTTCTTTTGACCGGGGCTACTAACTGCCCCATCAAATCAAATAATTCAAAACACTCGAATACTTCCGAGAAATCGAGGATTATGGATTTCACTTCGCCTCGCAGTGAATTTTCATTGGTGGTCGAGTTCTTAGATGACCCCAAAATCCCTGAATGCAGTTCATAAAGTTTGCTCTTGCGATTGTCTGAAACTAAGATCCAATCTTTCAACTATGTACATATTTCCTCTTTAAATATGTAAAATTATTCCACTGACATTCTAAACTTTTAGCTTTCAAACACAATTTATCAGCCGTGCAAAAGCTAATGAAAAGTCGACTAAGTCGCATTTGTATACATTTTTGACATTTATGTAGATATTTTTGAAATCTGCTCACATTTTGCATTCATTTCAATTTTGTTTTTCGATACAAGTAAATAAAAACAAAATCACAAAAAGTCACAGCTAAAACAAAAAATATCGAAATTTTATTGACGGGGCTCCCATGACCAGAATGCAAATATCGCATAAATTGAATTATTGAATTATTTTTGATAGCACGGCGTATTGAAAGAGTGCCACGCCCACACGCAATGGTACTATGCGCACTCATATTTGCATGTGTATGGGGCGGGGGATTAGATTTATGTGTGGCATTGCCAAATAAACAGCGTATGCGACTCGCTCCTCAAAAATACTGTTTGATGCCATTTATTGTTTGCAGCGCAAACACAAATTTTATTTTCATTTCATTTATTAGAAATATTTCAATGTCTGCCCCATGCGCTTTAATACAGCTTCCATTTCCGCCTCGCGTTCGTGCCATGCAAGAATGACGCTTTTCAAGTGCACTGCACAACATAATAAACAACTAAAAGGTAAAAGCAAAATAAAAAAGGAATTGAAAAAAATGGCTAAAAGTTCATATAAAAATGGCTGCGTCGGCGGTTTTTGAAATGTTAAAATATTGGATGCCTTTTCTAGAGTTGATTACAATTTGATCAAAATTAAAAGCAGTTTACTTTTAATTTTTTATTTCTTTTCTTAAGATAACTTTCATATATACTTATGATAAGATATGTATGTATATATATGTATGTATATATATGTATATATATATATATATGTATGTAAAAGACAATATTGTAACGGATTAGCATATTATCTGTCTACACTATTTATATATTTCTGATTATTTATTTTCTCGGGTACAAGAAAAACATTTTGCCTGGTTTATTTCTAAGGGAAGGCATTCCCTTACATTTAAAATGAGAAGTCTGCTCTGGTGATCTGTGCACAGGGTATGTATTAGTCGAACCCTGTTATACAGATCACAATGGTTTACTTTTTTAAGCTTCTCTTCCGTTTTTTTTTGGGCCATAAATAAAATCTTGCATGTGAAGTGTGTAGCAGCGTCTGTTGCAGTCGTGAATTAAGATTAATTAAAGTAACGGTAACTGTAGCTGAAAACTAAGCAATGGCTGCAACATGAGGGAGGGGGGTGCGGTTCTGGTAGTACGATATTTTAGCGGTAGTTGACATGTGTGGGAAGTAGTACACAAAACAAATGTTTATTTATATGGCGCAGCAAACGGAAATTGCATTGCGAGTTGCTGCTGCTGCGTAACAGTAACTCGAATACAAAATGGCCGCCATAACGGTGCATGTCCCAAACACGAAAAAAAATATAAAAATAGAACAAAAACACGCGAAAAAAAAAACTATTCGCCGCAGCAATGCAAATGGTTGAGTTGAGTTCATTCGCAGTTTGTTTCGCTGTTCGTTACAAATGGTTAAGTGAATGGGATTTTAGATGGGACTACGGCCATATGATACATTAGTGAAGAGTCTGCATCCCGCAAGGTTTATAGCATAAACTATCTATTATACTCTTTTTATTCTTAATTTTTTTTTTGTACGGTTTCTAAACATATATCTCTTGCTACAGCTACATATATCAAGTGACTCTTTTGTTGTATGTGTTTATTTGTGGTCCGGATATAGAAACATGCAACGGAAATACCCATTGCAAGGGGGATTAAGCCAAAGAAAAGAGAGAGAGAGAGAGAGAGAGAGAGAGAGAGATGGTAGCAAAGTAGATGTATATGACTTGGCACAAACTAGAATTGTATTTTAGAGGCAAGTTTTCAATCATTATTTATACAAAACTCAAAAACTTAAAGCTGAGCAACAAGTGAAGACTTAAAGTGCTTAATATACCGCGAAACTTAACCACTTAGTCATAGTGTTGCCCCAGAGTTTTTCAGGAGATAATCCCGTGTTGTGATCAAAAACACTTTTGACAATATTCTGAAAACTTAAGCTGAAAGCTAATTTGGTTATGCTTTAGATGCGATAAAAGCTTTGCTGTGAGAAATACTTTGCAAATTTTTACAAAATATTTATGTTAAGCACATCTTAGTCATATTCCGCATATTTTATTAGTAACAGCGGAAGGGCAATGAACCAATATAAACTGTTCACTCACGTCGAATCGCGTAAAACATAAGAGTGCTCTCATTTTCGAATTATTTTCAAGCATTCTTATTTACCACCAAGTTACAGTCATGTAATCCACTTTCCTGCTGCTGAAGCTCGTTAAGTACTCATATTATTTGCACATTGCAAAGGATGAAAATCAAAAAAACAAAAAATGTAAAATATAAAAAACAGGAGCAAGCAACCAAGTCAAGTGCTGTTATTCATAGTACACACACACACACACACACACATACACACACACTCACACGCAGAAATGTTGAAGCAAATTGCTAAAAGGTAACGGTAACGGCAGCCAAACAAGCCAACAAAGCCAGCTACCAACACATGTGGCCCACATACCTCCACAGCTCAGAGTCAGGAACACGTTCACGTCCTTGACAATCAATTCCCCGCGCACTCAATTAAAAAATATGCACGGTGCTTGCATACGGCACACACACACACAAACTCACACACACACTCACATAAGTCAACTGCTACTGGCACTGCAGGCTAACTAGTAGAATGCGAGGGGGGCTTCCGCTGAGTGTATCTCGAGGGCGCTGCTGTTGTCTGCATATGAATGAATATTCGATCATTCGCCTTTTTTGTATATTTGTTTTTTCATTTTTTTGTTTGTTTCCCAACATAAAAGTTCATCAGCGGGAATATTGGCGAGAAAAAATGAAAGTCCCCCAATGTATTGCTGCTTATGCAATTGTCGGGTATGGCAATCGACTCGTTCAGTTTGCTGGCCAATTAATACTCTACGGACTGCAAAACCCAAAAGGTATTGAGATAATGGAATGGAAATCTCAAGAAGCGTACAATCAGATTTAGAATCTGGGGTTCAGATGATTTGGGTTATAGACACTTTATCCGTCTATGCAGTTTTAAGTGCTTTTACTTTACTTTTCGTTTTGCTTTTCGCTTTGCTTCTCGCTTTGCTTCTCGCTTTGCTTTTCGCTTTGCTTTTCGCATTGCTTTTCGCATTGCTTCTCGCTTTGCTTCTCGCTTTATGTATCGCTTTGCTTCTCGCTTTGCTTCTCGCTTTGCTTCTCGCTTTGCTTCTCGCTTTGCTTCTCGCTTTGCTTCTCGATTTGCTTCTCACTCTGCGTTTACTTTTCTTCCCACCTTTTGGTTCTCGCTCTGCTTTTACTTTGCTTCTCGCTTTGACTTTCGCATTGCCTCACACTTTGCTTCTCGCTTTGCTTCTCGCTTTTATTTTCGCTTTGATTTTCGTTTTGATTTTCGCTTTGCTTCTAGATCTGTTTTCACTTTTCTACTCGCTTTTTGCTTCTCGCTCTGCTTTTACTTTGCTTCTCGCTTAGCTTCACATTCTCCTTTTTATTTGCTTCTCGCCTTACCTATCGCTTTGCTTTACACTTTGCTTCTCGCTTTGATTTTCGCTTTGCTTCTCGCTCTGCTTTTACTTTTCTTCTCACTATTTGCTTATCGTTCTGCCTTTACTCTGCTGCTCGCTCTGCTTTTTACTCGTATTTCTGCTTAGCTGCTCGAGTTGCTTCTTGTAATAATTCTCAGTATTTTTGTAGCTTAACTTTTCATTTTGACAGCGCATAATTTGATTTTAATAAGTTCGAATAACTCTACGGAAAAGAGTATCTTAATGTCGTCATTGCACTTGTCTTTGTTTGCATCTTTGTTGGTGCAATATTTTTTCAGTATTCCGCCAAGCACGTAACCGTATTTGTATCTGCGTGTGAGTTTATTTGTGTGAGTGTGTATTTGGATTTGAGCATCCTTGGGGTAATAGTTTTCCACGGTTTATAATTCCGCGCTTTTCGCTGCTACTGCTGCCACTGCTGCTGCTGCTGCTACTGCTACTGTTGTTGTTGATATTGTTATTGTTGTATTTTTGTTTTTTTTGCTGCTGCTGTAGCGTGCAGAAATTTATTATTTACAGGAATTTTTTGCTCGCATGGTCCTTTCTTGGTGGTGTTGCTGCTGATGATTTGTGTGCCTGTGTGGTTGCCATATAAATATTAAAAATATTGCACAAATTCTCCATTCCCAAGTGTCCATGTGTTGTGTGTCCTTTTTATATTCCTTGCTCTCTCCCTCTCTCTCTCTCTCTCTCTCTCTCTCTCGCTCTTTCCGTTTCTCTTGCTTAAGCAGCGAAATAATAAAAGAAAATCGCGCTTAATAAATTTTTAAAAAGTGTGGCATCGCTGCCAAATGTTAAATAATAATTTAGCAACAAAAAAATACCGCACAAACAGCAGAAACCACATGAAATTATAATAACCAAACTGTGCCAGCAGTTCCCCAAGATTACCCAGCCCTGCCCCATCTTCTGCCACTATTTGCCCCGCAGGAAACATAAACATTTACATCTGTATGGTTCTGCCCTCGCAATCGCATGTTTATATGTATGAGATCTGGCATGATTCCGATTTCAGTTAAGGACCGGGTTCTTTGCCTCGGCTTAGCTTTGGTCTCTGGTCAAATATGTGTGTCTGTCTGTATTTGGTGAGTGCACATAAAAAACGTTTGTTTAGTTTTGCCCCAGTTATGCGAACGTTAAGGTAAATATTGTGGGATATTGCAGCATTTTCTATTATCACAGCAGCAGAATATTAGTAAGTACAGTACATATCAATAATGTGCAAAAGCTATTGCTATTGTTTGTCCTAGAAAGATTACTAGTTGCATTTTACAGAGATGCAATAATAAATGCTGTCAAGTCTTAGAGCTGCTTTGGTCGATGTTTATCGAATTTTCAATTTTGTGGCAGCCATTTCTTTGCAATAGAAACTTTTTTTTTTTAATTTGTTTATTGTTTTGTCTTTTATTTAAGATTTTATTTTCTCATTCCATCTTGGTCTGCTTTGTTTTCAACTTGAATATTTCACGAGCTCCTTTATTGTTTTTTTTTTGGCTTGCCATACGATTTTTCTCATTTGCATCTTTAATGTCCTTTTTCTTGGATTAACCGTCACCTCTGTAGCTGGGGGCTAATTTAGCGACGGCTCTAACGAGCGACCTCCCCTAACGAGAAGAACTTGCCCTTAGCCTGACTCGGAATTCAATTGCTTGGCTCAAAGTTAAGCAACTGATAAGGCAATAATAAATACAAAAAAAAAGAAAAGAAAAACAAAAAATGCCGTTTGCTGTTTTCTTTATAGCGCTCACTAATTAAAATAAACAAAATGTGCATTTCGCCGCCTCCAGCCACAAGGACACCAAATGAAAGAAAGATGGGGTTGCATCAGTGATGCTGCTGCATGTCTGATGAGTTAAGATGCGCTGAGTCAAGTCGAGACCAGTGAGTGTTTGTCAACTGGTATAAATTCCGGAAAAGTGTGGGTGAAAAGTGAAAAGTGCTTTTCGCTTTGATTGAAGACGCTTCGAATGATGTTATACGCACGAGCGAAATACGACGCGATGTAAAAATCCGGGGAGCTGCAAGGATAATGCGTAGACTTTTATTGACACAGGGCGCGCCAATCCTTTCGATGGCCCTGTGTTGGCGTGTGTGTATTTGTGTGTGTGTGTGTCGCTGTTTGCGCAGTGAGGACGTGCGTGCAGCACGTCGCGTGTGCGTCCTGGCAACCGCAGCTGCCGAGAAGTTAATCCTTACCCGTGGAAATCACTGCACTTAGAAACAGCTCAAATGTTTACACTACAACGGCAACAAAAAAGTGAAGAAGTGGAACAAGAAATCAACATCAATGATGTGCCGCTTATCTGTAGTTGTCACTCGATCAACAGCTGCCGCTGCTCAGGTCCCACTTGGCCAAATCCCTCAATAGTCAAGTCTATGCGAGTCCATTAAGTGCCCACCCTCTGACAACCCTCCCACCCCCGATCCACTCTAACTGTAGCAGCAAGCCAATTTAATGCGCATTCCAAGCTAATGCCCATAATTCACAACACTTTCACTTCATCATCTGCATTAAGGATATGCGAAATTGCGAACACTAGCCGCCGGCCAAAAGGATGTGCCACAGCTGGACGCCGCTCCACCCCCATCCACTACCTCTCTCCCCTTTACAGTGCTTCCCAACTGTACATAAGGCCACATTTCAAAATATTATTATGCAAATTTTATGATTTTTATATGATAAGCCCGCAAAATTTCAACGCTTGGCAACTGGCAGCAAAAACTGAACTTTACGAATATATTCATATATATGTATATATATATATCTATTAATGTGTGTATATAAATATATGTATATCTGAATATGTGTATATGAAAGCAAACGTGTTGCTCAAACATAAGCCAAGCTGAAGGACCTTATGTGTGCCGCCCAGCAAACTACTCAACTGGGCGCACATTTTTGGCATTTTTATGAGTCATTGACTCGATTTCTGAAGTGCTCGCTCGGTTATATTTACGACTACAGTAGTGGACTCCAGTGTGGACTCTGTGCGGTTATCTTACGCAAATGAACCGCACGTATACCCAAAACATTTCACAGAGTTTCCACCTAATGTGGGTGGGTGTGCTTTAAGCACTTGAATAACTGATATTTGAGTGGGGATTTTCATGCCTTTAGTAGGTGGATCAACAAATCGTAATGAGCCACAGGCCGAATTTCTATTTGTACTACTTCAAAGCAGATCTTTGGCATGGATAAACAGCCTTTTTTGTTACCATAACAGAGCATACAACATTAATTAAACATTGATTTAAGAAACATATAAAAAAATACATAATATATAAATATATTGAACAAAATATCGAAACTAAATCAAATGAACAATTTTATATTGCATAAAGTGATTGGATTTGAAAGATGTGTAGCAAGTTTTGTATGAGCAAAATTTGAAAGGTAAGTTTGGAAATATTGCAAGTATCTATGCTGATGCATAATAAAGGAAGAGTTATACATTAAATATTTTAATGCTAATCCTTTACTTTACAAATGCGTTTCACCTTCAACCTCATTATAAAGTCGATATTGCCCTACCCGTCTATATAATGGCTGGGCGCGATGGATCGAAAGGTGAGTTCTTGAAGAAAATACATTTTTGTTTAAAAAGTTATTCTAACCAAACTCCTCAGTTATGCATATAGAATTAACATTTTGTTGAGAAATTATTAACATCGTACCATTATTTCAAGAAGTTTTCATAACAACAATCGGTCAGTTTTTTTGAAATGATAGTTGACTGTAGATGATGCCGATTAGATTCTGGTCAAGAAGGACATGTTTTATTTGGCGTTCCTTCTTCGTTGTTTAACTTTCATTGCGCATTCCGATTTATACAAATAAAAAGAAGATTTTCATGCTTATCCCGAACGTAAGCCTTGTCCTGTCACATATAAACTGAATCTATGGGCACTCGCAGCTTCGTGTGCCACAAATCATGAGCGCACAACAATTTTATAATGCAATTATATTTCGTATTAGAAGAAAATTATGGCCAAGGCAAAAAAGAAAAGCAGATGTGGAAGTGCGAGTGCGAGTGCGACTGGAAGCGAAGGAAATCATAAACACGCAAAGCCAAAGCAATCTGCCGTGATATATGATATATGTATGAGGTCATGTATTTTTGTTCAGCTGCTTTTCTTTTTACAACTTTCGGCTGAGACAACGGATTTTGCATTTCGCCTTGGCCAGCACAGGTCCAAGTTTTTATTATGAGACGGGGGCGTTGCGGGGCGGGCCACAAATGCAAAATGCCAAATAATCGTGGGCCAGAAATAAATTCGGAGTGAGCAAATAATAAAAAAAAGAAGCGAAAAGTAAAATAAATACGAAATATGTGTAGGCAAAAAGTAATATAAAAGCGGAATAAAAACTCGGGCAAAGACAGAGAGTTGCCTCTAACTTCAAATCGCCATCGCACTCGGCACTCGGCACGCCCACTGTTTTATTTTAGAGAATTTATTTAAATTTTGATTTAAGGACATCATCAAAAATTTTTTACGTTACATAAATTTCTCGTTGCTGGCTGCCGCTCTTAACTTTTCATTTTGTAAAATGGACCACCAAATTTGTACAACAACTTGTTGGCCACGTTCATATATTTGTTCCACACATACATACATAATTTTTGCTTCTTTTTTGTTTTTATTGTTGCTGTCATAATAAAAATGGTTGCGGCTTAGGAGAACGATTGCCGCTGCCTGTGCTCGACGACTCGACTCCCCTCGAGCAAGACAAATTAAAGACATCAAAAATTATAAGGCGTAAAAATGGTCAAGTTTTTTTTTCTTTTTTTTTCTTTATTTTGCAACGAGTAAAGCTTAAAACACGCCGTCAAGTATGCAACGATTTTCTTGGAAAAAAAAATAAATGAAATAACTACTTGCAAAAGAAATGTCCAAATTGAAAATTGAATTTTTTTGCGACCAACTTTTTCAGCAAGCTGCAGAAGGAAGAGACTGACAGAGAGAGAGCGAGAGTGGGAGAGGGAGATGGGGAGCGAAAGTCGCTGATAGGATTTGAAAAGCGGATTTGCGGGCGAGTCAGGCACTACGGGAACCGGGGCATATGTGCCACAGTGCGGTATACCGACATATACATGCACACATACACACACACATATATAGACGTCACACAAGGTGTGCACAACTGGGCAACTTTGATTGGGTCCTTTACATAAGCGTTTAATCCTATTTCGCGGTGAAATGCATAAATAGACAAAAGTCGCTGCGAAGGGACTGCAAATGCCGAATAAGAATGCCCAAGCATATGGCATATGGTCACCCTAAAAGCGACAGACAGACAGACAGACATGCAGACAGAGAGGGGAATAAAGTAGAGAATGGAAAACGCAGACAGCCAAATGCAATTTTCATGTCACGTCGCAATTTGGCTGAATACGCTTTAAGGCTTGAGTTGGCTGTCTGCGTAAGGGGGAGGGGCGTGTTGGCTACTAAACGGTCATAGCCATATAAAAATGTATTTAAAGTAAAGCCGAGAGCAGAGAGACAATCATTTAATGCAACATGACATTAAGTGAGTTGTTGTGCGACGAGCTCTGTTAATGACAACCCTTAGGATTCTAACCCAACCCCCTTCAGCATTTACATATGCAGCGCCGGCTTTCAGAGGGCGTTTAAGGATTAACTACGCTTAATGCGCAAAATTAAAAGCATGCCTGACTATGTGCATAAGGATATTTGAGGATGTGCTCACCCTCACCTCCACCCTCGAGCAGTGTGGACTCACATGCATGCCTGTCCCTGCATGTGTATACACTCGTTTGTATTCGAACGAGCTCTTCAAAGGCGCACACACAACTCACACGCTTAAGGCAATTTCAGTGAAACTCCTCTCACCTCTGAGCCGAGGCGGGAATACGTTACGGTCTTGTCTGATCTTGGCTCTGGTCTGTGGGGCAATTTATTGTGCATGAAGGCCAAAAAGTGGGCATAATTTGCTTGAATGCTGATGTTGCAGCACCAGCAAGGGGGGAAGCGCAAAACAGGGCTTAAGCAAATATTAAATACATTAAAACTGACAGCATAAACGAACATTCGAGTAAACAACATGTATGAGAGCACTTGCAGAAGAGAGTGCTCGACATCCAAATATTATCTAATCAGGTATAACATATAGAATACAAGTTTATTAAATAATTGTTGTGTATTTTATTATTGTTTAATAAAAACTAGACTATGAATGTAATACTATCTGTAGGTTCGAATATTATTTAATAATATGCAAACTATTTCACACACATCAACAACTTTGTTATACCTATTCTTAGCAGCATGCAGGGTATTCAAATGTTCAGCATATAAATACAACATTTGAGGATTAAAATTGGCTTTGCTTGTGGTTCTAAATGCGATACACTTTGATGTGGCCAGTTCACAAGAGCAAGGCGGATATATATCCTTAGGATATTTGAGCTCAAGAGCAGCAGCAACAGCTCTGCACACTTTTAACTATTAGATATTTATATGCCATATAAGTAGGGTTCCATAACTCACATTAGTCATATGTGTGAGTCACGCACCGAGTTCTGTACTTGGTTTATTTGGGATTAGCATATTGAAGTACCTTCGTGAAACACGCAATGTTTATAATAATTTCAATGTGAATAAGTCGCATGATTCACTAGTGAGTTCTTCCAAACTTCAGCTTATTTGAAGTTAAGAATAGTTGGGATTTGATATAACCAATGTAATCAATCAAAAATATTGTCCAGTAATTCAAAAATTGCTGATAGCTCCCAGAACTTCATGCATATTCCATTTAAGCGGTACATTTTCAGTATGAACCTAAACAATGCCATCTTTTTATTGACATTTTCCAAGCGATTTGGTTGCCATAATAAGCAGAAGTAACCCACCCTCGCCACAATATCGATTTGATTGTGCCTGGGATTATTCAGTTTTGCACAGTTTTTGACATTTGCTGTGGACATTTTCGGGATAAGCAAACACAATTGATTCGTGCACTTAAAATGCTAAAAATGCTAACAATGTGCCGATAAAACGGGAATACCCCTAACCACTGGGGCAGTAAACTAGCATATGGTTGCTCCTCTTGTCTGTGAAGTGGGACGGGGCGTTAAGAGCGTTTATCGTTTATCGTCTAGCGTAATTGTAATTAATTTCCTGTGATTTTCATTTTTAGTCACAGCAAGCGACCAGATAAAGTAACAACCCCAGGAGCCAAATGTTGCCTGGCAACGTCCTTTTTAATCGTCAATCGATAAATTTGCGTTAACTGTCAGCGCATTTTTGGTCTTCTTGTTGTTGTCTCTTATTTCAACTGTGGTTGTGTGTGTTTTTGTATCGGTGTTCCTTTTTTTCGGAGCTGGAAGTTCTGGTGGTCTGGGGGTTGCGCTTTGATAGAGCTGCTCATTTAATGCGATTAGATTTAATGGCCAGTCTGTGACTGCTGCTGAATATTTTGCTGCTTCCTTTTGGATGCCAGCAACAGCAGGGCATAAGCAGGACTTAAAACTATCAGACGAGCGCCCCGATCGGTGGCTCGGCCATAAAAATCGCCTTAGCCTAATTGGCTGTGATTGATTTTGGCTCAGCCATCCAGTTCCTACTTGCCCAGCTCGACTTATGCTCTCAGCAATACTAATTTAGTTTGTGTGGCATCGTTGTCAAAATATGTTTTTAATATGCAGAAACTTTTAGCCAAATGGCTTTTAACTGTCATTAACCAACTGTTACCTAGCAGCACCACTAAAAATGTCCAATGAAATTTTTATGGCCATCCATGCCGCATCCTTTATCCCCATTCGTAGGTGCTGTCTGCTGCCAGCTGTCACAGTGTTCAAACACACACACACACACATGCACACACACTCAACTAAATACAGCATGCCCCCTAAAAGTTGTACACTTTGGTTAGTAGCCATGTGCAGTCTGTGTCCTGTAGTTTGTGTCCTGTGTGTTCTTCGACTTCTTCTTCTTTTTGTTGTGGCTCTAAAATGGTTTTTAATTTTATCAGCGACACGGCGCACAGTTTACATGCTAAATGAGTCGAGCACTGAGCGAAAAATGTGTTTAATTAAATTTGTCAAAAAGTTCACAAAGTTCCTGAATATATTTATCCAGCAGTTTGAGTTAACTCGAGTCGTTTCGCTGTGTTCCCCAGCGCTAATAGGGACAGACAAAAGGGGCGCTTGACTTTTACTCGTAAACTTTTAATGCATTTAAATGACTAATCGGTTCTGTTGCGACAGAGAGAGAGGGAGAGAATGAGTGAAAGAGAGGAGAAAAACACTTGATCGGTTAGTTTGTGTTTTAGATGATCAACTTCTTCTAAATAAAACTTTCTTTCAGCATCTGGAAAACGATGAATTTATGGTTGTCTCTCTCTCTCTCTCTCTCTCTCTATCTCTGTTTATGTTTAATCTCTGTCGATGCGAATGTCTCTTGCGAATGTGAATATAGAATATGAATGAAAATATGTCGAACTACATAACCTTATCATATTTTTCTTAAAGTGCATTGAACGTGCTTCGGAAACTGAACTCATCTACTTTGTCATCAGGACGTTAGCTGTGTGCACTTCACACAGCCCACTTCCGCCCACTCCCAAACACTTCTCCCACTTGCTCTCCTTGGAGCCGCTTAGTTGTTGGGAAAAGCTGAAAAACTAATGAACGAACATTAGCCAAATTCATTTGCAATTTCCATGCTGTACGTTGAATGTGTATTTGAATCCAGTTTGGCAGTTGCGCTCTTGCGTAATGCCTCCACTTGTGGTTGACCCCGCTGGATAATGATTAGTGGGCTTCTGGGGTCGGAAGTGGAGGAAGTGGGTCCCCTTTTGTGTCGCAGTTGGAATTTTATTTTAGTGGCATTTCGCGCTGGCAGCTGTTGCACAAAGCCACACGCCACTTTTGGCCAAGAAGTTGACCAAGATTTAATTGCATTTTGAGTGCGCTACGTTTTTTAATAATTTATGAGTAAAACGACGACGACGGTGTTTTACACAAAAGTTGCAAAGTTTTTAATTATTTGCGCTTGAATTTGTTGTTTGCTGCGAGGGGTAGTTTCTGTGTGTGTGTGCGCTGAGAGGGTGGTGCAGGTGGTGGTTGCTGGTGGTTTTTGGCAAATGCTGACGAGACCGCAGCGAATCGCTAAAAATGCGCAACTTACACGTGGCCAAATGGGCCAACAAAATGCGCCAATGAAAAATTGTAAATTGTACACGAAAGAAAGACAGCTCAACGTTTAGTGTTGGGGTTGGTGGCAGAAGCAGGCAGCAGGCAGCACGTGCAAAAATGTTGCGTTCAATGTGCGGACGCAAACACAAACGCAATTAAGCACGGCGTCAATGAGAGCTTCCAGACAGTTAAGGGTGGTAGGGAGCCACCACCCCTTAACCTCAGCGAGCCGTCTTTGGAGCGGAAATAACGCAACAGCCCACGACGCTGGTCAGCGATGAAGGCCGTGTGAATTGCGCTGCAGCTTAGGGCTGATCCAGGCATTCGGGCTTGGAGTTGCGATTTCTGTTTAGCTAACATGGACACCACCAGCAGTGGGGGGAGGGCTGCTCAGACGAACGGTCAGCGTGGTTTTGTAAAACGTTTAATTGCAATTTGAAAAGCAACTGCCGAAGTTGGGTGTGGGAGCATGCAGTAGCAATTGCAAGCAAGGGTTGCTCGCCTCTGGCTGGATTTATTGCTTTTGGGTCTATCGCATTTCGAAACATACCGCCCGCCCTTTCTCAGCTCCCTAGCCCCGCTTTAACCCGCACTGACAGTTGTAACGGTGTCGGACGGCGTCTGAGCGTTGCGACTGCAATTGAGGAATTTCATTTTCGAAACATTTAATTTTCAACGTGCAATGCTAAACTGCCGCCAAGTTGCCAGTGTTGTGGGTGGAAGGGCTGGTGTCCGTTGCTGATAGCCGGAAACGGATATGAAAGCTTCCATATGTGTGTGTGTGTCTGAATCAGCACGTGAGTGTGTGTGTGTAGGGTGGGTTGAGTCTCTGGCTTGTTAAACATATGTTTTCATTTGCAATGCAAAGTTTAATAATTGACAATGCATTGGCTCTGGATATGACTCGGTTGTGCCCTGTTCTTGGGGGTTGATTCTCGCTCTTAGCTTAGGGGCGGCAACCGAGTGGGGCGAGTGGAATTACTCCACCTTAAGCGTGAGGTGTGTAATTGCCAGATTGTTGAAGCATTTTTCGAAATGAGCCGGGTCCATGACAAATGAGCGGCTGTCGTCGTTGTTGAAAATCGTACGTGTTAGCAGTAACCTTTCACCTTTTGGTTTGGGGAGAAAAGGGAAATTAATTTAAAATCGGAAAGTTTGCCTTTTTACTTACCCTACGAACTGTTTATAATTGGAAATTTTACCACTACAGCTATTAATTTATTTTAATATCTTATGCAACACCATTTTGGTCATGTTTTCAAGTCTTCTAGCAGGAGAGAAAACTGTATAACTGAAGGAAAACAGCTGGTTAAAGGATTATGGATTACTAGATTCTAAGCTTAAAATGTTTGTCTTCAAAATACCATTTGAATGCCAAAGTAAATTCGATAAAAAAAAATAACTTATATATATTATTTATTCCTATTATTTTATCTCTCAAATTATCAGCGCTTTCGTGGCAAAATGTGGAAAGAAATGGATGAAAGACAATGGAGAATGTTTGTCGGTTAAATTTGATTGCAAAACGTTGTAAGTGTTAATTTTTTATATTTTGTGCCGTCGGATTGCTTTGTCCCTTGGCACTTTTGTGACCGTTCTTATTCTCGCTGTTGTCATTTTTAAACCAGATTATACATTAGGGTAACGCCTGCCAAACAAATGTCCTCTGGCTGTTGTCCTCGTCGGACGCTTTCATGCCATCTTTGTTGTCCCTTTTTCAATTTGTACCAAATATAAAAGAGAAAACCAAAACTCATTCAGCTGTGCACACTTTTTTTTCTTCTTTTTGCCATCATTTTTTTACTGTCTGTCAGACTTTCTTTCCTTTTTTTTGCTATAATTAATATATGTATATATCCTTGATGGAACGAACATATTCGAAACCAGAACGGGTAATGCAAATAATTGTCGGGCCACAATGAAACAAAACAGGGACAAAACAGCTTAAAGTGTTTCGGCTTTACAGACTAAGCAGATGTCCTGCGCAAAAATTTTTGCTAAAGCGATTAATTTTTGGAATAAATTATTATATTATTACGTAACTAGCATGGTTAGGCATAATTAAAGTTAGTTCTTTTCAATTAAATATCTTTCAAGTATTAATTAAATCTTTGCTTATGTATTTTGTGTCAAACACGATTTCGAGTGGCTATAATATTATACTATGGACCATACAACTTACTATCTAGGATGATTAACTATTTAAAATTCAAACATTTGATTATGAGTAAAAAATGTATATGATTCATTCTGCATTAATCCCGATTTAAATTCTACGCTTTAAAGGTGAACTTTTGATTAAGAATGCAGTAAATTACACAAAGCTGACGCTATCTGATGGAATATTTAAAGGGTATATACTATGCGTCGAGCCTTTATCTAGCTGTTTCATTTCAGTTACTCAGCTTTCTCCGCTGCTTTGTCATCTGCTGCATAAACCGAACTAATGACATTGTCATATAAATTGCTATAAGTTCAAAAACGAGCAGAGCTAAGAGAGCTGCGATCCTTGTTGTCGTTGTCCTTGTTCTTGTTGCCCTTGTTGTCATTATAAATGTGCGCTCATTTGCTTTAAATATCAACGACATTGTGCGCCACTAAATTAGGTGACCCCTTTGGCCCCGCGTTGGCCCGTGCCTCTTTGACCTTTTGGGCAGCAAGTGGAACCGAGCTGAGCGCGAGGGGCATGGAAAGGGTTTGGCAGCCGTGTGTCATTGGAGTTGGCAGGAAGTGTAATGCAAACTGATGGACAATGTTGACAGCTGTTTTCTTTTTTATGTTGTTTTATTTTCGTGGGGTGGGTAGGGAATTAGTCAGCAATGTCAGAAATGACGACGCATTGAAATATCAACGGGCCATGTTAACAAAGTATGCGACAACAGCAACAGCAACAGCAACAGCAACAGTAACGGAGTTTAAAACCCCATTTTAACCCTTCACTTTGTCGACTACTTGTCCAAACTGAGCACTTCATTAATTTGGCCGTTTGTTGGACTCGAGTTACGAGGTTCTCGATTCTCGCTTCTCGATTCGACTTTGGCTGTCTAAACTGCATAAATTCATTAACGCTCTTATTGCGTTTTAATTTGGCATGTCCTTGTCATTGAAGCATGCACAAACATGCACATGCTTGTGCGGCACGAGTGGTGCCCCTGCATGTTGCCAGCTTGTCAAAGCCAGATGGAGGCACAGTAACGACAAGTCAAACATGACAGAGCCGATGACCATAAGGATGCGCCTACGCCTCAGCCAACCATCCAGTCAGCCAGCCTGTGAGGCTCTCAACAACAAGCAACAGGAAGCAATGGCATATTGCAATTAGTTTTGGGGCTGCCTCGAGTGTTTTGGGCTGGTCGGGGAGGTCAGCTAATAGACGTAGCACGACTGCTCCCAACAAAGGATCTTACCAGATAGGCGGGGAAAGGTGTTGCGGCTTCCGCTTCTGCTTCTGTTATCCTTTGGCTGTACACACAGCAATAATCATTGTGTGTGTTCCCATATGTTTGGTCAGTCATGTCGTTGTCTGGTCAGTCGTCTGGCAGCTTAAAGTAATTAGAACGCCATTTTCACTGAGGTCCTGCGGCGAGTCCTGAGCCCCTACGCCCCACCCCAGCTGCAAGAGATGTCCCACCCATAAATTATGAGCCGCAACTTAAGCCATCGTGTGGCGTCGGCCTGATGCGCCTCTCCGTTGCACATCGTTATATGCATATATGCATGCATAAATGCGCTGCTTTAAATAAACAGGATATGAGTCCTTTGTATCCTTGGCCGGGACTCAGCTGCTGCATTATTACAGCCAATGTAAATTTATGTGCGCTGTTAATTGAATGCGCTGCGGGGTCACAACATGGGGCCAGGGCTGGGACCAGGACTAGGACCCAGAAAAGCACAGCCATAAGACCATTCTTCTTCTTGGCCCAACATAAATCCGAAATATATTTAAAAATATCGATAAATGCATGCAAAATATTCATCACGAATGGCTTAAAAAAGGCCCCTCCTTAATATGAAGCCGAATTTACTTTCAACTTTTTCGCTTTGGCCATTTCCCTGCACAATCAGCCGTATAATTTTAACACTGGCTGACAGCAGTACACACACACACAGCCAAGCACAGCTGCATGCAGATCCTTCGAGCATGTGGGTAAATAAAGAATAAAAAGGTATCCTGACACTTTTAACCATTTCTTGCCACAAAAGGGATGTTTAAAAAGTAAGTCAACATTAAGAATGCTATTTATTCGAGGTTGCAAATGACAGAAGAATAAAATAAAAAATAATGTCAACTGATTAAATAAAATAAGTTATATGTTGGGCATAGTCTGGGCAGATATGAAACTCTTGAATGACAATCAGCCTGCCAAGTAAATTATACTCTAATTAAATTAAATACCATTAATGATAAAAATGCAATCAATTAAATAAGTAATAGTATAATGAATATGACTGAAAAGAAGACTCAATTTAAATGGCGGAGTATTCACATGGAATACGCAATTAAAATATTCCCTATCATACATAGTATGCATAAGCACTCAATGTGATATAGTTAGTGCAATCCCTTTAAGTATAGTCGCATACGTATTGCTTCTATTTGACAGCCGACTTTTACGATAAGACAGTGGAAGTATTTCAAGCGTGAGCTATAAACCAATTTTATAGTCAGCCCCACAGAGTCGGCAGGCAGAAAGCAGGCAGAGCGAGAGTAAATCTCGACAAGAAAATAATTCCCAAAACATTCCCCAAATGCCACACTATTTGATAATTAAGTAGACGCGCGACCTCAAGGCGCATAAATCACTTAATTAACTTGACGACACTTCGCCCAGACGAAGACTACGACGACGACAGCCCCAAAGTCTTGCCACAGACTCATCCGCAGTGCGGCACATGCAATGCATCCTTGAAAATATTTCGAAAATCTTGGAAAATATAAAAAAAAGAGAAAAGAAAAGCGAGCAAAGTAAAAACCGAATGAAAAATCAATGCAAAAGCGTTCACAACATTTTCAAAAGCCATCAAAACTAAAACGAGCACAACGAGGCCCCAGGCGATAGGCAGCGAATGAGAGAGAAAAAGAGACAGAGAGAGAGAGAGAACGAGATAGAGATAGAGCCCATATCGATACACTGGGGAGCCATCAATTCATCAAAATGATGCGCCTATTAATAGCATTGAACTTCAATAAAATGCCAAAAGTTTTATTTTTCTCGTTTGCTTCATCGGCCACTTCAAACGGAACGCAACCAAATCGAGTCTGACAATTGAGATCAGTCACGGATCGGGGCAGATTGTGGGGTTCTATGGGTTCCATGCCACAGTCGCTTGAATATGTCAACGACTTGGTTGTCATTGTTGTTGGGCTTGTTCCGCTTGTATCGCGCCCATTTGCCACGCCCATTTTGTGTAGCAGCCAATGCGGTAGCCAAAAAAGTTGCTCATCCATCGCATCGTGTCGCCATGTTCAACTCTTCCTGGACGACAGACACGCCCACTTTACAAGTGATCGACACACTGTGCACTCTGCTACCATCTGTTGTTCACATATGCACACAGCCATATACACATATATATATACACACTTTGCGCCTGTATCGTGTCAAGTGGGCGTGGCAGTGGCACATAAATTACTAAAGCTGTTGACAGCCGACGCTGGGAAAATATCATTAAAAAATATATACATATATTTAATAAACGACAGCATTGATTTAGCGCGCATTCATTCTGATTTTATTGTACATAAATAATTGAATTTCACACATGCAAATCGAGAAATGTTTCCAAACACAAAAACTCTCAAATTTCCGTTATAGCCTGAAGCATTTTTGGCTAACCGGTTTTTACTTACATTTGCCATTTATTAACAATTTTTGTAGTTATTAAATAAATAAGCTTGCATTATTTATAGTTTTTTAGATTAATTTTAATTATTTTTATTTATTGAAATATAAATTTCTATTTGCAATAAAGTATTTTCATAACCTGCAAATATAGGCGAAATTTATCTTGAGAACATGGGCAAAAGTGTAGAAATTTCACTTCCACCTGCCTTGCATACACACACTCACACACACATACACTAACATACACACTTACTCACACACACACACACACGTCTAGCTCTGTCAGTTGCTGTGTGTTCTCTGGGCGCATAATATGCTAATCTCACCTGGCAATTGACAATTCGCCTGTCTTCAGACAATGAAATTTTCCCAAAATTGAAATTGAAATTGAAATGAAAATGAAAATGAAAATTCAACAACTTATAAATATATCATGTATGTGTTGGCAGTTCTCGCCACCCTGCCAAGGGGGTGGCAGTGGGTGCATTCTGTGCTGCGTCTGTGGCTGACACCTTCTTAAAGATAATAATGGAAACACACCCCCTACTCACACCCCCCCCCCCCATACTAACTACCCCTAAACAAAAAAAAAAGAGAAGAAGCTGTTGACTGAAGCTCTAGTCGTAAATTTATCTACATATAAACAAATATTATTCTTAAATATGAGAAAATTGTTGTGGGCGGTGCTTTGGGTTGTCAAAAATGAAAATTGAGTTTGTAAAGTTTCTCCTCAGTTTTCGTTTTTTTTTCCGTTTCTGATTTGCCCATCTTTTGTTGTTGTTGTTGTTGTTGTGTTTGTTGTTCTTTGCTCAAGTGTGTCTGGGAGTTGCTGCTGGGCGTGTGGGCGTTTTTATTTGGGGTGCTGCTGTGGAAGGGAGCTGCGTGGGCGTGGTCGTGTGCCCTGTTGTCATTGCTTGTTTTGCAGCTGACATAGAGTGCTCGTCAATGATATGCAGGCTGAGTTGTTGTTCTCGTTGTTGTTGTTGTTGTTGCTGCTTCTGCTGCTGCTGCTCTTCATAATTGTTGTGCACAGCGCCATTATGAGTGCCTGTTTACATGCTGCTTAAACATTGCTGTGTGTGTGTGTGCGAGCCAACAAAAATTAAATAAAATGCCGGTAGAATTTAATTAGATTTTAATTGAGTTTTGCCAAGAGTATGTGAGTATGTGCGTGTGTGCGTGGGTGTAAAAAGTGCAGAGTACTCAGAATTAATGTTTGCAAACGATGTGTGCTGAGAACGATTTTTCATAAAGCAGTCAAGGCAAAATAGATCGTCAGACACAACTGTTTAAAATGAAGAGCTTTTCATTCTACTCACTCTGATTCTACCTGAACTCACTCCTAAGGTATTCGCTTATCCATAAATATCATTGCAACAAGTCCAATTAGAAATCTTTGATTTGATTCTCCTTCTGTTTTCTATTATTTGTAGTAAAAAATACTTGCATTTTCTTTATTTATCTATAGTAGTTTTGTTCTTATTTTTTATTTATTCTTAGTCTATAATATTATTAACCATTCTATGAAATATTTATTTATTATGATTGGGGATATTTAGCACTGCGACCTATAAGGTCTATTGTGCCCCCTTACTGAGCCTACAGCTCTTCCGTCAATCCCAACTCTTGCACGAATGTTAGAATCTTTGTTGGGTTGAGTGTTTCTATGTCCTTGGGCCTCATGATATGTTGCCCTATGATGCTGCATCTTTTCCTGGTTAATTCTATGAAATAAAATTGATTTAATTTCAACATCTTCTTTAATATTATAAATTACTCTTAACCAAGTAATTGTTTCAAATTTTTGAAGTTTCTTGTTATTTTCTTTTCCATATTCGTTTTGATTGTACGTAATAAGCTCACTCCAAAATTATTCGAGTATTCACAAATATCATTGCCACAAGCCCAATTAGAACTGTATCATAATCCCGCTCATTACCACATCGGAAGTGATTTATACATATATATATAGGCACGAAGGTTGCAACGTGCAACATAAAGTGCCTCATTAGGCCCCGACATGATTGAACAGTTGTGTGTTTAACTTGTGATCCGCAGCCGCCTTCAATCATGGCCAGTCATCAAAAAAGGTGACCCGAATGACACCTTGATGCAACATTGTTGCCGCTAATTGGCAACGCCATGAAACGAACTGAGACAAGACGCAAGGGTAAATAGAAATGAGAATTGGTTAATTTAACACACTCAGATAACAAGCTTCGAAGGAAAGCGAACAAGACACGAAGCATTCCGCTTTTACCATAATTGAATGTGAGGTTATTAAGTCATTATCAGAGGCGCCGCTCTTATTGCAACAGGATGTATTTAGGTCTTCAGGTATAAGTATGGACATCAACTGGGCCTGCACCTGTTTTATGGCTTATAAATTTCTTTTTAATTACAGCTTGCCAATGACTTGTTTTGAGTCGTGTGCAAATTGAACGCAGATACACAGCTAAGCACGTATGTGTGTATGTAAATGTATTTGGAATTGCTCATCGGGCATTTTGACCAGGGCTTGCAGGCTCGGTTCAGCTGCGACTCGGTTGTCAGTCCGTTGTCAACTTTCGTCTTTATAAATATGCTGAAATTAGCTGTGTACAAATCTTGTGCAAGTTTTTGGCATTAACACCTTTCAATCCCCCAGCGAGTAGCAGCAACATTTTGAGTATGTCTGACGCGATACGAGTGGCTCTTAACGGACCACAGTGGGCACTGACCACAAGGAAATGTAAGCCAGAAAGAAGAAGAAATTACTGAAACTATTTTACATATCGTGGTTTTAAGTCAATATTTATAATTAATGTTCATAAATTAAGTAAATCTAATTACTTTTCAGACTGCTTGCGAGTCAGCTTGCGTGCTCATCATTGCGAATATTTACTGTATTTGCCGCACGCAAGCACAGGAAATGTCACGGATGCAGTGACTACAACTTTTTCACTTTGCTTGCTGCATTGGCGTATGCGTTTTATACGTTTTTGAATATGCATAAAAAATTGGTATTAAAACGTCGCATGTAAGACATTAATCAGCTGGCAAAGTGGCAGCCGACAGTATGGAAACCGTCGCCAGGGGAGCTGAAATCAGAAACGGTGGCTACGTAAACTCAGTGAGCGCGCTTGATTAATCTGCATTTGGCCTAACTGCCCCCAAACTCCTCCTTCTAGCCACAAGTAGCTTTTCAAATGGAAGTTGGCGGCTACCAGTTGAACTGGGTGCCCAGCCCACTTCACTGTACAGCACATTACTTAATTTTACTGCACTTCAACTCACTCACTACTTTGTCGTTTATTTTTGAATGGCCACACAACATGCGGCACATAGAAAGAGGGAGAGAGGAAGAGAGGGAGAGAGTGAGAGGTATCACAATTTTAGACCCAAAAACAAACAATAAATTCACGTTGCTGGGAATTAAAAATTTCATTAAAGTCATTAGAATTAAGCGACAGGCCGCACCGAACTGACAGGCAGACAAGCAAGGCAAAGCGACTGACAGACAGACAGACAGACAGTTGAGACAAGTCGAGAGTCGGAGATCTTGCCCCCATTCGTTGTACATACAATAAGTAATAATTTTGCATAGTTCTCGTGGCCAAAGAGATTTGAGCAACTCCGCTGCCTGTTGATTGTTTTTAGCGGCTGTAACATTGAGTGATGAGATACCAAGTTTCCTTTAGCCAACAATCGAGTCGAGTGCTGCACATGGCTACCCGACCTCGCACGAGCTGGGCACCTACTATCTGGCTAAATGAGATGCTTCTACACATTGAGCATTTCATTTGAATATATCTGAAGATTTTCCAAAACATTTCCAAACTCAAAACTGTTGCATTGTTTATTGAAAATAGTGAAAAACAAATCATAGAAGCAACAGCAATTAAATAGTCGAATATCTGACACACTTTTCAGTCTAAGAAAAGCTAGAGCATTTATAAAAGTCTCACATTTTTCAATCTATTCAATCACAAATCACTATGAATTCAAATTCAGCCTGTAAGTCTTTCGTCTGCCTTGTGTTAACAGCGACTTAGACAACAGCTATTAAAATCAACTTCTTACTACATCTGTTGAACCAACTGAAAACAAGATAATACCCCTGCTGTTAGGGCATGAGAAAAGTTTCAATACTGCAGACATTCCGTTGCCCATTTGCCCAGATCGCAGAATAAGAACGAGTACGCAGACTACTCGGCAACTAAATGCGCCGCATAATTCACAATGAGTGATTCTTAAATTGTCCATTAAGATAATTTTTACGCCAGAATGAACAGGGGAGCACCCAAAACAAGCACCAGCCAAACACTGGCAAACACAGGCAACTCAACTCGCTGCTAGACAGACGGCGGCACAGACTCTGGCAAAACTGTAACTGTAACGGGGAGCGGCGGGTACACTGAGCGTAAATAAGCTCTAGAATTTTATTTAGAAAAAGTTTCTTTGTTAAAGATTATGTTGCCTTATCGACATCTACAAAAATAACTTGACTCATTTCATATTTTCAGATAGAACTAATTTTCCAAGAAAAACAAAATGCCAAAAAAAAAAATATTTTTTATTTTTATTGATTTGATTTGATTGCCTCTGGTAAAAATAAAATTCAATAATTATTGTTTTAGAAAAATATGCAAGCTGCTTGAAATTTTTTTTAATTCTTTTCTATTTCTTATCATATTTTTATGCAAGTGTATTGATGCTGGCACGTTTATCAATTAGGGCGCAAAGTCCTCGGCTCTCCGAGGCCGCTAATTATCAGCAAAATGCCTACACATGGATCCGCTGCTTGGCTGGTGCTTTGTGGTGGTGCTCTCCGTACGTGGTTTGTGGGCCAAATTTAGAGATGCTCAAATGCATTGCTTCTTCTGCCACCGCCCCTGTTTGCCTTTTGTTTTTCGGCTGGCTGGGGGATGCGTTGCACGACTGCGTCATGCCCGACAATTTTTCACGCTTTTCTTGCGGTTGTTTTTGGTTTTTTGAGCTCTTCGGGTTTTCTGGTTTTCTGGTTCTCCGCTGCCCCAGACAAAGCAGCCTCCAACTTTGTGCGGCCTATGATTGATGTACACTTGATGACTATATAACTTTGGAAATTTTGTATGATTTCTCGTATTGCTCCGAGAGAGATCTCTCGCGAGGAGTCTCAAGTCTCGAGTCTCGACAGGTCCCTCTTTCGGATTTGTTTGTTTTTGTTTTTCGTTTTTTTTCTTTTTGTAGGTGGACGCGTCTTTAATTAGTTTGCCGTCGGGTTTTTGCTTTCTTCGGTTTTTACCCATTTGCCTGGCGTCAAAAATGTTGAATAATTAAAATTTCTTGGAAATTTCATTGGCTGCTCTGTCGTCGCTGACTTTAATATTTTTTGCTTAGACAAACAGTAAATTGTTGTGGCCGCGTGTCTCTGCCTTTGATTTTTTCAGCGTTTTTCGAAAAATAACATTTTGTTTTTTTTCAAAGTTTTGTTTGGTTTTTTCATTGGAAATGTAATTTTGTTTAGAAATTAGTGTCTGTGACTAATTATGATGTTGGCGTTAACATTAGGAATATGCCTTTAAATATATAGGGTATTTAAAGCTAATAAAGGAATTGTGGGTTAGGATCAAAACTCAAATTTATTTTAATTGGCGTGTTCGTAGAAGAAAAGTCGTCTGGGCTTTCATTTCAATGGATTTATAGAGTACTGATGATTTCCAAAAGGTGGTTTAGAGTTATGCATTTGTCGAGTTTATAAAAGAAGAGCTCCAACAATATCTGAATGTTAAAGTAGCACTCAGCAATTCTTAATAAACATTTTTCTATTTCCATAAATAATTAAATAAATTTTAAAAATAAAAATAATATATCATTGAAAATGGGAAAAATGGCAAAATGAAAGTGTGCAAAAAGTAGGTAGAAGGAAGCATTTCCGACCTCATAAAGTATTTGTATACATACATATATGTCTGTCCATCCGTCCTACTGACATCTGTAGGAAACATTCGATATCGGAGACTATAAAAGTGTGAACAAATTTGGTATATAAGTTCTCGCACGCAATATACAAACCAAGTTTATTTTAATTGGTCGATAACTGCACCCATATTGCTAATATCGATATTTATCGATGTCTGTTGTATTATGTTAACCAATGCAGGGTGCGATTGGCATGTTATTCAATTTAATGGGTGATAAGACGCAGCAAGAAACAAAGAAATTGTACAATGTGCATTAACTAATTAGTTGAAAGTGGGTTTGAGAGGGAGTTTGAGACTCCTGCCCAGACTCCTCCCTCCTTTCGTCGTTTACGACCAGAGTTTCAGATTGGCGCGCTTAGCGTACGATTTCCAGTCGGAGTGAGCGTAGAACTCCTTGAAAATGGGTGTAACTAGTGTGTCCTCGGGCAGAGTCTTGTAGACGGGCTCGCCGTACCAGGTACCCACCTCCCAGCCGGGCACGTTCTTCATTAGCTTTGCCTCCTCGTCGCGATTGCGGCGTAGCTGGCGCAAGAATTCGCGATCGCGTTCCGCAATCAGCAGTGGGAGGATGACATTCTGGGCGGAGCGCATCTCGATTTCGTCGCGCCTCACCTTTTTAGCCGTCAAATAGTAAATGCCCAGGCCGACAGTGGTCACCGCCACATAGGCACCAATCATTGTGAAGCCTGTGAAATAGCTCTTGGGCGGCACACGGGCAAATCGAATCTTCTTGTATCCACCGGGTGGTGGCAGGTCCTGTTTAGGGGGCACATGCGACGCAGCCGTCGCCATATTGCCGGGCTTTGAGAATCTGGTGTAAAATAGGATATCTGGCTATCAAAATTTCATGACGCCTTTTGCAAAACATATGTGACAATAAAACCCACAATTGTTGCTCCAAAAAACACAGATTTTGTTCAACAAAACTTAATTTCATCTTGAGCGAACTGAAACTAAGAAGCCCAATACTACTACTACTACATTTAAGAACGGATGGTATCCCTTGGCGAAGCCGTCTCGTCTCGAGCATTCTTACATGCTTATAGATTGTAATAACTACAATAGAATTTTTGCCAGTCATCTGTTATGCTCAACGCAATCTTTATCTTTAATCGCTTGCCTTATCAAACCTGACATGCTGTTCTAGACTGATAAATGATGTGCCACCTGTGCAGCTTAAAGCTTGATCAAAGCATGACATGCGCCTGCTGCTTGCCTCACTCTCTCCCTCTCTCTTTCTCGCAAACACTCTCTTTCTGTGTCTCTTTTGCAGTGGACACTTAGAGAACAGGTCACGTAGAACGTGTCACTGGTGAGCGGCTGCCAGAGCCAAATTGGCTAAAGTGAAGTAACCACCGCATTATCAACAACTTCATCAGGAACTCGCTGCTGCTCCAGCACTGTAAGTATCCACTTCCGTTCCTTCCTTCATTCGCACCCCACACAATTACAATAAACGATGAGAACTGCAAACAGTTTGGCACAACAGCAACTGCAACTGCAAGTGGCGAATCCAGTCTTGCAACGTCTCTGCAATTTTTCTATTGCATTTTATCCTTTTGAGCGGCACTTGGCCGGCAGCGAGGCACGTGCTTTGACTGCCAAAAATAAGAAAATAAAGCTGACGGCGTCCAACAATGTAGCCACAGCGAGCAACTGATGGGTTGCTGGCGGCTAGTAATATGATTGATAAGTTCGTTTTGTGAATTTTTCATAAATTAGGCGCACAGCTGGGGCCCAGAGGAAGCAACACCGAACCACCGAGTGCTCAATCGTGCGCCATTTGTCTATTTTAATTAAAGAACTCTCCAGCTCCAATCTTTATCTCACTCACTCACCACTCTCCCTATCTCCCTCTCTCTCTCTCTCTCTCTGTATCTCTCTTTCTATCTGACGCTTATTGAGCGTCACGCACGTTTTGATTTTGCTTTTGCCGCTGCTGTTAATCAGCTGCGTTTGGGCCAAGAAATGTGCACCAGTTGTACTAAAAGCTTAAACATAAATCACATCAGTTTACTGACCGCCAGCTGTCCCTGACTTGGTCCATTTGATTGGCAACCCATTTGCATTTGCCCACCCAATGATGCCCCCTAATTATTCGCCGTCTTGTTGGCATGACAGCGCAGCAGAAGATGGGGCAGCAAATAACTCTTGTGCTCAAGATGAAGCACCAGCAAGTTGTCAGTTCGAGAATTTGCAGTCCCTGTTCATTTGTCAAAAATTATTTAAATGGTATTTGTTCTGATAATTTGTAATTCTTTTTATCAATGTTAATTAGTTAAAGTTAATTAAAAGTATTGGAATTTAAATCCGTATCGGATGAAATCTAAAAAATGTTTTCAAAAATCATTTTTTATATAGATATCAAATATCTTTGGCCAAAAAACTCCCAAGAATTAAAGGAAAAATGTATTTTTAGAAGTATTTGAATACTCTAAATAAATATTGACAAAGACAAAAATATTTGTAGTGTATTAAAGTATCTTTTACTTTTGCTTCGAAATGGAAAAACTAGCTTAGATAAAGACTGAAAGGTATTTAGATTTAATGTGAAGTTGGATAGCAAGAGTTGCATATACTCCCCCAGTTAAGTTATTCAAAGTGCCCCCCCTGAATATATTAAAATCAACTTAAGCCACACACTCTTCCGACTCAAACTCGAGATTTTTAGCACTTTGCTTTGAACTGTCTGGCAGCAATTGTCCTCTTTTAAGTTCTGACCCCGCGCCTGTCGCACAGTTAATGTTTTCAACATTTGCAAATAATTAAGTGCCAAATGTCCAAATGCATTAAGAAACATCAGGGCACAGTTGGGCGACAGCTTCCCTCGGCATGCTCCAGCCTCCATTTCCTCATCCCCCATGCAGTCACATCCGCAACCGCAACAACTGGCTTTTATCAGCGTAATATAATCTAGTGCTCAAAGTTGTATATATATTTATACATAAATGCAATAAGAGTTGACAACTGTCGACGCTTGGACGCACATTTAAAACGCTTGTCAAAATTGCATAAGCCGCTGTCAGCTGCCCAAAAGTGGGGGTATTCCCACTCAAGTAGGGTGCTCGCTTTTCACTGGCAATTAATGCGTATTTCGACATCATAATTAAAGCCCAGTCTGCTTGACAACTATGTATGTCCCCTGTCTTGGCGTCTGCCCATTATATTTAATGAGTGAAATAACCCTTACCACTCCCCACTGGCTGCCCGAAACCACTGTTGCAGACCCGTAGCAGTAATTCGGAGCAGAGACCAGACGCAATTCATTCACTTTTGATATTTCACATTTGCATATTTTCACATGTCATTCGGCCCGTCGCTTTTTGGCTTTTTGGCCTCCTCCGCACTCCGTTTTTGCGCCTTTGTGTTGCACAATTGACGTAGACAGCATGCGGGAAGATACGACTGCGATACGGGAACAGCGGGAGTAGCGCAAGGGGTTGGCGCGGATAGGTGGCTGCATTTTGCATAATTAGCGACAGACTTTGCCGCTTGACAAACTCTTTGAAGCTGCCTGCCGCTGTCTTCTGCAGTTTTCATTTATTTATTTTTGTTGTTGTCAACAAAGAGCCTAACCACAAACACGTGCACTTTTCTATACCCTGTAAGTAAGAGTTGCTTATGAGGAGTTTTAAAGGAGCACTTAGGCTAGACACTTGCATATAGGGCATCTATTAGTCGCTTACTTTCAAAGAGAGAATTCCGAAAAGTCTTCTTTATTAATATGCATTTACGTACATAATAAATATTTGTTGCTTGGAATTTATTACAGGGTATACGGCCGTTGAGCACTAACGCTTACCTGCATTGCATTGTGTTTGGTGTTGTTTATTTGTTTATTGTTGAATGTCTTAATTTATGAAACTGTCAAGCGGAAACCTGGCGGACGCCAAATGCGAACTCGAAGTCGAATGTGACTTTTCTCTGCGGTTCGTTTGAATTTTTGTTTACTTTTCATGTGTGTGTGTGTGTGTATCTGTGTGTGTTAGCTGTTTACATTTTTTTTTAGCAGGCCGACAAACAGGCGATTCATTCATTCACTCATTTTGCAAATGATTCACTCTGGACCGTAGCATGATTCATGTTTCGGTTGAGGAAAGTGCGTAAAATCTGGAAACTTGATAAAACTTGTCGACTTGTTTTGGGTGAATTTATGACTATGTGCACAGAAACTTTTTGCCAATTATTACAGCAGTTAGCTTAGAGCAATCAAATAATTGTAATCTCTTTTAAATTACACTTCTACAGCAAGTCGCTTATCCTTCGCATCCACCTCCACCTCATCCCCTGGGTGGCTGCTCAACTTTAACTAGTGATTATATGCTGATGAACACGTAGCTGATTTTCATAAAATTTCTTGTGCAAATCCAAAATGCATTTTTGGCCACAAAGTGCTTGGCAAACTGCAGCTGGCGAGAATTACATTTTTGGCTCACTTTATTATACGGGGATAATGATCTTGGCTCAAGGGCCAATTGAAAACTATGAGAATTGGAGTTCATTTGCAATTTTGAATTGCTCTTGAAGTAGCTCTGAAGTGGCCTTTGACTGCAAGGCGTTGTAGATTTTGGAAATTCTCGTAATTAGAGACTTTTGAAATTCCTCTGTTTTTCGCAATAAAACTTTGCTCGTTTTTTTTATGGCTTTGTAGAGGGTATTATAGTTTTGTCGTGAAGTTTGTAACGCACTGAAGGAGACGACACCGAACTCATTTAGTATATATTTCAGCAGCATTACCTATCGAGTCGATGTAGCCCTTAGTTTTAAAGGTATATTGGTGAACTATACCAGCTCCCATAGAATCAATCGGTTAAAAGATTAGTTCTTGTATACAAAAACTGAGTTGCATAACAAGTTATCCTGATCGAACTTACCAGTTAGCGTATTATAGCGCATTATAGCATTATCAGATAACTACTTCAGAGGAACATTCGAATAGTTCTTTTCTTTAATTTATAGTGAAATTTCGTTGTCATCAATTTGACACCTGTTCAGAAGGGCATGTGAAGTTAGGCGTGCCTAATAAAGCCAGTCTTACTTGTTTTCATTTAATTTGACCAACCCTGCAAGTTACTTAATGCCAACATACATTTACTGTACATACAAGAAGCATAACTAGTTGAGTAGTAATTACAAATACAGTTTCTCCTCCAAGTGCTATAAATGTGCTCCGCCAAGAAGCACTTGCTTTATGTAAAGCTCCATGCCTTCGAAATGATAACCAATTGTACATATATGCATTTGACTATTGCCCAGCTAAATGTGCTTTGTGGACGCTTAAGTTGCACTCGCTGCAATCACGAAGTGAACTCACTGGCTTCCGCCCGAGGGCGCACTTTGTGGCGCTTGCCAACACTGACAATTGGGGCTGCCCACTTGAGAGGCTTTCCGCTAGCTGTCAGTTGACCGTCGGAGCTGGAGTCATCGCTGGTTGGCTGCTTGGTTAGGTCGGTTGGGCAGCCCGCAAGCACTTGATAAATTGTTTACTTTGAAATTAATTACTCCGTCATTGTTTTCTTGTGCGTGATGCGAAGGGGGGTGTGGCCATAGCGGAAGCTCAGCCGCTGGCCGACCAGGGGGCGGCATTGTTGCATAAATCAAGTTAGCAACGCCGCATTTCAACACCAAGGTTCCTCCATCCGGGCAGGCCCCGGTCCATGTTCTATCTACCTATCTGGGGCCATTTGGCGCTTTCTGCCCTTTTGCTTTTGATCGTGGCAATAAAATTGCATTTAATTACACTGAATGCAGCCCTTCCCCCCCTCGAGCAAAACCCACAAAGAAGAGCGACAAGGGGGGCTCCAAAAGGGGCTGCAAAATTGCAACTCTTGTGCGTTCTGGACTTTCATTGTTGTTGTGCGCATTTCTGAGCTCATTAAACCAACTGCAATTGTGTTGCATGCTGATGCCTTTTGTTGCAGCAGTAACTGCTGCTACTGCTGTTGCTGCTGTTGCTGTTGCTGTTGCTACTGCTGCTCATTTTACTGCTGCAATCAATTTCCAGTTTTTCAGCTGAAAGATGCAAAAATTGAAATTATATCGCGGCTGGTCGGTATATCATTAAAATGCATCGAACTGCACGTAATGGCTGCGAACACCTTTTAGGTGCAGACTGAAGCCTGGCGTGCCAATCACTTTTGTCTGGAATTCCAAACATTTTTGCTGCAGCATTTACCAACACTTAAATTCCCGAGCAATGTGTGTTTAAGTTGTGTTTGTGGTTGTGGGGGATGGGGAATGGGGGATGGAGCATGTTGGGGGCAAAGGCAAAGATTTATGTTTTGGTTTCGCCTATGCAGCAATTGTGCGCTGCTGATAAAAAGCGTTGCCAGACCGTGCCAGAAATTAACATAAACAGGATGTGGGAGTTGCCCGAAATACAAGCACAACGACCACAACAACAACAACAACTGCAATGCCTTTGTCAGTGCAAAAACAAACACAATTAACAACAACACAGACACAGACACAAAACTGCAAAATATATTCCACACTGAGGTACAAATGTGTGTCCATATATACGAATAAAGTCGCTAAACACGAGAAACAGATGTGGACAAGAAGAGAATGCACATACATTGAAAGCGTATCACTAAAAACAAACCACAAATTGTTGGCGAGTGAAGACGAGCGAATATGCCAAAATATTGCCAGAATGATCATTGAGCAAGTTTTGAAAGGTTGAAAAGTTCTTAGACAAATTTGTATGTATTTCTGGGAAATGAATGCGAAATATGAATGAAATCATTTGCCGGAGCAACACTCAAATTGATTATGAAATGGGAAATCGAAATTTATGTTGTTTAGATATTTTACAGATGTATTTCTTGGAAATAATGGCAAATACATTCAATCAGCAAGAATCAATTTTTATTGGATACAAAGTGAAACGGCAGATTGCTTAGCAAGATCAGTGTCAAGAATTTGAGAATTGACGTTAAATTATGAATGAAATTATAATTATATTTATTATATTAAACTTTCTTAATCATTTTCTATATTTTATTAATATTATTTTCTTTACAATTACAATTTTGTAAAGACTTTTTCGCATATCTTGCTTAAGTTCAACTTTGTATTTGATTGTCAAAGTAACGTAAAAATAATATCTGACTTTAGCCTATCACAATTGATTTTATTTCCGTAAGCAGTTGCTGAGAATTGTTTGCCACATTCAATCATTTCCTCTATTTTATATCTGCCCCAAGTGTTCTTAGCTTTTGACCTTTGAGTTTTAGACCCGCTGGGAGTGTTCTGGTTGGTTTAGTTTGCCTCAAAAGATGGCGTGTGTCGCCGCCATAAAACTTGCCGCTTACTTAAACAATGCAGTAATAATACAAAAAGGGTATTTTATTCTACTCATATCGTACGCTAAATGAGTGCAATAAACAAACAGCTTACAACAGCACTAAAGGGGCCACTGCGAGCACTCACACGTTTCTAAGTACGAATAGTTTTATGGCAGAACAACAAAGAAAAATGGCAAACTGCAGACTCTCTCTCGGTGACGCTTGGCTGACTATTCAACCAACAATTGACTATGCCTAAAGCACACACACACACACACACACACACTCAGAGCACACCCCTTGGCCTCTTGCAACATGGCGTATGCGACACGCGAGGATCGTCAACAACAAATGGCAACAATCAGTGAAAGACGACAACGAAATGAATGTTGAGGGGCAAGCAAGTTGTTGTTGCTTGTCCAGGGGCAAGCAGCGAGCGGGGTGCAATCAACGCGTTGACTCGACGACAGGTGAAAACTTTGTGCCGCCAATGAATGTGCCTGTCCGTTTATTGTGTTGTTGTTGTTGTTGTTGTTACTGCCCTCAGCAGCAATTGTTGTTGCCGCAGACTGACAACAAAAGTTTTTGCTTTTCACGTTGCTCGTCATTCGTTGTTGTTGTTGATTTTTGTTGGTTGGCTGCTTGGTTGAATGTTGTCCAACACACGCACACATACACTCACGCACACACACAGAGAGAGTCAACAGTTTGTGCATTAAAGTTTCACACAGCACCTTGTGCTTGGTTGAACGCTTTTAGCTTTTGCGTTTTCATTGCCGGTTGAAATCCCCAACATGTGATTGTTGTTGTTGTTGTTGTTGCTCTTGTGCGGTTCACCTTGATTGTTGTTGCTGTTGCCGTTGCTGTCGCCTGCCACATGCAGCTGGCTACAAAATGGCGCTGTGCCCTGCCCCAGACATGTGCGCTCAGACCCCTTTAAGCGGCTGCTCACCTGGTCACCTGTCTGTGGAAATTGGTGTGGGTGTGGCACAACAAAAAAGCTGCTTTTAATTTGCCGAAAATTTAATTAATGTACTGTGAATGTGCAAATGTCGAAAAGTGAGTGCTGATGAATTTGAATTGCACAGCTACGGCAAAATGCACAGCAAGTTGACAACAAACTGAATAATGGCCGCATGGAAAAAATGAATAGATTGGAATCGAAAAAGCTTTGACGGCAAATAAATTATGAGAATTATCTACAGGATTCTTATTTATTCGAATGATTTATATTTATAATTAAAAATTATTGACTTTACAAATTATCGTATTTTTAGTATATACATTTGTGAATTGATAATCGTTTATCAATATTACATATATGCATTTGTCTGAATTATAACTTATTTCTGACTTATTATTAATTGTTAAACACAATTAAAAAGCTAATGTAAAATTATGGAGTCAATTTCTTGGAGCTTAAATGTATCTTTTCCAACATTCCTTAAGCGCTCTCAGCTGAAGCATAGATTCGTTGATTTCATTACCAATTCAAAATGCTTTAGCTGTGCAATCTAAAATTTTGTTCTTTTCACTTTTGCATTTTTAAAGTGTTTTATATGCAACACTCCCTAAAGCTAGTAATCCCATCCAATTCAAATCGCAAGAACTGCTGCAACATTTGCCTAGCAGCCACATCATCATGTAAATGGCGGCCACGCATATTTAATGGCCTCCCTCAAAACTCAAACTCGAAGTTAAAAAAAGATGAAAAAAATACAAGAGCAAAGTGGAAACGCAGCAAATGATCAGTTGGCCAGAATGCAGCAGCAGCAGCAGCAGTTAGCCGGGCTGAGGCATGCAACAAGATGGCAAAAAAAAAAATTGGGTCCTTTTCTATTGCCAACTCTTTCTGACTGCATTACGCTAATTAATTCTTGATATATGGAAACTGTGGCCAGAATGGGCGACCATAAAAATGCTTGCAGCCATAAAAAGAAAATAAGAAACACCAGCAGCACTGGCTCCACACAGAGTGTATACGAATTTTGTTATGGAATGCGAGACTTACTAAAAGAGGCATCTCCGACTCATTAAATTATATGTCTATGTACGTTATTAAATGAAGCTTAAATATAGCTAGAAAAATTCGCTTAAAACTATTATAAAATTGTTGAGCAAAAATAAATAAGTTTGCTAAAAAATTAATCTGCTTGATGTTTAGTTTATTAAAAGTAAACTTTACAAAATAAATATAAATTATTTCTTAATTCCAAATATAAGCATATTGATTCCAAGACTTTATGCAAGACGAACATGAATGTATATAATATATATATATATATATATATATATATATTTTAATGATTATTCTCTGGGATTCACTGAAACTGAATATTAAACAAACTTTTTAATTAGTCCATTAAACTTTAGTTTCTATAGTTGATTTTTTGATTGATGACCTTTTTTTATAATTTAAATATGTTTTTTTTTTGTGGCTACAGATGAATCCAATATATTACGAATCCAGAATTGATCTGGAACGAGTAAAAAACATATTTAAAAAATTAAGTTTTCGTCTATGGTAACTCTTTATATCAAAGTTGAGCTGATTTTTCAAAAGTTTTACTTCATAAATGCCTACATTTTTTAATATAAATCAACATTATAAATATATTTAATTTTTTCCATAGATATGCAAGCGTATTGAATATTCGATGAAGCAAAAAGAATTCTGCTTTCTTTTTTTGCTGCAAATTCTTGCTGGCAATTAAAATTTAGCAGGCTTTAAGGTAGCTCCTGTCGACTGTTTCCTCCTCGTGTCGAGGACTGCGGCAGTGACAGATGCCGCGGTTAAAGTTTAATGGCAATGCAACAGCAACAGCAACAATAACAGCACCAACAATATGGCAAAAGGAATAGACAACAAAATGTGGCAGCGAAAGTGAAACAGTTGCCAGCGTGTATCCTGCAGGATGCGCATGCAGCTCCTGTTGCTTCTTTTTTTTGACAGACAAAGACAGAGAAAGGGAGAGAGACATTGAGAGAAGCGCTGCGTGGGGGAGGAGGACTGTGTGAGTCCTGCCTTATGGCTGCAACGCATGTGACAGGAAACCACTCGCAGCAACCGCCAAAATGTGGCAACAACGCAGAGACAACCAGAACGACAACTACAACTACAACAACAACAACAATATTGCTGGCAAAGCTGCCGCTTAAGCGGATGCTGCGCCTTTGCCACACCCAACCACAAGCCTCGCTGCTGTTGCGTCGAGTGCTAAACGCACTGGCAACTTTCTCACATATGCAACTGGAACAAGCTTCTTGTCTTAGTCGTGGCGGGCTGCGTGGGCGACATGGTGGCCGTGGCAGGCAGCGAAAGTGCGCGGAAGCAATAAAACATAGACGAGCATATAAAGGGGAGCCAGCAGAGGAGCGATAGAGTATGGAGTGAACCTCGTTGCGCTTACCGCATCGGGCTATGCGTTGCAATTGCCTGGAAAGTGTTTTTTGGTTGCCTCAAAGAAGGAAAAAAAAAACAGAGTCATGAGGAGCTGAAGGAGCAGAGACAGCAGCAGCAGCAGCAGTTGCACATTAGATGCAGCATTTGTGTTTAAGTGCCGTAATATTTGTAAAGCTCGGAATGGGAAATATTATTATTTTTGTTGTAAGAAATTTATGTGTGCGTATGTGGAACACAGCTTGGGCTTATTGATGGCCAGCTACTCCCAACAACAAGTACGATATATGTATCCTATTTGAGGGCTTACGTATGATAGTTATGTTGAAAGCGAGTTTAAAGGATGAACCATAGACAATTTCATGTAAATCATACATCTAGACCCTACTTTCGTCACATGTCACAGGTAGCTAAATCAACGCACGCATAAAGATAATCATTAATATCTACTTACGATCCCAAACTGAGTGAATATCGACTATTATTTAATTATATTATACATATTACTATACTTTTTATACAAATATATTCACTTTACATTACTTTAACAAATTCTGTTTGATATCTCCGTGTATCCATTTAGTTTTAGTTTATATTTACTCACTTATATATTATTTTCAAATTATGCCTAATCTGCCGATTATGCTTAATCTTATGATTATGCAGACATACTAAAATTGCAATGTTCGTACCTTAAATTGCGGATCTCTTGGATTGCCGCCTGATAATTGCTTAATGATCAACTGCATCAGGTGCTATCATGATTTTCGAGTTTGCCAAATAACAACGAGAGCACAAAGGGTCCAACACAGCATGTCTTTGATGAAGATATTGAAAGGGCACAGCGAAGTTAATAGCCTGACTGCCCACAAGAGCTAGAAGCAAGGAGAATACAGGGTGGAGTCGGGGCACTTTGGTTGTTCGGTATACCGAATCCGCTTGGTGCTCAGTTCGGCGGAAGAACAGCTGCCGCAACTATTATGGCCCCGGGCTGATCTTGATCTAATTTGGGTGTATTAGTTGCCCAAAAACTGTGGCAAACAAAGCAGGCAGCGGCGAGCAGCAGCAACAACAACAAGAACAACATTTGTAGACCTTTTTGAGCAAACGTTGCGCTGTCAAGGATGCCTCTTTGGGTATCCTGTGGCCGCCTGCGATAAGGCACTGCTAATGGCTTCATTAGACCGTCTCAGTTCGGCTCGCACAATCACATGCTTGCCACATGCCGCGCGCGACTCTGATGCGATCTTCGAACTCTCTTCGAGAACTCGAGTTCAAGTGGCGTTGTCTTTGAAGTTCCGCAGAGATGTGAGCCACTCTTATCGATAACTGTCGATTGGCATGTGTTTTGCGCAATTTACACAAACATACTCATGAACTCGAATCGACTGCGTCAGCTGTCTGATTAATGCCGTCGCATTAAAAGTTCAGCGTTTCCATTTCCATTTCCAAGCGCCCATCTAATGCATCCGTAAAGGACACGCACATAAAACTTCCAAAAAGAATCTTAAAGATTGTCATAAAATAAGACAATTGCGAATGGTTGTTGCTGTTGGTTAAATACTCTAACTGATTGATGCCAGTTGTAAGTATGAAACTGTAAGATACGTATGAGTTACAAATTAAACAATTTTATATCAATTAACAATCGATTTTTGATGGTACTAGAACCTAATATAGATATTCGTTGCGGCAAACTCAGATATACATATGTATGTACTAAATAGAGCAACAAGTTTAGCTTTTCTGATGATAAGTTTCAAACTGAGTAGAATCTAAATGATATCTAGAATTTGAGTAGAATTGCTGTAGAAACTGAGACATGCTTCTTAAAGGACGCCACATATTTGGTACAAAACTCAAATACCGTTTGCAAGGGTATGTTAAAAATAAAAATTGTCCGTGGCTGGCAGTAGGAAGTGGCCCGATACAAATCAGTCCCGAGACTGAGCACACAACACAACACAACAACAATATTACAATACTCGGTCGTATAATAAAGTTGGAAGAAACATTTCATTTTATAATTTTATTATCCATTTCTTTGGCTGCTCGTTTTCCATTCCATTTTGATTGCGTTGTCGTCTGTTGCCTCTGACTCATATTAATCAGAGAATCCAGAGAAACAAACGAGAACTTCACACCTTTTGTCCGCAACAAGGCACAACAGCACTCAGCAAGAGAGAGAGAGAGAGAGAGAAAGAGAGAGAGAGAGGTGGAGAGAGTGCTTGGGTTGTTTAGGCAGCAAGGGGATTGGTCTGCTTTATGACCGCTCCTTGACTTTAATGGCCACTTTTACTATGAAAAGAAATTAAAAATATATATTCCAACATATATCCATATACGCTCACTTATTACATTTAGATATGACCCAAAAGAAATCATTTAACAAAAATGCACAAATTATTTTTGTTGCCGTTGTGGTTTGTATGGCAAGTGTCGTTAAAAGATATGGCAGCTCTCTCATAGCATTTCCCTGGCTTAGTAGTATTTATATGCAAAGAAGGGCCCGGGGCCTCGTAAAGATTGAAAAGTGCACATAAAATGTGTAATCGCTAGAAGTACTTGCCTGCATCGGGAATGCATTTCCCAATATCTCTCAAGCCTCTCTCCTAGTCCATATCTAATGTTGAATTGCTCGATTGTTTGATTACAATCGTTGTAATGGTCATTAAAATTGCTCATGAACTTGAAGCGTTGCGGGAATCATAAAGATATTCGAGATGTGCTGTAATTTTCTTAAGCGCTTCCAACACACTTCAATCCCAGGTTTGGTCATGCATTATAAGCCATATCATTGAGAAGTGCTCAATCATTAAAAATACTTCACAGAATGTCTGAGCTGCCTTCAAAAGTGGCTATAGCTCTTATACGCTGCTAACTAAATCATTTTATTATGTATTTATACATATATATCTATGTATGTATGTATGTTTCAGTTATACATATATATTCCATCGTGTTGTTTTCAGTTGTATACTATTTCTGCTCATAACACAAGCCATGAATTATGTAATCAGTTGGAAAGCAACCAATAAATGTATATATTTTGTTTAATAAATCATTTCATTCGCAATTTAAATATGCACTATTATGCAAATAATTCATTTCCAAATGAAATAGTTTAAATATACCAGATAAGATACTAATAATACTTATAATATTGCGGGTATTCTTAGGCAATCGACAGAGAGAGCCTTAGTTAATAGATGTGTTGCGACTGTTCACTCGTATTAGCTACTTTATTTATAATGCCAATCACATTTATGGGGCCTTCAAATATATATGTATTTCATTAAAGATAAGACAAACGTATTTTTTTTACCATACTTATCAAGTGCTTCCGTAATCTCGATTTATTTATATTTGTTCTTAAAAAGTTTAATTATTAGTTGAGATTTGTTGGTATTTTAGTTTGATTCTATGACAGAATAAAATACTTGTCAAGAAATCAAAAGTTTATATTTTGTAGCTCAAGTTGACAATTAACACAGTCGCATATCAGATGACTCCGTGGCGCAACGGTAGCGCGTCTGACTCCAGATCAGAAGGTTGCGTGTTCAAATCACGTCGGGGTCAATTTCGAAGTTCAATTTTTTACTTTTTTAATAATTTTCCTTACCATTTGAAAAACTTTAAAATTGAAGCAGTTTGCTTTAGAAGAACATCTAATTTGTAGACTTTTTGTTGGCCAATTGCTTCTGGATTTTCCGTCAAAGAAAATGCATTCAGCTGTTTACAACTGTATTTCAATGCTTCAGAAGTTCACACCAAATGTTTACACATCTTTTCACAACACAGGGGTCAAGGTGTGAGAAATCAAAGACCTTTAGCGCCGTTGCGCCTTGTTCTATGCCAGCACAGCATACATGTTTCCTCTGTACACATTTTATGGCATTTAATTGCATTTCGATGGCTAATAAAATGTTTTCACGGGAATTAACGACAGGAAGCGCGAACAAAGCGCATGCTAAACACAAGGCAATTAGCGTCTTCGAAGAGTCAAAGGCGGCACTTTGATGATGCTGCCCCCAGAGGCGCCACATGACAACATAATAGTTTTGATATTAGTGCGTCAAGCGAAAAGTGAACGAACTCTCCATGTTCGTGATGATTGTTGGGTATTCGAATTAAATTTTGCAATGCAAATCGATTTTCGATTAATTCGTAATTTTAGGCGCTTTGTTTTACACACGCTTGTATTATTCCCTAACTATACCCTGTAATTGCGAAAGCCCGTCAAATGGCCTAAGCCAAAGTTTATGTACATATATAAATCTATATTTAATCTGAGAGTATATATTCTTTTTATTCAAATTGTAGTTGATAAGAATTCCCATTTACATTTTATACCTGAACAATTGCAGAGCAGCGCCTAGTTCATGTTTGTGTTGTAGAACATGAATACTTATGCATTACACGCAACGTAATATTCTCTGATTTTGCATAATTATCTCCGCTGAAAATAATATATGCATACATATGTATTTATTTATATAAAATTTTTGAATTACGTGGAACTGCTCTTAATTAAATATTTATCAAATGGATTTCGAGCTTATGCAAATAAAATGCATAAATGAGCCACCGAATAAATGATATGGGATTTTGCCGGGCCACTTTATCATGTGGAATTAGCTTAAATAGCAACAATAACAACAAAAATTCGATGGGTATTTGATGTTCAAGCCCGCCCCGGAGTTGGGAGGAGGAAGTAGCTGATGCGGGCACCGTTTGACATTAATTGATGGCAGCGATATAAATGATTTTCATATATGTTGAGGGAACATTCAACTTTAACGTAATCCACTTACAGTTGTCATTCACTCATTGCCTTCGTTATCTACTAAACTGTTAGATAATCGCCGCAATTAGTCGCATAATGATAATTATCACTCAGATATAACTATTTCACTCGTAAGTGCCCGATTTGTCTCTGAAGAATGCGCCGCAAGGTGCAGTGGAATGTGGCAACGAATTCGTTAAGTTCATTAAGCTGCTCGCACTGAAGTGGCAACACTGGAGAGACACACAACCCCGTAATTGTTGTCTGTCTGACAGTGTCTGGCGGCCGTCGTCGTCCTCGGAGTGCGCATTGTCAACAGCCTTACAACTTTAAAACAAGTATTTGAAAAGTGTGTTTCGTTTAGTGAGTGGATCGTTCGGCCACTTGAAAGCAATTAAAAATCCTTTAAAATATTTTCTTATCGTGTCGAATGACTCTGTTGATAGACACGCAGTGGAGTAGCTGAAAGGATCACAGATACACAAGTGCCTTGAAGATTAGATTTAAGTGTATCTATAGTTAGAAAGGATTCATAGAAAAGAGCAATCGAGCTAGATTACTTAGGTATATAGATACTTGGTATGGAAAAGATTTAAAAAAAAATATATATTATTTAGGTTTCCTAGTAATCACTTTCACTGACAACAATTAAATGATTTCCACTTATTATTATATCTAACCTAGATCTAACCATTCGAACTTGAGAACAAAGAATTTCTGTTTGGTATGTCATCTGTGCAACCAATCAAAAAATACAAACTTTGGTCTTGCCTCAACCTTAGCTTGGAAATCCCCTCTTAACAACGCCTCTTTTATTTGGCTGTAGGCGCCTTGAACATGTTGTTGGCCAAGTGCGTTACACGCAGCCATTTAAGTGTGCAATTGTTCAAGCTGCCTGAATGGCTCGAGCTGGCCTCCACTGCCTCCTCTGCCTCCACAGCTGCCACAGACTGCAGGCAGCCTAGCCAGCGATGACTGCTCCTGTAGCACGAAGCATTTTGCGCAGGCGCAGGCCAATGAAACGTTTGTCGTTTGTCGCTTGTCGGTTGTCGGTTGTCGTCTGTCGCGCTTATCGCCACGCACTTATCTCAAAGACCTCGCAGCAGTAGGAGCCAAAGGAATGGAAGGAGCTGTTGCAGGCACAGGAGGCACAACGGAGGCGGGCAGCCTTAACTGAAACGCTTGAGCGATTGCGGGCTCACACAAGTGTCGCCAGGCCAAGCTGACTTGGGTCTCTTCTTTTGCCTGCGTTGCCTGACTCGTAACAATCATCTATGCATGTACACTGAGAGAAAATTATTATTATTATTATTTAATATTTTTAAGATCACGGACTGATTAACGCGCAATTCAACAATGCTCAGTAAACTTTTGCATTTTTAAATACAATGTTGGGTTCATTTTTCTTCGAGTGTATGTTTGGATGGTCTGTGGTGCGATGCGATCTTCCTTTTTGGCTGCCTCCTTGGGCAATGTTTGTATCTTAATTTTCAAGCGCGCATACGTGGAATGCTCCTCGAGCTGAGCGTCTGAGTTACGAGTTGATGGTGCTGAAAGTGACACAAGTCATAAATTCCTTTTGTTTGCCAACTGGCTGGTGTTCGCTGCCTTGCTGCCTCGCTGCCTTGCTGCCTCACTGCCTCGCTTTAGCCTCTCCTTCGTAAACGTTTCGCCTGAACGTTGACAATTTAAACTGAATGAAATTGACTCAGTGTTTTTTGGGGTTTCGCTTCACTTATCTCTATCGCCGTTGGCCGATCAGCTTTGCGTTTGCTACGTTTTCGATTGGTCACATCGATCGGTAGCCCTGTCACTTGGCCACATCCTTTGTTTATTCAATGCAGACAGTTGTTTTCTCTATTGTTGTCTTCTGTGGCACAATATTTGTAAAATATATATTTGATTTGGCGCCGTCGTAACAGGAAGTGTGGTGTTATAAAGCTGTCATGTTATAAGGTTTCTGGTATAGAACTGAAATTAATATGCTACAAGGCCCGTCATGGCCTATTGTGGTTTTTCTAGAACTTGGTTTATGGAGCAGACGTGCGCTCGAGTATAAGTCTGTGAGCCACCTTCTTGTGTATTCGTTTGATTGCTTTTATTCATTTCAGGTTTTCATTTTTTTTTTTGGTTTGATAATTGGGTAAAGTTTGCTCTGCTCTTATTTTCCATGTCAAATCCCTGATCCTATTAATTCCTTTTTTTCAGCTTCATCTGTGCCTTGCTTCTCCCAGGGGTGCAGCCCGTCATAAACAGAACATGTCCAACAAATTTTTCTCCAGACATTCGCAAAAAAATAAAACGAAATAAATATGTATACAGAAATATTTTTTGCGCCATAAATTTATGCATATTTATAAGCGAATTCATTTCGTGTCCATTTCAAATGCAAACAAATAACACACAAAACAGCCAACGAAATAGAGTGGTTAAAGGATGGGTGGGTTGGACTGGGTCTATGGTGCGCTGAAAGCTATCAACTAATTCCCAAAATCCCCGAATTAATAAAGCAGAGTACTACGAAAATGCCCCGCCAACAAAAACAACACGCGATTGGGCAATGAGTAAAATGCTGTCAGTTGTAGGCGAGGGGCTGTGGTTGACATACGAAAGCAAAGGCTGGGGAAAACAGCAGCGATTATTAGCCGAAGATATGTGTAGGTATAAGATATATAAATATATACATAGAGATGCAACCATCTATCAACCAACGAGCAGAGCAATAATTAAAACACGAAATTAGCTCGTGTAAACAAACATGTCAACACGAATTAGTAGTAGAATGAGATCGGAGAGGGAGATGGATTGGGATTGGTAGGAGAAGAGTTCATAAATTATGGCTGACATGTTGACCACCCTTCAAGAAGTGGGAGCACCTGCCAAAGGAGCTGCTCTATCAGGCATTCCCAGAAATCAACCTTAAGTCGTGGCCAAGTTTTATGGCAAGTGTCAACACTGAATTTTTAGTTCAGCTCATCGATCTCTTCCTCTCTCTCTCTCTCTTTCTCTTTCGTACTACATCTCTCTTTCCCTCTCTCTCTATGTGGACTGTCATGACATCTGGCTAAACAAAGACATTATTGATGCCCAGATGTGCGCTGATAAGACTGGAAAGACTGGCGAAGATTGTTGCAGACACAAAAGACGGTCCAGTTCAGTTGAGCTGCAGTTGAGTTCAGTTCAGTTGAGTTGAGTTGAGGTCCATGATCAGATAAGTGAGATCGTTGGATGCCGACACAAGCGAAAAAAAAGGAAAGAAGAACACAAAAAAAATAAGACACAGATAGAGAGGGAGACACGCGATGTCAGAGTTGCCACCGATGGCTCCACGTGAAACGTAACTCACTTTCAATAATTTATAGAAGGTAGTCAGGTGAAGCCTTGTCTCAACTCTTGGCAATTACCTTGAAATGCAGTCAAGAGGACTTGTTGACATGTCGTTACAGTTGTTTGTTCGCATATATGTTGTTTGTATGTTTGTATCTCTGCTCTGTCGCTTCAGGGGGCCCCCAGACCTCTATCGGGGGTAATTGGATACTGTAAACAAGTCGCAGTCAGCTGTGGGATGCCCGGACAGCCTCTAAACTACAACAAGATAAATGCGATACTCGAGTGTAGATATGAGTAATGCCTGGGATCGATAGCAATAGATCAATATCAACATCAACAGTGGGAGGGGGTTGCACAAAGTACTTGCCACAGCTAATTGGCATGGGGAAAATGGCAGTTGAAAGTTTCATAGAGAAGCATATGTTTGATTATGTTTTCCTGGTTGTAGACTTAGGATTAAATGGTTATAGCTTCAGCTTGCTGAAGTATAGATATGAGTAAAGATTAACATCTATGTTTAAGTAAGGAAATGGTGATACTTAAGTAAAAAAAAATGGTTATAGCTCTTAAATATAAAGGTGTTGTACTGTGTTTTTAGATTGAATGGTTCAGTTTTGATACTTTTATTAGCTTATCAGTCTAAGTGATTGAGGGACTGAACATAAGAATCCTGGGAAAGTAGGGTAAGTATGGTAAGCATGTGAGAACAATAAATGAGACTTCAAAGCGTAATAAGGGTTGAACGTGATTACTTTATCACTTCACAAATCAGCTAGGCAAAGTAAGGCGCTAGTAAACAGAACGAAAGCTGTTGTCAATGAATAAGTGATTGACATTTTTTAACATCGAGTGTAAATATGTTGAATGTGTGGGAACAGTATCAGCGATATTTACTCGAACTTCCAAATGCAACTTGATGAAAAAACTACTTCTGCCACTAGATGATAGCTTACTCACATATGCACATGTACTAAATAATATAAAATGTGAAAAGGTATCTGAAAAGGAGATCAAATTCAACTAATTTTACTGATTTTGCAAAACAGCGAATGTATATTGAAATTCTTGCACTTTTGATGCCACACTTTTGACGCCACACATTTGATGTTATTTTATGCAAAATCGGAGCTGATTTGATCAATGTTTGATATAAAATTACATCAAATGCGAATGTTTGCTGTGGTTACTTCAAATGTGCAATCAGTCAGTCATATGTGAATCACGGCAGAGAATAATTCGAATAATTCATTGGGATTTGCAGCAATTTGTGCATAATTGAATTGAAAATTAATTTGCCTTTTGGCATCATAATTAAATTGCAGCTGTAAACTTTTTTCAGAGTTGGGAAACTGATTTTGCTTCAATTGGCTTAAAATATTGCGGTTTGCCGCTGCAATTGTGTTCAATTGAAATTGCAGCACGTAATTGGCTAAGCGGCCACTAAAGAGCCCGTTTGGATGCCGCAATGCCGCATTGGCACATTGCCGCATGCCGCATGCCACATGCCACATGCCACAAGCGACAACATTACACTGTGGGCAACTTGTCAATGCAAGTGACACATATATCACATCAGCATCGCGGGCAACGCATAATGTTTGTCATAACTGAATAATTGCATGAACGCAGCTGAAAAATTGTGGCAAGCATCAGCTGCAGCCTGCGGCAAGTGATGCCACTTTGCCAGTTGCGCCTAATTTAGCAATGGCAACGCCAAGTGCCGCATAAATGTCTTGTCAAATTGTGCGACTTCTTCAAGTAGCTGCAACAACCGCATCTGCCGCAGCCAGTAGCAAATTGCATTATTAGCCGCAGCCATAAAAAGTCAGCAGCAGCCACTGTCTCCTGGCTGAACGCCCCTTGCCACTTGCCGCTTGCCACTTGCCTCTTGCTTCTTGCCGCACTTGCTGCTGTGCTCGGGAGCCATTCAATTTGATGTCTGCGTTTTTAACGCCGCTGTCATGCAGAATAGTTGCCTGTACTTTGATTACTCCTTCACTTTGAAGCCGTTTGACAATTTCCCTTCAATGCAGCGGCAATGTTGCATCTACTTACCAATCCACCCAACGAGGTCTTCAACAACAAGCATGTTGCCACACAATTATCCACACAGCCTCACAAATTGGTTATCTCTTGTTATGTTAGCCTCAACAAATACTTCGGCAAAACTGAAACCAAATCTGACATTTTTAACAAGTTTTATTACAACTTTGTCATAAACTAAATCGAGCTCACTCGACTAGCATATTCTTACTTAAAGTGTTTCACTGATGAGTTATAAATATTATTGAATATATATTTTGCCAACAAATACAAATATTATTTTTAAACACTGCCAGCAGGTAAAGCAACCACAGAGCAAATCTCAGATGCAACACACACTTTTGTTGCTGTTGTGTGTTTTGTAAGTGTGTGTGTGTGTGTGCAAGTGTCTGTTGCAAATGTCTCAATTTCAAAGCAGGCAACAAGCAACGCCTGCAGCAATCAGAAAGAAGGCTGCTGCTGCTGCTGGCCGGGCTAATGACAGGTTATCCGCAAAGATGCAAAAGCTGGCAACAGTGCATGATCCCTGGCCTGGCTACCTGCTAAGAGCAGCAACATTTTTGGTTACTGTCCAACAGATAGGAGCAGGAGCAGGAGCAGGAGCTGAAGGAGCCTTTGCTCAATTGGCAATAAGTGGCAATGCGGTCGAGAGGCGTCTAATGTCTAAATTCAGTTGATGTTGATGCCTTTGTTGCCTTTGTTGCTGCTGCTTGAACGGAACCTTTTGGGTTGCCATTTTTCGGGGCATTGCATAACCCAAGGAAATAACCCATAATTATGGACTGCGTGCGAGAGGACTTGCCTGGCTCGATGACGCCTGTTGTTTGGCTTCACTGTACTTGAGAGCTGCCTGTCTCGTTTTTCGGGTTTAACAACTAAATTTGAAAATTTGACGCTAACAATGCTGCAACTTGTGGCCTCTATGCCTGTCTGCCTGCCTCCAGGGTGCCAATACACCATTCAGAAAAAAAACACTCCGAACTGGAAGTCGCAGTCTGAGTCTGAGTTTGGGCCTGGGCCTGGGCCTGGGCCTGGGCATATTTAATTAATTTATTTCGAGTGATCCCCGTTGCGGAGCGTGTGTGGACTCTGTGGCGTCGTCTGCTTTTGAAGTGTTTCAAAATTAATTCCGATCGTCAGTTGTACAATCGGCTGATGCTGCTTCTGCTGTTTCTGCTGCTTACCCCCGCCGCGGGGGAGCTGCGCTGGTTAACCAACTCTCAATTTTTGTGTATACCCTGTGCCGCTAAAACCCGACGAAAGGGGTATCATGTTGCAGAATCTCAGAACTCCATCAAACTTGTAATCTTCATGTGCTTAAGAAACCAGATTTTATAGACTGTTTGAGCTTAAAAGTAAGTTATCAATTTCCAGACGGAGTTTATGTTTATTTCCCATCGATAAATATCGATATATTACTCCATAATAATTAAATTCAGCAAAATTATGAGAATTAAAGAGTTACAGGGTATATGCCAGTCGGGCATTCACTTCAAGAGTTAACTAACTTTGTGTTGATCCTTTGCTTGTGGCATGCTCAACGGCGCGTGATTCGAGCTCTTCCCTGGGCACCTTCTTCTCCTTCAGCTCGCCCTCGATCTGCACCTTGCTTGATGTGGTTTTCGTTTGAATTTTTCGTGATTAGCACACGAATAAGAGATTGAGATATTGGACTGTGGGGCGTTATACGTGGGCGTGGCCAGAACTGTTTGTACCACGGCAGCTGCTGGCATCAATATAAAACTGGAATTTCATTAGTAAATGATGACGGCATGATCTCTACAAGCTTGCAGATACTCTTTCAACTGAGTATAGAGAATGAATATGCTTATATCTGCTTCTACTTGGTATGGAACACTTATGCAATCTGGGCAAAAAAAGGTGTGACAAGAGACGAACATCTGCGTTCATCTGCCACATATACACTCAACTCTTATAAAAAACATGATTTGTTTCGTATAAAAATTTAACTTCCAGTCCCTTCACACTCACGCCAGTTGTTTTTTGTTGATTACATTTGAAATATTGTTCATCTCATGGTTAAATCCAAGTCTTAAATCCACGACACTTTGATCCTGCATACCTCACAGACTGTCACATTCCTTGGCAGCAGCAATTTGGTATTTAAGACACTTTTCTCAATGCACTTTTTCACTTTTCCCCTTTGTCAGCCACAGCGCATCTGCTCGAGATTATATAATTATACAATTATATTTACATTAAAAATCTGTTACATTTTGTGTAATTTGTTCAGAAAACGAAGGCAGCTTCGTTTCCCAAGAACTCGGGGACACATGTTTTAAAAACCCGCCCCGCTGTACATTAATCTTTGGGGTCTGTTCTTTTTGTGGGCAAACACGATGACAAAATCTCTATGAAAATAAACATTAGTTGAATTTCATTGAGTAAAGTAAACAGCACGCACTTTCTCCCTCTCTCTCTCTCTATCTCTCTCTATGTACATATATACATATATATATTATATATCTGTCTATCTTGGTTGCTTTATCTGCACAGGAAATTCCGCTGTCGCCTCAATTGACATTTGTTATGTCAAAATTTGTGTGACAGCCATCAATCGTGATGTTCTTGCTTCGTTGTGTGCCCCCCCCTCTTGTGTTGACAAGCGTTTGCGTTTTGGGTCTTAAGTTTCAGCAGAGACTGTCAACGCTCAAACACGCAACGGGGACCTCCCAGAACTGCCCACCTATTTGTGTGTGTGTGTGACCAAAGTTCTTAAGTGTTGCAAATGAATTACTGAAATTACATTTGCCTGCAGCGCAACGAATATTAACTGTAACCTAACTGGGCCAACTGTAGCTATCGCCAATCGCTGCAGGTAAATGTGCAACAGCAGCTTGCCTCGCTACCTGGTACTTGCCACTCAATGGGCCCACAATTTAATGTCCTTTGTTGTGATTTTTGGCAAGCCAAGCAAGTTGTAATAATAAAATAATATTATTTATTATGATTATTTTTTTCTTGCTTATGCATATTTGCTTTTAATTTATTATTATTTTTGTTATTATTTTTTTTATTTTTGGTTTCCAGCAAACATAAACACATCAGCACAACTGTTGTCCTGCTGCCCCTGTTATCCTGCGCACACATGTTGTCCATTTAATTTCAGTTTTGTTTTGCTGTGTTTCGCTTTTCCCCCCCGCCCACGTTTTTTAATGACAATTTGTGTTACAGTTTTGGTCTAGTTTTTCAATTTTCGGCACCAGATTGTTATCTTAATGACTCTATACATTTTTTTTGTGTGTATCTTTTTTTGTTGCCGAGTTTAACGCAAAGATGTTTTATTATATTTAAAATATTTTCGAATGCATTTCAACAACTGTTTATTCGTCTTCAGTCTGTTGGTCTGTGCTCTATTGTTAGTCCATTTTCCACTTGGCTGATGTGCTTGAAATGGAAACTCAAGTGTTTCGCATTTCATCGGGGTTCTCATCAGGATGTGCGCTATGGCTAGCTGCTGAGTGTTTGCTTTCTCTTATAATAATCCAATATCATAATGTGTTTCTTATTTTTGTGGTTTTTAACAGCCAAGTCAGCTCAGGTAGCTGCCTCGACTCGAGTGGTTTGCTGCGACTGTATTTTTAAAGATTTTTTTTCTAATCTATTTAATTTGGCATTAAAAATGCAAAAAAGATACAAAATTATCTTTTTTTTCTGCTGGAGTTCTTTAAGTACTTTTTTGTTGTTGCCAAAAGTTTGAAGGATTATTTTGAGAACTCTTGTCAAAAATTGATGTCTTATCTTTTGCTGTACATTAAAATTAATTTATTTGATATTTTTAGTTTTAATTTCAACGTGTGTTTTGTGAAAGCAAATGTGTAACTCAAATTGGCTTTGAGGAGGCTGAGAAGCCCACCGGGAAGTGGTTGCAGCCACTGAGCATTGAGCCATATATCATTGTGACTGAAGCACAAATTAGATTGAATGCCACACACGCACACACACGCACACACACACACAAGTTCAAGTTGGGGTCGCTCACTTCAAAGCGCCCACAACACCTCAACAGTTGCACAATTACGAACACTGACAGCTCCCAAAGGTGTCCAGCGATGCCTGCGTTAACGGCAACAACGACGACGACGACGACGGCGACGACGCAGTGGCGGCGCCGCTGCTGGCGTCATTCATTGGCGAGATCCCCAAGTCCCCCAAGAGTGTGCCCAACGCGTGGGGAGAAGGAGGAGTTGGGTTGCCTGAATGGAGGCAGCGAGTGCGGCTAGAAACTGGGTGCTAACAGAGTTCGTTTCCATTCATTTACGTTTTTGTTACTGTTTTCATTTCGCTTACAACTCAGCCACCCCCTCCCCATCCCCCACACCATTTACAGTGCCTCAGTTTGCCCCACGCCTTTTTGACTGCAGTTGAGTCAGTTTTCCATTGAGTTTTGACAAACGACTGACATTCATCAGTGTCAGCCACCCGCTTCCAATGCGCCTCCCCGCCTCCCTTCTACCATATGCCCCTATATGGGGCTAAAAACAAAAAAAAAAAAAAGTGGAACTTGCGGCATGTTGCGTTGCCAGCAAATCAAAGGCACATTCCAGTCAGCTCCAACGTCGTCATCTCTGTCGCTGTCTCTGATGAGCCAGGCCGCAGCATCTGGAGCGCATTAATCGACACATTTTCTGTGTGTTTACACTCTGTTTCCCCAACGCAGAACACTGGGTATATTGCTCGTTGGCCTCTTTTTGATTTCGAGTTGGAAAGGATACAGTTAAGATATATACTCGCTAATATACGCAGTGTATAAGTTAAAATTTGAGAAAATCCAATTTTAAGAATCTTTTTTCGTTTTTTATTTTCCAAAGAATACAAATATAGAAAGAATAGTATTCACAAAGTTAATTATTAAATTAATACCTCGGACAAAATCCACAAAAATGAAGAAGAAAAACAGTGTATTCTGCACCTATCTTAGCTGCTTTTAATTATGAGAACAGAGTATTGCATGGAGCAGAGTTGTTTTTTTTCATTTTGTTAAGTTTATCAGGCGAGTCTTACCCTTGGGTCTTGCTCCAAAAGTGAGACTGAGAGAGAGGGAGAGAGGGTGGAAGAGTATGTGCCCCAATACAAGAAATAAAAGAAGTTGTGGAAGCAGCTCACATCCTGTGCCGAGCGCTTTGAAGCCGCCCAATAAAATCAGCGGCACAGCAGCAACACTAGTTTTTTTGTTTTTATTATAAACAAACGCAACTGGGCTGCCTCCTTGCACCGTGCACACCCCGCTTGCAACCAACGCTCTGACTTTGACGCTGTGGCAGTAAATTTTTGCATGACAAATTGCCGATAAGATCAGCAGCAAAAGAGCGCCGAGCCGGGAAGGGGAAGGAAACTGCAGCAGTAACAGTCAAAAAACTTGCGAAAGCAATGTGATGAGAGTTGTTGCAGTTGTTGTTGTTGTTGTTGTTATTATTGTTATGGTTGTTGTTGTTGTTATTGTTGCAACTTCGTGACGTCTTCGTTGGCATCGTGTGCTGTGTGGGGGCTTCGCTTATTGCCTCAATTGCCGCACAGCGTTGCGCTTTTTCGGTTCACTTTTTGCGTTGCTTTTGTTTTGCTTATTTGCTTTTGCTGCTGCTTGTTGCATCAGAGCGATGATGAATGTTGCCACAGTGGCCTAAGAACTATTTGCGCTAAGCTGAAATGCAGCTAATGAGCTAGGCTAAGGTGTGCGTTAAGAAATATAAATCAGAGACAGATATGTACTCAGTCAAGAGTATTCCACTAATTATCTTGCATGTTGTTGCAGATTTGAAATAGGTTAATTCAATTTTGGGTAGTTCCCATAGCGATAGGCAGCTTTGTAGTATCAGATTATTAGACTGATAAGTAAAGGGGTAACATTCTATACGAAGTTGAGAATGTTAAAATTAACGATGATTAAATGGATTTTGTATCAATATAATGAAAAGTAGCTGATATTTTCCGAAAGTTAGTTAAATTAGGCACAACAGAGACTCATGTTGAAATCGGGAAATGTTAAAAATGTGTAAGCAATGTTAGACAGTGAAATCAGGCTATAACTTCCATCATACTCCACCTCACCTCACTGGACATTTTATTTGACTCTTTTATGCCACAAGCAGCATATATATTCACTCTTCCAAAACATATTTTACATATTTAATTCGCTTCAGTGTTCGCCATCTGAAATCATTATCAAAGTACACTTTTGCCCTACTGTGCAGCCGCTTCATCTTCAGGTTCAGAGCACGCTGATGCCGACACGAAAACCAGCCCAAAGTTGAAAACCCGATTCGCAACTCGCAACTCGCAACTCGCAACTTGCAATTCCCCTTAACGATCCGCTCATTTAACGCGTTTCTGTTGCAGAGTTGTTTTTATGAAGACATTTTTCCCACTTCCATGCCGCCGAAATTGAGACATTAAAAACGCCAACTTGCCCCGCTCAGCTGCTCTGTGGTCTGCGTTGATCTTACGTGCGGCCAGCGAATTTCACGGCAACAAATCGTGAGGGCCAAGGGGCAGTCTGAGGGCCAAGAGCTAAGGGCTAAGAGCGCAAAAAGAGAGAAGAAAGACGAAAGTATAAATTTAATTAGGGGCGTTGCATTTCATTTGTTTTCATCATCACTATCCGGCACGGATGGGCTGCGCATCTTATCAGTGGTCAGCTGCAGTTGCATCATCATCATCATCATCGTAATCGTCATCAGCCGCTGCCTCAGCGGCTCATCATCATCAATATGCTATCAATGTTTACGCATGCATTTAAAATGCATATTAAGTTACAGCTCAGATAGAGACAAAGAGAGAGAGAGAGAAGGTACGCGAGTGAAAGAGATAGATAGTTGGATAGTTTGTCTGGAAATATCACCCCCTGTAAGTCTGGCACTCCCGCCCGCAGCTCTGACATTAACAAATGATATTTGATTATGAGACAAATTGTGTGCAGCGCCGACAGACGACGACGAGAGATCAACACAGAGAGGTTTGGGAGCTGGAGTTACAGACATGGATGGGGAATTGTAGTAGCTGCTTATCAGTAATGTCGCCTCGCTTATCCTCTGATGATGATGATGGTGCTGATCATCCTGCTGCTGTGGACAACACGCTGTTTGCCTTTAATTAGGCAGCGTGAACACAAAAAAATGGCATGGCGGTGCGCCTAGGTGGTGGTGGATGGGGGAGTGGGTGGGGCAGTGGCAACGTTAACGAGAATTTATGGGAAATTATATTTTATTGTTAATTTCTAATATTTCCCAGATACGCTCGCCAGTTCATCTACTCTCTCCTTCTCATTTTGTCTATTGTTTGTTGAACTTTTGCTTTGTTTGTTGTCTTGTTAGTTGTGGTTGCAGGGGGGGAAGCTATGTGGTGCGAGGGGAGCAGAAGTGGTTGCTTGGATTGCAATTAAGACAATTAATGTTGGACTGGGTCAGAAGCTAGTCGGTTTCAACGAGCTTCTTTTGTGTGGGTTCTTCGATAGAATTGATATTAATGCCGACCTAATATTGCAATAACTCAAAATTAAAACCGAATACGCATTGGCCAAATAACGCAGAGAAAGCAAGAAGAGATCGAAAAAGGGAATATATATATAGCAAACGTTTAAATTGGAATATGGATAGATTTAAAAAATATATCTATATATTTGAATTAATGAGCGTGTGGATAGAGAGCGAGAGAGAATGAATGAAGAAGGGGGAAAAAAACTATATATCAGTCAACTATACATCAAGAATTATTAGAGGCATAATGAGAGAGATGTAAAGAAAGATATAGAGAGTGACAGATATGTGGAATTGGAGTAGAAATCCGAAAACACCTCACTCTTATTAGAACATATTAAACACACACAAATATTGCAAATTGATTGAAGTTGGAATACTTCCAAGTCTTATCTAGGTTTTTATTTATTTTCCAGTTTTATCAGCAACAACATTACGCCTAGGCTGAAATCTTATAGTCTGTATTTGAGCACAGAAACTGCACAAAATAATTTCCGAGTTCATTGGAAAAAAACAGAGTCTAAAAAAGCAATCCATCAAGATCGATTGAGCTGTAAATGCTTCTGTTATGCTTAAGAACTAGAAGTCGCAACCTTCAATATAAATTTGGAAGTAGGCAAAGAAATTCACCAAAAAATATTCATGCAAATCTAATTGTGAACAGCGTAACTAACTCTCCGCTGGTCGATGTCGATGCCACAGCATTTTGGCTAACCGTAGAACCATGTGGGGAATCTTGCTTAACCTTGTCACTTTAGGTGTTCCATTAACTGGCCAACTGACAGCAACGCCATATGATATCATATTCAAAAAAGAAACTTTGCAAACTGGCAAACCGTCGATAATTTGTTTATGCTCGGTCATCGAAGCAACTGGCAACTGGCAACTGGCAACTGGCAACTGGCAACTGTGCTCCCCCACTGTGACATTCAAGGCTGTGTGTTCAGCTCAAGGTCATAAATGTTGCACATACAAACCCATACAAATTGGCAACAAAACTGGCCCTAGAGCACAACTCACACACGAAAAAAACACACACACAAGCACACACACACACACTCAGAGCGAGAGCCGCTGAGTTGTGTCTAGCAGATTTACGATCTATGAAGAATTTTGTCCGACGAGGCTGAACAATGACAAAGAGCATAAAAATCAATTACGACACGTCTGTCCCTCAACTTTTGACACTGAGTTTAAGACAACGATTCTCGGTTCTCTCAACACGATGTCTTTGGGTAACTCCCTGACGATTTTATGACAACTCATCATAGCGTGACATGCAGCAAGAGTTCCATCTATAATTAGTCATTAAAGCGTGCATTGTTGATCGCAACAAGATCGGGCTTGGGTTAAACACTGTTCTGGGATGCGATGCGTTGTGATACGATCGATGCAGTTGTGTTTGTAATGGAAAATCGAATTCCCTTCTCTACTTTTGATCTGCTTTGTGTTGTGAACTTTTTAAAGTCATTTTCCTGGAATCTTCCAACTCAAACAACTGAAACATCTCAATTCCATTTCTGTCCATTTGTCATATGCTGCAATAGGGGCCACTTTTCCATTTCTTTCCTCGAATGTCCAAGGTTGGGTTTGCGTGTTAGAATCTAACATAATCCACGCTAATCTTGCGTGTTTAGTTCGCTATGCTACCAACATATTTACAGCTCAATTAACTACACTTTTGTGGTTTCTACTCGCCTTGAATGCTTTTCTGTGTATGTATCTTGTTAGAGCACTAAGAAGTGGTGGATTTCTCAAAATCTGATCCCTTTTAACAAAGTTTTGGTTGTAGAAATCTTGACCCACTCCTAAAAGCTTTTTTGAGGGTAAATTCAATCAATCTGGAGGAAAATCCATAATCAAAAAGTCCAGTTTTGAACAAGATATGCCAGTCAAAATATTGCCCGATCCCCAAAACCACTTTTTGAGGGTATAATTCTAAGATGAAGTCCGATATAGAAAGGTTATTCTAACTTTATATATATATATATATAGATATATAGATAGATATATAGATAGATATATAGATAGATATATAGATAGATATATATATATAGATACATTATTCCAAATTATTATATTAATTAGTGAAATGAAGTTTTCATATGTACAAAATACTTTCGAACAGACCTTCAATACTTCAATTGGATCAATCATTCATGGCTTATCCCTTTTGGCCAATAATCTGCGCTCTTAGCCTGCTAAGGCACCATTTCCAGTTAATCCTTAAGTACTTGTGTGCTTAATCTTGGCCCAGTCTTTTTCTAAGACTTACATTTCAATGCTAAATGAAATTGAGCTGCGTAGACTTATTTTAAGAATTCGCTACGATCCTTCGTTAATTTGCAGCAAACCCAAATTTTGAGGTTTGGGTTTGTGTTTCTGTGTGCAATCCTGTGGTGCAGTTGCAGGACTCGCTGTGCGTCTAATTTGCTGCTAATGGCATTGGTTGACCTGCGATAATGAAGTGTAAACTGTGCGTTTCACAGGTAAGCCAAGGATATTCAGCATATTTTCTTACCAGAACTGGAGTGTCCTGCGGCGAACTCAACTTTCTTGAGTAGTGCATAAAATGCGTTGTTGGCTATTAATTTGTTGCGGTGCCGCTGAGGTGAGAAGGTCGATCGCTGTGGCAGCGACAACTACTAGTGCCACATACGAGCTATGACAGCTGCTAGAAATCACATATGTTCTAAAAAAAAGAGATATATTTAAACAAGAAACCATTAAAATCAAACTAAATCCAACGCATTTTTATGGCGCACACGGAGAGCGCCCAGGGGAGCAATGTTTATGGCCAAGCCATCTTAGCTGATTCAGACAAAAGGGTATAATTATGCATCATAAAAAAGAAAACTGAGCAGCTCAGAAAACAGACTTTTTGATACTCTGTCTGGCGGAAAATATTATTTATGCAATTTTTAAATTGTTCAGAATGGGCCAAGTTTTTCAAATCTTCAAAGCATATCTCAGACAGTATTTTTCGCTTGATTTTTCCTTAAAGTACTTAAGCCACAATAGTTGTTGTAGAACACACAAGGTTCACAGATTGAGAACCGTAATATAAAATATATATATATTCATATATTGTTGCTTCATTTACGAATTTCATTTAATTACGTGGAGCTTTCAACAAGAACGTGTAAAATTCTCAAAGGCGGCAAGGAATATTCAGAGGCCGCAACTAAGAACGCGAGTAGAGAAACCAAAGCCCAAAACCCAACCGCAGCAGCCCTTTCTGTTTTAGTGCATATAAATTTTGTTGTTGTTGTTGTTGTTGTTGTTGGTCTTTCCGTGGCAGTTTCAATCAAATTATGCTACAAGTGAGCAGCTCTTCCAGCCCTGTGCCAGGTTCCTCCTGGCCTGTTTGCGCTGGTCTACTCTGCTCTGGTCTGGCTCGGTCTGGTTTGGTCTGGCTGCTGTTCTGTGCTTGGCGTGCGGTATTTGAGTTTTAGAAAATGTCTGTCAAAATATTTGTGCCGGCTACTGGGCCAGTGAATTTCACTCCTGGCTGGTCTCCATGCGGACACCACTCGGCTTTTATCAATTTTAATTATTTCTTGACGCGTTTTTGACGCGAATTTTGCATTTCACACGACACCACGCGGCATGCTTTGGACATAAACGCGAAGCGCTCAAATGCTGTGTTAGACGTTGCCACATTGCTGGGCTCGTTGAATTTCCCAGGATACAGACACACACAGATTACAAACATAACTGTTGTCTGTTGATTCAACTAATGCCGCTGCTTAGGACTTGTGTGTGTCTGTTTGTCTCGCAGTCAAGCATAAACATTTGTGCCAAACAATCAAACAATTGGCAACAAATTCCGCTTTGAAGTTGCGCCGAAACCCAAAAGAAAAAACGAAAGAAAAAAATTACTTGCCCCAGATTCTTTTGCAGAGATATCTCAAAAAGTTAGCCGCCACAGTGTTTAATTGTGCCAATTGCACAATAGTATTTTTTTGCCGTTCTTGCCACACGAGCTCCTTTTGTGCATTGAGACGTAAAAATGTCCTTTGAGGTTGCCTCTTGCGGCTGCCGTCTGTCATCTGTCGCCCGTCCTCTGTCCTCTGTCGCCTACCTGTACTACATTGCTTGCAACTGTGTTGTCACCTGTGATAAAACGCCGACTCGAATAGAGACTGAAACTGAAACTGAAACTCGAATCACGCACAATGTCTCAATCGGCTGGCCATTATTCCTGGCCAACTGGCGGCGCGCTTTGACCCAAACCCAAATTGTGTTGTCGGGCGGCAGGTTAAAGGATTACACATTGGACATTAGGCTCCAGCAGCTACCAAGTCAGCAGTTTTGTATCTGCTCTAGCAAAGGGTATTACAACTATCTAAAGCAACATGTCACGCGAAAAGTGTGCGACGAGTTTCAGGCTAATCAAACCAATGCGCATGAAAGTAACATAAATTAAAAATATATAAATTTTAAATAAAAAAAACTTAGTAAATAAAATAAGAAATATTAAATTCTTAATTATTTATCTATGTCAATTTGTAAGTTCAAAACTGGGGAGTATCACAAGAGTTTACTTTCCAGCAATCTCATTATTAGCAACGCTGAAATTCTAGTTGCTAGTTATCTTAAGAGTATTTTTAAGTTTTATATTATTTCTATATAAATTAGACTCAAAATTTATGAAAATTACATTTTTAAATAAAAAACTTTTCTTTATGGATACACTTGTCTCATATAGCATAAGTGGAACTTCTACACCAAACCTGTTTTCCTTACCAAAATATGCTTACAAATCTTCTACTTACACTCCTTGTTTCCTTACTAAAATATGCTTACAAATCTTCTGCTTACACTTCTCTCATATTTCTGCTTTTTTCAATAAATAACTAAAATTGGCTGCAAGCAGTTCAAGTTCGCTCAGCAAGTGTATTTAGTCTTCGGTGTGCTTCAGCTACTTTTTCTACATTTTTTTGTGACTATCATTTGTCAACGCACTAAGCAGCTAAGTCAGGGTCGAGGGTCGGGGGTTAAAAGTGTATTGTGTGCATGTGTGTGTGTGTGTGTGTGTGTATGGTGCTCTTGCTGTCACCTTTTTTTTTTGCTGTGGTGACACCATAATTTCTTGGCTAACACTGAATTGTTGGCTTAATTGTTTGGCTGACTTGGCTCGAAAGACTGAAATCAATGCAAGTTGATTGTTTATTGACCTTTTGAGCCCAGCCGACAAATGCTGCTTACCATGGCAACGATGACAATGATGATGATGATGATGATGATCATCTTGATGATGACGACTGCCGTTTAATAGGCTACTTTTCTACTTATCAAAAGGATTAGGCAACAGTCAGCAGACAACAGCAGCGGATACAGGCAAGTGCTTTGCCTGATAAGGCCGCCTAATGAGCCACATTTGTTAATGTTGGTAATCCCGCAGGAAAATGTCTTCGTTATTCGACAAAAAGGTGATAATCAGCGGCTCAGTCAGTGGAAAATAATTACGTGTTCACACCAGAAGGACGACGCCGATTCCAATTACATGTGTCTACTTTTGCTGGGGTTTTCAAAAAAGAGTGAGAGTGATGCAAAAGCTGTTTTTTATTTTTATTTTATGTATTATTATTGACAGTTCTCCCAATTATAAGAATTTGCGCAAAGACAATATTTAAACAAATTGAATATTTAATTCTCGTTGGAATCCGTTTAGTAAATCATTAAATCCAGCATTGCGAATGGATATCTTAATTCAATTAGGCAGCTATTAGGTCAAATGAATTAAAAGCGAACTATTGCAAGTTAATAATAATAATAAAAAATATTTGAAAAAATAATTGCGCTCAAGTGCATTGTTAATTGTTAATTGTTGACAGATCCTTTTGCCTGTCTAATTAGTTTACTCAGATTTTGCAGTTGCTTTTCATACTTAATTTCAGAATTGAATCATTTGCTTTTGCAATGTGAGTGCTTTTACTGAAAGTGTACCAATTTAATTAAATTACGCTACACGCGAAAGTGTTTGCATCTGCCCCACCAACCCACCACCCCACCACCCCACCACCCACTCACCCCCTATATTAACTCTGCATTACCCCATCTACTTTTGGCGGCCGTCAGAGCTGTCAGTTTTTCCCCCTTCAGTCTTTGCAATGCGGAAATTTTTGCATGCGTCAGTCACAGCAACAACAGAGACGCAAGCAGCCGATGGGGGCAACTCTCTCCATCTCTCTCTCTCTCACTCTTTGTCTCTCTATCTCTCTTTTACTCTGTCAGTACTTGACAGGCAATTTGGCGCGCTTTTGTTGTCCAATGCGACAGCAGTGGCAATTTCTAATTTAATTATTCAATTTTTTGGGTGCCCTTTCACCCCCACCCAGCCACTCCAATATTGCTGTGATAATGGCAACCCTGGCACAGCAGGCAGTCTTCTTCATTTCCTGCATTTCGCTGGTTAGCCAAGTTTTTGCATTTTATTGATGGCAGGCAGTTATTTCCCTTTGCCTTCAGCGCAAGGTTCCTCAAAATGTGTAATTGTTAAGCAAGAAAGTTTTCACAAAACATAAAAAAAGGAAAGAAAACAATACTAAATTAGCATAACAATGCAAAAAACTTTAAAAAGAATCTCACAATTTCACAATATGCTTCAAAAATATGCTTGAATTGATCAAATGAAAGATAGAACAGTTTCGTTGCGAATAAAAACTTGCACGTGGTCAGACATTCAGATAAACTGCATAAAAAATGGTAAAAGGATAAAAAGGGGTGGCGGAGAGAGGGGGTAGGGGAGGAGGGAGATTTGGTTAGCGACAGAGAGTGGAAAAAAGTGTCATTATATCCTAATTAGATTCAAATATCTAACAATTCCAACCGCAAACCGTGCCTGAAAACTTTGCTTATCGCATTTCCAATGCGGCCAAAGAAACCAGCAAAAAAATAACCAGAGAATTATAGCAGAAATGTATAGGTCTGCAGATACCCTGTAGCAGAGTTTAAAGTTGCTTTAAAAAGAGTTTGGCTTTCTGAATTATTTATGGGTCGAGCTTGCAATCATTCTTAGAGGCTGATAGACAGAAAATAAATTATCTTCTAAATGAGTAGAACACTCATTTGAGGACTGGTTGAGGGTATTTGGGAACATACTAATAATTATGTTGTTTTCTAAGAACGGATGCAGAAAAACTAATAATTTAATATTTAATACTAAACATAATATTCGTACTAAAAATCGTAAATAATTGCTGAGATCTGTGGCACTAATTGACTATATTTGTTAGACATTTCCAGTTGACTTTGCTCAGCTTATCTCAGGCATTCGCACAAAGTGAGCATGCCGCGCTGCACAACTTTGCATAGGGTAGTGAAAATTGGGAGCAAAATGTGGATAAAGAACGAAACTAAAGAACTGGGCACTGGGTGGACCCCGAAAGAAGCGAGGAAACTGCAAATAAAATTGCAGACGCAGTTGGAAATTGAACAACAAAAATGCATTTAGAAATATGTACGTATAAAAGGAACGGAGAAATGATGCGAGATACGAGCTGAAATGAGATGAGCTGACTGGCGATGGGAGCGGAGACAGACAGAGACAGAGACAGCGAGAGGGGTAGGGGAAGGGGGAGCGGAACTGACAAACCTGCAAAAGTACTGACAAACTGTGAGAGTGGTCCAAGCAATGAGTTTCTGATTGAGGGTTGAAGTGGCAGTCGTGGCTGGAGTTGGGCTTGGGCTTGGGCTTGCTATTGTTGGGGTTGGCTTGAGCTCCTGCTCTTGTCAGCCGTTGAAATGGCCCAAAAAGTTCTTTAGTCTTGTTGCTGCCACAACTACATATTACTGTTGTTGTTGTCTCGGCATGGTGCGAATATTTCCGTTTCCGCATTGCCAAATATGTTTGCCAGCTGCAGCTGCAACAGCCACCAAACCCAACCACACAACTTGCTCGCAACAACACTCGCACTTTTCTCAACTTCCGACTTTTTCGGTCTAGCATCCCCTTCGCCCCTCGCCATTCGCCCAAAAAGTTTTATGACCGTGCGTTGCACATAAATGAAAGTTTTTGCCTGATCCTTGGACTTTCAGCTTGTAATGTTTCCCAGCCCGAGTGTCCTTCTCGCTGTCTGCTCAACAGTCTTATGTTTCGCTCGGAGGGGTCAATGGAGGGCATGGGGAGGATTTAGCCAAGCCGAACCATTGACCATTGACCAGCAGCGGTGGTCTTCAAAAGCACAGTACTCAACTATTTACCACACACGCACAACAAGGCAATTTTCGCAGGCCAAAGTATTTCTTTAACTTTAACTTTCGACAATTGCGAATAATAAATAATGTTTATTCATATTTCTTTAAGTTATTTAAAGTAAAAAGAATAATTAATTTATTAATTTTCATTTTTTCTATCTCTCATTTGTATATATAGTTACATATCCATTTATCATTAATTTTCATTTCTGCTTTCCTTTTTCATTTTAGTTTTCTATTTTGATGAATAAGCATTGATTTCTCTTTCTCTCAGTTCTCTCTTTCTCTGTATTTTCAATATTTTTCCAGGATTGCTTTTGCTCATCCTTGGCTCCAGACTATATTTCACTAATTTCATCAATGCGTCTTTTCGCTTCATATCTCCCGCACCCTTTAGTGACTGGTTGCCAATGCCAAGTTTCACTTTGATTGGCAACATGTTCAATCTCAGAAATTCAATACGCTTCTCTCTCTCTCTCTCTCTCTCTCTCTCGCTCTCTGTTCTATCAGGACTCTCTCCATTTGGCGCTTGGCTTAATCGTTTAATTGCCTGGCATAATTACAAATGCAGCTCCTCATCAGATTTCAGCTCAATTTCTTCTTAGACTCCAATACCCCCCAGGTTTTTCTCCATTTGCGCTTTGCTCTGGCAAATTGACCCAAAAAGTTGCATGTTCCTTGTCCTTTGGCTCAGCTAAATTGTCCTGCCACCTCGGGCTGTCACTTAATCTTACAAGTGAACAAAAAAAATACAAATTTAAGAGCTGCCCGGTTTCCATTTCACACTTGAACCATAACTCACTTACTCGGCTCGTTTGTCGCTAGCTGGGTTAGCTGGAGCTCGAGGGTGAGAAGAGGGAGTTTTCTGGGATTGAGTTTGATTTGGGAGGGTTTGGAAATGGCTCCATTGCTTATCTAACTGCAGCAACAATAATTTGCTTTCAATTGATTTTGCCGTGACTTTCTTGCCTCTACTTTAGACACTTTTCCCTCCCTCAACTCCCACACTACATTCTCTTGCCTCGGGTATTATTCTGCTGTTGAAAAGTATGTCAGATGATTTGGGTTTATATATGTGCAGAAAATAATACTAATAAATAAAATAAATAATAACACTAAAAAGCAAATTATAATAATAAATAATAAATCAAAAAATAATAATAAATTATTAAAATAATAAAATAAATAATAATAATTTGTAACAATTAGTTCAACAGCGGATTTTTATTTGTCAGAATGCAGTGGGATTATTTTGTTTGCCTATATTTTATTTGTAGTTTATTGTGATTTTAGTTTTATCTCCTATTCCTGATTCCTATATATTTATATATATATATAAAATATAGTTTCGATTTCTTAAATCATGGATTATTTCCTTGACTCACTTTTCTTTATTATTCTCTCAGAGAGCATGTTCAATCTTCGCTTTAACCTAAATTGGTTTTTCAACTATTTCTTTTTCGAACTGCTTGCAACATTTTTCTTCATTGATTTTATACTCCCTTTTTTGTTGCTGTTCTTGTTGTTGTAGTTGTTTTTGTTGCCATACAGTGGACAGTTTCATAAATTGCCTTCTCACACTTGTTTCCATTTTTTTGTTGTTTCCAAAGTCGAACACTTGTTACAGAAGTGAATCCCGCTCCTTTGTCCAACTCCATGATCAACTCCCCACCACCCTCTCTCCAGCATGTTGCTCCTGCCACCCCGTGATGCCATCCTGTTGTTATTGTTGTCCGACAAATGTGCATTAGCGCCTTTGACCTGCAGCTGGAAGCAGCCCGAAGGGGGTTCTTTTTTCATGCGTGCTGGTGGTGGATTTGCACTATGTGCGGGAGTATTAGCAAAGGGGCAAGGCTGCCACGCGGGGAGTGGGTTGGGATGGGGTGAAGGGGGGGAGTGATTGAATTTCGTAGTTTTGCAATTTTCTTTGGCGCAGGCTTGTAATGCACAGCTGACAGCTGCTTTTTCTTCATTAGCAAAGTCAACCCTGACCGCTGTTGTTGTTCTTGTTTTTGTTGTTTTTGTTGTTTTTGTTGTTTTGGATTTCTATTTTTTCCTTTCCTTTTCGCCTTGGTGGGTTGTTGGCGGCTGTGGCAACCCTGTGCTTAGCTCTGTACCCCATCAGCGTCTTTTGTTATTTCTGGTGGTGATTTTGTGGGCCTTTTAAATTAGTTTACATGACTGCGTGTAATGGGTTTTCTCTACTCTGCTCTACTCCTCTCCCACTCACTCTTTACACCCCTCACTCTCTCGCTCTCTTGATGTTGCTTGTTGCTGTTTTTAGCGGGGGCCAAAGGGCAACTCTGTTTTCGCATGTAATTTCATATGCTGCAGCCACAGGCGGTCCACACAATTTCCCAGCCCAACCCATCCCATCCCATCCCGGGCCAATGAACCATAAATAGTTTTGTGGGCCAGTGCCCCAGAGGGGTGGGGACAGAGGGAAAGGGGGAGAGGGGTATAAACATGACTAACGCGATCAGCGTTTTATATTTCGCACTTAATAACAGGTTGCCACACAATAAATATTTATATTCCCATTTGAACACATTTAAAGCGCAGTTTTCAAATATCTAAGAATCAATTGATTAAATGAAAGAAAACGTTTCCGACTCTATGTATAATTATATTCCCGATCAGGATCAAACAACCAATCGGCTTAAGCTTGTCCTTCCGTCCATATATGAATATGAAGAAGTCAAATTCGAAGTCTATAAGAGGTAAAAACTTCAAATTTGGGGTAGTTAAATTAAGAAAAAACTTAAACTTACTTCGAGCAACAAACGAGGGCTCGGAATAAGTTCAAGTGTTTACTTCATTTTATCGATAACTGCCTCCATTTGGTAGAATATCGATACAAATCGAAAAAAATCGATATCCAATAATAAAAGACATAAATAAAGTTTAAGTTTTTCTTCTTCATTTTTTCGATAACTGCCCCCTTTCTGGTGAATATCGATACAAATCGATAACCAATAATAAAATACACTACTATAAATCAGTAACGGAAACTAGTTCTCACTTCAAATATCAATTTTAATTGTAATTCCTCGTTATGGAATAAGTTTAAATTTACTTATTAATTTGGTCGATAACTGCCCTCTTGCTGGTGAATATCGATACAAATCGATAAACGATTATAAAATACACTATAGTACAGATTTAGCTTAATCAAGTATCAATTTTAATTGTGATTCTTTTCTGTTTGAATTGAAGCTGCAGAAAGTAACATCGATCGATTGGTTTTTTATTTCTGCAGGCACTTGCGCTTTCATTGTGTTATCCTGGCGAAGGACTCGGTGGTCGGCGGCAGCCGCTCTGCGTTGACCCAGTGAAATGAGGCCCATTATTGTCGGTGGCAAACTGTGGCCATAAATAGCGACTACTTACGGGCATAAAATATGCCTGCATCGGCTTTGGCTTGCCCCACACACAAATTTATGGTGAACGCGATAGCTGCAAGCTCGTTGTCCCGTTGATGACGGTGGGGTGCAGGTGGCTTTGGGGGCGTGAAGTGAGTCCTTGGCCCGAGCTTAAGTGGGGCCAAAGTTTGGCATTGTGGCGAGAAGCGTGTGTAATTATCAGTGGCATTAACACCTTTAATTACAGCAGCCGCAAAAGCGAATGTGTGCCAACAATGAGTTGCACGAATGTAGGAGAGAGAGAGAGTGTGGGGATGTGTATCACAATATGCAAATGAGTGTGGCACGCAAACACACACACACATGTGCACAGGGGGAGCTGCCTATCTCGAGGTCGCCAGATCGAGCGAAAGTCTAAGCTGCAAAAGCAGCAAAGATGTTGTGGCACATGGATATTAGAATAATGCCAGCAGGACAAAGGCATATCAAGGCATATATACATATATATATATCTTTATATATATATATATGCACACACACACGCTGACGTGCAATATATGCAAATACAAATGCAAATGCAAATGCAACACAGGCAACAAAGAGCCACTAAAAATAGACAAGAGAAAAACCCATTGGCAAATATGCTAGAACACAATGCACAAGGAAGCTCCCTAGAGAGAGAGAGAGAGAGACTAAGAGAGAGAGGGAGACAGAGAGAGAGGGGGAGATGGTAAGAGATAGCAATAGAGCAAGGCTCAACTCTCGATTCACAGCTTCCACAGAAGGACGCTGATTTATGAGCAATGAGCATACAGATCTACATACACACATACATATACACATATATATTTTCCGGCATATATATTTTTATATAGATGCTATATATATATATACATATATCCTGCTGTCCGCCGTGTGACTTTGCATATTTCTTGCTGGCGATTTGCTGGCCATTTTCTTTGTGGCCCCAACTAAAATTTATTAGAATCGGGCAGCAGTGCCACAAAAAATGCGTTCAACTCATGAAGTACGGGGCAGCGGTGCAAAGGGTGCACAGCACACACCTGTACACACCTGGACACACACACACACTCATGCATATGCAAATTGTCACAGTCTTTTTGTATGTTTTCTGTTTTTCTGTGTGACCCACTTTGATTGTGGGCGTGTCGCATTCAAGCCGCACAAACAGACACTATCAAGCAACCACCAACACCACCCTCCCCACCTCCTCTCCCCCTCCCACCCTGCACAAACACGCAATATTCATTGTGTTGCTTTGTTGTTATTGTTTTTGCATGACAAACAAAAATTATAATTGCACTTGAAATTGGCACATGGGGAGAGATTGGATACACAGGGGTGGCGGAGAGGGGGGGTGGATGGGTGGATATGTGGAGGGTGTCAGCATGACAACTGTTATCTGTATAAGCAAGTGGCGTTGTTGCTGCTCCTGTTGTTGTTGCAACACATTAAAGAGATTATCTTTAGTTATTTAAGAACACGAGGTTTGAACTTGAACTCGATTACTTTTAGATAATATTTGGTGTTTGGGGTGTGTGTGCCTGTGTGTGTGTGTGTGTTTATAAGATAAATGATGAGATTTGCTGAGAATGAGTGTTTTATTTGCTGCAAATGATGACAAATACGATTGAAATGGGAACAGTTATTTAACTCAAGGTTGCCTCAACTTAAACTTAAACTACTTCAAAAAAAGTAAAGTTTAAAACAAAAAAAACTTCAAAAGTTGCGAGTTGAACTCGAAATTGATAAAATTTGCGAGAAATCGAATTCAAATCAAGACAAATTTAAATTCAAGTCAAATGAAAATGGAACTTTAAAGCGCAGAAGAAAATGTTCCAAATGTAAGAAAATGGAAACTTTTTTGATTGATTTTTCTTATCTTTGATCAATTTGTAAATTAATAAAGTTTTAATAGTTGAGAAACTTAAATTAATAATACATTTATTTTAATTCAATTAATAAATGACACATACCGATCTTTACTTCTTGGACAGAAGATTGTTATGCAGTGGGGCGACGGTATCTCATCTCCCACCTTGCATTCTAGGGGCACTCCCTTCCACGACCGTAGCCGTGGTGCCATATCTCCCAGCCATTTGGCTGAGCGTTCATTGGAGCATTCAATCAGCAGTTAGCCGATTCTAAATGAATGGCCGCGAATGAAATCGCGGTGTCCCTACCCCCCCCCCCCCCCATATTCTACAATGGGGTCGTCTATGATGACCTCCTCCAGCGTAGACAAGTCTTTGTGGCTGAGCATTACCTGGGGGTAGTCCGCAGGCAATACCGCCACCTTGACTTTCTTGGCTGCCGCCGCATATGAAATGCGGGGCCCTTCTGGTCCGGCTGAGCTGGACATGTTGGCCGCTGCACGTGATGTGCTCGGGCGCGTGTCCAGTTCCTCCTGACCCCTCCTAATAGGCGCTCGTGCCCCCGTTGAACCATGAGCAGCACTTTTGACCGTCGAACACCACCTTTTAGGGGTGGCCGTCGGCGGTGTCAGAGCAAAAATAAAATAAAATATATTAAGTTAGATTAATATAAAAGATTAAATATAAATTAATTTAATTCAATAAAATAAATTAAATAAATTTAACAAAAAATAGTTTAAAAACTTGCATTAAATATAAATTTAATTTAATTAAGTTTATAAATGAAGCATAAAATATATAAAATTAGATTAATATAATAATTAATATATAGTAATATAATTATTTAAAACATTATTTAAAACTTTTTCATTATTTTTTCACTATTTTATTATTATTTATTATTGAATTTACGTATTATTAAATAATTACTTAAAACTTTGGATGAGAATTTTTCACGAATTATTTAATATGCATATTATTAAATATTTATTTCAAACTTTTTGGGATATTTATTTAAAATGGATTAAAAAAGATTTAAATAAATGAAAATTTATATGAAATTAAAAGGGGGAAATTAAACTGAAAATGTGAAATGAAAAATAAAAAAAATAGTTTATAATAACTCTGGGATATATTATATATATATATATTATATATATATATGCAGCTATTTATTCAACTATTCAGTTGTGTGCGTGCTAACAATAAGATACTTATAAATACGCATTTTGAGACTGCTTCGCTTCGAGCCTCGTGTTCTCCTATGTGGAAAATACAATTAAAGCCTTGTAAATGAAAAGTGTGTGCCCCTAACCCCTACACCCTGCCCCTGACAACAACAACAACATGAGCATTTCTGATTGTTGTTTTTGTTGATTTTGTTGGGTTTGCCTGCGGGCCAAAATCTTTGGCTTATTTTTGGGCCAGACACATTTAGATTTGAATATAGCAGTGTATGCGTATGTGTGCGTGTGTGTGTGTGTGTGTGTGTGTGTGTATCTTTTGCTAGGTGATTTTGTATGAGTTTCGCAAACATTTTTTGGGTCATATCACTTTGACAAACATGCGGATTATCCCTGGAATTATTAATTATTATAACTGCAAAGCACGACGTTTGCTTCAGCTGCCTATGTGTGTGTGTGTGTGTTTGTGTGTGTTTGTGTGTGTGGGTTTGTGTGTGATTGTGGTGCCACATGAAAAGGACAACTGGATGACTAATTAGGCAACCGAGCGAGATTTGTAACTTTCAGTCAGACACAACTTTATATCGCTCTAAAAATTATGTGTGTGTGTGTGTGGGTGTGTGTGTGTGGGTGTGTGTGGCCGCATCAAGCAACAAACAACATTTGTTTCTGCTTTTTTACTAGCAACCATTTAAATTTAGATATGATTTGAGATTGCTGAAATTTGTCTCATTTGAAAAGCGCTTTCAAAATTTTGATAAAATTAATTTCGCATTGAAAATTTAGTTTTAAATTTAAATTAAAATTTTATTTAATTAATTTTAGTAAATTATTATCTAATATTTTAGATTTTATTTTTTATTTATTTATTTATATTAAATTCAATTGCTAACTAAAAAAAAAAAAAAAAAAGGGAATTAAATTAAAAATGATTTCAAATCAAATCTTTATCGGATATATTTATGAATGAATATTGAATATTTAATTATTATTGATACAATTTTTGAAGAATTCTTCTTTCTCTTCTCTGATAGATAAGTTATATATTATTATATTATTATATTTATTTATATTTTTGCATCTGTAAACAATGCTTAAATTTGTTAATTATTTTATATTTTTTGTATTATTTTTCTATGTATTTCTATGTATGCCACCAAAAAAGGATTTTTTATATAATAAATTACTGTTAGATCATTTTGTTTCTTATATCTATGCAACTTTTAGATATTTTTGTGTCTTAAATCTATTTTATTTAGATTAATTAACAAATTCTTAAATATTTTTGTGTATTTTGTTTATATTTTTATTTTTATTTATAATTTACTTATTTATTTTTCTGTGCAATTTGTATTAAATATTATGAAATATATTTTTGTATCTTTTATCTGTGTATCAGATACATTTGCGCTTTTTGAACTATTCGCTTCTTTTCTTTTGTGTATCTTTTCTTTTAGTTTTATCTTGCGGTTGCAAGTTTTCAGCTGCCACGCCCAACCTCCCCCTCGGCCCTTTAGCGGAGGCGATCCACTAATGCGCCTTTAATTTGCGGCCACGCTGCATGAAATGAGCTGCTAATGTGTTTCGGTTGCTCGCATCCCTGCCCCTTGCCCCCTCCCTCCGCCATATCGCCCAAAAAAAGGCTCTACATGTGGCAAGAACAACAACAACAAGAACAAGAAGCATTTCACTTGACGCGCCTAATGAGTTCAGGCAAACCGCAAACCTCGGCCCAGCTAGTAGGACCCCAGCGGTAAGGCAAGGGGGGTGTGGCAAGAAGGAGGGGTTGGGAATGGGGGTTCGCTACTTTGACTAAGTTGTGGCAGGCCATTTGTTGTTGCTGTCGTCAGCTTAACAATTTATTAAGAATTTTTGGAAACAAAATCCTCCATCCCCCCTCCACCTCATGCCACTTTCGCCCCTCTCCCACCCTGCTGTCAACACCAGGCTCAAGTGCCAGCGGGAGTAAAATTGCATTGAAAATAAACAGAGCCAATCAAAAAAATGTTGATAAACAAAATAACTGTAAGAAAAGAGAGTGCAAGCAGATGAGTGCGTTGAGGGGGTGGGGGTATGGCAGCGTGGTGGTGCTGAAGGTGAAAGTACAGCAAGTAAACAACGAATGGAAATGCAAACAAAGGCAAAAGAAATATTTAAAAAAAACGCCCTGTAAAGGTGCGAAAAAATAAATGCGTAAACAAAAATTGTGAAGGGAGAAGAAAAAACACAAAGTGCAGTTTTAGCAACATGCAATAAGCGCCTTGCAACATGTTGCTAAGGTGTCCGAGAGAGTGAAAGAGCGAGAGAGCGTAATTGAGAGTGCGCCGAAGTGAGAGCGTGTTCATTTTCGAAGTTCGAATTTCGAAGAGAGCGACCGCTGCTGCTGCTGCTTTTGCCGGTTGTAGTTGTAATTTGACATGCTGCAAAAACGGGAGGCGAAGAAAAACATCAACTGAACAAAAAATAAAGCGCTGGAAAAGCGCAAAATGCGAGGAGACATTGACCTTGATCATCATCATATTGTTGCATGCTGGATGCTGCTGTTGTTGTTGCTGGTGCTGCATATCTGTCATAGGCTCTGGCTGTCTGTCTGAGTCTGAAATCCGTCTGGGGATTTGTTAGAAGCGGCACACAGCAACAAAAAACAGCTGCGTTCTATATGCATATAACTGTAAATCGCACGGCTAAAATGAAAATGAAATTGCAGCTGACAAGCAACTTAAAAAACACTGCAAAAGTGAAAAAAATGCCAAGTTATTTAAATATATTTTTAAGTATGGAAATTGGAAACCCGCCAAAGTCAAAGTTCTGCATTTTTTTAAATTACGGTTTTTCAATTCAAAATCAGCTTTTTGGTGCAAAAATAAACACAAAGCGTTGGCGTAATTCGAGCCAACTACATACAACGAATAATAATAATAAAACAATAATAAACAAGAGTTTTGGGGGCATAAAACAGTTTAGCAAACTGCCGAATATGAAACAAGCAGAAATACGTTCAAAAATTGCGCCAATGTCAGCAAAGAGACAGCAACAAAACGCAACAAACATTCATCAAGCAGCGCTCAAACTCAACTGTTCAATGGACAGCAGCAGTGCATTGCCAAAGAGCGCACAGGGAGAGAGAGAGAAGAAGAGCGAGCAAATGAGAGCGTAAATAGCGGCGTTCATTTCTGTACCAAAAATGAACACAATACAGCAAATGTTGCATGCGAGCCGAGCGTGTCTCAACATGCGAAGACAGCTCTGCGTGTGTGTGTGCGTGCGTGTTTGTGCGTGCAGCAGGCAACATTTGGCTGCTTTGGCTGCGGCTGCTGCTGCTGCTGCTGCTCGGCTCTCGTTGTGAAATTGAGTTTCAGTTTTTGACTCGCAGTCGCCGCCAACGGACGTGTGCGCTTCGCGTGTTTTTACAAATTGTACGAATGAGCGAATACGAAACTTTTAGCATCAGAAAAGCGCAAATGAGACTGACGACGACGTGAAATGATTTGATTAAATGAATGAAATGCAATTGTGTGTATAAAGTGCAACAAATAACAAATAATGCAAACAACAAGTGCAACCAATTAAACCATAAAATAACAACAACAAAAAAACGTGCGTTTTGTGTTTGAATATATAAATTTGTGCCGAAAATTCAATAAGCATAATTATTCTTGATAATTGGATTTGGCTTAATTAAAAACCGGCAACAAAGCAAAGCACCAAAAAGTCAATTCGGCGTCCTTTTCAGTTCTTTTTTTCGTTTCCGTAGAAAAGCAAAAACAAAACAAAAAACCACAAAAAGAAAACAACAACAACAACAAAAAACAGCGGGTAAGTTTTTCTAAGCCAACCAAAAGACAGAAAATAAAAAAACAGCGCGTGGAATAAAAATGCTGTTGTTCTTGGCTGGCTGGCTTGCTTGAAAAAAACAAACAATATAGAACGACCGTTATTTGGCTTTTCCTTTTTGAGCCAAATACAGTAAGCTTATCTTCTTCTGGCTTGTAGCCGGATTAAAGCCAAATCGTTTTTTGGCGAGTGAAAACTACTCCAAAACCGAATCCGACTCAATTCCGGCTTTTTTTTACTGCTATGCGAAAAGCTTATCAGAGGCAGCAGAGGCAGCTTTAAATATTTCATTTTTTATCAAATTTAAACTGTGCATATTATTTGTGGCATTTACAACTGGGATTAGCTGTGTATTTTTTTGAGTTGTTTGAATTTGATTTCAGCAAAAAAAAAAAAATTATTTATTTTGCATAGTGTTCTGCAAACAATAAACAATTGTTTTTTGCATCGATAAAATTGCGAATGTGTTTGAATAATTTGATATTTAAACAGATATAAAGCGGGAAGTTGAAATCAATTTAGTTCTATGCAAATGAGTAACAATTTAATAAAAGATTAAAAATATCTATATATACATATATATAAGTGCGTTCCGCTATGATTCCAAGTTAATCAGTTTCTTATATTTATATATTGCTTATATAGTTAGAATAAACTCTTCTTGCTGATTTATGCTCAACTCTCTTCGAGTTCTGTTTTTTAAATGTATCCTCAATTAGTTTCTTCCGATTATATATGTATATACGTATATATATATTCTGGCTTACTTTTTATATGCCATCTGAATCTTCTTATATATATATATATATAAATATCTCTTCAAGTTTACACATTAAAAGCCATCAGAATCAGTTTCTTCAGATTTTCTATATATATATATAGTAAGTTTGTATACAGAAAAGTAAAGTATTGCTATCACAAAGAGTAAGCCCAGCCCAGTCAGATATATTAGATAGAAAATGTTTCTCAATTACTGAAATGGATATATTCAAAGGCAGAAAACAGTTGTTCAAACAAATCACGTTTGTTTTTTGAGTGTGATTCAAAGAATCAATAAAAATGCATTTGACTAAAGCTAGCTGTCTCTCACTCTCTCTCTGTCTCTCTCTCTCGCTCACTTTTTGTCTTTATCTAAAAACCACAAGACTAAAAAAACAAACAAATCAGTTTTAGAATGAAGAAGAAGTGCAAACAACAACGACAAAAGTGCCGACAAGAGCTTTAATTATAAACAAATAGTAAAAAAAAAGGCAAAAGTAAATAAAAATATGTAAAATTAAAGTCGCAGCACTTGTGTCACACACTCTCGCACACACACACACACACACACACGCACACACACACCTTTGTTTGGCTTGTTGTTTGGCTTTAAGTAAATTTGCTTAAATTATTAGCAAAGCAGCAACGCGCAACAAGTGCAACAAACAACTCGCCACATTTGGCGGCAACTTAAGATAATTTTTCATACATTCGACTGCCTCTTCATCTGCTGCCTCTGCCTCTGCCACTGCCTCCGCCTCTGTTTACCCATAAGTCTTAATCCTTTGGGCAAATAAGGCAACGCACATAAGTCATAAATTTGTGGCACATAAAACGAGTCTGGCTGCAAGTGGCAAGCGCGAATCTCTTTAAGATACGAGCTGTTCAACCGAGCTGCACACCAGATAAATAATAACTCAATCTTCCAAAAGCCTACGCAATATTTAAGAAGAAGAAGAAGGAGAATGAGAAGAAGAAGAGTATGCAAAATCAGTGCAAAGTGTTGAAAAACGCATCTGGAAAAAGTTGAACTTTGGCGCAAAGTGAATTTTAATTGAAAACACGTCGCAAGCTCAACGCTAAGCGTTTTCCACATGTTTACCTTTTTTACGGTTAAAACATAACAAAAAACGAATTAAAAAAATACACAAAAAAAGGCTCACAGGATTTCCGTTTGCTGTTTGTTTTCAAATTTATTTGTTTGGCTGCCGCCCATGCTCCCGTTCTCCCTCTCTCTCACTCGCTCTCTCTCTCTGACTAATTAGTATGCCCAGCGCGTTGTTTAGGCTGAAATAAATTGTGACTGGACAAAAAAGAGGAGTTGACAAAACTATTGTGACTTTTAATGGCTTTATTAAAGTCAGCGTCGTGGGAATTTAACTATAATCAACAGAGAAAAAAAAACATGAATCAATTGTGACTTATGGCCAAAAAACAAGAAGCTCATTGTGAATTGTCTGTTGCCATATGCTAAGCGGCTTAGAAAAAACACTCGCTAAGCACCTTATGCAAATAGGCCAAAACTCAAACGAAAACGCAAACGAAATACTCAAAAGATGAACAAGTAAAATGTACAAACAAAACGCACGCGAAAATGTGTAACAAATGAAAAAAAAAACGAAAAAAAAAATATATTTTATTTTGTGGCATGAAAAAAAGAAAAGAATCTCAAAACAAAATATTTGTTATGCGCTTGTAATTTTCTCGCACAACGCAAAAAGTAAAAGAAAAAAGAAAAAAGAAAAAAAAGCCGTGAAAAAAGGCAGGACTTAAACAGGACTTGCATGCCGAGTGTGCGGGGAGTGTGGGGCAGGGGTAGCTAAAATGCCGCCGTTTTTTTTTTTCATGCTGAGCTGCCCGACGGCCACTAAGCGAGAGAGAGAGAGGGAGAGCGAGAGAGTGACAGAGATGGAGAGAGCGAGGCGAGAGCGCAAAAGAAAACAAACTTTATCGTTGCCCTCGCAGGACATGCTTACCCGCCTCCCTCCTCCGCCCCTTGCAGTCGCTCTTATTGCGCGCTTTTGCTCTTAATGCTGAGTGACATTGATGTGGCATGCCCGTCAACTGCCTCAGTTTCTGCTGCTGCTGCCCCAGCTTCTGCTGCTGCTGCGTCTTCTGCTGCTACTTTTGTTGTTGTTGTTGAGGCACGCTGCTTTATTTAAAAGTTTTGCGTAATGTGGTTGGTCGCATGGGGCGTGACAATGTTAGTTGATGAACCCCACCCCAACCACCCCACTCCCCACCCAGCAAACACACCTCGAGCGAGTGGACAAGCACAACAAATAATAAATGATATGTAAACCAAGGCAAAAGTTGCTGAAGTTGCTGCTGCATATTTTAGCCTGGATTTTGTCTTGCCTAATTTGCAACAGAAAGAGAGAGAGAGAGAGTGGGAGAGTGAGAGGGAGTTAGTTGAGCTTAGTTTTTATACTTATGCTTGCATCTCTCTCGAGGCAATTGCAAATTGTACAAAAGCATTTTCAATCAATTTCATATTGAGCCACAATTTGAAAGTATTTTCTGCTTGAATTAAGTATTCGCTTGAAGCTCGAAATTTCTTGAACTAATATTTTATCTCACTTACTTTAATCACTCAGTGTGGCAGAGTGCCTACTCAATTTGCTACAGTTATCTGTTTGTGTTTTTCCCTTGCTGCCACATATTGGAAATTGTTGAAATTGTTATCCCGCAGCGCCCATAACACTTATCGTTTTGCCCAAACTACTAACTACATCAAATGTCTCAATTTCCAATGCCGAATGCAGCTTCGGGTTTTCATTCTTTTTTGCTTGTGTTTTTCTTCTTTTTGGGAACTACCTGAACTGCACCCATATCAGTTTCCTCTCTGGCAATGCCCAAATCGAATTAAAATTACACGTTCAGACAATGTCGCGACAGAGATGGAGACACACACAGAGACAGAGAGTGTGTGTGTGAGAGAGAGAGAGAAGGCTTTGCTGTCGATCCTTGGCAAGAACATTTATCATTGTAGCTAATAAATGTGTTCCTGTTACCTGCGCCTCGTTGCTGTTGCCGTTGCCGTTGCCGTTGCTGACCCGAAACGTGGTTTGGCTTTCCAATAGCAACGATTGAGTCATTTAAATGCGTGGCAAAAAAAAAAAAAAAAACAAGAACTGAAATAAAGTCGAGGTAAAAAGGCAAAAGTGGAAAACCGAATACAACCCCTGACAATTGTCCAGCTAATTTTGATATATGCCACAGAGTAATCGAACACTTTTGTTTTAGCCGAACAATTCAATTAAATTGTAGACAGCTGTTGTTATTTGCTGCTCAAGTGCCTAGTTGCATGGGGCACATAAATCAGTTAGATGGGTGAAAGTGCTGCTGAGAAAGTAAGTGCTTAGTAAGTGCCAACAATTGGTGACTAGTTCGAAAGGGTTGCACGACTGCTTTAAGTGTGCAACTCGTCTCAAAGAAATCCAAATGGGCTCTCTCTCTCTCTCTCTCTGCATCCTTGAGTGGAGAACTTTGACCTGAGTCTGCTTCAATCCTTGAGTGCTCTTCGCTGCTCTGCCCTGTTATCATAACAAGCTGCAGCGCAGCTGTTTGTGTCTTGAGTATCTCTCCTGCCCCAACTTTAAGCCAATTATCTAATTGCTTGCATTTCACTTTGATTAGCTCTTATCAGAATTTAAACTCCCCCCAAACCCCACCCCCCCGAAATCTTTTGAGTGCTTCAGCTAATTACCCCATCGATTCACCTTGAAGGAGCAGAACTTTGATTTCCATTTGCGCTTCCTTGGCGCGTCCATAACATTTCCGTTTTACGCTTGGACGGACTCGCCCAGGAACCGTCCCAGGAGAACCTTTGAATGCGTCCCAGACTTAATCTCGAAACAAATCGATTTCGTTGTCTCGTCTCTCAGTTGTCAGCTTCTCTCGCCTCCCCTCCTCAGCTCCACTCGAGCTCTGTTTGCCATCGCCTTCATCTCGAGCCGTCTCGTCTCGTCTCGATTCGTTTCCTTTTCGTTTTTTGGCCAAGTTGAAGTTTTTCAACACGATTTATTTCATTATTTTGGCCGCTCCTTTGGGGTTTGCAGCCCAGCAGCTTTTAATGGGCCGCTTCAAAAGCTAATCAGCAGACAGTTTCAGTTACGCGTCTTGCGAGACAATTCAATCGATTTTCAACAACAACAAAAAATAGTCAAAATATATATGTATATAAAAAACGAGAAGACAAAAAGTGAATAACAAAAACGAAATCTTAAAGTTGAGTTTTTGGCTTGAGTTGCATTTTGCTGCTGCGTTTCAATATTGCATTAGAGATATGTTTATTGCATACCCTGTACTTTCTCTCAAGTTAAGTGAGGCATTTTCATTTCTTATATTTCTAAAACTTATTTCATTTGCTTGCTTCAGTTCTGTTTCCACTCAAAAATCATAAAAAACACTTTTCAACTTTTTTATTTTTATTATTAATCAACTAGTTTCGTTGAGGCAGAGCATCTTTTATTCGTTGTAACACCACTTTTTCAGTCTGTGGTTTTTTACATTTTATTTTGTTGTTATTTATTAGTTTTACTTCGTTTCAATTTCAATTCCAATTCCATTCAATTCAATTTTCTTTACAACATTTCATCTTTGACATGTTTTGTGTTGGTATTGAGCACTCTCGCTCTCTCGCTCTCTCTCTTTCTCTGTCTCAATGTCATGTAGTCTGTCTCTGTCTCAGTCTGTCTGTCTGTCTGCCTGTCTGTCACATTGTATTATTTGAAGTTCGAGTTGGAGTCTCTCTCTCTTCTTGCTGCTGCTGCCCAAATGCAGCAATGTGTGTGTCAGATTCGTCTTCGTCTTTTTTTCTTTTTCTCGTTTTTTAATATCTTTTAATCTCCAATGTCAACAGCGGCTTACATTTGATTGCAAGACAACAGCAACAACAACAACAACAGCAACAACAACAACAACGATTGTGTTTTTTCTTTTTGAGATCTTATCAGTTTTGCTTGGCCTGCCTGCCTCGCTTCTTGCTCTTCTCTCTCTCTCTCTCGCTGTTCAGTCAGTGCCACACTCTCTGACAACTGTCAGCTCACTGTGCAGCTAATTAAATGGCCCAACTGGCAACATATGTTGCCTGCGCTTGCTGCAACTCCTCCCCTAGCCTAGTCTCTGTCTTGGCTACCCCACGCAGCAGCAACAACTCTTGAGTTTTCCCGGCTGTCAAGTGGAGTAGTTGGCCAGACCAGACCAGATCCAAGACAGCGAGAGCTTAAGCCACATCCACTTGGACAAGGCTGAGAATACTGCTTATATTATTTTTTTAGTTTGCATTGATGGATTCAATTCGGAGGCGGCTGTCAAGTTAAACTGGCAGTTATCGATAACATGCAGACAATCGAGGCAAGGCCGAAGCAGGCTTGTGCAAATCAAATGTGCAGTTATAATATATATATTCTAAGCCGTTTATCGATAACAATCAGTCAGGGGAATCCTAGGCGAAACCCACATCAATTTCTCAATTATTTTGTCAGCATATGTGTGAAGGATAACAACAGAACCGCAACCAAAAAGGATAATAATAATCATAAAAAACAGAAACAAGGCAACATTTCGACTGCAGAGGGGTTAAAACAATTGCCAATGACGCGACACATTCAGCTAGAGGAAAAGGATAGAGAAAACAGCCAATGTATATTTAGCTCAAGAGTTATAAAATTGGAAGGGCTAAAACAGGACAACAACAGGACAACAACAACAACAACAACAAGAAAAACAACAAGCAAAGCCGTAGCACATAAAAATAAATACGTAAAAAATAGAAACGCATTAAGCAAAATCAATAAAAATTAACATTCCTCAAACAGGGGTGGGTTTTCAGGACAACGCACACGAAACCGTTAGGATCGTAGCCGTTTTTAGGGGTGTGAAAAGTGGATAGGGGGAGGGGTAGGGGTGTGAAGTGGGGTGGGTAGGTTATCTAAACTTTTTGCATGGGGCAAAGGAAGTGTGATCCAGGATCAGTTCTAGTTATTAGCCAAAGCAACTGTTACGTGACCAGAATGCCAGTTGCCAGCTAATGAGCAGGCAAGAGAGAGAGAGAGAGAGATAGACAATTGCCAGCTGTTGTCCAAGCACAAAGGACACCATTTTTGAACAAAAGATGCCCATTTTCTTGATTGTTCTTCCTTTGCAGCGCCGTCGCCGTTGAGGGCTGTCCAGCGATGACAGCGATCAGGAAACGCATTTGACACGCAGTCCACGATCTCTAAAGGAAAACACACACACAACATCTGCACACACGCACATACACACACACACAAACATACACACACATCAAACACACGACCAAAATCATCTACCAAAAAAAATAGTAGAAAAAAAGTTGCAAAAGTCCTTGCAAATGTGGAAAATGTTGGATACCATTATGGATGCCGATCTCTTTATGTTCGATTGTGATGAGTGCGCTGGCATGCCGCTGGCCCCGCCCCCACAATTTCTGATGCCGCCACCACCCCGACCGCCCGCCCTCGCCGAATACACAGTGGTGCCACAGGACTGCAACGAGGAGCAACTGGCGCAACAGCAATGGGACAGCGACGTCTGCCAGGCAATGCCGGTGAGTACAGCACATGTTTCCCAACATTAGGGTTGCAACCCTAAACTAGACCTGCATATATATACATCTGTTGTGATTTTCTTTAGGTGTCACAAATTTATGTTGCCTGATTGAATTATTGCATTATGCATAACAATAATAACAATGCGCCTTTCTTTCTGTAATTGGGGTGGTGGTGCCAGCTGAGCGGTTGAGGCGGCTTACGGCGGTGGGGTAGGGCTGTGGCACAAGTGCCAAGAGTCGAGTGTTTGACACTTGAACTGATTGTGCGGCATTGTGCGGCATTGTTCGCTGCCGCGAAAATCTGTCGCAAAAAAAGGCTGCCAATGTTAAACAGAGCTCTTACATGCAATGCACATGCTGTTTATGTAAATTTTTACTATTTTTTCATGCTGTTGGAAATATTGAAAATTGCTTTAAAATAACATGAATTCTTTTTTTAAAATTTATATAGTAATTTTATAGTAATTTTTAATTATTTAAAGATTTTCTTGGCTTTAGTTGACAGTCAAAGATTTTTTTCCTAAGGTTTCTGTTACTAAACGATTATAAATGAGCAAAAGAACGTTTTTTCTTTTATATATTGTGTTGATTAACGAATATATTCAAAATCTAAAGTTTTGAAAATAATTATTATTATTTTGTATGTTTTTAAGTTTAACATTTAGAGAAATGGCATTCTAAGAAGAGTAAGTAGCTGAGTCAGAAAAACTCCTAAACTCAGTAGGTTAAAAATGGCAAGCTAATAAAAATATATAATTTAAATCGAAAAGAATATCTGAATAATATTTAATTTGTTTATATATGAAGCTCTTCATGTGCCAACTCTATCAATCAGTTATTTTTGATTCAGCATTTTGGCTGAGACCTTTTCCAAGAAGACCAAGCTAAATGCTAGAAAACAAACCAACTCTTTAAAGCCATTTAAATTTAAAAAAAAAAAATACAAAGTGTTGCCCAAATTTTTGTTTCGTATCGTTTTTCAATAATTTTGTGTTGCTTTTGTGCTGAAACACACACATCCACAGAGGGAGAACCGCAAGGCAACACTTTTAAAGTGCTGGCTGCTTGAAATCTTAGCGGTTGGCCGAGCAACAGCTGTTGATGAAAATAAAAAATAAACGAAAATAGAAGTAATTTTATATATACATATATATATGTGTGTGTATGGATATAAAAAAAAACGTCATCATTATGAGTCTGGCCAGGAGAAGCAGCCCAAACCCAAACCCAAACCAAAATACAAACACAAACCCAAAAGGCAACCCAATCCTGTCTGCTGGCCGGGCCGGGCAACAGCAACAAATTACAATAACAATGAAAAGTTAAGCGTCCGAGCAGAGCACAAAAAAGGACAGCCCAAGTAGTTGCCAACCGCAGGGGCGTGGCAGGGGTGGCAAGGATGGAAAGGGGGGGGGTTGGTTGTAACGTGGCAACATATGGCCTTGCGAGGCGTAACGAATTCAAACACTGCTGCCAAACCCAAAACTTAAAGATTCTCAGCGCTTGCACAAAAATGTTACAAATTATTTTTATTAAAAGAAGACAAAAAAAAGTGTTTAAAAAAGAAGAAAAAACTGAAGAACTTTGGTCAACTGTAACGCGGCACTTGCTCTAATCGCTCGAGTGTTTGTTTAGGCAACAAGCGGAAAAACACACACACACAGAGAAAGAAAGATAGAGAGAGAGAGACAGAGAGAAGAAGAAAAAGAAGAGCAAGGAAAAACCAAATAGAAGATCAAATTCCACATCAACACTTGAGTGATAAGCAGGGGAGAAAGAGGCTCACGTGCCTCTTGCTGCTGCAGCAACTTGCTTTTCCCATCCATTTTCCACAGCATATTTTTCTATATTATTTTATTTTTCGATGTGGGTTGCAGCAGGGGGAGGGGGGGGGAGGGGTGCAGCTCCACAGCTCAAGTGTTTTCCACTTAATTTTGGACATTTATGTAACAGACGCAAATTTCAATAAACAAAAGCAAGAAATAACAAACCAGACTTGATCAGAGCGTGTGTGGTCCCCCAGATAACGTGCGTGTGTGTGTGGCCACTTGAAACTACCCCGCTCCTCGCCCTCTATCTGTCGCCCCCTCTCTGAGAGTTTGTCAGTTACCTGATTTATGCAGACAAATCAAACGTTAATATGCCATTAATGTCTGGCTTAAAGCTCTGCATATATACGCCATCCATTTAACGGTTTATCGATATGTGCGTCTATCGTTTATCGAAACGCAATTTCATGCTCCCGCTAACTGGCATTGAGGTGAAATACGCTTGAAATCTGTGCGAAGCAGCTTAAATTCAATTGCCATCAGCATCAATTTAATGGATTAGTGCCAAACTCAAGGCGCTCAGACGCTAGGCAAAAGGGGGGCTGGAGCGAGGGGAGAGAGGGGCAGCTGGGTAGTCTTAAGCGATTCATGGATGTGTGTGTGTGTGAGAGAGTGTGCGTGTGTGCGAAATTCTCTCTCATCAAATTGATAAGTTTAACGGCGAATTGTGCCAATTTGGCAGCACTGTGTGTGTGTGTGTGAGAGGCGGGGGGAGGGGCAGGGGCGTGCTTGTCAACTGGTGAATGCAGAAGAAGAAGAAATGAACAGTCACAGAAAGTGATAGACTATGAGTTACCCTAAGAGAGAAAGAGAAAAAGAAAAAAAAAAAGAAAAGAAAAGAAAAAAAAGAAGGTTTTTCAAACAATTTAAAGCTGGCATGCTAAACAATAAGTTACCCTATAAGTATATTTGGTATATATAACTGAACAGATTTTAAAGAATTGAGTACTTAATTGGGCATGCTAGGCAACAAGTTACCCTTTGATTATATTTTAAACAAAATGTAGTCAGAGTTAGTCAGATAGATTTGCAAAAAGTTTTGCTTTTTGGTGCAAAGCTGAAGTGCGAATATGCCACACACACATGCAGAGCTTAGCAACAGGGTATACACATCTTTAAAGTGGCAACAGCCAAGCAAGGGAATCACTGGAGCCATATAGAAAAGCTGGAGCAGGGACTGAATCTGGGATGCAAGAACGACGCGTCAAACATGCGAAATTAAATTTGGAGCGCGACGAGGGAAACCAAAAAAAAAAATATATATATATATATATATATACATTTCTATATAAAAGCTGAAATAAAACAGCAAGTTGACAAGCTGGAAAAAATACGAAAAAGATTGGAGCAAAGCAGCTCAAACTGATTGCAGTTGGGCGTGGCAGCCAAATAATCCTTTCTTATTTCTTTTTCTCTTTTTTTTTTTTTCTTTTTGCTCCCACGTTATTTGGCTTTAGCAAAAATGTTTCAAGTTTGCTGAGAAATCGCTTTAAATAAACAGACTTTTGGGTGGTTGTGTATCAAGAGAGGGGTGGTGGGGTGGCGTAGAGGGAGGGGGGTGCAAATGTCTTGACATTGATATCAAATGTCGTGCGAATGCCAAACAAAATACTTCTGCATTCCATTGTCTACAAAATGTTGCATAGTTTTGTAGTCTGCTTTTCGGCGCGCTGGCTCAAGACGATAATGATGATGGTGGCGAGAAGGGTGCGGCTTGGGGCGCCGGAGCGAGGCGAGCTTGTTGATGTTGTTTACAGTTGACACATAGCAGACACAGCTGCAGACAGGCGCAACAAACATAAAACATCGAGAGCATACAAAATAAATAAATCGTCTGCAACTTCTGCACGAACGCTAGCAGAAAATGGAATATTTATATATATATATAATATATATATATATATATATATATTTATAAACAAATGATGTGTAGGAAATTGACACTGCCGGATAAGTTACGGTTAAACTACCATTAAGTATCCTTAAAGATTCATTTTTGGAATGGTTAAAAAGCTGCTTTTCTTTTATAGTCTGGTTTAATTTTTCTTGATTCCCAATTTTTAAGAAGCATTTAAATTAGAGTCGCTTCAAAATAATGTAATTTATTTGAGTTATCGATAAAATGCGACACGATTGATTTGCCTATCGAATGCAAGAACTCATATACCAGATTCAAAGTGTTTAGCTCATAAATCGCCTCGCCTTTCATGCTAATCAGGAATATATAAATATATATGTTCTTTCTGCATCTGACATACTTTTGCACAAATTCATTATAGTATTTGTCCTGCATGTAGAAATGACATTTTCTGATTAATTTCTGAGAATTGAAAGTGCCGAAACTTTATTTAAGTGAGCAGCAAGCAAAAGGAGTAACTTTTTAGAGGAGGCGTGAAAATGACAGCTCGCATTTCGCTTTTCACTTGATGCAAGTTATTTTTCAACTCATTGGGAGCAACTTTGACTAGACGCTTCTGGGCCGAAAACAAAAGCGTCAAAAGCAAAGAAGAGAAAGCAAAATAGAGAGACAGAGAGAGAGAGAGAGAGAGAGAGAAGAAGCGATAGGTGGAACAAGTGGCATGCATCTCAATCAGGAGTTGTTTCCAAACAATTGCACTGTCAAGTGGTTAAAAAACTGCGCCAAGTTGCCAACATAAACACACACACACACACACATAAGGGATTTGTAAGGTGTAACAGAGGGTTGGAATTATCGATATGCACGTGCAACGAGATCGAAGTTGGTTGCTGCCTGCTGCTTTGTTGCCAGTGTTGAAAATGGTTTTACACATGCAACGCATGTAGAAACTTTTGCCATGTTATCAGTGGGGCAAGTTGTTATTGTTGTTGCTGTTGTGCCTGCTGGTGGCACGTGCTTGTTGCAAGCCTCCAAATCACACACACACACACACATAATCCTTGCCACACCCAGTGCCACACTTGCATTTGTTTTGAGAGTTGCAAAGTTTTCCGTTTTTTCATCAGGCAAATGAAAACGCGTTCGAGCACTTTGTGCAAAAAGTTGTTAACTTTAAGTTCTGTCGAGCTTTGAGTCTGGCAGCCAACTGTGCAGGTGGCAACCCCAAATCTGTAACTGGGTCAGATCTTTAACTTCAGATACGCCACTTATTCATGAGTTGTCTACAAAAAACCCATTTTTGCCAACACTGGCTAATTGCTCCGACTGCTTTTTTAATGCTGTAAAATAAAATCGAATTAAATACAAAACTGAAATTTTTCTCTTCCCTCTTTTTTGTTGCCTTTTGTTTGTTTTTTGTCTTGTGGCTTAATTATTTTTATCGCCATGTTTACTTGTGCCTATTTGCCTACACATAAATCGTTCAAACTGTTATCTGTTATCGCTGGGTGTTATCTGGTGTGGCCAGTGTTTGCCCACCGCTGGCATTATTAATTTACGAGTGCAGCTACCTATGGCCAGAGTTGCCACGGCTCGCCCACTTTGGCGATGGAAGGCCTTCAATCATGCCCCGGGCCTAACTCCTACTGGAAGAGTTCAACACACGCTGCTTATCTGGGCAAACAGACGAATTGCTGCCACTGCCACTGCCACTGACACTGCCACTGACACTGCCACTGCCACTGCCACTGCTTGCTGCCTCTTATTGATAAGACGCACAACTCTTTCACTTAGGGCGGAGAGGGGGCGGGTTGCTAAGTTCATTCCGTTTAACATTTTATCTGCTTGTTTGTTGGGGACGGGGCTAATCCCCGTCTGCAGCTGACGGTCGGCAGTTGCTAGCCGGCGGCCAAAAACTGTCGCAATGTGTAACTTGAAACCCTTCCCTGCAACACAACTCTCCCCCCCTCGAAATGAGCATTACAAATAGGTAAAAATTAAACACACACACTGCGCCCATTCAGTTATAGATTTATCGGCTGTCTGCGGTTGGAGCAGCGAGTGAAAGGCGGCACAAAATCAGAAATGAGACAAAAGAAATTTCATTATTTTCCAAGTATATTTTTCTTTTTACTTTTTTCTTTTTTTCTTTTTACTTTTTTCTTTTCGTTACCTTTACAGAATTGAGTGTCGTAAGTGTGATTTTCAGATTAGCAGCCGAAGGGGATTTTAGGGGCATGTAAACCTGCTTCAGTGTGTGGCACTACAAGTGGGGCATATGGATAAGGATATTGGATATGCTTGTATAATTATTAATATATACCTAAAACCAATCAAAAGTTTAGTCTTAGTCAAAGAAAGCTGACAAAAAAGTGAAGGCATTTTTAGTTTTATGCATAATTAAATGTTTGCAAGTGTTTTCTTTATTAAATCCAGTGTTGGCAACGCAATGCGATTAGACTTAGAAATTCCCCCAGACTCCCCAAAAAAAAAGAAGCAAAGAAATAAATGTTATCAAAGTTGGGCGATCAATTGCTTGTGTAGAGCACTCAACAGACCACCAAAGAGCAACAGCTTCCGTTACTTATTTGTTGTGTTGGGTGAAACCACCACTCCCCCCGCAGCCACCCCCCCACCCCCCTTTTCCAGCACTCAGCACACTGCCACACTTCAGTTGACTGTGCCACAGTGGAACGCCGCAGCTCATTAATCAATTTGATTACGAGCAATGAGCTTTTAGAGTTTTATTTTTCTTCTCTTTTTCTTTCTTCGTTTTTTCTTTGTGCTGTTACTTTTGAGTCGCACACGCCCCTGGCCCCCCCGCCTTTTGCCTTGCAACACGCATAATTGTTTAATTTATGGTTATTTATTTGTTTGACTCAGTTTCAAAATACTACGGATTTTGGCTGTGTGTCCGTAAATTGTTTTCAAAACAATTCTCGAACAGACGAATATGAAAACAAATTTCTTTATGATAAGCCGCACAGTTTTGTCAAGGGGGGGCCTGAGGGTGCTTCCCGCTTACAGCTTGCAGCTTCCAGTGTTGCCACAATAGTTTAAACAATTTCGCCATACGGCAACGTCTGTCAATATTTTAATAGCTTATCTCGCATTCAAATGAATTGGGAGCGGGTTTGTTTTCGTTGCTTGCTTGTTGTTTGTGTTCAGCTGGCGTATTAAATGATTAATTGCAAGCGAGTGTGAGAGACAGAAAGTGACAGAGAGAAAGAGAGAGAGACAGAGAGAGAGAGCGACAGAAGTGCAAATAAATCAACGAAAACTATTTATTAATAAATTAGTATATGCACAAAATCGCAATTATATATTAAAACGTCGACCTACATACTGCGTGTACACTGTACACTGTACACACACACACAATGTACACACACACACACAATGTACACACACACACACTCCGTTGCAGTTGTGCACACACTGGTTAACGCCGAGCGCAAACTTATTTGCACAGCTGTCAAAGCTTGACCTCAATTTGAGCATCGAGTGCAGCTTTTGTCTCCCTCTCCCGCTCTCCCTCTCCCCCTCTCCCCCTCTCTCCCACTTACTTCCTCATCATAAAATGTTTCCAATGCATTTGAGTGATTTATGCGAGTGTTCGTGTGTGTTTATCTTTGTGTTTGGGTGTGTGTGTGTTTGACAGGTGCGAAGCAAAATTCATTTATGTTTTTCATAGAGCCCAAAAATGTTTTCAGCATCGCCAAAATAAATACAAATAAATAGCAAATTAAAATAACTGTCAGTTTATCTTTGATGGCAAGCATTTTTTTTACTTTTTGTTTTTGTGGTTTAAGCATTTGCAGCAAAGTCAAATTAAATCTGAGCAAAAGTTTCTCTTCTTCGTGCTATTTTTATTACAGTTAAAAAATGCTAAAAACGTTCGCTTCCTCTTCTTCTTCCTGTTTTTGTTGTTGTTTTTGTTGAGGAGGCACATTTTTTCCTTAGGTTTTGACCTTAATTTGGTTGATTGCCAAAAGAAGAGTAAGAAGAAGAAGAGCGCCCACTCAATTGTAGCCATCTTAAAAATGCGAAGAACACAGCACACACACACATACACACACACACACAAACACGTTTAAAAGGTTAACAGCGGCGTGGGCTTTTGTTTGCTATTCGTTAGGCATATTTACCGAAATTTTGTGCTCTTTCTTCCACTTCGTGTTTTTTTTTTTGTTTTCTTCTTTTTTTTCAGCCTGTTGTTGTTTCCTTTTCTGTTTGTTTGTTGGCATGCAAAATGGCTTTGTGTTTGAGTTGCGTCGTGATTTGCATCGTCTTCAACTTTTTTTTACTTTTACTTTTCACTCCACTCTTAAGTAATTTCAACTCATGCTCTTCTCTCTATTTATCTCCCTCTTGCAGATTTTGGATGCCAGCCTGTACAGCAGCCAATCACTGGCCACCTCAGCAATGATTGCGGTTTTCTCCCTGCTCCTCGTGCTCATTGTGCTCATCTCTTCGCTGTTTGTCTGGAAGTAAGTACACATATACATATATATATATATATACAAGAAGCATATGCTTAGTATGGCTGTGTGAAGAGTGCTGCTAGAGCTGTGTCTCTAATTAAGTGCAGCTATATTGTTTGCACTTCTCTGCTGCATAAGCTTCAACTGGTCTGATCATTGGCTTGTGGTTGCTGAACTAACTGAAGAGAAAGCTACTGCTTCGCCATTGGCAACATGTTGCTTGTATGGTATTCTATTCTATCAAAATTTGCCATACAATTATTATCGCATATTTGTGTGAATTTTATTTTATATTATTTCTAATATTTGAACTTAACATGCATAAATAAACGTTGCGCAATAAATCGAGTTAAGTGTTGGGCAGCCAAATATTTAGCGTCGCATGAAACAAATGCGCAGCCAAATAAACATTATAAGCTATGCATATGCATTTATAACTGTGAAAACTCATTTGCTAAAGTCCCGCAACAAGAATACAACAGCAACAACAAAAACAAAAATAACGGAAACGCAAACGAAAATTAATGTAGTCTACTTTCCAGCGCTGACCTAAATGCATCCATGTGTGTGTGTGGGAGGGTGTGTCTGCGTGTGTGTGTTTGTTTGTTTGCAGTCTTAAAACCAAATCTAAATTAAATTGAAATTTTAAATACACAAGGCAAAAAAAAACCCCGTGAGAAATGGCCGACACACAAGCACACACACACACACACTAAGCAAACACAGTTACATCAAGAGGAGCAAAAAAATAAAATAGTTTACTTTCTACACTAAAAAAAGAGCAAAGCAAAACCAAAAAAAAACAACAGAAAAAAAGGACTTGTCAGATTGCAAACCAAATGAAATCTGCGGCAGAAATAACCACACTAAAGGCAAGCAAAAAAATACAAAGTGCATACAACAACAACAACAACAACTCAGCGCTGCCTGGCTGTAGTTTACACACACATATATACGGGTGCACATGTGTTAGTGCAATGTGCTTGGGAGCCGCCAAAGATTTTTGCACGTACAGCAAATGTCCGACATTAAAGGGAGAGAGAGAAAGAGAGAGGGAGAGGCCCAACTCCTTGCTGCTCGCTTTAAAAAAGTTTCTTTGCCTTTTTTTGTTTGACTGTATGTGTTTTAATGGGTTAACCAAATTTGACTCTTTTTTTGCTGCACTTGAGTTGTAGCTAAACATTTATTTAATTTAATTAGTGTGTGTGAGCAAAAGTTTACTGCGCAGCTTAAGAGCTTTAGAGAGTGGGGGGACCGGTTCAGGGAAATAAACAAAGGGATATTTTAAGCGCAGGCGATCTTCTAGGCAAAGATTTAATTTCCCTGCAGCTTCTTACATTCAGTTTACCAAAAGTCCTTTGACTCTTACCTCTTTAAGCTTGCGCTCTTTTTTCTACTCTTTGCTAGCGCTCATTAACATCAACAAGTGTTGAAGTAACAACAACAACAATGTTGTGCATCGATTTTGCTATAAGCCCAAAAAGTTGCCACTGAAATTGAGTCGAGGGTCATTGGTTAAGGGAGGGTGTGGGTGGGGGCTGGCTGGAGCTGAAGCGCTACAAGCGATTTTCATACATATTCATTAAAGTTTGCTGACCGCACGAACGCACAGACCGGAAGGGAGCGAGACAGAGAGAGATATAGAGCCAGAGAAAGAGAGAGAGAGAGGGAGAGAGCAACCCAAAAGAAACACACACTAAAACCAATTTTGTTGCTGTTGTTGCTGTTGTGCTTCATCATTTCTGAGGTTATGGCCATGACCAGAACACACACACACACACACACACACGCACCCACACACACACAGAGAGAGCATCTTTATTACAAACGCACACACGGAAAGCAGAAAGCTGCCGCTTTAAGTGTTGCCTCAAAAACTTGCTCCATTTGCTATCTGCATGTGCGTGTGTTGTATCTGTGTGTGTGATGTATCTGTGTGTGTGTGTGCGTATCTGTGTGTGTGTGCGTATAAATGACTATGAATGTCCAACGCAAGAAAAAAGGAAAGCCAGGCAAAAAAAAGGAAAAAAATGTGGGGCAACAAAAACAACAGCAACAACTTGAGTCTAGCGCCATTTTTGTGGCATTTATGATGTGGCACATTATTTTTGCCTTTATGGGCGCCAACAACAACAACGACAAATAAATATGAATATGAATATGAATGTGAATGTGAATAGCCCATACATATACATATCTATATTCATATTGTATTTGTGTGTGTCTGTGTGTGTGTGTGTTTTAGCTTATCGTGTTGCGTGCAACATAGAAAAGCTATAAATAAAATAGCAACTAATTTTATTTATTTTTGCGTTTTTTTCTTGTGCCTTTGATTTTTGCTTTATTTCCCTTCATTTTTTGTTGTTGTTTCTGGGGTCTCGGCTATATAATAGAAATAAAATAATCGTAGTGTCAACACATAAAAGCGGAAGTTGTTGAGGGGCGTGAAAAATACAAAAAATAATGCGAAATGGATAATGGAATAATGGGAATGTTAATAGTTCCCCACTGCCCCTGGCCAAGTTGTTTATTGCAGTGTTTTTTTTTTGTTTGTGTAGCAGGAGTAATAGTGTTGCAAAACGAGCGATTTTTCATATTTAAATGTTCTGGATTCTTGCGAAGAATTTAAAATAGATTAACTTTTAACCGGATAACAAATCGGACCATGATATATATGAGTATATATATATATAATATGCAAAATTGTGAATGTAGACAACCTTTTAGCTGATTAATCTTTCTCTGATGGGTTTTCTTTGAATATAAATCTGCTCATTTTAAATTGAATTACTAAGGATACACCGTGTCCTTTAAATACTCTAACCTTTCACTAACTTTAAACTGAATAATAGAGTATACTTTTTCTCATTATCTTATGCACTCAATCGATATATTTAAGCCGGTTTATCATTAACATAATGCATCCACATAAATCTCTCCTTTAAATTTAAATCCTTAAACATTTTTCCCCTGACTGTTACCACTCTTGCCACAAATTGCTGTTCTTTTTTTTAAACACTTAAATAACTGCAATACCAAAACCATTTAGCATTTTTTTTTATTGTTATTTCGTTTTTTTTGCACTCACTTTAATTTTTCATTGTGTTTGCCATAATTGGCATTTATTATGAGTCCGTGGAGTCGCCTGTTCATAATTACCTTAATTATTTTAATAATGCCGCCAGAGTGTTGAAATCTCACACCTGCGACGCCCTGCCCCCAGCCCACCACCCCCCGTTCCAGCCCTGCCACTCTATGCCTACTATCAACCAGCTTTTTGCAAATGTTTGCACATTGAACTTCATTAATTGCATAAAATGCGAGAGTTGCCACCCCACAAAAAAGAGTGTGTGCAACATGTGCAAATCTGAAGCGGTTGTCGTGCAAATTGTTAACATTGTCGCCAGTTAATAATATTTCAATAAACTGGCTCAACTTTATGCAAATAATTGCCTATGAAAAGTGGAATTGAAATTAAAACGTTTTCGACAACTTTTTTCACATATTGAGGCAGATTAAAGTTAAAGGGGGGCGCCACTTGCTGAAGCGCTCATGCATATTAAATAGAGATGGGCGCTGGCAACCCTGGCAACCCACAAAAGTTTCCTGTGCGTGTGTGTGAGTGTGTGTGTGTGGGAGCTGTTAATCTTGACTGCTAAATAAATAAAATCAGTTTCATCTGCTCGCAATTTCATTTAGCCGTTTCCGGTACGTATGACAACCCTGGCTGGCACAGGAGTGTGCAACAAGGAAGCCCAATTTGCGCTTTATTATTATTATGAGCGGCATCTACTTAAGCAACTTCTGCTCTTAGGCCTTGCCGCAAAACTCATTTTGTACTTATTGCCTTCTGCGGCAGGGTTGCCCTGGCAATTTTTAATCAAGTGCAGACCCTTAAGAATATATGATTAAGTAAATACGGGGAGCGACAAGGGACGAGGCGGAGTGTCATTAAAACAGATGATATTTTTGGAAAGTAATTTGGGTGATTTCATTTTTTAACTGCCATGCTTTAAATATCTTGTGGCTTGTGGCAGTTGCCACATATATAGACTATATAAATACATATCGAACTGGAATCAGACAATTCGAATTGATGCAAGCCATGAAAATCAATTGGGATCATTTGCATATCAAAGTCTCAAAGACTGAAAGTTGTTGTTCTTTTCTAGGATTTACTCAGCCCTTTGTTTGCTGGACGTGCAACGCAGTTCATAAATAAACGATACAGCCAAGGAGAATACCGTTAGACTCCAGTCAGAGGCAGCTTCAGTTGCCAGTTCAACTTCAACATTAAGTTTAGCTCAATTTTTCACCCTCACGTGCACAATTGGATTGTTGTCTTGGCCAACACATTTTATTGTAAATTGCTTATGCCAAAAGCGGCAACCCTTGATGTTGCCCCAAAGGTATGCTCTCGCTGTGCAGAGGGAGGGGGTGGGGCACAGCTACCCTTTTATATTGAGCTCTGCTTTCTTTGGAGTTTTTCTTTTACGCGCTGGCCAAATTGTACGACACTCTTGGGACTCGCCGTCCATTTATGCTTAGAAATCAAACATGCTGCTTAAGGGGTGAAGCACCCCATGCCACAAACACACACACACACACACACACACAGAAGCATTTAAATTTGCACGCGTTGATTCCATTTTTACGCCTCGTAAGTGAAATGAAATGAAATAAGTACAACTCAAAGTTAAAGTCAGTTTGTGTTGGGTTTGCTCCTTTTTGTTTTACTGTATTCTCACATTTTTTGTGCTTGTGGCTCGTGCTTGGCTTGTGCGCCATCTTGTGGCATGCCACATTATTTAATTTACTTTTAAGAATATTTTACAAGGCACGCAGACAGCCTGACAGTCCTTGCCTCCTAAGCAAAGGCAAACAGGCAAGCTGCCACACAGAATGCCACACATTATGCTCTCCTCGAGCGTGGAGACTCTAAGCTTTCACTTGCGACTTGAACTTGCAACACAGCTCACAGCTTGACGTGTATTTTAATCTGTTGCTATTCATATTCCTCTTTATCTTAGTTTCGTTAACGCTTTACTGACTCAATTCTAAAGTTTGCTTTAGCTTTGTCGAAAGAATTTCATTTATTTGCAACTTCATTTTGCGTCACATTCGTAAACGCTTTGCTGACAGTATTCGCACCTTTCTTCTTTTACTCTCTTGCGAGCTTTTCCATTTTACAGTTTCCTTTTACTCTCCCGAGCGCATCTCAAACTGTGCCATTCCTCTTTCCATCACATTCGTTAACGCTTTGCTGGCTTTTATTTTTGTTACTTATACACTTTTGTTCGTTCCTTTTTGCAAACATAATCGTAAGCGTATTTAAGCTACGTTTAGTTGTCAGTCAACTAATCAACTATTACCTATACACAATTTTCTCTCTTAGTCTAGTTTTCTCTCACTCTCTCTCCTCTCTTTTGCTGTGCATTCTTAAAGGTTTAAACTATTCTAATGCTTAATTTTCCCCGAGCATAAATAATTTTGACAACTTCATCAAAGTTTGCACTACGAAAGCGTATTCAAACTTTGCTGCTCTCCCGAAAGTAGGCTAGCATTTTTAATAAGTATATATGTATTTATGTATATATGTACATACAGTGACTCTAAGCTTATTTAAAGCAGTGCCAAAGAAAAACAGGAATTGCCTGCCATAAAGTAACCATTCAATATTTTTCAAAAATTCCAAAGACCGATGGTAGGTATATATATTAACCACCAAAATTAATATATGACCCCAATACACTGGGGTTTCCCCACCTGCTAGGTAGGATTATGTAAAAAGTGGCCTATTTTTAGGGAAAATTTTATTTGTACCTGGTACATTGTGGACACCTGGGTGCCATAAAACCCGGATTTAGTACCAAAAGTTGAGTATTTTCGGTATAAATACATCAATACTTCGTAGTCAGTTTAGTTTTATCCTGCATCTCGGGTGCAATAAGCCAACAAGGACTATGGACAATCAGACTACCATTGAACTACGAAAACTCATCCTGGATCGCCACAAAAACGGATATTCACATCGCCAAATAGCTGAAATGATCAATTTGAGCAACTCAACTGTGTATAACATCATTCGGCGCTTCGTCGACGCAAATCGGATTGTGGGCAAGGGCAGAAAGTCACCAAATTGGATTTTCCCCGAAGAGGAGGAGCGAAGGATCATCAGGAAAATAAGGGGAAATCCCAAGCTATCGGCTCCAAAAGTGGCTCAACAGGTGCAGGATGAAATGGGGAAAAAGTGCTGTGTGGAAACTGTGCCCAGATTTCTGCGCAATCTTGACTTAAATGCCCGAGTACCGCGAAAAAAGCCCTTTATAAGCGCGAAAAATAAAGGGACTTCGATGACGTTCGTCAAAAACCACTTGGACAAGGATTTGGAGTTCTGGAACATAGTCATAATTGGAGATGAGTCCAAATTCACCATTTTTGACTCGGACGGGCGGAATTATGTGTGGCGACAGTCCAATACTGACCTGAATCCCAAACACGTAAAGGAAACAGTCAAGCATGGTGGAGGAAGTGACATTTCATGGGTATGTATCTCGTCAGCCGGATTCGGGAACTTTGTGATTTTTGTAACAACAATGGACAAGAATGTGTACCTCAACATACTAAACGAAAATTTACTCTAAAGTGCCGAGAAGCTAGGAATCCGACGTACTTTCCGTTTCTACCAGGACAACGATCCCAAGAATAAGGCCAAGATAGTACAGTCCTGGCTCACGAGGAACTGCCCCCACATGATAATTCCACCTGCCCAGTCTCCAGATTTAAATGTTATTGAGAATTTGTGGGCTGTGCTGGAAAATAACATCCGGAAGCACAGCATATCCAGCAAAGAAGACCTCAAAAATGCTTTGCGGGAAGAGTGGAGCAAAATCAGCTCAGAAACTACAAGGAAGCTGGTATCTTCGATGAATAATAGGTTAAGGGAAGTAGTTAAAGCTAAAGGATATAATACTAAGTATTAACATCCTTATTTAAGTTAATATACGCCAAATATATTATTTTATTTATACTGATCAAAATGAAGCGAGCTCCGAAAAGTAGGCAACGTTTTTACATAATCCTACCTAGCAGGTGGGGAAACCCCAGTGTATTGGGGTCATATATTAATTTTGGTGGTTAATACATGTACCTACCATCGGTCTTTGGAATTTTTGAAAAATATTGAATGGTTACTTTATGGCAGGCAATTCCTGTTTTTCTTTGGCACTGCTTTAAATAAGCTTAGAGTCACTGTATATGTATATATCTGCGACAGTTAGCTTTCGCTTTTGTTTAGAGTTGGGGGTTTGTAGAGGGGGCTGGTTGCGGTAGTTGGGCTTGTCGGGTTTTTGTGCATGCGAGTTTTTACGAGCGACTTCCGTTTGACATCGTGCAACATGTTTACCTACAAGACATTACAAGGCTGACAGCCCTAGCTGCCACTTTCCCCCCACCACTTGCCCCTTGGCTCAGCCCACAACTCATACATTTTGTATACTTGGCCCTCGGGGCATGCTACTCGACGTGGCGTCAATTTAATTCCACATTTTTCATTATGCTTATGCAGAGCACTCGGCGAACTCGGCAAACTGGCGAATCTTACAGTTTGCCATATGCCAGCATCTCTAATGTGGGTGTGAGGGGGGTGGGTTGATGTTAGCTGGTGTTGTCTTTTTGCCATGGGCAACACTTAATTATGTTCATTATTTTCATGGCACGCGGTTTGCCTCCCAGATCCAACAACAACAACAACAGCAAAAATGCTATCGACTTGTTTTGACATCCTTCCTGTCTAGTTGCCTGCTTCGTCCTTGTCCTTGTGTGCTTAGCTCCTGTTTCTTCCTGTGCGTCTTCAGCTGCTGCTGCTGAAGCTTTTAGCTGGCTGCTTATTTAAATTGAATTTTATGTGGCACACTTTTTGGTCGCATTTTTGTGTGTTTTGCGTTTTTTGCTTTTGTTTTTGTTTTTGTTTTTGCTTTTGTTTTTGCTGTTGTCGCATTCTTTATTAATCACAACAACTCTGCTTAAATGAAATATTTGCCGCTGCTTTGGCTTGGCGCGTGTTTTTACCTGCACATTTATCATTGGCTATAGACACGCCCCACCTCCCGCCCCCAAGCCTCGTGCTCTGTCTGCGCCCAGCATTATTGCAGCCATTACAAATCGATTTATCTCTTCTTCTTCTTTCCTGCTTTCGTCTCCTTCTTCGCCCTCTTCTTCTTCTTAGTCGTCGTCGGCTGACCGAAAACTGATGGGTCTCAATTAAGCGAGCGATGCTCGAACAAAGTCATCAACATCGTCATCATCATTGCTCTCTTCTGCCTAGCGTCCCCCCGCCTCCCGCCCACACATCTCTGTCTATCTCTTTTTAAGCTACTAGCCCAATTAAAATCAAATGAGCTCTTGCTCCCTCACTCAGTCTCTGGGTCTGGCTCGCTCTTATTTATGGCACAGCTTTAACAGCGCTCTTTAAGCTTGCTCGCCCACTCACTCGCTCTTTGCAGCTTATTAATTTATATACTTTTTCTTTTGTAAGTCGCGTCCTTAAGCTGCTTTACGTGGGGGGGGGGATCCAAACTCAGCCTTGGTCAGCACCTCTCTCTTAAATTTCCTGCCTGCACTCAACTGCGGCGCTTTTTCGTTCGCTTTAAGCCGTAAAAGCTTTAAGCTTATGCTCTTTAGTTAGTCTGCTCATTGATCTCTTCGCGCTCTTTCCACATAAGTTCACACAGCCTCAGCAACTCTTTAAGCTTAAGCGCTTTTAACTCGCTCTTACTAATCAGAAATTGTCTCTTGCTTTTTTTTTATTTACAGAAATAAGCGAAAGGTGCAGAATCTGCTGCCGTGCAAGACGCCGACACGTGGCGCGCTCAGTGGTGCTCTGCCATTGGGAGGCGGCGGCGGCGGGGGAGGTGGCGGTGGCACGCACAGTGGGCAGCATCATCATCATCACGCCATGTACGAGGATCCCGATGCACATTTGGGTCACCACCGGCCGCTGGTGATGCGTCATCATCAGTATCAGCATCCGCATCATCAGCATCCGCATCACCATCATCATCATCATCACTATCAGCAGCATCCGCATGCAGAGGTTAGTATTTACCCCCTTCCTTACTCTTTACCCTTTGCTCCCCATCCCTTATTCCCACTGCTTCTCACGTCGCTCTCTCTTTCCTTTGTTTGTTTGTCACAATTGTTTAATTGTTCTGCAGGATCTTTTTTCTTATGTCGTCTTTTCGGCAAATTGTTGTCGGGTGTTTTTTGTTTAGCAGCTAACATTACGACAATTCCTGTCAAAACATTGCACTGTCATTGTCAACCTGTCACACACACACACGCACACACACGCACACACACATCAAGGACGATTCAATTGTCAAAATTGTGTAAAATGAAACCGCATTTCCTTAATGCCTGTTTTCGTCCTGCTCACCATTCATTCACTCACTCATTCATTCACTCATTCCCTTCCCCACTTATTCGCTTAATGCTTTATGCCTTCAGAACGCCTCGATTTACACTTGAACTTGACAGCCACACACATATCGAATTCTTATATTCCTACAGTGTGCACTCGCTAAAATGAACACTGCCCTAAATGTGAAATCTTTGATTTAATTTGAAAAAAGTATGCACAAATTTCGAATATTAAATGAATAAATATAATTTTCATTTTGAATATGAAATGTTTCCACGCATTCTTTTTATTGAGCGCACACTGTACTCCCACAGACATAATAGCTATATATATATCTTTATATATGACACACGATATATATCTTATGCATTATCTTTTCTGCCCCTTGGCTTAATTTGTGCGCCTTTTGTGCCATTTTTACGACTCTCGACGCCTTTTTGCTTCATTTTTTCTCCGCTTTTTCTTTTGGCTTGTTTTGTTTCGTTTTGCTTCAGCTTCTTCCTGTCCCTTTTGGGCCTTTTCCTGCTTGCTTTCGCATCATCATATTTCTTGATGGCGCTTTATGGTCCATTTTCCTTAGTCCTGTGTGTGTGCTAAAAGTGAAGTGTGTGTTTATTTGATTGTCTGATAAACAGCTCCTTTAGGCCATCACACTCCTCCTTGACACAAATCTCGAAACCAGCTGGAAGCGCACTTAACAATTATGCATTGCATTTCCCCACTCTCTCTCTCTCTATCTTCCTCCCACTCTTCTTTGAGGTATCCTTACATAATCCTTCCTCCCACAATTAATTCGCATTTCAATTTAAAACCTTTTTTTCCACGTGCTTTTTTCGCTTGCGTTTTTTATTTCTTTGTTGCCCGCTTTAAGTGTTACTTTCACTTTGTGTGTCCTGCTTCGTCCTGTCTAGTCCTGCCTGCTCCTGTTTGCATTTGCGTTCGCTTTCTGCTTATTTATTATTCATTTCCTGCAGCATTTCTTTTTTGTCCTTGGCCTTTTGTCGGCTTTGCGCTGTTTCAACAACTGCTTATGGTTTTTGCCGCTGCACTCACCAGCAGATACCCTGTAATCCCCCTCTTATACCCTCTTGAATCAAGTTGAGTATATGCACTTTTTAAATGCCATTTGCGCTGCATACCCTGTAAAAGCAGGTAGTTGGGTGCTTTTGTTTTTCCTTAGATTTGGCTACTTAATACCCTGTAATTAAAATTGACTACACTTGCCACAGGGTATCCCTGAATTGTAACTATCCTTCAGCTGTTTTTACTCACACTATTCTTCTAATAAAACGTTTTGCACATCTCACTAACTCTCTCTCTCTCGCTCTCTCTATTCCCGTCTCTCTCTCATTTAGCTGCTGCAGGGGAAGAGCATACATTATCCGAGTGGTTTTCCGATGACGCGTTCGCCACCGTTTCTGGTCAGCTCGTCACCGGGACCCGATCCGTATCGCTCCAATGACAATGTGTACGAGGAACTCGGACCTGGACGCGTGGATTCCGATGGTGAATCGGAGCCACCGCTACATTCGGACGATGACTTCGCCGAGGATGAGTTGTCGCTGCCCGGCGAGTGCAGTTTCCACAAGGATCTGGCAAACCCGACAGTTGCTGTGTCGGCTGCCACAGCCAGAGCTGCCGCAGTTGGCGGCAGCAGTGTGGCTGCCGTTGTGGCAACAACGGGCACAATTGTAGCGCCACCGCAGGAGCGGCACAGCGTGCTCAGCTCGGGCTCCTCAACGGCACAGGACGCGTCCACGGCGAGCGCCTCGACGGCGAGCAGCAACAACAATACCAATAATAATAATGCCAATAACAATAATAATAGTAATAATAACAGTAACGAGCTGGCTGCCGCATTGGCTGCCAGCAATCCCAGCCAATCCCAGTTGCGACGCACGCCGCGCAGTCGCCAGCAGCAGCATCAGCAGCAGCAGAGCAGTTCGACGTCTGAAATTGCGGATCTGGCGCCGTTGTACGACAATCGGAGCAATTTGATGTCGCTGGGCAACTATTTGGCCCGCTCGACGGCGCCACAGTTCTACAACACGCTGGAGCACGAAGTGGAGCGGCGAAATCGGATCAATGCGCAGCTGAGCCAGGCGGCGTCGGGGGTTGGGCCGCAAGTGGCGCCGCCTCTGCCGCCGCTCTCGACGATATACAGGGAGCGCATTCGGTATCCGAGCGTGCAACAGTATGCGCCCAATAGCGTGAACGGTCTGCTGGCGGCCACGATGCGTGCGCGGACCCAGCCGCGTCTCATCGATCGCCGTCTGGCGGCGCATCAGCATCAGCATCATCGGATTCATGCGGCGCCAATGCTGCCGGCGGAGCCCGCTTACGGCTATGCGGAGCCGCTGTACAATGCCAACTACTATTATGATAGTGCGACGGGGGCGGGTGCAGTGCGTCCGTATGCCACAACGCTGGACTACAGGCAGCAGCAGCAGCAGGCGGCGCCGTATGGCGACTCCAGCTTTGGCTCCGACTCCGGCTACAGTCATCATACGCCGGCCAGCTCGATTGGTCGCCAGGACTATGAGCTGACAACGCCGTTGGATGCCGCGCAACAGAAAGTGCTACTGCAACAGCAACAGCAGCCGAAGCAGCAGCAGCCAGCCGCCAGCAAGTTGAGCGCAGCTTTAAGCTTTGGCTGGCATCGCGGCAGAAAAGCTGCAACGCCCGCCGTTACTGCCATCATTTCCCCCATTGCGCCCAGCAGCAGCAGCAGCGGCAGCACCGATGTGGCAGCAATGAGCAGTCCCAATCTGAACAACAACAACAGCAGCGCCTGCTCCACGATCCACTCGCAGCTGGATAATAATAATGCGTCCGGTTTGTCGCCAGCGTAAGCAACTCTTTGTAAATATTTGGGGAGCTTTCGTCCGGCTGAAAGCTCGCTCTCGCCTAAGCTTAATCTTAAGCTTAAGCTGTACAGCTAGTTTGTAAGCTCGTATTCGTATTCTCAGTGTACAGTGAACGCTCGCTAATTGCCACAACACTCACTAAATTTCTCAAATTCTAACTCGAAAATTGATGCTTGAAGTCAAGTTGTTGCATTTAGCGAGTGGCAACTGTACGCAAGTGTAGTACAAGTCTCTCTCCGCTGCGTGTACATCGTAAAAGCAATAGACATATGTTATAGATATGCTACAGTTACATTAACTCGCCCCTCGTCCTATGTGAGGGGGCTGCCATAAGTAAAGAGTCAGCTTAACTTTAGAACGCAAAGAACTTATAGCGCCTAAGTGTTTTTCCAATGTGATTGCCAAATTCTACAATATAATATTAAACGAAATCGAAATCGAAATCGAAAACGATAACGATAACAAATACAAATTAATTTATAACGTAAATTATGCAAAAACTTATTTTAAGTGTCCAACCTAATGAAATGTGTACTTTTTAATGATTTTTTACTTTTGTTTGTTATTTTAGTTCTTAAGCAAATGAACAAAACAAAAAAAAAAAGACGAAAATTAAAAAAAAAAAATATATAAAAGAAAGTATTCAAAAAATCTAAAACGAAAATTGGCTTTTTGATTTTGAGTTGTGCCGTAATTTGAACTTGAGTTGAGCAACACAATACAGGGTGCCACAGCAATCCTCAGCTGGGCTTGCGTTTTTTTTTTCATCTTTTTATGATTGCACTTTTTTATTTTTTATTTCAGTGTTTTTGAATTAAGTTTTTTCTGCATGTATGTTCTTCAAAATTTCCCCCAAGACATAAATAAATATTTATGCTGCATAACATTTGCAGATAACAGCAGTAAGAACGTGTTATCGAAATGTTATCGATAAATATCGTTTTAGATAGTTTAATCTTTGCAGCAGCTAAAAAGAGTGCTAAAATCCTGTTGTAAAGCGAAAATTAAGATTTTTTTTTAGCATTTGCGCTGATTTCAACATTTCCAAATATTTTTCACCTTTTCATTTGTGTTAGCTAAGAAAATGCATTTATCTAACGTAGCCTTTGCCCCAAATTGAAAGGCTCTCATAAGACTGTTTACATATATATTACCACAATTGAGAAATTGTACTAAATACCAAACATATTTTACGTATTGCCAACAAATAAGTAAAACAATGAATTGTTTAATAATTGATAGCCCTTAAGCTAGTTGATAAAGCTTGTAAACTATGTGAAACTAAGCACCCATTAGGTATATCGAGTGAACCCGCAGAGAACTACAAAAGTGAGGGGCTACCCCATATGTTAATGGCCCCCCCAATTTGAAACACTTGCCAGGTTGTATCTGTACTGTAAATAGCCGGCGACTTAGGCCCAGATATCATTCAATAGGATATCTGAAGAAAAACCCGACCCGCTCTCCTCTTCCCCCCCTCTACCCACACATTATTAGATTAAAGACAGATGCTAAGGAAGTGTACGATGCGAATGTAACAATTTTCATATACATACTATGAGCACAATGCAATGTATCCTATAATTAGTAGTGTAAACATATTAATACGACTAACTAGAGATTGAGCCCAAGTAATTATGCTGTATATAGAATTATAGCCCGATAAAACTAAGCGTTAACATTGGTAGCATTTAGCATAGCCATTCCTCCTCTTCCCTTGCTTCCCTCCTCTCCCCTCTCATAGTATATGCTTTTGTAACAGTTCAAGTTGTTGTGATTATTGGATATATACCATAAATATACCATAAACTTTTCCCATATTGACATATTGAGAATTATGCAGAAGCACAATCATTGAACGAATGACAAAGCAGCTAATTTGGAGCAGCTAGACAACCCTATAATATCTAAACTTAGAATTAATAATAGACGCGTATTTTTCCGACTTTGTGACTCTTTTCATTTTCCATTTCAGCTTAAGCAAATTTGCCAATTTTTTATCATTTTCATTCGTTTTGAATATTACATATCAATTTTTGGGAGCGTAGTTCGAGTCCCACACTTATGTAATATAGCACACCTGGTTTCCGATACTATCAATATCAGTACAAAAACAAAAAGAACGAAAAACAAATGAAAAATGAGACAGAATTAAACTATCATTCAAGACTTCAAGAACTCGAACGAAGACATCATTTTTATCAAAATTTCCTGTATATATGACAAGTCAATAATAACTCGTAAAGCAAATTGCTGTAGTTCTTCCAAAAATAAAAACTTAAAGAAACAAAAAACACTATTGTTAATCGATAACATTTTAGTCACTTGTGTTAAACTAAAAAAAAAGAAAAAATAGATGCTAATTGTATATAAAGTATTGTTTTCCGTTGGTTTCCTTTTGTGTAAGAACTTTGACAGCATATCATCCTTGGGTCTAAGCCAGATCCTCAGTATACAGAAACTAATTTTTGTATAACCCAAAATGTTTGGAGGCTCTTTAATCTATTTTAACTGCAAAACGATTTAATCGAATTTATAATGTTAAACGCCAGTTAATCGTACATTTATATCAATTAAATTAAATGATTAGCAATTATGCAAAAATTCAAGAAAAAAACAAAAACCAAAAAACCAAAAACCAAAAAACCAAAAACTAAAAAAATTAGTTAGTTTATACATTTTTTGTAAAAGCAATTAACAATTAGTTCTTCTCTCTATAAGCAGATATGGATAATAATTAAAATCGAATTATGAATACAGAAGCAAAGTGTTTAACTATTCCGCAACCAGAACGGAAGCTTGCATCACAAACTGTGAGATGATACGCTCAATGCGAACAGATGCCACATGCCGCATGCCGCATGGCTGCTTGAGACGCTGGCGGAAGAGCAGCATGCCAAGAGGCGTAAATCTGCAGCAAATTAAATATGCGCGCGTGTGTGCGAGAAACTGTGTGTGTGTGGGTGTGTGTGTGGGGGGGGGGGGGGGGGGGGAAGAGCATGCAGTTAATGTGCTTATTTTAAAATTTAAATTGGCTTGCGCAATGCGCACTTGAGCGGACGAAGGAAGAGCGAGGAGAGAGCGGGGCATAAGAATAAATCAAGCAATGCTCAGTTACTGTGCGCACGTATGTGTGTGCGTGTGTGTGGGTGAGTGTGTGTTTGTGTGTGTGGGTGTTTTGCTTGCAAGGCTGCCTTTTAATAGAAAGTTTACATTGCGCCTCACCCTTTGCGTTGTGTTTTCCTCTTTTATGGTTTTTTTTTTCTGGTACTTTTTGCATAAAGCGCTCAGAGTGTAATTAACAGTTACTTGCAGCAAGAGAAATACTTGCATTAAGATAAACAACTTAATTATTTTCAAGGAGTGTGTGCGTGTGTATACATGTGTGTGTGTGTGTGTGTGTGTCTGCCGCGTTCGCACTTTGCTGCGGTTGCCTGCCGGAAAAATAGCTCTGATTTCAGATACATTTGAGCATGTTGCAGTTGCAGCCAATCCCAACTCCTTTGTGAGAGCTGTAATAAATGCATCAAAGCTTGTTGCGTAATTAAAGGCATGAGTGTGTGTGCGTGTGATATCACGCGTGCCAATTAGCACACAATTTCTTCCTGCTCAGCACAAAAACATGTGTGCCCCTAAAGGAATGCCCCAATTTTTGTGTTGGTTGAAGCAACCTAATTTATATCGATGCGAGTTAAGGATCCTAAGATAAGCATACAATCCTTGAATGCAGTTCGATAGAGTTGATCCTAGCAATTAATGCACTATTTCCTGCGAAAATCTGTTGGGATTTGGCCGAGTTAAATCTACTTTCACTGACTTGCTCTCTTAAGCCATAGCTCCGTTATATCCGTAAGCAACTGAAAAGGATACATATTTTTTAACTCGCATTGGAAATATTCATCGATTAGAGGCATGGCAATTTCTAGCACAATTATGATGATTTTTGAGCCCCATTTACTAACTACCCTAAGGACATCCAAATGGCCCCTGTAGTTAACTATAAAACAAGGATTTTATGATTTCGACTTATATATTTTTGCACTGCAAGGTAAGTGTTTACAACTTTTCTTAGATGATTGCGATTTTAATGCAGGATGTGCTCAAGAAGTCTGTAAAGATTTGGCTAACTTTGAGTTACTTTCTTCTAAAACGCAAATAAAATTTGCATTTGCTTTAAAACTATTTTGCATAGATTTTAATGTTCACCCTAAGAATATGCTTGAAAATCCTCCGAAAAGGTTACATTATTTGTTTTATTGCTTGGCCTAAAAGTATGTTATTAAATTTTGTTTAGTTTCCAGTATGTGACATTTTATTCAGCCTGAAAGTATGCAGTGCTTTTGTGATTTTTTATTTATCGATTGATCTTGTTTTATTGAATAGGACTTGACTACTGAGAACTGCTCATACATAATTTGTCTACAAATTCAGAGTTCTATTAATATTACAATAATTGCATGAAATACATCAAAAAGAGCAATTTGGCATTAAAGCGACATAAAGAGTTACATCATGTGAATGGTAAACAAAGAAATATTTTCCTGGAGTAGTTCGACAGCTTCTCGGCGGTATTTGTACTTCAAGGCAAATTAAATAAGAGCTGTTAGACGATAGACGAAAAATACAAAAACAGGGAAAACCCCTAACCGCTTAAACAATCCAGCGGCTTAATAACTGACCTAGACACCGACAAAAATGTCACGCGACTACTCAAAACATGATCCATAGAAACATCGAGTAAGGAACAGTTCTGAAGGGGTTGCGTCGCCTTGTCAAAAGCAAACACACATTTTTATCAGGCCCGATAACTGCTATGATCATAGTTATTTTTATAGACAATGATTAATTCATTTGGTAACCTCTGCCTCCATCGAATTTATCGGATTTTGGACAGTTTCAATTTGCACAACAAGCCCAAAAATTCCCCGCTAATAATTATGTTATCAGAGAGTTTTATTAGAACATGTGTACTCGAATTGTTATAAACCATTTCTTATCATATTGACAATTTATTATGAGTTCTCTTGTCAGGTGGAATTAGAATTTCCTGGAATGAATCCCACACTAATCAGCAACAGCAGCAAATTTCAGTTATTTGGCTAATTTTTAGATGAATATTTTTATATTACATAAATTGCTTAATTGGAATTGCGATTCTGATTGGACATTTGCATTCTTGCAATGGGGCATTTTGTGATCTACTCCACTTTAGTTGAAACTGAACTTTTGGCCCAAAAGGGACAGTGTGTACACACACATATAGATTTTTAGAGAGTGTTTCAACTATTCATTAAAACTTCGCACATGGCCCAATTAAATAATCAAGACAAGCGAGACATGAGCCAAAAAGCACCTTTCTTAACTTTTTCGAGCACAACTGGCAATAGTTTTTAATTAAATAACGGGCACAAGCGTTACACCTGAAACAAAATTCACCGTCCCCGCCTACCCCCACAGTGCTGTTGTGGGCGTGGCACATGCTTGTAACTGAAGTGTGGGTGTGGTGTGGAAAGTTTGCTGGTCGTCGTGGGTGCCGTTTAGGCGCCTATAACCAAAATAGCTATGATGCACGAAAATGTATGTCAACTGTACCAAAAAGTTGTCCTCCTCTCTCTATCTCTCTCTCTCGTTATTTCTCTTACTAGCTGTGGCTGTCTCTTGTTCTACTTTCGGATCTTGTAACTAAATCATGTATGTCGTTTAAAATGCATGTGGCAAGTGTTCGACAAGTTGCGCTGCATGCTTGGGATGTTGTTCAACACTGAGCACAACTAGGTGACTACAAAAATCAGTTGAGTGAGCGAAGGTTTTAAAAAATAAATGGCATATTGAAAATTTACTTCAATTCAATAAATAAATAAAGCAGAATCCATTATAAAGTCTTCAATTGAACTTTTATCACAAGTTTACTATAAGCAGTGCTGTTGAGTGATCATTGAAATAGTCACCAGTTGAAACTTATCAATATACGTATATAACTTTGTTGCTGACCACTTCAGTTGTCACCTAACTTATTAATCATCAAAATTCATAGCGACATCGGAGATTGCATAACCTGAAAGTAATTTCAGTGGGGAGTATCAAAAGCTCAGGGGGCCAACATCACATGATGCAATGTGTTATATGGGAATATCTACTATATACCCACTCGACCAGCTGATTATGTAGCTACATATGTACTTAAAGGTTTACCAACACTAGGCGCCTATGTGTTTCTATCGAAGTAATGATATCATATGATTAATTAGCTGTCCATTAGGCTAATTTGTGGCCAGACACCAGCCAGTTCAGTTGGTCAGCTAATCGTCAGCAGGTGCGGTCACACGGAAAACAGAACTTCTTATTTGCAAAATGCTGTCCTTAAGCTGCAACAAATGGGGATTGTCATTGATCTGCCTCTTGTTGGGCTTGCTTTGCAACCAAGGGATTAATGCACAAGATGATACATCCACAACATCTGCAACATCCGAAGCATCCACAACAGAATCAGTTCCCGATACCCAGGCTTGCAATGCGAGCACAAGTATTGCTCTCGATTTGGCGGAGGTAGGATGATATTATCTGATACATATACATACATATATCGAGTCGTTACATATTTATATATATAAACATAGTTTTCTGGCATTTGGTGGGAGATAACTCGTCAGCCCGTTGGTTCTATATTCTGCACCATGATCAACGTAACAGTTTTAAATCAAACCGAAGATAATGTGCTAATTGCTACGACCTATTCGAATACGGTGGATTATCCGTATGTAAATCAGACCATGAATGCAACCGTAACTGTAACTAATAATGTCGGCTCAACGGATGGTTACAATTTCACCTACTGGAATCCGCCCGTCTACACGCCCTACACAGTCATCAAGGTCTTGGCCACTAATTATTCGCAGTATGCCTTGATTTGTGGCTATACCAATGCCACCGATAATTCGACCGCCTTTGGCATGATTATCGCCAGAGACCGATCCCTCGCAACGACTGTTTTGGATTCCATCGAGAGTACAAGTTCCGCTCTATATGATAATTTCTTTGATGGCTCCATGACTTTGACCACTCAAGATAGCACGTGAGTACATGATGTGATGTAGATAAGACCTGTAAATCTGTATATATATATATATTGTTTATTTTTTACAGTTGCTACAGTGGCGCTGATCACCCAACAGCCTTTTCGGTGCTCTATGCCGTTTTTGCATTGGTTATCTATCTGCACACCAGACAGTTCTAGAATCAATTGGAGAAATAATATTACAAAATAAATAAAGAAATTAATATCCAGTATTGGTAAACACACTTTCAAATAAGCTCTGGCAATTCTAACATTCTCTACAAATCATTTTTAGGTATGCATAAATTCTAAAAAAGTTTTAGTCTACATTACCTGGTTTGAATTATCATTGAAGCCGTTTTATTTCAGATTAGTCCGAGTGATACCACATTAGCCAGTGTTGTTAATCACCATTGCAGTAATAAACTATTTTTCACTGACTCTCTTTTATTTACCATGTACTTTTGTACACCGTTAGCTTAGTTGGCTAACTTAAATAATGTTTTCATAAGATTATTAGGCTTAACTTTCTTCTAGTCTACGGAGATAGTTCTGTGCCAGTGCTATTCATAGGCTTTGTTATAAAGATACCGGACTAGGCTTCTATATCTACATATATGCTAATTTATCTTATAATTAAGGAAACTGATTCATAGCCAACATTGTTAAGTACATTATCACTGCTATAAACTTTGATGTACAATCCCTAATTTGCTTAAGTCAATTTCTTTTATAGCCTTGACGTACAAAATTGTCGATTGTTCCTATTATCTAGATAAGGGTGGTAATTTCCTATCTTATTACTTTTTATGTTAGTCTTGAGAACTTTTGTTTTAACCAGCGTCTGGTTTTTAGTTTTGTGTGTCTGTTTGTAATTTATCAGTTGTGAGCTCTGCATACTCGTTTTTATTGTACCTGCAATGATGAATCACGGAATGTCGCTGATAAAAGTAAATATATATATAGTACAAAGCGTGCGTACAATTATAATTAAGAATTTACCCAAGATATACCAATAAATCATGTTTATAGATAAAAAAACCACTAATAGAATATAATGCAGTTTTTACTGCGTACTAGCTCATTCGGTATTTGCAAAATATTTTCAAAAGGTAAATTAAAAGATATGGCAAACAAGTGAGAAAGTTGTATTCGATTGAACTCGACTACGGGATATCCTAAAACACAGCTAATATTTTTGATATTCTAATTTAATCGCATATCATGAGGCCCAAGGACATAGAAACCCTCAACCCAACAAAGATCCTGGCATTCGTGCAGGAGTTGGTATTGATGGAAGAGCTGTAGGCTCAGTAAGGGGGCACAATAGACCTTATAGGTCGCAGTGCTAACTTTTCCCCAATTATAATATTAATAATTTAATTGCCGAAGTTGTCCCTAATATCTCAAATGTAAGCAGGCTTACACACCTGCTCTCATTTCTCATGTCCGGCACAGGTACTAAAGGGTCAATAATAAACTATGGAAGCGCATATTTTTCTTCACCATCACGAAATGAACTCATCGACAATCGTGTGTATATACACATATATGCAAACACGCCATCGTTGATAAGGAATACATATATATATATATATTCACGCTCCCGTCGATTTAGATGCTCTCCCTTTCTAACATATGGAAACACATATTTATGTGTATATTTAGTAATGAGAATACGTTTAGGACGTTGAGACATGAGAGACATTCGATCTTGATGTACAGTTGATCAATAATATATCAAAGCGTATTTCATATAAATAAAAAAAAACTTAAGGTTTGTATTGCTATCGGAAATAGATTTGTATCGAAATTCGCGAGTGACATATTATATATTTTATTATAATACAGTTGCACAACTTCAGTACACGCTAGTTACTACTTTTGAATGGGTTCAAGGTATTAAAATGTACTTCGAACTTAAATCTAGAAGAATTTATTGCTTCCGCACAATAAATTACTAAATAATGCGAAATTCTATTCAATTTATGATCTGGCATATCAAAAATGGAGAAAAAAGAGTGTGTGAATGATACCGAGAGAAGAAGGTCTGCATCACTCAAAGTAGAAGGTAGTCAAGATAGTGATTCCTTCATTTACTAATATCAAAAACAAGTTTAAATTTATAGCTGCAACTTGCTCACAAATACCTGAAATAAATACTAAATTTATAATATTTGTTAATTAGTATCGATGCTGGTCCTCTGCTTATTAGGGCGATAAACAGCTTTTCAGTATATGTATGAAAAATAAGACAGTCTTATTCGAAGTAATCAGTCGCAAAATATCAGTGCCACAAAACTCACAAGGGTTTTTTTTTTATTTGGCCTGACTCATTTTCCGGTATCGAGTGATTGAAGGTAAGCCGAAAATAGAACGAAGCGAAAATGAGGCTAAATTGCAAAGGAGTGTTGGCTAATCACAATAAACATGTGAACAGACTGGGAAACTTTAGACTAAAAATGTGCCAATCTTACCTAAACAAAATGTATTTTTTATAATTATCATATGCTTAAAATTAAAACAGTTAAAAGTAAAATGGAGTACAAAACTCAGTTGTGTTAATAAAACTGTTTTTATAAAGAATGACTCCAACCAGTTAAGAGTGTTTTATTGCTCCTAGTTAAGGGATAAGAGGGAAGAGCAGATTGATCTCAAACTTTTGTCAATAATGCAGTCGAAACATGCAACATTTTGCATTACGACTTTTAATATCTCTGGCATAAATATCGAATTTGAATTGGTTGGCTTGTGATCATAGTTTGTAGAGTTATAGTTTTGTATATATAAACATAATACCATAGGGATAAGTTTAATATGATGTGATCAATTTCAAAATGTGGCAAAGTTTCACATACGAGATAAGAAGCCATGAAATGATAAGTATTATATAATATTTTTATTATAGCTGAGGGTAAATAAATAGCAGCTTTCTTTGTTAGAGGTTTATGGCTTCAATAACGCAATTCTAGCTGCTTTTAAGCAAGTTAAAAAGATACAGTCGAGATTTTTTTTAACCAGGGTGTTAAATATATAGAAGGCTTGCTGATAGTAATTTGATCAATATAATAAATGTTTTGGTTGATAACATTTACGTTACGCATCCGAACCTAATGCAATTTGTATATTTGATGTCAGGGTATATTACATATCAATTGGAAGGCCATGCCTTAATATTTGAGTTATTTATATATCGAGGTACGTGATATGGTTCGCGATTTGAAATCGCTAGTTCGTATAGTCTGAGTAACGGACGGACAGCGGTTGATGCTGGTCAAGAATATATATACTTTATGCTTCCATCTGTGACTTGTTTACCCAGTTTTAATGGGCTCAGGTTACAATAGCACTGTAATCGAACAATGTACACATACCATTAGGCGCTAACCTTGGTGTTTAATCGTTGTGTAACAAATTGGGGAAGTTTTTCGGCATTTGCTGGTTGCTTTATACCATAAAAAACATTAAGGCCTATGTAAGCCAGAGGGGAATTTTGTAAGCCATTTAATTGATAACAGTTCTATTTTTTCCACCGGAACTGTACGTACTAGACTGATGTGCTGCTGCTTTCTGTACAGAATAGGCATTAGTCAATGACGCTATTTTCGTACAATAAAATAATGGCTGGAAGGCACATGTAGACAATTTAAGGCTTAAATGCTTTACAATTGTGCGAAAAAGGGGAACATTTTGATCAACAGCAGGTATACTTAATGATAACTTAAGCCAGTGCGATTGGTCATGTCCCAAATCATTTCAAACTTCTATACTCTTGTGAAAAACCAACAACGATAAGAGACATCAGCCAGAGTCAAAAAGTAAGCCGCAGTAAGACTCACTTTGTGTGTACGCGTGTGTGTGTGTGTGTGTGTGTGTGTGTGTATGTGTGGGTGGGTATTTGATAAGAAGCGCAAAGATAAATTATGTGTATCTGTTTGGCTATAAAAGAGTCTACATGAAAGGGCAGAGCGACAGTTTTAAAAGGGAACTCAATCGAACCGAACCCAAGTCCAGAACACGAGCGCGGTCAGGACAAAGTGCAGTGATTACCAAAAATAAAACAGAATTCCAAATACAAATACAAAAAACATTGATCATGTGCAAAATTGTGATTTTGATAGTGGCCACCTTGGCCTTGGCAAGTGCCCAGGATTCACCTACAACAGCATCAACCACAACAGGATCAACAGCATCACCAGCACCGACCGCAGTACCTGTGCCACAAAATTGCAGTTCTGACAGTCTCGCGAGTCTGAATTGGAATAATACTGCGGTAAGTGTTTGCGACCCGAAATCAGCTCGAATCACAGTTGTTAAGTGATTTGTATTATTTTCGGTTTCAGCTGCTCGGCAACTGGGTGGAGTTGACCCGTACTCCCATTGGCAATGCCGAAGCCTGCATGGTGTTCAATACATCTTTGGGACAGGACAATGTGACACTGAGCATCAGTAGCAAGCACTCGAGCAGTGCCACATCGCTGTACCAGAACATTGATGAAGTCGCCAGTGTAACGCTGACGAATTCCACGACTGGCTATTGGGTGACCTTCATGGAGAACAATGTTGCCCAGCCGCGCATCTTCGTCAAGTTGCTTCAGTTTGTCGACAACAACTACATCGCTGGCTGTGGCTATACCAATGCAGCGGATAATTCTACCAGTTACGGTTTCATTCTCGGACGTAACGGCTCCTACACTACAGATCGTATTCAGTCAATCAATAACCAGACCGCCGCAATGTGCAGTAGCTTCCAAGTGAACACATACGGCAGCATCACGCAAGATGGGTAAGTTAATCACCAATCCATCTAAGACCAAACAAAATCGATCGATCATTATATGGATATATATAAAATGCTGACTTATTAACACAGCTCCTTCATAGTTTTTTTTTTAATTGAATTTCATAGTAAGTCGCTTAATTACCAATCAAGTTTATTTATTTATTTATTTGCAGTTTTTAAATTTATTTTATTCTATTTCTCAAATGTTTTTTGATTACCTTAAAGCTTAACAGTCGCTTGACTAGACAACAAACTGATTCAACATTTTATTTATCTTTTTATCTTATAGCTGCTACCAGAACTCGGCCGCCCAGTCACTGCCCTTAATTACTGGCGTTTTCGCCCTGGCTCTGCTGCTGATCAAGGCTTACTAAAATGAACAGAAGTCCAATTGCTTAGCACTTGAACTCTTTTCTTGCTAGCTAGATTATTGGTCTGACTTTTATTTAGTTTTTAGTGTTTATTTAAAAATTGAAACTGTGCCAACACAACCAAAACAAACAACTGACGCATCTAGGCAAAAATACCAAATAAAATAAAAAAAAAAACCTCTCCCAAAGAAAACAACATCTCTCATGTGCTTTGTACGTTTTTTTTTCGATTTCATTGTCAATATTGTTGTGGTTGTTGCTTTCAGCAAACAGTGCTTTAATTTGTACGCGACATGTTCAAAGCGTTCAAGATAAGATAATGAAAACGGATACAATACAAAAGATAAAATTTGATACCCAAACAGGTCACCCCCAACTAAATGGCTCTTGAGCAGCAACGGCAAAAATAACAGCAGCAACAGCAGCACACACAAATTTATAGTTTTCAAGTGCGTTGTAAATCAATCATACGCCCCATGTACGCACCGTTCACCTCGACACCCAGACCTTATCCTTATCGAAAAAAACAGACAGGGATAACAAAAAAAAAAATAGAATAGCAAAAATAAATCGAAACCGCATTTTGTGGCATTGTCGTTGATTTATTCGAGAAATTACTCAAGTCTTTTGATTTTTATTTAAGTAAATATATTTATGGTGTGCTATCAATTAATAAGCCTACTTCAGCAGCCACCACCACCCACAACCCACCAACCACAACCCACCACCCACTATTTATCGTACAAGAGTAATAATTGCTGTCATTACGTGTGCCATGGTTGAGCTACACGTCTATCAATATTCCTATCATGGAATCAAATTGATTGTATCGTAAACTGTATTTACGACTGTGGAACAGGTAGTTACAATGCCCCACTAATCGTATACAAATAATTTTATCGTATTACAAAGTGGGTAATTTAATAATATCGTAAAGTGTGCTCTGCTCTCAGATAAGGAATACATTTTCTTGATCATCATCACCAGATGAGTCCATGTAGCAGTCTGTTGTCTGACGCATATGCTTTTTATCTTTATGTTGCAATATGAATTCAATAAAACAAGTAAGAATGCTGTAGTCGAGTGAGATCGACTACGATATACCCTGAACGCAGTTGTTAAAAATATATTCTACTTTAATTGCCAAATCTCCCTTTGAAAAGTCTTGCACCCAAATGTGAGCAGGTCTTCAAGTGCACTCTTTTCTTATGGGAGGCACATACATACATACACACAGAAACATATTGACGCTCGCGACGATTATCATGACATCTCTTTCTCACACATGGGCTCGCATATTTATACATACAGAAAATGCTTGCGACTGCTAATAGAAAGAAGTTCAATATGGAAAGCTACTTTCGACTATAACTTCAGTGTTTCTAATCCGATCTTGGTCAGTGGATATGCATATGGATTTTATATATTAATTAGAAGATTCTGCTAAAGGAAATCGATATGTATCGATATTCCGGAAACGGAGGCAGTTATCGATAAAATAAAGCAAACTTGATCTGAGCCGGATAATGGAGAGCCTATATTCCAAATTATCTAGCTCTTATAGTCTCTGAGATCCGCGTCGTCATACAGACAGACGGACAAGGCTATATCGACTCGGCTGTTGATCCTGATCAAGAATATATATACTTTATGGGGTCGGAGATGCTGCCCTCTGCCTGTTACATATGTTTGCCAAAAATCATTATACCCTTTTTAACCATTTTCAATGGGTTCAGGGTATAAAATGGGAGGCGAGCAAGTATGCTCTTACCACTTATGGAAGTATTTGCAATCAAAGTGAACTCAATTACATTTAGAATCCATTGAAAGCATCATTTGCAGGGCTGTTGGTTGGAGTTGGAGTTGAAGTCGTGCACCTGTACGAACTTGAATGTGGAGTGTTTGCATTTTATCGGGCTCAACTTGTCTGATAACGATAACAAAACAAACTGTCATGTCAGATGCAAAACTACTTGGAAATCGACTTGACTGGAGGGGGTGTGGGTGGCCTAGAAAACTTAAGACCCATTTGACTTGGCACTTTGTCAAATGTCACACAGGTTGGCAGCACCACTTGATGACAAACTCACACAGTGCCACAAGATATTTAATTGTGCGTGTGGCAGTGTTGACAATTCAGCTGTTTCTTATCCCAAATTTGGCCATTTAATAGATAAATAATTTGTTAAAAGTGAAATTCATAAATTTATGCAAGAGAAAAAAAGAAATTAATAATGTTTCGATATCAGCAAAATTTTAAGCAGCAATTTTGAAATTTTTTTTAATGGTCGTAAGTTTTTCTAAGCTTGATTTAGCTTTTGTAGATTCTAAGAAGTTGCCAACACTGGCTGGAGTGAGCTTGGAGGCAGCGAAGAGCTCCCAACGACTGTGAATTGTTTATATTAGGCAAATACTTGAAATTGGGATGCCGTACCGGATATGAGCGTATCCTTTGGATACATTCCCCATTTGTTAGCCTTGTCTGGCATCTTATGCACTTATCAATTTTCGCTTAGATGAGGGTACGCAAACTCTTGTTGTGGCTGTTCCTGATTTCTTGTTTGCTTATTTGCCTCAATTCAATCAGCACACACACACGCACATCATTGGAGCCACAAAGGGCCATAAAAGTAAACGTAGCCGAACTAAATCACGCAACACTTTCTTTGCTTGGCATTTGCACGCATTCAGCTTGGGCAGCTCCTTCAGCTACTTCAGCTCCCGTTGCCCACTTATTTTGTGTACGATTTCTTTTGTTGCCACATGACCCGCGGCAAGTGCCCATCTACAACATCCACAACAAGCACAGGCCACAGCCCAACCCAACTCCAATACCCCACCTCTAGTCTTAGCCGTCTTCGATTTGCTTCGTTGCGGTCCTTCGTTTGTTTATGTATATTTGTTGATACAATTTGTTTACATTGTTTGCTTACAATCTCAATGTTGTTCTTGTTCTTGTTCTTGTTCCATCTTGTTTTTCTTGCTGGTTTCTGTTGTTGTTGCTGTTGTTGTTGCTGTCGGTACATAGAAATCAAGTTTACAGCGATTAAGTAGCTACTAAAATCTTTGCCAACCAAAGTCAATAATAACAAAAGCCCAACAAGTTGACTTCTTGTAAATTCTCAATGATTTAAGCTAGCAACTTCAATGAAATTCGAGACGCTTTCGATTTGTAGTTACATCATTTGGAATAGAATACCATGATTATCTTCAACATAAATATTGATCCTTAGGTAATGATATGCCAGCTGGTCTTTCATAATCTGTAAATAAAGAAATTAACAAAATGAGTTTTACAAAGTCGACAATAGTCAAAATCAGTCACTTTCAATCACGAAAACTTCAATGAAAATAAAACATTTTTGTAGACTGAATCTCGAATAGAATCTATGGACGGAAAAGTCTATTCAGAAAAAATGGTTTCATTAATTTTCATACATATTATTATTCCTTAAGGACCCCAAATTAGTTTCATAAGAGGTTAAATCTAAATTTAGTGTTGACTTTCGGCCTTTGAATCATTTTGCTTATCTAACCCAAAAGTAAGACCCTAGGCAGCTGTCAGGACTTTAAGTAACTGTGTTTGCTTGTTTTTTTTCCGTAAACTTGATTGGCTTTCATAATTTGGTAATAAGCAAACATAGATGACTGCAATCTAATCTACATTGAGCTCCCTAATCAGTAGCTTGTTATAATCGAGTGCTTAGTTTCATTACAGCAACAGGCATAAATTATACGATTGTGATGAATATTTATGCTGGAGGCAAAGCCATAACAGTTAAGTGCGGGTATCTGCATCTCTAACTGTACCTATATGTATCTGTATCTGTAGCTGTAGCTGTATCTGTAGCTGTATCTGTATCTGTATCTGTATCTGTATCTTATGCATATTTAGATAGATGCCAATGCGGTTATGCGGCAACAACTGTTAATTGAATGTAAGTGATTGGAGCCTGGACTCATTCAATTACCCCACCTGTGAGCAAACCAATCCCACCACCCTCCCTCCCCCCCTTTCGCACACGCATTCAATTAAACGAAATGCGTTTGCCATTGGTGGAGATCAAATTTGTGTTTTTGTGTTCAGCTTGGCAACAGTCAAATCTATGCAAATGCTTAGTCAAGTGCTGCAATTTTCATAGCATGATAGCTCAACATAAATTACCCACTTGTACGCACACACACACATACTCACACACACACACACACACACGCACTTACACTGAGAGAGACTTACACACTTGCTTGCCAACACGGGCTGGCCTAGAGCTTTCAGAATCACAACTTAAGACAAACATCGAGTACTCGAGTGCAAGAATTTTGCAAGATTTCAATTTGTTTGATAACATCACACACTCACACTCACCCCCCTCCCACACACACACACAAACAGCGCTGGCACTTACCTCCACTCGTTTGGCGCCTGGCACTTGAGTGCCACTTGTGAATAGGCTCTGCACTTAGAGTCTGAGCCAATTTCGTTGGCAAAGTTTTCACCGTCAGCCAATTCCCATTCATTCATTTAGTTCCATTTTGGATTAATCTAAAAAATAGAACAAATTACAAAAGATAACTAACTTTTCCCGCCTAACAAGTTATATGCTTTTCATAAGAGCATCAGAGCTCGATACTATTTTCACTTATCATTTCGATTTGGAGTCAGCTTTCATTTTCAATTTTAATTTATTCAGCTTAAATATGAACTCTGAGGACTAGGCATTGACTAAAGTTAAGAGCTTGAACTTATCAATAAATCTGCCACTAACTAGGAGCTTCAATCGAGATTATTTGGATTGAGCTCTACGATATTTCGAGGGCCGTAAGTATGGGCTTTTCTTATCAATTAATCGGATTTTTGAGTGGCACTTTCATCTGGTGTCATTGGCGTTGTCAGTAAGTATCCAGATACGTTGACACCCTGATCTCCTGCAATTCCAATTGGTTGAGTATTGGCTTTGCCTTTGACACAAATGTCAACGGCATGCGGTAGTCATGCCCCATGCCCCATACCCCATGCCCCAGTCAATGTGTATGGCCTGCAGTGCCTATGCCAAGCAAATTAATTAATAGTTTTGTCTCTGTGTGGGAATGCGTCTGAGTTTGTGTATCTACAAAGCCGTAACACCCAACTTGGCACTGGATTGTGTGCCTGTCTGCCTTGGTGTTTACGTGTGTGTAAATGTGCGTGTGCGTGTATGGATATTTGAGCATTTTGGCTTTTGGTTTTCTAAGCACTTTGAGATATGAGCACGATTGCTATTAACGTTGATTGGAGGCAAGTCTTTGTTTGTGTGGCAATACAACAGCTAAGCTGCTAACGGACCTCGTTGCGGCCTGACAATGAGCTGAACCTAAACATGCATGCATCTATGCATATTTGTATGATACGGTGATAAGGACTTTCCAAACTGAAGCAACTTTTATTAGTCAGCTGATCTGAACTCTGAGACCTCGCGATCAGGCTAACTGGGCTTACAGTAAATAATCGCAGCAGAAACTATTAACAACTAAATAATGAAAATCTGACATTCATATTTAGTAAATGTTAAATATAGTTTAAATTTAACTGAAACATTAATTAACCCGCCTGTGAAAGTGAGCATGGTGAACATTTGAAATTTACTTAAACTAAAAGTAAATAAATATGCTCTAAAGAGGAGTACAAGTCTATACATATTTTGATATTCTATAAATCGAAGGCAGCTTGGGTTTATCTTCGATTAATTAATAAAAGCATTTCTATATGTAATATGATGGCATTAACCGCCCAACTTTAGTTCTGGCATGTGAACAAGGACCGCAACAATTAAAACAATTAATTAAGTTCACAATCCGAAGCCCAAAACAAGGGAATGTGAGAAAAGTGCTCAAATCCAAGGCGGAGTAAAATGCCAATTACAATTGAAGATAGAAGAAGAGAACAGCGAGGGGATTGAGGGATTGGCGGTGGGGTGGATGTGAATGCGAGTAGCTGGCGCAAATTGCTGTAAATCCACTAGGAAAGCCCGCTCTCCAGTTGGACGCTGAGAGACGTCATGTGTTGGCGTTGGCATTATTTCTAACGAGCGACATGATCATAAAAATAAACGCAAATATAACACAAAATGCAAACACAATGATGGCTGCCGCCGAGTGGCTTAGTTTTTATTTTTACACCTGTTTACAAAGCAGGGGCAAGCAGAGGGGAATGCAAAGCAGAATAAAATTTCACTGTGCCAGCACGCACACAATTAAATTTCCGGGTACAACATTCAACTTCAGGTGTGTTTGTGCTAACTACACAGCAAAAAAATTGTTTGCTACAAGTACAAAAAACCAATTGAAAATTAATCTAAGAACACAGAATGAAAAATAGTGATAAATTTGTGCGAAAACTTGGGTAACGTGTCCAGTTTCTCAGTTCTTTGCCACTTTGCTACTATCGGTACTCTTATGATACGGTTCTTGACAACATCATATTAAACTGCTGATGTTTTTTTTTAAATACTTTTGAATATTGTGGGAACATAATTTTAGAGAAAGTGAATTGTTACTCACGATTTGTTAAGGTGCAAGACACTTTGGTATACGGGGCTAGGTAGCAGCGCCGCATGTTTGAGCCATTAAAATTACGCCTAACAACACTCGTAAAAAGCGTTCGGCTCATGCGGCGTATGAGTATTTTCATCTCTTCACAGCACGTTTCATTACAAATCCATGGCACGTTTGCCAGCAGCAGCAGCAGCAGGAATAGAACCCTCATCCTAACACACACACACACACACGGTACAATTTTCAATATTTACCACACACACAAGGTGGGCATGGCAGCTGGCGGAAATAATGTGGCGTCTGTCAAAATTGGCAAAATCGTCGCCGCCTCGTTGCCCTTAACTAAAAATCAAAGGCGTCGCATTTGAGTGGATCCCCATGAGTATTTGTGAGTGTGTGTGTATGTTTTTACAAAGGCGTTTGTGGGCGTGGCACTTGTGTACGTGCCACATAATATTTTGTTTGTCTACACGCAGCGTATACGTAATATTTACTAGGCTTTTTATTATATGGGCAATTGCCAAATGCGTCAATAATAATAAAAGCCAAAATAAAAAATAATTTAAAATAAAATTGCGTTTAATTTGAAATTTCATTTATTTCCAAATATTTTTTATGATCTCGCAGGTGTTTCTGCCGTGCGATGCGTGACAACATATTAATTATAATCGCTCGTGCGCAAATATTTCCAATATCGCGAATTCTAATTCATGTTCGAATGGGAATGTAGAAGCAATCTTATCAGTGCTATCTGTTGTTTCCGAACTCACAAAGTGCTTATAGTCTTGATCAGGACCACAAGCTGAATCGATATAGCCATGGCTATCGTCCGTCTGTCTGCCTGTCTGTCTGTCAATAAGTGAACTAGTCGTAAGGTAGGTTGTTGCACATGGTTGTATCGTTAAGACTTAATTGTTATACCGATTAGCGGGAAACTATTCGTGTTTAGTAGCTTATAGAATAGGCAAAGTCGGAATATGGGTTGTAGTATTTGATATAACGAAACTTACCCAAGCAAAAGTCGAATATCCTTGACGTGGGGATGACGAATGAGAATCGGATCTCAATGCTCCAAGGATTATGATCAAAGTTAGAGTAGAGCTTTATCCTGACATATAACTGTTTGAATCTGTCGGTGTTTATTAGATACACATTTAAATATATAATGTGTACAATCATACCATATTCAAAATATATTTATTATATAAATTTATTAATACTGTTTTTTATGCTAGCCCAAGAAAACTTTTATCAGCTGCTGTTTTAGATCATGTACTTCCGTCTTATTATTACCATGTTTCTAAGAATGTTTTCAGTATCTTTAACCAACCAGCCCTAGAAATAGCTGTCTCGAGACACTGTTGTCTATAAGTACACGATGCATGACGCATCTTAAGGCTTTCGTTGATGCAATGAATCATTGCTGATAACCAGTTGACAGCTGACTCAAGCACGCCAATCTAAGGCAATCTACGAGTATCAAAACAAGAAAGTGAAGTGACAACAGTTAAACCATTAATTAAACGATACAGGTACTTAATTAGTATTATCTTCGAAGCGGAAGGCAAACATGTCAGTGAGAAAGAGTATTTAGGAACTTGGAAAAATGCTTATGTTTCTTCTAGTACATTATATACAGGAATTCGATTGCAAGTGCCTTAGTCATCCCTATTATTAGCCACACTTGTTGCCTTCAAGAACTCCGGATTATATCTGCTTTTAAGGACAGCCAAATATCTTCTATGTATATGTATTTATTACTGTGGGCGTGCAGAGTTGTTAAGAATATTTTAGATTAGAGTTTCTTCCGATATAAAATACAGATTCAATTTTAATTCAAATTCAAACAGCAAAAGGCGTGATAAGATTGCAACGATTAAAATTAGTTCAATCTAGCTTGAGAGACGCTTAAATAAATTTGCTTAATACAAATGGAAGATTTTGTCATTGTTTGAGCACTGAATTAAATAGAAACAACGTCTATTTGCAGGATATGTTTGTTTGCTTTGTTTGTCAGTCGTTTGTGTGTGGACTAATGGAAGAATGCCAGCAGCTGGCAGGACATTAGCTCAAAGCGTAAAGCATCCTCACAACGATGTTATGCCAGTCAGGTGCGTTGTGAATTTTGCTGCAACAGTCATTATAATAATGCCACAACGAAGTGTGCCTGGAAATAATAATCAGGTTGAACATCAACTCTCAACTCACACACAATGTCTCTGTCTCTATTCTCTCCCTTTGTCTCTGTCTCTGTCTCTTTCTCTGTCTCGTGCACTGCTGTTTAGTGCGGCTGGGTTGGGCCATACCTGATGCCAAGCACTTAAAATTTCATTTAAATATGGCAGTGGCATTCTCATAAGAGCCTCGTTAAATGTGCAATCGTGCGTTGTGGCAGTTGCAATAATCGGCTGAAATAATAACTTAAAGTGCATCATTTTATAAAGTTTACCCTTGATGTTGTTCCTTTCATTCTTGGATAGTACGTGCGAAAATGTTGCAGTTTGCATTTGAAAAGCAATTTCGAAAATTGCATTGAAACAACTTTCTCGAAAATGTAGTATTGATCTGACAGGCTTCTGAATGCCATGAGGGATATGGAACACGTATTGCAATTGCATAAATAAGAATATCTTACTGATGCTGAATATCTAATATCAAAGGCGTACACAGCGAGGGGAAGCAGGGGATCCACTGCCCCATCGCAAACTTTACTTAGACCCCTGCGGCTAGTCGCCGATGGAAATCGGAAATCCAAGAATTTAGTTGATAACTTTTAGTCATCTGCTTAAAATTAAGAAAACATTGTTAACATATTACAATATTTCAGCAATTATAGTTACAATTAATCTTCATCATATATCGAGAATAAATTGAGACTTTTCTTTTGTATTGTGTAGAAATTATTTGAGAATCCACATGCTGAACTTTAACCCTAGTTCTAGTACGAATAAATACTAGAATAGAGGAAAACTTTCTATGTTCATCATCTCCAAACTTACATTGTTTTTACTTAAGCTCATGTAATCCTTTCACTTTTCCAAAGAGCATAAAGTGCAACATATATAAACAAATTTCAAAATGATGACTGTTAGTGGCACATGTTGACCAATTGCAACGCTCTGGGGGTAATTTTGCGTTGTTTTGCATTCCAATTTAATTGATTTTGTGCAAATAAGTAACAGAATGCAATTAGCATATCATTAGCATTATCATTTCCACATTCCCATTTGCCCATCAAAAGTACCATAACTCTATAATCGGCACTTTGTTGCTGCTGCTGTTGCCATGGCTACGCATTTAGCGGTAATTGTTTGGGCCTTTTGTTCGTCCTGCCAATTGAATTGCTACGCTTGTGTTGATTTGTGTTGTGTTTGATTGGAAATTTACTAATTTATAAATAAAGTACAACAAACCCTATTCTGAAATCTGTAGAGCATGAGTTTCGATTAAATGTAGGGATTTTTAGGGATTTGACTGACAAATGCATAAATAATAGCCGAAAGCATACAGCAACATGGATGGACTTAGGCTCTAAATGGGCAGCGTAGGAAAGGAAAGAGTATACCTATTTTGCAGTCGTTTCTTTCTTCTCATAAACAATGTCATGTCAATTATCAATGGAAAATCCTTAGATAACATTTTAACATATTAACTAACTTCCTTGGCTCAGAAAGGGGGCACAATAGACCTTATAGGTCGTAGTGCTGGTTCTCCCCAACTATAATAATAATAATAATAATAATAATTCAAAAGTAGTTCACACATATTACCCGAAATAAGTGGAATTTCATACACAAATATATAAAATTTATTTCAATTAATTTTCAATTTCAGTTCCTTCTTTCCTAAACAAACTGTTTCATTTTTTTCGTTTTTTGAACCTTTTAAAATTAAAATTAATATATAATTTCTGTGATAAACTTTACACTTAACATACAAAAAACAAACAAAAAAAGTAAACAAATTGAATTGAAGTCAATCAAAAGTTTGTAATTTTGATTTGCATTAAGATTAAGACAAAAATGTATTTGGCTTTTTATGGCTGCCACATGCCACAAATTTGTCATGTCCTTGATTTATACAATATATGCTCTGGTTTTTCTCTCGTTGTTCGACTCAGGAGGCGTCACTTGCACTCCAACTTTTTGGGCACAGAATAAAATAAAATAAAAACACATTTGCATAACTGAAAATATAGACACGCAGAGCAGAGCGTTAGCATTAAATGAAAAAGCACGAAATATACATATTAATCATACGCCATGTGTGGCAACAATTAGATTGAAGTCATGCCTCGCATCCGCTGGCACATGTGTAGAAAAGTTATCCCAAAAGTTATGCTCTCAATTGCTCCGATGTAATTGCATGCAGCAAAAATCACATTTGAAAATTCAACATTATACATTTATAAATTGCAATTCTAGTTCAAAATTCATCCAAAATTTATTTCCTTAAAAGATTCATTCTGTTTTCAAAAACCATGCCATGGTTTGCTTTCTAGATTCGAAGTTTAAAATAGTTTTTGGCTTAAAATTAATGTTCATATTATAGCAACAAAAAGTGGTTGTGCGGATTGGTCGAAATGGCTTTGTCAAAGTGACTTCAAACATCAAATAATTTTTAAAAATTTCCTTTCTTCAGTTAAATTAAAAGTATACACCCCAATTATAAGCACAAAACAACAAAAGGAAAGCAACAAAAGTTTTCGACGTCTGTTTTGACCAGCGCCCAAAGAAAATTTAATGTATTAAAGATCCGAATTAAAGATAATTAAGTCTAATAAAGAGCCAACGACAGGCTCTTTTTTCGCATTTGATTTATTTAGTTTTCTGAGAATCCGATATCATACAGAAATAAAGCAAACATTATGTTTGCAATTGTCGTTGATTAAACACAATCACCAAACACGTGTCGGTTTCCAATCGAAATACAAAATTAAAGCGTCTATCGCTATCTTTTTGATTGTATTTAATTCTCTTTGAGCTACAAGAGATAAGATACATTTGTCGTCCTCTAATAGAATAGTATGTATAGATTGGACTTAATCATATGCTTTTAATAATTTAATTTACTGTTTGCAATTGCCGCTCGCGAAAGAACTTAAGCGTTGACATCATGCACAGTAAACCCATGGCAATCTTAATTCTAAAGTTTAATCACACACATTCCCAATTTTGGAAATTTGACTTAACGACTGCTTCGCTTGGAGACTATCAGCAGACCCTCTAATTAGCAAATTGGATTAAGCGAACGCCATCCGGCGCAGACGCTGCTCTCTGGAGCATACTGTGGTACCAAGGTGTCAAATTGGATTAAACATTGAATCAAACAATTAAACGTACGCCCCCTGGTACGGATAGCAACGCTAACATGGGACAGTTAGCATCTGTCATGATCAAATTATAAGATAAACAACTTAAAACCGTCAAAAGATAAACAAACGATGCGGCCGTTGACAGCTGTGAATGATATTGGCCGAAAATCAGCTGATAACTGAAGCAAATACCATAAGCACAGCTCAAGCCGGTTATATTTATAGCTTAAGCTGTATCTAGACAAGGGCGTAGCCAGGAAGGGATCGAATTTCGTAGATGGGAGCCGAATTGTAAATTTTCCATAAATTTCATTGTAATCAACGTTGCATACATATGAAGTTGAGATGTGGGCGGCAGCTGTTACCTATATCTGTATCTGTAGTTTTCTCAGCATTCGTTTTAGTTGTATTCTAATCTATCTATTTATAGTATGTACATATCGCTATCTCTATCTCTATGTCTGGCTGCATTTGCTGGAGACAATTGACACTCTGATATGTAAGGCAAACAAAACTGGGGGGCTTTTGTTGAACCGAGATCTGTCATATGCTTTCTGCGAGCTGCTTTCGGAGATTGTAAGCGCTGATCAGCGACCTGCTCGCCGCTATCGGAATCATTATAAAATCGCAACTCGCTTGAAGCAGACCGTACCTCGTTGTGGCTTAAGTCGTAGTTATGTATCCGCAACTGGAAGTGGACCCAAAGCTGACAGACGTGGCGACCAAAGTGCGTCTGCTGCCCATCTCCAGCGACAACGACAAGGTCACCAAAAAGGCGCCACCGCCCAGCAAGTGGAGACGGGCGCTGCTGCGTCATGTGCCCGTGTTTCAGTGGCTGCCCGCCTACAACATGGAATGGGGCATCGATGATCTTATTGCTGGCGTCACGCTGGGCCTCACAATCATACCCGAGAGCATTGCCTGCGCCCTGCTGGCCGGCCTGCCCGGTCACTATGGCCTCTGCTCGGCGATTATTGGGCCACTCATCTATTTGATATTCGGATCCATTGACAAGGTCATCATTGGACCCACTAGTCTGGTGGCGTTGGTCAGTCTTCAGTTCACCGTTGGGCGACCCATTGAATTTGCAATTTTGCTCACATTTCTCAGTGGCATTGTGCAGATCATTATGGGCTCTATGCGCTTGGGTGAGTAATAGTAACTATTGATGTACCCAGATGAAAGAGGTGTACTTTTTTAATACCTATATCAATCAGTGCCTATACATATATCTATAACTATTCTTGTACGCATACCGATAGATATGTCTATGCCTATGCCTATACCTACACTTATATACAACTATACCTATACCTATAAGTATATCTATACCTATAGCTATACTTATACCTATACCTATACCTATTCCTATACCTATACCCATTCCTATACCTTTATTCTTAATCACTGTCAATTGACATAAGCGCGATGTCTTATAATTGTTGTCATTCGAACGCGGATGCTCCACATAATCGGGCGTCTGATGTCATATTTGCATATTATCTAGCCCCAACTTGAATATAAATACTATACATAGTGTGTGTGGGTAATTTGGCCTCTGTCTGTCCCTTGCTTGGTGTCAAATACATGTATACAGCATCGTCATCACCCTGAACTTGGGTGTACAGCTTTGATTAGCACGAGACAACTGAATATTAGTGGTATATCCAATTTGAGGCAGTTTGAGTCTCGATAAGTGGCATGCAAACAAATTGAGAAGCAAAAGAGAGGCAGATACTGACAAATATTCGATAACTTTGTTTTAGCGCAATAACATCAATTTTAATGGTCATAAACCGGCATTCGTGACTTGATTTAAAATTGATAGCTCAGTTAGATAAAGTTGACAAAAATGTACATTGATTCCATTCTGAGAAAATAAACAAAACTGATCTCATTCAACAAGTGCGAAGATTTTATATAATTAGCACTCAATTGGCACCTATCATGCAAAACCAACAAATGCGCTAATTACTCATTTAACAAGCCAACAAATCAAATTGACGAATCACGATTCTGGTCTGCGTCGTATATAGAAGTTTAAGATTATGATTTACGGTTTTTGAAAAATGTGAAATATTACAAAGAAATCTCTATCGGATAGCTGCTTATTGTAAATTGTTGTAAATTTGTAAACTATACTCTAATTGCAGGGTTCATCTTTGAGTTTATATCGATGCCGGTGATCAAAGCCTTCTCCTCGGCGACAGCGGTGCTGGTTATCGAGTCCCAGATCAAAGTGCTGCTGGGCATCAAGTACTTAGTGCCGGGCCTCATCAACTCCGTGAGCACTCTTATCTCTCGGATCAGTGAAGCCCACATGGCTGATCTGATAATGGGCAGCTGTGCCATCACATTTCTGGTGCTGCTGGAGGTGTGCATAGACTTACTCAACTGATAAATATGTATTTAATGTTCTTATTAACATACATTTTTAGCTGATGGAAAGCGTGGCACACAATGCGAAACGTGGCAAGGTTTTGCGCACCTGCTGCCGCTACTTGTCCACGTCAAGGAATACACTCATTGTGCTCATCGCTGGTATTGTCTCCTACATTTGGCTGGGCTACACTGCGACAGTGCCCTACGCCCTCAGCCATAACGCCCTATCCAGTTTACCAAATTTTACGATACCCAGTATGACTGCAGAAGCCCCGGAACGTAGCTATAGCTTCTGGGAGATCTTAAGTGAGCTCAAGGTGGGCATCGTTGTTATTCCCATTGTGGGCATACTGACAAATATATCCATTGGAAAACTGAGTGAGTATTTGATTCACATCGTTATGTTATTATATACTATGTATTGCCTAAAATTCCATCAGACATTTAGTAGGTGGAAGATTTTTATTTTTATACGATGTTGAGCGAGCATTTAAAATAGCTTAAAAATGGTCAGGTTATCATTGGATATATTAAAAATCGAGTTATACTTAATCTATTGTATACAATAGTGACAGACGGATATGCGGACTTGGCTATATAGACTTGCCTAGTTATGCGGATTATGAACAAATGTATTTAAATACTCTCCACAGGGGTATACAAGTGTAAAGTTGATAGACTTCAAAATGACCGTATCCAACTGGATTTCAAGACTGCTTTTGATAACAACTTCCATTTACTAATCTCCTGCAGCACCCAAGGGCCTAGTGGACACGAATCACGAACTGCTCGCGCTGGGACTGTGCAACATGTTTGGTTCCTGTGTGCAGGCGATGCCCTCATCGGGCGCCTTTACGCGCTATGCGATCAGCACAGCCTGTGGCCTCAAGACGCCAATGGCCAACATGTATCTGGGTAAGTGGAGCTGAGTTTGAGATGCGAAGGGATCGATTTAGATGGAGTTACATTCTTGCAGGTATCATTGTGCTGTTGGCGCTGAGCTATTTGAGTCCCTTCTTCAATTATATACCGGAGGCGACACTGGCGGCGATTTTGATTTGCTCGATCATGAAGCTGCTGGACTTTAAGTTACCGATGCGACTGTGGGGTGAATCGAAGCGGGACTTTGGCATCTGGCTGCTCTGCTTCTGTGTGTGTGTGCTGGCTGGCGTTGAGGTGGGTCTGTTTGTCAGCATCATTGTGACGGCGCTGCATCTGCTGTTCCTCTGGGCACGCCCCGAGATAGTGGTGAAGATACAGGAACTGGACGATATGCAGTATATATCAGTGGTGCCCGGCAATGGCATCTATTTTCCGGCCATCAATCATCTGCGAGGCTTGGTGCTCAAAGCCAGCACTCGGGCCGATATCAAGATCACCGTCGTTATCGATGGTCACAAGATAACAGGTCTCGATTACACAGCCGCCCAGGGAATATCGAAGCTATCGAGCGATCTGTGCCGCCAATCGGATGCGTCCAGTTCGACACTCTTGATACTCTACAGATTTCCAGCGCATCTGCAGAATCTGATTGACTTGACGGACAATTTGGTGTTCTGCGAGAACGAGGCCAAAGTCAAGGAGTTTCTAACACAGGAATCTCTACGCAATGGTCATATCAGTCTAAAGGAACACATACGCGCCTCCATCGATCTGGGCTATAAGATTGATATCGATTAGTTGCATATAATCCATTTTAGCATTAAATTTCACTTTATTATTTATTTAAATATATATCTCCCGTTGTTATCTTTACTCTGGAATCCAAATATATATGCCATAAATTGATGAAATATTGTCGCGTTCTATCGGAAAAGAAAACCCCGGAAAGCGAAACAGGAGTGCTAAAGTGGAGCAAATGCGCTGATGGCAGCAATTTATAAAAGCCACGGTGGCCTCTGACACTCACCCCGCACACACACACTAGCACACACACAATGCGGTCAGTGGAACGGTGGGTGGAATTGGGTTTAGAGAATTGTGGCTTTGCCACTGGTGGCGCCGTCAATGATTGCCAAGCTAATGGATTTCTGTTTACTTTTTCACTTAGAACGTCGAACAGCGGGCGCGTTGGAAAAAAAGCGAAACCAAGAAAAAATTTTGCAAAAAAAGCGAAAGCACAACACTAACTCAACCTATTAAGTTTTTGAAAAACAAAAACCGGGAGAAGCAGAAAGAAATTAAACTAAAATCCTTACGAAAAGTGGATCAAACTGAGAAAAAAATGCTGTAGAACCAGTGGAAAACATGAAGAGAGGCAGAGTGCCTTGCAGAGAAAGAGAGAGAGTGAGCGGGTGTGAACGAGATAGATAAAGTTAGAAATAAAAGAGCGTCTAACGAAGCTCAAATGCCCTGGGCAAGCTTCGATTGTTCTTACTTGGTTGTTCCTAAAATTACTTTTATTTATTTTCATAACATTACTGTGATCAAAAATAATTGATAGACGTATAACTCCATAGATAAAACGGAACTGTTATTTGTTATATTACTTCCAGCTATAATCAATAGTCGGATTAGATTAGCTTAAAGATTTAATTATTTTTTTAATGCAATCAAAGTGTAAGGGAAATCATAAAGGCTCTTTCTTCGAGAAGAGCATGCAAACCTCTGAATGAAAAATAAGTGCAAGGCGAGTTAATTACGGAGGATTAAGCGCTGCCATTTGCCGGAGAACCCCGACAGGGAAACCCGGATAGAATAGCAGCTAAAAGGGCTCCAAGTAGATTTCAAGCACTTGAGGCGCTGTAAATGAAATGCGGCGCTTCCGAAAGGCTTTCTTTCATTTCCCATTTTCTTGAGTTTTTTTTTTTTCTTTTTTGAATTTCGCTTTGCGATGTTGATTGCATTGGCAAACGAAGTGAGCAGATTTAATGAAATTTAAAACGCTGGCCAAAGTTAGCCAGCACAACCAAACCACCTCCACCATCTCTACCAGCTGCACCACCAAACCACCTCCACCAGGCAGGTGGCGTTGCCCATGCAAATTGTGCACCAATGGCTGGGTCCTGCCTTGTCCTGCTAATTATTTCAACGGGCTTTATTTGCTAAGCTGTTCAGTTGACTTGTCTTCAAACTCCTTGCCTGCCTGCTTGGCATTTTCTGCATTGCTAAGCTAATGAGCTTAATGCACCGCTTACATTTCCAATTTGCATTGAAATTCTCCATGATCGATGCTGCAAATAGTCGTGAATAGCATTGCGGCACCATTTGACTAATTCCATCCAGAATCACGTGAAGGCAATAGAGTTATCTTCAGCCTACCCCTATTGCACTTGAGTCTTATTTGAATAATGCAACGCATAGTTTGAATAAACTTTCCTCTTTAATTGGCAGAATATCAAAATTAATTCATACTGAGACAGATGGATAGAGTAAAATATTGATTATACTTTCAGCACTAATAAAAATCAAGTGAGATGAAAAGCAGAAGGATAATGTATATATATGTATATATATATTTATGAATGTGGTAACCGCGATAAAACCAAATATCATTTCAATTGCGGTTCACGCAATCAAAATCACAAAAATTACATAAAAGCCGGAAAAGTTCATTGCATACTTTGTGGTTTTTGGCCACGTGTTGAGTATGCAAAAACAAAATAAACCACATTTGGGCTGTTTGCGCCAAATATGCAATAATGTTTCATATTTCATGTTTTGTATACCTTGTTCTGTAACTGAAAAAGTTGCTACCTTTAATGGGAAGATTTGAGTTATAAGCACTCTGAGTTTATTCTTATAAATATGGTCATATATGTCGTCAATTGATGTGATATATTCTACACGGCATTTGTTTCTCATATTCCACACGCATATCCGTTTTCAAATTTAATTAAACCTTTTGCAAAATATACAGCTTCAGCTTTGCATGCACAAATTTACGCATGATTTCCGGCCAACAATTAAGTTGCATGGCAGTTAAGGATGACAATTTGGAGAGAGTTTAGACACACTTTAAACCAGAGTAACTTCGAGTCGAGTACATACGCATGCAGCTAGCCAAATTGTGTGTATATTTGTTGGCCAACCTAATAATATTTATTTTCACATGCGGTTGCAAAACGTAAAAGCCATTTGGTTTCATTGCCCAGACTCGTCCACCTCTCCCTCACCAGCGCCACTGTCTCCTCTCGTCCAGCGCTGTGTTAGCTGTTTGTTCACTTTTGTGCGGCCTAACAAATTAAATTTTCATATGAATTACTGTGCCGGTCACGTAGCAAAGTGGGCAATGGAGACGGACACGAAGCATGTCCATGTTTCATGCCCATGTCCTTGGCCATGTCCATATCGGTGTCCATTGATACGTATTATGTGACTCTATACCCGGTATATATTACGTACCGGCACCTCCTTCCCCCAAAACCAACAATTCCCCTGCCGCCAACTCACTGGCAACTTAATTGCGTCGCCTTTGAATGCGACAAAACGGCAAAAGACATAATTAATAGACGCATGTGCAGGGCAGTGTTGGGAGCGGAGCGGGGGGGTAGCTTATGGTGGCAAGGGGTCTGTTTAGGTCCACTCATTTATTGATTTTTTGTTTGGCCATCGGGCTATTCAGGAGCAACAGCGATTGGCCTCTGGCCAAAAAACCGTTTCAATATGCGCCAAAATATAAACAAAGAGGAAACAGCATGCGTAGGGTAGGTGGAGGGGTGGAGGAGTGGGGTGTGTGTTATGTCTATTTAAGGAGCAGGGGGGGGGCAATTGCGACGTCTATTTGCTTGTTTAAATTGTTTGAAAATGTCAATTTGATTGCGCTTAATTAAATGCCAAAAATCCTTAAGGACAACAAGCGCAGAAATTGAGCTCGTGGGCGGGGTGAAGAAAGGATGAGGGGTGCTGGTTAAGTAGAGTTTCGGGCAGCACAAAAAGTTTCATAATAAGCGCAATGAAAATAATTAACAATTTGTTGAAAATAACAAGCTCACAAGTACACAGCAAACGATGTCAATCGAGCCACACAACCAAAAAAAACAGACAGACGGGCGGGGCGGGGCGGAAAACTATGAGGGCGGCAAGAGCACAAAGGATTTGAATGGAGTTGGCCCCCAGCTAAGTTGCGAGAGTCCTTGTCTCTGATTTGCTTCCTTTTAGCAGGCAGACTGACATTAAGATGTCACGTTTCCAGCGTCCTCTGTCTCGGTTTGTTAAATTGTGCCAGGGAGCGCAACTGCCAATCTTGAAAACTGCTTAAAGGGTTACGTCCTGCTTCCCCGTTAAGTTTGCTAAACGGCTTGTTCCTGCAGGACATTGCCGTTGGGAGGGGTGTGTCTTTGTTCTGTTGGAGAAACATTTAATTTAAATTATAAATCAATTTGCTGGAGGCAATTACAATTGGGTTTTTGATTCAGTTGTTCGTGCAAGAGTAAATGAATTGAACTCTCAAATTGGAATGTAGCAATTGATATTGTGTGTGATGTAGTCGGTTAGTTAATCACTGTCGTCAGCTGTCAATTTACAGCCGAAGTCTCCTTCCAAATATGTACAGACTTGTCTATCCTTAGAGCGGATATTATAACTTTGTTGTGAAACTTGTAAGGCATTAAAGCAGGAATCCGAATTAAGTGAATTAAATATTATTATGGATAAATGCTGTGCGCAATTTAAAATTAGACTAACTGAAGTCTCTGCTGTCGAGTGGTCTGTGCTAATTAGCAATTGAACAGATGTTATTCAATATGCGAGCACTTAGAATGCCAATTGTTTATCAAATTATTTGTAACCAGACACTAAATGATTTATCAGCATGCGTATTTTAGGAATTGCACTTGAATGGAAGAAACGGAAGGGAGGCAAATCTTGACATGCTTGTAAACATATTGACCAAATATGAATAAAATTCGCAAATATGTATAACCATCAGTTGTAGCAACTAACAAATAAATTCCCAGAATCAATTGGTTTCATGTTCAAGCATCCACATTTGAATGCAAGTCGCCGACTAGATGGTAGCAACTGCCACATTAGGCGCTGGGCATATGAATTGTGAGCATGCATTTTGAGTCCTTGAGGTAATTACGAATGCAGCAGCTTGAAATGATTGCACTTGCCTTAACTTTTGCAGTATGTTGGCAGTCTCATGAGTGTGGCCATAAACTTGCTGCCTTGCCGCAACTTAAAGTAACTGGCAATGTATCTTTAAGATACACATGTGTGCACACAGCCGGCACACATGTGTGCTCTTCACTAACCGCACGCTTTGAATCCAGTTTATGAGTTTTTATGGCTGCACGCAGCGGGCACAACTGGCGGTGCGGTATCTCTTTATGGCTGTATGCACTACCTTTTGTGGCATCAGCCACCCACCAGCCCTGCATACCCCACAGCCCACAGAAAAGTTACGCACAAAGCGCGTGCCCAATAAGCGGTTGCCCACAGTTTGCATACCCTATCTAATAGGGAATTATAATTGGCTGGACAGTTTGAATTAAATATGTTATATATATCTAATATACATATATAACATACATTAATCCATTGGATAGTTATCTAATATGCCAGTTTATATAAGCTGATACTGAATTTAGCGGCACATAGTAACAAATTTTATTTTAGAAATTTAAGTTAAACTCCAATTCAAAATTTTATATGTTTACTGCTTTCTACATTTTGACAAGCTTTAGTGACTTCGTAAGGGAGGGCATCTAAGCTGCGTCGGTTTTAAGGGCAGCTTTCTTATATTTTGCTCGACTTCTTTGCGCGACTTAAAGTTAAAGCAGCATCCACAAAAGTTAAACGCACATCAAAAGCCAACTAATTTGGCTGTAAAAATAACATTAAATCACATTCATTTCTTTTTTTTCCTATTTTTTGGCAATAAACAAGTCGAAGTAGGGAAGAAGTTGAGGGAAGCAAAATACACTTGCAATATCGAACGCACACGTGTACAAAAGAGAGAGAGACAGACAGAGAGAGATAGAGAGGACAAAGGAATGAGCGGAGGGGGGAACTACCTTAGCTACCTTCGATTCCAGCCAGCAGCATCCCCCATACGACATTGGTCTTTAAGCTTATGTTGCACTTGACTGATTTTTATGCTTTGATGCTCAATGATTTTATTATTAAAAGCAACTGTCGTCGTCGTCATGTGGGGTTGGCCTCCCTGCTTATTATATACAGTGTACCCCTTAAAAACTCGGAATGGAAGTCTCTGATGATCCCAAAGAGTTTATATATATGTATAATTCGAAATTAACTTTAGCGTATAATTAGTTTATTTATTTCCGATTGATCAGCTCTATCGAAAAATATCAATATCAATGTATTCGCATATGTTGAAAAAGAAAAATAATTAATAAACAAAAGAAATATTTAAATAATTCTACTCCACTCAAATTTATTAACAAAATGAAGTATGCTCCAAAAACGGACTAGACGAAATAGAAAACAGGATATCTCCAAGTAGGGCACTCTTGACTTTGTTGATTTTTTTGTTGGTTGTCTGATATGCGAAACCCTCGCGCTGCATGGCAATAATAAAAAAAAAGAAAAAATAAAATAAAGAAGTAGAGAAAAAGGGATACAAGCATGGCAGCAACAAAAAAGCTGCTGCATACTTTTTGGGTGGTTGCAAAATTGCTGCCGGCTGCTGCGGCTGTGGCAATGCCACTTCACCTTTGCTTTGTGCTGCGGATGCCACACTTGGGAGTCGCTTAGCTGTCTAAATATGTCACTTGAATTTGACGACGGCCACTTGCGCAAAGCTACCAGACCCTCTCCCCCAACACACACGACGAGCAAAACTGTTGCCTGTCTTTTATTTATATTTTTTTTTTGTGCACACGCATTCACATATGCGAGTTGTTATAAACACCCATCCACCAACCCACTCCAACCACTCCACCCACCACTCTATCCACTGCCGGCCGTGTCTTGTTTTCTTAAAATATTAGTTTCCTTTGCGTTCGCTGTTTTTGTGACTTTTTGTCTACGCGTGGGGAGCCAAAATTGTTTCACTGCTTTTTATTGTCATCTTTGTTATTTCCCCCCACTACAGTCCAAGTGTGTGTTTGTGTGTGAGTGTGCTACCAATTTTTTCTTATTCTTCTCGTTTTTTTTCTGTCTGTCTGTATTTGTGTCTAGTGTTTGCTTTGACTCAGTTACATCTAGCAACGAGGACGGCCAAGAGCAAGTTGTCATGAATAATGAAAAAGCAACGTGAATACATTTCTTCAAGCCCCTGAGTTGTTGCTATTATGTTAGTGAGTGTGTGTTTGTGTATGTGTGCGTGTGTGAAAACGGGAAATAGGTATGTTGCATGTGGCTGTAGCTCCATTGAAAGGGGAAAGAGCAACTACACGATAGAAAAACTTTCGAGCTATGCGAAATGCACGCAATAGTTTATTTACTTCTCGCATTGTTTTGCTGTTTGGCCAGGATAAACAAATTAACTTATACATATATAAATTCATTGAGAATATATAAGCGAAGTATTTTTTTTTATTAATTCGTTTATACTGAAAACCAAAATGGAATCTTGAAGTCACGATTGTAATTAATGTTTTATAATTTATAACCTTCCCATAGGTTGATTAATGTTTAAAATATAAATGGTAAAAAAACAGATTGAGTTTTGTAGCCAAGTATTATAATGCAATTTATATAACTAAAATCTTTCGACCTATTTAATATATAAGTCTAAGCGCTTTATTTATAAATATTAGAATAACCCAATGACTCAGTGTTTTCTTCTTCTTCTAAGCAAATCCTTGTGACATTTAATTATTTTCCAAATAAATATTTTCATATCAAGAAAAATGCTTAAAAATATAATAAATAAAATATTTAGATTTAAATAATAAATTGTTCAATCAAAAAAGTTGAATTGTATTTCCAAACATAACATTTGCAACTCTCATTTAATCAACAAGGTTCACTACCAAGCAAACATACGAAGAAGCAACTACAATATTGTTTGCAGTGTATGGCCAAACAGCAGGTATTGGAACCATATACTAAAGTCGATTGCTAATTCAGTTACAGTGACTGTGAAACAGTGAACAGTAAAGGAGACACACGCGTTGCTCTGACTGTATGCTGTCTATCTGTCCAGTCATCGTGGCAGTCACTTCCCCAGTTCACTATCCGATATCTATCCGATAGCTACACTGTGAGCGAGAGAGAGGGTAAAAGTTTGCTTTTCTCTTCCATATAGATTTGCCTTATTTACCGTTCATTGCTCGCAGGCGTGTTCATAGTTTTTGTCCTGTCTTAAGCTGTGCTTTCTAGTTGAGTGTTTGTGTTTTTGTGTCCTTAGCCCTAAGCTAGTCCCAGTGACACACAAGCACCCTCTCCCTGTCCCCCACGATTTAGCCACGCACACGAAACGCCCTTCGCTTGGATTTTCTTGTTGTTGTTTGCATTTCAAATTCGTTGCGCACTCGATGAGAAAATCGAAATCAACAAAGCAAATAAACATTTAATAAAGCGCAAAAGTGTCAATAGATTTCTGGTCACTCAACTTGGAGCGAGCCAAGCCGAGGGTGCGAGCAAGAGAAATGGTATGCTAATTAAAACGGGATTGCCACAACTTTAAATGAACTGCCCGTCCACAAATTGACGGCGTCAGTGTCAAGTGATGTTGTTCAACGACCGCCTATTGAGCAACTTGGCTCAGCTCAGCTCAATTTCTGGCGGATTGTGAAAAACACAACACAACTTTTCGCCAAGAATCTGAAGTAACCAAGTTGAGTGCAATTTTGGCTAATAAATATCTCCAGTGGGCTCGACCAGTCAATGCCCTGTTAATAGATTAACAGTCTTAAATAAATATTGTTATAATGTATGCGTTATTACATACATTTGATAACTTAAATAAAAAACTAGAAAATGTAAGAAAATAGCTTCATTGGCGATTAGTCTAAAATCTTGTATATATATTCAAAGGTATTTTAATATTTAGCTATGTTATAGGCACTACATTGGTTACAGTTCCTGGACTCGATCTCCTTGCCATGCCAAAGTTGCCACATAACTTGAGGGTCACAGAGTCTAAAGTATAGACGTACACTATTTTCCCGTTGCAACCATTACAGGGTATTAATAGAATAGATGCGAAGAAACAACAAAATAAAGAAAAACTAAAAAAACATTTTACAACAAAGACAAGACTGAACGCAACTCCCAAATGTCAACCAAGCGGTTGGTTCGGTTCTTGTTTGGCTGTTTAAACCGCAATACAGATAAGGAGCAAATTACTTTTTTGGCCAAGACATTGCCGAGATGCGAACCCATGAACCGCAAGCTGAAATCTAAACAGCTCCGGACAACTTGCTAGCAGCATTGGGGCCAGGACGGGTTGAGGAGCCAACCAACTGGGCTGAAAATATAGTTTAAATGCGTTGAAAATGTGGAAAATGGGTTTATGGTGATCCTCTGGAGAAAACCTCTGGGGCCAACAGGGGAGGGTATTTGTAAACAGAGATCAACCATTGCCTGATTTATGAAGATGTTTGTTGACACTGGCTTAGGGCCACAAAGTTTCAGTTTGAGCTGGGGTATTTCTCGAAGGACCTTTCGGCCCCCGAGTGCAGCGGATAATAGCAAACGCAAAAATGGTCAAGAAACAGCCAAGAAGTTCATGGTCTTATGTCTGGTAAAGTTTATTATAGTTTCAAATGAGACAAATGTGAGCAACGGATAACTACACACAACAGACTAAAACAAATTTCCAAAAGCAATGCATTTCTGATCATTGAATCGACCTTAGATAAATACTAAATAAAAAGTCTATTTCTGTAATGTGCGATGAGGTTGTCGTTATCCAATTGCCAGCTGGATTTCCATTTCATGAAACTGCTAATCAATAATGAAAAGAAGATATTAAGTAAGTATAGTGAACTGAATTTAAAAATATTAGCTTAAATATGTCATTACTTGCTTAGTTTATCTTATAACACAAAAAATACTTTTTTGTTTTAAATTGATCAAACTACCATATGCAACAAGATCTTCACTAAAGAATGGCTATTCCTAAAAATATATGTTTATGAAAAATGAAACGAACTTAGGGAAAAAACTTTAAGAGGAACAAAAACATCTCAAATATGTTATATCCAATAATAGTTATCAACGAAAACCGACTGGGATACACTTATTTAGCAAATGTTATCTATACTTATATAGAGCAATAGCTCCAACATTTTTATTAAACATATTTTAAAATTCTGTTTAACCCTCTGACATCACAAATTCTTCTCCTGTCCGAGCTCAGCTTAATACTCCTCCCTTAAAAGACTGCCAACAACAACCCATTAAACATTTATTTAAAAAAAAAAACAACAGGTAAATAAAATATGAAAAATTAAAGTGTTAATAAGTTTACAATTTAGATAAACAAGTTGGGTGTGTGTGTATGTGCACGATAGCTGAGAGAGGCAGTGTGTGTGTGCACGCCTGTGTGTGTGTGTGTCATCCTTCTCCATCAGCTCAAAGTATTTGTGCCCTTCGATCTTTTTGTTATTCAGAAACGTCCTGCTCCCCTTGTTGCTGCTCAAGATGTAGTCTTTTGCCGCCTCCCATTGGGCTGCAACTGCGAGAGCTACTAGGGCTGCGCCAGCGTTTTGGGCGTCTTCGTCAACTGTGATTAAGATTTGAACGACGTCTTTGATGTGACCGTCTCTCGATCCCATCACGGCTGTAGTCCGGTTTTCGGTCACGCGATTTATGTTCCACCTTACCATCGGCTGTGTGTCGCTGGGCGGCAGCGCTGCGTTCGAGGCTATCCCATTTGGAGCGCTGCTCCTGCACTTTGCTGTCGAGTGTTATGACGCGTGTGACGCTATGGTCCCACGATCCGTTGTCGCTCGGATTCATAATATTTCCCTTTCAAACAATGTTAGTGTTGACTCCTGGTCTGCTAACGTTGACAACTTGTAAACAAAGTGAAGTTACATGCTCTGATGAAATTCATTTTGGCGAACGATCAGAGTTACCAGATCGTTATATTACATTCGCATAGTTGCCATATTATTACATTGTATTATGGTTACATTTGCAACATATACATATACATATATATTGTAACATGCCTATTGTGTGCGGTGGGCAACCTCAGCTGGCTCAGATTTCTCAGGGTGGGGTAACTCCAACCCTGCCCATAGACAGTACAGATATCGAAACTAACTGGACCTTCACAACACTACATAACAACCTACATGCACACACACAAATAACGAAACAGTCGGCAGGCCTGGTGTATATGACCACGACGTACCCGCCCTTCCTGCAATGAACCTAGGAGATTTTTGTGGGTCCATCGCCCTCATATTGGAATTGGCGATTAATCTACTCCATACTCCCGGTGGTTCTCCCCTCCCAACGAATCTACTCCCGATTCATATTTTACTGAATTTTATTCACATTTATCATTAATTTAATATCTATCACTTAAATCTAAGAAAAAGAAAAATCGTAATATAATGATATAATATAATAATCTGTATAATAATGGAAGAGTAATTCAACGGCCTTTCCGCCTTTTTTCCACGCCCCTTTTTTTTACTTTTTCGTCGGCCTCGAGCGTTTGCTGCATCTAGCATGCCACTAGGTTTGCGCTTAAACCACTTGGGAATTGTAACATAAAATTTATGTCAAAGCAAATGCCCCAAAGTAGGCAACACAAAAAATATAACGGGAGGTCTGTCGCTTGTCCACTCTTGTGTGTTCGACTGGCGCTATCGAACCTTCAAGACGAATGCAACAATATACGACAAACTAAAAGAGATTGAACTGTATTCATCAAATTGAAAAAACTAATTAATTTAGTTATTTATATAAGCAATGCTTATTGATATAATAGATTTGATGTAAACATTTCAGTTTTTTTTTCTGTTTGTCACAAAGCAATCAGTGATGCCGTTGTTAACAAAATTAGCAGAGCTGCATTCAAAGGGACAGTGAGTAATATTGAAATGGAGTTGGACGAGCATTCGTTCTGATTGTGAAGCAACCAGTTTATTCCCACAAGTTCTCACAAGCAGACGAGGTAACTTTGTATTTCCAGTTGGGGCACACGCTCGACCGCAGGACTGTGTTAAAAGTGCCAGTTGCTGGTTTACCATTTTTGCCACACCTATAAAATGCCGCAACGTTGCACGCAAAATCCGATAGCAAGGATGAGCCTCATTTGATTGCAAAAAGCGCCAAGCACAGGCAGCAACAGCAACAACAACAGCAACAACAACGAAACAGCAACACTAACGCAAAAAAAAACAACAACAACTAAAACAAGAACAACGACGACTAGGATCAGAGCCTGGGGAATGACAACCAGAACAATGTTGAGGCATGCGACAAACTTTGACTGTGCCACCAAATTGCATACCAGCAGGCGTTGGTTGTAGTTGCAACGTTGCAACCACAAAAATAAGTGTTTACAGCATTGATTACAAGCGTGGGCGTTGCTGTTGATTAGAGTTTAGCCCACAAGGATTTTTGCATTTCTTAGATGCAATGCCAATAGATTGTTGCAGTCAGTGCGACCAGACTCGTGCAGCGTGTCAGTAGTGTAGTAGTGTCATGGGAAATGTTGTAAACCGAATGGCACCGAGTCCATGGATTGGAGGCATGCCGCGTGGCATGCCAGTTGTGGGCTTAGGTGTCGACTTGGCGGCCGCACACAATTGACAAACTGTGTAAACCTTTTTTGTGGCACTTCCGTTGCGTTTGTTTGCCACTTTACAATGTAACGACAACAAGCCACACCAACACAATCAACTCTTTCCCGCTTTCCGCTTTTCTTCCGCCCACCCCGCCCAGGCAAATTGTGAGAAAAGTTTGTAACCCGAGCATTGCAACTGCATTTCATTATGAAGTTGAACTGCCAGACTTGGCCAAAGCACATGCAAATGCTGTTGGCCTCATATTGAAAACCCTGTGGTAGCCAACCAAACCCACCCAACAACACACACACACACACACACAAACACACACACCGACACTTGCTACCCTCACACTCTGGACGCAACCACAGTGTCAGTCTTTTGTGGTAGCTGCATTGGGACAGCGTTCTCCAAACGAAGCGTATAAGTGGCCCTTATCGTGGCTAGCATTGCAGTTGAAGGGTGCAAGGGGAGGGAACACTGGCAGTCCTGTAGTCCTAAGCAAAGCGGGCATCAAGTTCTGCTCTATATTGCCGAGCATTGGTTACCGAGTACCGAGCATATTGTATTGGCAAATATTCCCATGACAATTGGAATTTTTATTGAATTTATGCAAAATTTGCAAATTTCATTTGGCACACTCAGTTGTTTAGGTTGTGTTTATTTGGTTTGTTTTTTTGTATGTCCGCCAGCCATTAAAAGTGGCTAAAAATAAAAGAATAATATGAAGTTGTGCAAATATATGCAACAGAGCTTATATAGATATATATTCTTGATCAGCATCAAAAGTTCTAAAGACCTAAAGTGCTCTTTGCAGAACCTTTTCTAATCAATATATTTAGCCTCTGCTCTATTCGGCTTGTGAGCATTGCCGATGCACATCTCGAAGCCAGCCTCGTTGCAACGTGCATCCAAGTTCATTGTCACATGGTCCAGATCACGTTTCCTAAAGTAGTTGAAGCTAGTTGGAATCGATAAACTACAAAAGAACTAAGGCAGAGAGCGTTACACACTTGATGAAGCACAAATTGCGATTTACATAGAGAACTGGTGAATCAGAGATTTATTCGAGATATATTCGAATATTGAATATTGAATAACTTTCTCGTAGCTGACCTTGCGATACTCTGCAATACCAAGTCAATGTGAGTGCTGAACGAGCTAATATTTTAAGTTGCAACCACAAATGGTAAACAATAAAATGAAAGTATACTCTCTCGACGAGTCCTAATCTGGTTCCCCTGGCTTATATCGATCTGTGGCATAAGTGTCATTTGATTGAGGTTTGCTGTAGCACTCATAATTTTCAAGGAAAAATGGCATTTTTTTGCGCAAATTCTGGCAACGTTCCATAACCAGGAAATTAGTATCCGTAACACCAGCACTGAAATGCAATCAGCCTTGGAGTCCTTCAACAAATGTTTTATGGTCTATTTTTTTTTTAGGAAAACATAAATTCATCAACTGTGTTAGCTCATTGTTTTGAGAATTGAGCGGGTTAAAGTTGTTCTTTTGTTTCAATTTGTAAAACACAATTTGATTTGGTCATCAATTGCTGCACAGCCAACTTAGCTATTCGAGTGAACAGTAATAATCGTTTGCTGCAGCTGTTTAATGTGGCTACGTGCAACTTGTCCCCATACTTTCACCCTGCCCCCTGTGCACAGTGTGTCCGGGTGGCTGGCAGCAAATTAGCCTTGGTTGGGAATCCCCGACAAGCAGCTGGCTCGTTAGCCGGCATGTGGTTTTTAGGATTAACTCAATTAAAATTTTGTGGCATTAAAAATATCTTGCAAAAGCGAGCGACGGAACACAATGTGGGGACATTCAGCGAGTGATGCAGATAGAGATAGAGAGCGAGAAAGAGAGAGAGAGAGAGAGAGAGAGAGAGAGAAATGTGTGTAAAACATTGTATAAGCCACATGTATTTGGTCCCCTGCCTTCCGGTGATTCTTACACATCTTTATTTGCGCCTGAAATTGTTTAATTGAGTTTGTTTGAAAATTTCTTTTAAATTAAGAAAGTTTTTACACGTGACTCTTCTTCTTTTTTTTTGGGCATGCTACACGGGCCAGCACGTGCTGCAGTTGCCAAAGTTCGTGTCTTTTTTGTGTGTGCGTCGCGCACAACTCAGGACATTCAAAAGGGGGAATATTCATACAAAAAAATTGGAATATGCCAACGGGTACTATGACAACTAATCATGGTGACTAAAATTAGATGAATTAGCAGATTAACAATTAAGTCAATTGCGGTTCGTTGAGGATTGGATTGCGACAAATCGCTAAAGGCATACAAATAAAGAGTTATTTTAAGAAGCAAAAAGACTTTCTAAACGAGAAAACAAAAATGTATATCTTATGCACCCCGAAAATTAAACACTCTCTCGTAGTTAAGGAGTCTGTTTCGAGAAAGGCAGCTAAATGAGATAGTATTCGAATCGGGGCGATTCTGATAAAAGAAAGACTTTAAAACACAGAAGCTAGTTGGCATAGAAATAGGCAGGCTCAATATAGTTGGCGAGTGACACGGATCAGAAGCATATAAATATATACCTTACAAGTAAGAGAAAGCCTTTCTGTCTGTCCGCATAAAACACCTGACTCAAGGCTCACATTATTATAAATTGGGTAACCAGCACACCTATAAGGTCTATTGTGCCCCAAGGCTCACATAGTACTCTATGTTCATTTCATTAAATTTTATTCGGGAAACCTCTGAGCTTACATAACTATTTTAAGCTTATCACATTCCTTAGGCTCAGAGATTTCTCTATCTTTTCTTTATTGTCTCTCTCTCTCTCTCTCTCTCTCTCTCAGTAGCTACTAACGCTCGACGAAATTTTGCTCTGATTGGTAACTTTTTAAACTTATATTGAGGACTGTTTTTAGTTGACGTTAGATAATGATTTCAATATAAATTTCTGAATCGATTTTTTTCTTCTTTCTGGCATATGTTTTCTGACCATGGCGCATAATACTGATTGCGACTATGTATTAATGTTGCCCCACTTCTGGCAACGCGTTTGCTCATTAATATTTGTTAGCAGTCGCTGCCAGTGGATCCGGCACTCTGCCTGTTATGGGACGCACTGTGCGGCATGCAACATGTCGCTGCAAATAGCCCTGTTGGCTGCTTGTGCGAACAGTGTGCAATGCCAGGCGTTGATGCCGTCACGCCAACATTGATGACTGCGTTGACAAGTTGCCCCAGCACCAAGTCTCCAGAGAAATGTGTCAAGCGTGGCAACTTGAGCTGCATAAGCAAGCAGCTTACGCGTGTCTGCCACGCGAATGGGGCATGCTTGCTGTTGGCCAACTATCTCTGGCTTGCTGTAACTCAGCCCAGTTTTCGCATGATGCGCCAAGAATTTCATTCACTGCATTCATCTTCGTTTTCTCCTTTTCCTTTTGTTTAGCCCACAAACTATGCAAAGTTCAGGTTAAAGTTAAAGACGAACTCGACTTAACTTTTTTATCTAGACCTTTGGTATGAAATAAAAAATAGACATCTAAGTGGCTAAGGAGAATGAGTTCATAGCGCTCTCTTTAAGTAAAATTAAATATGTTAATATAATTTACTTTATAGCTTACTCTCAATTAGGCCAAACCAGGCGCAAAACACTCAAGCTCAAAAAAAAAATATATATACACAAATCTGTATATATATATATATTTAAAGCAGTTGCGTTTTTCCTTCAATTCTCAAGATTGGGATTTATAAAATGCTTGAAAATTTTGGTATTTAAGATCAGGCACAAAACTGGTGTCTGCACTCTGAGGAAAAGTTATATAAAAATAAATAAATTACGTTTAAATTGTTCTAATTATATTTCTAAACATTAGACAAATCTACACACCTTGCTTTGAGGAAAAGCTGAGAATAAACACAACACTTTCCCGTACCACTGAAAAGAAGCTGCTTTTGATGATTTTGAAAATTCTTGGGAATATTTTGCAAAGTGTGGAAATGGGTGTGTCTGCTGCCTTCCAAGGTGAAAGACAAGCAAAAGATTATACCTGCCCCAGCCTCTGGGCATGCTTTGTAATGGAGAAAAAGGCGAGAGCTGAAACCGATGAAGTTGGTGCCTGGAGAGGGGGTGGTGGTGGTGGTAGGGTGGTGGATAGGGTGTCTTATATACATGCAAAAATAAATTGCATAAGCGTTAGCGCTGGTAACAAAATAAAAAGTAAACATGTTTAAAATGCTGTTATTCACACACACACACACACACATACACACAAAGAGTTTCGCGCCTGCTTTGGCTGAGATTTGGTCTGCAGCAGAGTTGCCACCTTTCTGGTCGTCGCTGCTGCCCCATCCCTGTTACATTGTAGATTGTGTGCAACATTTTGTCCGTGTGCGCCTTTTGTGTCTTTGGTGGCCCATCTTTCTTGTCGCCGTTTCTTTTCATGCTGCCACCTTCTGCTTTAGCGTTTTTTATTTACCTTGTTAACCTTTTCATGTTGACAAACTCGACAAGCGAGTGTCTATGTGTGCGGGTGTGTGTGTGTGTGTGTGTGCGATATGAAAAGTGGAAATCTGTAGAAATTTGTTTCAAGCCAACGGCATTTGTTCTCCTGACTCACTCGACTTAAAGGTCGTTTATTACAGCGAAAGACAAGTAGAAGTACGCTGATCGACTAGCAGATATCCTATGCTCTGCTCTGGTATGTCTTATCTACCTTTTGTGTGATAAAGTGCAGTCAAGTTACGAGGTAGTCAATAGTTAGTTATTTATTTCTTTTCAATAGTTTTTAATAAATAAAAATTAAAAATTTCAAATTAAATCATATAATAAATAAACTTATTCGAACGAACCAATTATAAATGGTCATTAAAATATCAACACCTTTGATAATAGATTTGACAGATCATTTAAAACCCATTTTGTAATTATCTTAGATATACATATATAAAAAATAATGAGCTTGTGCTCCGACAAAGATAATATCCTACAGCAATCCACAAACCCTTATAATTATTATGCTTTGAAACTCATTTATTGCGGCTTAAATTCAAATTAAAATTCAAAGGGAAAACAAAAAATATAGTTTAAAATCGACTTCAAGAGCTTAAAAACAACAACCGAAATTAACACAAAAACAAAATCCTTGGCAGATTAATTTCAATTTTTTCTTTACAAAATTACCAAAACACAAAAGAAAATTGCGTTGGCAGCTTGGAGCACTTATACCGTATACGCCATGTGTTGTGTAAAAAATAAATAAAAAAAAAAAGACAAAAGAGAAATTACATATAAAATGCAAAATTAAAAATCTGGATCAAAAGGATTTGTATGCTACGATATTTTTATTACATTTGCCCAGAAATCCGAGCAGTGAGAACAACAGGCATTCAATTAAGGTTGGATTGCGGGTTACTGGATAAGCTGACGAAGGGAGGGGGCGGGGAGGGTCAGTTTTTAATATGGTGCCTGAGAATTTGCATTTCATATTTGCATGCTGGGTGTGTAGCAAGAGCACTTTCTGGATGGCCAGGAAGGATGCGATAGACAACAGGACAAGATTATTAACATGAAGGGCATATAATGGGATAAGCTGCACCGCAACTGGGCCTAAGCAGCAAAACCAATAATGCGCATATTAGACTCGATGATAACGTACAACTTAAACAGAAACAACAAACCAGCCTGTATACACTGAGCAAAAATACATGATTTTACGAGTGCACAGCTATTTGCCTTATTTAAAGCCGGAAAGTGTAGGAAAGTGGAAACAAAGACAACATTTTAAAAAATGGTAGATGCAATCGCTCCTTCACTCAACAAACTTCCGTCGCTTCATTTCCGGATGCGAAATATACACAAAAAAAAAATATCATTTAACCTGCAGCCAGCGAAAAATATATTCTATTTATTTCATCAATTTATAAATGATATGAAAAAAAAAACAAAAGTTTATATTCTAATGTAAAGTGTGTAGTGTTTTTCTGTAGGTGTAGGCTACCTCGCACACACACAGAAGACACAAAAATTCGTGTTATCCTGGCCATTGTTTCTTTCGAATTGACCGCACTGCAAAATGCTTGCCAGCCGTTTGCAGTGCGCGCACACACACACACGATGTTGCAGCTAGAGCTGAGCTGCATGTTGATGTCACAACTGACTCCAATAGCCACCACGCCATTCACCCGCCACCACCGCTGCCCAGCTGGAGAGGCCTGCAGTTCGTCCAAGCCAAAACGTGCACAGTCTCTGGCAATCAACTTTAATAACATCACAGAATGTCAATAAATCCACAAAATGGTTGCCCCGCTTCCCCATGTGGCGCTGACTGCGACTGGCATCCGTTTGATGATGATGATGATGATGATGATGGTGGTGCTGATGGTGCTGATGCTGCTGTTACACCCTGCTGCCACCTCTTCTTTGCTGATGTTCAGCAAGAGTATCATTAACAAAAGGAACTGCGTGCTGCAGCTGACCGACTGCCGGACCGGACATGTTGCCTCCATCAAAAAGGATGCAAGCAACTTGAGCTGCTTAGTTGCAGTCCAGGGCCATGATCCTGTATTCAGGTACTGTTTCTGTTTCTTCTTCTCCTGCACCCTTTTCCCCACCAACTGTTCGGGCTTTGTGTGCGTCGACAGCAATTGATGAGAATAAAACTTTAAGAAAAGAATTCACACGCCTGAATTCAACTTGTCGGAACTTTCAATACTAAAGGAAATGTTCCTTATTTTGAAATGCTTTTATAATAGAGAAATATGCAACTTGCTTGGTTGCAAGCAGGATAAACTCCAAAGTATGGGAAATTAGAGAAAAGCTCCTTATTGACAATTGCAGTTTGAAGAGTCGGTGACATTTTTATTTTTATGTATCGCATTTAAAAACTAATTATTGAACATCAGATTAAAAATATGTAAAAACAATGGAGTTTAAAAATGTATATAAAAAATATAATATATAAATGTATATATATTAAATGTATATAAACAATACAATATATAAATGTATATAAAAAATATATTATATAAATGTATATATATTAAATGTATATATTAATTGCAATAGTCAGCTAATTATTTTTTAGTGTTGACAGACGCAATCTATATTATATTGACTGAATGCTAAAAACATAAAAAAAATATATATATAATACAAATAAACGCACACTTATATATATACACTTATATATATACACATGCTATGACCATAAATAATGGAAATCAGTTCAACATTTATTCACACAATTGACACTCAACGCGACCCTAAGCACATTTATCACACAATGCCCATGAATCCCGATAGCGACAAAACGTATTTTATGATTATCATTTAGCTGTTATTTATGCAACAAAAAAAAGAAGAAGGAGAGTTGAATATGTAAACAAATAAATTATTCAATATTCACGCAGGATATCAATTATTTAATGATATACATATTTGTGTACACACAAAATTCGACCACTTCTTATCCTTTCGGTATGTCTTTTGTCTTTGCTTGGAAATGTTTGAGATTCCTGCCAAATATTTGCAGGCAACCGGAATGTGCAGAGATTTAACTGTTTCCACTCTCAGCCACACCACACCATACCACACCACACCACCGCACACCCCTGCACACCGTGCAAGGTGTGTGCAATTTATCAAATGTGTGCGCCTGCATTCATTTCCAATGCAGAATGTGCTTTTGGTCGCCAACAGCAGCAGCTGATGGCAGCCGGCTGCAATACATATTTGCTCATTGTTTGATTATGGAGCATATTTTGTGCAAACACATATTTAAAAATATTTATACACTGAAAAGAATGCAGTTATGAGTAACTTTGGGTTGAAGCTGGAAATAACATACTTCAAATAAAATATTCAAACTGCATTCGAGCACTTTCTTACTTATCTTACGAATATTAATCTTCTTTTTTTGCTTATTTCAATATGCTTTTGTTTTTTCTCAGTGTATATATGTACAGGGGTTGGAAAGTCGCATAATGTAGATTTCATAGAAATTGATAATACGCCCAGTATGCGCAGCCAAATCTCCGCAAATGCAGCTGCAATTTTTATGCGCTCATTTATAATATTTAACCTGCCAGATCTGTGTGTGTGTGTGTGTGTGTATGAGTATTGGTGTGGGTGTGTGTGTGTTGGTTGATAATAAATTTATTGCAATGCTACTAAATATTTTATTATTGCTAAATATGCAACAGTGCTACATGGGGCAGGCATAAAACAATCGCATGCAACGACTGAATGCGCAATGCGTGAATTGATGCAACGCCTGCAGAATGGGTGATGGGGAGTCTGTTGCATGTCTGTACAGCCAACCTGCGCTTGCTGACAATGCATATAAATTATGAATGCGATATGCACTCAGTCGCACACTCAAACTCCCAGATAGAGACCCAATCGCAACGGCATGAATTCGAACAGAAAAGGCACTAGTTATTTCAGGTTGGCTGTGTGTCCGTTCGGTTCGGTTCGGTTCTGTGGGTTGTGCTTGCCATAAATTACCTTTCGATAATTTATAAAAGAAGCTACATGAAAATTGGTAAATATGTTGCATGGTAAGAATGTATCATAAATATTCAAATAGTTCAATAACACAACATTCGTTCACGAAACAAGTCCAAATTATGGTTAAATGTTATCTTCTATGAGACAAATAATATATATTAATAATAATAATAATCAATCAATAATAACTTATAAATCTCAATTGTTTTGAAGACATATTTAAATGTGCAGTCGTTTACTATCTTTTCATCATTTGTATTGCAAATAATTTCAATAATTATTCAAATATTTGTTTGGGACAACTTTTTATTTGATTCATTACTCATTTATTAATTGACTTTTCTGCTAAATTAAAATTGTTAAGAAATTGATAAGTCGCTTTAAAATGCTATTAAAAATAGATTTTTAAATGGATATACTCAAAAATCTGTGCGCAAGTCTAATTTTCATAAATCTACAACATTAAATGGTATCAACTGCGGTTTAAATAACCCCTTTTGGTTATCTTCACTTGCCAACAATTAAATTGCATATCTGAATAAGCATTCTGCAAAAATTGAACACAAAATGCAATGGTTGTTGTTCTTATTGTAGTTGTTGTTGTTGTTGTGTTGAAGTGCGTGCACAAAAACGATTAAAATTTTAAAATTACACGCAATGAGAATTGGTTGCAAGCCGTAGCAGAAGCAGAAGCTGTTGGAGCCGTTGACCAAGCGGAAGCCGCGTTTATGATTTGGAACTAATTGCAGCGCGCTGTGAGACCAGTAAGCACAGCTGAATACAAGTGACAGTAATCTAGTCGAGAGTGCTCGACTGGCAGATACACATTATAATGTCAAACATTGTTCATTTTATAAATATTATTATTAAATATTACAAATTCTGTGCGAACTATCTCTGATCCTTATGAAATTTTACTGGCATAATAAGGGCTAATGGGTAAAGGGGAGGATGAATATAAAAAGTGAAGTAACTAAAATTAATAGATAAGCTATTTACGGTTGATGACTCCAGTCCTTATAGACTCCCATAAACTTAAAGCAGCTTAGGGTATAAAAAAGGGCGCTTCTGCAGCACAGTGAAGGGGGGAGGCAAATAGAGTGGGATGGACGGGGTGGGTCTAACGGAAGCAGTTCGGGTAATTACAATTGCATTGCGGTTAACGGTCGAGGCGCACGCTAAATCACTCAAAGGGTGCGGGTCGTGGGTGAGCTTGGTGCAATGCTTGGTGGTTGCTTTTGCACGGCTTTTGAATAATGCAACTGCAACTGCCGCAAGCAATGGCGGTTGCCTGGTGTAAGAGGGGTGCTCCCCAAGAAACCAAGGCCCAATTGCGTTGCAATGGCGAAGAAGAAGGCTGCTGGCCAGATGCATAAATCAAAATGCACAAATAACCTGGCTAACAGCGAGAGAGGAGAGCGAGAGACAAACAAATCCAAACGCTCCAGCTGGGCTGTTGGTCAGGTGGGTCAACAGGGGGGGGTTGTGTTTAGGTGCGTGGCCGGCTGTGCTCGGCTTATGGCATTGGGCATTATGGAAATTGTGTTGACTTACACAAATGAGCAAATGCCGAAAATGCCGTCCAGCTCCTCGACATATGAAATTGCGTATAAATATTTACGCGACGTGGGCGCAAATTAATCGCCAATGCCAGAAGCGTAGACAACACTCAAGAGCAGCTAGAGTCAACGCCTAGAGAAGTATAAACAAATCGATCAAAAACTTAACTGTTTCTATTTGCAGCTAGTTGTACTGAATTTAATCGATAGTTATCGATCACATTAAATAAACTGGGAAGTCTTTAATAGATGTGTATTCAAATCTTATAATCCCTGTTCAAACAGACAGACAGCCGGACAGAGATCGCTAAATCAACTCTACACTTGATTCCGATGAGGAATATATATACCATATGGGATATGCCTACTTTTAGACGGCAATTTACGATTTAAAAATATAAAAGTATTCAGCAATTTAGTTACAATGATAAAAACAATATAATAAAAATCGGGACAAAGTTATGGCACCCTTTAAATAAATATGTGTTTCTGTATATTTACTAATCCTCCCATCTACACCTTTGTCTACACCTGTGTATTAATTCCCCTTGTCCACAACTGTGTCCGCTGTCTCAGTGAAACTAAATGCCCAGAGACTTGGCAGCAGCTTGGACAATAGTCAAACCGGAAAGAAACTAGTGGAATGAGATCAATGATTGTCAAATATTATTTAAACCAGAAATCAAGTTTGAATTTGACCAGCAGATGCAGGCTATATCTCAAATTGATGGCAAATGTGAAAACAGCTTAAAACTATTTAATACTACTTTGTTCAATTCAGTGCAAGCGCATTCAATTAAATCACCATTAGTTATTTTTTTATCATTACCAAATTCTTAAAATACACAGAAAAATCAATTAATTTACTGGCAATTGCACACGCTTTAAGCGCAAATTCGAATTGACAATAAATTAATGCAAAAAACAAATAAATAATGAAACCAACACAAAAAAAACTGAATAATTAATAAATAAAAACAAAATCATTTACATAAAATATTCATGGCGAATTACTAAATATAAACAATGGAATTTTTTTAATTTATGCCCTATAACAAACAGCTAAAACGAAATAGAAAAATAATACGAAAGACTATCGAGATATCGAGGGCTGATACCCTGTGGCAATGTGTACGTTTTAAATATAATATTATTATCCTCGCAGATAAAATATGAATTGTTTGCAATCGATGATAAGTTTAGGTTGCATTTTCGATGAGCGCTGATACCTCACGTCTATGGTTACAGGGTATTAAGTCTGGCATAATTAATAAACCTCGGTGCAGACTTTCAGCTCATTTCATGTTCAAAATGGCATATAACAAGTATCAAATTAAATAATTAAGTCAGATTAAAATTGCACACCTGCTCGCACTCCCGCACAGCTGGCAAGGATGCGTGTGAGCGAGATAGCAATTGAGGCAAATCGAATTAACAAATTGCGCACTCAATCAAGTTGGGAATGCAACGCAAAATTCAATCAAAAACTGAAATTGCAAAACTTATTGCAAATTCGCACGTGGCTGCTGCTCCACTTCATTAATTGCATTTGAAAACGCATGAAACATGAGAGGCATGAAACATTCAGAGGCATCCGTTGCACTCGTTTTTAATGTGTTTCCACACATTAATTCTTCGAAATTTTGCTCAAAATTAAATTAAAATATTCATTGCGATAATGTGGTTTATAAATTCCTGATTGGATTCATATTTATATTTACGTATATTCCCAATGAAGTCTGATTCGCTTTAATTTTTTTAGTTTTAGTTTTTAAGTTTTGTTTTTTTATCCAACCGATATTTAGAAAACAAAATTAAAATAAGTTTGGAAACTGATTTGACGAATGATAGCCAAAAGTGCTTGAGTTTTCTGCGGGTCTGTCAAACAGAGAATTTCATGCATCAGCAGAAAACACAAACGATTTGACAGATTCGCTTTTCGATTCGATTGTTCTTCTTCATTTCTCATTGCATTCACATCTTTTTATACACTGATAATGAAGCGAGAAGAGTATATTGGTTTTGTCCTATGCCTGTCATGCTGTCATTCCTGAGCTAGAGTCTTAAAACTAGGATAATATATTCGTCCGAGTCCGCAGCTGTTTATAAGTTAAAAGTGGGAAATCGATAACATCATCAAAAATCGATAAAACCACATAAATGCTGTTAAATTTTAAGGTATAAATTCGGTTCCACAATTTTAGTGCTAAGTTTACGAAACTTGAGTGGTAGATTACTAGAAATCTCCTTTAAAAACTGGTAAGAAAATCTATATCACTCTCAATTTTCCAGCTAGCGTCATCAGATTCAGATGGTAGATTTTCGAGAATCTGTACAACTGGGCAACTTTAGTTAGTTGGGTATTTAGCAGTCGGGTTTGTTCTCACTTATTTGCTTTAATGGTTTCATGATTTTTTGTGCTCCTGTTTTAGCAGACGGCTAAATCCAAACACAGACAGTTAGCCACAGACGGTCGGCTCGCATAGACAAATAAACAAATCTCGTGAAGTGCTCAAACACACAGATACAGCGGCAAATACAGATACCAATGCAAAATGTGGCGGATAGTCGGGCAAATGTGTTTGCCTTTCTCACTTGCGTCGCTCAGTGGTTCTATCTGCGTGTATGTGTGTGCATGTGTGTGCGTGTGTGTGTGTGGGTGTGTATGTTTCTGTCTCTGGCTTAGCATGCGTCAACATTTTGGCAACACTCTCGTACTCAACCTGTTGTTGCCACTCGATCCACGCAATTAATTTCTATGTCACAGCTGATGTGCCCGACCGCACCCTGCCCCATGCCACCAGGGTTGCTCCAGACGCGAACATTAAAAATTAAACCAAAACAAACAGCTAACATCAAAAGCCGCCAAAAAGCAAAAAAAAAAAAAAAAGGAAAAAAAAAAACCAAGCACTCCAAAAAGGGTAGAAAGAAAGTGGTCAGCTAGGCAATATCCGGCACTCTCTAAGTTTTTTTTTTTTTTTTGAGTGGGGACTACGGCTGTCTGATATTTAAGCCGTTTGTGGTGCAACCAGCACAAGTGGTTAGCTTGTATTTTCCTAGGCATGCATTTGACAGCTACAGCAAGCGTTCCCATCCATTCAGCCCGATAAAATCGGCAGTATGGCAAGCAGGTAGTGCAAATAAAGGTCTAGGCCCATTTAAATATGGCTAATTTACTAAACTAGTCGGAGTTTAATACCCAATTCATTTTCATTGCTGTAGATTTTAAATTAAGTGTTCTGCTTAGATAATCTATAAGCAGCTAAAAATGCTGAAGCTTCGAGAGATCTCGACTACGAGATACTCTGTTGCCTATCATAAGTCTTAGATGTACCGATCTCAATCAAATTCTTACAGTTATAAAAATTATGTCTACGTGTATACCTTTCGAATTAGCAACTTACAAATTTAAAATTCATAGTCTCTAGCTCTTTGAATCTCTTAGATCACAAATCAGACATACAGACATAGAGCCAGACAGATGGGTAGACAGAAAAAAGGCCATGTCTAGATCAAGAATATTTATGCATTCTTCTGGCAGTTTTATACTTTAGCACAACTTCATTATACCCATTTTTAACCAAATTTATTTATAGTTAATACAATTAATAGTTATAGTTCTTAGACATATAACTATACTTTTAGCAACTATTATTTGTAGTTTTCGGATTCGCATAACTTTTCTGTCCTCTTACAGTTAGCAACATTTTGAAGAGCAAGTTTCACAAACCTTTGAAGCGAACCCAACAACTGCAGAGCAAATACACAATGCAAACCTAATGCGAAAAACACGTTGGGCCTCACTTAGAAACTGTTGTGCTTTTTATGCCTAGATTTGGTGCGGATTTAGAGAGAGAACTTGGAGTCTGGGTAATACAACAGCAACAGCAGCGAACTTGCCACACGGTCAGATGCAGTAACAACAAAACAAAACAGCTACAACAACAACAACAACCACAACGAAACTGATGTTTTCACGCGCGAGATTTACGAGTAGCGTTCATTTTGGGTAAATCGTAAACGCACTTCAGTTTGTGTTTGCGTGTGAGTGTGATTGTGTGTGTATCTGTGTGTGTGCTTACACATATACGTATGTGGTGTGTGTGTTTATCTTGTCCGGCCGCGAGCTGGCTGCCTAGTAGGCTTTTGGCATAAGAGCAGCAAACAAAAATGCGGGCAGTCGCTACCAAAAACGAGCAAAACTAAAACAACGAAACGCGCTTTGTGCCCGCGGCACCGACAACAAGGGTGAGGGAAAGGGGTTGGAATGAAAGTGGAGTTTATAGTGGTTAGCAATAAGAGTTAAAGTAAATTTCTAGTTTAAGGCATTTAAGCAGCAACTAAATGTTTGGTATACCATTGCAAACATTTAATGTTGCTCTCTTTGAAGAAAACAATGCTGGTCGACCGAAACGGCCACAAGGAGTTCAAAAGCGAGAACAAAAACGGCTCACGGCAATGGCCAACATTAAAAACTTCCGTTTCCGGGAGCACACACATAGACAGCCAGACAAAAGAAATGCAACGGAAATGCCACAAAGTTCAAACAAGCAACAACGAAAAACCGCGCACCAGGCAAACACTAACAACATTAAAGAACAAATACCAGCACCAACCCACTCCTATCCACTCCTCCCTTATGGGTTTTGAGCTCTGCACTCTCATTACTGAAAATCGCAATAAATTTTTAGTGCACAAAATTATTTGAAGTGCCCGCCAAACACACATAAAAACGTCCATAGCAAAATTTACGAGAGTGCAACAAATGCACCAAACACAAAAACTGAAAGATAGCTGGAAAAGAAATCGCTTAACTTTCCTAAACTGTGCGAGTCCAGTGAAAGAAAAACTAGGCAAGGGGGGGTGGGTGAGTAGAGAGTCGTTAGTCGCACCGTCAAGTGATTGGAAAACCAGGCAAGTAACAGGGCAAACGAAGGTTTTAATTGCTTTTGCACAGAGCAAGCAAACTCCGCGATTTGAGTCGAAACTTGTCATGACGGATGAGTTATGACAAAAGGGCTTAAATTGAATTTTGGAACTTGACTCTGGTAACCAACACGGATTTAATGCACTTCGCAGCAGCTGCAGATTGTTTGACAGACAACGACCATTTCGAAGGTGAGGTTTTCAAATTGAATAAAACTATTTTGCCAACATACTTTTTTAATAGAAAATATAACTTTTTTTAATAGAACCAAAGATTTCGCCACAATTTCTATCAAAAACTTTTATTTGATAGATATTGTTCTTCAATTCCATTTTCAGAGTTCCATCCAAAACTATCTACATATTCAAATGATATTTAACATTTAGACAATATACAGAATTCATAAGAGCTATCATTTATATGAAGGATGCTTTTCATTTGAAGGAATTCGCCCAGTTTATAAAATTTTCTGTGATCCTGTGACAAATTTGAGTTTGTCTGGCAGCAAGGAGGACTCTACGGATGTAGGCATTATTGTCAGCATACCATCTTGTACGCTAGGTTGTCAGTTCAGCGGAATGCCGGAAAAAAGACTAAATCTCTTTTTGACTTAATTTTTGGCTTAACAGCTTCAGACTTTTCACTAATGAACACCATGTTGACCAAGTAAGGCTCAATGAGTCTGGATAATTGAACTCAAATTTTGATAGTAAGTTCGGGTGATGTCCAAACGTACTTCTAAAAACAATCGTTAAAATACGATAAAAATCGAAAAGCAATTGTGGTTCAAAGTTCGGCCATCCCTAATTAGAAGACTCCAATCGAAAGGCAGCAATTATACTGGAACTGCATTTAAATATATACTTAACATTAATAGTTAAGTACATTCACAAGAATGTTGGATTTAATTAAGTTTAATTAAAAATTCGTTTGGATCTTTGAGGTTGAATGAAGCAATTCAGAATCGATCAATATCATTAAGAATCCTTTTGATATACTTTACAAATGTGCTTAAAAACATTTTAACCCGCCAAACTCATAATTGAATAGCTTGCATACATTTTCTGATAAAAGATGAATATTACGATTACAAGTATGATAAAACTGCATATGGAGGCAGACAGTTGTCAAAGTGCTTGAAAATGAGGTTAAGACCCGACTAAAGTACTCTTTGAAACTGTTGCAATGGCCAGAGAAGCATTCTATTAATCAACGGAAAAGTTGACTTATTACGATTACCATTTGGCATATATATTCCATGCTTTATTAATGAATATGTGGGTCCAGTTGAGCTTTTCATGACTGGATAATGTTAAATAAAATTGTATACATTGATTTTTAAAAAGTTAATTGGACTGCTCAATGCTCGAATACAATACTCAAACACATATATACACATATATTTGCACTATTCACTGCCCACAGACACACACACACACATATATACACATACACCCGCACTCAATGAGAAAGCCTATAGCAGCTTCTTTCAATCCATTCAATAAAATTCCATATTGATACTCTTTGTACTATTTGCCTCGCATATTTTTGTGATGATTTATTAATGATGCTTATTATTATTGCTTAATTGGGGATATTTGCATGCGAACATACGCACACTCAACCCCAAAGTCCAATTGGAAATATGTGTGTGCGTGTGTGTGTGTGTGTGATTAATGGGCTTAAAGTGAAGCAACTCCAAGTATGCAGAGGTGCGCTCCAGATCAGCATGGAAGTATTGTGTTGTATATATGTATGTCTATGATTTCTCTAACTAAATTTCAATATGCATACGACATTAAGAGTTGTGGGCTTTACTGAAATTCAACCTGTCGGGGTTTTGTTTATTACCGTTTAATTATTATAAAATTTCATCAATTCGATGGTGTCGCAAAAATGCAAACGAAATTATCGTTTAATCTGATTTTAAATAAAAATCGACTCAGAGGCAGCTGGGGAGGCTCAACGCGACGAAGATTTTTATTCCATTTTTTATGTTTTATATTTCAGACAAATTAAGATACCAGATCAATATTGTTAAAGTATTATGTGAAGTTAGTGAGAATGATATAGTCGAGAGCGCTCGACCAGGCAGTTTTCAGAGTTAATTAGTTAGTTAATTGTAGGTTTAATTATTTAAGTTTGTTGAGAATATGAAAATACGTTTTGGTTAATAATATATGTGCTTCTTATCAGATCTAATTGAAATTCGAACAGTTTATGAATAATATATATCAAGGAAGCTTTTAAAATTGTTTAATTTAATAGCTATTGATAAAATTAATTAAACTTGGTCTGGATTGGGTATATAAGAAATTATTATTAAATAATCGAGACTGAAAATCGTTTTCATAAACACAATTACGTGTTTTTAAAATTTGATTACTTTTGACAATGGGAATTTTTGTCGTTTCCTAGAACCACATATTGAGGGTAAAATGTTAACATGAATATCGAGCCTGAAAAGCGTTTTCAAATGTAAATGTGGTATTAATACAGAACTCAAATCGTGAAAAAATCAGTGTTTTTTGTTATGCTGCGCCCTTCTCAAGGTATACACAGAATATGTATACTTTTTGGGATTGCAGATGCTTCCTTCTGCCAACTTCAATATGCACCTTTTTACATTATTAATGAGTTCGGGGTTGCATGTTTTACCTCAGCCACAACTAACAAATTTTATAGATATAATCGGAGAGCATTAATTATGCAAACTATACGTTCTATCGTTCTATCTATATGCCTTATCGTATCAAGCTTATTTTACTTACCACTAACTCTTCTAAATATTTACTTGTTTAAACAACGTGAATTTATTTTGATTTTATGAAGAGTGTTTTTCGATTTATTCAACATGAATATTCAATTATTTATAAGCGATTATTAGAATAACTCATTATCATTTGCAGTTCATAAGATTACCGAATAAATGAATGTTTTATTTGTGGGATGCTCGCCACATCGATGCACTCATATCGCAAAATATTCATTTAAATTTTTGCAATTAATTTTTAATCGTTTATAAAGTCTATTTTAATATGTGCATTAAGCGTTAAGCTGGCTTTAAAAACGACGCACACGTTGAACAAGTCCAAATATTTAAATGACAATCAGTTCACAGTTCGACCCGAAGATACTCTGTCCTTTTCAGCAGTAGGGAGGAGTAGGGGGTCATGGCTGGCGTTAATCAACGCCCTCAAACCAATCTACCTTGATATCGGGAGTTGGGGACATTGAGAACACTTTATGGGCATTGTTGGCGCATTGTCTCGCTTGATTATGCCCGACAGATTTTGATGCTGGTGCCATTTTTTATGCGCGGACTCATGACACGCAGACACATAAATTTTACAGACTCAACGCCATGCCGAAGCCGAAGCAAAAGGACTGCATTCTGAGCAGCCAGCGATTTACATACACATATATGTAGATACATATAAAACTCGCAGAAAACAATGCAACACCAGCGCTATAAAAGCGCAAACTTTAGCATGGTCTGAGATTTGTCCAATTCCCTCACACAACATTCCTTCTATGCTGGGTGCGAAAGAGTTGTTGTCGGCTCAGACAGCCGAGCGAGAGTTAAGTAGAAAGCGGTGCGATTTGTGCAATTTTGCATATGCGATTTTTGCATCACTTAAAATACTGCCAAAAATATTCTGAATCCAACTTTTAAATATAATGAAACTCTTACACCCAATCAATGATGTGTCTGAGCATATTTAATATAAATTGAATGGCTATTTCTTTATAATTGTGTCTCTTGTTGCTATCAAAAATCTGTTTGTGTCGATATTCGCTTTTATCGCTGACAGGTCTCGATACAATGAAATTGACTTGATCTGCATTTGATATACGAGAACTTATACAACACAATTAAAGGCTTTAGCGCTTACAGTTCTTGAGTTCGGTTTGTTCTTATATAAGTTGATTCGACTGTTGGTTCTGATCAAGAATATGTGTTGTCGATGTCGATCGATATCAATTGTGTGATCACAACTTGAAGAAGAAGAAGAGAATTGAAGACTGTGAAACCGTATCGAAATAGTCTTCATCAATTTAATTTCAATATCTTGATCAAAAGCACACATAAGATATGTATTCTTTTTTAACTATTTTGAATTAGTATTGCATAGAGGGTACCGCGATTAACCCTAAATTCGCTGCAGTGTACTAATACACAGATGCATGAGTTCAATGCTGTCCTTAAAACGCAGATAAGCACACTGGAACTGCAGACATGGTCAAGTGGATATTAAAGTAAAACAAATGAGGCACAAAAAATAAATACACCAAAATGAAAGAGAAAACGACGCAATGTGCATAAGTATGAGTGTGTGTGTATATGTGTGTGTGTAAGCGTTAACCAACCCCAATAATTTAAGCACAATTTATGGCATTTAACTAAAGATACGCAGCGCTGACCAGAGGCGGTGGCTAGCACCCCGCCCCTTTCCCCTACCAAACCCATGGCGAACCAAAGAATGGTCAATGGACCAGACAAAACCGTTAGGCAAATGTTTTGTGTGTTGTGTTTTTTTTGTGCTCTCCATTTTTGTCTGCTTCTAATCCTTACAGCACACACACATCACTGAGAGAAACAGAGAGAGAGAGAGAGAGAGAGAGAGAGAGAGAGAGTGAGAGAGTGAGAGACAGAGAGAGAGAGTGAGTCTCAGCATTCATTTGGCATAAATCAAATGCTTTACTTTGTGTGTGTCTGTGTGTTTGTTAGTGTTTTGGTCTTGCGTAGTGTTAATTAGTATTTAATCTATGAACCATACATAAATCCCTTTTTGGCAAGGACACTCAATTTTCTTGCCGCTACGCTTTTGTTGCGCCTTAATAAATTGCCAATTGTGTGTCACAGAAGTTAAGTCAACTAATTGCTGCATTTACTTTGTGCGACAATGTGTTTATTTCAAAAAATCTCGGTTTTATTTTGCGATATCTGATGACTCATCTAAGTGATTTTAACCTAATAAATATTTATTTCCAATTTCCATTTTATACCCTGCTGCCCAGCTGGGTGCAGGGTATATCGGAGTCAAGCTCACTCGACTACAGCTTTCTTACTTGTATTTTTTTGGCAAAATGAGTGGACCGATTATCTTTAATTAGTTATAAAATCGTCAAATGACAACGACAAACTATTTCTAATCAATGCAATCCGATATGAATAAATGGCTGGTGAACATAACCTAATTTTAAGAATCCAGACATTCATCTCGAAGAAAATGAAAGGCTTGATGACGCACCGATATGTATTTTGGAGATTTCTTAACTGGGGCTGGACCACAAAATATCTTTTTAGCCTGCTACTTTAAAAGGTTCTTATAATAAAAAGTCATCCGAGTGGATTATCATGACTATCTGTTGCTTAAGATTGGCTTGAATAGAGTTAATACCTATTTATGCAACCCATGGGTTCAAATAGGTCTTGGTTTTTAAGAGTAAGACTTTAGCTCCTAAATGCAGCTTAGAGGTGTACTTAACTAGCCAGTGAAGATAGATGTTGAAACAATTTTAACAGATTATCAAGACTTATACTACTAAAGATGAACGTTGCAAAAGCGAATTAAATGTGCAAAATGCATGAAAAGTAAGCACATTGTTCATATGTTTACCAATTTTGGCCTGTAGAATTAAAATGTGCAGTCAAAACTTTGTGGACAATAACTATTGAAAAAAAGGCACGTAAATTGTGTAACTGGGTTTTAGTGCTGTGCGTATATGGTGCGCGTGTGTGTGTGTGTTGTCTTTTAGTGGAGCGAAAAGTGCCAATAAAACATTTTAATTGATTGCCCGCTAAGCTGTTGGCAAACACTTTGTAAAAGCTGCCACCATTCGATCCGCTCATCCCCCCGGGGCCACCACCACCCACAACAACCCAGCCCAGTCCGATGCAAAAGTATTTTTGCACGGGCTGGCGCCATCAGTTGGGTGTTTGCTGTGCTCGCTAAAAACTAATGCGTACATTTGCATTGCAAATTGCGCACTTTAAAGAGCGACAATTACAGTGACAACTGTACGCCCCCGTCTCTGCTCCCGTCTCTGCACACGCCTCTGTCAATTTGTCACCCCTCCCCACCAAAACAAAAGCTTCCGCGACCCCAACACACTGTCTTTGAAAGCAATTAGCGATTAGCGTGTAAAACTTTTAAGCATCAGCCAGCTCACATACATATCTATGTATATGCATGTTTGCATGTACAGTGGCGGACAGCTTATTTGGCCAAGTGTCAAAGAAGAAAAGTAATTGCCTGCCATAAGCTAACCATTCATTATTTTTCAAAAATTCCAAAGACCGATGGTAGGTACATGTATTAACCACCAAAATTAATATATGACCCCAATACACTGCGGTTTTCCCACCCGATAGGTAGAGTTATGTAAAAAAGTACCCTATTTTGAGGGGACAGCTTATTTGGCCAGGTACATTGTGGACACCTGGGTGCCATAAAACCCGAATTTTTTTACCTAAAGTTGAGTATTTTCGGTATAAATAGACCAATCCTTCGTAGTCAGTTTAGTTTTATCCTGCATCTTGGGTGCAATAAGCCAACAAGGACTATAGACAATCAGACTACCATTGCACAACGGAAACTCATCCTGGAACACTTCCAAAACGGATATTTACATCGCCAAATAGCTGAAATGGTCAGTCTGAGCAACTCAACTGTGTATAACATCATTCGACGCTTCGTCGACGCAAATCGGATTGTGGGCAAGGGCAGAAAGTCACCAAATTGGATTTTCCCCGAAGAGGAGGAGCGAAGGATCACCAGGAAAATAAGGGGAAATCCCATGCTATCGGCTCCAAAAGTGGCTCAACAGGTGCAGCATGAAATGGGGAAAAAGAGCTGTGTGGAAACTGTGTGCAGGTTTCTGCGCAATCTTGACTTTAATGCCCGAGTACCACGGAAGAATATTATTATAAGCGTACAAAATAAAGGGAATTGGATGACGTTCGTCAAAAACCACTTGGACAAGGATTTGGAGTTCTGGAACACAGTCATATGTGCATATGAGTCCAAATTCACCATTATTGACTCAGACGGACGTAATTATGTGTGGCGACAGGCCAATACTGACCTGAATCCCAAACACGTAAAGGCAACAGTCAAGCATGGTGGAGGAAGTTACATTTCATGGGTATGTATCTCGTCAGCCGGATTCGGGAATTTTGTGATTTTTGAAACAACAATGGACAAGAATGTGTACTTCAACATACAAAAGGAAAATTTAGTCCAAAGTGCCGAGAAGGCAGGAATCCGACGTACTTTCCGGTTCAACCAGGACAACGATCCCAAGCATAAGGCCAAGATAGTACAGTCCTGGCTCATCGGGAACTGCCCCCACATGATAATTCCACCGGCCCAGTCTCCAGATTTAAATGTTATTGAGAATTTGTGGGCTCAGCTGGAAAATAACATCCGGAAGCACAGCATATCCAGCAAAGAAGATCTCAAAAATGCTCTGCGAGATGAGTGGAGCAGAATCAGCCCAGAAGCTACCAGGAAGTTGGTATCTTCCATGAATAATAGGTTAAGGGAAGTGGTTAAGGCTAAAGGATATCATACTAAGTATTAACATTCTTATTTAAGTTTTTATAATGCAATTATATTATTTTATTTATACCTGGCCAAATAAGCTGTCCCCTCAAAATAGGGTACTTTTTTACATAACTCTACCTAGCGGGTGGGAAAACCGCAGTGTATTGGGGTCATATATAAATTTTGGTGGTTAATACATGTACCTACCATCGGTCTTTGGAATTTTTGAAAAATAATGAATGGTTAGCTTATGGCAGGCAATTACTTTTCTTCTTTGACACTTGGCCAAATAAGCTGTCCGCCACTGTATGTATGAGGATTGTGTGCCTTGTTGACAACAGCACATTAGTTTGTGACGTCACAGTTTCTTATATTTGCAATTCGTACAATTTGTATCCGAATTGCTGTTGTTGCTGTTGCAATGGTTGTTGTTGTTGTTGACTGGCACCGCAATTTGCCATTTGCAATTTGAAATCGCTCATTGATTTCGCTCATCTGATTTTCTCTGGGATTTTAAATGCATTTGCAATTTCCTGGCTTGATGTTTTAATCGTGTGCATTAAAATCAGCGCATTGATGCATTTTAAATTCAAATTAAAAATCACTCGCGCCAAAAAGGAGACAGCATCTGTTGCATGATTGCAAATTGAGCAGCTAAAGAGATATTCAATTGAAGAATTTAAAATCAAAAACCAAATTGATCAAATTTTATTGAAAAAGGCATTGATGAATAACAAAATTGTTTTAATTGTATTTCTTGAATAAATCTGTCAAGCTCCAACAGTATTTTTCGCTCTGTCTCTCTTAATTATATTATATATGTTAAATAAATAATGACCACAATTGTTTTCTTTTTCTTTAGAACATAACAGAGGCTTCTTCCGACCTAAAATCAAACTATGATCGAAAAAACCGAAAAAAACGAAGTTATGGCATTTTGAAGTTTCGTCCTATGCCCATATATCGATATATCGATTTTCAGGCTATAATTTTTACTTGTCTTCCGACCTAAAATCTCGTTTTCAAGTTTAGATGTACGATTGATTAAGGGGCAAAAGTATGATCAAAAAGCCCTCGCTTTTTAAAATAAGTTGAGTTTTGACGAAGTTATGGCATTTTGAAGTTTCGTCCTATGCCCATATATCGATATATCGATTTTCAGGCTATAATTTTTACTTGTCTTCCGACCTAAAATCACGTTTTCAAGCTTAGATGTACGATTGATTTAGGGGCAAAAGTATGATCAAAAAGCCCTCGCTTTTTAAAATAAGTTGAGTTTTGACGAAGTTATGTCATTTTGAAGTTTCGACCTATGCCCATATATCGACATATCGATTTTCAGGCTATAATTTTTACTTGTCTTCCGACCTAAAATCACGTTTTCAAGTTTAGATGTACGATTGATTTAGGGGCAAAACTATGATCAACAAGCCCTTGCTTTTTGAAATAAGTTGAGTTTTGACGAAGTTATGGCATTTTGAAGTTTCGACCTATGCCCATATATCGATATATCGATTTTCAGGCTATAATTTTTACTTGTCTTCCGACCTAAAATCACGTTTTCAAGTTTAAATGTACGATTGATTTAGGGGCTAAACTATGATCAAAAAGCCCTCGCTTTTTAAAATAAGTTGAGTTTTGACGAAGTTATGGCATTTTAAAGTTTCGTCCTATGCCCATATATCGATATATCCATTTTCAGGCTATAATTTTTACTTGTCTTCCGACCTAAAATCACGTTTTCAAGTTTAGATGTACGATTGATTTAGGGGCAAAAGTATGATCAAAAAGCCGTCGCTTTTTAAAATAAGTTGAGTTTTGACGAAGTTATGGCATTTTGAAGTTTCGACCTATGCCCATATATCGACATATCGATTTTCAGGCTATAATTTTTACTTGTCTTCCGACCTAAAATCACGTTTTCAAGTTTAGATGTACGATTGATTTAGGGGCAAAACTATGACCGAAAAGCCCTCGCTTTTTAAAATAAGTTGAGTTTTGACGAAGTTATGGCATTTTGAAGTTTCGACCTATGCCCATATATCGACATTTCGATTTTCAGGCTATAATTTTTACCTGTCTTCCGACCTAAAATCACGTTTTCAAGTTTAGATGTACGATTGATTAAGGGGCAAAACTATGACCAAAAAGCCGTCGCTTTTTAAAATAAGTTGAGTTTTGACGAAGTTATGGCATTTTGAAGTTTCGACCTATGCCCATATATCGATATATCGATTTTCAGGCTATAATTTCTACTTGTTTCCCGACCTAAAATCGCGTTTTCAACTTTAGATGTACGAGGCCTCGCTTTTTAAAATAAGTTGAGTTTTGACGAAGTTATGGCATTTTGAAGTTTCGACCTATGCCCATATATCGTAATATCCATTTTCAGGCTATAATTTTTACTTGTCTTCCAACCTAAAATCTCGTTTTCAAGTTTAGATGTACGATTGATTAAGGGGCAAAACTATGATCAAAAAGCCCTCGCTTTTTAAAATAAGTTGAGTTTTGACGAAGTCATGGCATTTTGAAGCTTCGACCTATGCCCATAAATCGATATATCGATTTTCAGGCTATAATTTTTATTTGTCTTCCGACCTAAAATCACGTTTTCAAGTTTAGATGTACGATTGATTAAGGGGCAAAACTGTGATCAAAAAGCACTCGCTTTTTAAAATAAGTTGAGTTTTGACGAAGTTATGGCATTTTGAAGTTTCGACCTATGCCCATATATCGATATATCGATTTTCAGGCTATAATTTTTATTTGTCTTCCGACCTAAAATCACGTTTTCAAGTTTAGATGTACGATTGATTTAGGGGCAAAACTGTGATCAAAAAGCCCTCGCTTTTTAAAATAAGTTGAGTTTTGACGAAGTTATGGCATTTTGAAGTTTCGACCTATGCCCATATATCGACATTTCGATTTTCAGGCTATAATTTTTACCTGTCTTCCGACCTAAAATCACGTTTTCAAGTTTAGATGTACGATTGATTAAGGGGCAAAACTATGACCAAAAAGCCGTCGCTTTTTAAAATAAGTTGAGTTTTGACGAAGTTATGGCATTTTGAAGTTTCGACCTATGCCCATATATCGATATATCGATTTTCAGGCTATAATTTCTACTTGTTTCCCGACCTAAAATCGCATTTTCAACTTTAGATGTACGAGGCCTCGCTTTTTAAAATAAGTTGAGTTTTGACGAAGTTATGGCATTTTGAAGTTTCGACCTATGCCCATATATCGTAATATCCATTTTCAGGCTATAATTTTTACTTGTCTTCCAACCTAAAATCTCGTTTTCAAGTTTAGATGTACGATTGATTAAGGGGCAAAAGTATGATCAAAAAGCCCTCGCTTTTTAAAATAAGTTGAGTTTTGACGAAGTTATGGCATTTTGAAGTTTCGTCCTATGCCCATATATCGATATATCGATTTTCAGGCTATAATTTTTACTTGTCTTCCGACCTAAAATCACGTTTTCAAGCTTAGATGTACGATTGATTTAGGGGCAAAAGTATGATCAAAAAGCCCTCGCTTTTTAAAATAAGTTGAGTTTTGACGAAGTTATGTCATTTTGAAGTTTCGACCTATGCCCATATATCGACATATCGATTTTCAGGCTATAATTTTTACTTGTCTTCCGACCTAAAATCACGTTTTCAAGTTTAGATGTACGATTGATTTAGGGGCAAAACTATGATCAACAAGCCCTTGCTTTTTGAAATAAGTTGAGTTTTGACGAAGTTATGGCATTTTGAAGTTTCGACCTATGCCCATATATCGATATATCGATTTTCAGGCTATAATTTTTACTTGTCTTCCGACCTAAAATCACGTTTTCAAGTTTAAATGTACGATTGATTTAGGGGCTAAACTATGATCAAAAAGCCCTCGCTTTTTAAAATAAGTTGAGTTTTGACGAAGTTATGGCATTTTAAAGTTTCGTCCTATGCCCATATATCGATATATCCATTTTCAGGCTATAATTTTTACTTGTCTTCCGACCTAAAATCACGTTTTCAAGTTTAGATGTACGATTGATTTAGGGGCAAAAGTATGATCAAAAAGCCGTCGCTTTTTAAAATAAGTTGAGTTTTGACGAAGTTATGGCATTTTGAAGTTTCGACCTATGCCCATATATCGACATATCGATTTTCAGGCTATAATTTTTACTTGTCTTCCGACCTAAAATCACGTTTTCAAGTTTAGATGTACGATTGATTTAGGGGCAAAACTATGACCGAAAAGCCCTCGCTTTTTAAAATAAGTTGAGTTTTGACGAAGTTATGGCATTTTGAAGTTTCGACCTATGCCCATATATCGACATTTCGATTTTCAGGCTATAATTTTTACCTGTCTTCCGACCTAAAATCACGTTTTCAAGTTTAGATGTACGATTGATTAAGGGGCAAAACTATGACCAAAAAGCCGTCGCTTTTTAAAATAAGTTGAGTTTTGACGAAGTTATGGCATTTTGAAGTTTCGACCTATGCCCATATATCGATATATCGATTTTCAGGCTATAATTTCTACTTGTTTCCCGACCTAAAATCGCGTTTTCAACTTTAGATGTACGAGGCCTCGCTTTTTAAAATAAGTTGAGTTTTGACGAAGTTATGGCATTTTGAAGTTTCGACCTATGCCCATATATCGTAATATCCATTTTCAGGCTATAATTTTTACTTGTCTTCCAACCTAAAATCTCGTTTTCAAGTTTAGATGTACGATTGATTAAGGGGCAAAACTATGATCAAAAAGCCCTCGCTTTTTAAAATAAGTTGAGTTTTGACGAAGTCATGGCATTTTGAAGCTTCGACCTATGCCCATAAATCGATATATCGATTTTCAGGCTATAATTTTTATTTGTCTTCCGACCTAAAATCACGTTTTCAAGTTTAGATGTACGATTGATTAAGGGGCAAAACTGTGATCAAAAAGCACTCGCTTTTTAAAATAAGTTGAGTTTTGACGAAGTTATGGCATTTTGAAGTTTCGACCTATGCCCATATATCGATATATCGATTTTCAGGCTATAATTTTTATTTGTCTTCCGACCTAAAATCACGTTTTCAAGTTTAGATGTACGATTGATTTAGGGGCAAAACTGTGATCAAAAAGCCCTCGCTTTTTAAAATAAGTTGAGTTTTGACGAAGTTATGGCATTTTGAAGTTTCGACCTATGCCCATATATCGACATTTCGATTTTCAGGCTATAATTTTTACCTGTCTTCCGACCTAAAATCACGTTTTCAAGTTTAGATGTACGATTGATTAAGGGGCAAAACTATGACCAAAAAGCCGTCGCTTTTTAAAATAAGTTGAGTTTTGACGAAGTTATGGCATTTTGAAGTTTCGACCTATGCCCATATATCGATATATCGATTTTCAGGCTATAATTTCTACTTGTTTCCCGACCTAAAATCGCGTTTTCAACTTTAGATGTACGAGGCCTCGCTTTTTAAAATAAGTTGAGTTTTGACGAAGTTATGGCATTTTGAAGTTTCGACCTATGCCCATATATCGTAATATCCATTTTCAGGCTATAATTTTTACTTGTCTTCCAACCTAAAATCTCGTTTTCAAGTTTAGATGTACGATTGATTAAGGGGCAAAACTATGATCAAAAAGCCCTCGCTTTTTAAAATAAGTTGAGTTTTGACGAAGTCATGGCATTTTGAAGCTTCGACCTATGCCCATAAATCGATATATCGATTTTCAGGCTATAATTTTTATTTGTCTTCCGACCTAAAATCACGTTTTCAAGTTTAGATGTACGATTGATTAAGGGGCAAAACTGTGATCAAAAAGCACTCGCTTTTTAAAATAAGTTGAGTTTTGACGAAGTTATGGCATTTTGAAGTTTCGACCTATGCCCATATATCGATATATCGATTTTCAGGCTATAATTTTTATTTGTCTTCCGACCTAAAATCACGTTTTCAAGTTTAGATGTACGATTGATTTAGGGGCAAAACTGTGATCAAAACGCCCTCGCTTTTTAAAATAAGTTGAGTTTTGACGAAGTTATGGCATTTTGAAGTTTCGACCTATGCCCATATATCGATATATCGATTTTCAGGCTATAATTTTTATTTGTCTTCCGACCTAAAATCACGTTTTCAAGTTTAGATGTACGATTGATTAAGGGGCAAAACTATGATCAAAAAGCCCTCGCTTTTTAAAATAAGTTGAGTTTTGACGAAGTTATGGCATTTTGAAGTTTCGACCTATGCCCATATATCGATATATCGATTTTCAGGCTATAATTTTTACTTGTCTTCCGACCTAAAATCACGTTTTCAAGTTTAGATGTACGATTGATTTAGGGGCAAAACTGTGATCAAAACGCCCTCGCTTTTTAAAATAAGTTGAGTTTTGACGAAGTTATGGCATTTTGAAGTTTCGACCTATGCCCATATATCGACATATCGATTTTCAGGCTATAATTTTTACTTGTCTTCCGACCTAAAATCTCGTTTTCAAGTTTAGATGTACGATTGATTTAGGGGCAAAACTATGATCAAAAAGCCCTCGCTTTTTAAAATAAGTTGAGTTTTGACGAAGTTATGGCATTTTGAAGTTTCGACCTATGCCCATATATCGATATATCGATTTTCAGGCTATAATTTTTATTTGTCTTCCGACCTAAAATCACGTTTTCAAGTTTAGATGTACGATTGATTAAGGGGCAAAACTATGATCAAAAAGCCCTCGCTTTTTAAAATAAGTTGAGTTTTGACGAAGTTATGGCATTTTGAAGTTTCAACCTATGCCCATATATCGATATATCGATTTTCAGGCTATAATTTTTACTTGTCTTCCGACCTAAAACCTCGTTTTCAAGTTTAGATGTACGATTGATTAAGGGGCAAAACTATGATCAAATAGCCCTCGCTTTTTAAAATAAGTTGAGCTTTGACGAAGTTATGGCATTTTGAAGTTTCGACCTATGCCCATATATCGACATATCGATTTTCAGGCTATAATTTTTACTTGTCTTCCGACCTAAAATCTCGTTTTCAAGTTTAGATGTACGATTGATTTAGGGGCAAAACTATGACCGAAAAGCCCTCGCTTTTTAAAATAAGTTGAGTTTTGACGAAGTTATGGCATTTTGAAGTTTCGACCTATGCCCATATATCGACATTTCGATTTTCAGGCTATAATTTTTACCTGTCTTCCGACCTAAAATCACGTTTTCAAGTTTAGATGTACGATTGATTAAGGGGCAAAACTATGACCAAAAAGCCGTCGCTTTTTAAAATAAGTTGAGTTTTGACGAAGTTATGGCATTTTGAAGTTTCGACCTATGCCCATATATCGATATATCGATTTTCAGGCTATAATTTCTACTTGTTTCCCGACCTAAAATCGCGTTTTCAACTTTAGATGTACGAGGCCTCGCTTTTTAAAATAAGTTGAGTTTTGACGAAGTTATGGCATTTTGAAGTTTCGACCTATGCCCATATATCGTAATATCCATTTTCAGGCTATAATTTTTACTTGTCTTCCAACCTAAAATCTCGTTTTCAAGTTTAGATGTACGATTGATTAAGGGGCAAAACTATGATCAAAAAGCCCTCGCTTTTTAAAATAAGTTGAGTTTTGACGAAGTCATGGCATTTTGAAGCTTCGACCTATGCCCATAAATCGATATATCGATTTTCAGGCTATAATTTTTATTTGTCTTCCGACCTAAAATCACGTTTTCAAGTTTAGATGTACGATTGATTAAGGGGCAAAACTGTGATCAAAAAGCACTCGCTTTTTAAAATAAGTTGAGTTTTGACGAAGTTATGGCATTTTGAAGTTTCGACCTATGCCCATATATCGATATATCGATTTTCAGGCTATAATTTTTATTTGTCTTCCGACCTAAAATCACGTTTTCAAGTTTAGATGTACGATTGATTTAGGGGCAAAACTGTGATCAAAAAGCCCTCGCTTTTTAAAATAAGTTGAGTTTTGACGAAGTTATGGCATTTTGAAGTTTCGACCTATGCCCATATATCGACATTTCGATTTTCAGGCTATAATTTTTACCTGTCTTCCGACCTAAAATCACGTTTTCAAGTTTAGATGTACGATTGATTAAGGGGCAAAACTATGACCAAAAAGCCGTCGCTTTTTAAAATAAGTTGAGTTTTGACGAAGTTATGGCATTTTGAAGTTTCGACCTATGCCCATATATCGATATATCGATTTTCAGGCTATAATTTCTACTTGTTTCCCGACCTAAAATCGCGTTTTCAACTTTAGATGTACGAGGCCTCGCTTTTTAAAATAAGTTGAGTTTTGACGAAGTTATGGCATTTTGAAGTTTCGACCTATGCCCATATATCGTAATATCCATTTTCAGGCTATAATTTTTACTTGTCTTCCAACCTAAAATCTCGTTTTCAAGTTTAGATGTACGATTGATTAAGGGGCAAAACTATGATCAAAAAGCCCTCGCTTTTTAAAATAAGTTGAGTTTTGACGAAGTCATGGCATTTTGAAGCTTCGACCTATGCCCATAAATCGATATATCGATTTTCAGGCTATAATTTTTATTTGTCTTCCGACCTAAAATCACGTTTTCAAGTTTAGATGTACGATTGATTAAGGGGCAAAACTGTGATCAAAAAGCACTCGCTTTTTAAAATAAGTTGAGTTTTGACGAAGTTATGGCATTTTGAAGTTTCGACCTATGCCCATATATCGATATATCGATTTTCAGGCTATAATTTTTATTTGTCTTCCGACCTAAAATCACGTTTTCAAGTTTAGATGTACGATTGATTTAGGGGCAAAACTGTGATCAAAACGCCCTCGCTTTTTAAAATAAGTTGAGTTTTGACGAAGTTATGGCATTTTGAAGTTTCGACCTATGCCCATATATCGATATATCGATTTTCAGGCTATAATTTTTATTTGTCTTCCGACCTAAAATCACGTTTTCAAGTTTAGATGTACGATTGATTAAGGGGCAAAACTATGATCAAAAAGCCCTCGCTTTTTAAAATAAGTTGAGTTTTGACGAAGTTATGGCATTTTGAAGTTTCGACCTATGCCCATATATCGATATATCGATTTTCAGGCTATAATTTTTACTTGTCTTCCGACCTAAAATCACGTTTTCAAGTTTAGATGTACGATTGATTTAGGGGCAAAACTGTGATCAAAACGCCCTCGCTTTTTAAAATAAGTTGAGTTTTGACGAAGTTATGGCATTTTGAAGTTTCGACCTATGCCCATATATCGACATATCGATTTTCAGGCTATAATTTTTACTTGTCTTCCGACCTAAAATCTCGTTTTCAAGTTTAGATGTACGATTGATTTAGGGGCAAAACTATGATCAAAAAGCCCTCGCTTTTTAAAATAAGTTGAGTTTTGACGAAGTTATGGCATTTTGAAGTTTCGACCTATGCCCATATATCGATATATCGATTTTCAGGCTATAATTTTTATTTGTCTTCCGACCTAAAATCACGTTTTCAAGTTTAGATGTACGATTGATTAAGGGGCAAAACTATGATCAAAAAGCCCTCGCTTTTTAAAATAAGTTGAGTTTTGACGAAGTTATGGCATTTTGAAGTTTCAACCTATGCCCATATATCGATATATCGATTTTCAGGCTATAATTTTTACTTGTCTTCCGACCTAAAACCTCGTTTTCAAGTTTAGATGTACGATTGATTAAGGGGCAAAACTATGATCAAATAGCCCTCGCTTTTTAAAATAAGTTGAGCTTTGACGAAGTTATGGCATTTTGAAGTTTCGACCTATGCCCATATATCGACATATCGATTTTCAGGCTATAATTTTTACTTGTCTTCCGACCTAAAATCTCGTTTTCAAGTTTAGATGTACGATTGATTTAGGGGCAAAACTATGATCAAAAAGCCCTCGCTTTTTAAAATAAGTTGAGTTTTGACGAAGTTATGGCATTTTGAAGTTTCGACCTATGCCCATATATCGACATTTCGATTTTCAGGCTATAATGTTTACTTGTCTTCCGACCTAAAATATCGCTTTCAACTTTAGATGTACGATTGATTAAGGGGCAAAAGTATGATCAAAAAGCCCTCGCTTTTTGAAATAAGTTGAGTTTTGACGAAGTTATGGCATTTTGAAGTTTCGACCTATGCCCATATATCGATATATCGATTTTCAGGCTATAATTTTTACTTGTCTTCCGACCTAAAATCACGTTTTCAAGTTTAGATGTACGATTGATTTAGGGGCAAAACTGTGATCAAAACGCCCTCGCTTTTTAAAATAAGTTGAGTTTTGACGAAGTTATGGCATTTTGAAGTTTCAACCTATGCCCATATATCGACATATCGATTTTCAGGCTATAATTTTTACTTGTCTTCCGACCTAAAATCTCGTTTTCAAGTTTAGATGTACGATTGATTTAGGGGCAAAACTATGATCAAAAAGCCCTCGCTTTTTAAAATAATTTGAGTTTTGACGAAGTTATGGCATTTTGAAGTTTCGACCTATGCCCATATATCGATATATCGATTTTCAGGCTATAATTTTTATTTGTCTTCCGACCTAAAATCACGTTTTCAAGTTTAGATGTACGATTGATTAAGGGGCAAAACTATGATCAAAAAGCCCTCGCTTTTTAAAATAAGTTGAGTTTTGACGAAGTTATGGCATTTTGAAGTTTCAACCTATGCCCATATATCGATATATCGATTTTCAGGCTATAATTTTTACTTGTCTTCCGACCTAAAACCTCGTTTTCAAGTTTAGATGTACGATTGATTAAGGGGCAAAACTATGATCAAAAAGCCCTCGCTTTTTAAAATAAGTTGAGCTTTGACGAAGTTATGGCATTTTGAAGTTTCGACCTATGCCCATATATCGACATATCGATTTTCAGGCTATAATTTTTACTTGTCTTCCGACCTAAAATCTCATTTTCAAGTTTAGATGTACGATTGATTTAGGGGCAAAACTATGATCAAAAAGCCCTCGCTTTTTGAAATAAGTTGAGTTTTGACGAAGTTATGGCATTTTGAAGTTTCGACCTATGTCCATATATCGATATATCGATTTTCAGGCTATAATTTTTACTTGTCTTCCGACCTAAAATCACGTTTTCAAGTTTAGATGTACGATTGATTTAGGGGCAAAACTATGATCAAAAAGCCCTCGCTTTTTAAAATAAGTTGAGCTTTGACGAAGTTATGGCATTTTGAAGTTTCGACCTATGCCCATATATCGACATATCGATTTTCAGGCTATAATTCTTACTTGTCTTCCGACCTAAAATCACGTTTTCAACTTTAGATGTACGATTGATTTAGGGGCAAAACTATGATCAAAAAGCCCTCGCTTTTTAAAATAAGTTGAGTTTTGACGAAGTTATGGCATTTTGAAGTTTCGACCTACGCCCATATATCGATATATCCATTTTCAGGCTATAATTTTTACTTGTCTTCCGACCTAAAATCTCTTTTTCAAGTTTAGATGTGCGATTGATTTAGTGGCAAAACTATGATCAAAAAGCCCTCGCTTTTTAAAATAAGTTGAGTTTTGACGAAGTTATGGCATTTTGAAGTTTCGACCTACGCCCATATATCGATATATCCATTTTCAGGCTATAATTTTTACTTGTCTTCCGACCTAAAATCTCTTTTTCAAGTTTAGATGTGCGATTGATTTAGTGGCAAAACTATGATCAAAAAGACCTCGCTTTTTAAAATAAGTTGAGTTTTGACGAAGTTATGGCATTTTGAAGTTTCGACCTATGCCCATATATCGACATATCGATTTTCAGGCTATAATTTTTACTTGTCTTCCGACCTAAAATCTCGTTTTCAAGTTTAGATGTACGATTGATTTAGGGGCAAAACTATGATCAAAAAGCCCTCGCTTTTTAAAATAAGTTGAGTTTTGATGAAGTTATGTCCCCAAAAAAGATTGTTTTAAATAAAAATATATATTTGTGAATAATTTAAAAGAGTGTATAGAAATGTTCTTTTATATCAACTTTTTACATTGTTTTATAATTGTATCAGTGTAAAATAAATATTATTTGCCATTTTCAAGCAAACTAAAAAAAATTGCATATCCAGAAAAGTAGCCTTATGAAAAATAAAATTAATATGAATTTACAAAATAGTAGACTATACTCAAAATATAAAAAATCACATCGAAATATACATATCGAACAACAACCAAAACTAGGAAAACCAACAATATGGATACCAACCCAAATCAGCATCCGGAATATGATGAGCAATTTCTTAAGCAACCCTCAAAAGTAGTCGAGGCCTTCGAATTTCTGCAAATGATGGCCACTGCTAACAAAATGGATGTGTAGGTCAGAGTAAGATAACAACCCACAGTCTATGAAAGTTGATGTTCATTTTTCTAGCGGCAAAAACAAGGAGGCGAAACCGACTGTGGACATCAGTGCGGACGTTACAGATGACAATTATTTTATTACGACTCGTTCGGTACCTGTAGGTTCGATATCGACGAGGAAATCAAAGATAAAGGCCAAATCGAAAACAGATCAGTTCACATTCATGCGCCAACTCGATCAGAGCGATGAGGAACGCGCTAAGACGCGCATTGAGCGCGAACGAGTCGCAAGCAATTTTCGCAGGTTGGTTAAAGCAATCGCTTCATAATGCAAGCAAAACATGGTTTGAAAACCTGTTCAAATTGCAGAGCAGATCTTCGTCCGATATAGCGTTAAATATGTATTAATGTCCAACCATCTGTCCAGCTGTCAATCTCAGAGACTATACTTTGTGTGCATCATACAGAGATGACTTTTATTTTGATCAACTTATACAGATTACAAGATATCGATAAATATCGATTTCAGACACAAGCGTGTAATTTGTATGTTATTGGTACCATTTACATAACGAATCGTAAATTTTTGTATAATAAAGAATCGGTAACAAATTATAAGCATACGCCCACTCTCGCCCACAAAAATCGGACAAACCGATATCTGCAGAAATCTTTTTAAAGATTTAAAATTTACCAAATTTTGGTATATTTCTTGACCACGCTTTTCCTCTTTTTGACATCTGTTTTTAGTTATTATTACATTGCAGTATTCGACGGCTATAACGTTCCCACATCTTTTACCATAAAGACATTAAGAATGGTAGTCGTGAATCACCATATCTGCTTTTCTCTCTGTATGATATTATAGAAGCCATGGACATCATATTTGGAAAATAATTTCGTTTACACAAATTCGTCAGCATATTTCGATTTAAAATGGATATATAATAAACATAAACATATTGATCATATTTATCAGCTATAAACTCAATAAAAATAAAATGAGGTCATAGTATATCCTAGTCAGTCACTCTTGACTATAGCACCTTAACTTATTTCAGACTTGGCAATGCAGCCTATCGCAAGAGTCAGTTCAAGAATGCAATCGAGTTGTACACAAAAGGCTTGGAATATATTAACAATACGCCCGTTCTATATATCAATCGCGCCTGCTGCAACATCAAGTAAGCAAATCGATTTTAAGGCAAGCCTAATTTTAGCGATTTCTTTGTTTTCAGGTTGCGCAACTTTAAGATCGCCATCATGGACTGTGATTATATATTAAGGGTGTTGGATCCGAAAAATGTACGTGCTTGGCTTTATCGGGCTGGCGCCTATAAACGCCTCAATGATGAGAAAAACTTTGAGGAGTGCGTTTACCAGGCGAAGCGTCTAAATTGCAAGGATATTGAATTCATTGACAACTTTTTGGATAAGATGCGAACTTCCTTCTAAATTCTGTTTAGTTGGCATAGAAATTTCCACAATTCCATTTAAACTAAGTGTATACAATTTTCTTTGACCTGTCGACGAATGCTTTAAGAAATGAAACGTCAAGAGTTAATTTTCACACTTTTCCTTAATCGATTGCCTTTTACCGGAAGTGTTGGGAGTCTGGTCAACCCTCGTAAAGAGCATAAAAGCCATCATCTAGGCAATCATTTGGGATTATCTCCCTCAATGACTTCTTTTCTTCTTCCCCTACGTTTTTCTTTTTTTTCTCATTTCCGCTTCAGTTTGGCTTATCGACAGCACGTTGAGAGTTGAACAACTTTCAGTTGATTAGCCGTGCACTTTTTATTCTCTAATTAACTGCAAGTAACTCGCTCATAAAAGTCGAAGAAGAAATGGGCAAAAAAAAGAGTAAAAAAAGGTTTAGCAATTGATTTTTATGGCTCGTGCAAAGAAACGCGATTGAAAAATTAATTGAAAACCTTTTCGTTTTTTTTTTGAGTATTTTTCTTGGGCGTGAGTTTTTGATTTCAGCTATGCATAAAATGCATTGCAATAAAATCAAATAGCTGAAATGGGTGTCTGCAGGACATTAGAGCACACACACACACACACACACTGCCAACTGGGCAGGCTCGGAAAAATGTTCGTGTGTGTTAGTGATTGCAGTCTAGTCGACTTTTTCGGTCGGCTCTTTCAGTCAATTTGATTTTTTAATTAAATTTATTATGGCAAACAGCATAAAATTTTATGTGGCTTAGTTCATTTCTGGGTCACATTGCTAATGACTCTGGTCTCCGAGTCCCAGAGCAAGTCGCATGCAGTCCAAGATATTGCTCCGAGAATGCAGTCAGTTGTGTGGCAAGGACGAGTACTCTAGTACACACCAGCATCCTTCAGTGTTGGACACTAATCTGCTGCTAATGCCTTTTACTTCGCCTCCGGTTTTCGAGCAATGAAATCTCTATTTCTGTTTCGCTTCGCTTGTTGCTATTTTATTTTCAGTATGCGGTTGATTATTCAATTATTTTTTTATGAAAATTGTATTTTTCATTTGGGTGCCTTTTGGTTTTATGCAATTTGTGCTCACTGAGTGCTTTACTGTTGCGCAATATGTCTTATATAATTCGATGTGTATATTTTTGTTTTTGTATTAGTTAGTTGCCTGGACTCCAAAGGCTTTGCAATTTGATATTAATGTTTGACTCTTGCTTGCCGAGATGAATGTTAAGTGCTCGTACAGCAACGAAAAGTATTCAAGTTGTATCAAATTAAGTTATGCCAAATGAAATGTAATCATATAATTTTTGTATTACAACCTTTATGGTCAAACTTACTCTGTATTGGTGATTACAGATTGAACATTTTGCAAGCAGCCCTTAAAGCATCAATAAAATAATGCGTTTAATTTTGGTACATAAGCATTAATGCTGCATTTATTTCATTCATTCATTTCTGCAAGCCACATAATTAATTTCAACTTAGCCACAAAATCGCGAAAAAATCCAAAAAGCTATTTTACGCTTTTAATAAATTCCCAATATGTGCGGCACACCTGATCCAAGCAGAGACAGGCAGAGATTCAGGGAGAGGGCGTTGTGGTTCAGTTGGGGGTTCAGTGTCCCCTAAGCCAAAAGTGGACGTAAAATAAAACGAAAATGTAATTTATTGGGCGGAACAGGACAGGGCAGAGCAGAGCAGAGCTCTACTAAAATAGAGAAAGAGGGGCACGATGTTAATGCCCCGATTTATATCTCTTAAGCACAGTGTAAGGAATACGCGAGCACGCTCCATTTACGAGTGTCAAGTTTAGCACATTGCGTATACGCAACATGTGCTGGCCGTAAACATTTTCGTTCTCACATTTAACAGCAAAATGTGTTTAATTGCAAAAAATGGTAATTTATACGCGTGTGGCTGCTAAAGCACACAAAGCTGCAGAATGTGGAAGGGGTGCACAGGAGAAGAAGCCTGGATCGTGGTAGGTGGGGGGGTGGCTAATTAAAGCCCAGTTGCCAGATACGACAGACGTAGCTGAAGTTTTCCATTGTTAGCTCAATCGCATGGAATAATTTATTAATTAACTACAATTCGAATGAATGAATGAACGATTAGAGAAGCCGCCAGTCCCACTGTACCACTGAAGGGGCTGTGACTGTGACTGAGATGGGGGACAAGTGGCTAAGAAAGCAGCAGCTGTTGGACACGGACTAGAGGTGACACCAGATAATAATGCATATATCTATATTCATTATATATCAGTACAGTTATATACACTAAAAGATTTTCTTAGTCAATAAAAAATAAAGTTAAAAATGGGAAATACAAATAAATAGCTTATAAATAAAAACACAGTTCGTGAGTTGGCGTGTCACGACAGCAAAGTCGCGTCACGCTCCGCTCTGGCGCTGACCGGAGTTGGCTGCCACAGGACGACAATTTGCCATTTGCCATTGCACGTAACGGGAAAATCAATTAAAAGCGCTTTATGTGCGCGACAGTCTTCGGTTCTGGTGCTGGGACAAGTTTAGCGCCTTGGCAAGTGGAACTTTGTTAGTTTCTAATTAATTGTAACAGTTACAGAGCGTTTTGCAGGCGGCGGCAGCAGCAGAAGCAGCAGCAGTAGCAGCAGTAGCAGCAGCAGCTGTGCTACCTACTCCTGAATGGGGCGTGTCAAAAGCGAGTGGAGGTGGTTGGCGGGTGAAGCGGAGCATTGGCAAGTGTGCCATCCTTAGTTATTTATGTCAAATGCTCAACATTATTTATGTTGCATATTGGGCGCTTTGTGTTCGCAGTAAATTAACTGGAAATAGTCGAACTTCAATATCCACACACACACACAGACTGTTTGGGGAGCACAGCTGCCAGTTTCGGTTTTCTCTGTTTATTGCAAGTGTCACAATAAGTTGCCAGTTATGACAATTTTATGTGGCGCTTTCGGTTCGCATTTGCCACACTAATGAAATAAGCACTTGCGGCATCTTAATTTAATTTCTCCTTATCACTCGTTATGATCCAGCAGCAATGGCGGCTGGGGGGAGAGTGATGCCAATTTGTAGCCAGTTAGTTATAATTTTAGCGTATGATGATTAATTTTCAGAGCCGTCAACATTTTTTCTTGAAGCTGCTTAGCTAGGACTCGTCCTCAAGCCAGTTCCTTCAAAATGTTCTGCTTTTGGTTTAATCGTATCTTATCCTAATTTGATTAGATGTTTATGGGGAATATAACCGTGTTTACTGATTGCGATTTTCCCTATAGATAGATTTTGTCTCAAATAATCTACTCACTCAACTCAAAATTTACTTTAAATTAATTGCTTTTCATCTGAAAAAACAATCAAATAAAAGATATATATCTTAATTATTAAATGTGGACTTTAAGCCGTCAACAACTTCGTTTCGATTCTTAAAACATAAAGTTTAACTTGCAATTAATTAACGATTGCTTAGCCCGAAATGAGTGTATATTATAGTAACTAGTTAGATAGCCTCCCAAGCTTTTGGCTACATCCAATAACTTTCAGTGGGCCTAATTCCAAAAGCTTTGCCTTTTAGCAACATTTCCTTTTATTGGACCATTTAATATCTGAACAGCATACAGACAGCATTCAGACACCTATCAGTAATTACCAGAAAATTGCCAAACTGCGAGCAATAGCAATAGTTAACAATGTGTCACACCTTGATACAAACAACAACAACAACAACAAAAGTGAGGAAAATAAGTTGGTCCCCAGGCGAAAAGCAACAGCAAATACGCTTTTGTGCAGACGCAGTGTTAAGCATGTAGGAATAAAAATTGAATGAAATCCCATGTTCATTTCCGTTTTGGTTGCCCCAAGCCGCATTGTGGATGTATGCATGTGTGTGTGTGTGTGTGTGTTGGGGGATTTTGTGCTGCTGTCAATGGGCTATCAATAGAAGTCGACCCTCTAGGCGCCAAGTCCAAGTAAGCCGCACACTCACATAAGCACAAAAACATACACACACACACACACACATACACATAAAAAAGGCAAACGGAAACGGAAAAGGCTTAACAGCTGCGTTTAGACGCCTGAAAGAGCTGGCTTCTGGTGGGTATGGCGGAGAGTGGCCTGGGGAGTGCTGCAACTGGACGGACACTCGTGGCATAAGCAGCATAATCATGAAAATTGTCAGTACATAATGCCTCAAAGGCCGTCATCGAAGCCGAAAAGCCGGAAAAGGTTTTTATTCGCAACTTTACTTACTTTACACGCTTGACTCCGAACAGAGAAGAAGCCTCCGCAAAATTTGTAGAGCGGAAAGTAATTTTCTTGCGCTTTTTTATTTGCAACGCTCCCTTTTTTTACGAGTCGATTTTCGCTTAGTAGTATCGCCAGAAAATAAAAGAAAAGAAACGAAAGCAAAAGGAAAAGTTTTTTGTGTGCCCTTTGGCGAAGAGTTTTTTAGCTGATTGATTAAATCTGCGAAATAAATAATAATAGTAATATATATATTGTCGAGTTAAAGTCGATATATTTGATCAGTCAGGCTTAATGCAATCAGTTTTAAATTTTCTTCTTTTCTTCTTATATTATCGATTTGAATAGCGTTTGAACACAACCACATCTGTCAGTCAGGCTTAAAGACATCAATTCCCAATATATTTTGTTTATAATGTAAGGATTTCAACCGGAAAAGATTCTCATATTTATTTGCTGTCCCATTTTTTGCCTAAAGAGTATTTGATTGTCGGCATGGCTTAGAGTAAAATGGTTTTCTTGATTTTTTGCTGCTGGCGTTGGCAAAAAGCAACTTTCGCACGTTTCGATTGTGTAAAGTTTTTATGGCTTTTTGATTTTTTCACTTATTGGCCCCGTCCTCGACCCTGGTCAGTGTGGGTGGGTGTGGAGCACGCCCACATTACTCCCACCACCACCTGGCAACCGAATGGCACTTAAATAATTACAAAATAATGGATGGGCAACCCATTTGAAGACACTTTGCCAATAGCTACTACTTGGCCCAATGATGGCATGATGGAATGGAAATTGTCGATCTACAATCTCTGCTTTATCGATGGCCGTTAGTAATGCAAATCGTGCTTAAGTGCCAACTGGCACTGAAAACTCTTTCAGTTGTCAGTCAGCCAGAGACATTGAGGCAACGGTGGCGGTATGCAAATATTTGTGAAAAGCGAAATTCAGTAAAAGTGCCTCGGGGCCTTAGTTTGTCAATCTGCACCGAAGTCACTTTGATTTGTCGCCCCTTTTTTGTAAATATTTAATGGAGCAGAAGTAAGGGCAAAAGCATGCGAATGCTTTCCAAGATGTGTTTACATTTGAGTGCAAGTAATTCACAGTTTCAAATGGTATTTGCAACATCAATTTTGGTTTTATTTCTTATTTTTTTGCAAATGTGATAAGCCAACATAAGAGAAAGCAAAGTAATTAAAGTCGCACAAAATAAATATCCCATCAAAATCGCATAAAATAAATGAAAGCATGTATTTTTAATATTTATATAACAAAATTCGCAAAGAGAAATATTTGTTCATCTACAACAGTTCCATTAAAAATCCAACAATTATTATATCAATATACAGTGCCGGTCAACTGAATAGGTTCAAGACATCATTTTGGCCTTTTATCTTACATCTCAACTTCATCTGGTTGCTTGATGTGCTTTAAACATTCATTCTTTTCCGTGAAAATCCGAATTTTTTCTTTTTTCTTTGATGGTTATCTTTTTGACTCATCAGATTAGGTTCAAGTTGGAAAAATATAACCATTTAATTATTGCTGTAGTGTTGAATCTATACAGTTGAGCGGCACTGTATAAAAATTCTAGTTGAAAAATATCAAATATATGAAGTAAATTTTTTATCAATTTCATTGTAGATTTACTTTAAGGAAACTGTACACAATTCATAACATCAAGCATGTGTGAATATGAAGAACACTGTAAAAAAGATAATCTTGGGGCACAATTTTCATATCTTGCAACCTATCCCTGGCCGATAACAGTCTGCAAAATAATAACGCAATTTAAAGTTCTTTGACGTATTACGTACTCCACAATCTACCATTTAATATAACGAGAACAGGTCCGATATCAGAAAGGATACATTTAAATCTATGCATATATCGAACTCAGTATTTAAATCTCAACTTCGCACCGATAGTTCCTATTGCATCTAATTTATATATGGGTTCAAACATGGCTCCGATTTTGGTAGTGATTCACTCAAATTCACTTTGAAACTAAGTCAATTTTGTTCGTATTAAACTTGACTGGTTTGAAGCCATCAATGCGCTTCAAGCTTCACTACAAAATGAATATACCCACTACAAGGATACGAAATTGGTTCATTTATTATTTTACAGTTTTGTAGCAATATGCGATATTTGCTTTACTTATTTTCATATAGTACAATTTGAGGGAATTTCCCCTCGAGCTGCCCGCAACAAGATTACATGGCACACAAATAACTTTTATTGATAACGAATTTGCAAGTGTAGCAACTGCCACGCCCCTTCCCGTTGCCTGCGATGCATGGCGCAACAAAATAGTTGATCAATGCAAATGCGCGTAATGGAAAAAAGACGAAAGGGAAAAAAATGAATTGTATAAAATATTGCAAATTTATTACGTGCGCCTCCATTTTGGAGCGTGTTTTTTTTTTGGCGTAGTAAATAAAATTAAATTATTTGCCGAATGCGTAAAAAAAACGATAAGCAATTTAAAAAATAAACACGCTTGCAGTAAGCATTTAACACAAGCGAACAAGTTGCAATAAATAAAATACAAACACAAATAAATAAATACATTTTTGTCGACTGCAAAGCGATTGCATTTGTTTCCAGCTCGCATTTTATTATTATTATTATTCGTTACATCTTTTTTTTTATTTAATATTTTTTATGAGCCGTTGTGCATATGAGAAATGTTGTACAATTTAAAGTGTTGCAACATTTTTACATTTTTATTTATTTATTTTTTTTTTTGGCCTGAACTATCATTTATATTTCAATTTTAATTTATACAATACACACTGACACTCGTGGGCGCTGTTGCAAGCCCCCATTGAAAAAGCTCATAAGCTAAGTGTATGTGCAATTTTTTGAATTCATTCCTATTTTTTGGGAAGCGGCATTTCTGAAAATTGCAAAACTCAATTATTTATGATATTTATTGACAATCAAATAAACCCGTAAAGGCTTATAAACAACCGAGTATCTTAAAGTCGTTAGCTGTTCAACTTTTACATAATTTAATAACTGAAGAAACTGCCCTTTGAAATTTGTGTGCTGCCTTATTTACTTAGGATTATAATGCTGTCTCTTGGTCTCTGTCTACTTAGCCGCCCCACTCTCTATTCCATTACCATTTCCAGATCCAACTCTCTCTCGCTATATCAATTTATCCGTCCGGTTCGCGCTTTTGCGGTTGGCCAACGTTTTGTGGTCGCCGTGCTTTGATTTAGCGCTTGCGAATGCGTCTGCAATATTTTAGCATATTAAATGAGAGCAAATGGCAGCAGAATGGAAACCGAATCCTGAGCGGCGTCCAAGCTGCTTGAGTGACAAATTTAAGTGCGATGTCTAAATAGGTAATGTATGACTGTTCCAACATGCCATTCCCCATTCTCTTTCACTTCTTGCCGGCCTTTCGTTCATGATGAAAGTACAAATAATACTTTAGTCCAAGCCGCGACTTAGCTGCTGAATAAATACGTTTTGCATTTGCTTTCATGAACTTAACTGGAAATCGGCTTAGACTGCCAACAGGCGGCAACCATTGTCATTGACAAATGTGCCCTAACAAACGGCATATGCGCTATGTCAAGCAACTGGTTTAAGAGCAAAAACCAAATTAATATATATAAATTTTTCAAAATTTAGCTATGAATCTCTTACTGAAGTCGAATTCCATCAGGATTCGAAAAATATTTGAGAAATAAAAAACACTTGACCTGAAGCCAAAAAAGAATATTATATTAAAAAAAAAAACAATTTGAATTTGAAAATAATTTGTAAATGCCATAAATCTATCTCCACGTTCTAAACCTACTAAAAACAAAAATAATCTTTGAGCATCGGCCTGAAAATAAATTTGTTTTATGTTTCTTGGGACTTAAGTAAAAATTTGATTTGATTTCTTTTGTAGGTATCTTCCTTAAGTAATTTTAAATTTTAATATTTTTTATTTCACTTTCTTCATTGCTAAAGTTTTTTCAGCTTATATTGCTTAGCTGAGCTTATTTCTTACGTGTTTTATAATGATATTTTGAGCTCAAGCAATTCGCTGAGCGTTGATTGTTATGTTGCAACAAGTCATACATCTGTGTCTGCTTTAGACATATCAGCTTAGGCAGCTGCTTCGAAAAATTCCAATCATAGGAACCCGCAAATAAATACCAGGCCTGGTTAGGTCTACAACTAGTTTGATTAAGTCTGGCGATGGAAGTTAACCAGTTGCTGCTGCTGTTTCTACTGGGCTTAGTGGTTTGGTCTAAGCTGTCTGGATGCAAGGAAAAATGACGAAATGACATCCTTGTTATGCCACGAATTTGGCCTGTAAAAATGATGGCGTGAGTTTCGAGTTGTATCTCGCAGACTTTAAGCAAATTTTTTATGATGAAGACAGTCACTCAAACATTGCTTCAGACAAGCCAAACTTGTAGCGGAGGACGACTGCAATGACGTTATCGAGAATATTTTCAATACGCTGCACAATCATGTGGCAAGTGGCCAAGTCTATAAGAATTTCCGACCAGCTGCGCAGATGGTCAAAATGTCGTGGAACAGTGAATTGGCGTATTTCGCCCGACTGGATGTGAGACGTTGCATTTTATTGCCCCGGCCGTACATGTGCTCATCGGACTTCTATCGCGTCGGCAGTCTAGCTGATATATACGGCTATCCAAATGATAATTCTACCTTGTCTATGCATAGCACCATACGGCGGATAACCAGTGGCTGGATGTCTGAGGTTCGCAGCATTACAATATGCGCCATCTGCCCCCCAAGGGTGAACTAAAGTAAGTAACTGGTTTGAGCTAAATGGGATGAGTAAGTATAACACTATTTTACAGAATCTTTCTGCATGATATTCTGAAACCTCAAATCAATTGTTTAGATTAACATATTTTAATTTAAATATTTTCTCGTATAAAACATTAAAAAAGTGTCATACAAATAGAGTAGTATTGAGTTTTGATATCTGTATTATATTGTCATTATTAAAGTTCCCTTTTTTATGATTTTTAGCGAAAATATTTTCTCAACAACTTCGAGTATAATTCGCAGTTTGGCTACGCTGTGCTGCGCTATGCAAATGGGTTATACAGATATCTGACTCTTAGCTGTGCATTTGGCACCGACAACGAGGAGGGCCAACGGCTGTATAGATGGGACCTTAGGCCCGGAATCAGGTGCCGAAATCGGGATGTAAAATATACAAATCTATGCGCAGCTGGCGAGAAATATTGGCCTATAGAAAAATTGATTGATTGTCGAAAAGATTTTAATATGCCTAAATGTGGTTATTTTTAAAGTGTGTCCCAAAATTACCATGCTTCGTGCCCCTCAACTAGATAATATCTAATAGCTGGCATTATGCCACATTTTGTTAGGTCAATAAATTTAACAATGCTTTCAAAATCTGCTTCCACTGGACAAATTGTTCACCAGGCAAAATCAAACAACATAATCGCGCGGAAGAAAAAAAGAAAAGCAGAGAAAAAAACTATTCAAGCTCCATTTGACGTACATTATTATGCTTAAGGGAAGGGGCAAGCCCCTGTCCTTGATCCTTTAACGGCCAACTGGAAACTAAATCAGCCAGACTCGTGGCAAGCTTTAAATATTTCATGAAATACCGAATCGCCAATGAGAAGAGTTGCCGCCACTGGCAAAGATAAATTCGAAGGAGCATTTATCTGTTGCAGGTTGGTCGACTATCGAATACACTTAAGTACTTGTATAATGTGCCAACTAATCGGAATTTCTATTCGATTTTTGTAATCGGGTTGAAGCAATTTTCAAATTATTTAATTTTTGTATTTTATGTAAGCCAAAAACTGAGTTAAATAAAGGCAGAAAAATTGTTTTATACAAAAACTCTTCCCTACTCCATCAGACTAATCTAATGAAATGAATTATCAGATAAACTTTTATTTAATTAACCATTTTTTAGTGTTCTGAGAATCACTCATGTTACATGTAAAACCGATCACAAAATCATAATAGCTGCGGTTAGGGTATTGGACTGGTGAGAAAGTATCCAGTCAAATTGCATGTCTTATAAATAATGTAAAAAGTGTGAAATGCGCCTAATGGCGTGCCAAAGGGCGAAAAGGATGACAGTTTGGCCAGAGACCCAAACACACACACACACAGAAGCACATAAACACACACACACATACACACGTACACACACTCAGAGGAGAGAGAGAAAGTTGGTGCTGACAGGCGTTTGGTTTGGCATTGCATGAAATGGCGCATAAAATGACAATTGTCAGCTGATGCTGGAGTCTTACATACATTTTTGATGCTGTACATACATATGTATATATATATGTATATAGATAGATAGCAAAACAAAAAATCTATATACAGACATACATGTCGAAATGAGAAACTGAGATCTATGTATCCTTTCGTTTGTTGCTTAATAGGTGTGGATTTCTATACTGATTACACTACAAATTCTCCACAATTCAAAACAAAGCCCCAAAATTTACAAAATCTGATCAATTTTTAAGCTGTTCCTATACGTATACTAGTTTGCTCTGTTTGCTGTTTGTGTGGGCATGTCCTGCAATTCCTGTCCACCGTTCGGTGGCTATAAGTTCCCATCGTGTTATCAGCGTTATGATGGCACATCCACCAAGAAGAATCCAGGCAGTGTTCAGACCCTACACAGCCTCGCCCTCAATGTGAAGCCCACGTTTTACGAAGGTGTCGAACTCGATTGTCATCATCGATTGGCCCCCAACAAATTCATCTCGGCCAACTGGGTATTGAGCCGTATGAAAGCATCCGGCTTTCGCTTCGGGGGTCTGTACACGTTTCGCATGATGGATGATTTTATGGTAAGTTAATGTAATGGAACTTGAAAAGATACCTTGCTAAGGCATCAATAGTTCAAAATAAAACATAAGTATTTTAATATATATTTAGCCAAAGTTTGGCGATTACGTTTTTCAATCCAATAATTCATTAATAATTTTCAATTGGATTCTCAGCTAACACCAACCATTTCCGGTGATATACATCCAACTACATTGGCAGGCAATTTGAATATCCTGTACTATCCATTTAAGCCGCTACGCCTCGAGGCTGACATACAGAAGAAAGGCGAGAAAGAGCCGGTGGAAGCGCAATATACAATTGAATGGACCCGTCCATGCGATACATGGACAGCCAACCTATATAATGTGCGCAATGAGCAGGGACGTTCTACTTTGTCGGTAATGCGTTCCATTACCCAGCACTGGGCAATCGGTGGCGAATTACTGCTAGAGTGGAATAAGAATCTCCAGAAAATATTTGCCCTTGCGGTACGGTAAGTCCTTCGCAGTACTACGATAGATCCTTTCATCGATCCTACTTTAAGCAAACACATTTTGATGCTTCAGTTGATTTTGTTCCTTAAAATAATAGCCAGAGCTGTTATTTACCTGCTAATGTCCTTGAAGGGTGTTTTCATTGTTTGAACACATTATATATCATTTCTATCTCTGTTTCAGCTACTCGCATCATAATTACTCGCTTGCGGCAACCGCCTCAGCTCAGGGCCTTGATGTTAGCTACTGGCACCGCATTCATCCACAAATCCAGATGGCCAATTTGCTGGCCTGGAATCGTCTTACACGCAAGACCATTGCCACCATTTGCTATCAGTGGAATTTCAGGAATTGTGCCGTGAACGGCTTGGTCGACTCAGATGGCGTCGTTGGCTTCATGTGGATCAAGTGCGTAGAGGCGAATCAAAGTTAAAATTATGTATATATTATATATCCACATAATGCTTGTATTTTACAGATATCTCTCGCACATACCTTTACAAGTGGGTTTCAGTGTGTTGATGAGTCTGCCCACAGATCGTTTTGCATTTGGGTTACGATTTGTTCTCGATCCAAGCGGCCTGAGACGCGGCGACTGACATATTTTAATTATGGAATAATTATATATTTTTTATCAAATTATCATATATATGTGATGCACACAGCTTTCAGAAATGTTTGGTATCCAATCGACAATGGTTAAAGTTAATGGGTATCTAAAGGTATCTAGATAATCTAAAGATTATCTATGAGTTCATCTGTAGACAAAGACTAGATCGTCTTAGACTTGGGTCTGCTTCAGTGTCATATCAACAGTTTCAACACAAATACAATTTTCTAGTTGATTTATTGTGTTCCCAAAAAAAGACGATTCAAAGTTGAGCAAATCGATAGAAAATCCTAAATTATATTCAATGCTCAGCTCATGGGCAAACTAATTGCAATTTCCTGTTTTTCTTTACACTCGACTCTTAAGCACATTTGCCGTGCTTTGTGGGGAGCAATATCCTGAAGCCATCGACTAAAAACTTCGGCGTATAAATAAAATGTATAAAATACAAACACACTGAGAATCTGAGCACATTTTGGCACTTTTGTTGAACTCATCGCCGCACACTCTCTGCACATTAAGTATACGCAACGCAGTCGCATACACAACGAGAACTACATTATGGCAACAGTTTTATTTATTTTTATATGCGCATACTCTGTTTTCTATCAGAATGAATGAAGGGGAGTAGCCTGTGTAAATGCAACAGGACATTAGGAATATAAGAAATATAATTTTCATACATTTTACATCCTTTTATTTTCTGTTCTCGCTTCGATCTTCTCAATAATAAAGAAGCACAAAAAAAATCATTTGGTTAAATTGAGAGATTTTTAAGATTCCTTAATCTATTTTAAAGGAATTGAAAATACTTTGAACCCATCTGTAAAATATATTGAATCATTTCAGACACAGTTTCTGATTTTTAAAAGACAGGGTATCTGCTCGTTGAGTTGTTTCAAACGACACCTTGTTGGCTGGTTTTTTGACCGAAAACTGCAGCAAGACTCTGTGGCCGATGCATTTGATTTATGCGCAGCAAAGTCTAGACACAGTAAATATTTTTTAATGCCGCACGCTTGAAACTGAGCAAAGATTTTGCTTAAGAGCAAAAATAAATATAAATCTCAAATAAAATGTGCATAGTGCGCTCAGCGAGTTGAGATCTCAGCTGTGTTCTACATAATTTACTACATAATGACTGTTAATCCGCTTACAAACAAAAAGAGTGGACCCAGATGGTTTATCAATTTTTGGGGTAGTGGCAGCCACCAGAGGATTGGGGCACGGCAAAGCATTGACCCACAAAAAAAAAATATATATATATATACATCTGTAAAGAACAAAATATAAAGCAAAACTTTGAATTGATTTTGTTTTTGGGTGCAAACTTTTAGCCCATTGAATTGACTTTGTATAAACATTTGTGGCAATCGCACATGCGAAAACTTAAGGGTAGTCCCACACACCCACACACACACACACACACAGAAATGTGAAAACTTTGCATGCCAAAGTTTGCAATAATTTTACACCCACACAATCAGATGCATGGGTCTGGGTATGAAAAGCAAATATTAATATTTCAATAAATGCGGCAAATCCTTTTACACACTTTGCCAAGCGTCGCCACAGTTTTTCTTGCTGTTGATGCCCAACGCCAGAGGGCGCTCGCGCTTATCGTCGACTTTACAAATCATTAGATTTTCATATCCGATGAATTTAACAACAAATTCTTTATTATTTTTTTTTTTTTTTTGTTTGTTAATATTTACCCAAACAGACACTCCTTCTCACATACATATGCATGTTCGGTTGGTTGTGCCAATCTCTCCCTTCCCATTAATTTTTGCCTCCGTTTTATTTCCAACATTTTGTTTGCATTTTCGGCATCGGCATGTCAATTTGTTTGTTTTTCGTATGTTGTGTGCGTGAGGGTGTATGTGTGTGCAAATGTTTGTGTGTGTGTGTGTGGCAGGGTGTCGGAGTGTGTGTGTAATATAAATTTTATATGTGTGCTGCATATGCAGACATCGTCCCTGTTGCCTTATTCATGCGCATGTCGCCATTTGATGTTTATTTAAACTTCCTTGCAGGCAGAAACACACTCACACACACACACACAACCACACACACGCACAACAGCAACTTCGAACGAATGGAGGGAATGAGAGGAGGAAAGGAGTGGAGTGCAGTGGGCAAGTGCAAAAGGCAACACCAATGAATCTGAAGCTGTCGACGACAAAAATAATAAAGAAATTCATAATAAATTATTATCAATGCCAGCGCATGGAAAGAAAGAATGCTGAAAGGCTTTCAGTAGATTTCCCCAAGCTGAATGCACGCACAAATCGCGAGAAAAAAACAGTGCAGTTGGGAGTATCCGACTATGAAATACTCTGATATAAACGACGAAGAACAGGCTGGCAGTGGAAAGGACATTTTTGGCCAATCTTTGAATGAGGTCCTTTGAGGATCTTTGAAAGACGCCGACAACAATCTACCAACCAAATTTGGTCACTAAAGCTCTAAAATTGTGGGCGATATATGATTTTATCGATTTGCAATTATCGACTTAATCAATTTCCTAGCCCTCAGTGAACATAGCTCTCCAATCTTAACACTATTTCTGACATGAGGAACATAAGAACAGGTATATCTTAGAAGAACTCATCTTTCGACAGATAGTTCCTATGGATGGTGATCTAAGATATATATACTTTATATTTTTATCTTCCAATGCATCACAAACTTAACGACAATATTATGATATCCTTTCCAGGGTAAAATGCTACTTTGACAAAATATGTTTCTGGTAATGCAATTAATAATAAAGATGCCATGCACTTGATAAACTGAAATGAATTAAATGCCGAAAATTAAATAAATAATGAGATATCATTTTAAGCAAGTAGGAATAATAAAATTTCATTACTTGTCGTTGACACATTAAAATAAAATAAAAAAAAACATTTTTACTTAAAATGCATTAAAAATCGACTCACTCACAATTTTAAGTTGTTTTCTTATTTTGCTAACTACATGATGTTACGATTAATTTCAACACTCAATTACCTTGATTTGATTTTCGCAACTATTTTATTTATGTACATAATAAGCAGGTATTTAATTTAGACTTTAATGTAAATCCGCACTTGAGCTAAACTAAACAGTTTTAAACAAAAGAAATTCCCCCTGCTTGGACGAACACAAAGCAACAAAAAGCAACAACAAATCGAGACTGGCACAGCAACCAACATTTATGTTTATGCAAGAAGAAAAAAAACAAAAGAAAGAACAAAACAAAACCAAAATACAAAACACACACAGTTTTCTATTCCTTGTTTTCTTCTCGCTGTTTGGGTTCGTCGAGTGGAAAACATATTTAATTAAAGCTATCCACATATTAAAAACTTTTGTCCATCGTTATTATACCCTGAACCCCTTTGAAAATGGGTAGAAAGGGTATAATTATTTTATGCCAATGTTTGTAACAGGACGATTCTTGATCAGGATCAACAGTCGAGCTGATATAGCCATGTCCGACTATCCGCCCGTCCGTCTGTATGAACACTCGGAACTCCGAAATTAGAAAAGCTATATACTTCAAATTTGGAATATAAATTATCGGATGCCCGGTTCAGAACAAGCTTACTTCTTTTATCGATATATGTACATAGCTTTCTGATGGCAAAAAATCCACAATTTCATTTTCTAGTTGATATATAATATACATTGACATATTTTTGATTAACTGCTCAATTTTTATTAAAATTGGTTAGTAGGTGCAAGCATTTTCTGGGGCTGGTGCAAGCATATCGTTTGGCCTCTATATCAGTGCTGCATTCAATGTTAGAAACGCGATTCAAACTCGAAATGCATTTTTAAATTCTATTCTCAAAAAATGGTCTTATATCCTCGACAAATGGTCTTTGCGACGACTCCGAATTTTTCCAATTTTTTTTGCAAAAACCAGGTCTTTTTGATTATGGTTCGACCTCTATTTGACCACTATATTTAAGCTTTTAATTGTAATTCTAACTCGAAGCTTATGTTAAAGTTCTACTCTCAAAAAATGCCCGCGAAAAATTTTCTGTGTGCCGATTCAAAACTTTCGAAGTCCATAACTTTGCCGTTCAAAGCTTTAGGTCCTACGAAACTTATGGATTGTATATGCCACTTCTGTTAAAACAACAGCCAAATATATGATTACTGTCAATGTATATACTGGGTATTAGTAGTAGTATGTAAATACTGGTAATAGATTTCGATGCATCCAACACTTCATACACTATATGCATGAAAGATAGGAATTGCTCGGTCAAAATGTAGACATAGTACAGCAGTTTCATTTTTTTCAGTAACAGTAACCAGTAACATAATAAATGAGCACTGCACACCTTCTTACAGTTGGGTGTGCAAAACTTTTTAAAGGAAAATTTGTAAATAAAGCTATAATATATTTGACCGCTGGGTTCTGGGTATATCGTAGGCGAGCTCACTCGACTACAACATACTTTCTTGTTTTGTTTGCCTTTGCTTAAATTTTACACTTGGATAGAGGCTTTTACTGCATACTTTTTGGGGCTAAAAAACTTAAGCTGCCACATTACGAGGCATAAACAAGAGTTTCGGCGCTGTGGGAGCCATTTTAAAGGCCGAAAGTGCCCCAAGGCACAACGCTCAAGTTTTAAAAATATGCAAAATTTTAATGAATTTTTGTTTACAACCCGCTAGCATACCCCGCCCTCAACGAACAACCCTACATTCCATTGGCATCCCTCGAGGGTCGAAGCAACCACTTTAGCAACTTAAATGCAGGTCAATTCTCAGCGCAGCTTTTCATTTGCGATAAGAAGCCGACCAAAAACTGGAAAACTGATGTTAACACAAAACTTTATAGAATTGGTTATGCAGCTGCAGGAGAAGCTTTAATGATTTTACTTTTTATCATATGCAGGTGTTTTTTGCATAATTATTAAAACAAATTCGAAACAACTGAACTCTGTTGATGGACAAGAAGAACGAACATAACAGACAAGTTAACTTGCTCTAGTCTAGGAGATAGACTGACTGATAGTGCTTCGTTAAAAATGAAACTCCGTTTCCCTCTTCTTCTTCCCAGATCATTATCTGTGTATATTATATATAAATTGGAAGGCTATATCTTTACAATAGTCTTTTTTATTTTATTCTGCAATATATTTGTGTCAATCGAAATGGGAAAGGGGACAGTTAGTAATAAAATGATATACTTGAAACAGTTTTGCAGATGTGAAACCTACTGACGATTGTCTGAATATGTATGCAACTCTCTTCGGATAATAATAGGCTGCCAAAATATAACTGTTCCATTCATATATAAATGGAGAAAACAGAAATAATATCGAAAATTGGGAACAAGACATTATGTGAACCAAACTCTTCTCAAGTTTACAAACCAGTAAAATCTTGTTAAAATAAGCTACCTTTTTCTGTGGCAAGTTTTAGCCAACAGGTTGTCTTTGCTTCTCTTTTCTAGGTATTAAGAAAATGGCTTGTAATGATTGCCCGAGTTGGGCTTGTTTTCAATTCACCTTTTGAGCACGAATCATAAAATCGCCAAAAAATTGAAAACTTTTAATTTAATTGCGAGTTGGCTTTGCGCAGTGAAGTTTTTAATTCAATTTGCACGCACCGCAATTGCTGTTTGACTTGGCAGCGTATTAAATGGGCCACAGCATTAACATAATCAGCTCACATGTGGAGCTTGTGGGCTGTGGATTGGGGTGTAAGCCACTGGCGAGGTAGCAGCAACAAGTTGCACACACTGAACCGAACCGAACTGAACAAAATGGAAATGGAAATGGCATTTCAGATAAATAGCCAAAGCAGAAAGCAAAGGCAAGGTAAATGCGCTTGAACGCATTAAAAGGCAGCAAGCTGGCCAAGCCAAGTAAAAAGCCAATTGAGTATGGGCAGAGAGAGGGGGACAGAGGGGTGAAGTCCAATCCCTAATACCTAATACTAAGTGCTGCTCTTATGCGCTGCTTAGCTGCGTATACATATGTGCTCAAGCAAAGAGCTCAATGATTAAATTGGAGTGGCAATCAGGTGCAAAGTGTTTGCATACACGGCTTAAAGATCGCTTTCACTCAAGTCAAGCATTTATTTTCATTTTAATAGCACTCACTGATTAAACAGCAATCGCCAAAGAACTAAATGACCGACCAAAAATCATTTGCTACTCTAACTTGCTGCAGTTTAAGGTGTAAGTAAAGGTTTTTGCAAGTGTTCAAGTTTAGTTTATTGCGAATATATGAGCACTACTTAATATTACAAATGAAACTCATCGTTTGCTTTATAACAACTTGGAATTTCATATGAGGCACATGCCTCTGCTTTGGTCAGAGTATTTCTTATGTGGCCTGTCGACATTTCGACCTCAATTGGCGGCCATTTTTATTGGCTCTATCACTTTTGCGCCTTCGTGAGTAACAATGCTTAGCAGCCACAGCAAAAACGGCAGCGGCAGCTGTTCATCTAACAACAGGAAACGGAAATTGTCTATGGAAGCCAAAGTGCGTTTTATGTCGACTTTACTTTGCTGTAAAACCAAAAAAAAAATACAAGAGAGAACGTTGTAGTCGCGCGTAACCGACTACGAAATTCTTTGATACCATAAGTAATACCAGCTTGTAATCGGTTGCAAAGGACAGGGAGAGCCAAGAAATGCCGTCTAAGTTTGCCTTTAAAATTGCGGTGCTTCTTCAGTGAACTTTGGAAATGGGAAATGCTGGATGAGTTTCCTAATAACCATCCTTCCAAGTTTAGTCAATGTAGCTCTTAAATTGCGGGAGATTTTGTCTTTTATCGTTTTTGAAAGGGGAAGTGGGCGTGGTCCACTCTAGCTTCTCGTGACTCTAGCTTTCAAATGATGTGATTCATATGGATTTACACTAACAGGTGCATCGATTTAGAGAGGTGGAGTGGGCGTGACCATCGATCTCTTAGGAAATTAACAGTAACATACTTTCAAAATTTAGTGCCTCTAGCTTACAGATATGCGCATTTCATATTTCTAGGGCCGAAGTTCCTGGTATGTGGCATATGCCGATCTTTGAAAGACATCGCCTACAACCTATCAACTAAATTTAGTGACTGTAGCTTTATAATTATGGGAGATATGTGGCTATATTGATTTGCAACTATCGATTTAAAAGATTTTCTGTCCTCCTACTATACGTAGCACTCCAATTTTGACACTTTGTCTGTCCCCAGCACAGACCAGTAGATGTGCCAAGTTTCAAGTCTCTATTTTTAAGGGTGTCAAAGAAAGTTGCGTGCATACAGATGCAAAGATAGCTAGTCGGACAATGCACAAAACCAATATGCTATGATATCTTCGGTATCAAAGTATAAAAACAAAAAAATATGAGGGAAATTGGGCAAGCAAAGTTTGACTTTTGTCGTGTTGTGCAGCCCCAAGAGGCACACACAGTTGGACAGTTTAAGTGTTGTCTGTATAGATTGTTTGTCTTATAGTTATGGCCCTCGCCAACGAAGTGTGAATTTCTTGCCCTGCTTGCAAGTATTGGCAAGGATTTAAATGAAGAGATATTGAAATAAATGGTTGACTATTTAAGTAACTGTACTCGAGTTTGAACTGAGTTTGATTCAGATCTGACAGATTAATATGGAACAAAATAATATCAATAAAGAACAGATATCTTAGGCACGTCAAGGATTACGTACCCTTATAGACCGGATTTAATTTGCTTAAATATAATACATATATGTACATATATATATCTATATATATATATACATCTGCTAGAGCTTTCTTACTTTATTTTCAATCCAATTGAAATTACAGTTTTGTCCTCAGTTCCAAAGTTATTTTTTCATCTCAATCATGAAAATTCAATTAAATTCAAAAATAGTTTCAATTTAAAACAATAAAAACAATCCGTGCTGACATTTTTAATTACATTTATTTCCTGTTTGGCTTGATGTATTTTTCTATCTTTTTTTTTGAGTGTAGAAAATATGGAATGCAAATTTCTCAGCTAGGCTTTATCAATTGTTGTGTAACGCCAAACACATTCAATTTACGCGCTGATGCAGAGAGATCATTTTCTATAAAAATAATTAAACTGTCACGAGCGTGTCAATTACAGTCAAAGCCGAGCCGCAAGTCATCGAAACAGGCGTATATTTGTATATATGTATGTATATATCCTTTATATATATATACTTATGTATAGGAACTATATCGCAGGCCGTATCGGAAACTACATTTCGAATGCAATCATACGTTTTGCACCCCATTTAAATTGGAAATCAAATAGTGCTCTGTACAAAAAAAGGTTTCTCCAACTGTGGTTGCTTTTACTGTGCGTGTGTGTGGGTGTGCGTGTGTACATATAAATATATATTGAAAGTTTAAGCGCTACATTTGCTGAATAAATTCAATTAAATTGAATGCAGTTTTGTGGAAAATAACGTCATCCGTATTTGCATCCTTTTTTTAACTCGATTTTATTTTGCAATACTGCGAAATGCAATTTACCTGTGCGTATACTCAATATCATAACAAAAAAACTTTAAGCGTTGAGAACTTTTCAATTGCCCCGAAAATAAAATCGAGCTGAGCTCAAGCTCCAGCTCCCCGCCCCGCTCAGCACCCCCCCACAACTTGCTGAGCACTTTACCACTTGTTTATTTAACGCTTCGCTTCGTTGAGCTTAGTCCTCAGCTCCCAGTGCTGAGGACTCTGAATTCTTGGCATCGCCGGCAGCCAGCGGCTCTCATCATCAGAGTTTTGCGGTTGCAGCTCATAAACGTTTCGCACTACATTAAATTTTATTTAGCGCACTGCACTCCTTCACTGTCCTTCACACAGCGTGCTCCTGGGCGCCCTCTACTGTCGCCAGTGCCCGCATTCATATTCATTTGTGTTAAACGCAGCGTAACACACATACACACACACACACACGTAAATAGTTATATACTATCTTTTTCAGTTTGCACTGCGGCAAGTCTTAAGCTTTTTTAGTGCACTGCAAAAGTTTCTGTAGAGCTTAGAAGCCCAAGCACTGCAAGAACTTTAAAGTTGACTTAAAGTTAGCAGCATCAGATCAAATCTAACTTTGATTACTTTACATGCATCAATTGGTAATTTGATCAAATTTAGAAATAAAATGGGTTTGTCGAATTTTTTCCTTTAATACAAACATTTTTCTGCTAAAATTTACAATTGTGAGCTGGCTATTGATTTTTCATAGTTTTTTTAAGCGCTGCCCTTAAGCTGTACTGAATTGATTGAAAATATTCTGCATTAAAATTGTATGCTGATGGCAAAATAGCAATCAAATCCTTCTTAATATTTAAATTTAATTCCTTCTTTTTTTTGCATGAAATTTATTACAGTCTGTCTTATTTTTGAACTATTATTATTATGTTTATTTCAATCAGCTCATTACTTAAGTCAAGATAATTTGATACTCACGAGCAGACTTATAATGGAATCGCAAAATATAAAGAAAGTGAATGTAAGAAATGTTGGGCATAGTGGAAGCTGTCGCATAGTGTCTACCACATTTATTTTGAATGGACATTCCCATCCAATGCTTAACCATCAGATCATTTATAAAGCATACTTTCTGATGAGAATATGTACCATATATTTGATTCCCATTGACTGCATAAAATATGAACACTGAACAATGGTATACTCGATGTGTTTTGCTAAGGCAGTTTCGTGCCTTGAAGCACGCACATGAAATGAACATTACGCATACGCCATGTCGCATTTACCACAGCTGACTATTGACTGACTGTTGCTGACCAGCAGCTAAAATGAAATACGATACACACATGCAACAAAGGTTGCCATTTAAGTCAATTGCCAAAAGCTAACGATCAGACACACACACACAACACACACACACTTCCATCTATTTAACCATATGGTGTGTGTGGTTTGCCCCATGTGCCCACTCATTCTATAGATATACTCAACAACTCATGCAATTGCGTGCAAATTACCGAATTAGCCAACGTCGCTCACCTCAACGCCTTCGCTCTGCTATTTAGCTTTCAATTAAAGCTATCTCTCTCCCACCACATATCTAACTCTCTTTCTCTCCCCCGCTTTGTGGTCTGTCAATAGCAGCGGCAACTGACAACAACGTGCGACAGGCGACGCTATAGAAAATTAACTTGACCAGCTCTGAAATAGCCGCCATCATTTTTGCGCACGTAGTTGATGCGAACTGTTTTATTGCTTATCGGGCCGCATTCTCTGAAACGATATCGCTGCAATTTCGCCAATGTTAATCTTGGGTTTCTTTTATGTAGCTGCCAATATCAAGAAATTGCCTAACTTTTATAGTTGCCCATCGCATTGTTTTTCTCTCTCTTTGATTTGTTTGATTTCGCCATTCTCTTTTGTACAATATTCTTAAACGTTTCACACTAATACGGATTGTGGGCGTTGTCGCAGCTAAAGCAAATTTCAGATTCACTTCATTTGGTTTTATTTCGACGGCTGCTTGCTCTTTACGAGATATCAACGGAACTGTGGATGACATTTACGTTGCCATTTTTATACCCTTGCCGAGGGCATTACAACTCTGTCACGAACTGTGCAAGTCATTGTCGACAACATAAATATATTAGATCATATTAATCAATACATTTTATGTGCATTTTTTCACAATACTTCATTAGGGGCAATAATTCTCCTAGCTGGGAAAGAGTTACTCTTATATGGACAAATTATTTTTCTGTAGTTTTTGTTGTTGTTCAGAATTTGACTCAAATGAAACCTTCATCAATTGCATTGCTTATTATCAAACCGATTAAACCATAGCTAGTTATCGTTAGTTATCGAAATAAATCGATATATACAGTACGATATTATAGTGTTTAGTTACAAATAATTTAAACCATTAATTGTTTTGTTAGGGTATTCACGTGCCACAAATCGAATGAACCCGTAATTTTTCATCCTCATTTTTCTTTGCCACACGTTTCGGGTCAAATGTCATTAAAAGCATACCCCGGCTCCGACAGGTTCACAGTTCTCGCTGGTTGGCATTAAGTTGTCTTTCAGCAAAATCAATTTTCATAAATATTGCAATGCGCCAGTTGCATATGACTCGCATGCCTCCGCCCCGCCCCGCCCTGCCCGCGCAGCGTCACACTGCTATTTTCACCTTTGTCACGAAGTTTTGAAATTTTTGTTGCTGTTCTTTTTTTCCGTATTTTGTGTTGTTCATTTTTGGGGCGCTATGGCAAAGTTCGAGGCATTGGCAAAAGTTTTTGGCAAACGGGGCGCATTTTTAAATGGTCACGTTTTGCAGTTTAAGCGCCAGGCAGGCAGCAAATACATCAAAGCGGCGAAGGCGACGCGAAAGTGTAAACAGCCGCATGAGCGCCGCTGCAACAAAAGAGGGGCGTGGCCAAAATACACACACACACACACACACACACACTCTTACCTAGCCAAAGTTGTACGCGGTGTGGAAAAAAAATGAATTTGCAGCCAAGGCAAAACCAAAAGCCAACCAACAAAATGGCGATGAAAAAAAATGGAAACAGCTAAAACTTGGCAAAGTTTTTAAACTTTTTAAATGCGCATTACACGCGCTGAGCTTGTTGAATTCTTACGCTAGCAAAAGGATTAAACAGGGATAGACAGGAGCGAGGGAATCGTAGCGAGAATTGAAACAGTATTCGGGCGACACGTTGAAAAAAAAAAAATGTCATTTATTCTTTGAGGTTGTTCAATTAGATCTCAATGTGATTATTAAAATAAGAATAGGATTTAAGATTCTAAAAAGTATTGTTAAAATATTTGAATAGCTGTTTTTTGTTTCCGTGTTCCCCCTTTCAAATTTTTATAACAAAGTATTTTTAAGTTTTTCCCAAATTGGAATTTTTTTAATAATATTTAAGATTTCTAAACAAACTTTTAAATATTGGTATATAAAGGAAATATTATGTACTTTCCGCTTTTTTATGTTGAAATTTACGACAGCTCAGTAAATATGCCAGATCAGAGATGATGAAAAAAACGCTCAAAGCAGCATTAGCACATCTAAGCCAACTCCAAGCCTCATCTGCCACGCATAGCAGCCATTTGGAGTAGTCTGTTTACCGCAGCTTGGCCAACATGTCACCTGTACAACATTAACCCGGACGAGAGGTATAAAACAACAACAAAAAAAGAAAGGATATAAAAAAAAATGGGAAAAACCTGATGGCAGCGTCATTTGGTGCAACCACTTAAATGGCAACAGTAATTAGCATCATGGCCGCATGGCAGCTGCTATTAAACAGTCAACGTCACACACACGCACATAAAGTGGTGCGGCCAACACGGCGCATACGCAACGCCTGTTGTCGTAAACTCTGCTAAACTGTTTGCCACTTTGTCGCGCAAAATGGTAAACTTTGTCGACGGCGATGAACTCAAACTCGAAACTCAAATTCTGAAACTCTCGACAGCGACAGTAACGGTGTAGGTAGACCTAGAGGTAGAGGTGGGGCTAGGGATAGCGATAGCGGTTTGGGGCGGCCATCATCAAAAGGCTTAAGCAGCTTCACTCACTGGTGGGGCAGCAGCAGCAGCAGCAGAAGCCACCGTCAAAAAACTGGGCGCTAGCGTAACGCAAAACTTTACGAAATAATTTTGCATAAATTTTTGGAAGCAAAATTTGCTGTTGGCTTTGCTGGTTTTTCGGTCGCTACCTCGTCACCATCCCTGCTGCTCCTGAATGTCCTGACCTGCTGCAGCTCGAAGGACGGCGGCAGCTGCGGCTTATTTACAAGTTGCCATAATATTTTGCGTGTCGAGACAGCGCACCAAAGTCGTGCCTTGTCCATTGCCCCCCCACCGCAACCTCCCCAGCGCTCAAGCTTCATGCACCCCGCCGCCTGTTGTCGACAGCATTTTCACGCTTGAACAAATCACAAGCTGCTTAGTTTCATAATTAGAAGCGTCACATTTTCGGAACGCTGCAGACATAAAACTCGTAATGCATTACACCAAACAACAACAAGAACTATTTCTGGTAGAAGCCCCCCCTATAGAGTGCATAAAGTTAGCTATGCTAATACTCAGAGTAGTAGACTCAAATTCAAGTTATTTGTGAAGGGGCATGAAAATTATGGTAGGTGTGCTTAGATATGCAGGTAAGAAGCAAGATTTGGCTATAAATTCCGATGTAGCTTTGTAAACTCTCATTTTTCGACGAATTGTTTCTAAATAATGATAAGATTTTTTTAAAAAAAAACACAAAATGTAAAATATGTATCTCTCAGACAGTTATTAAATTCAAATTGTTGGAAATACATAATTATAGATCAAAAGCAATCTATTTCAAATAAAGTATTTGATTCTTAAGAATACCCCCCTGTAATTCACAATGACTACGACTCTGAGCTGCGGCCGATTGTCAAATGCAGCAACGACAGCCAACAGGAACAGGCGGCCAGTTTGTCAGTCGCTTGGCAGCAGCTGCTCGCAAACCTCAGTATCGCTCGTCAAGCAGGCTGTCAAGCCAAAGCCAGCCGGTGTGGCTTGTCATTATTTTAATAAAGTTATTTACCTGAAAGTATGCAACAACATTTGTTTGCCAGCCAAAGTAAAGCATGAAATTAGGCACAATTGTAACAGAGTTGCCAACTTGCCATAAACACAGCAACAGCAAATAAGCACACACACCCAAGCACACACACACAGGCATTGACACAAAAGACAAACTTGGTCCTTCACGGGGTCCACAATGGGCTGCAAATAGCAACAAAAAACAAGTAAGATTGTTTAACTTAGGCACTCCGATGATTAAATACCCTATAGTCCATATAAATTTAAAAAAAATATATATCATCGATATTAATGCTTTTTTATGCAAGTGTGAAGAATATAATATAATATAATAATCGAATATATTAGGTTTGATCTGGTTATCTTGATAATCCAAAGGCTTTTATCTTTCGATGCTAACACAACTATATGATAAAGTCAGTCAATATCAAAAAAATGTATCTATACCAATTTTCATCCAAATATATTTAAAGCTGAGGTACTAGTTCGCATAGAAACAAAGAATCGAACATGGCTATGTTGACTCAACCAGATGCTAATCAATAATATAAATATACTTTGTGGGATATTAACTATATGATATTGACAGATGGACTGGAGACATGCTGACGCTGTTCAAAAATACATATTTATACTTTGTGGAACAAACGTTACAAACTTTACATCAAAATTATAATAACCTCTACCAGGGTGTAAAAACACAAAACTCTAGTGAAGAGGTTGCTGCACCTACCGCCTAGCAACGGAGTCGCAGACGCTGGTCGACTGAGTCTCGGAGTAACTTTTGCTTATTTATGTTGATTTTCTAGGATTGGGTCGGAAATGGCAAACATAAATTAAAAGACTTTTTTGACAACCCTTGAAATTATGATACTTATTATTTAAGCACAAGAAACAGAAAGAGACAGAAAGACAGCCAGAGAGAGAGAGAGAGAAAGGGAAATGAATTGAATTGGTGTGCTCAAAGTTTTTGCTCATACAACTTCGTTTGCAGGTTGTTCTTTTGGTCAAAATGCCTGTGCATTATTGCAAGCAAAAAAAAAATAAAAATATATATATATATATATATATATATATAAGGTGCTAAAGAACAGCAGCCGGCAGTGTTGGCCCACATTTGAGTGCGACATCAGAGCTATCAGCGCCAATAAGGCCACCGCCCACAATTTGCAAGTCAGCCACGTAATCACAAACGGATAATGTCAAAGTAAATTCTAGCAATATATATGCACACACATATATATATATATGTATATTTTGTCCCCCTAGGCGAATGCATTTCACTGAGCTTTGTGCCAAATATGTTGGGTAGCTGGCACTCGGTAAATCTTAAAGTAAAATTAGCTCTTGGCTTTAAGGCTTAACTTTGGCAAGGCAAACGAAATCCTTTTCAGCTGTCAGCACGCCACTTGCCAAACAAGAGAACAGCGAACCAAAGATGCTCAGCAAGAGTCCTCATTCAGCCTTCAGCCTCCAGTCTGTGGAACCAGCTTCAGCTCCCAGCTGCAGTAAGTAAAAGTGGTTGGCTGCCACGGGTGAATCCCTCCCAATCTTCTCTCCCACTTTGCACACAGCATCTAAGACAGCATAATGCGCTAACAAACACTTGCCCTTCTGCTGTGTGTGTGTGTGTGCAATGGCTTGCACTGTAAGAAATTTACGAGGAAATCTTATAATAACTGCATAAAACAACTAGCACAAACTTGGATTAACTACTTTATGTGCGTCGGCTTAGAGCTTCACGTTGCTTTCCTCCAATTAAACTAATCATTTGTTGCGCTGTTGGGTAACTAAAATATTAAAAATTTTACACAAGAAAAATAACTTGACTTAATATATCTTCATTTTTATAGTTGATAGCTCGAGATTAATAATAATTATCGAAGGATAAAAAGGAGAAAAATTAGACTATATCAAAGTGCTTAGCTAGAATATAGTTAATAGCTAGGATTAATTTTGCATTTCCTTCTAAATTATGAACAATTTGAGATATGTTTCTTAGATGGGTATTGTCATATAGAAGGACCGACATGGCTAAATCAACTCCACGGCTAATGCGGATCAAGAATATATATTCTTTATTGAATCGCAGATGTTTCATTCTGCTCCTACAACCTACAATAGAGTTCACTTCAATTGTGTAGCATTATCATTAGTCTAAGGTTTATAAAGTAGAGACCACTAATAACGAAGACGACTAAATAAGTGAGAACAAATATTAGTATCAATTTCTTTCTATTTCCTTTGGCATTGGGCCAAAGGTGTCGCCGCCGGATGTGTTAGCTGAATTGTAAAATTGGCATCAGCTTAGCGACATAATATAATTGGGTCAATTTCTTTGTAGATGCAGCCCTGTTCTTTCAATAAAATATTTGGCAAAATATTCACATAAGCATATCCAAACGCAGAATGTTTGTGTGTGTACGTGTGTGTGTGTGTCTGACGACCGCAAGGCGTACACAATTATTTTGCCAACAATTTGGAGCAACAGAAGCGCCATCGCCAAAACAGTCAAAAACAGCCAAAGTTGCCAAACAGCCAGCCGCAACCCAAAGTCTTTGGTCTTCGAGCCAAAGTTTTGCCTCAGTTTGCATTGAAGTTAGCAGCGGTCTTTCTACAGCAGCGCCCACTGACGGCCAAAGCCCAAGTCAAACACACGCACACGCGTGCACACACGTACACACATGTACACACACGTACATACATACATGCACATACAGATTGAATTTGGTATTCGTATCTAAATATATATCAGCAGCTCAAGATGTGGAGACGACTTTGCCGAAACATTAGAAATCTATAAAGTTTACTTTGTGTTGTAATCGCCACAAAAAAAAATAAGCAGTGAGGGTGTTGCTTCAGCCCCAGCCCCGCCCACTAAGTAGGCGCATAGTATAGTTTAGCCACAGTTTGCATGCAGTTGGTGTCGCTGAAACCACCAATCCAATCGAACACCTTCTTCCCTCTGGTATTGAGCTGCAGACAAAGTTTGCAGCCGTTGACACTGACATGGGCGTACGACTGCGTGTTGTGAGAGGGGTCAATGGATGTACACGTGTGTGTGTGGCGTCTCTAGTTTCGCAAAGAGCATTTTGCTTGTTGCCTGTTGGCTGTTTCACGACTGTTTGCTGATTAGTTTTGGATACGACTATTTGAGTTTGGCATTTATCTTCTTGGACGACGGGCTGTAATATACCATAATGAAATAATTGATTGGCGCTGCTGATTTATCAATAAATTATTTGTCTTTAGTATTTCCCATTTTCATCAATTTAACAGTAGCTCTTTCGCTGACTTTTAAAACAAAAAATTGTTTAGGTATTTCTTTATTTTTGTTGCACAAAGAAATTCGCACACATGAATGCGCACTATCACACACAGCAAAATTTCAAAAGTCAAATTTTTGGAATTTTTTTTTGTTTCTGTTTTTTGTATACCCTTATAAAAAATGCAAAGCGACAGGCTCGCAAATGTTGCCACAGACAATTGCATGAATGAATGCTTCAAAATTCATAACTCAATGCACATAGAAAATAGTAAAGAAATGCGGCCAAAACAACTGCACAACAAAGAGTAGCAGGCAAAACTGGTTTCATTTAAATACCCTGTATAAATAGATGAATGGGATTAACGCTTAATTGTTATATAATATTATTATATATTTCTTAATAAATGAGAAAAACACTTCAAATTCAGACTTTTTTTGCAGTCACACACTATTAAAAAAATGGTTTCATCAATTTTGCAAGAGTATTCATCTCTGCTCCCGTAAGGTATGCATATTCTTGATCGGCATCTAAGCACGAGTCGATAAAGCCATTTCTGCAAAATGTGAAAAATGGCTTAATGAATTTTCAACAGGCAGCCCAAAGCATCTCCGCATATATTTTCATATTGAACAAACTGATATTAGCAAGTCTACCATTAATTTCGAAGGCGGCTCTAGGGTATGTCGTAGTCTAGTTCTCTCGTCTATTATATTCTTACTTGCTTTAGTGTTTTTCCAGTTAAGTCGCTGGAAAAACAACAATAACAAAGGCAATCGCAAATGTGTTCAAGAGAAATAAATTACGTTGCACAACAGCCGTAAAGTAAAATAAAAATGCAGCATTCAAAAAAATGCAAAGCCACAAAGCGAAAAACAAAATAATAATAAAAAAAAAATGAAAATGAAAATGAAAATAAGAAAGAAAAGCAACGCCCACAACTAAACTGTGCGGCAGCAATCTGCACACACAAATCACAGAAAAAACCCAAAAGCAACAGAAGCAACAGCAACAACAAAAGAAATTTGCATTTTAATGCGCTTCACTTGTTTCGTCGAACCCAAAATCCGCTAAGTTTTCCCACTTTTGCCTCGGAGAATAAGCGAAAGAGCGACAGAGAATGGGTTGCAGGTATGAGTGTGTATGTGTGTCTGTAGATTGGGTGTAAGTATATTTTACTTAAGGCTTAAATCAAGGATGAAGTTTAAGGCGACAACAGCAGCTGCTGCCCACAAAAGTATGCAGCAAAACGAACAAAAAAATAATTAAAATTTCTCAGAATAGCTCAAAGAAATTCTAAAATAGTTGTATAAAAAGAAATTTAAGATAAAAGAAATAGTAGAAGAACAAATTTAATTTGGATAAAGTACGCTCAAACCCATTAACAGCAAATTCAGAAGATTATAAAAAAAACTACTTTTGGCATCTAAAAACTCCTTGCCAACTAAACCAACTACCTGCTAATTAATGTCCTGAACACTCCAAAACCGAATTAAACTAAACCAAAAGCATGCACTAACAAACTTTTCTAATCTACACAGCAAACTTTCACATACTCCGTTTGAATTCTTTTTTTTTATAAATTTATATATATAGTCAATTTTGTTCACCCTATTTATAATATGCCGCTTACATTTCACAAATGAAAATGGCCATCAATTTGTGTAATATTATGTTCAAGAGCAAAACTTTTCTTCTACTCGTTATATGCATAAAAACTTTTCACATACTACACAAATGAAAAAAAAAAAAATAATAAAAGAAAAAAAAACTAGAATTAAATGAATTTCAGCCGAAAAAGTTGTTGGCCTTTTGTGTTGACTTCGTTTTGCCCTGCAGGTGGTTTCCATTGAGAGCCAACTCGTTGCTCCTTTCAAGCCAATTGCTGACCATTGTGAAGAATTTTTGTTATAGGGTATGGTATGGTGGTAAGGTGGGTATATCCGAGAATACAATAATCAAAAATCATGGCAACAGATACTGACATGACACCTGTCTGTCCGCTTTCAGTTCTCTCTCACTGTCTATCTGTCTGTCTGTGCCGCCTCACTTGATTTGGCATGAAAAGTTCTCAGTCATTGCCATTGAATTTACATATTTTGCCAGCGAGAAGTTTATGCCTGATATTCTCCTCATGCACACAATAAAAAAAATAAATAATAAAAAAATTTACAAAAGTTCATTTGTTTGATATGATATGAGGGAAAGAGTTGGCGCAGGGGTGAGTGGGGCAGGGGAAGCTGTGTCACACTGCTGCAGTCAGCTAGGTAAAAGTATTTTCCAGTCTTTTGTGTAAATTATTTGCTGCATTTCTATAAATTTATTGATTGGCTTATAGGAAACGAGAATTCATTCAAAATGTTCACTGATTGAACACCGCGCGAAAATATGAGTTAGGTTTTCTGAACGAGTGATCTGTAATAGACTCTAGGCATTTCTGGGTCAACTGATATTAGTCGACATTAAATAAATAAAATACAAATTGCAAATGTTATTTTTTTATTGTGGCAGTACTTTGGAATTTAACAGAGTTTAAAATTATCGAATCCTTGGCTTTACGACTTCCAAACTTACTTTTCCTATTTCTTAATGATTAACTTAAGAGATCTTAACTAAAATCTTAATTTTCTGAAGATATTTTGTCTTCAAGCAATAACCGAATATTCTTGTATCTTTATATTAACCTAATTGTATTCAGTTGATATGCTATCAAGATAAAGATAACTCCACGATTTTCAAGAATATTGAATATTTTCGCACTTATGCCAAGATCTATACAGCAACCTCAAAACATTGACAGTTGAAGAATGACACGGTTTTATCAAATGATATTTATGATAAAGTGAAAAACTTTATGGCATTAAATCAATCTGATCAAAGCCCTTAGAACTCTCATTTGACACATAAAATACAAGAGTGGTTTTGTCTGCAATATTTTGATTTTGGTTAAATTTCTTTTTGGCATATTTTCACATTAAAACATTAAACTATCGAGCCCAGTTTTTCATGTGTATAATCCACAACAACAACAATAGCAACGAGTATTTGCTGTCATACACAATTCCAATTGTTTTGCCCACATTCACATGCCAATGATAAAGTTTTTAACAGTCAAATGAAAAGCTCATTGAATAATCTCACAGCAAAGACAGCAACGGTAACAGGCAACAGCAACAGCCACAGCCACAGCAACAGCAACAGCAACTATAACAGTGACAAGAACAACAACAAAACATATGCAACACTGGCATGTTGGGGTTGTGGGAGGGTCGCCTGAATGGGAAACTACTGACGTTTAACAAATGGTAGAGGTGATGGTATATTATTTTTTATTTATATTTTTTGTTGGGTTGTTTTGGGTAAACTTGAAGACTGAAACAATGCGAATGCATTGCTGAAAAGTTGCTCTCCCTCTCTCTCTCTCTCCACATCTCTCATGCTCGTTCTCCCAGTCTCTTTGTTATCAGCAAAAGAACGCTGTCATAAAAGTGTGGAAAATTTGTTCGAAAAACGTGCTGGCAACCCACACTCCGAACCCTCATATCTTGTCAATTTTTTTATGTTGTTTCTTTATTTTCGCAGGAGTTGGGCGAATGTTTAGAGTCTATAATCTTCAAATAATGGAAAAACTTTTGCTGTTAAGCAAGAGGAATGCCAAAGCTTAGATTCTTTGTTTTTTTATTTTCTCTTTTCTTTTCTGTTTTTTTTTTTTAAACCACACTCTGAGTTTGACTGTAATTTTTATTTTTGTATGTTGTTTCTGTTTTTTTTTTTCGCAGTTGACAACCCGGACTACTGTTTCTTGTTCTGACTCTGCTCAGTCGATTTTCAATTTATTTTCCTTTCCAGCTTTGCCATGGAAAACTTCATCAACTTGTTTGCCGTTCTACCTGTGGCTTAAGGTCTGCATCCCCCATCCCCCATCCCCCAGCCAACATGCACATTGCCTTCTTTTGCGCCACCTGCGCAATCAGCCAACAATTTTTTTGCCCCACACCTCAGCATGAATTTTTTCTGTTGCTGTTTTTCTTCAAATTAAGTTTGTGTCGAAAGGGAGCAAAAAAAAATCAAGTTAGCAGGCTCTAATCGCGAGAGCTCGACTCGCAGATACCCTGAGCCCAGAATTGCAATACATATGAGGTTTGCTGATAAAAATCTGACAAAATCTACATATTTAGAGTTGATCAGTTATAAGAATATTATATTTTAATTGGAATCATTGCGCCCTTATGACTATCAGTTATCGAGAAAATTAAACAACTGTATTTGCATATAACTTTCGAGAACTTTTGTACTAGCTCATTCTGTGACTTCTCGCCTGCTTCCTTCTAGCTGCTACATTCTGTTACACAACTTTATAATACCCAACTTTGGAATTTTGAAAGGATAGGGTACAAAAATGGAACGTTTATACTTTTTATGACGCCTTTGTGCAAAGTTAATTTCGATTTTATTGCCAAGTGATTGAGATTCGAATGACGGGCGCTGCGCTGCCAGCTAACACCTCAAATTAATGCGCAAAATATACAAGTAAATAAAATGAAAATACATTTAAAAACTCTGTGGCAAATGTGGCTAATAAGCCATTGCATTGCCATTGCCATTGACATAAGCTGTGGCTTATTAATTTCTGTTTTTTTTTTTCAATAATATTCCCCTGAAATTGAAAAGCCATTCCCACAAATGTCTGCGACAAATACACTTTTTTCTACTTATTCAATAATAAAAAGTAGAATTAAAGCGTGGAACTGCTCACAGAGATGGTTGAATGTGCAACATCAAATTTAACGATGCTCACGAGCTTAAATTATTTAATTAATATAATATTTATTGTTATTTAAATTATTATGGTTAAAATTCGAATGCAAATATAAATAATATACATATTTATACATGCAATTTAAATATATTTTATGGCCTGAACCCACCGACAAGTAAGTATATATATAAGCACCTTTAGTTCTTGGCAAATATAAGATATGTACGCTTGTAGACAAAGCCTTGGTTTCAGCTATAGCTATAAAAGTTGAAGTGTTTGACAATTTCCAGACAACTAATTGAATTATGAAAGCCTCATAGGAGCTTGCATTGCCACTCACGATCACGCTCACATCTCCAGATATAAAATAAAAGCTATATTTAACAACAGCAAAAGTCAACTCGGTCACAATTGAATATACTCGACACAGCCACAACAACAACTACAACAACAGCATCACCGCACAATCAAATGTCAACGAGGCGCAACGCCCCGAGGCTATCTACCCCACAGTACAATCGCACACAGCCACACCCACCCACACAGCCACACAGCCATCCCCCCATCATCAATATGGCTTGCAAATAAAAATAGAATTACTAAAAAAAAACCAATTCAGCGAGGAAAATATCTTTTATGCCAATCTCGTTTTGGCGGTCACTTGCACAATTGTACCAATGCTGTGAGCCAAAGTACATTTAAAGAGCGGCAGGAGGGGGGCAGTGGGGCTTGTGGTGGGCAGCAAATCCTGCTGTCGAAGGTCAACAAGAGGCCAATTGAATGGCAATTTTTATCACGCTCCAATTTGCAGACAGCACAAAAGTGTTTTCTGACATCAATTTTTAATAGGTGATTTAAGTCACATTTCAACTAGCTAACGTTCGAACATATCCAAAGTTAAATCTAGTAGGAGGCAGCTCAAAGTAAGAACTGAAAAAAAGCTAACGGTTGCACAAAGTTACTTGAGCTGTAAGTTAGAGGCAAGGTAGTAAAAATTGTACTTATCGATGAGAAAACTTTCATTTTTATAACCCGAACTGAATGAACCAAAATTTCATCGAGATCGGTTTAGAAATACGGGAAAAATCGTATATACATATTTAACAGATTGCACATAAACATACATGTACACAAACACACACACACATACAAAAATATATACTCACATGGATAGGTAAAAACTTCAAAAAATCAAAATCTATATTTATGCAAACCTAAATTTTAAGCATCAAAAATAAATCCAATTGCTGCTGATTTTCATCCTAAAACCTCCTTTCTTCAAGTGAGAATCGATTGGAATTATCGATAGCAATAGTTTGTAATGAAATTTATATTAAAACCAAATGTTTCACACTTGCCGATGGATGCCATTGAATGGATAAATTTGTATTACCGCAAAAATTTGGCATAACATTTCGCTTTGGCCAGAGAACACCAAAAGCCAAAACCACAGCAATTACAAAAAGGCAACAAACAATTTTGGCAACTTTTCACATTTGTTCGCGAATTAATTTCGCATCGAAAGTGTCAATAAGCCAACAGTAATAATGCACTCGTTGCCAATATCATTATTTTTTTTTGCAGCAACAGCGGTATTTGGAATTTGTTATGCAAATTGTAACAATGAAATTTTTAAATATAAAAGCAGCTGCGCAAAATAACTTGAAGGAAAGAATTTTTGACACAGTACAATTAAATATAGTTTGAACTTATCTTTTGGATTTTACAAATTCAGAACTCAGCAAATCTTATGTTAACTAAGATTTTTTAGTGTTTATCGCAAAAAATAAATCAATTTACATTTGTTCAGCCATCACAGTTGACAGCAAACCTTTAACATCAAATCACAACAAAAAGTTTAAAATATTAATTTAATACAATTTATTTGTTTTAGATATTTGCTCAACTAAACCAGCCTAACTGACTAGATTGCATCAACATGTCCAAAAAGGGTATTTAATCTACGGCATGCCAAAGATAACTATCTATTCAGCACTTTTTTGTGTGTCGCATCTGGAAAAGCAAATTAAATACACCGCCACACAACAAAGAGAGGGAGAGAGAGAGAGAGAGTGAGCTAGAGAGAGAGAGGGAGAATGCATCGATAAAAACTGCAAATGCAATTTGTGTGCGATGCGATGGTCACCAAATTGTTCCCAGCTGCAGTTGGCTGCCATTTTATTGGCCTGACCCCGTCCTGGTGACATGTCCTGGCATTGGCCCAGCCACAAGTCCTCCCCAAACGTTGACATGCCATTTCTGTCATTTCTGTCGCTGAGTCTGGTACAGATTGCACCTGCATGCATATCCGTTGCAGCAAATTCTCGTCGTGGTCATCATCGGTGGCATCGTTGCATATTCATATGGCATGCTCCATGGCCATTGCCATGCCTCATTCCTCCAACAAAACCTTTTGTTGTTGCCGTTGCGGGCGAGCTGATTTTATGCGGCTGACCATGTCAGAACGGGTCGTTTGGCCATTTACTGTGTTTGGTTTTTATGAACGCAACTCGAGCAGCAAATAAATCGACAAGCAACAAATTTCCAGTCAAGTTTATTGACCAATTCAATACACTATTCAATCAACTTTATACTGGCATATAACCATATTTAAACAGTTATGCATTGGTTTACATAGTTTGTAAACTGGCTGGCCAAAGTGGGCTCCAGCTGCCGCTGTGTTTACTTATGTTTATTTTATTATCTGTCCATGTCTATGTCAAAACAGACGGTAATTGTTTATTGAAGTACTAGTTCGCATGAAGAAATGTTAAACAATTGTTAATATCATCATTTTAAATGGATTTAAACTGCATTTCTTGCAATATGAAAGGATACGATACGATATGTGATTTTTCTGAGAACTTTTTACAGTTGATTAAAAAATGATGTCACTGGTAATCATAAATGAATTCAAAGGCTATATATTTATTTTTAGTTATTTTTACTATTTATTTACTTATGTTGCTTGAACTCGATATTTGTGTATCGATAGCACTTATCGATAAAGATTGATAAGCGCTTGGTTTACGAAACTTATGTTCAAACATAAAGTCTACTGGGCTCATTCTGATTAGAATCAAGTATAGACCTCATGGAATCGCAGATCCTGTACTCTGCCTGTTACATACTCTTGCACAAATTCATTATACCCTTTTCCCCGTTTTTAATGGGTTCAGGGTATCAAAATTGCGCTTCGCTTGTGAGATATCATGGATTGTTGGCTGTTTTTGAGCTGTCTGGTTGAATACGTTTGGGTTTGGTGGCTTTGGCTGTTTTTTTTTTTTATTTTATTTTTGGGCAAGGACTGTCGTATGTCAGGTTTAAAATATGCGCATTTTTGCAAATGACATTCGAGTCGCACCGCACTATCACTAATTGATATCATATGATGGAATTTATGCACAGACAGCAGCAGCAGGAGCAACAACAACATTTCAAATGCACAACAGCAGCTAAGAGGCTGCTGCTATTGGTAAACGGCACTTTACACTTTTTGAGCCTATTTTTTGCCCATTGAAGTTGTTGTTGTCGTTGTTGTTGCTGGTGCCCATTTCGCGGTTTGTCGACGCGTCATGGCCAGCATGTCTGCTGACAATTGTCCGCTGTATGTTGCCAGACTCTGGTCGTTTTGCGGCACATACAACTCTGTGCTCCGATCATTCATTTGTCAAGTTGTCAGTGCCGCCTGGGAAATAAAGAGTTGTCTGCTCGCAATTTGAGCAGGCCTTGATTTTTGGACTACGTTAATGAAAACACTGTAACAAAAATTGTTTAACTGCAAAATGACAGCCAAAGGGTAAGATAATTGTTTGTTGAACGTTTCAAACACGTCTGTCTTTTTTTCAAACTAAAGCTATTTTGATGAAACCTTAAAATTTGTTGAAAGTTTTCTCCTATTTGTGTTGAATTTGGATTGCATATACATACATACATATACATACATATGTATGTATACATATGTTACTTTCGGAGTGCCAAACATGGATATATTTTAGCTTGATCTTATTCATTTTGTTAATTTAAACGACCCTCAACTGAAAATGTGTAAAAGGTAAAGTATATCGAAGTCAGAATGCGCCTCTTAAACATTAAAGAATATGTATTCTTGATTAGCATGATTAGTCGAATCGATTTAGCTATGTCCCTCTATTTTTAATCTACATAAACTAGCTACTTAGTTCCTTAAATTAAATCCAATGAAACTTAACATGTATTCAACTTGTTGCTGCAAGAAGTACATACATGTACGTTGAATCCAGCTGGATCATATAGCTGCCATAGCAGTTTTTTTTGTTTACAAAGCTAAGCAAGCAAAACTCATTAAATAATATAATATATAAAAAAAAACTTTTTTTTATGAATTTAAGCCGAACTTTGTTGTTTTACTAAATAATTTACTCTTATTTATTTTGCGTATTTAAATGAGTTTCCAGCACTCATTGCTATATTATGCAATTAAAATACTTAAAATCCTTTACTGTTGTCCCTGATAGTAAATTCAGATTTGTATATGTATTTTTAGCTATAAATTATCACAAATCCCGAAAAGTTTGTCATCCACAACAAAAATCACGCACAAATGTTTATAAAATTCGTCCCTCTTCTTGCCTTGCATTGCTAGATTTTGAATGATTATCAAACCATTCCAAGGGCACATTCCACACACACTCACCCGCATTAGCACAACTGGCAGCTATTTAAAGCCTAAACGAGCAGCCACACACACAAAACACACACAAAACACACACACACACACACACACACAAGAAACACACACATACACACTAGAGATGAGCATGTTTATGTGGCAAACTGTAAAGTTGACTGCTGACCGTGACGTGCACGTTTCGTTGTCGCGAAATGCGGACCTTGTTGCAGGTTGAATGTTGCACACATTGCCGGCTGCCAGTTGCCGGTTGCAAGTTGCTGTTTGTGTTGGCCCCAATGGCATTTTTTGGGCGTACGTGCCGACGTTATTGTCTGCTGTTGCCGTTACTGTTTCTACCTGACGCTTGACTTTCCTTCTTTCTCTAATGAAATGCGGTTGCAAATGCAATTTCAAATCTACAAAAAAAAAGCTTTTTATCTGTCGACGACAGGCGGCCCAAACACAGACACAGACCAGACCAGCAGCAGCAAGGCACGTGATGTGCCCCTGTGTGTGTGTGTGTTTGTGTGTGTCTATTGTGTGTGTTTCTCTCTCGCTGTCGCTCTCTGTCTCTGTCGCTCTCTCTCGCTTTGTGTGTGTTTTCCTGTTTCCTCGTGAACAGTCAGCATGTTTGCACCTTGTCGAAATTAGTGTTTGTACCAAAATGAACACGATTTGTTTGACCAGCAGGTGTTGAAAATACACTGCGCTTCATGGCTGAGTTCTACTGTATTACAAGCAACCCTATCTCCCTCTCTCTCTCTCCCTCTCTATGATTTCATACTGTCTTCTGATTTTTCCCGTTATGTATCTTGTTGCAGTGTTTCGTGAGTGTGTCGCACATGGCGTATGGGTAATGTTTTTCAAATTGTTGCGGTCGCTTGTGGTCGTCTCTTATTGTGCCTGTGTTTGGACCGTGGTTTTGAATTGATTGTCAGTAGTTGCTGCTGCTTGTTCTGCATGTTTTGTGTTTTGCTGCAGCATTTTTTGCGTCAGCTCCGATTTGTGCTGGAATGTTTCATATTAGAAACAGGCCAAAAAAAGAACACAAGGCAGACCGTCATGTGCCCCGTGCAGCTGTTATTACTTGTTTTGCCATTTTTATATATATACACATTTTCAAAGAATTTCAGATTCTCACAGAAAAATGCCCCGGCTGCTAAAAATTGTATCTCCACTGTTCACAACCTTAAGCTCTTAGTCTAAAACAAGTGAAAATTGAAAATTGGCTTAGAGCGCTCGACTAGGCGATAACCAAGACCAGCTTTTAAGCACACACAACGCTGGCTGATAATAGTTTGTTTAATATGTTCTTATCCAAAATTTGTGCAGTTGATCAATAAAATGTCTTCACATATTTAGCTAATATTGCCATTGAAAACTGTATGCTAATCGACAAATGCGGATGAGTATTAATTAACGTTGATCTGATACGGGAAATAAAATCAGCTTGTTCATACGGACAGACAAACGAACATGGTTAAATCGAATCGGCTATCGATGCTGATAAATAAAATATACACATTTTGTGCTCATACATGAGTCCTTCAACCTGTTACATACATTCACAACTTCAATCGGTCGTACTAAAATATTTAAATTTCTCATCGTAACATTTATTTTAATTTAGTTTGACTTTTTAACTTTGTAATAGAGCTTACAAATCTACCATTTAAGTGCAAGTGCAGCTAGAGTGACTGAAATTTTAATTTAAAATTTCCCAATCTGGGTATTAAAGCTATACAAAAACAAACGTTAACTCTATTAAAGGCAAGGACTAATAAAATATTTCTAAAACAACAAAAATAAGCACACAAAAAAACTGGTTACATCAACAATGTCAGCAGTTGACAAGTTGGTTCATTGTTGTTGATGCTGTTGTTGCTTCCGTTGGCCCAGAGAAACCGAGCACATTCTGGCAGCTGCCGCAATACGGTAACCAAGCAGAACTGCTACATAGGCTGCTGCAACAATTGGTGCATGGAGTCCTGCTGTGACGTCACATTGCCAAAAGCATCCAACCAAAAATGAAACAACAGCAACAACAAATAAATAGTAACTGAAATCTGTGGCATTGAGTGAGCCGCGAAATTTCAAGTTCGGCAGCTTAATAGAATAACAGCCGCCGGCGCTCATCATGTTTTTGGCAATTGGGCGTGGCACCGCCACCGCCAGACATAAATAACAATTTATAGCCGAATGGCCAGACGGTCGAGCAAACAAATAAACAACTGCGCTAAGCTTTTACACATTCCACTCATAAAATATTTTATTAGCAGCGTTTTGAAAAACGTTTTCGCTTGCAGTCGAAACAAAGGTTTATTTGACTAGTATAAAATCTGGCATTGTTTTTTCGATGCTCAAGGAATTCATTAAAGCTGATATATGAAGAAATTCTAAATTACTTTTCGAGTAAAAGATATGTTAGTATAGAATACATATTACTTAATAAGTAATTTATGGGAAACAAACAATTTAGTAAATGGGCAATACAAAAATTATATGAAAAGCAAAAGCCAATAAAATTAGATTTATAAAGAAATTCTAAGTTATATACAAATATTGAATCTCTTTTTAGTCCATATTTAATCGGGATGTATATATACGCTTAAGTTTGTCTATTATTATGATTATATTAAATAAATAAAAAAAATTATGCTATAACTAACCAACAACTCAACTAAAAACTGATTCAAATCAGTATAAAATCAGAACTAATATTTTTTAAAAAAGTAAATATTGAAAATTTACAGTTTCTACCAATTTTTAATGAGAGTTTTAAGATATTTCAATATTATTATTTTATAGTTTTGGTTCAGGGTAAACACATTTTTGTCATTTCAATAATTAAATAAATAAAAATGCAGCTCAAATCTTTCAGCTGGTGTAAACGGTTTTGGAAACACACACGAATAGTTTTCATTTTTTTATTATCTTCATTTTCGCTTTTCATTTATGAGCGCGAAAACTATACAGTGACAGCAGACACTGCTGTGGCTCAGCCAAAATCTGTCAAACTCAAATCAGAAATGCAGACAAAACTGACAAATACGAATGAGTTGGCAGTCTACGACAAGCAGAGAGACATAGAAACAGGCAGATAGACTGACTGATAGACAGACAGACAGACAGACAGACAGACAGACCGACAGACAGACAGAGAGTAGTCAGACACTGCAGCAGTGTTTGCTTGTCAATGCCAAAAATTGTTCTTAGATTGTAGTTGCATATAGGCCCGTAACGGAGTTCTTAGAGGAGTTCGTTGGGACTTGTTCGTCGAGTCAAACTCATTAACAAGTTGGCACATAAAATTGCGAAAACTCAACTGTGCATCCCCAAACTGTCGATGACTGGCGACAAGCTGCCGCATCAGCAGCCGCAACTAATGGCTGACTGCCAGCTTAATAGTAGTTGCCTTTTGATAGAAGCAGCAGCTCGATTCCTGTAGCGAATGCGAATGCGAATGTGAAGTTTTATTAAAAGCCAACAGTCTGCGACATAAGTAAGTATACAGCACAGCCAAGCACAGCCCAGCCCAGCCCAGCTGGGACTATCACAGCGGAAGAGCAGACACGGGCTGATAAATACAGACAGAAATAAAAGCCAAAGGCCAAGTACAGTCAAGCCTGTGAGAGGAAGATAACGACTGCGAAAGATACATGATTAAGTCACAACATGCCAAATTCTGAAATCTTATCTAACAGATACTCTAACCATAGAAAAATATCGAACTTTACTGCGTGATGTTGGCGTACTTATTGCTGATTTATCTTCGTAGATAATAAACATTATTTTTTGCTGTGAGAATACTGAATTATTCTCGGTATTGTCTAGCATACAATTTAATGTTTATATACGACCTTCTTCAGACAAATTTATATTTTATGTGTAGATATAAATAGGTATTCTTCACATTTGTCTGCTATACATTCTGTATCCTCTAAGATTTCCCCGCGTATTTTTCCTGTAGTTCTTGGTGATTTCAATATTACTGAAACTACTTGGATTTCAATTCCTATTGAGGGTTTCTTGTAGATCAATTTGGCTTTCAATGTGTCAAACCAATCCAATCACATATTCCTTAAATAAATTGGATTTGATATTTGTTTTAGATCCCTACTACCCGTGCTGAGCCCGTATCCCATCCTGAAAATTCCTATCACTCAACTTTGGAGGTGTTGATTTATTTGCCTACATATATATTTATATATATGTATATGATTCTGTCTGTTTTATTTTAGTCACACACACAAACCCGGCGATAATCATAATAAATTTAACTAAATACTTATATTAAGAGTACGAGAATTTTATTAATCCATGCAAGAGCAAATAATTCAACTGCGTTCACGTTGTCGAGTGTCTACTATATTTGCCAATTCGTAACCAACAACCGCGAAAATTATGTGGCACATGTGTTGTCAGTCCAATTGCCAGCCAAGCAGCTAGCTAAGAATCTCGACGGTTCTTGAGACAGTGAAGCAGACTGAAGCAAACGTCACAGTCAGTCAGACAGTTAAGTTTCTGGAACGTTGATTTGTTCTTCTATTTATTCTTAATTTGGTTTTCCGTCGCTCACCAGCTTAGCATTTTATGGTTTGACTTGAAGGATTTTGGGGCGTGCGTATGTTTTTAATCACAGCAAACTTTCTTATCGGCGAAGCAAGTACATTGACCTGGCAAACAGCAGCAAGTACGCACAAAGGTGACGGTATAGGGAAAGACAATCATACGCCAAATATGGTCCATCTCCAGCGTCTCATAGTGGAAGCCATTATGCAGTAGGGAACGCGGACGTCGCTCTCCATAGAACGTTAGAATGGGCATCATACATACATCGAAACAATTCACATAGAATTGAATGCAATTGATGCGTCTGGCAAGCTCATAAACGGTCGAGATTCGCTCATCGAACAGATGCACTACATCGAACAGGGGCTGCTCATGATCAAAGATGCGGGCTGCCTCGGGCACATCGCCAAATCGCTTGAATACAACGACACCGGAGGGGCTGGAGCTGAAAAACAGTTGGGTCACATTGTCCGTCACAATGATGGGACTGGCTATTGGTGGGGCATTGCTCTCGGGTGCAACCACATATTTCACACCGCCCAACTTCAGTTCGAGCAGGCTGCGCTCAAAATTTGGATGCGTTGCAACATGTGGCTTCACCTGATGGAAGCGATTGCGGACACGCTCAATGAACTCGTCGTAGACCGCGTGCTGCACGGCCACAACGGCAATCGGAAAGGGTTCGAAGGGTTCGTGCATCTTCTCTGCCAAGTAATGTGCCGCCGTATTGAGATCCCCCTTCTCGAACACGAACAGAAAACGGGCACGAGTCCAGCTCGTCTTAAGGTCTGTTGGTGGCTTCGCCTGGGCAAGTTGTGTTTTGTGTAGACATTAACCATGGCACTGAAATTCTTTCGACTTACCAGCTCAAATCTGGGCTTATCACAACGTAAGTGTTTCACCATATCGGAAGTTATGAAGTTATCGGGTTTTTTGCACATTGTGTTATCGATTAATCACTTAAGACGATTTGTATAAATAATTTGGTTAATAGTAATATTTTGTAATATAAGAATAAAATAAACTCTTTAGTTCTAAGCTTGCTTTGAATATAAACTTTGGTGTTTTTAAAAAACACACAAGCAGTATTGATAGAAGATTTGCCTTGCTATGTTATCGCTTTCATCGATCCATTTCTGAGCAATGGCCCAACTTTGAAGACTCTAGCTACAGACTACAGTCTCTGAGATCCGTTTATTCATTGACGGATGTGACTAGAACGACCCGACTGTTGATCCTGATCAAGCATAGAATTATATAATAAATGTAACGACCGAGCGTAAGCGACTAAGGGAAAACAGCACTTTCTGTGGGTTTGATCTGTGTTCTGTGCTCTCTTGCGTTCGCGTTACTTAAATAAAAATTGTAGACATAAGGAATCCAGCCGAAAGCTACCATGAGTCGATCACTCCTTATCAATGGAAAACTATCATTTATAGGAGCGTTACTGTTTGTCTATCATGCCCAAATTAAGGAGATTATCAATTCATGTTCATACTTGCTTTAAGATTCACTATCGTTATCAAATTTCATAGATTTCATTAAGGTTCTTCATATGATCAGATAAAACTTCCAAAAATACCTTTAGGTTCTTAAGAATAATGAGATTCCAATAATGAAATATTATTACTAAGACTACATTAGATATTATTATTATTACTTCAATGGATTCGAAATAACTTTATGATTATAATTAATAGATATGACATACAATATATATATGTATATGTATATATAAGTTTCCTTAAGGGAAAGGGGACAAATAAGTATAGTTATTTCATACTGATGCGAATATATCGAATACATACGGGTTTTTATTGTTGGTTTATTCCATCGCTGTCAGCAGGCCTTATGACGTTAATGATCCTTTAAAATCTTCCAAAAAGATTACAAGGCACATGTTGCAAGCTATGAAATGAAAAGCAAAATAATAATTAAGATATATACACAAATTTACATAAAATAACAGTTTAATTTAACATCACTGTGTAGTGCACTCGTAACGATATCGAGTATGGCACTAAAACCAAGGAATAACCCTTTAAACGTTGTTGCTTCATGCTGCAAATAGCTCCTTCTCGCTGCAAGAGTGGAGTACGGGACACTTTGCCTAAGATGCGCAAAGAAATGGTCTCTCGGCGACGAAGCTGGCAATAAGCCTTCTTTAACAATTTTTTATTTTCCACAAAAATTAGCGGCGCACGCCGATTAGAAGAAGAGTGATCGAAGCCCGTGAAGTTGGCTGCGCATTGCATATCGATTGCACTTCGATTGCAATGGGCGCTGCCAACCGCATCAATAAGGGCTGCCAACTGGTTGCCAATCAGAGGGATGCTGATCAGCTGTTCTCCAACTCGCCGCCGAGTTCGGAAATAAAAATTTTAAGACATTTTATTTTAATAAATAAAATAGAATTATTTATTATTTGGACACTATTTTTATACTTAACGTACCAAAGTTGGAATCGGAACCAAAATTGATAGCTAGATAGCAAACTAGTTAGATAGCAATGTAAGGAAAAATAATCACAAAGTAATAATTTAAATTGAAATTTTTTTTTACTACTTAACAACAGTTTTTGAAACACCCATATACAACTCATATCCACTCTTCATCAGAAAAAAATCTACTGATGCTCAGCAAGTATATAGACGCTGCATTTTTTGGTCAAAGTTCCATCAGCGCACAAAGGTTGCCAGATAGCCAGGAGCAAGAGAATTACATGCGAGAGATACGTAATTTTCACGCAAACCACACATACACATGCACAGGCACACACACATGGCTAACAAATCAAGCGCGAGCCAAGGAAAACATTTCGCCTACTGCAACGCTTTGTGGCCATGATAAGCAAGTATCTCTGGCTTACGAGCGGCAAGAAAAACAACAACAAGCAACAACAACTTAAAACAACAATAACAATAACCAACAGGCATGTAGAGAAAACAATGCTCTGATGCCATTTGCTGAAGTGCCATCAGCTTGAGTGTTGTATAAAGTCTAAACAAAGGTAATAAATAAGTTTTTTAGGGCGCCCCAGTGGAAATGTATTTGGGGCGGCTTATGCCTTCAAAGTGGGCGTGGCACTGCTCAGTTGTTAGGCTCATGAAGCGGCGAGACTTGATAACCTCAGGCTATGCACAAGTGTAACAAATCTCGGCTCGCAGATTATCTCTCAACCAGATGCTAAATAAAAAAATCGTACATGTTTATATTTACTTTGCTTTTCCTTATTCACTTTAAATCCGATTTAAAATCCTTAGTGAATTAAAACTTTATTGCAATTGAAATGAAATTTGCATTAAATAAAATGCTACAATAATATGAGCAATTATAAATATTATTGTTAAAGTAAGCATTCATTTAAATCCAAATACAATTGTAATTGGTTGCATATTTAAGACTTAAAATACAATTTAAAATTATTGTTGGCATTTTGCTTGGTATTTAAGCTTACAAAGCGATACAAACTGCAGCTGAATGGAAACAAAAAAAAAAACACAAAACATTTAAGCTTATATTTAATTTTAAAGTCGATTATTATCCTCGCAATGCGGATCTATTGTAACAACTGCAACTCTCTCTCCGATAAATGAGCCCCAGCTCCAGTTACAGTCTTGTTATGTGCAGGCTCTAGTTTCTCAGTCTGCATATTAACTGACAATATTTCAGAACGTGTTCAGCAATCGCGTCCCTTTCAAACGGCGTCATCTTTCACAATTTATATTTTGTGTTGATGCTGGCGCATCCTGCATTGCGCCGCCAGGCAGCCTGTTATTATTCGAACTCGAGTAGTCATCAATAGTTTTCATAGCTGGCATAGTAGCAAAACTGAAAATGGATTTTCTCTTGTTGCATTTCTAGTCGAGTACTATGATTATCAAAACCTGGACCGAGTCGACAAAATGGCTCAGAGCTCTGGAAAGGTTAGTTCCATCCTTTTCCAGCAACCTGATAGCTCGGAATACCTGCTTCTCTCTTGGATATGGTATAACGTTACTATATCAATTTCCCTACGCATTGCATACCATCCTTGAGACAAAATTGTAGGATTACCTTGATTTGATAAGTGCCTGGCTGTCTGAGAAGATGGCCATGTTCATGTGGATGTACTCTGCATCGACATATGCTGCCTTATACTGAAGTCTGGGACCAACTCCAGATCGCACCTCCGAGAGTGAACCATCCCTATTCTACCTCACAGCATGTCTTTCCCAAATAGGCCCCTCCGTTTTCTTTCTTATTGCTCTCTAACAATGCAACGTAATTAGTAAAATTGTAGCTGTGAACTGCAATTAGCTGAAAAGCCGGCAGCAAACAGCTTAAATACGTTAACAGAAACTGTCGAAAAATATGAAACCGAACAGCAGTCAAACTGATTTCAACTAGTCGTATTGCATTCAATTATTCATTTTGAATGTAATTTAAAATTTGAATTTGAAATTTCACACATGAAACATTTTAATTAAATTTTTGACCACACTCAAAACACACACAGCAGCGGCACACACACACACACTCACACAGCTCTCGGTTAGAGCCGCAAAATTACGTATACGCAGTGATATTAAATTAAAAAAGTTGACGGCGCAGAAAGTTTGCCTCTGCTCCCTTTCGCTCAGTTAGTTTTGCCGCATTTATTTACTATGTGCAATGTTTATATATTCTATTTTCGCTTTTTTAGTTTTTTTCCATGTTTTTGCTGCAAATTGAATTTTTGAGTGTGTGTAATAAAATTTGGAAAGCAGCTACCGGCCGCAAATTGACAAAAACTGTGTGATTTGTTGCAACAAATTGACCAACTACAATCCATATTTAATTGCTTCACTGTACAAAAAGTCGGCCAAAAATAGTTCTATTAGCCATTCAGAGCTTAAGCAACGCATTTTTTCTATTTTGACTAAGCTGTGCTTTCAAATTGGTTTAGTTTTAAGACAATTAACAATTGCAACAAATAAGACAATTAAATAATTTATTAAGTAATTATAAAATAAAAGTTGAAATATTAGAAAATGTGATGTGGCGATTATTGTAACATGACTAAGATATCCTTCGTTATAATAACATATCCTGCATACGATATGTCATGCATGACATATCGTGTATAACATATACTGCATAACATATCCTGCACGACATATCCTGCATAATCCTGAAAATGTCTAAGAAATCCTTCGTTATCATAACATATCCTGCATTATAGCCGGATCTGACCAGCATCATCTTTGTGCTGACGTTAAACATTCAGTCTCAGATGCCTCAAATCCCTAATCTCCAATCAATGAATAACGACGAACTTCAGCTCAGAAGTAGAAGAGCTGAATGACCAAATATAATAAAAAATAAGATGGAACTCAGAGCCTGATGCCACTATCAAAATTGCATACATTCTTGAATATGTACAGAATGTAGAGTAGAATGTGAAGAACATTCTGAATATGGCAAGTTTTGGAAACTGGCTCAGAGTACTTCGTCTTTTTTAACGATTCACCAATATTATGAAAATATCAGTGACGACAAGTCCTTAAAAATACTTTTGTGAATATGAAAAATAGTTTGAAAATCTTTGCGTTACGTCTTGCTTAGAGTTGTTATGTATGTGTCTATTCAGGCGCTGTCTGATTTGCTATATTGAAAAGAAATAATCTTTCGAAGTCAGACTTGTGTTTTGGTGCCATTTAAATAAATAAACTGCCAAATATCGGGTGTAATAAATGCCTGTAGGCGGCAACTGAGCAAGAAGACCACAGCAAGCACTTGAGAGATATGCAATAGCACTTATCGGCGCTAGAAGAGAAATGGACGCGTTGTGTTGCGAAACGTAAACAAATACATATATAATATGAAAATGCTTGGTGGCAAGCGTTAAATGCTCGCATGCAAATGCTGCAGCGAATGGAAGTTTTTATTTTGGGAGGGGGGGCGGAGTGTGGCAAGTGCAAATAACTGTTGCCAAACATTTTCGGCGAAAAATGTGCACACTGCATACATTTCACTAGGGGGTCCTGCTTGTGGGTGGGGGGAGGGAGGGAATTGGTTACATAATAGTAGTAGTTGTAGTCTCACTCGTGGCTGCTGCTGCTGCTGCTGCTGCCGTTACTGGCGCTGATACTCTGGAGTGCTGGGGTTCAGCACGCCGCTCTTGTTGCAATGCATGCAAACAAGATTTAACGATAAAATTTTAATTAGTGCATAAATAGGAGCTTGATTGTGTGGGCGTGGCATAGCATATAGCATACAGCACAAGGCATCCACACACGCACACACACACACTTAGCTTTTTCGCTGGCAGGCAACGCATATGCATCGAAAGCAAAACAGTTGCTCGCTGGGGTTTGGATGGGGGTCTCATTGGGTAACTGCCACAACAGAGTTGTGCATGAAATTGAGCAATTTTGGTGTGCGTTTCGGGTGTGTGTGTGTGTGTATGTTTGAGAGATTGCACAATCTATGTGGCACCAGAAGCATTTGTGTAAAAATCACTTGTCGATAAGTGTTGCTCGTAATTCCAGTGCTTTTACATAAAATTACAGTATTTGTTTTGCTTTTGTATAACTTTATTGTTGATTGTTGAACATTTAGAACATTTATTTGCCGAATTTAATTGCTATTATTATGTTGTCTAACTAACATTACAAGTAATTAAATCTAAAATTCTGTTGCCATTGTAATTACACACAATTAAATAATTGCCCACAATAAATCGAATATTCATAATTCAACTAATTTGATCATTTAATACATTCGATAACAATGCATTTATGTTTACTTCTGTAATTCGTAATAAAATTAGTTGTGATATTGATAATTAATATTATGGGAAAACATACAATGTGACATTTTATTGTTATTATTGTTATTGTGTCAAACCGAAAGTAATTTTGATTCCAATTACGATTCTAATACGATTCTAATACGATTCTAGTGCGATTACGAGTTCCGACACCGTTTTTGAATTTCAAACGGCAAACATTCGGTTCCGTTTCCGATATCGTTTTGACAGCATGATTATATCGCCTTCTGACCCTCCTGTCCCTTCTGAGCTCTCAAACAAATGCAAGAATCTCTGACTGTGTTCAGGGTTTCCATGTCTTTCGTTTTCCTATGACTATACCTAGTTTAGTTAGGTGACTTCTTGGATCTTCAGTGTACTGTCAGACGAACAATGAGTATTCTAAGTCAACTTTTAAACATGTATATTGCTTGCTTACAATGTTTGCTTTTGGAAATGTCAATCTATCAATTTTAAGATATCTATCAATTAATAGATTTGCTTTAGTCTTGTGCAATTACCTGAATAAATTTTATGAACTATTTTGATGCCACAATTTCTATGCACATACTTTCGAGTTATTTTTCCAATTTAGTGCCAAGCTGTGAAGACGAGCTGAAATGCTCTCAGTACAATGTATGCATATTTGCGTTTATATTAGAAATCAGACCACACAACCAAGTACACACACACACACACACAACTATAGAAACACACCTGCATACTATTTCATGCATGATTTTTCTATGGGTGCTTTGGGTGTGAATCTCGTTGACTGCTTTACACCGCTGGCTCTGGCAACATACGCGCAGTAAAAATGTGAATAAAAATACAACTACGAGTATATATGTATGTACATACAACATGCAACATACGATGGAACACAACAGCTCGACAGGCACTAACTTTATTCAATATTGTTGCATTTTTGTGCCTGCCCTGTAAAAATGCCATGAATACAATGGGTATACAGAAGCTGTGTTTAAGTTGGCAAATTATAAATTCAATATGTGATTTTTAGTTAAGTTTGGGATGATATAGGAAATCAAAATTTTGCTTCACTTGCGACATCAGCTGAATCAGACATTTAACCTCTCAGCCCAATCGAAATTTGTATTTCCCTTAAGCAGTTCCATCACATCTAGATTTCTTGAACAAAAATCTAGCATTAAATTATAGGGTGAATTTAAACCTATCAAACTCACTTTCTTGCTTTTTTCTATAGCCTGACTTGCCTTCACCTTCAGACGCCTTGCTCGATGTCTGCCTTTATTTATTTTAATTTTCCAGCTGAATTTTTATGTTACAGCTCTACTCGATTGCTGCTCGACATGCACTTTGCATACATTTTGCTTTTACGATCTGATGCTGTGTTTAAATATTTAGTAGATAGTAAACTATGTATATCTGTCAGTTGATAGGTGTGTGTGTGTGTGTGTGTGCGTGTTTGTATGTGCGTGTGTTGCTGCTGAAATATTTATTAAAATAACCAAAGGTACGCAAGCATTTCCAAGAGGTTGGAAAGAGTCAATAAGCTAACCTTATAAACATATTTATCTGCTTAAAGTGGCCATGATTAGAATTTATTAAAAATGCGCATTCCAATTATAAAATCATAAAATTAGCAACTCGAAAGGGAAGTGTAATAACTCGACTAGCAGTTACCCTAAAACCTTCGATAACAAAAACTCCTGTCCTATCTTAATGAGCCTAATCAAGGCGTAACAATTCTGAAATACGTTATTCAAGGTAATATCCAAAATATGGAAAATCGACAAAGGAACCATAAAACCTTTCGTTAATCATTTGATGAGCATAGGGTATACAAAAACCGCACAAATCACAAACAACAAACACACAGTTACAACTGACACCTATGGCATAATATGGCGAGATTCAAGCGTTTGCGCTTGATTTGGAATTGGATTTCGAGTTCTGGCTTTGGTTGCGGTTGCAAATGCCAAAATTTGTGTTTTAATTAAAAATATGTAAATGCAGCAAACTCGCACAAAATACACAAATTAGAGGCCAGCCTGCAACAAACCCAGCAAACATTTTACCAATAATGCAATCGCCACATGCATTCGAGGGTATGTAATTATGTGTGTGTGTGTCTGGCTGGCTGTCTGTGTGTGTGTGTGTGTGTGTGTGTTTGATTACCAAATTTGAAAACACGAACCAAAACCAACTTAGTTTATTTGCCAGCAACAGTTGACTGTGCCAAATTAACGCTAATTGGAGGCCTTGCGCAATACGAGTGAAAGTGCCAAACTGGCTTTTTGAGTTATTTCAACTCATTTCAAGGGCACTTCCCAAAAGTATCTGTAGTATTTTGAAGGTTACGTAACGGGAACAAATGGGTATTTCAATTTAGTCGTTATGAGAGACGTCACAAAGTGTATATATTCTTGATCAGCATCAGTAACCGATTCGATATAGCCATGTTCTTACGGTCCATGATTGATATTTGCAGAAATCCCTCAGCCTTAAAGCTAACTTTGAGACTTTGTATATATCCGTCTTTTTGCAGCAGGCAGTTCATGTTTTCAAGTCTGCTGGATGAATCACTATATCATATAGCTGCCATAGCAATTATCAGTTATATGAACAACCTTTTTGTTTATCCAGATATACAAATCAAACTCAATAAATGTGTTTGTTGTTGTGCTCGTCACATTTGACAAAAATAATGCATTATATTCATCAGACTGCTATATCATTTAGCTTAAGAATAATCGGTCGGTTTTTGAGATTTAGCTGAGGGCGGGTAGAATACGAAATATTCTATTGCGTTTTTTCTGTCGAGCAGTTTGCTGTCCAGTTATTATGCATGCTTGGGTGGCGAGCAACATTTGAGCTTCTGCTAAAGAAAATCAACAAAAGCAACAACAACAACAGCAACAATAAGAAACAGTAGCAACAACAATAACATCATCATGAACAATAAATCGCCAAGATGTCCATTCTTATTTATTTTCGCATTTCGAGTGTTTAGTTTTCGCTTGAGAAAATCGCCATTTGCTTCAACTTTATCTCGTAGCCGGGCAAAATCTGTGCAGCTGCAGGCAACTGGGCAAGCGGGCAAGTGGGCAAAGGACATGTGCCCCAGCCAGGTCCAGGTCCAGTGCAGCCACGTATCGAATTGAGGCAGGAAAGGCACTAAGTAAAGTAAAGTGAGCGACAGAGCAAGAAAAGAAGTCAGCTCGACTCTATTCTGTCATTGCCATTTCAATTTCCGTTTGAATTTCGTACTTCATTTTGCAAGTTCGCAATTTTCATGTGATTTTTTCTCTTTTGCAAAATACACACAGCAAAAAGAAAAGGAAAGTAAGCGTGCTGTAGTCGGGAGTGCGCGACTAGGAAATACCTTGGAAAATGTTTGCATGTGTGTATATTATGCCAAGGTATCCAGAAGCCAATTCAAAAATGTTAAATCTTTAAAACTATTAATCTTATAGCAATCGATTTTTATCGATATTTAGCAGGGTATGAAAGTTATCGATAACCGGAAGATATGCAGATGTACATGGCTAGATCGATTCTCTTGTTAATAGTGATCGGGAATATACAAATATACTTATTGTGTGCCGACTAATTTTGCACAGCTTCATTATACCCATTTTTACCCAAAATCGAAAAAGAAAAGACCCAAAGCAGAAGAAAGGAAACAAGTTTGCTCAAGTGCCAGATGAAAAGAGAAAGAGGCAAATGCAAATAGTATAAAAGCAAAAAAACAAAACAGAAATAAAACAAGCGTGAACTCAACGAAGGCAAAGAGGAGATGACAATAAATTGTCACTTGGTGCCTGCTTCACGACTGGGACACTTCTCAACACCTACCAAACACCACCAACCGCCCCTTGCCACCTCTCCGCTGCTCCTTATCTGTGTGTATCGGGGATTTGGTATATGGAAGCTGCTCTAAAATTGGTAAACACGAGCGCAATGATAATGATGGAAAATCATGGCCAAAGCGAGAAAAAAGAAGAGAAGAGACAATTGCACATACTAACTCAAGCAGTCGGCAGTCATCTCTGCCCCTGCCCCACCCACCTCCATTTGCCCCATGCTGGTGCTACTGCTGTTTATTTGTTTGACAAATAACGAGCGCCATAATGAAGGAGGTGCAAATGATGTTGGCATTGTTTATTCGACTGCGAAATGTAATAGGCGCGCGGTGTCACGGGCTCCAAGACTTGCTTTTTACGGCTGATTTGACAGGAAACGGAAACGCGAAATTGCAAAAGCGCAATAAAGTGTAGCATAAACAAAGGCGCGTCCTGAATACACAACTCAAAACAGCAGCAGCAACAACAGCACACCATTGTGGGGCAGGCAACTAAAATGATTCAAGTACTCGTTACCGTTACACAACACTTGAAAATAAATTTGTTTCCACAATATCCCGCATTTGTATATCAAACATTATTGTTGTTGTTGTTGCTGTTGCTGTTGCTATTGTTATTGTTTGCTGCTGCGCATCATATTATTTGCCAGATTGTTTTCTTATTTTTATTTTATCCAAGCTTTTATATTCAATTCTCAGTGACATGTTGTGGTTGAAAAGCAAATGTTTTAGACCCTATCTCTGCCAAAAATAATGACCGAATTTCAAAATTGAATAATTGTGCAAGGATAAACAGTATTTTTGGACAGTAAAAATTGACACATGTCAGAAAAAAAGGTGTCTAGCAAAACCTCAGCAGAGACAACACAAATATTTGATCAGAATAAATAAATAAACTGAAATAAATAAATATGTGGTTTGTATTTTGGGTAATAAAATCTGTTCGAATTTACAACTCGTCTCGCGTGTTAGTTTTAACATTTATACAAAATGGTTTTTATCTCAAACTCTGTGGACATCTTTATATATTTTAATATATATTATAATATTGTAGGTCACTTGAGATTTAAGTAAGATTTCACTTGAATAATCGTCGCGGCTCAGTTGGGTTTGACCTTCCATTGCTCAATGACCCTGTGACAAATTTAGGCTTGTTTACCAGCAATAATACTGAATACGGATGTTGGTTTGAAGGACATCAAGAGTTTATTTGATTTAACAGAAATGGTGTGAGGTCGCATTATCTTTGAGGCCAAGAAGGGTCGCCTCTTATCCGACAAGATGCAAGCTCAGGCGAGAGAAATATATGTATATTGTATATATTTAAGTTGTGCTCAACAGTTTTCCCAACAGCTGTAAATTTCGGCTCAATGCCTGCAGTACGTGCAACAGTTGGTGGCTTCTGTTTGTAGAGACTAAATTCAGATGCTGACTTGTGAATAGTTTGTTTGTCGCTTCGAGTTTTGATAATCAATCTCAAATATTGATAGTAAGTTCGGATGCGTCAAATTGTGCATGATTAAATGAGAAACCATTCGAAACACAATCGATAAAGTACAATTAGTAATTATAACCTATGATAACAGCAGTGTGATATCAAAGTTTGGACATTCCTATCAGCTCTGGATCTTAAATGTGTATATATAAGCACAAATAATGTTTATAAGTAATTTAGATATATAAATTATCATGCGAACATATTATGATGTCACTGTTCGGTCAAACTAATTTAAATGTAACTGATTTTCATCTGATCAGCTGTTAATTTATCATGTTAACAAACAAATCTGTTAAATCTTCCTCACTATTGTAAACACAACATTGTAATGTTAGTAAATATCGATAGTTTTCACTATCGATGAGTCGAAGATCGAGATCCGAGCAAGCTGGAAGCTCACGCGTTGTGTTCGGTGACAATAAAGCTATTAATTAAATAGTTTAATCACCGCCCAGATCTGAAGTTTCATGTTTGCATAAAAAAACGCGTTATGCATCGAACAGTCACAGTTTGGTCATTCGTATTGGTAGACACCTTACTTTCTATATTTTAAATGGTAGATAAATTATGCATTTGATTTTTAATCAAAATCATAATTTCAGCTAAGATTATTTTCTGCATTAAGTAAATCAGCCTACCCAAATTGATCAAAACAAAAACATAACTGTGAACTTACTAAATATGGATGTTTGATAATTTATAGCAAACGAAATTCAAATGTCTTTCAGGTAAACATTAAATTATCAATTCGCTAAAGCAGTTGTCGATTTCGCATCTGCTTGCAACAACATCGAGAAAGCTGCCACACAGGTGTCTATGCATCTCTATCTCATAAACATTTCTCATGGCATAGCTGCAATGTCAGCAGAAAAACAGCATTTTGAAAACATTGCAATCGACAACGAGAGAGACTTGAGTGATGCATGCATATTTCTTGAGGCTGGCTGCATATATATGAGGTGGTACGCCTTATAAATAAGGAAAGTGTGTCAACAATGCATTCCATAGAAATGACTATTGCCGTATCCTTAGATGGCTGAACTCACCTTAAGTGGAATGCAAGTGAAATCTCGTAATGGAATATGAAAACAACTAAGGGACATTTTACATGTCAGCTACACATGGAATTGCATACCCTTTCAAATACGAAAAGTTTTTATTATTTCTAGAATTTCTGCACTAACGAAAAGAAATAAATTCAAATGAAACAGAGAAGAAAATTTATGTGTTTTAAATAGTTAAGTTTTTATTAACGAAAAGTAAAAAAATGAATATTAGTGTATTTATGCCAATATTAGTTTTAAACGCTTTATTTCAGCTCAAAGATGATATCAACAACAAAATCTAAACTCAACTCTCATGGCGAAAAAGTTAAAATGCTTTGAGTTGTCCCATGCCACGGGGCACATGCAAAAGTTAAGTATAACATTCCGCAATAGAGTGTGCAGCGAACACATAACACATTTGACGCTTCAGCAGAAATAAATCCGAGAAACATGGACAACAAAAAGCAAATGCGAAAAATAAGTTAGAATGTTGCACTCGGACTTAACCAACTGCGGCCTACTCTGTTAACAGTTGTAAACAGGTTGCAGAACAGCTTCTTGTGGGGGCGGAGCAAAAGTGGTGGGCGTGCGTCGACCTTGAAATTTTCATTAAAGCACATTTTAAATTTGGTTACTCTAGCTTTAAAACTGAGAAAGATATGGGCTTTTGCGATTTGTGGGGAACGAAGTGGTCGTTTCCAAAACTCCAGCTTTAAAAAGTGCAAACTTAAGCTTTAATAGTGGGGAAAATGTCCAGCTTTAGCGATTTACACTTATCGATGTTATCGATTTGCCAGCACTCCAAATTCGACACTATATATATAGTTATTATGGTATATATTTTATTTATTACGATGAACAAAATGTTGGTGCTTTGAAGTTCAATTATTGCCAGATAGCTTTGACCGCCTCTTGGTTGCTTATTGTTAACCACACGAAATCCCACATATATACTCCATATTTCAAGTCTCCAGCTCAAAAAAGTCAAGCCTTTAAACCAATATACTCTTCCACCTTCGTTAACAGAGTGCAAGAAACGGAGAGAAAAATGCCAAGTGAAGAAGTGAAAACAAGACCAAGGATTGAGCTTAGCATTTTTGCATATGAGCGTGGGGGTGTGTATGTGTGTGTGTCTGCGAGTGTGTGCATGTGGGAAGTGTACAGCAACAGTTGGCTTTGGGTGCACTCAAGCATGGGAACTGCTTTATCGACGCTATGTTGGTTGCCAAGCAACCATAGCCGTAATCGGAACGGTAACCAAGCGCCTGGAGACAGACACAACAGAAATGGAAAAAAATAAAAACTGAAGAAGAAGACGCAGACGAAAAACAGTTGAAAACGCAAAGCGTCTGGCAAAGTTCGCAGCAAAAATGGTAAGAAATGCTGCTGAAAATAGCCCGAAATGGATACCAGAAAAACTGGAGATAATTGAGTAATCGGAATTCCCAATGCGCCACAGATACTTTCACGTGGCAAAACAGACTCGGCCAGTTCGCGGCATGTGCCCAGCAGCGGTGGCATGCAACAGCAGCGCAAAACACCAGCGCCGGCAGCACTCGAGGATTTCATCATTCGACGGGATTACACGGGCGCCAGGGCCTTCTTGGAGGTAATTAGCATTTACCCGCTGAGACCATGGAGATTCGTGAAGATATCTGAGATCTGAAATCTGATTTGAGACTGAGCTGGTAGCGGCTTGACTGTCTGAAGAACATGCAGTTTATTATCATGACTTGCTGGGGTGTTTTGTTTGGAAATCACCACAATAATCACTTAGCCTAGACCAGATGTTCAGAGTAGACCCTTCCACCAACTAAGCCATCTAGCTTTGAGCCATATTTGTGTATGTGAATTCGGTGCCGGGGATCCATTCCTCCCCGGATAGAATAGAAACCTTGAAGACAATTTGTACTGTGTGGTCACTTCCAGTGGGAAATTGTGGTTAATTCTTTTTAGAATCTTAGTTGAATGTTCTTTTTCCCGAATAGTTATCTGGGAAGGATGCGCAGAATGGTGTCCAAGGCATCGCTTGGAGTGGTCTACAAAGTGCATAATAAGAGAAATATTATTTCGGCTTTTTAAATTACAGTTTACCCGAATTTTATATTGCTTAAGCTTGCTTATTCTTTCCATAACTCTATCTCCATTCCATATATTTCTCTCACGATGTCTCCATCTCATCTCGCAGTACGCCAATGATGAACAGGAGGAGGAGGAACGAAGCGAGGAGGCTGCCCAGCAGCGGGAACAGCAGCAGCGTCAAATCGATCAATGGATTGCGTATTGCAATTTCCATTTGGGTGACTATCAGCAGGCGTTGACTCAATACCAGGCCATCAAGGATTCCCAGCTGGCCGTCAATGTGGCCGTCTGCATGTTCTATCTGGGCCTCTATGAGGAGGCACAGCACCTGATGGAGGACACGCCGAATACGCCACTCAAACAGCGTCTGTTATTCCATCTGGCCCACAAGCTGGGCGATGATCAGCAGTGGGCAGATCTGCTCGATACGCTGCTCAGCACGCCAAGTGTGGAGCAGCAATTGAGCTTGGCCTCGATGCATTATATGCGTGCCCATTACCAGGAGGCAATCGATGTGTACAAGCGCGTCCTGGTCGACAACAAGGACTATCTGGCCATCAATGTATACTTGGCATTATGCTTCTACAAGCTGGACTACTACGACATGTCGCAGGAGGTGCTCGATGTGTATCTGGGCCAGCATGGCGATAGCACCATTGCCATCAATCTGAAGGCCTGCAATCGCTTTCGTCTGTTCAGTGGACGGGTCGCCGAGCAGGAGATCAAAAACATTGCCGACAATGGCACATTTGGTGCGGACTTGATACGCCACAATTTGGTAGTGTTTCGCAATGGTGAAGGTGCTCTGAGGGTGCTACCGGGTCTGATCAATATTGTGCCCGAGGCACGTCTCAATCTGGCCATCTACTATCTGAAGCAGGGCGATGTTCAGGAGGCGCACGCCCTGATGAAGCAACTGCAGCCCACATCGCCACATGAATACATACTTAAGGGTGTGGTGCATGCAGCACTGGGACAGCAACTGGGATCGGTAGGTGCTTAGGTGTCGGTTGTGTAGGGTGCTAAAAGAGGCAGACAGAGAGAGTTTTTAAACCGACAAAAGTTGCAACTGCAACATGCAGAGCTGCAGTTTCGAGAGATGTCACTGATCCCAGTCTTATACAGCTTTAAAAGTTGTACACAATAGGCAGGGAATAAACACAAGCTAAAAGAAATGGATGCAGAAAGGTCCCTAAAAGGAGTAGATTCATATTGTGACCTAGAAACGAATAAAGACATCTGCGACAATTGAACTGGGCAGAGGCAACATATCTCAGGCAAGGCAAATGTCTCTTGGGCTGCTATAATCAAAAACGATTTAATTGAGTAACATCCATGGGAAAGAATAGACGACAACTCACCGTTCTCTTGACAGGACATTTTAGACTAGCAGGACACCTAACTAAACTAGGTAAAGTCAGAACCAATGGGGTGCGATTCTCAAAACATATCAAAATAATTTGTAAGAGTTTCTTCTGTGTTTCTAGTTTGTTACAAATACCAACTTGTACAACTCAGTAGTATTAATGTAAGATATTGTCTGGAAGGTAAAACATTCAAGTTAAAGTTAAATTAATATTTTTTCAATAACATTAAACCTAGCTCTTCACCTAAAACCACAAAACTAACATACAAAGTTACATAAGCAACTCATCCCATTTACAAATTACTCCCTTGCAGAAGGAGCACATCAAGACGGCGCAACAGAATCTGCATTTGGTGGGTAGCTCGGCTACCGAATGCGATACGATACCGGGCAGACAGAGTATGGCGTCGGCCTTCTTTCTGTACGAGCAGTTTGAGGAGGTGCTCGTCTACATGAACTCGATCCGCAGCTATTTTGTGAACGATGATGTGTTCAATTATAACTTTGCTCAGGCCAAATGTGCAACGGGTTATTACAAGGAGGCCGAGGAGCTGCTAATACAGATCAGCGATATGGATATTAAGAATCAGCACACCTACTGCATGGTCCTGGCCAAGTGTCACATACACTGCGGTCATCCGGAGTTGGCATGGAATGTGTTCATCACAAGGGACACGAACGCGGAGGCATTCCTCCTGCTCCAACTAATTGCGAATGAGTGCTACAAGTGTGAGGAATTCTGGGTGGCAGCCAAGGCATTTGATATGCTCGAAAAGTGGGTAAAAGATGTGACTATATGTATATATATATATCTGTGAATGTGAAACGATTTCTTTGCACAACAGACTCGATCCCAGTCCGGAGAATTGGGAGGGCAAACGTGGCGCCTGTGCGGGCGTTCTGTTTGCCATGGTGACCAAGGCACAACGTGGTCGTCCAGGAAGTGGCATCTCTGATGTGATTGGCCTGCTGCGTGAATCCTCAAATTCTCAAGCGGATGCCATGATCAAGACAATTCGCAAACACATCAGTAGTTTTAAGTAATCTTGAACGGGTATATATCATCCCAGTTTGAAGCAGCTTTATATAGTATGATGTAACTTGAAATATTTTTAATCGCACTTCTTGCTAAGCCCTAAATATCACATAGCGACAGGAATATTAGCCAGAAATTGGCTTTGTTACTGAGTTGAAATAGCAGTGTATTCAAAAAACATTTGATAAATGCAAAAAAATATTATGCAAGTCGTATTTAAACATTTAAATATTAAAATATGGTGCACGGGTCTGGTCAATGCTATGTTATGACTCAGATACTAACTTACACGTTTTCCTTAATAATAACTGTAATAAATAATATAATATGCAAATTAATAATACAAACAAGACGCCAGCTTAAATTACTCAAAACGATTTATGCTGATTATGCGAATTGTTTTAGAGCAAGTAATTTAGAGTCGAGTAATTTGAAGTAGCCGCATTTTGTGTCACATAATTTTGATGAAGTGCGGCTGTTTATTAATTCAATAGAAATTTGTCAGAAAGTTAGTTAAATATGGCAAAACTTGGGCAGCCACTGTCCACTTCATAAATCTCTCATAATTATTTTCAAAAACTAATTGATAATTAATGAAATGAATTGCCATCTTCTGTTAATTTGAGTATTGTTGCTACTTCTGCTTTCAATTTGAATTCCCCAGCGAGAGGCAATTATGCCTCAAATGTACATAGTTAGGCATCTTTCTCTCTCTTTCACTCTCTGTCTTTCCTCTCTCTCTCTCTCTCTCTCTCTCTCTCGCGCTGTCTCTTTACTTTGTGCTTATCTTCGCCTGCAGTTTGCCTTTGTTCAATTTGTTGGCCATTTGCCTGCAGCACTAAAAGGCCCAGCAGCAACTGAAAGCGGCGCATAATTAATGCGATTACCAAATGCGAAAGTGTGTCGCTAATAACAGCAACAATAGCAAGGACAACGCTCGATAGGCACAAATAACATGAAAATGAGCCAATTAAGCCTGTTACACCGCCATTCAAATACACTTTCTCAATTTGTAAAGTTCACAACAAAATTGCTTAACACTTGCGATGAAAAACCAAAGAGAAAGGAAAACATTTACGAATGCAGCACAAAGTAAAATTACATCCAATGTTGTTCAAAACAGCTTTCCTGTCTGTGGTCGAGAGAGCTCGACTGGGAAATACCCAGAATCCTGATATTAAATACAAAATAGGCTTGCTGACAGCAATTTGTTAATTACTAAAAATTCGTTTTGGTTCATAAAAACTGTCTTCACACAACGACATCATCGCATTTTTATTTATTTATTTTTTAATTTATTTTTCCCTGATATTTTTCTTTTCCAGTGCCACAAGCTTAAGCTTGTTATTTATTTGTTTAGTATACGATCTATAATATATGTGGGATAATATATATATCGCTTAAAAATCCTACATCCTAAAAATCATAGCTTTTATTGCTGTCGAAAATCGATTTGTATGATTTTTACGAGTTATCGATAAATGAAATAAACTTGATCTGCACATGTGAGAACTTAAATTTCAACTTTATAGCTATCGAACTATCTGAGACAGAGCTGTTTGGCAGTTTATGCTGATTGTAATTATATATATAAATATTATAGATATTTATTTGATGGATTCCGATGACTTGCTTGCTTCTGACTGTTACATACTTTAGCACAATTTCATTGTCCCCAATAGGGTATATTTGTATCCATAAATGGCATATTGAACATCGACTTAAAGAGTGCGTTACAAGCTCTGCAGCCTTGTTGTAAGACCCCCCATGGAAAAGTACGCACTTACGGCAAACGCATGAGTTTTAGGCTCCGTGGAGAGGTCCAACCAGCGGAAATGTGTCGCAGCCATTTTGTCTAATTGGCTTTGCTACAGCGCCCAGATAAACCGGAAATGGCGCAGTATTCGTTGAGCATTACTTGCTGCTCAATTTGTCCTCCTTTCTTTTTTTGGCAACACTTTTGCTAATTAGCTGAACAAATATTTAAACAGCAGTTGCATTTAACTTAAAGGCATAAGCCGTTTTTCTGCTTAGTTTCATTTTCGGATTTCTGTTTTTTTATTTGTACTCAAAAAACTTTGGCTAGGCCATAAATCAGCCAGCTCTTAGTAGAATTAAAAGCAATGCAAACTTGCTGGCACTAAAAAAAAAAGAATATTGTAATTAAATAAAGAAAACTCTTTTGACTGCACCTGCAAAACTTAATTTTACTTTGATTTTATTTTTTTTTTGTGTCTGCCAAAGTTTTCTATGTAAATATTTTTTTTTATACGCGTCGCGTATGCAAAAGTCAAAGTGCTGCCTTTGAAAAAGTCTCCGGTGAAACTATTAATTTGCATGATTATCGCTTCATTCAAGAGACATGTCGTCGGCAGAATCAGATATATATATATGTATATATAAATATTCGCCTTGGCGTAGAAGTTGCTGCAAGTAAACAAACTTTTAAATTCCATTAAGTGCAATCAATTTTTCAGCTGATACAAGGCAAAAGGGAACGCACCAAAAGCCAGTAGCAGCGCACTCTGTCGGCCATTACCCGCAACTTAATTTGCTCGCTTTTATTTTTTGTTGACCTGGCAACATCTTTAAATAGGCAGAGCGGCAATTAAAAATATTTAAATTTTTGCACATTTATGTGTAAATTAGAAAATCTTCAGACTACAAGATAATTGAATCATAATATATAGATATAGACAGCTATTATTCAGCACCATTAGCCATTAGCAAAAGTTAACTTGCAATTGTGTATCAATACATATGTGTTCAAATATGAAATCATTTGAAGGGGAAAATTTAAGTCACACATTCTAAAATCAGATTGCTTATAATAATAAATTAAAAGTAATTTAAAAAATGGAGCAAACCTCACATTTAGAACTGATTAAGACAAGCGTTCGGCTGCATTTGGAGCGCAATCAAGAGCTGGAAAAAATGCGCAGTGAGCTGCATGTTGAGGCACTGAAAATGTTGCATGCGCTCAAGAAACTGGAGAAGATCGATCCACCCTGTGGTGGCAATATGGAACAGCGTGGATTGCTGCAGCTCCTCAACTATCTGGTGATGGACTACTTTGATTGGTATGGCTACATGAGCACCCTGCAAACATTCGCAATCGAATCGGGCGAAAAGCCGCATCCAAAGACGCGTGAAAAACTGCAGCGTGAATTTGGTGGCAACATTGATAACATCGAAATGCCACTGCTGCTGCAAATGCTGATTAAGGAAACTGGCAAGGCCAATGATAAGCTGCTGGATAATGCCAAATGGCTGCGCATTACAACACTCTCAAAGAAATTGAACATGCCAAAGGGGTGCAAGATTAATTCAGTTGGGGAAAACACAAGCAAAATGCTGAAGAAACATGACGCGAGCAATACAGCTCTGAGAAGCCCAAGTAAAAAGCTGAAGCTGAAATCAGCTCTATAAACAATATAAATAAGACGCAAGAAAGGCTGAATCTGCTGCAAAATTGGGCAGAGACAGAGGCTCTTTTGTGTAAAGATTTTGGCTCACAGCATTTCAATGAATTTATAGATATTGATTTCTTATGTAAAGACGCAATCAATTTAATGTGCTTACTGAGTGTATTTAACTTTAATCACTACACAGACTTAAATGAATCAAGATCAAGATTGAAGCAATGCACTCACCTTTCGGCTCAACAATTGTAGATGAATTTCATTCAGCTTACATTTTGCACAAGAAGACAAAACAAACCAAACTGAAAAAGTTGTGCTGCAACAGCAACAATGTAATCGACAATTCAAGGTCTCTTTTTGCATTTTATTTGTGTAATTCTCTACCATTGCCAATTTAATTTCTCTCACTTTACACGTCCATTAACACTAAGAAGAAAAAGGACTTATTAAAAGCACTTTAAAGGTTGCATTGAATACGACACGAAAGGAGTCTCATTTTCCCTTTTGTTTTTGCCAGAAGTGCTCAGAACAATTTGAGCACGCAACTTATGAAAATAGCACAAATTGAATGTTCTTAATCACCGTCTGATATGCCAGGATATGCCTGGTATTTCTATATAATGTTGAGGCACATATTCTCACTGAAAAGACAGATTGTTGACTTTGGCTCTGCCTTAAATTTCAAAGGACATTTTTATACGATTGTCGGCACAAAAGCTAAATTAAATTGTCGGTCCACGTTGCACTTCTCTTCTCTCTCTCTCTGTGTCTCTCTCTCTCTCTCTCTCTTTGAGAAAAGCTTGGCAACGATGTGAAAAGTTTAGCTAATGGCTAATGTATGCAGGCATCCACTCAAGGTTATCTGCATGATTAACGAGCTTGGCTTGACAAAAACTTTGTAGACAAAAACAAGGGAGAAAAAAATGGGGAAACTGAGCAATCCTTTTGTTAAGATTTTTAACAATATTTTGGTTACAGTTAGTCGAACACCAACTTAACCAGCAGTTACGACAAACAAATCAAATTCATTGTTGCTTTACAAATCTCGATTTTATTGAATTTCGAATCTTTTCTTATTTTTGCTTACCGAATGGAGGGGAGGACATCTACACAGCTCATTGAGAATAGCATCCGGATGAATTTCGAGCGCAACGGAATCGTAAATGAAGTACGCAGCGCATTTCATGTCAATGTGCTCAAGGCGATCCGTGGAGAGTTGAATCTGGGCAAGGATGAACCGCTCTGTGGTGGCGATGTGCAACAGCGTGGATTATTGCAGCTGCTCAACTACCTGGTGGTGGATTATTTTGATTGGTTCGGTTACAAGCATACCCTGGAAACATTTGCACTCGAAACGGGCGACAACTCACAGCTGAAGCCACGTGAAAAACTGATACGTGAACTCTCCGGCAACTATGACAACAAGGAGTTGCCCATTCTCCTGCAAATGTTGATGAAGCAATCCAAAAAGGACGCTGGCAAGAAGTTGCCACAACCGACAATAAAATCCGGTATGGCAAAGGATATTCCACCTGAGGGCAATCCGAGAAATGTTAAAAAACTACTGCCTCCCAAACCAATTAACAAAAATGATACTCCACGTGTGTTTAAGCCACGCCCAGCCAAAAAGGATAACCGGCATCCACCAAGCAAGGTAAAGGTGCGTCAAAGCATGGTCGAATCGGCTGGGCCTAAACAAAGCACAGCTTTAAAGCAAAAATCAGCAGAATATAGCAAGGAGTATGAGTCAAGTTCCAAGAGTTCGACCGGTTCTTACTCGATTGACAGCGATGCATTCGACGATATACCCGACAGGCATTCCTATGTTGAACAGGAGCCACCCGAGACAATGTATCCAGACGACTTTGGCGAAGAGGGTCGCTGTTTTAAAATGGAAAACAGCTATGAGAACAACGAGAAGCCGCAGGGCAGCAAAAGAAATACGAGCAAGGAAACCAATACTATAAACCGCAGGAAGATCTTGTTTAATTCACACAAGCATGCAAATCCATACGGATTCGAAGTGGATAGGCCAGTGCAAACACCCAGATGCCCGGAAACCATGGTCAGCCAGATTTCACTGGATGGGGGCAGCGAATATGACGACTGCGATGAATACTGCTAAACAAAGTGCAATTTATCTAAATTCGTTGTGAGTTGTAATTATAATTATATGTAAAGATGGAGGCTAAATAAAGCGATAAGATTTATAGAAATAAACTTAATTAAAGGCTCATTTCAGGCATATCATCTAATTTTTAAAGTGATAATTAAGAGATTATTAAATGTCCGTAAGTGACAGAGTTTAACGTTAACAGAATCAAATTAAGGCACTTTGGCATCCCATTTGCGTTTTCCACATATTTGTCTATTTGTCTTTCACGTCTACAAATGTGGGAATTCGTTTAGAAGAAGCGTTCAAAACTATCTGGCAACCTTGTTTCCATTGCGCCGATACTATTGAGTGGAAGTAAGCGAGTCAGCAGCGAAATCAGAAAGGTATCGATAACTAATCGGATCGAGACATTCGGTTCACACAGCGGAGAAAGAGAGACGCATAAAACGCATTTAAGCAGAATTTCAAATTGATTATCAATAAGCACAAACATTCCAAAGTATATCGCTAAGCCATCAATTATAATGCAATAAATAACATTAATTTCACACAAACAGTTTAAAAATGCATATAATTTACGATTGTAATCATTGGCATTGAGATTTAAGTGATTATATTGCATATCTTGATCCCTTCGGTTATGGCAATAACAACTGGCCCAAATAGCCTTGAATGCTTCTTACGAGAAGTTAGGCAATCAATATGCCTAATTAATTGATTGAGCTGGTTGTCGTTGTTGGTTGTTGTTGTGGCAGCTTCAACTTTGCCGTCGTCAGCGTCAACCTCATTGGTCTCAGTTGCAAACTGTCATAATATTGACTCATTGGTCATGTAATTAATGGTGTTAAGACTCGCACGACATATTAATGCAATTCAATTGACAGACGGACAGACAGACAGCATCCGTTTTGCATTTGCTGCACTTACCGCTCGAGAGGGTTAAATATTGATTTCGATTTTAATAAATCCACCTGCTCCACCCCAACCGCCCCTAAGGCATTCACTAATTACTGTCATATTGGATTGTTTTGTGCTTCGCATATTAAGTAGCCGCCTAGATTGGAAACACAAAATATCGAATTTCATGGCTAGTTGCCTAAATTTAACGGTTTTTGATTGGGCTTTAATTTAAGGTTATTCAAATAATCATTGACAGATTGAAAGATTCGAAAGATGAGTTCTAAGTTGTGACATTGACATCATCATATAAATATATTCGTACTTGCAAAGGTATTTTTGTCAAGTATGGATACAAATTTGAACTGTTTTTACTTACAACTAATAGAAATTTCTTGGTCTTAGCCTTGAGCAAAGTCCGCAAAGCTGCTGCAGCATAATCCATAGCTATGGCAATCATCATTTAGCGAATCTGAATAAGAAATCACGTTCGTGGTGCTCACATGTCAACAGGACAACGTGTGCCCAATGGCATTGCGTCCTTTTCAGCATGCCCCATGCCACATTGCCACGCATGCCACTAATGAGGCTCGTTAGCGTGGTCGGTTTGTCCAGCTCCAGTTGATGCTGAACCCCTGCCACCCCTCGCTTCCCCTCCACATGGTGCATGCAATATACCAAATTGTACAAGCGTACTGGGCAAATCGATAAAGTAATTTGGGCATTGCAAAACAAACGACTGCCAACAGTAGCTCTCTCTCTCTGTCTCTGTCTCGCTCTGTATCTCGCACTCACTTTGTCCACATCTCCCCTCTGCCAGCAGTTGCCCGCGAAATGTGCCACCAGCAAATGGTGGCCACATAATTTTGTTTGGCTGAAGCAGCACGTTGCATTGAATGACTGAATGACTGACTGACTGTCGAACTGGTACGCTGCTTGACGCTGTCTGGATTGACAGGAGTGCACATTGCAGTATTGCTGCATTGCTGAATGTCGCCAGTTGCAGTTGCCTAATTGCAACACCATCTTGCGGTTATTCGTTTTACGTGCGTTTGTCGCACGTTCGGCTAATTAAAATTGCATTTTTCCAACCATCCGGTTATTGATATAGCCAGTGTGTGTGGCATACGAGTACACGTCATCATATCCTGCAACATTCGGTTCAAAGTTGGTTTCAATTTGTGGCCAATTATGATAACTCTGGTATTGAATAAAATCTGTGAGTAGAAACACCGGTAGTCGAAGCGAATAGAGACGCGATTTGAATGCGAAAGAATAAATAATATTATTAGTTTTAGTGGGTTTATTTGCATTGAGTAAAATGTGAACTCATAGCTAGGATTATTCCCAAAATTATCCCTATATTATAAAACGAACCATATATAAATGAAGGTATTTGGAGCAGTCAAAACTAAATTATATTTTTTTCTCAGCTCAGCTTTCGCTCAGATTCAGCTCTTCTTCTTCAAGTTGTTGTTCGATTGATATCAATATTATATGTTAAGTAATTGCATGTTAAGTAACAGATGTTATGTTACAGTCTAATTACTCATTACTGGATAATTTGTGCGTACAGCTGGAAGTGGTCCATAAATCTAAATTTGAATAGGAAAAAAAGAAAAACCTAAAACCTTTTAATAAGTATATATGTAGACTTGTTATGTACAACATAAAAGGATATGTACTGCCTGTAATGACTAATAAAAATGTAAAATATGTAAAATGAAATCAAAATTTACTTACAATGGGTAAATATGAAGTTAATTCATGTATCGTAAGGAAAATCCCTAATTTAGATCAAACATATGCTGAATTATCCGCTCATATTGTAATGCTTAAAAGTGAGATTGCAGCCTGTTGATTTCATATTAGAATCAGTTAACAGTCCATAAGAAAGTGGCAAGTTCCTGCACTTCTAAGTGGAAAAATATGTCCTTGAAAAAATAATATTAAAAATAATGTTGGTCACTGTAAACTCCGTCATGTGAACAGCTGGATTGAAAGTATTCTTGCGTTGTAAAAATGGCACACCTTTAAAAAAACACACAAAAATTATACAAAATTGTTTCTATTCATTAAAGAAAATGTTTAAAACTTTTGTACAATTTAAATTTGGTGAGACGCACTTAAATATTTCAATTTCCTAAAAGCTCTTTCACACAAAATGAATATGGGCACAAATTGAAGTAAATGGAAAATCAACTTTAAAACAAATGCAATGAAAGCCAACAAACAACAACTACCACTTTACTCTTGACCCACACAAATCCCACATGGCGTATGTGCAATATTACTTTGTGGGTTAGCTGTTTGTGGCAGTGCAGCAAAGAAGAGTTGAGAGTTGAGACGAGTTGAGCCAATGATTTGCGGTTTTCACTTCAGCTTACTGTGCTGGCTTATAAAACTGTTGACCAGATTTCCATATTGTTTACAGCAGTTTTACTGTGGTCAACGTGTGTTTCAAATATTCGATACTCAAATGTGGCTTGGCAGCAGTATCTGCAAGCTGCAATTAGCTGTTTAGCACATGTTTGACTTATATATGTAAGATATAGAAAATCAGCGAGTGTATAAATCAAAAATCAAATTAAAAGCATTTCAAAAGTAAATCTGAAATAGTACTAGTACAATTTGTACAGGGTATTTATAGGTCAATATTAATTGATTAGTGGTTGGAATTATGTTTTTGATATGTTTAACTTTTTGCAGCAACAAGCGACGCAGAAGGCGACGTTGATGAGTTGACAAAAGCTTAATGACACTTAACGTAAGCAAACTGGCAACACATACACATACAGCCACACACACACACACACAAAGTAACGTAATTTCTGTAAGCAGCGATGCGAAAAACGTATTTTAGTGATTTTTAATGCGAAAGCAATTTGAAAAGTTTGTTTGCCAAAAGTTGGAATGATAGAGACATGTACAGGATGGTGCCACGCTTGGTGGTGCCATGGGTGGCAACTCCAAATTGTGGATGCCTGATTAGGCAACCACTACACACAAGCACACACACATTTTGAGGCAGCGTGTGGCACTCGCGACACAGTTGATTGAAATAATTGCGAATTTGCTGCGCGGATGTTTGTGTGTGAATGTGTGTGTGTAGGCATACCCTGCTGTCAGCCTCTAAGTAGAGTTGTAAATTACCAAATGTGTAAATTAGTGAATAAGGTAATGGGTATGGCCAAGTTGCTGACAGGTAAAAGAAATAATGACAGCAGCGACAGCTAATTGGAGGCGCTGCGGCAAGCGACAACCAAGCTGAAAAAGTAAATAAAAGGGATTATCAAGAAATAGGAGAGGAACGCTGAGCGCTGGGGAGCGTGGAGCGTGGAGCGGGGAACAAGGAGCATGGAGCGTGTGACTACAGTTAAGTATACATGTTTAAGTTAATGCTCTTAATGTTAATGTGGCATGTGCCGTTAATGTTTGTGTGTACCCAAGTCAAAGGGCACATTCAAAATAAATATAGAACAAGTCTGTTAACAGCTTGCCAACATTTTAATTACACAGCACAACTATTTTGCGATTTGAATGGCAAAAGTTGGTGAACAAAACAAATAACTTTGCCATGCTCAGAAGAAAGTTGACCTTAGTTATAGAAAATCGCCTCGCCCAACTGCTTTTCTAGTGTTTATTAGCTGTATACCTCAGAAGCCAACTAACTCTTGAATGTATAAGCTAGCTGAAAAGTTTGCATATGTGAAATACTTAAATATTAAAGTTTTATTTATAATCTAAGTATTATTATTATAATTGGGGGAAAAGCTAGCACTGCGACCTATAAGGTCTATTGTGTCCCTTTCTAAACCTACAGCTCTTCCATCAGTCTCAGCTGCTGCACGAATGCTAGAATCTTTGTTGGGCTGAGGGTTTCTATGTCCCTTGGCCTCATGATATGCTGCCCTAGGATGTTGCATCTTTTCCTGGTTAAGGCGACGCATTCTGTTAGGATCTGTGTCGAGGATTCCTCCTCGTATCCGCAAAACCTGTATATGTTGCTGCTGTAAATACCTAATTTGGTTAGCTGACTTCTCAGTCTACAGTGTCCTGTCAATAGACCTGTGAGTATTCTGAGAGCATATACTGCTGCTTGACTATCGGAGAGGATGGATATATCCGCATTCCGATAGTGTCGTTTCAGGTTAAGCTCCGCACATCTGCCTATCGCACACACCTCCGCTTGAAATATGCTCATGGTATGATACCCGAGGACCCACCACTCCAAGGCCTGTTCCCTGTGTGGTGAGTGATCCATCGGGGTACCATTTTATGATGTGCGGTTTCATAGGGTGGACTTCGTTCAGCGTTGGCCATTCCCCTTAATCTAACCTAATCTAAGTAACAAAAAGGTTAATGCAAGTGTTCCTAGAACTTGGATATATTTTCTTTTAAATTTTAGAAAAATGTACCCTGGAAAAGGAAAAGACTTAACCATTTCAGAAATATACTTTCAGAATAATAATTATAATTAATTAGCCAAAAGTATTGCGAATTTCTAAAATTCTGAATAATTTAATATAAATAATCAAACTTGTGGTTCGAAAGCCTCTATGATGCCTACAGACATGAATATTGACTGAATGAACATAAGCTTTAGCAAACCCCTTTACAAGCTTCCATACCATTTCAACTAATCAGGCACGAAGCATTGTTCATATCAATTCACTGGCTAGAAGAAGACTTAACTGATTTGAGGCACACCAGCTTCCTTCACTGTAGTAGGTAGCCCTCAAGCTGCTCAGTCTAAGCAATTTTCTATAATTTACCTAATTAACCTTCTCCAGTTAAACAATCTTCTTCCGTCTAACAAACTTAACGCTAACCAATAAATTTCATATTATTACACTATTCAAAAGTATTTTTTCGACAGTTTTCTATCAGCAAATATTTTGCAATAGCCACAAAACTCAATCATTCAAATTTGGGAACCGCCACGCATAAGGGAATTATTTGGGGGGGGGGGGGGGGGGGGGGTTAATTTCGAAAAGTTAATGTGGCAGCTAATGTTTAAATAGGCTAAGAAAAAATAAGGAAAGCAAGTTAACTGCTTTGCGAGTAGTTTGCGCTTATCACGAAGCACTTGTCGCTTGATGTTGGATGCTTGTAGGAACAAAGTGTTGTCTAGTCAATTAAGTTTTCCATTATAGATGATAGCGATCAATGCCTGGGCTCTAAGCTCAAGAAAACTGTATACGCCCACACTCCCAACACACACGCACACACATATACCCTGAACAAATTTGAGCAAGTTGAAACGTAAATCGAATAAAAGGCCCAGCATAAAGTAAAAGCAGTTACCAATATGTGTCCCAGAGACTGGAGCCGCCTGCAGATGCTGCTACTTTGGTGTCGACAAGGATCCAGCGAGCTGAAAGGCTGCCAGTGGGCGGAGAGGGGTGGCTAAAGAGCGCAAGTGCAATACGTGTGTGTGGGTGTGGATGTGTGTGTGTGTATGTGTGTGAGTGTGTGTCATGACAACAATGGCATTTTGATACTTTTGTATGAGATTTAATGAAATTTGAATCCTTTTGTTGAGTGGAATGACAGCGTGCTAGACAGAGAACGAAAGCACAAGTAAAAGTGTGCGAGCTAAGAGGGGTCGACTGCACGATACCCTGTAAGCAATACTGTTACAAAAAGTAACACAGTTTTCTAACAAGCAACATGCTATTCTTCAGCGCATAATAAAACTTTTAACCTGTTACATACACTTCCACAACATGATGATAGCCTTTTCTACAATTTAATGGATACAGGGTGTGCAAACAGATAGGATGGGAGTGGGTGGAGGGTGGTGGGGGGACTAAGTGTAGCAAAAGAGAAGGAAACAAAACGAGGCTGCAGGCAAGATGTCTTGTCTGCCAATGCGATGTCATGTAGTTAAGGTATTTTTGGGTTACATATATATATCTATATATATACATAAATAAATGTGTGTGTGAGTGTTAGTGTATGTGCGGGTGTGTTACAACAATAGTAAAACAATCTTCTTAATGCACACTTTGGCCTAAAGGAATTTTTCACTCGTAAGACGAAACTTGTAAACAGACAAACAGCAGCCGCTTGCCTATCAACATCACTTAAAGCAATACATATATAGATGTGTGTGTGTGTGTGTGTGAGTGAGTGTGTTGGTGAGTGTGTGTATTTATATAAGATGTATGTATATTGGCAAAGAAACATGTTAATAAACAGCTGGAAGTTTGCTTTATTGTCATCAGCTAAAGATAGCGCCAAACACCACCCAAAAGAGGAAGCAGCAGCAAAGCCGAAGACTTTAGGGAATTGCCCAAAAAGGGTTCCCTTGTATGTGGCACTGTGTGTGTATGTGTGTGTGTGTGAGTGTGTGTGGTGTGTGTGCTTAAACGGAAGCTGAGGTATCAATAACATTGTACAACAGACGGCAGACAGCAACAACAATGATGAGCTCCTTTATTAGTTGCTTGTGGGGAAAAATGACAAAGATGTCCTTTGCCCGAATACACTCACACACACTCAAACATATATATATATATACACACACGTTTATATTTAGGCCAAAGTAGACCCTTTGCCTGATCTCTGCCTTTGACCCCTAGCGGGTTCTTTGTGGTCTCGTCTATCTGTGCACAGTTAAAACAATTTTGATTGTGAATAACTGAGTTGGGCTCGAGTGTGCGGACAACATGCTGTGAATCAATTTGAACAACAACAAAAAAAACACTCACATTCAATAGCTTAACTAGTAAATAAGACTGTATCTTGAATGACAAAATTGTAATGGAATTAAGTTCAAATAATGCTAGAAGTATCCACTTCTTTATTTTATTTATGCTACTCAAACTGAGTGACGAAGGAGACTTAAAGCAGACTTTAAATCGCAGATTATATAATTAAGATAATGTAAGAGCGTAAATCGATTATTGGCTTAACTATATAGATAATACTATAGATCATACAATAAGATAGAGGAGAATCTGTTGTGACTCTAAGACTACTAAACAAATGTCCTTTTATCACTTGATTACCTAAGAAAATGCCCAAATTTCAACGAACTTTACCAATCGAAAGATTGTAAAAATTGAGTAATTATCTAAGGTTCTTGTAGGAGTATCATAGGAGATTTTTTTATATATTTTTGTTTATTATATTATTATTTTTGACACATAAGACTTTCAATATAAAAAGTTTCAAACTCCACAGTTGAGACGTTGTCAATCACTTGCTGAAGTCGAAGTCCCAACGGAACTCAAAATATATCCAAGTATAAAAAAATATAGAAAAACCTATAAAAATAATAAATAGAAATCACCAAAAAATAAACAACTAAAAGAAAATTCTTTCCTTGATTGACCAAATATAAAATAGGCTTGAGAGGAGCACGCTAGGTCTATTTTTAGGCTTGTTGAAATAATATGTTAACAAATCCACAAGTAACAGTGATGCTCAATTAGCCTTTTTTCGTAGACTACAGCCGGAGTTGGAACAATCCCAAAATATGAACCAAAAACATGCATTTCCAATAATTCCGAACTTGATTTAGTTTTGGCAATAATTTAAAAACAAGGAAATGTATAATAATATATATATATATATATATCCAACAGCAGGGAGAGTGCAGCAATAATTACCTGAGACTATTAAAGATTATATTTAAGCTGCTTTTATGTAAGCCGATGCATTTCTCACGGCTGCCAATTACATTTAATAAGCATTTTGGCAGTTAGCAAATGTAAACTAGAAATTCACCGCTGATGGGTGAGCTTTTTACGGAGCTTTGCACACTGCTTGCCAGTAAGTGTGTGTGCGTGTGTGTATGTGTATGTTTGTGTATGTGTGCTAACACTTCAGGCATTAAACTTTAGACAGCTATTCATTTTGGCAATAATTGTCTGACATTTGCATTTAATTGTTGGCTCGAACTAGAACTTGTACAGCGAACATGCAATTATTTTGGCAAGCTCCCCCTCTCCTGCCCCCCTCCCTCTAACCTCCATCACATCTACAGTGAATAATTGAATATAAATGGCATTGCTGGCCAATATAATCATAGAGCCCACACGCATACCTGATGCTTAGCTTAATAAAAAGTTGAAGTGTTACGCACACCCCTCCCCCCTCCCTGCACTCCTCCACCAGTTTAACTTGCGGTTGAGGTAATGTAAATGTTTTCTCTGCTCTGACGCTGTCAGTCAATGCTATGCTAACAATTTTTAATTAAAAAATTAATCATACGGCATGGGGAAGCTGGTAAGCAGAGCGACAGAGAGAGAGAGAGAGAGAGAGAGAGAGGAAGCTGGAGTGGAAAGGAGCAGCGGCAACAACAACAGCAACAACAAATGTTGGACTAGTTGCGTTTTGTTGCTCTTTTGTTGCTTCTCATTTTGCACAGCTCGAAGATAAATTTTAGCTCCGAGCATTTTATGGCAGCCTCCTTGACGAAATATGCGTGCGGTTGTCTCTCGCTCCCTCTATCTGTATGTGTGCGTGTGTTCGTGTGTGTGTATGTCGCTGCCTAAAAGTATGCATCAAGTTTATGAAAATTCTTTGTATATGCCAAGGTGTGCGTGTGTAAGTCCGTGTGCGTGTGTGTGAGTGCTAGGTAAATTGTCTTGGTTTGTTAATTTTGCGTTCCTTCCAAATTTATATGCTGGTTAGCAGCGAGCAAACTTTCAGCTGACAACCGAATTTTGTTTGTGTTCATTTCTTATTTATGAGCACAATTAGATATGTGTGCCACAATGAGCAAATACAGTTAGAACTTGTGCGACTCTGACTGCAATTGAAAGGGTTTCATGTGATTTTATGCTTCCAAAAAATAAATGCAATAAAATCTTTAATGCTCTCCATTTTTAATTTGGACATTTATATATGCCAATAACTATAAAATTTGCCCGCTCTGCGTGCAGATACGTGTAAATAGAATTGTCTTAGTTGTCTATTCAAGAAGCTGCTGCAGATGAGCACACAAATTTATATAATTGAGTTACTTTGTAATATGTAGCATAGATAAACAATAAATACGCATTTATTTACAAAAGTTGCTGAAGCAAAGCAATACTTATAAGAATTTTGAGCACATTTTCAGCACAGGGATCTGTGTTTACAATTCACATCGCACATTTGCGCAAAAATGAAGATTTGCATAGAAAACATTTGCACAAAGAAACTAGGACAGAACAACAACATAAATACAAATGCCAAAATACGGAAAATAAACATTTTTATATACTTCTATACATATGGTATTTTAATGCCTAAATATTTTACAAACTAATATCAATTCAATTTGTATGCATTGAGCATCAAATAGTCTCCCCTCATGCGTGTGTGTGTGCGTGTATGTGTGTGTGTGAGGATGTACATGCGTGTGTGTGTGTTAATACCAAGGCATCGAAGTGGAAGCTCAACTTGGGCATTCCAATGGCACAGGTGACACAAGTTTCTCCAATAATTTATGTATTTCTAGCAAGAGCAACAGTCATTTGTTGTTGTTGTTGTTGCTGTTGTTATTGTTCGGTGACAGCACAATTTGAGGTTATGTATGTGGGCGTCGCGTGTGCGGTCAGTTTTCGTTGTGTGTATTTAAACAGAAAAATAATTCGGGCAGCGAGCGAATTAAGAGTAGCAAAAAATGAGCAGCATTTTGTGTTTGACTGAATTTATACTGAACAACCCTAGCGATTTATCTATAAGTCAAAAACTCGCAATAAAATTAGTTCAATTCAATAAGCAACTTTTTAAAATTACCAGCTTAGAAGGCTTTGCTACAAAAATAAATTCCAAGTTTACTGATCTGTTTTAAATGTGTTTAAGCTTCAAAACTATAGTTATACTTCTAAATAAGCTATAGTCAGTTTCAAAAGACTGCACACTTAACATAATTAACTACGATTAAATGCAAATTTTCAAATAATTTCAGTTAGGCAGAGTGCATAAGAAAGTTCGCGCCACTGTTAAAATCAAGAGCGCACTGTTGTCTAGCAGTGGTATTTTTGCGCACCAAAATGCACTAAATTTGACCGCAGTTTAAATTATCGATAACTGACGATAGGTGCTCGGCCAAAGAAAGTGAATTAAAATACGTGTAAATCGCACAGGAAATGGCAAACAAACCGGATAAACAAGATGAGGAGGAAACCAATGATTGGGATCAAAGCGATGACGACGACAACTGGGACGATTGGGGCGATGGCGATGACGATGACGGCAAGTTTGTGCATGTCGAGAAGCAGCCAGAAGATAACGGCGCACAAGCGACTAAAGAGAAGGCGAAAGTTATTGCTGATAATGTTGCTGAAAGTGAACCAGCTGTTCCGCCAAATACTTCTGCCTCTACCACTTCCAACTCGTCCGCTTCTTCCGGCTGGGGCCTGTGGGGCGGCAAACTGAGCTCTGTGCTGAACACGGCCAGCGAGGGCCTCGGCAATATCACAACGCATGTGAATCAGGGCCTCAATCAGATAATTGGCGTACCCGATCCCGAGGAGCTGGCGCGCATAAATGCCGCCGAAGCGGCAGCCAAACCAACAGCGAATCCAACGGCCGACGAGGAGGAAGACGAGACGAGAGAAGCAAAGCAGGACAATGCCAGTGCGGGAGCCGCCTTCAATTTGGGCATGGTGACAACGCTGGGCAGCAAGGTGCTGAACACCGGTCTGGACACGCTGGAGGGCATTGGCAAGAAGACGATGACCATATTGCAGGACAACGATCCCAAGCTGATGAACAAACGCAAATTGCTGGGACTCGATGCGTCCAGCGGGCCCAATCTGAGTGCCATTCTGCTCGAGGCCAAAAAGGATGCTGATCAAATGGAGCAATCGATGCAACAGCTCCAACTGGAGAAGGAAAAGGCCCAGTTGCGTTTTGATGTGCTCTTCGAGAACTATTGCGGCCTGGTGCACTACGAAGCCCTCGAAATACTGTCCAAGGAGTCGCGTCTGAAATTGGACACACTCCTCGATGCGGTCAGTGGACAGGCGCTAAGTGAACTGCAGGTGAATATGTCGATGCGATTATCAGTTATCAATTTTATTAACACTGCACTTGCAGGAGACCATTGGTGAGGTGAGGGAGCTGCTCGAGCTGGAGGACTTGGAGTGCGACAGCGAGGGCGACTATACACCGGCTGAGCTCAAAGAGCGCTTGTCGGCAACCATTGCGGATGCGGAGCTGGGCATTCAGTTTGATGATGTGACCAGGTGAGGATCTGACCTAAGATCTCCTTAATCTTCACATATATATGCAAGTTGTTGTGATTGACCAAGTGACTGGCTAATCTGAATGACAGACTGACTAATCTGATTGAGGGACTGACTAATCTGATTGATGGACTCTCTGAATAAACTGATTGATATACTCTCTGTTCGTTTGACTGACCAATCTTATTGATAGACTGTCTCACTGTTTGGTTGATCAATGAACTGACTGATTACCAACTGAATGACTGATAAATTTACTCACAGACTGATTGATAGCAGACGATCAACTGAAGATTATTGATTGATGGTTGATATTAGTCCATTAATAAGTGATACTAATCGCTGATTGATTTACTAACTGACTTTTTAACTGCATGTTGACTGACAGCACAATTTGATTGACACTCATTTTGTGTTTACATCAAACTCAAAGTAGCAAACTAATGATTGATAATACTCAATTAATGCGCAGTTTTTTTTTGCCTCTGCAGTCACTGGTCAAAGACGCTCAGCTGGCTGGGCTCCGACGAGGCGACCGCCGCCGATCTGGAGCAGGTCTATGCTAGGAGCATCAATGCGCTGAGCGAAGCCTGCGCCCTGGAAATGTGCAAGCTGCATAAGATTGCCGAACTGATGCTGGTGAAGCCGCATCACAGCACCGCCAACGAGGTGGATGGCATTGTGCATCTCTGCAAGCAGTTCAACGGACATCTCCAGGGGCTGACGCAGCGCCACGCTGCGCTGCTGAGCGGCAAGGGCAGTGCGCAGGATGCCGACCAGCGGGAGGAGTGCAAGGCGAGGGTCAACACCTACTTTGCCGAGATGCTAACGGCTGTTAAATACATCGAGCAGGCCTACAAACTCTTTACGCCCATCCTGCAAATGGGCGCGGTTTAGTTAACGACACACATTCGGCCAAGCTTGATTTTGTTCCAATTTCTCTTTGCGATATATAATAAATGCTACTCAATAAAAGTTGTTTATTTTCATAAATTAAAATCAAGGCTCGAATTATTGTCTTAAAACATTTTATTATAACTAATTATACAAATTATATATTTCTTAGCTCTGTTTCGTATTTTACATTGTACAGTTCAAGAAAAACAAACAGTTTGCAATTTATCAAAACGCTTGCAAAAATTCCAGTTGGTTTTTTTTCTAGTTTTTCTTTGTGATTTTTGTGTGCAGCGCTAAACAAATGCGCATCAAAACTTAACTTTCAGCATATTAAAACCTCAAATCGGGCTTGTACTTAAGCATATATCTGCAAGAGAAAAGATCATTAGTATAAATGTTAATTGTCTAAATATTTTAAAGGCTGCTTACTTGTCAAGTGTCTCCCAAAACTTGCTGAGCACGGCGCGATCCAGATGCCTCTTGTTTTGGGACAGGCGCAACAGCGTCACCGACCAACGCTCCACATTCGCATCCAATTTCAGCTCGCTGAAGCACAAGTGAAAAGCGCAAACTGCGGCAGAGCAGGAAGAGAGAATTCATTATAAATAAAAATATATGAATAAAATTTGAAAGATTTAAATATCGCCATAAAAAGAAAACAAATAAGTTGTTATACAAATATTCCTGCGATCTATTCAAAGTTAGGTATTATCATTATTAGACTGATTACCAGGGAAAAAGTAATCAAAATAATAGTTGACTGTGTAACTGTTAAGATATAAATATGCTTATAAAACAAACTAAATCTTCTAGCATTATTATTATTTAAGGTAGTTATTATCTTGTGGAGTGGGTAGATATATAAAATACTTAACTAAACATTCTAGAGAAAGTTGACAGGGAAAATAGATGGATTAACAGGGATATATTACATACATCAAATCATGAAATGCATAAATAACTTTGTCGTGGTCAAAAATCTAACTAGATCTGCTAGCAATCTATTATAAGCCAGTTATCATATACGATATGAACATAAACAAGTTGTTTAAACAATTTCTGCCAAATATTTAAGGTTATTTTTGTATTATCCAAATTTATATATGATAAATTTCGTCAGTTTTTCACACATAAACTCATTTTTGGGTCCATAGTTTTGATCTTATAATCTTATCGATATGTCAGACGTACTCTTTGAGAAAATTTCAACGGGATTGCCATCCCAGGGCCAGCCTTTGAATTGCCATTGTGGGCCCATGACGAAAACGGCGACGACCCGTTGCCAATCCTGTTGGCTGAGCTTGATGGGATTGTCGACGACGCGATAGGAGACAGTCTGATTATTTCGCTTGCGCTGCAACAACAAATTAAATAAAATATATATTCAAAATCGAGCAAAGTTCGCAAGTAAATGGATGAGTTTACCTGGAGCAGGACTTCGCTTTCGCGCTGACAGCCCTGCAGCTTCTTGTCGTACGTGGAGCGGAAGCGCAACTCCTGCAGTATGTCCTTCACATTCAGCATGGTTATAAGGCTCGTGTTGGCTGATGGTATAATGATGATCGGTGTGCGCGATGGACGCTTCTGTGGCCCATTCGCTGGCAATTGTCGCGCCTGAGCCGTGGGCAGCAGCTCCTTGGAGCGTGTGGCAGTTGTCGATGCTGTGGCTGCCGCATGCGGCATATTTGCCTGCGCCTTGCGCTGGGCGAGCGATCCTTCCGTTACGGACTTGAGAGACATGCCGTGATATGTGCCCAGCGTATCGATTTTGAAGCCCTCCGTCTCCTCCTTTTGGCGATTGAAACGCTCCTGATCGTAACGATTGTATTGAGATAACTGTGGCTGTGGCTTTGCAATGCGCGTGGGCTCCGGCATCTTGATGGGATTGGGCATCTGTGGCCGGTTACGTCCCTCCTCGCGCGCCTTGATGCCCTGCAGCATGGCGAATATGTTCTTGGCAAACACTTTACCCGTACTCTGGAGCACCGAAGTGCGTGTGCGCCACTGTCGCTCCCGACTGATGATATCCTTGGTGCTGTCCACATCGTAGTCGAGAATGGCGCGCAGATCGGTGCCCATGGCATCCTCGTTGTCCGTCCGCTTGATGGTCGTGCGTTTGTTGGCCAATCGCTTGGCCTTAATCGCCGCAATCTTCTCCACTGACATCGTCTCCGACAGCGACTTGATGTTGTCCATGTTGACGGCCGTCTCCTTTTGGTTGACATCCCAGCGTGCCGCGAGCTGTTCGCGCACCTTTTGCACCTGCGTCTCCTCAAAGCGTGCCTTCTTGGCCGCCGTCTCGCCACTGATCGCGGCATCGCTATCCGCCGTACGCTTCACCTGTGTGGGTATCTCCAACGGTGCACTCTTATCAATGCTGGCACACGTTGGCGTCTCTCCATTTAGATATGCCAGCAACTCCTTACGATCTGGTCGATTTACAGCGGGTATATCTTCGGCGGCACATTGACGCACATACACCGAATGCTGGAGCATAACATTCTTGAGCAAGTAGAGCAGACACTCCAGCGTGTAATATTCACGCGGAGCGCCCTTTTTGCCGGAGCTGCAATCGAGAAAATTGAAAGTATTTCAATGCGCAATTTTATAATCACTTATACTCTGTGACCCAAAAACATAAAGGGTATTCGGATTCTCACATTTCCTTTGTGTTATCAGATTTCAGTTATTTATTATTATTTAGAGCTCAAATCACGAAATGAAATATGATTAGCCTTACAGTTCTGGAGGCACTCGAGACTTACTCGCAGTTTGAGAGTCACCAGTGACTGCGATGGGACCAGAGTATTGGGCAGTCGGTTACTTTCGACTGCAAGATAATTTTGCAATGTGGCTATATTTGCAATGCGCACTTACCCATATTTGAGATAGTTGGTCTTGACACTTTTGGGCCAGGAGAATTCGCCGAATATGATTTGATTATCACGCTCGATTATTTCCTTTTTGTTTATGTTGTATTGCCGCAAAAGACTCAGGGGATCCGCCATTTTAGCGAGTGTTTTGCGTGGTTATCCTTGTGCCGCTTGAATCTTTCGTATGCGCTATGGTATTGTAACAATTGATTAGGCTACTTGCATACGCTTAAAAACTATAGTAACAATTCTAATCAACTATTTATTGTATATTTTTCCATTTCTCACATCGCGTATTATGGTTGCTGCTGCTTCTTCTTCAACGACGGAGCTGTCAAGCACAACTACTCGATGCCCAAGTGATTGAAGGTTGCCAGACTAATTGTTCGGCTGTTGTTGTCACCTAGCATCGATATACATGCATCGTCTATTGTGACCCGGCCATATGAATAATATCGAATTGGCCTGCCGGCAGCCAACCAAAATAAAAAAAAAATTAAAAAAATGTGGCCTCAAAAAACCAAAACGGTGTTAAAAATTGTTTTATAATTTATGCACAAAATGTGCAACATAACACCACAAAACACGGTCAATTTGTATACGTAGATACGTCAATTGCAATGCGTTTTTGGGCAACGCAAACAAATTTTCTAATGTTGGTGAAAGCTTCAATCAAATAATACCAAAATATTCTAATCATTAGCTACAAATGTGTTAAGTGCATTAAATGTAATAAGAATGGGACAGTCGGCGGGTAAAATCGGTAAGTGAGAATATTAACTGAATGTTTGCATTATGCATTATTAATTTAAAGCTATTTTGTGGCTAAGTTGGGCATGTTTCTTTATTACTTGCAGGCAATGGTGCAAGCTGATAATGTTTAAAATGTGTGTAATTTCTGTGATATTATTGAGATAATTCAATTGAATATTTGGCAATAATTAAAGGCCTTCGTGCCTGCCGCATTCCAATAGGGTTTGTGACCCTCGCCTACCTCCCCATCCACCCACTGTCTTCTCTGTGCACGCGTACAGAAACAGCTGTTTACCTTAGCGATGGCACTTTGACACAGCGCATGTGCTGTCGATACTTGGCAAAAGTACTCATTTCAAAGACGTTTTAATTTAAAAACAAAAAACAGTTCAAATTTTGGCACTTTTGCTTTAAGACTAAGCTTTTTGAATGCGATAAATTGCCATTAAGCGGGCTTTTTGAGCATTAATTGTATTTTATGTATTAATCATGTCTGGTAAATCTTCTGCAAGACTGAAAGAGCCGAAGCAAAAACACTCTGTCAAATGCGGGCTTAAAGTTGTTTCAATGTTGCAGCTTTCAACTGGTCAACAGATGCTTAAGGATTTGGTTTTCAAAGAGGCGATGAGGTTAACACGTTTCTAAATACATTTTACTCAACTTTGTTTGAGATAAAACCACTGTAAAAAGTTATAAAATCAATTTAAATTAAAGTACTGGTTTTTCATATTTTATTGTTAATTTGTTTATCAAAAGAGCTTAATCTTGCTAATTTAAGCTTCAAAATCTGCTTTAAATTCAATTGGAATTCATTTAAAAGTTGCAGATCATTGGATATAACTAATTAGACAGATTTTAATTTTTGGAGGCAGTACTTTAATCGATTTTGTGTTACAGTATTTCAATCCTGCACTGAACAGATGGATTTCAGCTCAATAATCTATTTTTAATATCCTTGAAAGTTAGAGACTACTTAGCTGGAATACAAGCAAACTGATAGGAATTGCTATATTAAATCCCCTATAAAACTCTATAAATAAGTACAATAGTAGAAAAAGATATAACAAAGAAATATAACATCTTTAGCTAATAATTAATTGAAAAGGATTTAAACAAAAATTGTCAGCTCGACTTTTCAAAAATAAGTAGCTACAATAAAACTCATCATAATTATGAAGATTAAAAAGTGATCTGAATTAAATTACACACTTAAGATGGTATTCTTTCTTCATACACAGCTTCTTACCTCTCAGAAAACACCTGCACAATGCGGCCAAGTATCCCTTATTACAATTACCTCAGAGTAACCTTTCTCCCCCCTTCTGCTTCTTTATGCAATAAGGACATCAATGCCTTAAGCAGCTCAGATCTACAGAAAGTCAAGAAACTGAAGATGTGCTGGAGTGGGAAAAACTCTCACGCGGCTATGCAAACAGTTAAGGTGCTGGCTTTAATCAATAGATGGGCGCGAACTTTGACGTAATGCAAGGACAAAGGACGACGATGAGCTACAGGTGCAATAAACCTATGCTGTGTTACCTGTACTGTTATACCTGATTGCGACTCCTGTCTGCTTGTCCTCGCTAGAAAATCAGTGTAGTTTATATATATATATATATATCCCTGATTTCTATGCAGAAGGTAGACAATAAATTATTGAGTTTATGGCAATGGTTTCTTATAAAAAATAAAGAAAAAGGCGAAGGATAATGGAAAAGCGAAGGATAATGGAAAACCCAATAAGTGAAAATGCAGACCAGGTAGCGAAAACTGTTGACCAAGACCGACGAGGACAAGGACAAAGACAATGGGCAATGAGCAAGGACTAACTCACACTATGACTTGCCAAACTGCGCGAGTTTTTCCAATATTTAAACGCGGGGAAAGAACACCAAAATGCAAAATGAAAATGACAGCACACATCTAACGGGGCACAAGATGGTCTGCATCCATGAGATACATTCGCTGAATCGCTTCGCTGCACATATGTTGATTTTTGGCGGGTATTTTTGTCGGGCAGGACGCGCCTGATATTTGATTAGCGTATGTGCGGATGCGCCTCACACAAAAAAAAAGAAAGAAGTAAAATAAAATAAGGAAGTTGAAGTTGGGCTGCAGCCCAAGAACGCTAGATTTGAATCGCTTGTTGCACCCTCAGCTCTCCCTGCCTCATCCCTGCACAACTGGCAGCCGTTGCTGTGCAGGTACCCAAAGGATCGGATATATATAGAGACTGTTTCCTACACACAAATCTACACTGAGAGAACAACAGCATTCGATTTACTTACTGATTTACTTAAATAGCAAGCTATATATTAGATTGGGATTATATTATTTTTTGGTATATAATACTTGAAAAACATTCATGTATGGAATTATATGTCTGGGTATGTTATATATGGGGCACAATAGACCTTATAGGTCACAGTGATGGTTTCCCAATTGATAATAATAATAATGTTGTAACCGAATTGAAAGGTTTACCATTGTGTCTTTTATTTATCGATTTGTATCGATATTCGCAAACGGGTGCAGTTATCGATAAAATTAAATAAACTTGATCTGGCTTTGGTATGGGAGTACTTATATTCCAAATTAGAAGCCTGACATCGGTTAAGGCTGATCAAGAATACATTTATTTCATGGGATCGTATTATTCTGCCTTTTAAATACTTTTACATAACTTTATTTCTCTCAGTGTATTTATTGGTATATAGTTTTGCCTGCTGCTGTCGTTTCTCAAGTGCTTGCGTAATTTCGTTCCTTTCATTTCTATTCTTAAGTCTGCGGGATTAGTTCTCTATGTTTATATACGATAGAAACTACAACTGTTGTTGTACTCTACCTATCTCACTCTCTCCATCTAGCTGTCTCTGTCGTATGTGTGTACAGGATCATCATGATCCTTTGCATATGTCGTTCTCTAATTAAACATGCCTTGGGCAACATTTTCCAGCACATTTGTTACAGTTTTCATATCGGAATTTTATCGATCCTACTTCATAGATAACTGCTTGCTTCCAGCTGCTTTGTTTTCTTCATTTTCCAGGTGCTTGCGATAAGAATAAAATAAATAATATTCCAATTTCGTTGACTTCTCGATATATATACATATATTTACTCGAGTGTCAAAAACGAACTTAATTTGTGATAACATTCATTTATTTCCTGCTCTGTTTGATAATATACGTATTTATTTTTAGGGTGTCTATCATTTAAGTTCCCATTATAAGTATAATGCAAAGTCCACCAATATTTAAACTTACTTATCTATAATTCAAGTGGTTCTCCAAAACGAATACAGATTTCATCCATTGTTTAGGATTTAATTTAGATAGGCAACAATTTAATTTGGGCCTTTCTGACTTATTTTTATCTAGTTTATCAAGTTTCCCTATCAAGGTTAAGGCTTTTACAATTGCTGGAATTGAAAACTTACAGCAATGCTTGATAAGAAATAATATCTAGTTACGGTTGTAAAATATGTTGATAATGATATTATTGAACAATATATAGATAGCTGAGATAAGGCGAATGCTGAAAGGTGTCTTCCAAATATTTTTGATTTGATTGTGTTTATAAATTTATGAACTTTGCTGATTATTTTCTGACAGATTGTAGATAAGACTTTACAAAAAAAAATACGTACAAATATTGAGCAGATTTCCAGAAAAAAAACTTAATTAAAAATAAAGCAATAACAATTTGGAAAATAATTAAAATATTGTTCTTAAATGAAGACTTGATCAAACTTTGATCAAAATGCTTAAGCAAAAACTTTTAGTACTTAATTCCTTAGCGGATTAAATTTAAATCGAAAGCGCTCTTAGCCATACTTTAATAGAGATCTGTCTATGTTAAAGACATATTTGCATTGAGAAACGATCAGCAGGATCAGGTTTTATTTTATTTTTTTATATTTTATGATGTGGACAACTGTTGTGATGCGAGCACTCCTGTTGAAGGATAATAATTGGTTTTTGCTGCCCAGACCGATGTCAGCAGATGCAATTTGCCAGATCGGAAGGGATCCAAGACGGGACAGGACAGGACAGGACAGGACAGCACAGTCAGCCAGACAGACAGACAGCGAAAGCATTTAAATTTTGATATTAAAGTGGAAATGCATATTCAGCATCCTGGCTGGCTGCTGGCTGGCTGGCAATGCTGGCAATGATGGCAGCAGGCGCGCGTCCCGTCTAAACTAAAAGGGCATGGAAATACAGCTGCTGTCGCTGCCTGATCCTGCGCCAAGTAAATACAAATAAAAAGGACGCTGGCGAAACAGGAACCAATGCACAAGATGTGCAGAAGTAGTGCAAAAATGTTCGAAAAACCTACCCCCAAAAAGAAATTAAAATTAAAATGTGTAGATCGCTGCTGCTGCTGCTGCTGCTGGCTGGCATCTGTGGTTGCATTTCGCACTGGAAGGGTTTTTCTTCTTCTTCTTATCATTATTCCTCTTCTCGTTTGTTGTTGTTGTTCAGTCATTTTGCTTGTCAGGTTTGTTTGTTTGTTTGCTTGCCAATTCCAGGTGTAAATTTTTGTTGTTCTCTTTTTTTTTGTCCATTTACTGCGTTTATCCTTTATCATAAGCATAGCGTCGAATTGTGACTGGAAACACGTGGCGGACGTGCGCCAGTTGTCTGCTTTTGTCAGTGCCTTTGATAAGACTCCGGCATACATTATAAATAAATACCCGTACTACAGTAGTCAATCGCTAAAGCATTTATTTGATGATTTTATTTTTTATTTTTATGTTTGAAAAATATGTTTTTTGCATTTAGGTAATTATTAGAGTTCAATAACCATAATAAAAATATATCATTCAAATATTTCACTTCCTGTTTTAAATACTAATTTCTTAAATTTTTTATTTCAAATATTTAAAAAATTAAGGATTCTAAGTTCAAAAGTGTGTAAGCCAAATGTTAATTAAACTAAGTTTACTCAAAATAAATATTGAAAAGCAAAATAAAAAAAAATAAATTAAAATTATTTCCTTGTTGAAAATACTTAATTTGTATCTAACTAATTAATACTATTAAAATTTTATAATTTATAACTTTATTAAAATAAAATTCTTAAATGCTTATTTCTTACAAGGAAAATAATTATTCATAAAAATCTGAAAAAAACAACCTGGCTAAAAATGGAGGCTATTGTGCTCTTAGATCATGAATTCGAGTGACCACTGTACTCAAAAGTATATTCATATTTTGCCCAAAGGGAGGCGCCCCCAAAAGGCAGCTGCTCTGCCTGGGGGAGATAATTCTTCTGTTGCCTTTCTGCCCGTATTCAAAGTAGTTTATGTTTAAATTTAGAATTTTTTTGCCACACATGTACATGTGTGTGTGTGTGTGTGTGTTGTCCCCATTGCAAAAATACCCTCTATAGAGTTTGCTGTTTCTCTCAAGTCTCTCCCACGAACATTGGGAAACATCTGCTAGCTGGTATAAGGTTCCTTACCTTCCTCGTCTGCGATCTCGATCTCTGCCTCTGCCTCTGTCTTTGCCTCTTCTTCTTCTTCTTCTATTTGCCATTTGTCTTTGCCTGGACAATTGTCGCTGTTTGGTTCTATGGCCTTTTGGGTTCAAGGCTCTATTGTCTTCAGATGTCACATGGATTTCTTAAAGTTACCCTAACCGTACCATTCCATGGCTATTTAAATCAATAACTGTAGAGAATTGTCTTAAGCCAGCATTTAATGTAAATGCCAAACCAAAAATTATATACACTTGGACCATTTTCAACTTTGATGATCTCATATATTCGTATAGATATATATTTTTTGTATTTGTGTCTGTTTTTTATACGTACATATAAAGTCTTAAAGTTCGCAGACTTTATCTATGAATCATTTTTGAGTACTTTTATCAAGCACTTTATGGACCTGATTTATGGCACATTATTTAACAATCGATAAGAACTTTTTACTATGATCGTTCTTAAAATGGTCTAAAGTGTAGAATTTAAGGGTATTCAGACGTCTATCCATAAAAGGGAGGTAAATAAAGTATATTTATATCAATTTCATTTGTTTCGAGATAAAAAAAAGAAGAAATTCAATTTTGTTTTGCCTCAGCTCGATTCAGCTAGTTAGCATTATCTTTTCTTCTTTCCCATAAAAACTATCGTTGCGAATATTTTCAAAATATTGAAATTAAATTTGGCAAACTAACCATAAAAAAAACCATTACATCAAAACTCTTTCAAGTTCATAGCTCATAACCAATAAAACCATTTAAAACAATTCTTGTTAATTTACGCGTTTAGCTCTTAACTGTTAACAGGGCAACAAACAGACCTTATATCGCCGCATAATGCCCACTAAACCAACTAACAAAAAAAAGTGTCTTGAACTTTGCTGAACTTTGGCCAAAAGTGCCGCAAAACAGTTAGCAGCGTCTCTAAAAAAAAAAAAACGCAAAGAGCAGCAGTTTGCTCAAAATGCAGGCGGCTAACAAACCTGGCCTAGAACAGCCGCCAGCAACAACAACAACAAAAGCAGCAGCAGCGACGATCAAGGTGCACAACGATCAAGCAACAGTAACAACAACAACAACATTACAAATTATAAGGGAGGTTCAATACACGCGAAAAGCAGGCACAAAAGCGAAACCATAGTAAATAAGAAACAGCTGCAAGCAGCGCTGCGTCGGTGTTGCCTGCTGCCCGACTGCGCTCAACTCTCCTGCGCTCTCTCTCTGCTCGCTCTTGCTCTCTATCCCTATTGTCAGAGATGTGCGTTTGAACTGGAATTTAGCTCACGCTTTGAAGCAGATCAAATAAAAACACACTATATGTTAAAATCTTTAGAGTGTAGTGCTTAGCAATTTTTAATTAGCTCAAAACCAGTCAATTGCAGTTTTCAAATTCAGGACGACAAAGAGTCAAGCTCACAGCGCTCACTTCCACACACGCTGCTCACGATACAAGCAACATCGTGCCGCGTCGTGCTCACGCGCTCATCACTGCTCAGCTGCTGGCGCTGTCGCTGACGCTGGCGTCGCAGCATTTTACTTTGCCCACGACCGCTGCAAAGAAGTTTCAGTTATAAAATAAACGTCGAAGTGTTTGGTTCGCAGCTCCGCTGACTCGCACGTTCTTCGTTTCGTCTTTCTTCGGCGTCGTTTTGTCCGTGGTTAGTTTTCGTTCGAATCGTTTCAGTTCTGTTTGTTGTACCGTTGCAAACAAACAAAAAAAAATGCATCAAGTCTAAAATACCAAAATGTTTTAACATCCAATGTATAGCGAACTCTATTTAAGACCAAAACGTTTTTTAGAAATTCGCGTTAAGTTTTTAGCTGTTTGCACAATTCGTCAGTTAGTTTAATTTCGCATATAATCGCAATCATGGGTCTGTCGGATATACCAGCCAACTACATGCAACAATCCAACCGTGTGCTGCAACAACAGCAGCAACAACAACATCTGCAGCAGCAGCAACAAATAAATCTTCATAATCAACACAACCATCATCATCATCATCATCATTACAATGCGGCAGCTGCCGCCGCTCATGTTTTGGCATTGGAAAACACAGAGCTGATGATGAGCCCCAAGGACAAAATGTCCACCAAAAAGAAAATGCATTTGCTCAAGAAAATCAAGAAGCGTTTCGGACTCGGTTAGTATTATTACTACATTAAAAACAACAATTGAAAACAAATTCCAAACGTAATTAAAGCGTGCGAAAATTCAAATTGAACTACATGCATTAATAAATAAATAATTCATGCAAAAAACTACTAGAATTAATTTTGCATATCTCTTGAAAAATAATTCCCACATTATTTTACGCTCGTATCTCATTCATTCAGTTCTCTCTGTCTCTGCCTCTGTCTCTGTTTCTCTCACTCCCTGAACTGTTAATGAACGCGGCAAAGATAAATAAATACATTTAAACATTAAACAACAAGCAGCTGCGAGTTTATGAATACATTAGCGTTTTTATTTTTCATTCGCCCAAACAAAAATGAAAGATCAGCAAAGACAAAAAAAAAACCATTTCAGATTATTTAAACAATAGCCATTAAATGGGCTTTTTTTATAAAAAGGGTTTAAAGGTTGTTAACAACGTGTAATCTTTTGTATTGTACAAAACAATTAAACATATGAGAAATCTAAGTTGTAAAAATCTAATCATTTTAAATGTGATACAAAATGTGAAGTAAAAATAAAAACAGCTGAAACTTATCTCAACTGAAGGATCTTCACTCATAGCTTCCAGCTGACTTGCACGTTCTCTTAGATTAATAAAACCAGCTGCATTTAGTCTATGACTTCCAAGAAGAGAGGAAGAATTCTTTAAGAACAAGAAACTTACCGGAAGTGCCTGTTGATCTTCGCTCGACCTCTCTCTCTCTCTCACTGGTAATAATGAAAGTGCAAGGCTCAAAAATTGAGCTAAACCTCAAAATGTGTATATTCACACAAACACATACCAAAGCACAACACACACAAACAATCGAGCAGACACAGCAACAGCAACGATTATGTTTATCATAACGATTAAATACGCTCAATTTTTTGTTTTTTTTTGTGCTTTTTGTTTTGATTGCTGCTATATGCAGCTATGCAGCTGGAAAAGCCTCTCTTGGCATGTGCGCTTGCTCTTCCTCTTCCTCGTGCTCAAAGCTCTCTTTCAAACAGCTCTCTCTCGTTCTGGCAGCCAGGTAAAAATCTTACCAAGCCCCAAAGCCAATGACGCATACATTACGGGCAGAGCGGCTGCAACCCGCCTCGTCCTCCCTCTTCTAACCCCTTGGCATTGCCCAAGAAGTCTGGCCAAATGGCCCATTCAGCAGTTGCTTGTTGCTTGTTGGATTTGTACGCGAAGCGCCGTTGCCGCCGTCGGCAAAGCAAAGCAAACGAAAAGAAGACAAGCTTCCAGAGTGGAATTGGAATTGGAAGTGATGGAGGTTGGGCGGGGGAGTGGGGGTGTTGTTAACTCCGCTTTTTGCTTCCCGCTGCCGAGCGCCATTTCATTTTGTACGTGCGGCATTTGCGCTGCGTATCGGTAATCAATGAAATTACTTTGTTTTTGTTGGAATCAGCTGCTTATTGTTGTTGTTGCTGTTGCTGTCTTTGTTTTTTCCATCTATTACATTTTGTGTTAGCAGAGTTTATTGTTGCTGCTGTTGTTGTTTGTCGTGTCTTCTGCCTCTTGCCTGTTGGTTGGTTGGTTGGCATGCGAGGCGGCTTTGGCTAAAGTTTATCTGGCTGCTTTTACTTGAGCTTCTCACGGTTTACTTTTTGAGCTCACCGCCGTCGATCGATGCCTGTCGTTGGCGTTGCCAGCTTCGCTCAAATTTCAAATGCATTGTGCGGGCTTCATTTGCTAGCTCTGCTTCTTCTTCTTCCTCTTATTTCTTATATATATATTTGCTCAGCACAAACTCCCCCAAGTACACACACACACACACACAAACAATTGTAGCTTCTCTTATATTTAGTTATGGGTTATTTTGCCTATGAGCTCATTTTGTGGTCATTTCGTTGTGCGTCATCCTTTAAAGCTTTTTAGACACTGCAAGTACATTTGTATTTGTGTGCGTGAGATATTTTATATTTATTTTCTAATTGTGGTCAAGCCCGTAGATTGTGGGATTTTTTTGTTATTGTTTTATTTCTGATAAGAGCTGTTTGCGAATGTCGATCGCCATTTGTGAAGAGAGAACACAGTAGATAATTAAGCTGGAAGAGCATAAGCAACATTTGAAGAGAGCGCTTGGTTCCATCAAAGTGCATGCCTAAATTCCAGTAAGAGATGAATGAATGCAAGGAATTTTACATAAATTAGTTATTATAGCAAAGTAAATAAGTAAGCAACATTTTAAGAGAGCCTGGTTCTGGAATGTACCTTAAGTATTCCAGTTCAAAAGTAATAAGAAATTAAATGCAAGGACTTTAAAATAAATTGGTTTATAATAATTAACACTTGAAAGTTTTTAGATGTTAAATGCAGTCAACTATTACATTCATATTTTTTATCATAGTGGCCTACATTAGTTTCATGTTCCTCTGCCAAGTTTATCAGTTATCAGTTAATGAACAAATGGAAAACGACGATGAAAAACTGTTAACAGAGTTTGCTGGGCGAATAGATAAATAGATAATAGATAACGATAGATAAAACTGCGTCTTGGGTGTCGCAACAGCAACAGCTGAAAAACAGCCAGACAGGTAAGGAAAGGGAAGGGAAGGGAAGGGGCAACAGGTAAGACGATAGATGCGGGTCTGTTTCCAGCTGCTGCCTTTGGGCTCAACAATTAAGTTAGGCAACGCTGGCAACAATTATGCACGCTCCCAGCTAAGATTCCGAATCCGATTTTGAGTGTAAGTTTGAGCTGATAAATCAACTCTTAGATAGCAATACTTGCTCGGCTTTTGCTACCTACGAAAATTCAGCTGTTTATCGATCGGTTTTTATTTCAGTTTCGTGTTCTTGTTTCGCTGTCATGTTTTTTCTGAGTTTTTGATGCTGATTTAGCATTAAAATTAAGGTTGGATATTCATTAAGGTCTATTTTTGTTGGATAGGGAAACTAGATTTTCGCTTTTTTCGCAGCTGTGCATAATTATGAAGAAAATATTAAAAAAATGTATATATAAATGGGCAAAAATTTACATAATATTAGCTTGTTCGGTGAACTAATTTGAATTAATAGTAAATCCAAGAAGAGAACAATAGAATGCTTAAGGCGAGGGCGGTAGCTGGCTTAAGAGAGCAGCAGACGGCACGAACAGTTATTAAGCGCTATTCTCAGAAATAAATACGTGATAAAACAATAAAATGCCACTTGAATTATTATTATCCGCCTGCCACTGCATTCTTATAATGTTATAATGATGTGCAACAAGCACTTCAGCTGTCTCCCTCTCTCTCTCTCTGTCTTTGTCTACAACTATAATTTAAGTCAAGCGCAGCGCTCATCGCTTGAGTGATTTAATTACACAAAAGAGGCAGCAGCTTAAGAGCAATAGAGAGAAGAGAGAGAGGGAGAGAGAAGGGGTTAAGACGGCGCTGGCTGTGCAGTCAACTGCGCCGGCTTCTTTACAAGTGTGTGTGTGAGGAAATGCAATGTGCATGTGTGTTCGTGTGTGTGAGTGTGTGTAATACATAGCAACAATTGCAACGCTTCGATAAACAACATTGTCTATAACAAAACAAAACGGAACGGAAGAAAGTCCGTCGCCATCTTATCTTTATTTATATACAGACTTTATTTTCATACACAATATTCCTTCAACTGAAACATTTTATGTATGTTTATTTATTTTTTCTGTATACCTTTTGGCTTCTTCACTTGCTATTTTGAGCGCAACGCTGCTGCTGCTTCTTCTTCCGTCGTCTTCTTGGTTTGGGGTCGCATGCTTCAGTGCGCATATGGAAAACACCAACAATCCCCCTCCCCTCCCCTCTCAGCGTCATAAACAGCGCGCGACTTGTAAAAATAACCCACGTAAATTTGATTTTGGCCACCCTCGCAGCACCTAATTTTATAAAGACAGCTTTTTATATATGAGAGAGAATATTCCTCGGCAGTCATTGAACTCGAGAGGTGCGATCAATATTATTACTAGTTGAGCGCCGCAAGAGCTTTCCAGCCAGAGCACCTTAAACTGTAACTCAATTATGTCCCACACTGCTAGGGGAAATTTCATATGGCAATGGGAAATTTTTGCTTTTTGCGTAAATTACAACAAAAGTGGATAAAATCCAAAAAGTTATGGAATTCTTTTTGTGCCAGTTTTAGTTTGCGAACGTTTCACTGTCATTTCTTTTACACAAACACACACACTACTCACATATGTATATACGCACAATACTTTTTGTTTGGCATCCCATGGCACTGTCATCAGATTTCGCTTAATCGCAAAGAAAAGTGCTTTGTGCGACTGCTAAAGCAACAACAAAAACAACAACAACAGCAGCAGACATGAACAACAACTACATTCAATAGTTTGACCTCTCGTCGGCCCTCGGCTATCGCAATTATTATTTTTTTCATTCTTTTATTATATTTTATTTGCGCGGACATTTCACTCATTTGTGCTTTTTTTACTGCATTGCGCTAGAGCGAGACAGAGAGGGCGTGAGAGAGCGTGAGAAGTGAGTGTGACAGTACGTAAAATGCATAATTTGTTGATGCTTTTTGCAGTTTCCGCTGCTTCTGGTGCTGCTGCAGCGGAAGCTTCAGTTTTGCACACACACATGGAAGAAAATAGCAACAAGTTGAAATGCGAACTTGTATAGCTCTCACTCTCACTTCCCCTCCCTTTCGCCATTTAAAATTTACGTCACTGCTTTTGGCCTACGCAGCGGTTGTTTTTTTTATTCTTCTACTACGTGAGGTTATAGGTCACGTGCCGTGTAACTTGTTGTCATTGTTATGCCCACGTGTGTCTGCCACACAATATTCGGCTGAACGTGTGGCAACAATTAACGTGAAGGCCTCTTTAATTATGCCGGAAACGCTTGACAATTAAAGAGAAGAGCGCGGGGTGGGGCGGGAGGGCTGTTTTGCCAGATCGATTACAAAGTGTATCAATTGGTCAGCGGCCCACGTCTGGCAGCCACTGCAATTTGCGGTCAATTGACAAATGACACAGCAACCAAAATGGGCTCGAAAATTCGAGTTCGAGTTCGGATGCGAATTCGTGTGGGTGCCTAGCTGCCAAAGAGCTTAAGCTTTAACTTGTAAGGCTTGTCCAAGACTAAAAGCCCACATATTAACACACGCCCCAACCTACACACGCACACATTTAGCGCAAGGGAAAATTAGTTAGAAGTAAAAAGAAAGAGAAAAAATAACACGCAAATAATGCGTGGGCAGCGCATAACTTAATTTGTGGGCGGGAGCAGAGTTGTTCTCTGTCTGTCTGTCCAGTTTTGCCACTTATCGCGGCATATCAATTCTCACACCCATTAAAAACTTGCGAAATATGCGACAAATCAGCGCTAATTTATCTCTATTAATTGCTCACAATTGCGTCACTCATCAACAATATGTTTATTTATAAAATATGTGTAAAAATAACTAGATAAAGGGCGTGAGCCATAAAAGCTAATTTCCCTTAAATTTATTTTTAAGCTTCAGACCAAAGCTTATCGGTTGATCAAGGCAAAGTTTTCGGAATTTTCTAAAGCTAAAATGCAAAGCTCTCGCAACTTGATGCTTTTGAAATGCCTTAAAAGTGTTGCCCACAACAAGTTGCCACTTTAATTTTCAAATCTAACGATTCACTCCTCGGCTTCCAAATTATTTCTAGCGATCAATTTACAATCGAGTTGAGTTGAGATCTGCAACATTGATCGGCGAGGCAGCTGCCCAAAATGATAGCCACTTCAGCCATTTTTATGACACCTGCATGATTTTTGTTTTTCAATTTTTATTTTCTTCCACCCGCAAGCGGCGCAAGTTTACTCATCGTTGTTGCTGTTGCAGTTGCAATTATTGTAGCTTGTTACAGGTTTTCCCTCCGAAAATAGTCAGGCAAATATATATATAAACATATATCTGCCATATATACAAATTTGGTGTCGTGGGAATTTTGTTGTTGTTTGGTTTTGCTAGTTTTTTGATTTTTTTTTTGCTCACGGCCAGCGTGGGAAATGTTTGAGTCGCGTCTGCCACGAACGGTAAATCAGGTTTTTCCTTTAGATAAAAAAAAAAAAGTAAGCAAAATTGTACGAAAATTTGCCTGCGATCGTTTGGCAGATCGTTCGTTCGTTCTTCGTTTGCACTTCGGCACTACTATATATTTATATGAGTGTGTGTGTGTGTGTGTGTGGGAACTGCACATCAACATATCCACAGAGAGCTGAACTCTGTCTTTAGCTAAATTGATTGTAATGCGCTCAGAGATTGGCCAATTTGTGTTTTTTTTTTGGCCAAGATAAAAGCTAATCACGAGACAAGGAGCTAATTGCAATCGAGCCAAAATATCATTATTATAAGTGTTGCCTGCTCCTCAGCAAACGAAGATAATGATTTCAGCTCGAATGCCTGACAGGCATTTAATCTAATAAGCAATAATCTAATGATTAATAGGAGTATTCAAAGATGATATCATAATCAATTTAATCACACTGTAAATGATCTTTAGATCAGTAATTTTAAGCTTAATAACTGTATTTTTATAGACATCAATTCAATTAAATTTCAGTTTACTTTTCTCCTCTCAGTAAATAAAATAAAGTCCATAATGTTAAGTTGCCAAATGTAATAACATTGTTATGTTAACTTTGCCTTAAGGCATGCATAGATCTATCGCCTCTGTTGAGAATTTATATTTATTTTTTCTTTCAATTCAATATTTCATAAATTACAAAAAAATATATGACTTTTAATAATGATAATTTATAGACTTTAAATTCCAATTATTATGTATTAAATGTAACTAATTTAACAGCTGTTAAAGTTCTACACACATGTTATGTATGTGTATTCTTTAACAGCTTGGAAAGCAGCTCATTGGAAAGCAGTGGAAAACAGCTAACCCTACGATCAGCGATGATCAAACATATCCCAGCCAGGCAAACAATCTTCCCCCTTTTATCAATTGGGAGCCTCATTTCGGACTGAGCGCTCAGCTACTAATTAATTGAGCATGTTGTTGTTGTTGCCTAATTGAAATGATGAACGCGTCGCGCGTTAACCGTTTGATTTAAGCGTTGGCTGCACAGAGTAGCAAGAAGAAGAGAAAAACACGCGCATTTTTTATGACAAGAATTTTCATTCAATGCGTAATTCATTGACAACAACGCTTGTGTCTGTCTGTTGTTGTCTGGGGCAAAAAGTAGGCGTCGCCAATGCCGCCAGGCGACATCCTGCAGCTAATAAGGCCCCAATACACGTAGTAAACGAACACAAACAGAAGCTGATCGTGAAGAAGAAGCAGACGCAGAAGTGGAGCTGCGAAAAACGTGATTTCCGACTTCCTCGTTGCAGGCATTTCATAAATATTGATGCGTCGCTTGCAACACACGATCTGATCGATTTCTCTCTCTATCTCTCTCTCTAACTATCTCTCTCTGACTGGTCTGCTTGTTCTTCTTCTTATATTCTAATGTCAGCTAACCGGAAGCTGAGCTGCTGTTGCTGCTGCTTCCTTTGGTCCCAGACTTCCTGCATGGGCCGGAAGCAGAGCACTTGGCTCAGCCAGTTTTTGCTTTTGAATTGCAGCCACAGATTTTCTTGCTATATGCAGTCTACCCCCCTCTCTCGCTTTCTCTCTCTCTCTCTCCCGGTTGCACCCCCTATTTGCTTGGTTAGTTCAATGCACGCGCATTGAATTTCAACCCCTCTCGCAGGATACTTTTTCAGTTGCTTGGTTTTTTTTTTGGATTTTGAAATTTGAACAGCTGCCGATTTTAGTGTTTGTATCTTTGCTTCTTTTGTGTCGCCAGCAAGCAACCCCTGTTGATCGTTTTGCCAAGGGTAGCTACACATGCACAGGGTAGTTTTACCTGTCTCAGTCTCTGTCTCTGTGTGTCTCGCTCTCTGCTTGCTGCAGCTGCTTTTTTCGGCTTGGTAACGCCTTGGCGCACGGGCAGCTGCCACATGCCGCAGCCCTGTTCAAATAATAATGAACACAAAGATCTGCTCAAGACGCTGCTGCGTTCGACCGCCTGTTGTGCGTCCATCTGTCTGTCTGTCTGCCTTTGTGACCCATTGCTGAGACACTTTGCCACGCGCCGCATATCAACATGGTAATCAAGACTGCCGTCTGTCTTCTCTGTCTCCCTCTCTCTCTCTGTGTTGTCCTGCTGTCGCATTTGGCTTCTTTGATCCATCTCCTCAGCACGTTTCGCATCTCGTGTGGCATACCGCCGCATTCCATATGCCCCTAGAAAAAGAAAAAAAAAAGAGTGCCACAAACCTGTCGTCTGAGTTCCAGTTCGTAATTATTATCGTTACCAGCTTGGGCATACTTTTCGTAATTGTCGGACAGCTGCTGCCCTTTTGCACCCAAGGACTACCTTCGAAAGGTGCAATAATTGCACTAATAAGTCGGCAAATTATTCGATTTAATGCTTAACTTAAGATTACTTGTCTTAAACAGCCTTGCTGCATTTCTTGTTCTTGTTTTTGTTGCACCATTGAAGTGTAATCGATGCATCAAATTCAATTTATAGTAATAATAACCAAAAACTTGTAGTCATTTTTGACCAACTTTTTCTTACTTAACCGGAATTGTGATGGTTTGCATTTAGAGTTAACTTAAGATCTGACAACTTTCTTATTGTTTTTTATATAGATATTCGATTTTGTATTTAAATAAGTTCTTTAAACTTTTATAGCTTCGATTTCTTGCATCTGCTTCTTACCTTGTAATCATTTTGATTAAATGTTTAGGCTTGGATGTTGTCTTCTAGCTTCAACCTTATCCACAAGTATTTGATTTACCATTGAAATAAGATCTCAGCTCACTCAAATGCAATATTTGATTTTATATATAAATAGTCAGTTTAATCAAATGAAGTAACTTCTTTTTCATTTTATTACGAACATAATAAATGACAACCCAGTTTTATTCGAATGGCTATCATAAATCTTTAAATGCTCCGATATACAATTAAAATAAGATCTTGCAGCTTCTTGTTTAAATTGAGCAGCAGCTACAATTTCAAAACAGCGGCTCAGTTTTGAGTTACACATAGTTCAAAAGAAAACATATAGTTTGTCACGCAGGCAGCCATCAAGCATGCACAAACAGATACATATATATATATATACATATGTATCTATGGACAGTCGAGAAATCCAACGAAGCGTACGGATTCCTAAGCCATGTGCTAGTTCTCATATTACACGGCCTTAGCTGAATATTGAGACTGACAGAAGGCATTAACCCCTTTCAACTTGGTTTCTTTTTCTCCTTTTTTTTGTACCCCTAACAGCACGTGACTTTGATGATCTGGGGTTAGATTATTGAACTCTCAATGTATCTTCCTTTTTTTTTAAAGATTTTGACGACAATAATTTCGAAATATCAAAATGTCGATCAACCTGAGTTTGTTCGATGCGCCTGACAAAATGTGTGGCAGCTGTTGCCACATGAAATTCTTGGAAGCATTCAAGTGAAATAGTCTTCCATAGAAAGAGCTGAGCAATTTATTGAATTGTCAAGGAATGTTCAAGAGCTGATTTCAAGTGTGCTCTAGCTACGTTTCCTGATTTTTAATTAGATTGAAACGGAGGAATATGAAAAGTATTCAATTGTAAGGCATTTCAGCAATATAGCTTAATATGCAGCAGTAAGAAAAGCTTCTGAATTATAAAGCTTTTAATTATTATTATTATTATTTTTTAATTTAAATATTAAATTTTAAAATATGTAATATTCATTAACAGAGACTGCTATAAAATTTGTACCGTTTTCTAACAGCTTAACAGCCAGTTATCTGTTAAGTGTCTAACTTTTACGCTGAAGTAGCTTTAAGCTCTCTCTCTCTCTCTTTGTCTCTTGCTTAAGTCCTTCGCTTTTACTTATTGTTATATTTTTTGTTCTCTTGCATTTTGCAGTTCGCCGTTCGACCTCCTCCTGCCCGGGTCCAAATAATTTGCCACCCCTGCAATTTCATACAGTGCATGGTGACAATATACGCATCTCCAGAGATGGCACGCTGGCGCGTCGCTTCGAGAGCTTTTGCCGTGCAATCACGTTCTCGGCTCGGCCCGTGCGCATCAATGAGCGCATTTGCGTCAAGTTCGCGGAGATTTCCAACAATTGGAATGGCGGCATTCGTTTCGGTTTCACCAGCAACGATCCGGCAACGCTGGAAGGCGGCCTGCCCAAATACGCCTGTCCGGATCTAACAAACCGACCGGGCTTCTGGGCAAAAGCGCTGCACGAACAATACTGCGAAAAGGACAACATATTGTACTATTATGTGAACAATGCCGGCGATGTCATCTATGGCATCAACAACGAGGAGAAGGGCGTCATTTTGTCTGGCATCGATACGCGCGGCATGCTCTGGACTGTCATCGATATCTATGGCAATTGCACGGGCATTGAGTTTCTAGACGCACGCATTTACATGTACCAACAACAGCAGCAGCAGCACCAACAACAGCAACAGTTGCAACAGCAGCAACAACAGTTGCAGCAACAGCAACAACAACTGTCTGCCGCCCAACAATCGCGTCGCTCGCTGCCCGATCATGACCTGGAACGTCATGTGATGCCATCGATGCAATCGCTGCATTTAGCTGGTAACGGCAACGTTGGTGGCAGCAACACCTCAACACCCGCCCACATTGTGGAGCATGATCTGGCGAATGGTTTGCCCCCGTTGCGCTACAATTGCAACGGTCGCCTCATCCCCGTTCCCTTCCACATAACGAAGGGACGCAATGTGCGTTTGTCCCACGATCGCTTTGTGGCCTCGCGCACCGAGTCCGACTTTTGTCAGGGCTATGTGTTCACGGCTCGACCCATCCGGATTGGCGAGAAGCTCATCGTGCAGGTGCTCAAAACGGAGCAGATGTATGTTGGTGCTCTGGCCCTGGGACTGACGTCATGCAATCCGGCCTTGTTGCAACCGAATGACTTGCCCAATGATTCGGACTTTCTGCTGGATCGGCCGGAGTATTGGGTGGTCAGCAAGGATATTGCGGCGGCGCCGCAACGTGGCGATGAGATCGCCTTCTTTGTGGCGCCCAACGGTGAGGTGAGCATCAGCAAGAACAATGGCCCCGCTGTCGTCGTCATGCATGTGGATCAATCGCTCCAGCTGTGGGCGTTCCTCGATGTTTACGGCTCGACGCAATCGTTGCGCATGTTCCGGCAGCAGCTGCCCAATATGGTGGCCTATCCGTCACAGCCACAGATAAGTGCTGCCGGTTCGGCTACAGCTGTCGCTGCGGCAACTGCCTCCGGCTCGCGTCTGCTGACCGAATCGTTGAGCAGCCTGAATGCTGGCCAACTGCTGGGAGCCGCCACCAAAATGCAACTGAGCGTCACCCAATCCAATAGCAGCAACACGTTGGCCTCAGCTGGCGGCAATGGCAATGGTGGCAGTCGCATGATCAGCATGCCCTCCAACGGCGACATCCTGCAGATCCAGCCAAATGGTGGCGGCACCGTTCTCGTCGTCAATCTGCCGCCGGCCAACAGCTCCCACGATCTCAATGGACAGCTGACGGCGGCGGCACAGCAGCGGCCAGCAGCCACAGCTGCCACGATCAGCAGCAGCGGCATTCTCGCTGGCGCTTGCTCCAGCGGCACATTGATCAGCACCACCAGCAGTCAGCAATATATTGAGGTGAGTTACTCAAAAATCATAACTTATTTTGCCGAAATTTCACATCAACACTTTAAATTGCTTGCGCTATCTGGCAACACTTAAGCATAGCGCGGGCCTAGTTAAGTTGGCTGCAGCTGTTAAGCTTGCTAAATTGATCGCACTTAAACTGTCTGGCAACACTTAAACATAAATTGGCTGCGGCAGCATTTTGAATGTTATTTTTGTGGAATGCAGAAAATATACTAATTTAATTATGCTATTTTAATTGAGAGAATGTGTTTATTTTTCTTAAATTTGTAACTAACTTTAAAATAATTCTCTGTCTCATTTTTTGCAGCCCATTGCCCAAAGCACGAGCACGCTGAACGGCAGCAAGTGGAAGGACAGCCTCAGCGACCAGCAGAGCACAGATTCGAGTGCCGAGTGCACCATCTGCTACGAGAATCCCATTGACTCGGTGCTGTATATGTGCGGACACATGTGCATGTGCTACGACTGCGCCATCGAGCAGTGGCGCGGCGTTGGCGGCGGCCAGTGTCCGCTGTGTCGAGCGGTTATACGCGATGTTATCCGCACCTACACCACGTAGGCAACCAACCAAAATAATCCTACAATAAACGTCTACAACTTAAACTTTCAACTCGCAATCGAATTAAGCAACACAAGCAAACAAAAAACAAAAACAAAAAAATTGCAAAGAATATTTAGCACGAGTTTTGTAACAAGGCGCAAAGAGAGATATCATCACAAATTCATCACAATGAATTTTTTTAGACAACTGCTTTGTATTAGCAAACTAGTTTTTTATAGTGGACTAAAAGAAAACCAACCTGAAACAGTTAGCTGATAGCTGATGTCAATATTTTTGCAAAGAACAAAAAAAAAATGAAAACAGTCTAAAAAGTATAAAAAAACGATTAAAAAAGAAACTAGTTGTACACTCAATGAAGAAAAAGACACTATGACTTTATTTATGTCTAACTTTAGCTCTACATATATATATATATATATATATATATATATAAATAGTATTTAGTATGTTTAATTTTTTTGTGATTTTATTGCTAAGTGCTACGGCGACATGCCAAAAGATTTGTTCAATTCAATTCAATGATTGGTTTAATAATATATTTAATTTTTTTATAAGAATTCACTTGCGATGTTACACATATAAAAACCAAAGTATTTTTGTATAGCTCTTAATTACATTTCACATTTGAAGAACGTTGTTGCAAATTTTCGTAGATTTTCTAAAATGTCAAAATCCTACTTCAAAATCCTTGTGCAAAAAAAAAAAAAATGAAACTAAAACTGAACTCAATAATATATATTTAATATTTTTTATTTGGCGTATTTAAATCATTTTGGTGCTAAATGTTTTGGATTGTATTATGAAATTGTTTAGGAATAATATATGGAAAATTTTGTTTAAGCTTGCAGCAACTATATAAAATGCACAATGAATACATAAGAAGTGGGAATGAACACATAGTATATAGAGAAACCAAAACTCTGCCGTCAACTTAAAATTATTAACGAAATGCATGAAAGAAAAAGCAACAAAAAAAACACCAAAAGAAAAAAAAACTATTTTAAGCACAAAAATGTTAAGGATAATGTTGTTCAGCTAAATCATTTTGCACCAAAATAGACACAAAAAAAAAAACTATCCTAAATAAGTTTAATTTTAAGTACTTAAGTTAATTTCTAGTCAACGAATTATGCTGAAGTTTGAAATTTTAAAAACGATTTCACTCGAAAGAAAAATTAAAAAAAAAGAAAACAGAAATAAAATAAACAACGCACTCTATGCAATTTTAAGGAGACGCATTTTGAAATATCTATATTTAAGTAATGCACAGTTTTAAACAATAAGCCTACATAGAACAAAAGACTTTGCTTGAATTAAATATTGAAAACGAAATGGATATGTGGAACCATAGCCGTCGAAAAGTAAATGAAAACATGCAGTTAGTAAATTGCCAATAATTAATTAACAAAACAGCAGACAAACAAAACAAAACTAAAACCAGAACAAATATAAACCTTACCTAAGATTGTATTTTATTGTAATGAAATGGAAAAAAAAACAAAAAACAAAGGATTATACTAATTGGTAGCATATGGCTGCTTAACTATTTTTGTTATAAGAATTGAAATTGAATCAGAATGGAATGCAGATGCATACATATGTTATTGCCACTACTGATAATTAATTTTAATTAAAAAAAGAAACTCCTATTGCGAAATTCGACAGAAATGGAACAATGCCTAGTTATGAATAAAAATGTAAATGTATTTATGATATCATATATAATATATGTAAGACAAGACGCAATGCTGTAATACCATTAAATACTACACCAGAACATTTGAATTCGTATGCATTATTTATTTCACAAAAATAATTAACAGCATTTTTTAATTTACTGCGAGGCTTGAACGGCATCAATTTGCAAAAGAAAATCGATACCTTACGTTTTGTAAGCATCGATAAATCACAGAAAAGTACCACATTTGCCGGTCTGGCAATACGCCAGATTGCATCGATACCTTGTGTATGTGTAATATTTGGTATTTTACCACTGCAACGGTCACACTGTGCACAGTAAACAGTTTCAGATTTTATCGTGTGTGTGCAATTCGTGGAAGAAAATTCTTCTAAACTACCACACAAATAAGTAAAAACCATAAATAAAAAAAAAACAAACAAATATCTAGTGAAGTGCAGCCCAACGTTGTGAAATTTAATAACAATGTGAAAATTTGTGTATTTGTGCTCGCTACCGAACGACTCTGGCTATACACACACTTGTATGCAGTGTATACACACACACATACACGTAGACAAAATACTACTATAAAAAACGAAGAAAAAGAGGAAGAAAAAACCCTCCCTCACACAGAAAACGACGAAATCACTTTTTTGGGAACAGTGCGCGGCAAAGCGACCCAAATAAAGAAAGCGAACTGCCAAGCAAAGCAAATTAAAGAGAAGTACTCACACCAACACACTAACACCAATACACACACCAACACACACATATTGAAGTAGAAGTAGTGGGAGTGAAAGAGCCGATTAATTAAGTATTCGGATCATGGACGATGCCAACATACAGGACAAGGAGCGCTTTGCAAGTCGCGAGAATCACTGTGAAATTGAGAGACGACGTCGCAACAAGATGACTGCCTACATAACGGAACTATCGGACATGGTGCCCACATGCAGTGCCTTGGCCCGCAAACCAGACAAGTTGACCATACTCCGTATGGCTGTCGCCCACATGAAGGCGCTTCGTGGCACTGGCAATACGAGCAGTGATGGCACCTACAAGCCCAGCTTTCTAACCGATCAGGAACTGAAGCATTTAATTTTAGAAGCAGCCGACGGATTTCTCTATGTCGTCTCCTGCGATTCGGGTCGTGTGATTTACGTGTCGGATTCGGTGACGCCCGTGCTTAATTATACGCAGAGCGATTGGTATGGCACCAGTTTGTATGAGCACATCCACCCAGATGATAGGGACAAGATCAGGGAGCAGCTTTCCACGCAAGAGTCACAGAATGCTGGTCGTATTCTCGATTTGAAGTCGGGCACGGTGAAAAAAGAGGGTCATCAGTCGAGCATGCGTCTCAGCATGGGCGCCCGTCGTGGTTTCATCTGTCGGATGCGTGTTGGCAACGTCAATCCCGATGCCATGGTCTCTGGCCATTTGAATCGCCTGAAGCAGCGCAATTCATTGGGTCCATCGAGAGATGGCTCCAACTATGCCGTTGTCCATTGCACCGGGTATATAAAGAACTGGCCACCAACGGATATGTTTCCCAATGTGCACATGGATCGCGACGTGGATGACATGTCCTCCCATTGCTGCCTGGTGGCAATTGGACGACTCCAGGTCACCTCAACGGCTGCCAACGATATGAGCGGCAGCAATAATCAGAGCGAGTTTATCACACGACACGCCTTCGATGGCAAATTCACGTTCGTCGACCAACGGGTGCTCCACATCTTGGGCTATACACCGACGGAGCTGCTCGGCAAGATATGCTACGATTTCTTCCATCCCGAGGATCAGAGCCACATGAAGGAGAGCTTCGATCAGGTGCTCAAGCAGAAAGGACAAATGTTTTCGCTTCTATATCGCGTTCGCGCCAAGAACTCCGAGTATGTTTGGTTGCGCACCCAGGCGTATGCCTTCCTCAATCCCTACACGGACGAGGTGGAGTACATCGTTTGCACGAATAGCTCCGGCAAGACACTCCACGGTGCCACACCCGAACAGCAGCAGCAACAGCAGACGGATCAGCAGCAACAACAGCAGCAGCAGCAACAACATGTCTATGTTCAGGTGCCGGGTGTGGATTATACGCTGCAGCCGCCGAGGCGAGAGATTACCCCAACCGGTGGCGATGGCGGCATCTATCAGCTGCACATGCAGGCGCCACCGCCGCCGCCACGTCCCGCCTCACCGGTGGGCTACAGCTACGATGCCACACATTCACCGTATGGCGCTGCGGCACCTTCGCCCCTGGCCAAAATACCCAAATCGGGCAGTTCACCCACGCCAAATGCTTGGGGCGTGGCACTGCGTCCGACGCCGCAGCAGCAGCCACAACAACAACAGCAGCAGCAGCCAACGGGTCCAACCGAGGCCTATCCAGCCTATCAGCAGAGCAGTCCTGCTCGCTCGCCCAGCGGACCAACCTACACCCAGCTGAGTGCGGGCAATAACCAACAACAGCAGCAACAACAGCAGCAGCAGCAGCAACGTCAACAGGCTGCTGCTTATCAGGCGGCGCCTGCTGCCACACCTTGGGGCGACTGGCAGAATGCTGGTGCCACACATCCGGCTCATCCGCATCCACATCCCCATCCACATCCGCATCCGCATGCAACAGCACATCATCCGCATCCGCATGGCGCTGGCGGGGCACAACAGCCGCAGGAGTTCTCCGAAATGCTCCAAATGCTCGATCACAGCGGCACAGCAACATTCGAGGATCTGAACATTAATATGTTTAGCACACAATTTGAGTAATTGCAAATTGCTCTCAACTGCAACAACTTCACTCACATGCTCCCTCTCCCCCTCTCTCTCTCTCTTTCTATCACCCCTCCACTCACTCAGTTCTGACTCTCGGTTAGAGATGAGCGCGCGTCAAATGAAAAGCAGTAAAAGGTCGCACTTTTAGCAGAGTTATATAAATTAGGATTAAAAGCAAACATTTACATCAATTTGTTTCTCAGTCTTATTTGAAAATTACATATTTTTATTTATTTTATAAATGATGCTCTAATTTAAACACGCTCTCATCTCAAACTCAGTTTTTAATTTTGTTTTCTTTCAAGTGCAATCTCCATAAAAAAAAATGAAAAAAAGAAAAACATTTTCTACAAAAATTGTTGAAATATTTTAGCCAGTATACAGTATATATATTGTGTGCAAAGTCAGATATAATGCGAAAAATTGTAATCTCGTAAATAGGCACTTAAGTACATAACGGTAGTCACGTACCGAACACGTTCTCGATATCGATATCATTGCTCGCCTCTTCCACATTGTAAAAGCCGCTAATCCGCACACACACACACAGATTCATCTCTGTCTCTGCCCTCTGCCAAGCAAAAGTATTTGGTTTGTGCATGTGTAAGTCACAACACACATCCATTATTCAAAGTTCATTAACGGCGAAAAGAACACAACTTTTACATATGTAAACATAACGACAAAACAACAAAAATACTTATATGTGTAATTCCTAGACTAATAAACAACAATTCTAATTGTAAGCACTTGCACACACCCACACACACACACACACATGCAGAAATGCTTGCTCTCACTCGCTCTCTCTTCTGGGGTCCGCCTTCCACTAAAATCGCTCGCCGCACTTCACAACATTGACACCAATTTGCTGCTGTTATTGTTGCTAATTTTTTTTTTTGTTGCATGCGGTAAAAACAGTTCAAGTGCAAATGTTGAAAAACAATTATTGCTTAATTTTCGGTTTTGCGGTTTGCTAATAAATGTGAAAACTGCAAGCTGTACTTTAACGGGGGCTTTGCTGACAGTCGCGGCTCCAATAACGTGGACAGTTACAAATTTACGTATTACATATACACACACACATGCATGCATGCATACATACGTTTACATATGTATTTCCATATAACATTGATAGTTTTAACATAAAATTAGTAAATAAAGCGTACAGCGAACAAGAACAGAAACCGAAACAAATTAAATCAATTTTTATATGCTAAGCCTTTGTAATTAAGCTTATTCAACGCTATATACAAACTTATATCATAGATTTGGGTAATGAGAACAAAATCTTTTGGTTTTTAATGCAAATAAATTTACTATACAAAAAAAATAGACTGACTTTCAATTTTATCTTATGTTTTTAAACTTGAATAATTGAATCAACTATTCTCCGGCTCCGACTTGATCTTGATATCGTCGCTCTTGCGTCGCTTGGCAACTTGGTGCTCAGTTATCGGTGAGGAGCTGCGTTTGACGACCTGCGGGTGCTGATCTGCCACGCTACTCTTGGATTCGTTTTGCTGCACATTTGGCTTGTGGCCCGTTAGCCAGGCCAACATGCCCTTTGGCTTTTCCGGCTTGGCAGCTGCAGGGTCGAGTGGCTTGTTGCATGCCTCGCTCTTGTTGCGCGAATTATTCACCAATTTGGTGACACGATGCCACTCCAGCGCCGCAGCCGGACGCAGTGCAGCCAAAGCCTGCGAGTCGCTCACGCGCTTAAAATCCAACCAATCCTGAAAAGAAAGTAATATTTAAGTATCTATGCCCAATTAACAGCAGCGGCTGACGCACATTCATTTGCTGTTCCGTTTCAAGGATCGCTGGCATGCGATAGTGCATCCAGGACATGATCTTGCTGGACTCGAATGTGATGATGCTGTAGCTGTACATTTTATCGCCACTCTCCTCGTCCTTCCACACATCGAAGAGGCCCGCCATGCGCAGCAGTTTGACATTCGATGGTGACCAGGTGCTCTTGTCATAGATCTTCACATCCGACTCCTGTGGTACATAGATCAAATAGGCATCCCGTTCAGATGCTTTGGCTTGCTGCTTTGACGTCTGCCATTCGTAGAAGCCCTCGCAGATGACCACACAGCGTTGGCCGCGCTTGAAGGGTCCGCAATACAGCTTGGAGTCCATCAGGCGCTCCAGCCTACAGTTGTTCGTGGTAAGGCCATGCCTGCGATAGTCTCCCTTATGCCAAGCAGGAATCATGCCCCACATCATCGGCACAACAATGCGTGCGGTTCTCTGATTCTCAGCATCGGAGAAGTGCGCTGCAGAGACACTGCCGGACATAATATATTTATAAAATATTTATTGTAATATCAGTCATAGATCCACCTACATGACGGGTGTTATATCCGTGGGCGCTATATTGTAGGAGGCCTGATAGCGTCGTCCCAAATTGAACTCAGCCCGCCATTCGGGTGTTTCATATTCCTCTTTGAGGTCCGCCTCCTTTTTGATATTCTTTATCTTCTTGGGGTACTTGCAGGCGCATAGTACCTGATCGGGATCAAGTGTTCTGCTCGAAAGTGCATTTAGTTACAATATTAATATTTAAAATAGTTCAGAAATTACTTACAGACAAGTTCGCCCGCACATTTTGCTGTTAACAGTAAGTAGCTAAGACGCTGTTAACACTGGTAGTTTCATGTGTGCGCTTAGTTTAAACGATTCCGTTTGGCGGTTAAATCAAGCACTACTCTAATTTCCCCTAATCAATAGTCCGGTTTAATGTTCACTAAATTATCAAAACTAATTTTCAAATAAACACAAACGTATTTACAAAAAAGTTTGCTCTTCTATTTTGCCTGTTTATAGTGTGGTCAACATACTGTAAGAAGTGTTAAGTCTCATTTATGCGTTCTCTTCCATTGAACCAGTTCAGTGCTGAACAAGGCATCACAACAAACAAGCGGTGTTTTTTCCCCTGCGAAAGTGTAATATTTATAAAAGAAAATGGGTGAACGCTATAATATTCACAGTCAATTGGAGCATCTGCAGAGCAAATATATTGGAACGGGACATGCGGACACCACTAAATTTGAGTGGCTGACGAATCAACACCGCGATTCACTGGCCAGCTATTTGGGACACTATGATATGCTCAACTATTTTGCAATCGCCGAGAATGAGTCGAAGGCGCGTGTACGCTTTAATCAAATGGAGCGCATGCTGCAGCCCTGTGGTCCGCCGCCCGAAAAATTAGAAGATTGAGAAACAATTGTAAAATCAAAATAAATGTAAGAAAAACAAGCAGAGTAAATTGATTGCAATGGGGTTGGGAAAGAGGCGATTGACGAGATTTTCCATTATTTGCCATTTGTGCTTTGTCGCAATCTGGCCACACTGAAGCTGTAGTCGGGGAAAGCTTTCAACTCGACATAACTTAATTTCGTTTCAATTATATAGTGTTTTATTTAAATAAATAGTAAATAATTAATTAGTTAATATTGCAGCACAATAAATTACATGTACGTGATCCCATTAACTCGTGCTTAACCATGTGCCAGCGCAATAACCAATAAAAAAAAAGGGAACGTGTTAAAAAAATACATACACATACATACATGTATATATACTTGCATTCGTCAATATGTAAGACGAATTTTCCACACAAAGTGCAATAGAAACAACAAAAAAAGAAAAAGGAAAAAATGTACACCAACAAAGCAACTTATTTTTATGTGGGCACAATGAAAATTCGTGGCGAACAAAGATTTGTGCTGAAATCATTGACAATTGCGTAGATTATATGTGTATATCATACACACACACACACACAGACACAAGTTTACATGCATATATTTAAAGATGAATGTACCATAATTACGCGCCGTCGAAATTCAGAAAAACGCAAAAGCTTAAAAATAGTGTCATGCCAAATTAAATATGACTCTGCAGAACAAACGCACCAAACAGGAAATATAAAGTATTATAATTTCTTAACAACTAAAAATGTTCGTCGCTTAAGTGCACATGCCCAAACAATAAAAAAAAAACGCAACCCGCTTCCCCTGCCACAACTGCAACATTTCGCAAAGAACTTCATTGCAAGTGACTTATTGGCCGAAGAGTGTGTTTATCAGCTGCCAATCAGCTTGGTGGGTCATGCGCTTTAAGTTCACAGTTCCTATTCAGATGTCGAGCATTGTATCGTGTGACGAACAATTGTGAAAAGCTCATGAATTCGCGATTTAGCGTTGCCATATTATCTCGCAGAGTGGCAACGCCATTGTGAAAAGCTGATTCAACAATACATATTGTAGGAAAAAAAGTAGCCACTAAAGGTGTGCTAATTGTTTATAAACAATTTGTTTATACGTTCTCCGAATCAGCAGCCGTTGTGTTTTTGTATCTGCACATGTGGCCATTGCACCAACATTTTGTGGCAAAATGTGGCAGCACTCGGCACACAGCAGGAGGTTTGGTTTGGGTAAGGGGAAAGGGGAGGAGTGTCGAGCAGCGCAGCACACACAAAAGCACACGACGACGACGACGGACGGGTCGAATGAGTTGAAAATTTTCGCGAAACGAAAAAGTTAAAAATAAATGTTTACTGTGCATGGTTAAAATACATAATATATTGTACTTAAATATTATTGTGCATTGTGTTAATGGTTTTTATTCGCACACTAACCATTTGCCTTTGATTTCGCTAATGTATTGAAAAATTTTGGTTGCTCGCTCTCTGTCAAGCTTGTGGTAGTGCGTGCTGCTGCCAATGCAAGACAAGACGTAAGAGTTGGGGTGCAGGAGGAAATGTGTGCGTGAGTGTGTGTGTGCGATTTATACCTTTTCCCTGTTTCTATTTCATTTCATTTTCGGACGACAAACGCGAAAGGTAACACCAAAACGAAAGAACCGTAATCGTCTTCTGTGTGCTGTGCAAAGAAAGGTGAAAAGAAAATCGAAAAGAAAACGAAAAAATGTTGCATTTGCGAGGGCGGGCTTCGCTTGTGTGCGTGTGTGTGTGTATGTGTGTTGTTATATATATGTATGCGTGTTGGCTTGTTACTTAATTTCTCCGTTTTTCCTTTGTTGTCATCTGTTTACATTCGGTGATTGTTGTAAACCTCTCATTTTTCTATCTCATTTCGCCTTGCAGCTCCTTTGCATTCTACTACACATGTGTACATAAAAATCTCCAGCACGCAAAAAAAAAAAATAAATAAAACAAAAAGAAAAATCGAAAATAAACTGAAAGCTCAGTCGAAAGTTCATTGAAATAAAATCAAAACGAAATATTCGGTAGAGTGCATCGCTAAAAAGGGAACGGGGAACGGCGCCTACCGACGAGTGGACGTGAAGACGTCGCTGCTGACTCTGCCGCTGCTGCTGCTAAATAATGAGTCGTCATGAAGGTAACTCTCCCTTTCTCTCATCTCTCTCTCCCTCCGTCATTCTCTCCGTCTCTTCCTCTTAATCATTCATGCCTGTGTGCCCAAATATATTTAATTTAGAATATTTTCTCGTTTATTTAGGTGTGAGCTGCGATTCATGTCTAAAAAGTAACTTCAGTGGACGTCGCTATAAGTGTTTAATCTGTTACGATTATGATCTGTGCGCCGATTGCTATGAGGATGGCGTCACCTCCACTCGCCATTTGGTCGAGCATCCAATGCAATGCATTCTCACCCGTTCGGATATCGAATTGTATTTTGGTGGCGAGATGTTAACAACGGATCAGCCGCAATCATTTACGTGTCCTTATTGCAAAAAGATGGGATTCAGTGATGCCACCTTGTTGGAGCATGTCTCCGCTGAGCATACGGAGACCAGCCTGGAGGTGGTCTGTCCCGTTTGTGCCGGATTGCCGGGCGGTGAGCCGAATCTAGTCACAGATGATTTTGCTGGTCATCTAACATTGGAGCATCGGCAAGGACCACGAGAGCTAATCTCATTTCTGATATCCTTTTTGCAAAACAAAATAATCTATAAACTATTTCTAATTCCAATCTAACGAATGACAGCCGAGTAATATTCCTTAGTCACTCTTAAGTACAAATCGCTATATGCTTAAAAAAGATATATAATGCCAAAAGAAGCAAAATTTTACAGTTTGTGCCATTTGGACAAATATCGGTGTATATAATCACGTATATTTCAGGGCAAGATTGGTTTTAACTACTAAATTTACACTCATTTTACGCAAGTACCTTCCTAAAGTCGGTTAATCTCACAGATATAGAAAGCGCATTTATTTGTAGTATATATATACAACCAACAAAGGTATTTTTGTATATAGTTCATGCATTCAGAAATTGTTTGTGACATTCGTTTAGACTTATAATTTATTTATGCAGATAGTTGATCTTATTTTCTCACTTCTCACAAAAACTTGGCAAATTTACAAATTGGCATTGGTTGATTTACTTTGAAAAGTGCATTAAAAGGAAATGACTTTTTATAGCAAATGCATATCTGATCAAATAATTCCTAATTGAATCTTAATTAAATGGTTGCCTTAACCTTTAGACAATACGACGAGCCCTCGGCCATACGCCATGGCGGTGGTGTGCGTCGCATACCTGGACGCACTTTGGGTGGCCCGCGGACACGTCGCTCTAATATGCACTTTAGCTCGTCGAGCGGTCTGTCGGCCTTGTCACCATCGGGCCGTGAATCTGTCGATCCCATTGCTGAGCTGCTTTCACAGCTGTCCGGCGTTAGACGTGGCGTTCCACCAACATCGCAATTGCAACAATTGCAAATGCAAATGCAAATGGATCGGCAACAGGCTACGGTTTGTTTTCTTTTTATGATCATTGTGTATATAAGGGAAAAATTCTCAAGATATGTACATATGCATGTACATATAGGGGAATTGCTTTGTTTTGTGTTTAACGTGTAACGAACGCTATTCATTATTTTAGGCAACGCGCCAAATTGATCGGCTGCCAAGACGCACGCATCCCATAGTCTCAACATCGAATTCGAATGCCACCATGGCCGAAGTGATTAGCGGCGGCGGCGGCAACAGCGGTGCAGTTGGCAGCGGTGGCATGAGTGGTGCCAGTGGTGTGAGTGCACCGCCTAATCTGCGCACCTCCGAATGGCCGGTAGGGGCGAGCTTCTCATCGACCAGCAGCCATCAACCGCAGACGCAGTCGAGCAGCCTGGCCGCCACAACACTCAACGCCAGAGAAGTAAACACCTCTTCACAATTCACACAATGCATAAGTTTAATTTTCCGTTTCAATTTCTTGTGTCGTCCATACAGGCGGTCGGCAATAGTTGCATTGGCAGCGGCAGCGGTAGTAATAATGCGCTGGGCATTAGCGTCGGTCCTGGTTGCGCACCAACGGCCAATGGCGGCAGCGGCAACGGCAGTGCTGGTGGCATCATGTCTGGCCCAGCTGGCGGCCAAGCTGCAGCTGGCGGCGAGTCATCGCAATCGCAGTTCTTGCTGGCCAAATTCATGCAGCCCACGCTAACCGATGCCGAATGGGCGGATGTTGAGCGCAAACGCGCCGATCGGTAAGCATATACAAATTAAATTAATTTCTGTACAGCGTTTAATTGCATTTGAAGATGCTTTCTTTTGGATTGCTTACTTCCCTTACTTCCCTTAAAATAAAACTTTAATTACAACAAATTGCTCAAAAGGTCAACTTTAAATGTCAACTTAAAAAAAGTCAAGCCAATCTTGATAGATTAATTTCAAAAATTAACAAACAATAATTATTTAAATTTCTGTTTTGCCAACAGCTCGATGTTTGTGCAGTCGCTGTTGCTATCGCTGCTCTGCACGGAGGAGCTGGACTTGAACGCGGGCAATGATGAGGATGGCGATTGTTTGGTCAAGAGTGATAATGTAAATAAGGAGCAGAATGGTGGCGATAGCAGCGAGCAGCAGCAGCAGGAGGAACAGGAAACGCTGCTCAATAACAATGCAGATGAGCAGCAACAGCAGCTACAGCAGCAGCAGCAACGTGCTGTGGTACGACAGGTGAATCAAATGCAACAGACCTCGCCGGAGGATTTCGTGTGCGATGAATATCGCTACAAAAACAAGAAAGCCAACAACACAACAGCAACAACACAAACGAGTGTCGTCACAGCACCAACACCAGGAGGAGGTGTCGGAGGTGGCACGGGTGCAGGAGTAGGACTAGGAGGCGGAGTAGGAGGTGGTGCAGCAGCAAGTGCAGGCGTTGCTGGCGGCAGGCCAACAGCAGCTGATCGAGGTGGCATCGAGAGACGCGGCCGGCCACAGCTGGCAGAGACTGCCACTGGCTCACAGCAGCAGCAGCAACAAAAATACAAACAACAAAATGCAAATTCGGCGTCAAACACAAATCAAATACCCGATACTAGGTAGTGTCTCAGTTGCTATTCAACAGTAACAGTAGCAACAACAACAACTACAACTACAGCAAGAACCACAACAACAACAACTACAACTACAGCAAGAACCACAACAACAACAACAAGAGCAGCAGCAGCAATCTGTTGTAGCTGCTGTAAACTAAGTAAAAACAGCAATATGCCAACAGCAACAACAACTTGAACACAGTACCAACCACAATAGCAAACAACAAAACCACATTAACAATCAACACCACAACAGCAACTACAACAACAACATCAACAACAACACACACAGCCGTAAGAGTAACAACAACAAGAAGAAAAGCAACCGCAGCCGCCGTCGCAGCAGCAGCGGCAATTTCGTCAAAAACTATATTATATGTATCGTTTATTAAATATATTAAAATTTATATAATTATAAAAAAAAAAAACAATTGAACAGAGATGTGCAGAAAGAAAAATTATTGTAATCATTGAATTAATTATAATTTAAACAAAACCATAAATAATTGTTAGTGTTATTTTGGTTTATAATACAGATTGATTCGATCGGATTACTAGATAATATTAGTTTGAGACTAACAGTTTATAACTTTATTGCTTCTATACAATATTATACTTAATAGGAACACAAAACAGCAATACTCCCAATATTTCTAATCGAGCGAACTGAATTTGTGCTTCACTTCGATAATTCTTAGAGATCCTTAAGCATTCATTTTTAAATTCGATCTAATATCAAAATTTGAATTGACTTTTCAAGTTTGAAATCTCTCCACAAAAACTGGAGGCAACGATTCCAAATCAATTATATTTTGAACACCTCTCGGTTGAATGCAGAACATGGACTCGACGACCTGCTTGATCTGCCGCTCGCTGGCATACGGATTGACCAGCACAATATTGTTGGCCAGCATTTTAGCCAGCTTCTTGAACAGAAATCGATTCGCAATGAGGCCCTCCTGCAGCGGACGCATCAAATGGCGCACAATCCAGGGGCGGATGCGTAAAATGCAGCTGGCCAGCAGCACTTCGTCGACCAGATCTATACTAGGACTCGATATATGAGTGGCAAACTCATCGTCACTGTCCTCGCCGAATAGCACATGGAATTTGTATCTGAGCGCATCCTCGCAGCGCCAATCCGCGTCCAGCAGTCGCACCAGGCAGGCGCTAAGGCGACGCCTCTGTGCGTACAGCTCGCAGGGCCAGCGACTGTCCCGCAGATCTGGCGAGTCTTTGCTGCTGTTGTGCGGCAGCGCTAGCGGCGTCGCTGGAGATGCCAGTGGCATTAATTGCTGCTCTTCCGCAGCTGTGGGCTCAAGTGATGTGTCCATTAGTGCAGCAGTTGGCCCGAAGTCAATGCCAAATATGGCGTTCAAATCGGTTGGCTCATCGTCAAAGAGCTTGGCCAGCTCCTGGGCAACTTCATCCTCTGTGCCGGATAGGGGTGTAGTTGGCCGCTCCTCCTGCTCATTGCCATTGAATTTAGTTGTCTGTGCTTCACATTCGTTCTCGGCGAGCTGCGAGTGAAACAAATCGATTTTCTGGCTCAGTGTGTAGCTTGTATAATTTTCGTTCTGCTCCGCTGTTGTTGCCATGGTTTGTGTTGACTTGTCGACCAGCTGCAGTGGGGTGCTCGGCTGCTCCAACCTATCATCGAGCATTTGCTGTCGCTGCATGTGGTCGAACAGAGCATCTGCCAGGCGGCATTCCTGCGTGTTGCGTCGCACAGCGGCAATCTGCATAAAAAACGCATTAACTACGCTGAGTCGATATATGTATGGCAAATCATTTGCCAGTAAAAAGTGCTACCATTTTGACCATGGCACCCTGATATAACTGGGCTGCCTGGCTGGCCTTAATCGCATGTGACTCCAGTGCCTTGACGCTGTGCGCAATGCATGCCCACGCAGTGGGCTTGTGATGATTTCGCGATTTGGCTGCCCATACGCACACGTTCTCCTCCAGTTGGCGCTCCAAATAGCGGACATATTGATTACGCACCTGCACAATTTATTATTAACATTTATTTAGCTAATAGCCAATTAATTTTTGTGTCTTACCACTTCGCTGAGGAGCACAATTTCGTGTGCTGTTGTCATAGTTGCCCTTGTGTTGCTAATGTTGACTACAACATTTTGTGTTTGTCGCTATAAACAATTTTCTTGGCTTAAAAGTAGCGCCTTTCTTATGACAACAACAACAAACACGGCAAAAGACAAGCTAAGCGTTGGCGTTGCCACCCTGCCATATTTGCACACACAGCTGACTTATTTTGCTAGATTTTTAACTATTATTGTTTTTAGTGCGCAACTGCAAGAGGAAACCCAAATTGCTGATTCGTTTTTATTAAATAATTATTGTGATTTATCAAGCTCACAAATAGGCTTTTACTTTGCAACTAGTAGCTAGCTACAGTTATTTTGTTTTCATATATAAATATTAAATCTGCAATAATATACAATTGCTGTAATTTGAATTAAGCAGAAATACATAATATTTTCTATTTCAGAATTTTTAGTACAATAATTGTAATTGAAGTTATTTATACATATTATGTTTGTATAATAAATACCATATAAAATCGGTAATCGTCTCACTACGTTTACAAAATATTTATGGCAGAGCCAAAATGAAATCAAAACAGAGAAAATAATTGTATAATAATATTGTTTACCAGCCCTTCTTAGAACAACAACAAAAGTAAAGCGTGTGGTGTGTAATTGGTTTCGTTTTCTTTTTCATTCTCTTTTTCTTCGTTTTTTTTGTTTAAGAAAATTGTTATAAATATATGCAACTATTTTGGATTTAGTTTGCCAACGCTCGAGTAATGCGAAGACCTTATTTCAATTTTGAATATCAGAGTTGTTTTTATCATTCCTCCATGTCATCAGATCGTATCGTTCAAATTACCCTCCCCATACGAAATTAGTCCAAAAACATATTGTCATCGTCGAAGGTAAACACGTTGTTGCGTTGTGGGTTACCTGCAGAAGAAGCAGCAGCAGCAGCAGCAGTTGTTGTTGCTGTTGCTGATGTTGTGGGTTGCGACTGCGATGCTGCTGCCATTTGACTAGATGCATTCGTGCTGGACGCAGCACCAGCGCGATCCACGCCGAGAGTGCGAGCAATGCGAACTGCAGCTCCGCTGCCGCGATGATGTTCATCGTGGACGAGACTATTGAACAGAACATAATCCTCATCGACCTCGACATCGTCGTCGTTGTCATCATCGTTGGCCAACGATTTGCGACAGATGGGACAGGTGCTGTGCAAATTAAGCCATGGCACAATGCAATTCTCGTGATACAGATGCAAACAGGGCAACTTGCGGACCGATTCGTCGAGCTTGAAGTCATCCCAGCAAACGGAGCATTGCATTTTGCGTTCCACCTCCTCGGCGGTGATTTTCACATTTGGTATTTCGTTGATGCGCTGCACGGACAATGGTGGCGGCCCCGATGTCTCCATTTGATTGAGCATCTGTGTAACGATCGTGTCCAGGCCCTCGCGTCCCCACGCATAATCGCCCGGATTGCCCATGAAGAACATATGCGAATTGGAGGTGCCGCCAAGGCCGACGCCACTGCCGGGACCCGTGACAATTTCAGCCGTTGCGCCCGCCAATGGCAAACTCTGCAGAAACTCATACAGTACATTGTCCAATCGATCCAGATTCGCTGGTCGCACACGTCCACCGCCAATGTTAGATGCACCACTGGTGGGGATACCAACACCACCGCCAGCACCGGCAGCTGCACCACCGCCACCGCTCGGATTGCCGCTGTGATGCATGACACTCGAGTGTCGTCCCGTCGGTTCGATGGTTATCTCCAAATTGGGCACATTTCGCATGCTCAACAGCGAGACAATATCATTTCGAAGCGATTCCACGTTGATCAGACCGCTGCCGGAGCTGCTGCTGCTGCCGCCGCCGGTGCTGGTGGCCGTATCATGATTGTTGCTGCCACTGACACTGCCACTGGAAGCGGACAATTCGGGGGCATTTGCTGGCAACTCCTCGACGAATCCGTTGGAGCAAAGGGGGCAAGTGAATTCGGCATTCGGAATGTTGATCTCCACATTGCACATATGGCAGAAGAAACGTTTTGGCACCGTGGGGCGCTCCTCGACGACCATTGCCTCAGCCATTATTTATTTTATTTCTGTTTGCAAATTTTCGTTCGTTTTCACCAATTCTTAGTTTTGTTGTTGTTGTTGTGCAAGCTGCAGCAGTCGGCTTACCTTTTGCCTGTTTTGCCAGTTTCAATTTTGTTAATCACGATGATGATGTTGCAGTTGTTAAACGAGTGCGAGCAGTGAATCAGCGTATGTATGTGCAACCGTCGTCAATTCAAGCATTTAATATTGTTTTCTACAGTCAAATTTTATACATTTTTAAGAAGACATCGTGCTGCTGAATGCTATTGTTACTCGATTCTTACGACAGCCGACGACGATACACTGTTATCGATGACATCGATGACGATAGACAGCTGCCAAAATAGATCCAGCTACACAACACACACACACATGTATTCGATTACTTCTCGTTTTATGCATATTTAATAATATCCATTTCCATTTAATATTTTGCAAACAATTGCTATGAGTAACAAACAAAATTTGAGTAAATTAAGCTTGTGACAGTGTGACAATATAATAACAAGTTTTCCAAGCAAATCTTTGTTTTAGGCTGACCTTAAAGAAATTTCTATATTTAATCAACTTACATTTTAGGAGTCCCCTGATTTCATTAACTTATTTAGTTCCCTATAACATTTCGATAAGCATTTTCAAATCCAATAGGAACTGCCAACCTGCTTTTAAATTTGTGGCCTTATTTAGTAAATTTACTTGCGCACCCAGTCTGGCAACACTGCGCACTGAGCAGAAACAAAAAGTCATCTTCGAAGCGGCGTTTAGCATTTTGCAAGTCTTATTTACGCTCAATTTTACTGGAAATAATCAGAACACAGTAAAAATGTCAATTCTGGCTTATAATGGTGGTTGTGTGGTTGCCATGCGTGGCAAGGACTGCGTGGCCATTGCCACAGATCATCGCTTTGGCGTCCAGGCCCAAACAGTTTCCACAGATTTTAAAAAGGTTTTCCACATTGCTCCACGCATGTTCATCGGACTGACGGGCCTTCAGACGGATATACTGACGGTGCGCGATCGGCTGATGTTCCGCAAGAATATCTACGAAACGAAAGAGAATCGCGAAATGTCACCCAAACCATTCTCGGCCATGCTCTCCAGTTTTCTCTACGAGCATCGCTTCGGACCCTATTTTATTGAACCCGTGGTGGCCGGATTGGATCCCAAGACGATGAAACCGTTTATCTGCAACATGGATCTGATCGGTTGCCCCAATGAGCCCGATGACTTTGTTGTGGCGGGCACTTGTGCCGAGCAATTGTACGGCATGTGCGAGACACTGTGGCGTCCGGATCTGGGGCCGGATCAACTGTTCGAGGTGATTGCCCAGTCGATGGTGAATGCCTTCGATCGGGATGCAATGAGCGGCTGGGGTGCCACCGTCTACATTATCGAAAAGGACAAGATTACAGAACGCTCGCTGAAAACGCGCATGGATTAGGCATTTTTCTTCATTATGTAAAAAACTAACAAAACCGAAACAAGAAACACAAATAAAATTTGTAAGGTTCCCAGAAAATTGACTCAATTTATTCCAATTCGTCGGCATATTCCATGCTCCTTTTGGCCATTGCCAGACAAGCCTCTTTTGTCTTGGCCCCACCAATGAAACCAGTGTGATGCACAAAGATCAGATCTTTGACCCCGGCCAGCTGGCTCAATTCCTCGTCCCTTAGACCACGCCAGGGTCGGGGCAGAAACTTGCGTCCTTCGAAGCTGTGGACTTTTATGGGGACGCCAGCAACACGCCAACTGCTGCCATCGTTGAATATAATCAGCTTGGGCACGCCTTCCTGCCCGTATTCCTCTTCCAGATCGCTTAAGTGCACCTTCCACGGGCAAAATGTTTCCAGAAAGAGAATTTCACCAGATGGATGCACCGATTTCGCCTGCTCCAAGGCATGTCGAACAAGATCACGTGCCGCAATCCAAGAACAGGAGACTTCCAGCACATTCTCCACAAACTCTTTGCCCGCTGTGGCCATGGCCAGTTGGAAGCGTGCATCCACATCAACATTTGTGTCCTGCCACGAGGGATTCAGCCTGCCAATGCGTGCCGACAGATGCGTGGAGATATTGTAGCGTGGCTCGCCACCCTCAAACATTGACACCCCGTTGTCGATGGCATCCAGTTCTTTGATGAAATTGCGATAGATTTGCAAAAATGCCAGCTTTAGATTTGCTTGCGACAATTCAATATTGCGTTCACGTAGCAAAATATTTTGAATAATGCGCTCGCCATAGAAACGGTAAATTAAACCAGCGCTGCTCAGTCTGCAAATGTTTAAGAATTTAATATCAGTTATTTATTTAAGGAAACTTCCGCTCACCTTATGTCGAAATCCTTGCTGAACTCTGGGCTGAGGGTGCTGAACGTATCCTTGAATGTCAACTGGTGATGATCGTACCATTTCTTTTCGTGATCGAATTCACCGCCCACATCCACAATTATGTCGCATTTGTCACGCAATGAGTTGATGTCGCGACTCCGAAAGATTTCGGCATTTTCATATTCCGGCAGCTGTTTTAGCATAAAGCACGCAACGACCTCGTCACAGTGAAATGGCCCATTGTGCGTGCCTATCGTGAGGGGTGGCGACCGTTTTGCCGGTGTCGCTGTTCCATTATCTGTTGTTGATTTGCTCATTTTCACTAAAAATCTAGTCTGAATCTTTGCGATAAACTGTCTTGTGATAGTTGGTAGACAACGCGGTAGAAATTGGCGTGTTACCATTGGATTCAGTGTGTACACACTTGCAAAATTTATGAGTTACTGTTACAATTTGGATCAGTGTGTACACACTTCTATTTGAACTATTGTGAATTGCTTCTGCGAAGGTGCACAGGGTGTTCACAGTGATGGCGCCAAATACAAAAAGGTTAGTGCATATTGCATTATTTTTACTCACTTAAGCATACTTCATACAAATTTCCGAATAAAATATATTTAAGCAGTTTGTCAAGCATTGTAATTGAGTTTATCTAAAAAATGTTGTGACGTGACATCCTCTTCAAAACAAATATGCATGTGGGGTTTGTGTTAGCTTATGCAATTAACAGATTGCAGCTAATTCGTTATACAAAAGTTTTATTGGTTCGCCTAATGTGATTTTTGGCCCCTATTCGCAGAAAACCGCAAAGAAATCGTTTTCAGTTTGACGCCAGCGTTCAACAATAACGAATGGAAACATAAATAACTTCATAGATTCTTAGGATTTTGAAAGTAACGCATCAAAAAACCAAAATGGCGGAGACTCGCTTGCGCCGAAACATTAGTCGACAAGTACCCATGATGTACGTAAAAAAAAACATAAGAAAAAACATAAGCATATATGGAACTATAAACTGCAAATCATGGCTAAAATAATATTGTTGCCAATTAAGTTGTTACTTACAAAATCAAACAGTGTGTTTCGCTTATGTAATGTGTCGTCGGCTGCTTTAAATTATTTAAATTTCGCATTTCCGTTAATTGTCCAGTGGCCAGTGGGAAAATGTATCATTTTAGAAGTGTTGTTTGTTGCTGCCTCAGTAAATCAGTAATTATAAATTATAAACACTTAAGCTAACGCAAACATAAATCACCTTTAACAGTCACGTGTGTTTAATTCAAATTGTTGTTCAATTGTCGGTGTTGTTATTGTTGTTGTCTCCCATGACCTTCGTTTGGATGCGAGTTCGGAAATTGACTGGTATTCAAAATGTTGTAACGGAAATGCATGATGTGTGTGTGCGTGTGTGTGCCCTTATCTTGTTACTACAAAAAAATGCGAAGCTGAAAAATCGACAAGCAAACTTGTTTGGAACGAAACTCAACTCAAAGCAAAGCCAAATTGCTGTAAAATAGTTTCTAATTTTGTGGATAATGATGCGTCTAGACAGAATTGCGTGCTCTGAAGTCTAATTTTTTTACGCGCTAAAAGCAAATAATTACATTTGTGATTATTACTAAAGTCGAACACTTAATCACCTCATTGCAATTAGTACATGCTTATCATATATTAGTGAATACGCATATAATAAGTGAGACAAATGTGCTAATTCAGGTGCGCCTCCAATAGAATAATTATATATATTAAGTTTCGGTTCAGAGCGTTCACATTTTCGCTTTAATTTGTCATTTATTTCGAATACCGGTTGCAATTATCGTATTCATTGTTTACGACAAAATACGTACAACAAATTCAATTCAAAAAAACCGTTTACTCGTTGTATTATTTGCGTTATATGTGTAAATGCTCACTAAGCCTGCCTGCGTCAGTCTGGCAGCATTATATATGTATGTACATGTATTTGCACTGTCTGCTGTCGCTGCTTTTATTACCAGCTGAAGCTGCACTGCTTTGTTCCGGTATAATACCTGGCCCCTATAGTTATGTGAGTCTGTATGTATGTGTGAGTGTGTGTACTGTAATCGTAGCTCTGATTCTATATTTGTTTCTAAGCGTAAGTCGGATAAATTCAGATACCGGTTTTTTGCGGATTGCACCGGTAAATTAAATATATTTTACTGTCACTTTGTGGATGTGCCATGCACATTGTTGTTGTTCTTATAGATTTTGTTGCTATTCATGCAAACGGCAAATCAATGTAATGATTTCAAACACAGCACTTAATGAAGCTCAAGTTTCACACATATGTATGTACATACATACGTATGTATGTGTAATATGTAAGTGAATGGGTTCCTTACAGGTGTTATGAAATGAGATAAGCAGTTCTTTTCAGTTTGTGCAAAATGCAAAAAAAAAAAATAAAAAGCCATATGTAAACCTTTAACATCAATTGAATTAACACATGTGTTTTGTTGCTAATGAAATGCTGTCTTCTGGTGATTAATTATAGACTGCCGTTTACCTAACTTCTAGTTAATGTCAGCTAAGTGTGTGTGCCATGCATGAATTGTTGAAGCCTAATGAAATCCAAGCATAGAACATCAAATGCATTTATTGAGCCGTTCACAATCAATGCGACGAGAGAGGGAGAGAGAATGAGAGAGCGGCACTTAAGCTTTGTTTTGTAAGCTGCGTTTGCGCAAACATATTTGTTTGTTTTTGTTTTTTTTTTTTGCTGTACTACGACGAGCTGAGTCGGGTTCGGGTTCGCTTTGTGCTGCAGCTTTCAGTTTGTTTTGACCGCGCGACGCGCAATGATGTTGGCCTAAAGCGACGCGCTCAAAATACTCAACACACAGTAAATTACATATAACGGTTTGATAGGCGCGACAATCAGTGAAATCCAAAACACAAATTGGAAATTAAATACAAATACCTAAAAGGAACCAATCAATTATCAAAGACGCATTTAAGACAGGTTTTTTGTGCTGAAGGTTTCATTAGCTTATTGTGGCATTTGTATTTGTGAAGTAGACAACATTTTGCCGCATATGTGCAACATAAATAAATCGTTAATTTCGTTGGCCCTTTCAATTTGGCTCTGTACAAATTATTAAAACAAAATGCTCATAGATAAGACCAAAAACAATTAGTGTGAATAATTTGAGCTGTTAGCAAGCTCATTTATATTTATATTGATGCTATTGCAAAGTTCACACAAAATATTCATAAAATATAATTACAATAAATACAATAACCGGTTTCGATAGACAACAAAGATCGTCAAATTATTTATGTCTATGTTAATTTAATTTTTTATTTTGTTTTATGAACTCTTCGCGCCATCAGTTGAGATAGCCGAAAATAAAACACACTTGGCGGAAAGTACGAGAAATAATAAAAAAAAAAACGAAAAAATAATAATTTAAATTTGTAGCCGGCGGCCGTACGAAAGGAGAAACACTTAAAATGCAAATTACTCAAGAAATAGTAGGTGAAAGGTAATCCCGCCATTGGCCTTAAAATAGGTGCGGTCGCCAGATGAGCATCTTGCAACGCCAACTAGCTTGTGGGTCAGAGAGATAGGTGCCGCCTTCAAAGCCTGACCTGGCTTTGACCTGTAAATTAATAGCTGACCTGAATACACAAAACGGCTGCTGTCCTAAAACTCCTACAGGAAAATCCAGTTTTCGTGGATATTAAGAGTGCTAAAACGGCAAGCTGAACGGGTTTAAAGCTGAGCACTTAATATGCATATATAATTAATGGAAATTAACGTTGGAAATGTTCAAAAAACACATTTTATTGTACTCGTTAAGTTTCTCAATCAATTATTGTTCTTAATTAGATAATTGATACAATTATTGATCAACGTATGAAAACAAACCCAAACCACAAAAAGAGTAAAAAGAAATGAAAACAGTTTGCACATATTAACACGTAACAACAATTCGTGTCAAAAAAATACGATGTTTCCAAGCGCATAATAAACACTCGATTATAGTGGAAAATAATGTTTATGTTCATATCTATGTCATAGAAAGCAATGAAACATTAATAAAGCAGCAATGACACAGCGTTTTCGATTTTTCAGTGATTAATGAGCAAAATTCATTCTCGTGTTGAGTTGGAAACAATTATTTTTGACTGCGGCTTTAAAGTGCTAAATAAACTTAACGTTAAAAAAGTTGTTAACGTTTTCAATTGCGATTAATAGGAATAAATTAGTTAGCTATGCAAAAAACCTGAGAAAATATAACCAGCAACTGTGAAGCACAGTGTTTGTACAGAAATAATAAAAAGTAAGAAAAAAAAGAAACCTAAACTAATCATGTTTAATGGCAGAATAAACGCAGCAGCTGAGAAAAAGCGGTAAAAACAAATATAAAAAAAAACTCCATAAATTTGTAAATTACGATGAAAAGTGACAAGTGAAAAATAAAAACTGTTTTTTTATTTTGTTTGCTTTGTTTCATTTGTAGCTCGCTGAACGATCGTCCTTTGTTCATGCAAAATGGCAGCAACAACAATCGACGCATTCCCGGCCTGAACGATGTGGAAGTAAGCAACTTTCGACGGGCCCTGCCACAGTTTCTAGCTGTTAGTATTAAGAACATATTGCTATTCGGTAAATAACTATTGTAATACTCGGAATCTACCTCTACACATATATTAAATGCAACGCTTAATGAGCGGGAAATGAAGCTATCGAACAATGAACAATGGACAATTTGATTTAATGAAATTCAATTAAATTTGCATAAGTTTTGTTAATATCTTAGTTGGAAAAGTGATCAGCCTTCATTCCCCTGAAATAAAGTGCAATTTTGGAAAATTGTTCAACGTTTAAATTTGTTCTTATAACATGTTAAAATCCTTGTACAGGATATGGCATGACTCTTGGCTTTCCCACAATCGTAATACCAGCGATACAGGGTGGCGATGGACGCAGAGAGGGGCAGGATGGCGATATAGTACTTAACAAAGATGAAATATCGTGGTTCAGTAAGTTATAGCACACAAAGCACAGATTGCCACATAAAAAATGCATTTAATTATCCCTTTTAGGCTCCATAAATTTAATTTGTGTGCCGCTGGGTTGCCTCTTCTCGGGTCTACTAACTCAACCGCTGGGCAAGCGAAGAGCCATGCAGGTGCGTATCTGTAGCGATATATACTATAAATATATATATATATATATATATATATGTACATCATGGCATTGAAAACATTGACACACTGAACTTTAAATTCATGCTATTGTTTTATTATGCTGCTGCTCGCGACTTGGCAGCTTGATATTTTTGCATCTGTTTGTTGCATCTGCTAATGTTTTTGTTTTTTTTTTATTTTTACCTGTATATGGTTTCGATTTCAGTTTGTCAACCTGCCCATACTGGCTGCCTGGCTTTTGTTTCACTTTGCCACAAGCACGGATCATCTGTATGCGGCTTTATGCTTGGCTGGCCTCGGAGGCGGTCTCATGGAAGCACCCGTAAGTGATCATGATCTGGCCCAGCAAGACCCACTAACCAACTAACTAAATAATTGCACTAATCTCTGCCCACCTATGCTGTGCTGCCATTTGCTCTATTTTGACCTTGACTAAACTGACAATAATATGCACCTATTATATAACCACAGTCGGAATTAATATCTTTTGCTTGCAACGTAATGCAATTGGCCATACTTACTTATTTACAGAAATGAGCTTTACGAGTTAGGAGTATATGATATGAACTTGTCCATAGTTGTCTAAAGATTAGAGAAATATGATATTGAGCTAGCGCAATTTAAAGTCTTATGCAAATTAGCAAAGATAATTTTAACTAAGTAAAGTAATTTATATAGTTCATAACATATGAACTTATCTCCAGTTTCTTCATGATTATAGAAATATGATAATCGAATTAGCGCTGTTTGAATTCTTATGCAAATTAGCAAAGATTATTTTAACGAAGTGACGTAAATTATTGAAACATTTTTTCATTTATTGAAAATTATTAATTTTTCGATTGATTATACTACATAAATCGAAAAAATAACAATAGTAATAACAAAGTATTGTTCCATTCACATAAATATTTACAAGCCTCTACCATGCAACATCTTGGGGTATATGAGTCTTATAGATACGAGAATATTTATTTTTTCAAGAATATAATATGCAGATAATTAATTATTAATTATTTAATAAGGCACGACTGACCGCAGACAGGTTTCCTGCATGTGTTGATTTTTATTCTTATTATTATAATTGATAAGTGAGTAAAAAGGCCAACAAACGCTTGATAATCTTGGTTTTTTGGAATGCAGGTGCTGACCTATGTGGCCGAGATTACGGAGCCCAAGTACCGTGGTATTTTATCAGCGCTGGGCACCACCTGCGTCATCACTGGCGTCTTTGTGCAGTTCATCTTGGGCTCCCTGATGGACTGGCGCAGTGTGGCCGCTGTAAGCGCCGCTTTTCCGGTGATTACCATTATGATGCTGTGCTTTGTGCCCGAGAGTCCCGTCTGGCTGATACGGGAGCAGCGATTCCTAGAAGCGGTCAAATCACTGCAATGGCTACGCGGCTGGGTGCCGGAGTACATGATCGAGGCGGAATTCAATCAGCTCTACGACGAGCTAATCACCCAGAAGGCCATCCAGGAGGCGGCCGAGAATGGTGAAATCAATGCTGCTGCGGCGACTGGACTACGACACAAACTGAGCAAGCGCTTCCGAATGTGGCGCAAGCGAACCTTTCTCGCACCCTTTCTACTCGTCTCGTTCACGTTCTTTACGGGCCACTTTTCCGGCAAGACACCACTGCAGACATATGCCGTGCAAATCTTTCATACGCTGAAAGCGCCCATGAATAAATATCATGCAACCATTTTGCTGGGCGTTGCCGAAATGCTCTCCACCATATTGGGTGTGACACTGATACATTTTACGGGCAAACGACCGCTGGTGCTCGTCTCCACGGTGGGCACGGGTCTCTGCTTCCTTGGCACGGCGACCTATGCGCATTTCCTCAACGATGTGCCCGGATTTGCGGTCAACAATGTGGTGGTCAATGCCTCGGCGCTTGTGCCCAAGGAGAGCATCATTTCGCAAGCGAACATATCAAAAATATTCGAGGATGAGCAAAAGCAGCAGGAGCAAATGATGCTGACCACCATGTTGCCAGAACTGGAGTTGGAAACGACGACAATGGCTATATTTGATACCACAATGGCGTCAATGGAATCATTCACTAATCGCAGCAGACGTGAGCTGGAAACCACTATGGAACCAGAGTTTGAGGCAACAACGATGCCGCCCGAAGTTGCCGTTGCAGTCAGTGATATTCCGACGCCGTCGAAACCACCCATTGCAGAGGATCTGCTGTTGACTGTGCCAAAGCAGGAGCGCAATTATTTGGTGTGGGTGCCATTGATCCTATTGCTGCTGTCCGCCTTCTTCTCGCATCTGGGCATACGCATGATACCCTGGGTGCTCATCGGTGAGGTCTTTCCCGCCGATATACGCAACAGTGCGTCAGGATTTGCCGGCGGTGTGGGATACGTATTTGGTTTTCTGGCCAATAAGCTGTTTCTGGTGATGATCAGTACACTGACGTTGCCGGGCACATTTGGGTTCTATGCCATGGTTGCCTTCATTGGCTTCGCTGTGCTCTACTTTACGCTGCCCGAAACCGAAGGTCGCACCCTGGGCGTAAGTTAATCTCGTCGCATACCGAAATTTAACATATTTCAACATGATTGCCTATTTCATTTTGCAGGAAATCGAGGCACATTTCTCCAATAAGTCGGATATGAATCTGCTGCGCAAGCAGCCAAAGCAGAAAGATAGCGAAAAGCATCCAAATCTGAATCTGAATACAACAAACAATGGGGTCATGCAATTGGACAATCTGCAGAATATGCATATACCAATTAGTTCGCAGCAGCAGGCGAAGATAATTCGTCTGCAACAGAGCCATTTTGCGCCACAGGCGGGCGTTGGTGCCACTAATCTCGCCTTTGACGGCAGCACTAATACCACACATCTCTAACATCTAATGGATATACATGCAGTTGTAGTGCTTTTGATTACATTTTTGACAATCCAGTGATAATAATAAGCAATAATGTAATACCATACTTAGTTCTATTAAAAATAAGAAGCGTGATTTCATTTTCTTCAGTTTCGTTTCAAACTATTATCTTAAAAAAGGACTGCATACTTCTGAGCGCTTCAAAATTGTTCAATTATGAGTGAACAATTTTAAAGCATACTTTTAGGAATAGTAAAAAGTCTGGAGAATGGCTTTAGAGGCAAAAAAATCACTGCCAAATTCTTGCAGATCGATTTATATGGTTTTAAAAGATACGGGAATACTTAATATCTGCAGATCGCAAAAATTAAAATATTGATTCGAACTTCTCATACTTTTTACGTTTTGGCGTTTTTGTATTTTAATTTGAAATCAAATTTAGCAAGTTGATTTTTTATATTATATACATTTTTGTCAAGTTTTGATATCATACAAACTTTCGCCAGGCTGGATTTTATGGTTATACAAGCAGGTGATGTACATCATGCGTTCTTCTCCACGTACTAACATGCCGCAACCCAACACATCGTTCTTCTGATAGATCATGTTCGCAAATTTGTAATCTGCTGGTGTAGCATTTTTTGGAAACTTTTCCACAGTTTTTTTATCAAATGTTTTATACCGCAGCACCCAATTTCTTCGTATCACCGTATTCAGTACTTCAGGTATATCGATTGGAACTCTATAACGAAGGAGTTCCGAACTTCTAGCCACATTTAAGTAACGGGCCGTATTCACGCAAGCGCTGAATTCTTCGTCATTGCAAAAATTGGTAACGCGCATTGCGATCACGGCGAGCTCCTCATCCCATCGCAGTGGGAGTAATCGCTTGGCCGGTGGCAAACGACCTAATGCCCTGTGCATTCGCGTCCGCAGATTATTGTGATGCGTAATTATAATATTTTTGTTTCTATCCATGTTGACACCATAGCGCGGCTTCGGACAATTGTCGCCCCACTTCCAACACATAATTGAAATTCAAATATAATAACGCTAATCTGGCAGGCAGTGGGATACTTACAAACTGGTGGCCACAGGCAATGTGACGTACACCCGGCGGGCAAAGTGCCTTACGACAATAGTTCTCCGGTTGCTTGGGTATATTCAGGTGTCCGCGCATTGTGTATTTTGGAATTTTGGTGGCGTAGCGGGGCACACTGAGTTCGCCAAATGTGACTATTATATTAAGCTGAACAAATGCAAGTGCGATAGCTAAGTGAATATGCATCTTGGCCTCACATAAACTACTTACTATTCCAAGAATTACAGCCTCTCCATTCAGTAGGATTGCATTCGATGCGATTCGATTCACGTTCCGCCATTTAAGAGTTATTATTATAGTTGAACTGTTTGATATTTACATTGTTAACTACCGTTTAATGTGAACTTCGACTTGTAAAGTAAGTTTAAAGCATGCTTAAATATAATATTGTATAACACATTTTTCATATATATTTTTTTTGTATATTATATGTAGATATCATTAATATGTATGCTTATATGCAGCCGTCATAAAATAATTGTTCAACTTTAAGTTTCATCATCCTGCAGTTCCAGGAACTGCGTGCAAACATCACGACTACATTCACCCTTGGTATTGAATAGGAATTTATAATAGTGACCATCCGCGCAAATGGCTAAAATTTGCAAAGGTTTAGGTTTAGGTTATTATTATTTTAAGGAAGTATGTTTGTTATAACTCACCCACAACCGAATTTGAATCGGCGCCAAAGGCACAAATACAGCGAGGTCCCTGCGGTATGGAGAATTTAACGAAGCTCCATTGACTTGAGAAATACTTGGGTATTATCGGTAGTGATGATTCGCGCTGCTTGCTATCCTCCAAATTGAAGACATGTATGGTACCGTGATCTGAGGCAACAACAATCATGGTCGATTGATGATTGAAATTGATACAGAATATGTTTGCATGATTGCTGCCGCGTCGCAACTCCGACACCTTTTTGCCATTCTCCGTATCGAAAATGCGTATAAGTGTGCCCTTCTCGCCGGCGGTGGCCAAGCGAGTGCCTTGCAAATTCAATGCAATGCAACTGATGGCCGCCTCATGGGCAATTACCTCCAAGGGGGCACGCTCCGTGTTGGCAAGATCGACGATTTGTACGTGACCGGTACGTCGGCCCGGGAATGCGAGCAGACTCTTATTGCTGTGTGGACAGAGGACGCACAGACCATTCGGATTGGCGCTCGTCTCGAACACATGTAACTGCTGTGGCTGCTGTGTGAATGTATAAACCTTGATGACACCCTCCAGCACGACGACTATCCGGTCGCGTCGCAGACGAACGGCGCGCACTGGCTGATTAAATTCCAGCGAGATGGCCGGCGATTTCCGTAGATCATCCCAAACAATCACTTTATTGGGCGGATACAGCGGACGAATGCCGCCGCCAACCAGCGCCAAATAATTGCATCTGAACAGCATTTCGACATGGCTGAGACCACCTGCAAATCACAGAAACACATAATACAAAGTGCGAAACATTGTTAATCGAGCATGGGAAAAGTCACACACAGTAAAGCTACAATTAGACAAAAGACAAGTGAAAATTTTATGATTATAATATGGATTGTTAATTTAATGAATTTCATATAACACTTTACTTAAGTTTTCTAAAATTCTTTGCTAATTTGAAAGAAACCGGCTAAGAAAAACTATTATTTTTTTCTCAGTAAATACATAAAAACTTTAATCTTTAAAATTAGCGGAAAAAAACATTTCGAGCCAGTTAATAAATAAACTGTAAAAAATCTAAATCATTTACATATTTGTAAGTTTAAATTTCGATAACACATTAATCCAATTGAACGATCCTGTTATCGACAAACACATGCATATATAATAAATCCCGTTGTGTTGTAAAAAACCACTTTGCCGAACATTTGTCAGACAAAAATATATTGCAATGACATCAATTGATCAAAGCAACCAAACATATGACCTACTAGCTGAATTATCAGATATTATTATCTGATGTGAATTTCCACAAGTTATTGGCCTGCACGCACACACGCAGGCACAGACAGAGACACACACACACACACTCACTTACCTTCGGGAAAGTATTGACGTTCCTTTTCCTTTAGTGGGTCACAATTGTACACTCGAAATCCGGTGTCTGTGGCACAAGCAAAACATCCTGCGTCGCAATTTCATTATTAATCATTATGTATATATATATACAAATATTTTATATATATAGTATGTTTATTGCACGTTGAGTCTTCGTGTGCACGAATATGTAAACAACATACAAAGTACATTTATTTACCTTGATCCTGGTTGAAGCCAGCATAAAGCAGGCCATTACCATACGGATTCTGCTCCGTCAAATTCATAATAATGCGGCTGCACTCTCAATGCTCAATGCTTTTTATAAATTATTAGCACTACAAATGATGCGTGATGATTCCTATTTATTTTTTTATGAACTTGCCCCAGGGCTGGCGAGATGCATTTAACAGGGCGCAGCCAACTTCATACAACGCAAATTTGAGCCCGGGAATTTCTCTCTCGATTTTCGCGTTATTTTCGATACAAAAAAGAAAACAAATTTTTTGTTGCTGTATTTATATAGAAAATATATCAGAAAATTATGCTGATCTATGATATTTATCAAAATATAGTAGACAGTGACAATTACACAGATTTGGTATTTTTCGCCTACTGACATATTGATGATTTTTTAGTATACGACTGGCTGTCATACTAAATGCAGTAAACGAAGCGCTGTTGATTTAATTTTGTGAATTTGCTTATGTTGCACAAATATATGGCTTAGTTGGATAGATTGATAGCCGATAACTGCCTACTGCCAAATCAATGGAAAACACATTCGACGATGAGGATCGAATTGAGCCGTGTCGCACATGCGGCATCTATTATATATTCAGCAAATCCATCATTAGGCCAATATTTAAAAAATGCGAAACCGGCGACATGCCTGAAATAGTGCAACAAATGCACGCCTGGAATCTAGAGGTAGATGCGAATTTATTCCCGTTTTAGACAGCAATGCAATCTTAATGTTATATTTCGACAGCTTAAAGAAGACGATGAGCGCCCGCAATACATGTGCATAGCCTGCATCGGTCAGTTCGAGAAATTGCTGAAGTTCAAGCGTAACTGCCTGGAGACACAGGAGCAGTTCGAGAAACTGCACAGCAAGCGTGGCCAGAATGGAGTGGTCATTAAGCAGGAAATTGCAGAGGCAAACGAGCAGACATTCTGCGGCTTCATTTATCTCGATACGGACGACGAGGAGGAGGAGGCGGGCATCGCAGAGGATGGCAGCAGACGTGTCTGGGCGCCACTTGATATACAGCATTGGCCCATCAAGGAGGAGCACACGGCACGTGTGCCGCACGAGACACAATATCATCAGCAGCCGATTGTTGGCAATCTGTCCGAGGAGGCAACCTTCGCCCAAGTCAAGCACGAGGAGCTGGCCGCTGCGAATGGCTTTATGTCCACACTGATCGAGGGTTCGCCGAAGCAACAACAACACCAAGAGGCCGACAGCCAGGATGGCGATGATGAAATCATTTGTTTCACCTATGATGATGACGCGTATGAAGAAGCAGTGATTATGCTGCCCACACCAATGCAGGAGCCAGGCGTCTTCTGCAAACTGTGCGGACATGCCTCGATCACGCAGGCTGGCCACACGGAGCACATGAGCCGGATACACATGCTGAAGGACACCAAGTGCCATATATGCGGCAAGCAGTTCACCAACGCGCCCCAATCGCGTCTCCGGTTTCACATGAAATGGCATAAGCTACATAAGCACGTGAGGTGTCCCATTTGCAACTTCTTCTGCAGCTCCAAAGAAGTGCTGAAGGACCACGAAATAGCGGTGCATACGCACTCCAAATGTCAAGACTGTGGCAAGAGTAAGATGACCTCAGTTGAGAAAGAAATTTATGATTGATACCTAATTTGATTTTTCCACTTGCAGTAATGAAGCACAAACTATTTCTGGCACATCGAAACCTTCATTTGCAGGGTAAGTGCTGGCTATATACAATAATGATCAGAATCAGTATTCATTGTTTAATTGATTGACGACAGAAGCGGCGACGCGATGCTTGATAGGCTGCGCCTTCTGCGATGACACCTTCGAGAATGCCGAGGAGCTGGAGACGCATGTGCAACACAAGCATAGCACCGTGCAGCATACAACGGATGAGGAGCCTCTGCCGGTAGCCACAACTGAGCAACTGCCAACAAGCGATACCTGCACACCAGCCGCCCAATCAGAGTCATCCCTTCCGAAATCGGAAACATTAAGCAATCGGCGGGACAATGTGTCCTTCTGCAAGTGTCATATATGCGGAAAAACATTCAATTTACAAATCAAACTAAATCGGCATCTTCGGCGGCACACCAAGTCGCCATTCTGATGGATATGCAATGTCCGTATAGCCGAAAGAATAGCCCCGTTCGGATAAAACAAACACATACACACACATAATCCTTTATACAGACAATCGTAATGGATTAACACAACAAACACATACATCCGTACAGACTCAGAGACGGTGAATGGTAAATTCATCTTTTTAAGATTGTCATGCAAGTCTATCAAATCATTTACAGTCCATAACTAATATAACTGTAACTATAGTGAAGACATAATATTAGATTCATTGAACATTTATTTTTAGGTATGTCTGTCTGCGTTTTGCGATAAGTTCTATTTAGTTCTAAATACAAAATTAACAGATTTAATCAAGCTGCGCCGCGCATTACATAATCGCTCAGCTTATATATTACAAATTGGAAAGCAAATTGATTGTTTGCTTGAAAATTCTAAATTGCATATGTAAACTATTATATATAGGAATATATATATGTAAGGATATATATATCAAATCAAAGAACGTAGAAAGCCTCTTCTATTACTCCATACTTAATTGGGCGCCGTCTTTAATACGGCTGTGGGCAGCAATTTGTTGCTTATTGTTTTGCCAGCAACCGCATCAACAGTTGCCGTCGTCACATTGCTCAATTTAACGCCAGCAATAGTTGTCGCCGTTGACATGGGTATCACTTTCATGTTGGACAACGGCTTCAGGTTGACACCCTGTAGATTGGGCGTAAAGAATAATTGGCCGCCATTATTTTGTACGGCAAACACAAGATTATTGCCAGATGTATTATTGCTTGAGGCGGATGTTGTTATCGTGTTGCTGCCACTGCTGATGCTGCTGCTGCTTGTGGCGAGCAGCACGTTCTTGCCCAGACGCAACGTTTGTCCGGCACCAGCGCCAATGAGCAGCGTTTTCGGCGCACTTGCAATCCCACTGGATGTGCTGGGCAGGTTGTTGCTGGAGCTGTTGCTGGTCGTGGTGATGTTGCTGCTGCTGGTGGCTAGACGCAGCAGCTGATTGCCCATAATGACTGTCTGCATGGGCGCACCGGATGCATTGCGCGCTGGAATGGTCTGCAAGTGGAATTAAATTGAATGTAGGCAGCTCTTTCGCAGGCAGTTTCTGGACATGCTTACCGCTCCTTGTAGCTTCACTGTCTGCCCACCAATGACAATATTCTGCGCCGTCTTCATTGCAGCCGTTGTCAGTGTGGTTGCCGTTGGGCTGTGTGTGCTGCTGACCACCGCATTGGCGCCCAGCTTTAGCGTCTTGGCGTGCAGCAACAACGGCTTGCCGGGCACAACTGTTGTCTTGCCAATGATCTTGGGCACCATTGTTCCATGATGACCGGCGCTCACAATGCGCGCTGTTGTCGGCAGCTGTTTGACGCCCGTCTGCTGCTGCAGCTGCGTCTGCTGCTGCTGTTGGATTTGAGCACCGGGCGAGAGTGTGATGACATTGCCACCGGCTGTGGATGTGGCCAGCTGTATGATGTTGTTGCCCGTCGTAATAAGCTTGCCGGCATTCGATTTCTGCAGCAGGCCCTCCAGCGTTAGGATGTGACCACCTGTGCCCTGCTGCTGAGTGGATGTTGGTTGCGTGCCACTCGAACCAGCTGACGTCACCACTGGCGTGGTTCGTATGATGCGCGTTGTGGTTGTGGTCTGTGCGGCATTTGCATTTGCTGCTGTCGACGACACCGGTTGCCTAAAGCTCTGCAACACAATCCGCTGCTGCTGCGGCGAGAGATTCGCGGTGGCCAGCGTCTTCGCCTGTCCACCCATGGTGCTGAGTATTTTTGGCGACGCTTTTGGCAGCGCCTGGAAAACGATATTTTTGTTCGACGAAATTGCCGTGTTGCCTGCACAAAACAAAAGGTAACAGATTTTGATATAAAACTGATCAGGTAGATATGTAGATATAGCAAAGAAACTTATGAATACATTTTTAGAAGTGGAAGAAATAAAATATATAATTTTATTCACAATTTTAAAGTTATTTCAATTTAATTTTAGTCACTTACCCACAAGAATTCGTTGCTGCTGTGGCTGTTGGTGCTGCTGGGCTTGTGCCTTTTGTTTGAGCTGCTGCTGCTGCAATGTGGCAAATGCCTGGGGCGACATTTTGACAATGGTGCCACCCGTGGGTGGGCTGGCATTGGCCAATGGGCTGCCACTGATCGTGGTTGCCGTTGGTGGCTTGTGGCTGACAATGGAGACGGCTCCAATTTTTTGCTGCTGCTGCAACGGACGCACTGTGGTCTGGGCGAGCATGCGTGGTCCAAGGATTTGCACAGCAGCAGCGGGCTTGGCAGCAGCACCAATCGCATTGGGCAGCTGGACAACGGCAGGTTTGGTGGCCACTGTTGTGCCAATTGCTGCATTTGCACCAGCTGCGGGCAGGAGGCGTATAATGTTCTTGGGCATTGGCTGGCGTGCTGGTGAGGATTTGATTGTGTGCTGCTGTTGCTGTAGCTGCTGCTGTTCCATTGGCATAATGAAGCTGGCCGCTATTGCTCCGATCGTTTGCGCCTGTGCATTGGGCGCATTGATAACAATGGGCTTCTTGATGGCCAACTTTTTGGTCGGCGTGGCAGCCACATGCACCGTCTGCAATCCGCTGGGTGTCGACACCAAAATGGGCGTGGTATTGCGTGCAGGACTGCAGCTCAGAGGCGACAGCTGCTGGTGCACCTGCTGCTGTATTTTTGGCGAGGTTTTCAGTTGTTGAACGGGCGCTGTGGGCGATCTGTCCAAAATGGTGACAACGCCGCTGCGCTGCGCGGGTTTCAGCAGCGATTTCTGTGCCGTCATCAGCTGCGTGGGCGCAACAGTGGGCGGCACGTGATATTTGAGCGGCGGCACTGGCGGACACTTGACCTGCAGGGGAAGAGGAGTTTGTGCTAGCAACTGCTTCTTTATCAGCACAGCAGCAGTTGCAGGAGAAGAAGCAGCTGCAGCTGCTGCTGCTGCCGCTGGGAGTTGGGTTTGTTGTGGTTGTGGTGCAGCAGTTGTGGCCGCCACCAAAGCGGGCAGCTCTGGCGTCGCCTCCATGGCCTCATCCTTCTTAGGCTTTTGCTTGCGCTGCTGCTGCTTCTGTTTGACCATTGTCTGATTCTGGCGATGCATTAGCTCAAAGTCCGCCTCGCTGCGATTGCGATGCAAATATATCCAGATCTTGCGGCGTGCATCGTAACGCACACACGGATCGAGGCCGCCATGCATACGATCCAGAGCACCGCTCACAATCGTCTGCAGCACATTGTCCGCTGCCTGCCGATTGACGAACTGCGAGCATTTCAACAGCTCCGAGATTTCGGAGCGTGTACCCTCGCCATTGGGCAGCCGTGCGGTCGCATCGCGCACCAGCGTCAATATGGTCACATACGGTGGCCGATCATCCACCATGATCGCATGACCTCGGGCCTTATTCAGCGCCAAACTCTGCGTATAGATGCCCTTGACGGGACCCACAACGCTCTCGTAGCCATGCAGTCGGTACGTGAATGGTCGATGCGGCTGATCGAAACGCAAACGCTCCTGTCGCTGAAACTCCAGCATCTCCGCCTGGGTGGCCACCCGCACCGCCCAGCTGGTGGGGCAACGTGGTGGCGGCGTTGGTGCCACATCCACAACGGGACTCAACAGTTGCAGCTGTTGCTGCTGCTGTGGAGTCGCCAGCGCTTGTTGCACAATCGTTGTGTCCTCCTTGCGGCGTTGCAACCAATGCTGGCAGAGCGTTTGCAGACGGGCATCCGAATCGCGTCCAGCACCAATCCACTGATAGATATTCAACTGGGTCTTGTGCTCAATATAGGGCACATATTCGGCCGGCAGCGTTGGAAAGTCACCCGACAGAAAATTAATAGCCGATTGCAGTAGATGCGTCCAATCCACCGGCAGCTGACGCAGCCAATCCGGCACACCGCCGCTGCAGCTCTCCGTGCGCCACTTGAGTAGCAGAGCATGCAATTCTGCATAGTTCAAGCGATGCTGTGGCGTCGAAACGAACAGATCCCGGAGCAGCGAGAAGTAGCTGCCATGTGGATGACGTGGCATCGTCATCGCCGTTGCCGTCGTCGTCGCCGTTGTTAATGTTTCCCGGGTGGGACTGCCCGTGATGTGAGCTCCAGCCTTGACCAATGCCCGGGGCGAGGTGGTGATGATGGAGCGCACCGTAATTGGCTCCAGTTTGGGCAGCGGGTGAGCAGGCGACAGTGTTTTGGACATCGCATGCCCAGCCTGCTCCTGCAAGTCCGGCTTCAGCTCCTCCTCATCGGGTTCCAGGGCGGCACGTCCATACAGCTGCTGCGGTTCATCCGTCAGTAGGTCGGCTACCGGCTCCATCGGTTTCGTCTTGTTGCTGTTGCCACCAATAGGCACCAGCGCCGGCGGCTCGCTCACATTGTGATTGAGACGCGCTGTCAGCGCCTTTGGCTTGCGTCCCGGCTTGAAGTTGCCCACGAACTGGGCACGTGTGCAGATATCCCGCAATCTTATGTCAGCAGTGTCAAAGTCGGGCAATTGCTAAGCGAACACAATAAAGAATTTAATTTTAATTATAGCTCTAGTTATTATAATAACTATGAGTAAACTCAGTTGACATTTTGTGCTCTGACAGATCTAAGCTTAGTTTGGCAATGGAAAAGAAAACTTTAAAAAACATTGCAGCGAAAATTCGAAATTGGCTGTTGATTTTTGATTAATTCAAATACAATACTTGCAGCTGAAAAAAATCAAAGGAATTTTACTTACCGGCTGCTGTAGTTTTCGTCGCTTGTAGTCACGTAAATATTTCTTGAGGTTTCTCTCGTTGAGCGGCTGCATCTTATCGGACTGCATGCCACGCAGGACTTGCTCATCTTCTAAGCCGGCGCGTCGCTTGAAGAAGGTACTGTAAATGCATTTCTTGTCCGCCGCATTTGATGGCCTCGTTGTGCTCGGTGTCTCCGTTGTCTTCTGCTGCTGTCGTTGCTCGGCAATTGCGGCCAGTTGTGCTGCCTTCTCTTCCTCCTCCACCTCCGCGTCCAGTTCGTCGGCACTGATGTCGCCCGGCTGCAGCTGCAGATCACGTGCCAGCTGCACGAGCTCCTGACAATAGCGTTTGCGCGTCCGCTCCACACAGAACCTCTTGTTCTCACGGTAATGCAGCGTGGGCGTTTTCCGTTTGCGTGGGCGGGCTTTGGGCGCCTTGAATATGTCGCCTCCGGGCGGTGGTGCCATGTTGTAGACTTGCTGTAGGATTTGTTCGCGGGACAGGAATAGGTCTTTAGCCAATCGGCTGAGACGTTCGGCCTGCTGGAAGCGACGCTCGCGTCGCTGCGAACGCTCAATGCTGCGACGCAGCTGGCGTACATCAGGTCGCAGGCTGCCCTCCTCTAGCTGCCGTTGCAGCCTGAGCAGCGGCGATTGGCCAAAATGTTGCAGGCCACCATTAAATAGCTGCAGCAGGGTGCGATCCAGTTCCGCGGCTGCCTGTGCTGGCGCCAGCAACGCTGCATAGCTTGGCAGCAGCGCTTGGAGATGCGCCTGCATCGGATTGGGCAGCATTTGCCATGTTTCCACTGAGAAGAATTCGTGAAAAATGCTGGCACTCTCGCAGAGACCCCGGGGCAAACGGAAGATGTGCTGGGCACTCAGTTGGGCGAGTTCCAGTTGATCGGATTGCGTTGTCGTCGCATCATCAGAATCGGAATTGCTGTGCGTATCCTGATCTGTGGCATCCTCATCCTGATCATCATCGTCGGCGTCATCGTCGCTGTCATTGCTGCTGGAGGTTGTCATCGTTTTGCCGCTACTGCTGCCAGCGGCGGCGGCGACGGGGCTGCTGTTGCTGCTGCTGCTGCAGTCGGCATTGTCATTGATGTTGTAAGAGCCGCTGAGCTCCTCCTCCTCCTCCTCCGATTCCGGGCATGGCATGCTGTTCATATTATTATTATTATTGCTGTTGTTGTTGCTGCAGTTGTTGTTGCTATTGCTGTTGCTCATTACTAGTTGAGGAATTTTCGTCGTTTTTTACACAATTAATGAATGCAACTTTGATTCTCTTCGCACACTGGGCAAATTTTTTCTCTACACTAATTTATAATTTTTGTCTCTTCCGCTGCCTCGTTATATCAAACATATTTGCTGCTTGTTTTCCTCTTTTTATTGCCTTTGCTTCTTTGGTTAGTAGCATGTTTTCTCTGCGTTTTTTGGTGTTTTTCTTTGCTTCGTATTTTCGCAACGCGTTGGCAGCACACATCCACCTAAATCGCGGAGTGGCAACTCTACGCGTAAAACAGCTGGCGACATGGCCTTTAGTGCGAATCGTTAAATTAAACAAATACATTGAAATATATTTTCATATATGCTATTGTCCTTGCAATTATAAACGATTAAGCTCCGGTTGATTTTTATGTTTTGGCAAAACTTGTGTGAATTGTAATTATTGGGACAATGATATTTAACTGTAAATATACTCCGACAGTATATTTAAATTAAATTACTGCAATCACGTTTAGACAATGCCGCAAACTCTACTGCAGTGAGTACGAATGGATATTCAGGCATGCAGTAACGGTTTAAATAAAACTATCAAGTATGCGATGATTGCTCATCTCTAGTGTCGGCGCTAGAGTTGCCCTTGCTATGATCAACATCTGTGTGCTTGTGTGCTGTGTATACTAGCAAATAAAATTTTAAGCGGCGGCGTAGGCAGACCGCTGCTTCTGTCTGTATTATTGTTGTATATACTTAATTGATTTTAATTCAATTCAAGTGTACACAAATCCTTTGTGAATGTGCACCGAGTGCACTTGCTAAGTGCTGTGCGAAATGAAAACACAAATGAAAAATCGCAAAAGGTGAGCGAAACGCATTTGTATGTGTGCTTGAACGTAAGCGTGTGTGTGTGCGAGTACATGCATGTGTGCGTGTGCAGTTCGCGTCTGTGCCAAAAAGCGCGGCGGTGGAATGTTGAAAAATTAACTAATTTAAAATGTTTGACATGGCTACATTGTCATCAAATGCAACATTAACATTACAGTTCAAAGTTGCCCATTTTTTGTTTTCAAATGGGGAAAAACCAACAGAAGCTCTTTAAAAAAGAAAAAAGAGAGAAAAGTATTTTGCACAATAAAAAAAGGTACGTAGAAAAGAAAAAGAAGAAGCAGAGCGCAACAAAAACGCCGAAAGCGGACGCGCGGCGTCGAATGCAAGTCAAAGAGTGCTTGTCGCGTTTTTTTAAACTAAAAGTAGCGAAATACCAACAAAGAAAAAACATTAGTGTGCCGCACACCCTGCATACCCTGCAATCTAGTTAAAATATTAACATATTTAGTTATGAAATACGGTGGAAAGCGTTTTCACTTGCACAGGCGGCGTATCTGCACATGCTTAATTTTTTTTTAATAATTCAAAAGAAATACATTAAAAAATAAAAAAGTTTTAGCATATATGTTATGAGTAAATGAGAATACAAGGTATTTCCTAGTTGGTTATAATATGATTTTAAAATAATTTCTTTTCTTTCATTTAATTTTATTTCTTTTAGCTTTGTTTAAATTTGAGACGCGGCGCAAAGAAGCTCGTGGCACACCGTTACCTATGGGAGACGAAAATTCAGACTCTCGCGAGACATTTGTTGCAACTTTGATCAATCCAGACGCCGACAGCAGCAAAACCGCGAAAGAGATCACAGCTAAAATAAAGTCCAAGACAAGCGATAAAATTAGCGATGTCAATGAAAACTCGACAAAAAGGAAAGAAACAGTAACAACAGCAACAGCAGCAACTATTAAAGCAAACAATACGAATAATGCCGATAAATGTAATGGCACTAACGGAAATGGAACAGTGAATGCTGCACACGACGAATTCTCAAACAGCTGCTCCGACGACGATCAAAGCGTTCTGGAAAAGCCAGCATTCAAAATAACCATTGTTCCATTGGAAAAACTGCTGGCACAGCCAAAAAGCAACGGCAGCAGCACCAGAACAACTAGAAACTCCAACACCAACAACACTAAACTTAATGTAAGAACAACTAATATAACTAAAACAACAAATTTGCGATCATCGTCGGTTTTGCCGCCTCGTAAAAGTCGCAACAATAACGCGTCCATTATCGAATTAAGCGACAGCGACACAGAAACTGACGAAGACGACATTATTGTACGGCGTAGAAGTCGCATCAACAGCACATCGACATCAACATCCGCATCCACATCAAGCACAGCAGCTGGAAAGGAGTCAGCCAAGAAGTTGCCATCCAAACAGAGTTTGCTCTCAAAACTGTTAATCGATAGTGATAGCACAACAGCGAGTGAGGAGACAAACACAACACAACAGTTGCGGCGTCGCTGTGTGGTGCGTGTAGAGCGCATTAAGCTGCCAACAACAGCAGCTTTAGCAACAACGGCAATAGCAGCAGCAACAACAAAAGCAGCAAAAACAACTACAAGAGAAGCAACAGCAACAGCAGAAATAGTAAGAGAAACAGCAGCAGAAATATTAAGAGAAGCAACAGCAACAACAGCAGCAGAAACAACTACAACAACTACAACAACTAAAACAGAAGCAAAAACAACAACAGCAACAACAGAAACAGCAGCATTAACAACATTGACAGCAACAACAATAACAGCAAAAACAAGAACAGCAAAAACAAAAACAGCAACAGAAGAATCAACAACAGCAGCAACAACAACAACAGAAACAGCGGCAGGTGAAAAACCCGAGCCAAAGCGCAAAATGAGCACAGATTCCGAGCTGGAAAAAGCGAGCACATCGAAGCGCAATCGTCGCGATAAAAGCGCCAGTGCCAGCGATAACGATTCCGATTACAAGGCAGCTGCCGAATCCGATGGGGATGAACAAGCTGAATCGGAACAGGAAAAAGATGCTGAAAATTCGGATGCAGACGCTGCTGCTGGCCAAAGCAGTGACAGCGAAGTAATGCCACAACGTAAACGACGCAATTTTGCAAACAAAAAAGATGCGGGCTCTGCGCAGGAGTCATCGGATTTCGAGCCGGAGGACAAAAAGAAGAAGAAGCGACGACGCATCAAGAAGACATCCAGCGGTGACAGCGACGATGGCGACGACGAAAAGAACAAGAACAAGCGCAAACATATACGCAAAATCATCAAGACTAAGGATTTGGATTTGACCACCAAGGAGGCCGCCAAGGAGGAGGACGATCGTCGCAAACGCATCGAGGAGCGTCAAAAGATCTACAATCGCATCTTCGAGAAGTCGGAGAGCATCGAAATTAGCGAGCTAATATTGGATTTCGATGAGGAGTCGAAGAAGGCATTGCTCCAGGTGGACAAGGGACTGCTAAAGAAGCTAAAGCCCCACCAAGTGGCTGGCGTCAAGTTCATGTGGGACGCGTGCTTCGAGACGCTCAAGGAGAGCGAAAAGAATGCCGGCTCCGGCTGTATATTGGCCCATTGCATGGGCCTGGGAAAAACGCTGCAGGTGGTCACTCTCTCGCACACGCTGCTCATGAATGCGAGGCGTACGGGTGTGGAGCGTGTTTTGGTCATCTCGCCGCTGAGCACCGTGAATAATTGGGCACGTGAATTTGTCCATTGGATGGCGTTTGCCCATCGACGCGACATCGAGATCTATGACATTTCACGGTACAAGGACAAGCCGACGCGCATCTTCAAGCTGAACGAATGGTACGAGGAGGGCGGCGTCTGCATCCTGGGCTATGATATGTATCGCATTCTCGCCAACGAGAAGGCCAAGGGTCTGCGCAAAAAGCAACGCGAACAGCTCCAGCATGCCCTCGTCGAACCTGGGCCCGATCTCGTCGTCTGCGACGAGGGTCATCTGCTCAAGAACGAGAAGACATCGATTAGCAAGGCGGTCACACGGATGCGCACCAAGCGACGCATCGTACTCACCGGCACGCCTCTACAAAATAATCTCAAAGAATGTAAGCCTAGAGCACCAGGAGGATGATCCTTGCACAAATCGTTAATCGTTTTTTTTTCCTCTCGTCCTTTAGACTATTGCATGATACAGTTTGTGAAGCCAAGTCTGTTAGGCACATATAAGGAGTACATGAATCGCTTTGTCAATCCAATTAGCAACGGCCAGTATACGGACTCCACGGAGCGAGATTTGCGCCTGATGAAGCATCGTTCGCATATTCTGCACAAGCTGCTCGAGGGTTGCATTCAGCGACGGGATTACTCGGTGCTGGCGCCCTATTTGCCCCCCAAGCATGAGTATGTCGTCTATACGACATTGTCGGAGTTGCAGCAGCAGTTGTATGGCTATTATATGACAACGCATCGGGATCAAGGCAGTTCGGATATTTGTGGCAAAGGTGCGCGTCTGTTTCAAGACTTTCAGGACTTGCGACGAATCTGGACACATCCGATGAATCTGCGCGTCAACAGCGACAATGTAATTGCGAAGCGTTTGCTAAGCAACGATGACTCCGAGGAGGAGGGCTTCATCTGTGATGATTCCGAGGAGGAGGAGGTCGCCTCAAATTCATCGGAGAGCGTTGATTCGTTCAAGTCGGATGCCAGCTTAACCATGGGCAACAGAGATGCCGCTGGCGGCAGCAAAATGAAGAGTCGCAAGACACGCAACGGCGTTCGCGCCGGTCTGGTGGACAGTGATTCGGATGTGGAGCTTATTGGCGGCGGCGCATCTGTGCAGAAGGATGATCCTTCCGAGTGGTGGAAACCGTTCGTTGAGGAGAAGGAGCTGAATAACGTTAATCATTCCCCCAAGCTGCTCATGCTGCTTCGATTGCTGCAACAATGCGAGGCAATCGGTGACAAGCTGCTCGTCTTCTCCCAATCCCTACAATCTCTGGATGTTATCGAGCATTTCCTCTCGCTGGTGGATAGCAATAGCAAGGGCTACGAATTTGAGGGTGAGTCGTGCGCTGCGGATCGGCGAAGATCTAATTAGCATCGAAATTAAGATGCGGGAAATATTGGATATATATCTCTCTATATATCTATAATGCGTTAAGGGATAAATCATCTTCAATTCTAATCGGTTTTTTTTTTCTCAATGCCGCAGGTGATGTGGGTAACTTTAAAGGCTCCTGGACACAGAACGAAGATTACTTCCGTTTGGATGGCTCCTGCAGCGTGGAGCAGCGTGAGTCGATGTGCAAGCAGTTCAATAATGCCAGCAATGTGCGTGCCCGTCTCTTTCTCATCTCGACCAGAGCCGGTGGATTGGGCATCAATTTGGTGGCAGCCAACCGTGTCGTCATTTTCGATGTCTCGTGGAATCCTTCGCACGACACGCAGAGCATCTTTCGTGTGTATCGCTTTGGGCAGGTGAAGCCGTGCTACATCTATCGTTTAATTGCCATGGGCACCATGGAGCAGAAGGTCTATGAGCGACAGGTGGCCAAGCAGGCAACGGCGAAGCGGGTGATCGATGAGCAGCAGATCTCTAGGCATTATAACCAAACGGATTTAATGGAGCTCTACACGTATGAGCTGAAGCCGAGCGTTGAACGCGAGATGCCCCTGTTGCCCAAGGATCGATTATTTGCCGAGCTGCTGACCGAGCATGAGAAGCTGATATTTAAATATCACGAGCATGACTCACTGCTTGAGCAGGAGGAGCACGAGAATCTATCCGAGGAAGAGCGCAAATCGGCCTGGGCCGAGTACGAGGCGGAAAAGACGCGCGCCGTCCAGGCCTCGCAGTATATGAGCTATGATCGCAACGCCTTTGGTGCCCAGATGGTTAGCCAGTTTGGCAATGCCTCCGGCAGCGTTACATCCAATAAGATATTTGGATTCCGCTCGGATATTCTGTTGCAGTTGCTTAACATGAAGATATCGAAGGATCATCCGGAGTTAACACAGAATCAGGTCATACAATTGGTGCCCAGCTATCTGCAGCAGCTGTACAATGAGATGAACAATGGTGATCCGACCATGTACAAGGATTTGTTGCAGCTCCACACACACATTGTGCATCCCAGCGGCATGTACATGAATCCCTTGCTCTATTCCAATCAAAATCCATCGGCGGCGGGCTACAATCAAGCAACTGGACAAACAGTTGGCGCCCCTGTTCCACCCACTGCCAGTGCGACCGGTTTTGAGGCGGACAAGGTATACGAGATTGATTAAGTGAAAATCGACAAATAGTACATATTATGTTCACGAATCCATCATATTATTGCGCACACAGTGAATCACGAGAGGTTTGGCTATTGTCCTCATCATCAAACATAAGATACATATGTGGTTTTTTTTTTGTGTATCAATTTCGATTTAATGTTAGTTAATTTGTCGTCTTACACTAATTTGAAGAACAAAGCAGTCTTTGTTTTTACAAATTATTCATGAATATATAGCCCAAGCATAAGTTTATATAGTTTTTATGTCTGAATTTAGTTTAAAGCTGTCCTAATACATTTAGAATTATATTAGATACCGATACCAATTTACACAAAAAACACACAAGAAACAAAAATATACAAAAACAAACATATAATGAGTTATATATACATGGATATATTAGCTATAATACGCGATCTTTGCTAAGGACGCAAACAAAATTTAACTACACACGCAGCAAAAATAACACAATAAATGGCACAGAATACGATAAATAATACTATTGGAGTTTTTAACTTTTAATTGCATGGATAAACTGATCTTGATCTTGACGATAGTTCAAATAAATTCAATTTAAAGTTCTATAACTCTACAATTTCATAATCTGTATATATCTGCATGTTCCGAGTGGGGAATAAAATAAAGTAAAGGCATCTTCCAGCTTGATCCCACGTAAAAGTTTCAATTTAGGTATACATTTTTATTGAAGTGTTCATAACTTAAAGATTATATTAGATTCTATGACATCACTTGGGCGGCAGTTTGCCCATCATGCGCAGCTGTTGCACCTGCTGTGCCTGCAGCAAGTGCTGTGGTCCTCCAGGCAGCTGGACGCCCGGTGGCATGCCGCTCATTAGGCCGGGACGTGGTCCCGGTCCACCCATTGGCTGCATGCCTGTTGGACACGGGCCGGGCATCATCGGTGGAGTGGGACGATTGTGGACACCTTGCTGGATATCGGACAGACAAGCTTTCCACTCTTCCAGGCGATTGTAGTGCTTTTGCAGCAGCGCCTCTTTGCGTGCTATTTCAATGCTCAGATCTTGGTTCTCATCTTTTATGAGCATATGCGGTTTAAGAGTGGACACAAGAAAGCGTTTCTGTAGAAAGAATGCCTCCATTTGGCGAGCCACATCGATGAAGCGATTCGTTGTTTTTTGCACCTCCAGATCGATTTCCTCCTTGTTGGTGCCGGAGTTGGGCTCCTGTTTGGTTAGCGAGAGCAGACAGGCCTGAAAGGCTTCCTCGAATTCATCCATTAAATTGCCGCCACCGGCTTCATTATTTGGCGTAGACATATTTGCTTTTTTCCTGCTTGTTGATGTTAGATGTGCTCAAGCAAATTACAAAATGTAAACAAATCTATGAATTCGGCAAATACGCGTTCCAAGGAAGAAGTACTAAAACATCTCAAAATATAATACGCGTTTTCAGGAAGAAGTACTAAAAAATCCCAAAATATATTAAGGTCGACTTTGCGATTAAATAAAGATATCGATAACAAAGTGAATTCGAGGAATATCATTCACATAATAATTTGTTGGTTAAATGATGCTAATATAGGAATACCATTCGAATAATAAATTGTTGGTTAAATGTCAGCACATCAGATCATAAGAAGTTTGTACACTGCTCAATGGAGTCTACTAGCGCGAGTGCCACGACGCGCTAATCCCGGCCTGGGCTATCAACTGCAGCAGCTGCAGCAGCCGAGTGTCGAGGATGCTAGTGAGGATTATGCCGACATGGAAGCGGATTTCATGTCCGCTCATCGAACACATCAGCAACATGAGGCACAGCAGCAACAGCAACGCGATCGTGTGCGACAATTTATGATCAAGCACAAATACTTTCGCAATGCCAAATTGCCCAATTTGTTGCTGTACGCGGAGAAGGAGCAAATGCGTCTGCTTCATGAACGCGATGCGGATGAATGGAGTGTGGAGCGATTGGCGGAGAGTTTCCCGGCCACAGCGGACATTGTGCAGAAGGTGCTGCGCTCCAAGTGGCGGCCACAAAGTGTGGAACGCATACGCAATCATGATGCCAGCGTTATGATGAACTGGACACAGTTGCATGCTGGAAAATGTGCAGATGTGCCGCCCGAGCTGTTGCAGCATTTACAGAAATTTGCTCAGCGCCAATGGAAAGACCTTCAACAATTAAAGCCAGAGCAGTGGCCGACGCGACCAGAGCTACCGGTGCCGCAGCGAAATGAATTCCGCGCGCTGCTGGGCAAAGAGGGCAACAAGCAGCTCGAAACGGGCAACTCAACACAGCGACCAACTGCAAGGATTATGCCGCCCACTGCGGGCGAGGAGGAAACCTATTTGCTGGACAAGGTGGTAGACAAGCGTAAAATGCGCCTACAGGAGTTAAAGGCGTTGCAGATGTTGCCCAAGCCGCAGGAGCAGCAGCTGGAGCAACCATTGTCAAATCCCAGTGGCACTGGTCCACTGCCCAGTTTCGTGGAGAAATTCGAGCGAACTGAAATTATTGTTAGCGTTGCGGATCAGCGCAAATATGAGATGAGCAAAGTGAAGGATCGCATTGTTATACCACGCAAACTATATCGCCAAGGAGCCACCTATCGCGTGGAGGATACCTACTACGATGACGATGGAGAGCTGCTGTATCGTGTGCCCGGCATGACTGGCGGACAGCGGTATCACTAAGATTAAGAGCCAATCGAAACTAGTCTAAATGTTACAAATAAAATTAAATTTATCTTTACGAATTGAGTGTTTCTAGCTAATCAGCAGAAGGTATTGAATACCCTGAACATGGCAGTATATTTATTTACGAATTGAGAAGGTAGTGAGTATTCCGATATGCCTGAATTGGTTCCAGGATTATTTTAAGTTGATCAGTTATCAAGTTATGCTCTTTTAGTTTATCGAAAGAAAATTTAACAAATGCGCTAAAGTGAAAAGGTAATCGAAGCTAGTCAAAATATGAAATATAACAATAAGTATCTATTTACGAACTGAATGTTTTGAGTTAATCATCAGAAGGTAATGAAGACCCTGACTATAGCAATATATCTATCTACTCGAATTAAATGTTTTATGTCAATCATCAGCAGTGAATTTCCTGCTTTGCCTGGAGCCATTGGTTTATTTAGTTTAGTTTTTTCCACTCAACCTTCGCTTTATAAGTGCATCCTAAGATTGAGAGGCAATCGAAGTTACTCTAAATGTTAAATATAATAATAAATCTAAGAATATTTAGTCTTACCTAATCATTAGAAGGTATTGAATACTCTTCTGTGCCTGGATTGGAACTAGGTTTTTTCTGAGCCGATCAGATTTTTTTACTCAATTTACGCTTTTTAAATTTATCACTCGAAAATTGAAAATAATTGAAGCTAGTTTAAATTTATATATAAAATTAAATATAATAATATATAATCTAATCATCAGAAGGTATTGAATAGCCTGCTTTGCCTGGACTGGCTACAATTATATTCCAAGTTGATCAGTTTTTGCACTCAATTTCCGCATTTTAAATTCATCGAACCAAAGTTGAACAAATGCATCTAGATAAAGAGGCAATTGAAGCTGGTCCAAATCTTAAATAAATAAAATAAATTATAAGCTATAAAGATATACATGCATTAAGTGCTTGTGTCAATCATCAGAAGGTAATGAATACCCTGACAAGCCTGGAACAATGGTTTATTCCAATTCAATTCGATTTTTCCGCTCAATATACGTTTTTCAAATACATCTTACGAAAATTAAAGAAATGCATTAAGATAATGTTAAATATATAACAATATATCTGACAATATCTAATCTAAACATCAGAGTATTGATTGCCTGGATTGGCTTCAGGTTTATTCCACGTTAATCCGTATTTTCCATTTAATTTCCGCTCGAAAATTGAACAAATTCCGTTTTCTCATTGCAACGTTTTATTACAAAAATATAAACATAGAAACTGTCAAATAGTTATAGCCTTAGTTATTGAAGGCAGCTGCGATTAGATCGCTGCCCGCTAGCAGTGCATCCGAGGCAACAGTTATTTGGGTGCCCGTCAGCCTGGCCACAAGATCACAGGCAGCTATTTCCGCATAGTTGGCGCCGCCAACCACAAACACAAACAAGTTGCGCAGAGGCAGCGGAAAGATGTCCGGCGTTTTCAGCTGGGTAGCAAAGGTTTTAGGCGTGCTCGGCTGTCCGCCTGCCACGTGCAGCTGCAGTCCATCGATCATGGCCAGCTTGGTGGCCAACTGCTCGGTACTGTTGGCATTGAGGAGTATCGAGCACAGCTGCGCCGCCAGCGGGATGTACATGCCATTGAACACAAAGCTGGGACACGATTGCTTGGCAGCATGCCCACTGGCGCCACCGGCAGCCGCAGCAGCGGACGTGGATGCTGCTGGTTGATCTGCGTCCGCACAGGATGTCAGCAATTTTAGGCGATTGGCATTGGCCTGAAATTCGGTTTGCTGGAATTTGGGCAGCGGCAGATTGGAGAGGAGCTTGGAGGACGTCTTGCGCTCAGGCAGCAGCACCGGTAACAGGCCCGCCTGTGCCAGCTGCTGGAAGACGCACAGTTCCCGGTGGCCAAACATGTTACAATAGTTGCGCGCAAAACTCTGCAGCTCCTCGGGTGCAACGCCGGCGCACAGATGCAGCAAGCAGAGCAGACGCAGCGTATTATAACGCTGACCATCTGTGGTCAGCAGCTCATCGATCTCGGTGAGAAGACGCTTGCGTGAAACATTGTTGAGGATGTCCTCCTCGAGCGTTTGCAACCGTCGAAAGTTGCCCAACATTTGGATGACAATCTCGGAGGCGTTTAGATGACGCATCACTTTGGCCTTTAGCTCCGTCAACTTGGGCAGCTTGCGTGCGACATAGTCGTGCATCTCCTCCAGTTGCATGTCGTTGAGCTTCTGCAGCTCCAGGCTCAAGGATTTCACCTGCGCACGCACCAAACTGCTTGCCTGGGCGAAATGCTTATAACGATTATCACCGTAGATCTCATCACAGGCGGAATTCAGGCGGATGCTACTCAGCTTGCCAGTGATTGGCTTCAGATTGCTCTTGCCTTGGAGCAGCTGCAGCTTTTGGCTGCGTATCTTGTTGTTGGCATTGTCAATCACAATTTCCCCAGCACGCAGCTGGAACACCTCTAGCAGCAGGCCAGCATAAATGGCGGGCGTCAGCAATGACGACGCATAATCCTTGTCCCTGTCAATAATCAGCCAGGCACCAAAGTCGGCCGGATTTGTCGGCTCCGGCACTGTGCCTAGGGACTGCATCAGCTGTACCAGCTGTCCCGCATGGCTGCCAAAGGTGAGGGTAAGCATGGGCTTGCCACAAATCATTTGCAGCAGCCGCAGACTCTGCGCCACAGCAGGCAGAGCCGAGGTATTCCCTTGCAGAAAGAGGCATTCGTAGAGCTACATTAAAGGAGTGATGGAATATGAGCAAATGGATTTGGATATCTAGCCAGGATTTGGTATTTCTTTGAAAAGAGTAAAACCTCTTTGAGCGTTGACTGGAGGAAGATTATCATCGATTTCTCTTCATTTCAAATCAAATGCCAAAAGCTGGCCGATCTTTTGACTCACATTTGGCAGCTCCAGACTCAGCACGCCCTGATCGAGGTATATGAAATCCCAGTTGTAATGATGTAGCTGGACGAGACCCCAGAGGCCGGCCTGTTCGAGCAGCGCATGGAAATACGTATAGCAGCTGGGCACGCAAATGATGTGAACCATACGTAGCGCTAGATCTGGTGACTCAGTGGGCGTGACTAGGGCCAGGGGTTGCAGTTGACGCAGCAGCGTCTGATAAGTGCCCAGCAGACTGCGTATCATGTAGATGTGCACCTGGTCGACAACTCTATGCAGTCTTTGTTTTGCATCCAGTTTGTAGATACGCTGAATGCCTTTCAATCTGCAAAGGGTGTTGTTTAATAACAACTTTAATAAAATATGCATGGACTACTCACTTTAGCCAGGAGGCGGTGCAGACATGTTCGAGCGGCTTGATCAGCTCAGGCTCCAAGATGAGCTCCTTTTTTCCCGGTATGGAGCACAGTATTGCCTGCAACTGCATCGAAGACACGCAACAATTGCATTTTATTACTATTAATTTGATGGTACACACACAAAAGCACACACACTTATACACTCGCACACACGCACCTTTTCCTGTGCCACCAGTTGAAATCCTTGCAATTTCTTCTCCAGTGTAACATCCATTTAGGGGAACTTCTACCGATACTTTTGACGTTTTCAAGATATCGATACGCCGCATGAGCCGATAACGGTTCCGACGATGTATCGATACATTTGTAAGAAAATGCGCCAACTTATTCTAATAAGAAAAGAATTTAATTATTAATTGTTTTTAAGTTTTTAATTGACTATTTGAATGACAAAAAAGGTGGTTTTCATGATCAGACTAATCATATCAAGACAAATTAAATATTTGCCAATCGTTGAAAATAATCACATTTTGCAAACGTTTTGATTAGACACAAAGTTATTAATTTGGTATAATGCACTTTGGTGCATTTTAAGTTGAAATGCATTATCTATTTTATGATAAGATATGGCCAACAATATTTTGCGATTTTCAACAAAGAAGCAATTACTAATGTGTTATCTTTAATTATCAAATTTCCAGCTTTTGCACACAATATTAATAACTAGCGATGACTTTCAGGAATCAGTACTCAGTATTGCACATTGCACATACAACATACAGTTCGGATAGTACAAATAAGTACAAGTAGTACAAATACAATATAATATATACTACGATGACAACGACAACCAAAAATGATAGCTTTAATGCTGATGAGCTGGAGGCACCCAAGTGGCTAAATGATCTGTTCATTGAGGAAGTACTGAGCAAGCATGAGAATGCGCCAGAATTAAAAGTTTCGGATGTTCAGATGTCCCCAGCCAGTGAAAAAGGAGATCACTATGCGAGCATTATGTTTCGGTGCAATGCTTCGTATACCTCTGATAAAGGGCAGTTCTCAAAATCGCTGATAATTAAGACAATGCCCGAACAGGAAGGTCACAAGAAGGAAATGTTAAGTGAATCGCATCTCTTTGAGACTGAAATTGGATTGTATACAAAAGTGTTGCCCAAATTCGAGCAAATCTTACGGGAAGCGGGAGATGATACTCGGCTATATGTGCCCTGTATATACACAAGCTTAAAGCCTCGACAGGTGATAATCTTTGAGGATCTGGTGCCGCAAGGATATGAGGTCATAAGGGGCCGTGATGGAAACATCGAGGAGCTAAAGAGCGCATTCTCTAAGCTCGCCAAATGGCATGCAGTCAGTGTTCACGTATTACACGAGGTAAGTAGTATTAAGTAGGATTATTTAATTATATTTGAATAACACAGTTCTTCTTATTTAGCAACCGGATTACCTACAAGAATTTAAATATGGCATGATTGAACTGCCAACCTTCATAGAAGACCCCTTCGTAAGCACTGGTATGCGCCAGTTCATTGCAATACTGGAAGAAGTTCCAGAATTGAGAAAGTATTTACCGTTTTTTAAGAATATAGAAAATGATTATTTGAACCGATGCGGAATTGTACTGCAGGAGTATCGTAAAAATCGTCAGCCCAATGGATATTATGTTTTAAGCCATGGGGATTTTCACCTCCGCAATATGATGTTCAAGCGCAACAAGGTAGATGGAAAATTGGAAGATGTCATGTTGATAGATTTCCAAATAAGCAACATATGCCCCATTACTATCGATGTGATCTATGCCGTGTACATGTTGATGGGTGTGGAAGATCGTCAAAATAACTATAAGGAATTAATTAACAATTACTTCTCTGAGTTCATCGAAACTTTGCAGAAAATTGGCTTTAAGGGTGAACTACCGAACTCTGTGGAGTTCTGGAAACAAATGTCCCAACATAGATACTATGGTGGGTTTTGATTTGTAATGATTTCAATTGCGAATTGGTCAATATTATATATTTTCACTTCGATTTGCAGAAATCTTCCTATTGACGACATTTTTGCCCTTGATGTCTGCCCTTATGGATAAAAGCATTGAAGTCAGCGATGTAATCGAAAAGGAAGAAGTGCGGACGAAGTTGTACCGAATGGATGGTTACATTCAAGATGCAAAGGGAGTGCTCTCCAGATTCGAAAAACTGGGATATTTTGATTGACATGGATATGATTGATAAGAAAAATAATAGGAAGCGCGAATTATATATATTTCAATATAAGATATTGCGATTATTTTCCATTTCGAACAAAGAAAACTATTTTGTCTTATATTTAAAGTATAAAAGATCGTTCTAAACAATCAATCAATATCATATCGTGTTTTAATATCAAATCAAAATCCACATGGCGTGCAGTAAGCTATAAGACAGAGTTGCCCCAAATTTTGGAGAATCTCTTTACGCACGTTATAGACTTTAAGAGGAGCTTTTATTTAACTTTTGTGGAATCTAAGTAACACTAATTAGTATCAGAGCATCTGCTGATAACGATTAACAAAGTTTCTAAACTAAATAGATAGATTAAAAAGTAGTTTTTTGCATTAAAATGGTGTGATTAGGTTCAAGCATACGTCGTTGCAATAAAGATATTGTCATTATCAGCATTTCCCAGTCAATTTAAAAAGCGTTGGACTAGAACAAGATTAAGCATATCAATTTTGTATCTGACTCTTAAAAGCTGATTCAAATTTACATCAGATAAGTCGTTTTGATATGTGTTCCTAAAATGAATTTGATGGTGAATTTAAACAGCAATGGGTTAAATTTAGAAATAATACAATTACGAAACTTTAAATTATTCTTAAATTATGCTATCGAAAAATGGTCTTTGAGACAATTCAAAACTTTGCAAATTTGACGATAGTGACCCTATTTGAAAACAACCGGGTTTTTTTTTATCACAATTTGATCTCTATATGAGAAGAGCGTAGAAGGTAATTTTTATAACAATGCGAGTTATAAGTAATAAAAGTTGAACTAGCAACCAAATGACGAAAGTAATCAGAAGGATTACTTGAACTCTTAAACTTTATATAATACCTCGACTTCACATTTTTCAACCTGGCTAGTTCCTGTGAGAACGAGGAAAGCCTATCAGTCTTCAAATGTGAGCTTTAGGATCAGCTTAACACTTGCAGCTTTTGCAGAAAGACATAATTATCTAGAAAATTGATATACACGAAAAGTAGAAACGAACCTACAGAATCGGCACTGTACTGTGAAAATAAAGAGAAAACACGCTCAACAAGCTGAAAGATGAAAGCTTTAAAGCTGCGCAGCTGAACCACATTCGAAAGAGAAGGAAGATTTGTTAAGAAGAGTCTAGTAAGTAGGTAATATTAATATTTTAGTTAGGAACCCGATCGGTAAATAATAAAAATAGTTTTCGTATGGATTCTGATTTATCGTGATGAACCTTGTAATTGGCAGACCATCTACACGAATAAGACACACAAGAAGTACATATTTCTTGCAGTGTAGTATATCCAATTTATCAGCTGCAGCTCTCATTCTTGGATGCCATTCTGGTTGCATTTATCCGGTGCTATGGTAACTATCTAAGCGCCTATCCACACAAATTCTCAATTTAGTTTAGTTGCCTTAAGAGCTTTCGTAGCTTGTTGAGCAATTACTGACTAGCGATCTACAGATAGGAAAAGCTTAAAAGTACTCGGTTTTTTACGAACTGCGCAAATGTAAACAAATGCATGCATGCAATGAGAACTATATACTATACTATATAATACAATAAACAAATAAAAATTGTTGTTAAGAGTATTTAATAAATTAATTAGTTGCGTAACGACACAAAATCATTTAAATAGTTGAGCTTACTGGCGATGACTTTCAGTAACAAGTTTACAGTATTGCCGGCACTTACACCAGTTTGTACAAATAATTCAAATAAAAAGTACTATATACAGCGATGACAACGACAACCAATAATGATAGTTTTAATGCTGATGAGCTCGAGGCACCCAAGTGGCTAAATGATCTGTTCATTGAGGAAGTACTGAGCAAGCATGAGAATGCGCCAGAATTAAAAGTTTCGGATGTTCAGATGTCCCCAGCCAGTGCAAAAGGAGATCACTATGCGAGCATTATGTTTCGGTGCAATGCTTCGTATACCTCTGATAAAGGGAAGTTCTCAAAATCGCTGATAATTAAGACAATGCCCGAACAGGAAGGTCACAAGAAGGAAATGTTAAGTGAATCGCATATCTTTGAGACTGAAATTGGATTGTATACAAAAGTGTTGCCCAAATTCGAGCAAATCTTACGGGAAGCGGGAGATGATACTCGGCTATATGTGCCCTGTATATACACAAGCTTAATGCCTCGACAGGTGATGATCTTTGAGGATCTGGTGCCGCAAGGATATGAGGTCATAAGGGGCCGCGATGGAAACATCGAGGAGCTAAAGAGCGCCTTCTCTAAGCTCGCCAAATGGCATGCAGTCAGTGTTCACGTATTACACGAGGTAAGTAGGATTAAGTAGGATTATTTAATTATATTTGAATAACACAGTTCTTCTTATTTAGCAACCGGATTACCTACAAGAATTTAAATATGGCATAATGGATACGCCAACCTACATAGAAGACCCCTTCGTAAGCACTGGTATGCGCCAGTTCATTGCAATACTGGAAGAAGTTCCAGAATTGAGAAAGTACTTACCGTTTTTTAAGAATATAGAAAATGATTATTTGAACCGATGCGGAATTGTAATGCAGGAGTATCGTAAAAATCGTCAGCCCAATGGATATTATGTTTTAAGCCATGGGGATTTTCATATCCGCAATATGATGTTCAAGCGCAACAAGGTAGATGGAAAATTGGAAGATGTCATGTTGATAGATTTCCAAATAAGCAACATATGCCCCATTACTATCGATGTGATCTATGCCGTGTACATGTTGATGGGTGTGGAAGATCGTCAAAATAACTATAAGGAATTAATTAACAATTACTTCTCTGAGTTCATCGAAACTTTGCAGAAAATTGGCTTTAAGGGTGAACTACCGAACTCTGTGGAGTTCTGGAAACAAATGTCCCAACATAGATACTATGGTGGGTTTTGATTTGTAATGATTTCAATTGCGAATTGGTCAATATTATATATTTTCACTTCGATTTGCAGAAATCTTCCTATTGACGACATTTTTGCCCTTGATGTCTGCCCTTATGGATAAAAGCGTTGAACTCAGCGATGTAATCGAAAAGGAAGAAGTGCGGACGAAGTTGTACCGAATGGATGGTTACATTCAAGATGCAAAGGGAGTGCTCTCCAGATTCGAAAAACTGGGATATTTTGATTGACATGGATATGATTGATAAGAAAAATAATAGGAAGCGCGATTTATATATATTTCAATATAAGATATTGCGATTATTTTCCATTTCGAACAAAGAAAACTATTTTGTCTTATATTTAAAGTATAAAAGATCGTTCTAAACAATCAATCAATATCATATCGTGTTTTAATACCAAATCAAAATCCACATGGCGTGCAGTAAGCTATAAGACAGAGTTGCCCCAAATTATGGAGAATCTCTTTACGCACGTTATAGACTTTAAGAGGAGCTTTTATTTAACTTTTGTGGAATCTAAGTAACACTAATTAGTACCAGAGCATCTGCTGATAACGATTAACAAAGTTTCTAAACTAAATAGATAGATTAAAAAGTAGTTTTTTGCATTGAAATGGTGTGATTAGGTTCAAGCATACGTCGTTGCAATAAAGATTGTAATAAGTCGCTTGTCGAGTCCCTAATGTATTTGTTTCCGCCTAAAAAGGGGCAATGATTTGTTGTGTTTCGCCTTTAGCGCCATCTGGGAGCGAGAGGTTTGAGCTTTTAGAAGAAAATCAAGTGATTAGCAAAGAAACCGAAAAATTGTTGAAAAACGGGGACAAAGTGAATTTCTGAAAATCATGAGGTCTTAAGTTCTTTGGACCCCGGTCAGATTTCTTTCTGTTCCCTTGAACAAACCAGTTGTCTGCAGTGCAAACAAATTAAGGTGAAAATATAAAACAGTTCCACGTGTTATCCAGCAGTGCCTATTCAAGAGTTTATCAAGGGTAAAGAAAAAAAAATAGTTTAATTAATAACCATTGCAAAGGAAAAGTAAATGTTTTTCTTTAGAATGGGCGATTAATTTCTACTGGATTAATTTATACTGGAATAATTTGTACTGGATTAATTCGCACACGGTTAATTTGGACTTAATTAACTTAATTAATTTGGAATTATCCTGGACTTAATATCGAGTTTGGTCGGATCATAATGGGCAAATATTAGCTGTATTAAGCAATTTGCTTAAGCCTCGGTACAGTAAGATCGCCGTTACCTCACCCTTTTCCCCGGCGGAGCGACATATCATCTGCTAATTGCTAAGTTCGCATTGCGCAAGAGAGCCTCTCTTAAAAGCTATCACTGCGAGCGCATTTTTTCTTCCACGCATACTTAACCACAAAGTTGGTCGATCGACGTTGGATGGGTGAACGAGCATTGAGTGCATCAGTGTTCTTATGGCTAATGAGGAGAATGGATTCATAAGAAGGAACGGATAAGCATGGCCAACTGTAGTGGATATTTTTCTCCGGACCAACATTATCATCTTTAACTTCTACCTAACTTTCGGGATTCATTACTGCAGCGGAATTTTTTTTTTCGTTTGGACCAACATTTCCTTTATTTTTGGTGTTCTTTGTTGAATAGTGTAAAATATTTATTTACGTACAATTCATGCATGCATAAACTGCCGTTATGTGCTGCTTAATCTTGCCGTTATGAATAGATAAGAAAAACACATGCGCGTGTGCGATCGGCGAGTTCGAGCAAATTGATTAAAGTAAATTACACTCTAATTAAAGTTAGTTAAATGCAAGATAAAAAAAAGAAGGAAATTGATTCGGTACCGTGTATTTAGGAAGTAATTATATATACCTAATACTAATAAGTAATTTTTATTTAGAAGTGCATGCTGAATTTAAACACACAAAGATTTGTCGCAGGTTCGTAGGTTCGCATGTGCATTTTTGTTTGTTTATTTTTGCATGATACTAAGATGAAATAATTAATTATACCAGTTATCAAATTTATATAAATATCTTAGGATCACTTCATAGTTAACAGTAATTATAATAATTCTTGGCCTTACACTTGGAAAGTGAACAAATAAGTTTTTTTATGTTAAGTTTTATTAATAGTTTTTTGTTAAGCCTAAAATTACATGCGGATGTTTGCATATCGATTCGATTTAGAAGGAAATTGTATATATTGGCATGCCCTAGTTAAATTGATGATGCATGTCACAACTGCTTGACAAGTTGCAGAGAAATTGCACTGATCAACCTGCATTTTGGTGAAGTACCAACTGACATTTTGGTTAAGTACCAACTGGCATTTTTGGTTAAGTACCAACCGGCATTTTGGTTAAGTACCAACCGGCATTTTTGGTTCATTATCAACCGGCATTTTGGTTAATTATCAACCGGCATTTTTTATTAATTATATATCCAATATTATTCCTGCATCGGAACCAATCTATCCGCAAACATGCGTATGAGATATAACCCTCGCTTCCGTATTTTGTCTTTATCTTTATAAATTTCTTAATTATCTGAAGTTATCTACCATTTATAAAATATGAAAAATATGAATTATATATGCCTCTCGTGGATTAAATTAGAAATTAATTGATTTCTCTCTTTGTGTGGATGACATGTAACTCCTGATGGAGATAGGATAGTTGGCGTAGGGCTTCCTAAGGGATTCTGCTTTTTGCATAGGCCCGCAGAATCATGGTAGGGTGGGCGAGTGCACCAACATGGTAGCACCACAAAAAGGATGACCCTATAATACGAGTTATTTGATCCCTCTATTACTTTTCCTCTTTCTTCTTTCTCACGTCCATGGCTTGTCTTCTACCTTCCTTTAATGTTAAAATATAGTACGCGAATTATAAAATATAATAACTAATGCTAGGAAGCAATTTTAATTCGGCGGTTGTCCAACAATCACCCACCCCAATTGCCGGCGAGCTTCAGCCAAAGCAAGCGCGTACTCCGCACGATTTAATCGCACATCAGCTTCACGTCGTTGCAATAAAGATATTGTCATTATCAGAATTTCCCAGTCAATTTAAAAAGCGTTGGACTAGAACAAGATTAAGCATATCAATTTTGTATCTGACTCTTAAAAGCTGATTCAAATTTACATCAGATAAGTCGTTTTGATATGTGTTCCTAAAATGAATTTGATGGTGAATTTAAACAGCAATGGGTTAAATTTAGAAATAATACAATTACGAAACTTTAAATTCATTCTTAAATTATGCTATCGAAAAATGGTCTTTGAGACAATTCAAAACTTTGCTAATTTGACGATAGTGACCCTATTTGAATACAACCGGGTTTTTCTTATCTTATATGAGAAGAGCGTAGAAGGTAATTTTTATAACAATGCGAGTTATAAGTAATAAAAGTTGAACTAGCAACCAAATGACGAGAGTAATCAGAAGGATTACTTGAACTCTTAAACTTTATATAATACCTCGACTTCACATTTTTCAACCTGGCTAGTTCCTGTGAGAACGAGGAAAGCCTATCAGTCTTCAAATGTGAGCTTTAGGATCAGCTTAACACTTGCAGCTTTTGCAGAAAGACATAATTATCTAGAAAATTGATATACACGAAAAGTAGAAACGAACCTACAGAATCGGCACTGTACTGTGAAAATAAAGAGAAAACACGCTCAACAAGCTGAAAGATGAAAGCTTTAAAGCTGCGCAGCTGAACCACATTCGAAAGAGAAGGAAGATTTGTTAAGAAGAGTCTAGTAAGTAGGTAATATTAATATTTTAGTTAGGAACCCGATCGGTAAATAATAAAAATAGTTTTCGTATGGATTCTGATTTACCGTGATGAACCTTGTAATTAGCAGACCATCTACACGAATAAGACACACAAGAAGTACATATTTCTTGCAGTGTAGTATATCCAATTTATGAGAATTACTATAATACAATAAACAAATAAAAATTGTTGTTAAGTAAATTAATTAGTTGCGTAACCACACAAAATCATTTAAATAGTTGAGCTTACTGTCGATGACTTTCAGTAACAAGTTTACAGTATTGCCGGCACTTACACCAGTTTGTAAAAATAATTCAAATAAAAAGTACTATATACAGCGATGACAACGACAACCAATAATGATAGTTTTAATGCTGATGAGCTGGAGGCACCCAAGTGGCTAAATGATCTGTTCATTGAGGAAGTACTGAGCAAGCATGAGAATGCGCCAGAACTAAAAGTTTCGGATGTTCAGATGTCCCCAGCCAGTGCGAGGGGAGATCACTATGCGAGCATTATGTTTCGGTGCAATGCTTCGTATACCACGGAGAAAGGGAAGTTTTTAAAATCGCTGATAATAAAGACAACGCCCGAACAGGAAGGTCACAAGAAAGAAATGTTAAGTGAATCGCATCTCTTTGAGACTGAAATTGGATTGTATACAAAAGTGTTGCCCAAATTCGAGCAAATCTTACGGGAAGCGGGAGATGATACTCGGCTATATGTGCCCTGTATATACACAAGCTTAAAGCCTCGACAGGTGATGATCTTTGAGGATCTGGTGCCTCAAGGATATGAGGTTATAAGGGGCCGTAACGGAAACACCGAGGAGCTAAAGAGCGCATTCTCTAAGCTCGCCAAATGGCATGCAGTCAGTGCTCACGTATTACACGAGGTAAGTAGGATTAAGTAGGATTATTTAATTATATTTGAATAACACAGTTCTTCTTATTTAGCAACCGGATTACCTACAAGAATTTAAATATGGCATAATGGATACGCCAACCTTAACGGAAGAACCCTTCGTAAGCACTGGCATGCGCCAGTTCATTGCAATACTGGAAGAAGTCCCTGAATTGAGAAAGTACTTACCGTTTTTTAAGAATATAGAAAATGATTATTTGAACCGATGCGGAATTGTAATGCAGGAGTATCGTAAAAATCGTCAGCCCAATGGATATTATGTTTTAAGCCATGGGGATTTTCATATCCGCAATATGATGTTCAAGCGCAACAAAGTAGATGGAAAATTGGAAGATGTCATGTTATTAGATTTCCAAGTAAGCAACATAAGCCCCATAACTATCGATGTGATCTATGCCGTGTACATGTTGATGGGTGTGGAAGATCGTCAAAATAATTATAAGGAATTAATTAACTATTACTTCTCTGAGTTCATCGCAACGTTGCAGAAAATTGGCTTTAAGGGTGAACTACCGAACTCTGTGGAGTTCTGGAAACAAATGTCCCAACATAGATATTATGGTGCGTCTTGACTTTGAATGTTTAAGATTAAAAATTTGTCAATATTATATGTTCTCACTTCCATTTGCAGAAATCTTCCTATTGACGTCATTTTTGCCCTTGATGTCTGCCATTGCGGATAACAGCGTTGACATGGTCGATGTAATCCAAAAGGAAGAAGTGCGGACGAAGTTGTACCGAATGGATGGTTACATTCAAGATGCAATGGGATTGCTCTCCAGATTCGAAAAACTGGGCTATTTTGATTGATATGGGTGTGGTTAATAAGAACTTATTATAATTATCTTCACGTAGGTAATTGTTATTATAGAGAAAGCAATTATTAGATTACTTCTGCATATGTCACACTTAGTGTATATACAATTTTAAATTGGTAATCATTCTGTCGTTTAAATTTTGTATTTTATCTAACCAAATAAAGCTTACCAGATCCCTTAAAACATATCGCAAAATCATTTATTAGGTGAATCTTGTGGTGATTTTTTAGTTGCCCGTGCTCAGTATCCCACGCATATAAAACAAATAGTTCTGTTTATGTGGCATCAAAAACAAATAATAATTGCTTTAATACTGAATAATCAGCCAGATTCCAATGTCTGGTACCAAATATTGGCATCAATACAGTGTGATTATTTTATATTTCGAACGAAAAAGACTTACATATTGTTCTGTGTAACCAATTCAATTGGGCCCTTTTTTGTCTTATCGTCAATGTTTCAAAATGATTGGTGTGAATATTAACATAAGATTTGAAAACTCCAGATTTTCTGCTGATAACGATTAATAAAGTTTCTAAATTAAATGGTTAGATTAAAAAGTAATTTTTTGCATCAATTTGTGTGAATAAGTTCAAACTTCTGCCATTGCTATAGACACATATGATATCATTATCAAGAATCAAAGACAACTTAGATTGCAGTCCAAGGAGGTATGGAGGACTGGTTAGGATTAGAAAAGCAAAGGGCGTTGGTCTAGTACAAGATTAAAAACATCAAATATTTGAACTGACTCATAAAAGCTGATTAATATTTCTCAGAGATAATTCGCATTTCTATCAGTTAAGTACTTTGATAGTTGATAATTTTATGATTTGTTTAAAATTGTATGATCTGCGTGTGCGACGCTTATAACAGGCAAAAAAAAGCTGATAAACAACTCAACACCAACGTGGATTTGTATGAAGTCGTGTGCCCAACATATCTTATCAGATCATTCACATTCTTTGATATACTTTTGAAATCACTTTGGTCACTTGCTGATAATTAAACAGGCGGAATTAAAATGTTATACACAAACTCATTATTGTCCTCTGGACAATATGGACTATTTAATCAATTGCGATCAGTACGAGGATGTTCAAGCTACGACATTGGCACTGAAGCGGCACACTGTTGCCCCACCAACTCTGCGACGTTTTCGCTGCCGTCGTAAATATTTCAATTTAAATATCTTCACATCTCAAATTCGCTAACATACCTTTCATAATTCTTAACTGCACTTCCAAATAATTTCTGATATATGTATATATCGTATATATATGATTTTGCACTAGGCATATATGCAATATTTTAGCCACGAACTCTTTTATTTATCTATTGCCAATCGAAATCACCTTGTCTGTTTCAAAGTTCACCCGCTTGCGCAAAGCTTTTTGCTTCAGCTTACTGAAATAATATTATTACATACGAAATAATGCTATCTTTTGACTTGTTCTTATCTGGTATTTGATCATACAACAAGCTTATGTAATGGACACACAATATTGAGCCAGCAACAACATACATAATATACATAATCCTACCTAGCAGGTGGGGAAACCCCAGTGTATTGGGGTCATATATTAAATTTGGTGGTTTATACATGTACCTACCATCGGTCTTTGGAATTTCTGAAAAATAATGAATAATTAGCTTATGGCAGGCAATTACGTTTTTTCTTTGACATTGGTTGAAATGAAGTGTGAGACACTGTATTTCACAAAATAACAATTTTCCAATTCACATAGTTGACAAAGTTCGTGAAAGCTTTCGACAGCTTTTGCACACAAAATCATTTAAATAGTTGAGCTTACTAGCGAAGGCTTTCAGTAACAAGTATTCAGTATTGCATAACGGTTTGTACAAATAATTCAAATATAAGCTGCGATGACAACGACAACCAATAATGATAGTTTTAATGCTGATGAGCTCGAGGCACCCAAGTGGCTAAATGATCTGTTCATTGAGGAAGTACTGAGCAAGCATGAGAATGCGCCAGAATTAAAAGTTTCGGATGTTCAGATGTCCCCAGCCAGTGCAAAAGGAGATCACTATGCGAGCATTATGTTTCGGTGCAATGCTTCGTATACCTCTGATAAAGGGAAGTTCTCAAAATCGCTGATAATTAAGACAATGCCCGAACAGGAAGGTCACAAGAAGGAAATGTTAAGTGAATCGCATATCTTTGAGACTGAAATTGGATTGTATACAAAAGTGTTGCCCAAATTCGAGCAAATCTTACGGGAAGCGGGAGATGATACTCGGCTATATGTGCCCTGTATATACACAAGCTTAAAGCCTCGGCAGGTGATGATCTTTGAGGATCTGGTGCCGCAAGGATATGAGGTCATAAGGGGCCGTAACGGAAACACCGAGGAGCTAAAGAGCGCATTCTCTAAGCTCGCCAAATGGCATGCAGTTAGTGCTCACGTATTACACGAGGTAAGTAGGATTAAGTAGGATTATTTAATTATATTTGAATAACACAGTTCTTTTTATTTAGCAACCGGATTACCTACAAGAATTTAAATATGGCATAATGTATACGCCAACCTTAATGGAAGACCCCTTCTTAAGCACTGGCATGCGCCAGTTCATTGCACTGCTGGAAGAAGTTCCAGAATTGAGAAAGTATTTACCGTTTTTTAAGAATATAGAAAATGATTATTTGGACCGTTGTAGAATTGTACTGCAGGAGTATCGTAAGAATCGTCAGCCCAATGGATATTATGTTTTAAGCCATGGGGATTTTCACCTTCGCAATATGATGTTCAAGCGCAACAAAGTAGATGGAAAATTGGAAGATGTCATGTTAATAGATTTCCAAATATGCAACTTATGCCCCATTACTATCGATGTGATCTATGCCGTGTACATGTTGATGGGTGTGGAAGATCGTCAAAATAATTATAAGGAATTAATTAACTATTACTTCTCTGAGTTCATCGCAACGTTGCAGAAAATTGGCTTTAAGGGTGAACTACCGAACTCTGTGGAGTTCTGGAAACAAATGTCCCAACATAGATATTATGGTGCGTCTTGACTTTGAATGTTTAAGATTAAAAATTTGTCAATATTATATGTTCTCACTTCCATTTGCAGAAATCTTCCTATTGACGACATTTTTGCCCTTGGTGTCTGCCATTAAGGATAACAGCTTTGACATGGCCGATGTAATCCAAAAGGAAGAAGTGCGGACGAAGTTGTACCGAATGGATGGTTACATTCAAGATGCAAAGGGATTGCTCTCCAGATTCGAAAAACTGGGCTATTTTGATTGATATGGGTATGGTTAATAAGAACTTATTATAATTATCTTCACGTAGGTAATTGTTATTATAGAGAAAGCAATTATTAGATTACTTCTGCATATGTCACACTTAGTGTATATACAATTTGAAATTGGTAATCATTCTGTCGTTTAAATTTTGTATTTTATCTAACCAAATAAAGCTTACCAGATCCCTTAAAACATATCGCAAAATCATTTATTAGGTGAATCTTGTGGTGATTTTTTAGTTGCCCGTGCTCAGTATTACACGCATATAAAAGAAATAGTTCTGTTTATGTGGCATCAAAAACAAATAATAATTGCTTTAATACTGAATAATCAGCCAGATTCCAATGTCTGGTACCAAATATTGGCATCAATACAGTGTGATTATTTTCTATTTCGAACGAAAAAGACTTACATATTGTTCTGTGTAACCAATTCAATTGGGCCCTTTTTTGTCTTATCTTCAATGTTTCAAAATGATTGGTGTGAATATTAACATAAGATTTGAAAACTCCAGATTTTCTGCTGATAACGATTAATAAAGTTTCTAAATTAAATGGTTAGATTAAAAAGTAATTTTTTGCATCAATTTGTGTGAATAAGTTCAAACTTCTGCCATTGCTATAGACACATATAATATCATTATCAAGAATCAAAGACAACTTAGATTGCAGTCCAAGGAGGTATGGAGGACTGGTTAGGATTAGAAAAGCAAAGGGCGTTGGTCTAGTACAAGATTAAACACATCAAATATTTGAACTGACTCATAAAAGCTGATTAATATTTCTCAGAGATAATTCGCATTTCTATCAGTTAAGTACTTTGATAGTTGATAATTTTATGATTTGTTTAAAATTGTATGATCTGCGTGTGCGAAGCTTATAACAGGCAAAAAAAAGCTGATAAACAACTCAACACCAACGTGGATTTGTACGAAGTCGTGTGCCCAACACATCTTATCAGATCATTCACATTCTTTGATATACTTTTGAAATCACTTTGGTCACTTGCTGATAATTCAACAGGCGGAATTAAAATGTTATACACGACCTTGGCACTGAAGCGGCACACTGTTGCCCCACCAACTCTGCGACGTTTTCGCTGCCGTCGTAAATATTTCAATTTAAATATCTTCACATCTCAAATTCGCTAACATACCTTTCATAATTCTTAACTGCACTTCCACATAATTTCTGATATATGTATATATCGTATATATACGATTTTGCTCTAGGCTTTTATTTATCTATTGCCAATCGAAATAACCTTGTCTGTTTCAAAGTTCATCCGCTTGCGCAAAGCTTTTGGCTTCAGCTTACTGAGAGAACATACGAAATAATGCTATCTTTTGACTTGTTCTTATCTGATCTTCCTTTTTCTCTCTCACGCTTGCGTAGGCGCCTAAATGCAAGCCAGCAAAATTAGGGTGGACTTAGAATGTTACAAAATTTAAAAAAAAAATAAGGTATTTCATTGAACGGCTACAACAAGCTTATGTGATGGACACACAATATTGAGCTAGCAAGCAACAAGAAAAAATCCAATTTAAATGGTGCCGCTATTAGTTAAGAGTAATTTATTTATTTCACAAAATAACAATTTTCCAATTCACATAGTTGACAAAGTTCATGAAAGCTTTCGACAGCTTTTGCACACAGAATCATTTAAATAGTTGAGCATACTAGCGATGACTTTCAGTAACAAGTATTCAGTATTGCCGACACATAACGGTTTGTACGAATAATTCAAATATAAAATGCGATGACAACGACAACCAATAATGATAGTTTTAATGCTGATGAGCTCGAGGCACCCAAGTGGCTAAATGATCTGTTCATTGAGGAAGTACTGAGCAAGCATGAGAATGCGCCAGAATTAAAAGTTTCGGATGTTCAGATGTCCCCAGCCAGTGCAAAAGGAGATCACTATGCGAGCATTATGTTTCGGTGCAATGCTTCGTATACCTCTGATAAAGGCAAGTTCTCAAAATCGCTGATAATTAAGACAATGCCCGAACAGGAAGGTCACAAGAAGGAAATGTTAAGTGAATCGCATATCTTTGAGACTGAAATTGGATTGTATACAAAAGTGTTGCCCAAATTCGAGCAAATCTTACGGGAAGCGGGAGATGATACTCGGCTATATGTGCCCTGTATATACACAAGCTTAAAGCCTCGACAGGTGATGATCTTTGAGGATCTGGTGACGCAAGGATATGAGGTCATAAGGGGCCGTGATGGAAACATCGAGGAGCTAAAGAGCGCCTTCTCTAAGCTCGCCAAATGGCATGCTGTTAGTGCTCACGTATTACACGAGGTAAGTAGGATTAAGTAAGATTATTTAAATATATTTGAATAACACAGTTCTTCTTATTTAGCAACCGGATTACCTACAAGAATTTAAATATGGCCTGTTTGATTTGCAAACCCTCAAGGAAGACCCATTCGTTACCAATGGCATGCGCCAGTTCATTGCAATATTGGAAGAAGTTCCAGAATTGAGAAAGTATTTACCGTTTTTTAAGAATATAGAAAATGATTATTTGGACCGTTGTAAAATTGTACTGCAGGAGTATCGTAAGAATCGTCAGCCCAATGGATATTATGTTTTAAGCCATGGGGATTTTCACCTCCGCAATATGATGTTCAAGCGCAACAAGGTAGATGGAAAATTGGAAGATGTCATGTTGATAGATTTCCAAATAAGCAACATATGCCCCATTACTATCGATGTGATCTATGCCGTGTATATGTTGATGGGTGTGGAAGATCGTCAAAATAATTATAAGGAATTAATTAACTATTACTTCTCTGAGTTCATCGAAACGTTGCAGAAAATTGGCTTTAAGGGTGAACCACCGAACTCTGTGGAGTTCTGGAAACAAATGTCCCAACATAGATATTATGGTGCGTCTTGGCTTGTAATGTTTAAGATTAAAACTTTGTCAATAATTTATATTTTCATCTATGTTTCTAGAAATTTTCCTATTGACGACATTTTTGCCCATGATATCTGCCCTTGTGGATAACAGCGTTGACATGGCCGATGCAGTCCAAACGGAAGAAGTGCGGACGAAGTTGTATCGATTGGATAAATACATTCAAGATGCAAAGGGCGTGCTCTCCAGATTCGAAAAACTGGGCTATTTTGATTGATATGGATATGATTAATAAAAAAGTATATTTTTACACTTGATTGAAATGAAAACGAGAGGATATTGATTGCCATAAAAACCAAATGGTACGACAATCTTTAATTAAACCACTTTTATAGTGCAAGCTATAAATGAGTTCCGAGCGAATACCTTATTAAAATAAACAAATAAATAACTAACATACTTGTTTAGTTAAAATTTCATTCACAGTCAAGGGCGTACCCAGCTGCCTCGTTCTCCATCCGAGTACGCTCTCGATGGGGGTTATTATAATAATTAGGTTATTATTATAGATGGGATGTAAATGTCATTTCATAGCAATCAATTTTTAGCTTATTTGTCACATTTAATGTGTATAAAATTATAGATTGGAAATGTTTGTAATTATCTTTTAATTCTTTTGTTTATAATAGTGTTTTTACTGAAAGATCCCATCCAAATCATTATGACTCTTAAATTTAATACTTAAAACTTGCCAGACCTGTTTAAAAACTGGCAACTGAGTTTTTAGTTACCCATGCTCAGTATTCCATATGGATCCAAATATTACAAATAGTTCTGTTAGCACATACATTAATCTATGACATTGAATAATGACGGATGTTCAGATGTCTCCAGATAGTGTGTTTTTGAGGTATATAGAATATGATTGTATGAATCGTTGCATAGCTCTAATGCAGGAGTATCGTACAAATCATCAGCACAATGATATTTAAGCACATGAAAGTATTTGGGTAACTATATGTAATATTCATAGATTTCATATTAAACACCGTAAGCCCTATAATTATAGATGTGAATATCATCAGAATATATACAAGGAACTAAGTATCTTTTACTTCTCCGAGTTTATTGCAAATTTGCCGAAAATTGATGTTGATGTGATGAAACATGATGTTGAGTCCGCAGAAGTAATACGAAGTGAGGAATGCCGTTAAAGGGTATATCAATAATGTTCAAGAACTTAAACATACAACATTTGCCACTGCTTACAATAAGGTGTCCGCCACTGTATGTTGACTAGACATTAGGCATTAATAATTGGCGTTAATAAAGCTCATTAGTAGTACTACTTTGAAACGCTTATTTAATTAACATCACTCTTTTATTCAAAGGTTCCGATTAAATGGGGAATACATCACTATCAATATTATCAATAATATTTGATAATAATTTTCAGAGAATTTATTCAAGCTTTTCGCTATTGATCACACTTATTCGAACCGATTGATTGATAACAATTAATACTTTTTGTGGTTGGGTTATAGATTTTATAACTGCATGCACATTTTTAGGGCTAAAAGTAAGTGGTATATTTATAGATTTGAAAAATAATAGTTTTTTTTTTTCATCTTCTGGTGCATTTTGCTTTTACAAATTGAGCTTTAAAAGTAATTTAATTGCGTACTGGAAGCCCTATTTTTCTTTCAACTTGTGCGAAGAGAGTTACGTATCCAAAAATCCAGATAGTTCAAACTCTTTGACAGTGCGTTGCAAAAATGCACGATATTTGGGATTCTCGACGTTCTCGCGCCTGAATTGATCGCCAATCTCAGTGCGAGAGTTCAAATCCTCCAGGTTATCAAAGCCAGCATCTTCTCTGAATATGAGAGGTGTCAGACAGGTGGACGCAATGACACCTAGAATATATAGAAGAATTCTTAATGTTGCATATAGGGCATGGAATTTAGGTAAAACTCACCAATTAAACTGTTATTGATCAGTTCAATGTGAATCTCTTTGAGAGTTGGAATGTGTCCCTCGTATTTCAGCTTTTGAAGAGTTTGTTGAAGCACTCGGTGATATTCCCGTATAATATACTTCAAATGCACTTTGCGCACATTCTCATTGAGAGAGCCGTACAAAAAATAGTTAAGATCAACAGCTGGCGAGCCCACATAAGCCAACTGGAAGTCCAACTACAAAGCATTCCAATGGTTATAACAGAATGTGATTATGTATGGAAAAATTAACTTACGGCAACAACATTGTCGGGTTCCTTGGTCTCATTGTCGATATGAAACATTAGATTGTTGATCCAAATGTCGGCCATGTTGAACACCTTGAGGCTCGGCTCCTGCTCGTACATACTGATTGAGCTCTGGAGAACATTTTCAGCCAGCTTGAACATCTTCTCGGTGATCTCGTCGAAGCCCTTCCAGTGCGCAATCTCCTCGGCCACACAGCGTATGTTAACCGGAAAGAAGCTGAGAAAGTCGCGACGATCGGGATTGCGGGAAATGGGCGCCTCATTGAAGAACTCCAGCACCTCGGGATTCTCTTTGGCAATGACAGCGCTGCAGGCATGCAGCTTGGCCAGCTTCTCAACACTGGGCAGCACATAGTCCAGATTGAGCAGGCGGCCGCGTTCAAAGTTCTCAAAGCCACTCTGCTGCATGTCCTCCAGTATGAGAAATGGTTCCGGACTCTCCGTCGTATAATAGCAAGTGGGCGCAATTTGCGACTTGTCGCCAATGGACTCGAGCAGGGACTGCACTCGAGGCAGTACCTCCTTATAGGCGAGGATTTCGCGCTTGAAGAGCTTGCTACGCAACGCAATTGCGCCCGTTTGTCCCTTCGGATGATCCTTGACGAAAACGGAGAACTTGGTCTTCACATCGCCGCGCTGCAGTTGAAAGCAGGCGCGATGCATTTCGCTGGCAAAGCCAGCAACCACATCGCCGACTTGGGCGCTCTTCACCAGCAAATCGCTGACTGTCAGCGAGTCTTCCTTGAAGTGCTCCTTCAGCACATCCTGTAGAAATTCAACGGTCAGCCATTCGGGTGCCTGATAGTTTTTCTTGCCAGTGCCCATTTTAAATTCACTTTTCTCTTCAACTTTTTCAAGTCACCTGACCAAGCGAACGAAAAAAAAATAAAAAACTTTATATACGAGCTAAGCAGCTGAGCACTGGCGGCTGTCGCGTTAAGCTGTTAAGTGAAGAGCGCGATTGCGAGACGCCCGCATTTGAAAGCTCTCCAAACACAGCCCACGTGCCCTTAAAAGCTCTCTCTGTTTTTAGCTTTTAACTGACGCTTATCAGCTGACGCATGCCAGCTGTATTTAAATAAGAGCGTGGCGAATATTGCGATAGTGCGAGAGGCGCCAGAATATATAGTCGACTACTTAACACCCTTAACACCCTTAACACCCTAAATTAAGCACGATAAAAGTTATAAATCAAGTATCAACTGTGATTGCTATTTTTAAGATAAAAAGCGACTTATTAAAAACTGGTTTGTGAGACCATAATTTAGAAAGTTGGTGTCATAAGTAGCCAAACACATATATTAAAGACGGGATGTTGAGTAGTAAAACAGAAAAATGTAGTTAGAATTTCGACCTATCACTCTAATTAGTAGTGAATACAATTTAGGTTAATATTAAATATTATTGATTTTGATCGATTTACGTTATTTTTTTATGCCCTGTACCCATTAAAAATTTGTGAAAAGGGTATTATGGAGTTAAGCAAACGTATGTAACAAACAGAACAGAACAGAACACAATTCTTCATTAGCATCCGTTGAGTTGATCTAGGCCATGTCTGTCTGATTAAAATAAACCGATGTTAACAATAAAAACAAAAAGTTTTTGTTAGTGCTGCGAATGCCAAATACAAATTTCGTTGTCTCTTTAAAAGTCGCATTTAAACATAATGATGAAGACAACTGCAGAGAGCAGCTGAAGAGAATACTGAAGAGCTGCTGAATTTTTAGACTAAAATTCAAGCGTGTAACAATAAAATTTTAATTGTTTAAATTTAATAAACCGAATGTGCTGTGAAGATGCTCTAAATATGACTGCTGTTGTTGCTTTTAACGAACTGAGATGCTCTGCAAATGTCAACGAGCGGGGAAAGGTGTAAAATAATTTACTAAAATGCTAAAATTTATTTATTAAGATATTTTTTAAAATAAGTTTTGCTCTGTGTTGAAAGATTTAAAAGTGAAAGAAATTGATAGACATGGCTTTCTTTGCTACTATGTCAACAGAGAGGGTATTATATACATTAAAAACTGTTTCTATAATAATATATGATAGTAAATAATGATATATGAGACCCCTTATAGCCATACATAAGTTAGTTGGTTAAAATCGGCGCCTATACTGAGTATCACCCAGTCAATCACATTATTTCTTGCTCTTGTTTGTGTCCAATTGCTTTATAAAATATTCAACCAACTTTGACGCAGAAAAACAACAGATAAATCTTCAAGATAAGCAACGTGACTTCTATTTACAGATAGGGGAAATTCGTCTACAGTGGGCTAAGTAAATCAAAATACTTGCTTAAAACTCTAAGAGGCCCCGCCTATGCAGAAATGGAAATATGCTGAGGCAGGCACGAACATACAATGGATTTGTATAGATTTTGGAACGGAAGCGATCCCCCTCCTCGCCGGGCAGCATTAGATTCGGTAGACTTCCCCCGCTGTCCACTGGTAGGAGAATAAGCACCAGATGCATAAAGGTGGTAAAGTAGCCTGACAGAGAAATATATATATAGAAGACAATTGTAAATAGAGAACTAGTCCTAATAGTGATCAACTTACCCAAGAAACCATGATTGATCATGCTCATGTGCAGTTCCCTGAGCAAAGGCAGCGGTTTGGCATAGTTCAACAGCTTCAGGCATTGTATCAGATGCGTATGATATATTCTGATAAAATAATCGAATTGTTTGATTCTCAGAGTGTGATGCGATGAGCAGAGGATCAGTTCCCAGAGATCTTGAGCGGGACTACCCCATTTGCAGCGTTGAAAATCGACGAAACACAACTCTTTGATATCATTGGATAACGGATTATTTAATAAAATATTTCCAGACCAGAAATCACCATGATTAAGCACTTTGAATTCCAGCGGATCATTGTTGAAGCAGCGCGCAGCGGATTGCACAAATTGATCAGCTGTGGGCTAGAGAATAAATGGGACTATAATAAGTACATATATATTATATATATATATCTTGAATTCTTACAATACGACTCGTATACTGCTCGGGATTGCTAAAACCCCAGGAAGCCATGGCCGTCTTGAAGCTCTGTGTGCGAGCCTGATACGACTTGGATTTGTGATAGTTGGCAGGCAAATAGACACGCTCAAAGTCATCCGGATAGGCGCCATTCCGCTGATGCCAAACAGCGCTGGCCGCATGGAATTCAGCCAGTTTCTGCAGCACACGTTGCATTTGCTTCATATTGAAACCTTTTAGGCGATTTACATTGCCAAACTTTTTGGTCTTCATATCTTCCAGCACTAGAGAGATGCGCCCATTCACATTCTCCGCCCAAAGGCATTTGGGCGCAAATTTAACAGTTCTGCCATGCTCCTGATAGAGCTGCTCCAGCTGCGGTATGATCCGCTCATACATTTGCTTCTCCTTGGGAAAGATATTCAAAGTATTGATAAAGCCTATGCCCTGCGCATCGGCGAGCATAGTCTTCATAATATACGACTTTTGCTGTGTGAAGCCATCTATAAGGAATTTAAATTGAATTTGATTAAAATTTAAATACAATATATAATGGATGGTGATCGTTGTAATTTCGAGACCATACGTAAACCCATGGAAGACTTTATGTTTTTAGAATACTTCCTGGTATAAGCAAAAACATTTTCTTTCAGGTTTTAATGAATATTGAAATAATTTAAGAATGAGCGCAGAATACATATATTTTTTAATCGAAGATAGACAAACAACGTCTAAAATCGATATGCGCATTTTCATATTTGTAAATGGAGTAAATTGTTTTTCAATCGATGGCAATCTTTTCCGTAGACGTGTAGTAAATGATCGTGAAAAGCGTCATGTTTCCGAGTGCAGTTATTAGGTCAGCGTCATTATGTTTACCTTTAGTTGGCCCAGCTCACCTTTCATTTCAATGTCGATGATAATGCGCATTAGCAACGAGGTGTAGCTGTCACAGTCGCCTGGCGCCGAGGCCGGTATTATCGAGAGATTCAGTATTTTGCGAAAATCGTTAAGTTCACGCTTAAGTATCTTCTTAAAGTACGGGCCATTGATCCAGCTGGGTATATTGACGAGTAGATCGCTCGATTCACAGAATTTGTTGCTGTTATCGGGCATTCTCACTCTGGCGAGTATATATATATCTGTATATATATATATATATAATAATTTTTTTTTATTGTGGTATGTGGTTGTGGAATCTAGCCTCGTTGTAATTCTGTTCGTTCTGTTCGCGATGAACAGCGAGACGCAACTGTTGTTTGCATTCTTATCAAGCATGATTTGCAGGCCCCTGTTTCTGTTTTCGGTTTCTTGTCACGCACAACACCAACAAATATGTAGATATTATAGAATGTGGAATGTAGGTGTTTTAGCCAGACGCAAGGCAGGTGAGTTTTTGGGAGGCGCTCTTGAAATCTTATCACACAGAGTGTTCTCCTTGTTTATTTCAACCGGTTCGTCAAGTGCTACGTTAATTGAGTGTGATAATAATCAAGAGAGCCAGTGAGAGAGATAGAGGGAGCAAGACACTGCGAAAGGTAGAGAGCGAGATAGAGCGAGGAGAAATACGAGAATATTTTTATATTAGTTATGGTCAAGCAATATAGTTGTTTACTGGTTTTTTTTTGGATTTGCATACATATGATCACATTTTTAATATATATATATATAAATATATATATATATATATATTCGTACTGCTAATTTCCATCATATACAACTGAAAAGAGCTCTGAGCAAAACACTGCACTAAATCATGCACTAAAATCTTTCAAATATTATTTTTAGACTGTAATCATAAGCACTCATAAGCAATATTTGCCATCAATATTTGCGCAAGGTTGCAATTCCAAGCGTTCAATGTAAAACTAGCTCAAACTAGACTCAATAAAGACACCGTTTTTGTTATTGAATAAACTGAACAATAACCAACAATAATAACAATAATAATAAAGAAATTGTACAAACGTTTTCAATGTTTTAAACGTTGCCTTGTATATTAAGAAAGTCTACTCATATATGGCTTATAAATTGATATTGCAAGTCATCCAAAGTGTTTTTTCTATTTTATTTCAAATGAACATCAGAGGAATTTATTATTATTATAAGACAACGAGCTTCACTTAGATGTTATCGCTGAACCTGACGAGTTATTCACCGGCTGCATAAATTGATAAGACCACCTGTACTTCAGCAAAACAAAGATAAACAGTGCCTACCAAAAGTTGACTGAATTAAAATCAAAGAAGAAGTTTCGTTCCGTTGTCCAGTGGGGCATTAGTGTGCCGCAAAGCATTGCCTCTTGGGAGAATGCAGTTATGTATGAGGATCAGATGTGGCTGGAGACTAGATTGAGATGAATTTTAAGAAATAAGGACAGCAAGGAGCTGACTAACGAGGCAGCTAAACAAGGAACAACAACAAACAAATTGCAATAATAATAGGCCAAAGAATGATGAGGCTACACCATCAAAGAGGGCCAAGAATTCACATTTGTGCTGGATTCTAGTCAACTGGCTTCAATGTGCCTCGCTGTGGCGAAGCCTGAAGTTGATTCCGAAGCCTGAAGTTGATTCCATCTCAGCGACGGCTCTTTTCCGTTTTCTATGTGCTGGCTGAGATTCCTGTGGCTCCACTAATATTAGTTGCTGCTCCAGCGGCATCCCAAATGACGTTGCCGGATGAGTTGGTATGATTGGAGAAGCTGGTGCCCACATTGACTTAAATGTTGATCTCGGAAGGGTTAACATCTCTGGAGAAGCTGCCGTTTCGAACAGCTTTGGTTTACAGTTTGGTTTCGAGTTGTGAAGAGTTGATTTTTTTGGAGAAACTAGTGGCGGTAAATGTCTTGACCCAGATCTCGGATGATGTTGTGTGATTGGGGATGCTGGTGTATCTAACAACCTATGCTCAAATTTCGATCCGGGCAGAAATGGTATGTTTGGAGTAGTTGCTGTCTCCAACAGCCTTGGCACATATTTAGATTTCGGAAAAGTTGGTATGATCAGAGGTGCAGGCAGCTGCATCAGCCAGGGCATGATTAGAGATGCTGGTGGCTCCAATAGACCGGGAACTGACTTCTTTGGAGTTGAGGTTCCTCTCCATGGTGTAGTTGCTGGTTTCATAAATATTGCGCTTGGACTTGTTGGCAGTGATGGATTCTGTTTTAGGATTGGAGATACTGACAGACTCTTGCATGGCCTAATCCGCTTCATTGGTTCCGCCGAATCCAGTTCCATAGCTGCCGGCATCAATTCTCCCAACATCATTTTCTCCTTGGCCAATTCGAGTTTCAACTTTCCCAGATTGTGATGCACCTGCTCCAGCTCAATTGGAATGGGTGTCGGAATCTTCCATAGCCAATGCCGTTTCGTTGTCTCCGGCGAGTCCAGTTCCATAGCTGCCGGCATCAATTCTCCCAACATCATTTTCTCCATGGCCAATTCGAGTTTCAACTTTCCCAGATTGAGATGCACCTGCTCAGGCTCAATTGGAATGGGTGTCGGAACCTTCCATAGCCAATGCCGTTTCGTTGTCTCCGGCGAATCCAGTTCCATATCTGCCGGCATCAATTCTCCCAACATCATTTTCTCCTTGGCCAATTCGAGTTTCAACTTTCCCAGATTGTGATGCACCTGCTCCAGCTCAATTGGAATGGGTGTCGGAATCTTCCATAGCCTATTCCGCTTCGTTGTCTCCGGCGAGTCCAGTTCCATAGCTGCCGGCATCAATTCTCCCATCATTTTCTCTTTGGCCAATTCGAGTTTCAACTTTTCCAGATTGTGATGCACCTGCTCAGGCTCAATTGGAATGGGTGTCGGAATCTTCCATAGCCTATTCCGCTTCGTTGTCTCCGGCGAATCCAGTTCCATATCTGCCGGTATCAATTCTCCCAACATCATTTTCTCCATGGCCAATTCGAGTTTCAACTTTTCCAGATTGAGATGCACCTGCTCAGGCTCAATTGGAATGGGCGTCGGACTCTTCCATAGCCTATTCCGCTTCGTTGTCTCGGGCGAGTCCAGTTCCATAGCTGCCGGCATCAATTCTCCCAACATCAATTCTCCCAACATCATTTTCTCCTTGGACAATTCGAGTTTCAACTTTCCCAGATTGTGATGCACCTGCTCAGGCTCAATTGGAATGGGCGTCGGACTCTTCCATAGCCTATTCCGCTTCGTTGTCTCGGGCGAGTCCAATTCTATAGCTGCCGGCATCAATTCTCCCATCATTTTCTCCTTGGCCATTTCGAGTTTCAACTTTCGCAGATTGTGCGCTGCCTGATTTCTCATCCATTCATCACGCTGGGCGTAAGTCGTGGGAGAAAGAATTGGGCGATCAGAGTTGCGTTTCGGGTCCTGAGAAAAAGCATTATATCTGCTTTGCGGAAAAGTCATCAGCAACAAAATTAACTCACATAAGGCTCTAACAATTCCTTGTATTTTTCCCGCAGCATTTCACTTTTTGGCATGCTTACCGGAATAATTTTTGATTTAAGTGAATTCTAACAATTTTTGAAAGTTTCTTTTTATTTTATTATTATGTTTTGTTTTCTTTAAAGAAGGAAATAACTTTCAGACACACACACAATTATGGAGTGAAAATCTATATCTATGTATTGCCACAAATTAATTTGAAACATCAAATTGACATTGTACAATTTCGATTTTTACTAACTTTATCGATATTATTATCGAAATTAGTGGTGTTAATGCAGTGCTACTAAAATTCGAGTTTTAACAAGAAATAACGGCTAACTTTCCCTTGTAGAGCGGAATAAAATGTACATCCTCAAAATAATTAATCATAATTAAGAATAATAGCAATAATAATAATAAATAATCAATAATGATAATTAATAATAATCCTCTAGCTACCTGTAGGCATAAAATCGGAGTTCCAAGCTACTGGAACGCATTGAATGTGTTGATGATTTGGGAATTCTTTTAGATCCCAAGCTTAAGTTTTACAAGCATATTTCTTCCTCTGTTAATCGAGCCATTGGAGACCTGGGTTTCATTAAGCGCTGGTCAAAGGAATTTGACGATCCCGACATTACTAAAACTCTTTATATCTCACTTGTGCGTCCTATTCTGGAATATGGATCTTGTATATGGTCACCCAATTACAAGGTTCATCGGGATAAAATAGAATTCGTACAAAAACAATTTCTATTATTTGCCTTGAGGTGTCTTAATAGGAATACTAATATTAGCCGTAGTAGACTTTAATTAATCAATCTTCCTTCTCTTTCTGGTCGTAGAACGATGCTTGGTGTTATTTTTTTACACAAGCTTATAAACGGTAAGATTGATTCTTCGGAGCTAATCAGCCAACTTAATTTGACAGTTCCGATCAGAAATACAATGAATTTTCTGCCTCTTTTTCTTCAAACTTGTAGTTCGAATCACGCTATTCATAATCCATTTAGAATCTTATGTACAAATTATAATATGCTTTTCCCGTTATTAAGTTGTGCTTCCTCCATTTCATCAGTTAAGACAGTCGTCTTATCTCATCTATCTATCAATTCTATCAGTTCAACTCGGTCGGTTGGATGGGAGGTGGGTTGCAGTTTAGCCTGGGTCCGTGCGTCAACAAACCCATGCTTGGTATTGTTTGGCCAGTTCAATATGCTGTTCGTTATTACTTCAAAGTCCAATAATATTCTAGCAAGTCACTTCCAATCAAGTCTAACACAGTTAGGGAATATGGGACCAACCAGAATTGCGAAATTCATAATTGCAGCTGCATGGTTTAACCTTGATTCAAGCTCACTCGAGTGAAAGAGAAATTAAGTGGGTTCCATAAGGTATCACAACGAGCCAAAAACGGCCTAAATGAGTCGAGATTTGTCGGCAACCGTGAAGTCCAACCCAAACTAACCCGGATACTCAGTGAAAGATAGTAAATCGAAAAACATGCCAAACATTCAATTAACGGTGTGATAAGATAACTGCTAATCAAATGATAAGAATTAAATCGGTCTGACACTAGTTATTTTATTTGCAAGTTTATTACATCGCAGATGCCTATGATTGCGGCATATAGTCATCATAATTCAACAGTCCCCGATTGTAGTAGAATGGATACAAATCTTTCATGATGTTGCCAAAGATGGGATTGGATGAAAGACGGAGTCTCAATTTTTCAGCCTCTTCAGTGTCAGTTCTTAGTGAGTGTAGATTGCTATCCTTGTCGGAGGGAAACACAATCAACGGCAGGTGATTAGTCACGGCAAAGAAGGCTATATAAAAGAAATATACTTTGTTATGTAAGTTACAATATATTTGGTGTGCAGTTTACCATAGAAAGAGTTGTTCTTTTTGTACAGGGACGAATGTAGATCACGTAACATGGGCAGGGGCTTCTGGTATTTCAATAGTTTCAGACACTCCACCAATCGTTCCCAATAGATGCATATAAAGTGATCGAATTCCTTGATGCGTATGTCGTTTGCAGCCGATAGACTGATCAAAAATAATAGATCTATAGCAGGACTGCCCCATTTGCAGATTTGGAAGTCGACCAATATGAGTTCATCTATGTTGCCATCTGGTAAATAACTACACATTAGGTTACTTGACCAGAAGTCGCCGTGGGTTAAGGTATTAAACTCCTTGGGATCCACTTCTAAAGTGCTGACACACTGTGCCCAAAACTGCTCCGCAGTGGGCTAAAACGATATGTAAATAGGTAAGTTCATTATCTAAACAATTTCAACTTGTTTGAGAGTAATACTTACAAAGTTCTTGATATATTTCTCGGCATCCTTCATGCCCCATGTGGCCATTGACTCTTTGTAGGACTTCTCCCGCAACTTGAACCCATCCATTAAAAATGGAGAATCCTTGCGTGGAACGAATCCCACATCAAATTCACTTGGATATGGACCGTGTTGCTCTGCATAAACTGAGCCAGCTGCATGAAATTCGGCCAACTTGTGCAAGGAACGTGTCATGTGCGCCATGTCCAGGCCCCTGATGCGATCCACATTCCGGAAGTTCTTAACAGCCAGATCCTCAAAAATAAAGTGAATGTTGCCCTCACGCATCTCTGTGTGCAGACACTTGGGCGCAATCTGTATATCCTCACCGGCTTCCTTATAGAGTGCCTCGAAGGCATGCAGATATTTATCGTACATCTTCAGTTCCTTAGGGAACAGACCGTATTCCGCCATTTCTGCTCCACCCCTTTCGGTGGCCAGCATTGTCTTAAAGATATAGGTTTTTGTCTTTGTGCTGCCATCTAATAAATCGAAAAATTTGTATTATGGCTTAGTTATCAGTAGAAACACTTTCTACCTTTCATTTCCAAATCGATGTAAATACGCAGCATTATGGAAGTAAAGTTCTCGCCAGGCGGTATGGCCGCAACAGGTGTAAACTTGAGAACCTTTACATGATTGGGTTCGTCTTTATTGAGCACAATTTTGAAATACTTTTCAGTTATCCAATCGGGTATGATCAGATGTTCGTTGGGATTAAATATCTTCTTCGAATCGGACATTCTTACGCCTCTCAAGCACGACTGATCCGCAGACAGTCTGGTGTTGCACTGAATTTGTAGTTTTCCAAGCTCTCTAAAAAGCTCTCAAAACGATTCTTTATCAGCATAAATGGTTTACATTATATATAAAACATGCATGTATGTATATAGTACGATAATATTGTCTGTGTTTATTTTTTGCCTGGCCACAATTTGGTCTGTCATGTTTAACTTGCGTTTAATGATGATTAACTCATTTAAGTCAACTTATTTGCTGGGTTTACCTCACTACACGTGGAGACAATTTGATCGTGAAAATGATCTCATGATAACACACTCTCGTATAGCTGACAATTATATAGCAAATATTTCGATGGTGTCTGCATTTTTTTGTTTTGCCACTGCTGAATGTGGCATGTCATGTTTGGCATGTGCGTATGGAGTAACTGATAATACCCTACAACCAATTTCAGCCGAAAAATGTAATTAATTAAGCTGAAACAAATTTGTTGTCGGGGCAAGTTCGGAGCATTCCGTGAATAAATCAAATAACAATTCATTTGCATAAACTTGTTTGTTTATGTTTTGTTCTATGGCTTCGCTTATGAACTTTTGAAATGTTTAATAAATGGCAAGTGTTCCATACAAAACATCTATAGATAATTGTGATAATAATAATAAATACAGCATTATTTTTACAAATTCATTAAACGAATTTATTTTCTTTTCCAAAATAATCTTAGTAAATTATAGACACAATACACAATGGATAATTTAATATATATATTTAGCTACTATCCTCATAGAACACATTTGTTTTCAAAGAAACCTTTGTTTTCAAAGAACGGATACAGTTGCTGCACAGCCCGGACGTAGTATGGATTCGTGAAGGTCTTGCGGCGGAAGGCGTCGGCCTCGGGTCCCGGTGCCATCATTAGATTCACATTGGAGTCCTTATCAGAGGGCATCATTGCGACAACCAACACGTTAAACGCTGTTGTTACTCCTATAACAATAGACATAGAAGACTTATCTTATTAATTCATTGCGAGTTTTGAGAAACGTACCCCAACTTCCGTGCTTATTCATTATGCAGTGCAATTCCCGAAGAGTTGGAATGTGCTTGGAGTATTTTAGCAATTTGAGGCATTCCTCCAAACGATCATGATAGATTTTAATGAAATGATCAAACTCCTTGACCTTGATGTCCAGTGCGGCTGATGAGATTATCAAATACCAAAGATCTTGAGCGGGAGTTCCCCATCTGCCCACCTGCAAATCCACGAATATGGTGCGCTCTTCGGGTCCATCTCCGGAGAACATTATATTATTGCACCACAGATCACCATGATTCAACACATTGAATTCGTTTTCATCCACTTTGCTTAATTCAACGACTATATTGAAGTAGTCCTTTGGATTTGGTGACATCGCAATATATTTCTCCACATCCGGCATTTCCCACTCCCTCATTGCTTTGTAAAATTGTTCTGATCGCATTTTTATAGGCGCCTCAAAAATTGGACGATTGCTCTCCGTAAAAAATGAGTCAAAGTACATCTGATCATAGGGTCCATTTTGTTCATAGTTTACCACTGAAGCCGCATGCAACTCAGCCAGTTTTCTCAATACTAGCCTCATCTGGGGCAGGTCGAATCCCTTAAGACGATCAATGTTGTGGAAATTTTGACGCTTCAAATCCTCCAGAACCAGAGTAGTGCACTCCGGAGTTTGCTCAACGTACGCACATCTGGGAGCGAATTCAATGTCAACTCCGGCATCTTTGTAGAGTCTTTTAAAGTTGGGAATGTGCACTTGATACATCTGAGTTTCCTTGGGAAATAAATTCATGGAAGACACAAAGTCACCGCTTTTATCCGCACTATCGATCGTTGTCTTCAAAATATATGAAATCTGCTTTTCACTGCCATCTGTTAAAACAGATAATATTTATAAAGAAAACTGAAGTGATTAGGAAAAAGACATACCTTTGAGCTCTATATCGATGACAGCACGCACCATAATCGAACAGTAGTTGTCTCCCGGTTGTGTTGCCGCAATGGGAGTAAAGTTTTTGATGCTCACAAAGTCTGGTACATCTTTCTCTATAATGGGTTGAAAATAGTCCTCATTTATCCATTTGGGTATGCCAAAAAACTCGTTGGGATTCACAGGTTTACTGCTATCGCTGTTATTATTGGGTGCCATGTTCTGCAATAGTGAATTAAATTGAATGATCACTTCATATAGTTAATATCTTGTTGGATCATTTATTATGTCCGGCCTCTTCTAGCGTTAAACATATACTAAACTCTCGCTGCCGAATGCAGCTTCTTTAAATTCTGTAGAGCAATCCGGTTAAAATATATACCATAATTATACACTTTTGTCAAGTCACAATGAAATTTCGTTATTATACCCTTGACGAGAATATTATAATTTTGTTATAAAGTTTGTAACGCTTCTGCAGCATTGGCCAACTATATCGGTCTTTCTGTATCTAAACAAACTAGTCCCTAAGTTTTGAACTGTATTACCTATGTTGACCTTTAAATCTTGATTTCATAATTGTAACCAAAGAGAATAATATGTAGATATCAACATGAGAATATTTCTTGCTTAATTATATTTTAGTTAGTAATTTCAGTAATTTAAAAGTTTGTTTAATAAATATTTGAATATTAATTTATGAATGATTTCTGTGATTGTGAGTTTTATATTCGATCGAGAAAGTAATACATCAGATATCAAAAATTTCTTTGGTTTTGTTCTGATCATATTTCCATTGATCATATAACATATTTACTCACACTGCACACCTAAGGAGGTGGGTGAGGGTATACAAGCGTCAGTAAATAGCATAATTGATTTTAATCTCTTGTACATAAATTGAACACTAACAAATTCAGCTTTGTCATCGTTATTTAGCAGGTTTACGGATTCAGTTGTCGTATAGCTTTGACATAGTATGGATTGATAAAGATGTGCCATCATCATATATGTATATACTGGAACCCTTATCAGAGGGTATTAGTATGACAACCAAAACGAAAATCGCTGTACGTGTTCCCAATATAACATACATAGAAGACTCTTCTGACCAATTCATTGTGAATTTTTTTTATTCATTGTGAGGTGCAATTTCAGCAATTTGAGGAATCCCACCGACGATATCGCGTACCATAATCGAAGTGTTTGCGTCATCGCAAAATTTTTAATGCTTACAAAATCTGGTACATCGTTCTCTAAAATGGGGCGAAAGTAGTCCTCATTTACCTATTTGGGTATCGAAAGAAACTCGTAGGGATTCACAGGTTAACTGGAATCGTGATATGAAATATCCATTTCTAATTTCAGTGATCACTTTACACAGTTATTATTAAAAGGAAATTATTTTTGTATCTACACAGTATTTATCCCAAAAAAAATATTTTGTAATTTTTCCTGCACAAATTGAATTTAACTTACGAAAATAAACAAGTGTCCGACTTTTTCAAACGTTAAACAAATATTTAGCTCTTGTTTCCAAACGCCAATTAATAAAATGCCTATCCACCTAGCCAATCATCCGTCGGATCGCATGCGTGGTGGAGCAGCAGTTATCATAAAATCTTCTCTGCAACATCATGCGCTGACTCAAATAAGTTGGCTCTGCGCACAATGTGCTGCCGTTAAAGTCTCTAGTGATCAAGGCGAAGTAGTCCTAGCGGCTGTCTATTGTCCGCCACGTTTTGTGTGGGCATTAGAAGACTTTAAATGTCTCTTCGAAGAACTTGGCCCAAAGTTCCTGATTGCTGGAGACTGGAATGCTCAACACCATCTCTGGGGTGCTGCTTTGGACACTCGCCGTGGGATTGCGCTTGCGGATTGCGTGAGAGACTCCAACCTACAAGTACTTGCCACGGGAGGTGCAACGCACTATTCGTACGGTAGTCATAGGCCGACAGCAATTGACTTTGCTGTGTACGCTGGAATACGTTCTGACTGTCTTGGTATATCTGAGCGAATTAAGCTTAACTCCGATCACATCCCTTTGATCGATGAGTATAGAATGGCTGTTATTCTAAATGCTCCCAAGGCACGTCTTCTGCCGCGCAAGGCAAACATCACCCGATTCCGGCAGAGGTTGGAGCAGCTTGTCAACTTGAACATGGCGCTGAGTTCACCGGCTGATATAGACGACGCAGCGGAGTTATTCCTGCGTAATATTAACGCGGCGGCGGAATACTCCATGCTTGGCCAACTTCCTTGTTCGCCTCGCAGTCCAGCTAAGCCTTTTTTAAAAACTGAGATTTTGGATATGGTAAGGCACAAGAGAGCACTGCGTCGCCAATATATGCGCTCACGCAATCCTTTGGATCTGAGGGACTTTAGGCGGGCTGCGTACGAGCTGCGAAAGTTGCTTTTTGACACTAAGAGCCAGTACTTCCAGGATATGCTCCGCAATGCCGATCCCAATAAGAATCATGGATTCAATTTGTGGAAGGCAACGCGTTGTGTCAAGCGGCAGCCACTCAGGCGGATCCCCATTATGCGACCAGACAACACTTGGTGTCGATCGGATGCAGAGATTGCATCGGCATTTGCGGATGAGCTGCATGGCCGGTTCACGCCTTTTGCGCTTGCGTCACCCAGGTACACGAAACTGAGGAAGGATTATAAAAATGTTTTCATTTGGAGCAGGTACATTGTGGACACCTGGGTGCCATAAAACCCGGATTTTTTACCTAAAATTGAGTGTCGGAGGCAGCAGCAGCCAACATCCAACAACAAAATTATAGTATCGATAAAATAAGTAACGTAACTTTATAACGTCATTTGCATGCCCATCCCTGGGTTTTGCCTTCGCCTTGCACATGCAAGTTTATCTATCACACTCTCGATTCAGCACTCGTCGGTTGTGCAGCGGCAAACGAAATACGCGCATCAAATCAAATATGTAAAACTTTGTAATTCGTCAATCTAAATACAACACACTCTAATGTAAAATAAGCATAAATATAAAATATGCAATAGAACAAATAGTGAATAAACGCATACAGCCCATGAAATGTAAAGTGATCGTGTTTTACATTAATTAAAATAAATCACCCCACAAAATAAATAACTCAATTCGAACATAGGTGAGCGTGAAAAAGGCGCCCTCCTCTAAACATTTGGTGACCCCGACGTGATTTTTATTTTAATTTCTTTCATGTGTTGTGTCGTTTAAAGTGCAAGTGAGAGTTTATTAACAATTGTGTTAATAATAAATCTAAGCGTCTTCTGCATAATTCGATGCAAAGACCAACAAACACGCTTGCACACACACACATACATACATACATTTTCGCTCTCGTTTTCATTACGCGCGTGTACTCTTTTTTTCGTCTCCGTTTGCCCGCTCACATTCTTGCATTCGCATATGCTGGTACAGTTGACTACTTAGTTACGCTTTGCAGGAACTCTCGTTAACGCAGCGGTCAATCAGCGGTCAACCTGTACTTGCCGTTAATTTCGTTTGCATTTCGTTCGTCCGTTATTTCGCGAACAACATACATTCAAACCTACAGTGGATTGCAGTTCAAGTCGACCAGTTTAAAGTGCTAATCGCGTGAATTGAAAGACTGTTAACTATCGGGTTAATCAATCTAATCGTCTTCTGCATAACTCGATGCAAAGACCAACAAACACTCTCGCACACACACACACACACACACATTCGCATATTGTCGCTTTTGCTGGTAAAGTGCAAGTGAAAGATTATTAACTATCCGGTTAATCAATCTAAGCGTCTTCTGCATAATTCGATGCAAAGACCAACAAACACACTTGCCACGCACACACACACACACTCGACACACACACATACGTTAAGCATCTACTAAAACTAGCTGATCGATAAATTACATTAAAACCTACGCGCATATTCGACAGTGCTGATCGCGTGAGTCAGTCGTGACTAACAATTGAAATGGCTGAAAACGAATCAAATTCCAATGCGGCTCTGACCTCTGACTTCGACCTCTACAAGGCAAAGGCAGAATCAGCAGCTCAGCAACTCAAGGCATTTAAAGCGTTTTGAGCAGCTGATGCGCCTCAATGAAGCTGAGTTGCAGGCTAGACTGGATTTAAGCAGCAAAATGAGCTCCAACTTTGATGCCGCGCAATCCAAACTTGAGAGTCTTGATCTTACGGAGCTGTCCACGGACGCAAGATGGCAATTTGACCAAGTCAGCCTCGAGGTGACATCCAAGCTCACTCATGAACTCGCCAATCTGCGTAAGGCTTCGATTCTCCATTCTACAGCAATCCGGAGTAATACGAACGAGCTAAATGGTAGCTCAAGAAGCGGAGCGCGTCTCTCCAGATTACCACAATTTGAGCTTCCACGTTTCGGCGGTGCCTACATCGACTGGCTCGATTTCTTCGCTATGTACAACACTGTCGTCGGCCAAAATGAGGACTTAACCAACGTGGAGAAGTTTCAACACCTTCGATCATGCCTGGCAGGACCTGCGTTGGAAGCGAACCAACGGAGGACAATTACGGCAAAGCCATGGAATTGTTAATAAATCGTTTTGACAATAAATTGTTTCATTTTCAGGCACACATACGTTCCATATTCAGGCTCTCAGGTGTGGACAAGGGGTCGGCGAGCAGTCTGCGTCAATTGAGTGACAGTATCAACTCACATCTGCGCGCGTTGCACGCAGTGGCATCTGCTGACGCCATTGCAGATGGTTTGCTGATTCACCTGATCACATCCAAATTGGATCAAGCCACGCAGGAGAAGTGGGAGGAAACATTGCCTTTGAAAGGGCTGCCAAAATGGACCGACATGTCTACATTCTTGGAAAGGAGATGCCGCATGATGGAAAATTTAGAATTTGCTGTGGCAACGCACACACCTGGCAAGCATGTGGGAAAATCGTATGTACAAAACCGCAATACACTAATTGTTAACACAGCTCAATCTTGTGTCCTTTGCGAATCTTCTGATCATAATCTGTTAAAATGTACACGATTTATAAATTTAACTCCCACCATTCGCAATAGAGAAGCTAAAAGGCTGCACCTATGCTTTAACTGCCTTCGCAAAGGGCATGGTCTACAGCAATGCAAATCTGGTCACTGCAAACATTGCCAGCAGAAGCACCACTCATTGCTACATATGGACACAAGTTCTTCCGCATCTCAGTTGCCCGACACAACGCGTGCTCAAGGCGCATCACTTGTTTCCCTATCCACATCGCCACCTAGAGTCCAGAAACACCACGAGAACAATTACATGCTGCTCACAACGGCCATCATACTTGTCAGAAATCGATCTGGCACCTTCGTACCTTGCAGAGCTCTGCTGGACTCAGCATCGCAGCTCAACTTTGTCACCACCCGTCTCGTAAACCAGCTTCAGTTAGAACCGCGCCGCTCGAATATGTTGGTATCGGGCATAGGCGAATCCTCTCTCTCGCTCAACAAAGCAGCTGACATTGTTGCGCAATCAGCTACTGGTTCCTATCAAGGATCATTTTCTGCAGTCGTAACGCAAAAGATAACTGATTATCAGCCTCACTTCGACATAAATACCACCGGATGGAAAATACCCAACAACTGCCACCTCGCTGACCCACTCTTCTACAAAGGTCAAAGGATCGATATGCTGATTGGCGCTGGCATCTTTTTTGACTTGCTTTGCGTTGGGCAAATTCGTCTGGCAAATCATTTACCCACGCTTCAGAAGACCAAATTAGGCTGGATAGCTTCTGGAGGCTGTGCCATTCCCAAACACTCGTCTCTAGCTGCAGCGAGCAAGCATGCGGAATCGGAACCGTTGTTCGATTTAGTCAAGCAGTTCTGGGAAATAGACAATAATTGCGGCACTGCAGATATGCCGTCGGATGAGGATACTATTTGTGAGCAACTATTTCTCGGCAATTATTCGCGTCTTGAATCAGGCGAGTACACAGTTCGGCTCCCAGCCAAGGATCTCTTCGATGCACTTGGGGATTCATACAACAGTGCCCTACGTCGATTCAATGCACTCGAATCGAAATTGGCCAAAAATGCATCTCTAAAGTCGCAGTATGTTGCATTCATGAACGAATACATTGATTTGAAACACATGTCATTAGCCTCCAAGCAATCTGCTGTGCCTCAATATTTTTTACCTCATCATTGCGTGCAGAAGCTTGATAGCACCACGACCAAGTTGCGAGTCGTTTTTGATGGCTCCGCAAAAACCACATCTGGACGCTCTCTAAACGATTTATTGTTTGCAGGACCATCCATACAACCAAAGATGTTCACCACATTACTTCGATTTCGATTTTATAAGGTTGCCTTGTGCGGGGACATCTGCAAGATGCGCCGCTGTGTTCGCGTGACTCATCCAGACCAATACCTTCAATGCATCCTATGGCGCGACAAAGCGAGCGACGAAGTCCAGGTGTACACCTTAAACACTGTTACATACGGAACAAAGCCTGCGGAATTTTTAGCTATTCGAGCCATGCAACAGCTTTCTTACGACGAAGAAAACTCGTTACCCCTTGCGTCAAAAATCATTCGAAGGGATTTCTACGTTGATGATCTAATTACTGGAGGCGACACCAAACAAGATTTTCACAGAAGAGGAGGAGCGAAGGATCACCAGGAAAATAAGGGGAAATCCCAAGCTATCGGCTCCAAAAGTGTCTCAACAGGTGCAGGATGAAATGGGAAAAAAGTGCTGTGTGGAAACTGTGCGCAGATTTCTAAGCAAACATGACTTTAGTGCCCGAGTATCACAGAAGAAGCCCTTTATAAGCGTGAAAAATATAGGGACTAGGAAGACGTTCGCCAAAAACCACTTGGACAAGGATTTGGAGCTCTGGAACACAGTCATATTTGCAAATGAGTCCAAATTCACCATTTTCGACTCGGACGGACGGAATTATGTGTGGCGACAGTCCAATACTGACCTGAATCCCAAACACGTAAAGGCACCAGTCAAGCATGGTGGAGGAAGTGACATGGCATGGGTATGTATCTCGTCAGCCGGATTCGGGAATTTTGTGATTTTTGAAACAACAATGGACAAGAATGTGTACTTCAACATACTAAAGGAAAATTAACTACAAAGTGCCGAGAAGGTAGGAATCCGACGTACTTTCCGGTTCAACCAGGACAACGATCGCAAGCATAAGGCCAAGATAGTACAGTCCTGGCTGATCAGGAACTGCCCCCACATGATAATTCCACCTGCCCAGTCTCCAGATTTAAATGTTATTGAGAATTTGTGGGCTCTGCTGGAAATAACATCCGGAAGCACAGAATATCCAGCAAAGAAGACCTCAAAAATGCTCTGCGGGATGAGTGGAGCAGAATCAGCCCAGAAGTTACCAGGAAGTTGGTATCTTCCATAAATAATAGGTTAAGGGAAGTTGTTAAGGCTAAAGGATATATTAATTAAGTATTAACATCCTTATTTAAGTTTTTATACGCCAAATATATTATTTTATTTATACTCATCCAAATAAAATTTCCCCTAAAAATAGAGTACTTTTTTACATAACTCTACCTAGCGGGTGGGGAAACCCCAGTTTATTGGGGTCATATATTAATTTTGGTGGTTAATACATGTACCTACCATCGGTCTTTGGAATTTTTGAAAAATAATGAAGTGTTAGCTTATGGCAGGCAATTACTTTTTTTCTTTGACACTTGGCCAAATTAGGTGTCCGCCACTGTATGTATACCATTAGCTGCCTGTAAGCATAAAATCGGAGTTGCAAGCTACTGGAAAGCATTGAATGTGTTGATGATTTGGGAATTCTTTTAGATCCCAAGCTTAAGTTTTACAAGCATATTTCTTCCTCTGTTAATCGAGCCATTGGAGACCTGGGTTTCATTAAGCGCTGGTCAAACGAATTTGATCCCGACATTAATAAAACTCTTTATATCTCACTTGTGCGTCCTATTCTGGAATATGGATCTTGTATATAGTCAACCAATTACAAGATTCATCAGGATGAAATGGAACCCGTCCAAAAACAATTTCTATTATTTGCCTTGAGGTGTCTTAGTTGGAACACTAATATTAGCTTACCTTCTTACCGTAGTAGACTTTTATTAATAAGTCTTCCTTCTCTTTTTACATAAGAGATTGATTCTTCGGAGCTAATCAGCCAACTTAATTTGACAGTTCCGATCAGAAATACAATGAATTTTCTGCCTCTTTTTCTTCAAACTTGTAGTTCGAATCACGCTATTGATAATCCATTTAGAATCTTATCTACAAATTATAATATGCTTTTCCCGTTATTAAGTTGTGCTTCCTCCATTTCATCAGTTAAGACAGTCGTCTTATCTCATCTATCTATCAATTCTATCAGTTCAACTCGGTCGGTTGGATGGGAGGTGGGTTGCAGTTTAGCCTGGGTCCGTGCGTCAACAAGCCCGTGCTTGATATCGTTTGGCCACTTGAATATGCTGCTCGTTACTACTTCAACGTCCAATAATATTCTAGCAAGTCACTTCCAATCAAGTCTAACACAGTTAGGGAATATGGGACCAACCAGAATTGCGAAATTCATAAATGCAGCTGCATGGTTTAACCTTGATTCAAGCTCACTCGAGTGAAAGAGAAATTAAGTGGGTTCCATAAGGTATCACAACGAGCCAAAAACGGCCTAAATGAGTCTAGATTTGTCGGCAACCGTGAAGTCCAACCCAAACTAACCCGGATACTCAGTGAAAGATAGTAAATCGAAAAACATGCCAAACATTCAATTAACGGTGTGATAAGATAACTGCTAATCAAATGATAACAATTAAATCGGTCTGACACTAGTTATTTAATATGCAAGTTTATTACATCGCAGATGCCTATGATTGCGGCATATAGTCATCATAATTAAACAGTCCCCGATTGTAGTAGAATGGATACAAATCTTTCATGATGTTGCCAAAGATGGGATTGGATGAAAGACGGAGTCTCAATTTTTCAGCCTCTTCAGTGTCAGTTCTTAGTGAGTGTAGATTGCTATCCTTGTCGGAGGGAAACACAATCAACGGCAGGTGATTAGTCACGGCAAAGAAGGCTATATAAAAGAAATATACTTTGTTATGTAAGTTACAATATATTTGGTGTGCAGTTTACCATAGAAAGAGTTGTTCTTTTTGTACAGGGACGAATGTAGATCACGTAACATGGGCAGGGGCTCCTGGTATTTCAATAGTTTAAGACACTCCACCAATCGTTCCCAATAGATGCATATAAAGTGATCGAATTCCTTGATGCGTATGTCGTTTGCAGCCGATAGAGTGATCAAAAATAATAGATCTATAGCAGGACTGCCCCATTTGCAGATTTGGAAGTCGACCAATATGAGTTCATCTATGTTGCCATCTGGTAAATAACTACACATTAGGTTACTTGACCAGAAGTCGCCGTGGGTTAAGGTATTAAACTCCTTGGGATCCACTTCTAAAGTGCTGACACACTGTGCCCAATACTGCTCCGCAGTGGGCTAAAACGATATGTAAATAGGTAAGTTCATTATCTAAACAATTTCAACTTGTTTGAGAGTAATACTTACAAAGTTCTTGATATATTTCTCGGCATTCTTCATGCCCCATGTGGCCATTGACTCTTTGTAGGACTTCTCCCGCAACTTGAACCCATCCATTAAAAATGGAGAACGCTTGCGTGGAACGAATCCCACATCAAATTCACTTGAATATGGACCGTGTTGCTCTGCATAAACTGAGCCGGCTGCATGAAATTCGGCCAACTTGTGCAAGGAACGTGTCATGTGTGCCATGTCCAGGCCCCTGATGCGATCCACATTCCGGAAGTTCTTAACAGCCAGATCCTCAAAAATAAAGTGAATGTTGCCCTCACGCATCTCTGTGTGCAGACACTTGGGCGCTATCTGTATATCCTCACCGGCTTCCTTATAGAGTGCCTCGAAGGCATGCAGATATTCATCGTACATCTTCAGTTCCTTGGGGAACAGACCGAATTCCGCCATTTCTGCTCCACCCCTTTCGGTGGCCAGCATTGTCTTGAAGATATAGGTTTTTGTTTTTGTGCTGCCATCTAATAAATCGAAAAATTTGTATTATGGCTTAGTTATCAGTAGAAACACTTTCTACCTTTCATTTCCAGATCGATGTAAATACGCAGCATTATGGAAGTAAAGTTCTCGCCAGGCGGTATGGCCGCAACAGGTGTAAACTTGAGAACCTTTACATGATTGGGTTCGTCTTTATTGAGCACAATTTTGAAATACTTTTCAGTTATCCAATCGGGTATGATCAGATGTTCGTTGGGATTAAATATCTTCTTCGAATCGGACATTCTTACGCCTCTCAAGCACGACTGATCCGCAGACAGTCTGGTGTTGCACTGAATTTGTAGTTTTCCAAGCTCTCTAAAAAGCTCTCAAAAGATTCTTTATCAGCATAAATGGTATACATTATATATAAAACATGCATGTATGCATATAGTACGATAATGTTGTCTGTGTTTATTTTTTGCCTGGCCACAATTTGGTCTGTCATGTTTAACACGCGTTTATTATGATTAACTCATTTAGGTCAACTTAGTTGCTGGGTTTACCTCACTACACGTGGAGACAATTTGATCGTGAAAATGATCTCATGATAACACACTCTCGTATAGCTGACAATTATATAGCAAATATTTCGATGGTGTCTGCTTTTTTTTGTTTTGCCACTGCTGAATGTGGCATGTCATGTTTGGCATGTGCGTATGGAGTAACTGATAATACCCTACAACCAATTTCAGCCGAAAAATGTAATTAATTAAGCTGAAACAAATTTGTTGTCGGGGCAAGTTCGGAGCATTCCGTGAATAAATCAAATAACAATTCATTTGCATAAACTTGTTTGTTTATGTTTTGTTCTATGGCTTCGCTTATGAACTTTTGAAATGTTTAATAAATGGCAAGTGTTCCATACAAAACATCTATAGATAATTGTGATAATAATAATAAATACAGCATTATTTTTACAAATTCATTAAACGAATTTATTTTCTTTTCCAAAATAATCTTAGTAAATTATAGACACAATACACAATGGATAATTTAATATATATATTTAGCTACTATCCTCATAGAACACATTTGTTTTCAAAGAAACCTTTGTTTTCAAAGAACGGATACAGTTGCTGCACAGCCCGGACGTAGTATGGATTCGTGAAGGTCTTGCGGCGGAAGGCGTCGGCCTCGGGTCCCGGTGCCATCATTAGATTCACATTGGAGTCCTTATCAGAGGGCATCATTGCGACAACCAACACGTTAAACGCTGTTGTTACTCCTATAACAATAGACATAGAAGACTTATCTTATTAATTCATTGCGAGTTTTGAGAAACGTACCCCAACTTCCGTGCTTATTCATTATGCAGTGCAATTCCCGAAGGGTTGGAATGTGCTTGGAGTATTTTAGCAATTTGAGGCATTCCTCCAAACGATCATGATAGATTTTAATGAAATGATCAAACTCCTTGACTTTGATGTCCAGTGCGGCTGATGAGATTATCATATACCAAAGATCTTGAGCGGGAGTTCCCCATTTGCCCACCTGCAAATCCACGAATATGGCGCGCTCTTCGGGTCCATCTCCGGAGAACATTATATTATTGCACCACATATCACCATGATTCAACACATTGAATTCGTTTTCATCCACTTTGCTTAATTCAACGACTATATTGAAGTAGTCCTTTGGATTTGGTGACATCGCAATATATTTCTCCACATCCGGCATTTCCCACTCCCTCATTGCCTTGTAAAACTGTTCTAATCGCATTTTTACAGGCGCCTCAAAAATTGGACGACTGCTCTCTGTAAAAAATGAGTCCAAGTACATCTGATCATAGGGTCCATTTTGTTCATAGTTTACCACTGAAGCCGCATGCAACTCAGCCAGTTTTCTCAATACCAGCCTCATCTGGGGCAGGTCGAATCCCTTAAGACGATCAATGTTGTGGAAATATTGAAGCTTCAGATCCTCCATAATCAAAGTAGTGCACTCCGGGGTTTGCTCAACGTACGCACATCTGGGAGCGAATTCAATGTCAACTCCGGCATCCTTGTAGAGTCTTTTAAAGTTGGGAATGTGCACTTGATACATCTGAGTTTCCTTGGGAAATAAATTCATGGAAGACGCAAAGACACGGCCGAAATCCGCACTATCGAGCATTGTCTTCATAATATATGAAATCTGCTTTTCACTGCCATCTGTCAAAACATATTAGATTTATTTAGAAAACTTCAGTGACTTGGAGAAAGTGACCAAAGACAAACCTTTGAGCTCTATATCGATGACAGCACGCACCATAACCGAAGTGTAGTTGTCTCCCGGTTGTGTTGCCGCAATGGGAGTAAAGTTTTTGATGCTCACAAAGTCTGGTACATCTTTCTCTATAATGGGTTGAAAATAGTCCTCATTTATCCATTTGGGTATGGCAAGAAGCTCGTTGGGATTCACAGGTTTACTGCTATCGCTGTTATTATTGGGTGCCATGTTCTGCAATAGTGAATTAAATTGAATGATCACTTCATATAGTTAATATCTTGTCGGATCATTTATTATCAATCAGAATTTATATTTGCATCTAGGAAGTAATTGTCTTTAAGTGTTTATTTGTTCATGAACAGATCGGTTTACTTATTTTTAAATTGACGTGAACTTACAAATAATTAACTATATATTATAAACGTAGAATTCCAAGCGAAGCGCTCAGTAAAAAGTGTCCGGCCTCTTCTAGCGTTAAACATATACTAAACTCTCGCTGCCGAATGCAGCTTCTTTAAATTCTGTAGATTGTCGAGCTTCCTCCATAAAGCAATCCGGTTAAAATATATGCTATAATTATACACTTTTGTCAAGTCACAATGAAATTTCGTTATTATACCCTTGACGAGAATATTATAATTTTGTTATAAAGTTTGTAACGCATCTGCAGCATTGGCCAACTAAATCGGTCTTTCTGTATCTAAACAAACTAGTCCCTAAGTTTTGAACTGTATTACCTATGTTGACCTTTAAATCTTGATTTCATAATTGTAACCAAAGAGAATAATATGTAGATATCAACATGAGAATATTTCTTGCTTAATTATATTTTAGTTAGTAATTTCAGTAATTTAAAAGTTTGTTTAATAAATATTTGAATATTAATTTATGAATGATTTCTGTGATTGTGAGTTTTATATTCGATCGAGAAAGTAATACATCAGATATCAAAAATTTCTTTGGTTTTGTTCTGATCATATTTCCATTGATCATATAACATATTTACTCACACTGCACACCTAAGGAGGTGGGTGAGGGTATACAAGCGTCAGTAAATAGCATAATTGATTTTAATCTCTTGTACATAAATTGAACACTAACAAATTCAGCTTTGTCATCGTTATTTAGCAGGTTTACGGATTCAGTTGTCGTATAGCTTTGACATAGTATGGATTGATAAAGATGTGCCATCATCATATATGTATATACTGGAACCCTTATCAGAGGGTATTAGTATGACAACCAAAACGAAAATCGCTGTACGTGTTCCCAATATAACATACATAGAAGACTCTTCTGACCAATTCATTGTGAATTTTTTTATTCATTGTGAGGTGCAATTTCAGCAATTTGAGGAATCCCACCGACGATATCGCGTACCATAATCGAAGTGTTTGCGTCATCGCAAAATTTTTAATGCTTACAAAATCTGGTACATCGTTCTCTAAAATGGGGCGAAAGTAGTCCTCATTTACCTATTTGGGCATCGAAAGAAACTCGTTGGGATTCACAGGTTTACTGGAATCGTGATATGAAATATCCATTTTTAATTTCAGTGATCATTTTACACAGTTATTATTAAAAGGAAATTATTTTTGTATCTACACAGTATTTATCCCAAAAAAAATATTTTGTAATTTTTCCTGCACAAATTGAATTTAACTTACGAAAATTTACCATATGTTATTAATGAATAATTCCAAGCGAAGCGCTCAATAAACAAGTGTCCGACTTTTTCAAACGTTAAACAAATATTTAGCTCTTGTTTCCAAACGCCAATTCATAAAATGCCTGTCTGAATCACGTGTAGTGTGAAATCAAACATGCGGAGTCGACGTTTAGGATCGAACTGCCAGCTCTGACGAGCAGGCTCTTTATTTATATAAAATACTTAAACCTAAATACATATATGATATTATGCAGCCGCGTGTAAGGCGACCGCATCGCGCCTAAATACTTAGAATTATTATGCTGTCGTGTGTAAGGCGACCGCATCGCGCCTAAGTACCTAGAATTGTTCTGCAGCCGTTTGTAAGACGACTGCTTGCTGCTAACAGCGGCTGGGTAACGGTGATTGTCGCGAAGGGAATTGTTCTGCAGCCGTTTGTAAAGCGACTGCATGTCGCCTAACCGCGGCTGGGTAACGGCGGATCGGCGACTGTTGATGAAGGCAGCTGGGTCGCGGCGACCGTCGACGCTAGCTGCCGGCAACCCGTCACCAGCAAATAACGGTAGTTGCGAATCATCATAGGCAGGCACAATGATGAACAAGGCTGGCTTGCATGGGCCAGCTATCATCATCTCACTGCGTCACATGTTCGTACTCGAACATTCTCCGGGGGGGCATTAAATGTAATTTCTGTAATGTAAACTTAGTATTCTTATATTAGTTTTTAAAGTTAAGTTTTTATGCTGCTTGTAGTTTATGCCCGGCTGTTATCCCAGGATGCTTGACGTGAAGTCCTGTACTTTGCTTGTTTCCTCTTTTGTTGGTCTTCTGGTCCATTTGCAAAGCGTTTGCTTCTATTATTAATTAAGTTATTATTATTGTTATTCCTGCTGTGATCTTTCGTACGATTCATGGAATGTGTGTCATTGTAATGAGGATTTATATAGTTGACTTGGCGCTGACTGTGCTGCTTGCCCAGCGGGCTGCTGTTGTACAACGGTTTGCCTGAGGCATCATTATCAAAATGGTTGTCCAGCGATGAATGCATCGTCCGTCTCGTTCTCATTTTCCATTGGGATCAACGGGCGAGAGTTTAACACCGCCTCTATGCGACATCGTAGAGTGGAAAACTCCTCATAGGTGCAGCTATTGTTTCGAAAGATCCGCTTTAGACTATATTTCTTCGCTTCAGCTCGAGGTTTCCATAATCCTCCCATGTGGGAGCTCCCGGGGGTAATAAAGTGCCAGTCTCTTTTCTTTTTCAAGTCGTTGCATCGCGTCAACGACTCCTGTTCACTCTCTTGCAATTTCTTGAGAACATCTTGCGTTTGCATTTTGCGTTTCTTGCGCGGACCACGTCCACGACCGATCCCAGCTGGCTTTGACTGTTCCTCATTGGGTTGTTCACTTTTTGGTTGATCCGCTGGCTCGATTTTCGATTTCACTTCGATCTCTGGCTCGCTTTTGGGTTCCGCCTTTGGAGTCGGCTCACTTTTAGCTTCCTCCTTGATTGGTGACTTGGAATTGGCAGTCAACTTGACTGCCTTAATTTCCTGGTCCTGCTCTTCCTGCGGCTGCTCGTCGATTTTAAGTGGACATTTCTTTTTGATCTTCTTTTTGGCCTCTTCCGCTTCGCTGGCTGACTCAAAGGTCTCGGATTCGACTGATGGGTCTACCACTGTGAGATCAGCTTCGGCTTCGGCTTTCTTCTTGATCTGGGCCTGCAATTTGGTGTAATCTCGATGCGCCACATTTGCGCGCTCCTCAGGCTTAGTTTCCAGCTGACAGTCGAGCGCCTTGATCTTCTTGTAGCTATTGACGCGTACTTCCTTGATTTCCTCGTCGCGCTGCTGTGACTGTTGACGCACCTTCTTGAGCTCCTTGGTTTGCGGTTGCTCCATGTAGATTTTGTCGTTGCTGAACTTTATGGAATGCCATTCGTCGAGTAGGCGCATCTGCCGATCGATTTGATATAGTAAACTTTCAAATTCCGTAGACAGTTTTTCCATGGCATCGTGACTGAATGCCCATGATTCGTAATCCTTATCGATCGCTGATAGGATTTTTTGCACGGGGCTCATACGAATCTTTAACCAGTTCTTGCTAGTCTGAAGCTGGTCTTTAGTCGGATTCTCTAAGCATTTTTTGGCCGCATACATTGCAACTCGTAGCTGGCACTCATATTTTTCTAATTCCTCCACAAGAACTTCCGTAGCACTCACTGAAGGAACCGTTCGACCTATCTCCTCTTTGGAAGACTTAGTCATTGCTTCGGACCGTCCAGCCATCTCTTTTTTTGATGTGGACGGCTCCATTTTTAGCAGCTCTTGCTGCTTTTTCCACAACATAGTTACTCTAACTACATTAATGTACACTACATTAATGTAGAACTATTTATACAGATTCAACGAACTCTGTATCCGGCTCGAAGGACCAAAATGTCTGAATCACGTGTAGTGTGAAATCAAACATGCGGAGTCGACGTTTAGGATCGAACTGCCAGCTCTGACGAGCAGGCTCTTTATTTATATAAAATACTTAAACCTAAATACATATATGATATTATGCAGCCGCGTGTAAGGCGACCGCATCGCGCCTAAATACTTAGAATTATTATGCTGTCGTGTGTAAGGCGACCGCATCGCGCCTAAGTACCTAGAATTGTTCTGCAGCCGTTTGTAAGACGACTGCTTGCTGCTAACAGCGGCTGGGTAACGGTGATTGTCGCGAAGGGAATTGTTCTGCAGCCGTTTGTAAAGCGACTGCATGTCGCCTAACCGCGGCTGGGTAACGGCGGATCGGCGACTGTTGATGAAGGCAGCTGGGTCGCGGCGACCGTCGACGCTAGCTGCCGGCAACCCGTCACCAGCAAATAACGGTAGTTGCGAATCATCATAGGCAGGCACAATGATGAACAAGGCTGGCTTGCATGGGCCAGCTATCATCATCTCACTGCGTCACATGTTCGTACTCGAACACTTACAAATTATGTTTGGTCTAATTGGGTTTTTTCTGGGTTTTCCCCAATTCACGCAGCAAATGTTGGACCAATTTGCTTTTAAATACCTCCAGAACTAATTTTAATAATTTTAAAGCATCCTATTTCTAAATATATTCATAATTTTTATATTATTTAAATTTAAATTAAATTACATTCTTTAAGCTTTTGTATTTTTTGTGTCGACTGACTTTTAGTCGACAATAAATAAATAAATAAATAATTTATTTATATAAAAAGGGCTTCATAATGTTGAAGGAATTTCGGACTTTGGACAATTATTCGCCGAGATATGGCAGATCTGAATTTGAATTCGTACAAAAAAAACTTAAAACGTAATTTCCAAGAAATAATTTTTATGAATGGTATTTTCAACTTTTGATGCAGAATTGATATATATAAAAAGGGCTTTGTCGGAGGCAGCAGCAGCCAACAACCAACAACAAAATTATAGTATCGATAAAATAAGTAACGTAACTTTCTAACGTAATTTGCATGCCCATCCCTGGGTTTTGTCTTCGCCTTGCACATGCAAGTTTATCTATCACACTCTCGATTCAGCACTCGTCGGTTGTGCAGCGGCAAACGAAATACGCGCATCACACGATAAATCAAATATGTTAAACCATGTAATTCGTCAAACTAAATACAACACACTCTAATGTAAAATAAACTACATATAAAATATGCAATAGAACAAATAGTGAATAAACGCATACAGCCCATGAAATGTAAAGTGATCGTGTTTTACATTAATTAAAATAAATCATCACACAAAACAAATAACTCAATTCGAACATAGGTGAGCGTGAAAAAGGCGCACTCCTCTAAACATTTGGTGACCCCGACGTGATTTTTATTTTAATTTCTTTCATGTGTTGTGTCGTTTAAAGTGCAAGTGAGAGATTATTAACAATTGTGTTAATAATAAATCTAAGCGTCTTCTGCATAATTCGATGCAAAGACCAACAAACACGCTTGCACACACACACATACATACATACATTTTCGCTCTCGTTTTCATTACGCGCGTGTACTCTTTTTTTTCGTCTCCGTTTGCCCGCTCACATTCTTGCATTCGCATATGCTGGTACAGTTGACTACTTAGTTACGCTTTGCAAGAACTCTCGTTAACGCAGCGGTCAATCAGCGGTCAACCTGTACTTGCCGTTAATTTCGTTTGCATTTCGTTCGTCCGTTATTTCGCGAACAACATACATTCAAACCTACAGTGGATTGCAGTTCAAGTCGACCAGTTTAAAGTGCTAATCGCGTGGTGCAAGTGAAAGATTATTAACTATCGGGTTAATCAATCTAAGCGTCTTCTGCATAACTCGATGCAAAGACCAACAAACACGCTCGCACACACACACACACACATTCGCATATTGTCGCTTTTGCTGGTAAAGTGCAAGTGAAAGATTATTAACTATCGGGTTAATCAATCTAAGCGTCTTCTGCATAATTCGATGCAAAGACCAACAAACACTCTCGCACACACACACACATACATTCGCATATTGTCGCTTTTGCCGGTAAAGTGCAAGTGAAAGATTATTAACTATCGGGTTAATCAATCTAAGCGTCTTCTGCATAATTCGATGCAAAGACCAACAAACACTCTCGCACACACACACACACACACATTCGCATATTGTCGCTTTTGCTGGTAAAGTGCAAGTGAAAGATTATTAACTATCGGGTTAATCAATCTAAGCGTCTTCTGCATAATTCGATGCAAAGACCAACAAACACACTTGCACACACACACACACACACGCACTCGACACACACACATACGTTAAGCATCTCTAAAACTAGCTGATCGATAAATTACATTAAAACCTACGCGCATATTCGACAGTGCTGATTGCGTGAGTCAGCTCGTGACTAACATTGAAATGGCTGAAAACGAATCAAGCGGCTCTGCCCTCTGACTCCGACCTCTACAAGGCAAAGGCAGAATCAGCAGCTCGGCAACTCAAGGCATTAATGCGTTTTTAACCAGTGAGCAGCTGATGCGCCTCAATGAAGCTGAGTTGCAGACTAGACTGGATTTAAGCAGCAAAATGAGCTCCAACTTTGATGCCGCGCAATCCAAACTTGAGAGTCTTGATCTTACGAAGCTGTCCACGGACGCAAGATGGCAATTTGACCAAGTCAGCCTCGAGGTGACATCCAAGCTCACTCATGAACTCGCCAATCTGCGTAAGGCTTCGATTCTCCATTCTACAGCAATCCGGAGTAATACGAACGAGCTAAATGGTAGCTCAAGAAGCGGAGCGCGTCTCTCCAGATTACCACAATTTGAGCTTCCACGTTTCGGCGGTGCCTACATCGACTGGCCCGATTTCTTCGCTATGTACAACACTGTCGTCGGCCAAAATGAGGACTTAACCAACGTGGAGAAGTTTCAACACCTTCGATCATGCCTGGCAGGACCTGCGTTGGAAGCGATTCGCGCCTTCGAACCAACGGAGGACAATTACGACAAAGCCATGGAATTGTTAATAAATCGTTTTGACAATAAATTGTTGCATTTTCAGGCACACATACGTTCCATATTCAGGCTCTCAGGCTGACAAGGGGTCGGGAGCAGTTGCGTCAATTGATGACAGATCAACTCACATCGGCGCGCGTTGCATGCAGTGGCATCTGCTGACGCCATTGCAGATGGTTTGCTGATTCACCTGATCACATCCAAATTGGATCAAGCCACGCAGGAGAAGTGGGAGGAAACATTGCCTTTGAAAGGGCTGCCAAAATGGACCAACATGTCTACATTCTTGGAAAGGAGATGCCGCATGATGGAAAATTTAGAATTTGCTGTGGCAACGCACACACCTGGCAAGCATGTGGGAAAATCGTATGTACAAAACCGCAATACACTAATTGTTAACACAGCTCAATCTTGTGTCCTTTGCGAATCTTCTGATCATAATCTGTTAAAATGTACACGATTTATAAATTTAACTCCCACCATTCGCAATAGAGAAGCTAAAAGGCTGCACCTATGCTTTAACTGCCTTCGCCAAAGGGCATGGTCTACAGCAATGCAAATCTGGTCACTGCAAACATTGCCAGCAGAAGCACCACTCATTGCTACATATGGACACAAGTTCTTCCGCATCTCAGCTGCCCGACACAACGCGTGCTCAAGGCGCATCACTTGTTTCCTATCCACATCGCCACCTAGAGTCCAGAAACACCACGAGAACGATTACGTGCTGCTCGCAACGGCCATCATACTTGTCAGAAATCGATCTGCCACCTTCGTACCTTGCAGAGCTCTGCTGGACTCAGCATCGCAGCTCAACTTTGTCACCACCCGTCTCGTAAACCAGCTTCAGTTAGAACCGCGCCGCTCGAATATGTTGGTATCGGGCATAGGCGAATCCTCTCTCTCGCTCAACAAAGCAGCTGACATTGTTGCGCAATCAGCTACTGGTTCCTATCAAGGACCATTTTCTGCAGTCGTAACGCAAAAGATAACTGATTATCAGCCTCACTTGGACATAAATACCACCGGATGGAAAATACCCAACAACTGCCACCTCGCTGACCCGCGGTCGTTGCGTTGGGCTGGCATCTTTTTCGACTTGCTTTGCGTTGGGCAAATTCGTCTGGCAAATCATTTACCCACGCTTCAGAAGAACAAATTAGGCTGGATAGTTTCTGGAGGCTGTGCCATTCCCAAACACTCGTCTCTAGCTGCAGCGAGCAAGCATGCGGAATCGGAACCGTTGTTCGATTTAGTCAAGCAGTTCTGGGAAATAGACAATAATTGCGGCACTGCAGATATGCCGTCGGATGAGGATACTATTTGTGAGCAACTATTTCTCCGCAATTATTCGCGTCTTGAATCAGGCGAGTACACAGTTCGGCTCCCAGCCAAGGATCTCTTCGATGCACTTGGGGATTCAAACAACAGTGCCCTACGTCGATTCAATGCACTCGAATCGAAATTGGCCAAAAATGCATCTCTAAAGTCGCAGTATGTTGCATTCATGAACGAATACATTGATTTGAAACACATGTCATTAGCCTCCAAGCAATCTGCTGTGCCTCAATATTTTTTACCTCATCATTGCGTGCAGAAGCTTGATAGCACCACGACCAAGTTGCGAGTCGTTTTTGATGGCTCCGCAAAAACCACATCTGGACGATCTCTAAACGATTTATTGTTTGCAGGACCATCCATACAACCAAAGATGTTCACCACATTACTTCGATTTCGATTTTATAATGTTGCCTTGTGCGGGGACATCTGCAAGATGCGCCGCTGTGTTCGCGTGACTCATCCAGACCAATACCTTCAATGCATCCTATGGCGCGACAAGGCGAGCGACGAAGTCCAGGTGTACACCTTAAACACCGTTACATACGGAACAAAGCCTGCGGCATTTTTAGCTATTCGAGCCATGCAACAGCTTTCTTACGACGAAGAAAACTCGTTACCCCTTGCGTCAAAAACCATTCGAAGGGATTTCTACGTTGATGATCTAATTACTGGAGGCGACACCAAACAAGATTTTCACAGAAGAGGAGGAGCAAAGGATCACCAGGAAAATAAGGGGAAATCCCAAGCTATCGGCTCCAAAAGTGACTCAACAGGTGCAGGATGAAATGGGAAAAAAGTGCTGTGTGGAAACTGTGCGCAGATTTCTAAGCAAACATGACTTTAGCGCCCGAGTATCACAGAAGAAGCCCTTTATAAGCGTGAAAAATATAGGGACTAGGATGACGTTCGCCAAAAACCACTTGGACAAGGATTTGGAGTTCTGGAACACAGTCATATTTGCAAATGAGTCCAAATTCACCATTTTTGACTCGGACGGACGGAATTATGTGTGGCGACAGTCCAATACTGACCTGAATCCCAAACACGTAAAGGCACCAGTCAAGCATGGTGGAGGAAGTGACATGGCATGGGTATGTATCTCGTCAGCCGGATTCGGGAATTTTGTGATTTTTGAAACAACAATGGACAAGAATGTGTACTTCAACATACTAAAGGAAAATTAACTCCAAAGTGCCGAGAAGGTAGGAATCCGACGTACTTTCCGGTTCAACCAGGACAACGATCCCAAGCATAAGGCCAAGATAGTACAGTCCTGGCTGATCAGGAACTGCCCCCACATGATAATTCCACCTGCCCAGTCTCCAGATTTAAATGTTATTGAGAATTTGTGGGCTCTGCTGGAAATAACATCCGGAAGCACAGAATATCCAGCAAAGAAGACCTCAAAAATGCTCTGCGGGATGAGTGGAGCAGAATCAGCCCAGAAGTTACCAGGAAGTTGGTATCTTCCATGAATAATAGGTTAAGGGAAGTTGTAAAGGCTAAAGGATATATTACTAAGTATTAACATCCTTATTTAAGTTTTTATACGCCAAATATATTATTTTATTTATACTCATCCAAATAAAATTTCCCCTAAAAATAGAGTACTTTTTTACATAACTCTACCTAGCAGGTGGGGAAATCCCAGTTTATTGGGGTCATATATTAATTTTTGTGGTTAATACATGTACCTACCATCGGTTTTTGGAATTTTCGAAAAATAATGAAGTGTTAGCTTATGGCAGGCAATTACTTTTTTTCTTTGACACTTGGCCAAATTAGGTGTCCGCCACTGTATGTATACCATTAGCTGCCTGTAAGCATAAAATCGGAGTTGCAAGCTACTGGAAAGCATTGAATGTGTTGATGATTTGGGAATTCTTTTAGATCCCAAGCTTAAGTTTTACAAGCATATTTCTTCCTCTGTTAATCGAGCCATTGGAGACCTGGGTTTCATTAAGCGCTGGTCAAACGAATTTGACGATCCCTACATTACTAAAACTCTTTATATCTCACTTGTGCGTCCTATTCTGGAATATGGATCTTGTATATAGTCAACCAATTACAAGATTCATCAGGATGAAATGGAATCCGTCCAAAAACAATTTCTATTATTTGCCTTGAGGTGTCTTAATTGGAACACTAATATTAGCTTCCTTCTTACCGTAGTAGACTTTTATTAATAAATCTTCCTTCTCTTTTTACATAAGAGATTGATTCTTCGGAGCTAATCAGCCAACTTAATTTGACAGTTCCGATCAGAAATACAATGAATTTTCTGCCTCTTTTTCTTCAAACTTGTAGTTCGAATCACGCTATTCATAACCCATTAAGAATCTTATGTACAAATTATAATATGCTTTTCCCGTTATTAAGTTGTGCTTCCTCCATTTCATCAGTTAAGACAGTCGTCTTATCTCATCTATCTATCAATTCAATCAGTTCAACTCTGTCGGTTGGATGGGAGGTGGGTTGCAGTTTTGCCTGGGTCCGTGCGTCAACAATCCCGTACTTGATATCGTTTGGCCACTTGAATATGCTGCTCGTTACTACTTCAACGTCCAATAATATTCTAGCAAGTCACTTCCAATCAAGTCTAACACAGTTAGGGAATATGGGACCAACCATAATTGCGAAATTCATAAATGCAGCTGCATGGTTTAACCTTGATTCAAGCTCACTCGAGTGAAAGAGAAATTAAGTGGGTTCCCTAAGGTATCACAACGAGCCAAAAACGGCGTAAATGAGTCGACATTTGTCGGCAACCGTGAAGTCTAACCTAACCTAACACGGATACTCAGTGAAAGATAGTAAATCGAAAAACATGCCAAACATTCAATTAACGGTGTGATAAGATAACTGCTAATCAAATGATAACAATTAAATCGGTCTGACACTAGTTATTTTATTTGCAAGTTTATTACATCGCAGATGCCTATGATTGCGGCATATAGTCATCATAATTCAACAGTCCCCGATTGTAGTAGAATGGATACAAATCTTTCATGATGTTGCCAAAGATGGGATTGGATGAAAGACGGAGTCTCAATTTTTCAGCCTCTTCAGTGTCAGTTCTTAGTGAGTGTAGATTGCTATCCTTGTCGGAGGGAAACACAATCAACGGCAGGTGATTAGTCACGGCAAAGAAGGCTATATAAAAGAAATATACTTTGTTATGTAAGTTACAATATATTTGGTGTGCAGTTTACCATAGAAAGAGTTGTTCTTTTTGTACAGGGACGAATGTAGATCACGTAACATGGGCAGGGGCTTTTGGTATTTCAATAGCTTAAGACACTCCACCAATCGTTCCCAATAGATGCATATAAAGTGATCGAATTCCTTGATGCGTATGTCGTTTGCAGCCGATAGAGTGATGAGAAATAATAGATCTATAGCAGGACTGCCCCATTTGCAGATTTGGAAGTCGACCAATATGAGTTCATCTATGTTGCCATCTGGTAAATAACTACACATTAGGTTACTTGACCAGAAGTCGCCGTGGGTTAAGGTATTAAACTCCTTGGGATCCACTTCTAAAGTGCTGACACCCTGTGCCCAATACTGCTCCGCAGTGGGCTAAAACGATATGTAAATAGGTAAGTTCATTATCTAAACAATTTCAACTTGTTTGAGTGTAATACTTACAAAGTTCTTGATATATTTCTCGGCATTCTTCATGCCCCATGTGGCCATTGACTCTTTGTAGGACTTCTCCCGCAACTTGAACCCATCCATTAAAAATGGAGAACGCTTGCGTGGAACGAATCCCACATCAAATTCACTTGGATATGGACCGTGTTGCTCTGCATAAACTGAGCCGGCTGCATGAAATTCGGCCAACTTGTGCAAGGAACGTGTCATGTGTGCCATGTCCAGGCCCCTGATGCGATCCACATTCCGGAAGTTCTTAACAGCCAGATCCTCAAAAATAAAGTGAATGTTGCCCTCACGCATCTCTGTGTGCAGACACTTGGGCGCAATCTGTATATCCTCACCGGCTTCCTTATAGAGTGCCTCGAAGGCATGCAGATATTTATCGTACATCTTCAGTTCCTTAGGGAACAGACCGATTTCCGCCATTTCTGCTCCACCCCTTTCGGTGGCCAGCATTGTCTTGAAGATATAGGTTTTTGTTTTTGTGCTGCCATCTAATAAATCGAAAAATTTGTATTATGGCTTAGTTATCAGTAGAAACACTTTCTACCTTTCATTTCCAGATCGATGTAAATACGCAGCATTATGGAAGTAAAGTTCTCGCCAGGCGGTATGGCCGCAACAGGTGTAAACTTGAGAACCTTTACATGATTGGGTTCGTCTTTATTGAGCACAATTTTGAAATACTTTTCAGTTATCCAATCGGGTATGATCAGATGTTCGTTGGGATTAAATATCTTCTTCGAATCGGACATTCTTACGCCTCTCAAGCACGACTGATCCGCAGACAGTCTGGTGTTGCACTGAATTTGTAGTTTTCCAAGCTCTCTAAAAAGCTCTCAAAACGATTCTTTATCAGCATAAATGGTTTACATTATATATAGTACGATAATGTTGTCTGCGTTTATTTTTTGTCTGGCCACAATTTGGCCTGTCATGTTTAACTTGCGTTTAATGATGATCAACTCATTTAAGTCAACTTAGTTGCTGGGTTTACCTCACTACACGTGGAGACAATTTGATCGTGAAAATGATCTCATGATAACACACTCTCGTATAGCTGACAATTATATAGCAAATATTTCGATGGTGTCTGCTTTTTTTTGTTTTGCCACTGCTGAATGTGGCATGTCATGTTTGGCATGTGCGTATGGAGTAACTGATAATACCCTACAACCAATTTCAGCCGAAAAAATGTAATTAATTAAGCTGAAACAAATTTGTTGTCGGGGCAAGTTCGGAGCATTCCGTGAATAAATCAAATAACAATTCATTTGCATAAACTTGTTTGTTTATGTTTTGTTCTATGGCTTCGCTTATGAACTTTTGAAATGTTTAATAAATGGCAAGTGTTCCATACAAAACATCTATAGATAATTATGATAATAATAATAAATACAGCATTATTTTTACAAATTCATTAAACGAATTTATTTTCTTTTCCAAAATAATCTTACTAAAACATAGACACAATACACAATGGATAATTAAATATATATATTTAGCTACTATCCTCATAGAACACATTTGTTTTCAAAGAAACCTTTGTTTTCAAAGAACGGATACAGTTGCTGCACAGCCCGGACGTAGTATGGATTCGTGAAGGTCTTGCGGCGGAAGGCGTCGGCCTCGGGTCCCGGTGCCATCAATAGATTCATATTGGAGTCCTTATCAGAGGGCATCATTGCGACAACCAACGCGTTAAACGCTGTTGTTACTCCTATAACAATAGACTTAGAAGTTTTATCTGACTAATTCATTGCGAGTTTTGAGAAACGTACCCCAACTTCCGTGCTTATTCATTATGCAGTGCAATTCCCGAAGAGTTGGAATGTGCTTGGAGTATTTTAGCAATTTGAGGCATTCCTCCAAACGATCATGATAGATTTTAATGAAATGATCAAACTCCTTGACTTTGATGTGCAGTGCGGCTGATGAGATTATCATATACCAAAGATCTTGAGCGGGAGTTCCCCATTTGCCCACCTGCAAATCCACGAATATGGCGCGCTCTTCGGGTCCATCTCCGGAGAACATTATATTATTGCACCACATATCACCATGATTCAACACATTGAATTCGTTTTCATCCACTTTGCCTAATTCAACGGATATATTGAAGTAGTCCTTTGGATTTGGTGACATCGCAATATATTTCTCCACATCCGGCATTTCCCACTCCCTCATTGCCTTGTAAAACTGTTCTAATCGCATTTTTATAGGCGCCTCAAAAATTGGACGATTGCTCTCCGTAAAAAATGAGTCCAAGTACATCTGATCATAGGGTCCATTTTGTTCATAGTTTACCACTGAAGCCGCATGCAACTCAGCCAGTTTTCTCAATACCAGCCTCATCTGGGGCAGGTCGAATCCCTTAAGACGATCAATGTTGTGGAAATTTTGAAGCTTCAGATCCTCTAGAACCAAAGTAGTGCACTCCGGGGTTTGCTCAACGTACGCACATCTGGGAGCGAATTCAATGTCAACTCCGGCATCTTTGTAGAGTCTTTTAAAGTTGGGAATGTGCACTTGATACATCTGAGTTTCCTTGGGAAATAAATTCATGGAAGACGCAAAGGCACGGCCTTTATCCTCACTATCGAGCATTGTCTTCAAAATATATGAAATCTGCTTTTCACTGCCATCTGTTAAAACAGATAATATTTATAAAGAAAACTGAAGTGATTAGGAAAAAGACATACCTTTGAGCTCTATATCGATGACAGCACGCACCATAATCGAAGCGTAGTTGTCTCCCGGTTGTGTAGCCGCAATGGGAGTAAAGTTTTTGATGCTCACAAAGTCTGGTACATCTTTCTCTATAATGGGTTGAAAATAGTCCTCATTTATCCATTTGGGTATGGCAAGAAACTCGTTGGGATTCACAGGTTTACTGCTATCGCTGTTATTATTGGGTGCCATGTTCTGCAATAGTGAATTAAATTGAATGATCACTTCATATAGTTAATATCTTGTCGGATCATTTATTATCAATCAGAATTTATATTTGCATCTAGGAAGTAATTGTCTTTAAGTGTTTATTTGTTCATGAACAGATCGGTTTACTTATTTTTAAATTGACGTGAACTTACAAATAATTAACTATATATTATAAACGTAGAATTCCAAGCGAAGCGCTCAGTAAAAAGTGTCCGGCCTCTTCTAGCGTTAAACATATACTAAACTCTCGCTGCCGAATGCAACTTCTTTAAATTCTGTAGATTGTCGAGCTCGCTCCACAAAGCAATCCGGTTAAAATATATACCATAATTATACACTTTTGTCAAGTCACAATGAAATTTTGTTATTATACCCTTGACGAGAATATTATAATTTTGTTATAAAGTTTGTAACGCATCTGCAGCATTGGCCAACTATATCGGTCTTTCTGTATCTAAACAAACTAGTCCCTAAGTTTTGAACTGTATTATACCTATGTTGACCTTTAAATCTTGATTTCATAATTGTAACCAAAGAGAATAATATGTAGATATCAACATGAGAATATTTCTTGCTTAATTATATTTTAGTTAGTAATTTCAGTAATTTAAAAGTTTGTTTAATAAATATTTGAATATTAATTTATGAATGATTTCTGTGATTGTGAGTTTTATATTCGATCGAGAAAGTAATACATCAGATATCAAAAATTTCTTTGGTTTTATTCTGATCATATTTCCATTGATCATATAACATATTTACTCACACTGCACACCTAAGGAGGTGGGTGAGGGTATACAAGCGTCAGTAAATAGCATAATTGATTTTAATCTCTTGTACATAAATTGAACACTAGCAAATTCAGCTTTGTCATCGTTATTTAGCAGGTTTACGGATTCAGTTGTCGTATAGCTTTGACATAGTATGGATTGATAAAGATCTTATAGCGGACGGTGTCGCCCTAGGGTCCCAGTGCCACCATCATATCTATACTGGTACCCTTATCAGAGGGTATAAGTATGACAACCAAAACGAAAATCGGTGTACGTGTTCCCAATATAACATACATAGAAGACTCTTCTGACCAATTCATTGTGAATTTTGAAAAACGTAACCCAATTAAAGTGTTTATTCATTGTGAGGTGCATTTTCAGCAATTTGAGGAATCCCACCGACGATAACGCGTACCATAATCGAAGTGTTGCGTCATCGCAAAATTTTTAATGCTTACAAAATCTGGTACATCGTTCTCTAAAATGGGGCGAAAGTAGTCCTCATTTACCTATTTGGGTATCGAAAGAAACTCGTTGGGATTCACAGGTTTACTGCTATCGCTGTTATTATTGGGTGCCATGTTCTGCAATAGTGAATTAAATTCAATGATCACTTCATATAGTTAATATCTTGTTGGATCATTTATTATCAATCAGAATTTATATTTGCATATAGGAAGTAGTTGTCTTTAAGTGTTTATTTGTTCATGAACAGATCGGTTTACTTATTTTTTAATTGACGTGAACCTACAAATAATCAACTATATATTATAAATGAAGAATTCCAAGCGAAGCGCTCAACAAACAAGTGTCCGACTTTTTCAAACGTTAAACAAATACTAAGCTCTCGTTTCCAAATGCTAATTCATAAAATGCCATATATAAAAGCGAATCGAACCAAACCGGTTGTGTGTGAAAATGTTGTCTATGCAATAAATATATATACCCACCAATAATTGCTGTCTTGCTAGCAACGCTATGGCGTCGGGTGTTTATAACAGATCGGCGTTCGGATTTGTGTTCGGGGCGCATGTTCGTCAGCTCGGCAGTTATATTTACTTAATTGGCTTATTATACTCTACGTACATAATTTGTCGCTCAAAGCAAGGAAATTTGTGCCAATATTAATTGCGCTTTATTAATTATAATGGGCTGGTTAGTTTTCAAAGGAACAATCAGTCAGTTTTTTGTATTCTATAATAAAATATTGATGGCGGGTTGCAATAGATCAAAAAGGGTATTCAATATAACCTGTCATGGTTCGCTTGTCGAGCTTATAATAAATATCTGTTTCCTCCTAATAAGGGGCAATAAATTGTCGCGTTTCCTTATCCAAAAAGTAATAAGCAAGGAATCCAAAAATTGTTGAACAAACGGGGGCAAAGCGAATTTTTGGAAAAGCGCGAGTACACCAACAAGGTAGCATTACAAAGAAAAAGAAAGGATGACACTATAATTCGAGTTATTTGATCCCTCTATTACTTTTGATCCTTCTTCTTTCTCATGTCTATAGTTTATCTTCTTCTGCCTTCGTTTATGTAAAAATATAGCACGCGAATGATAAATATATATAACTAATAACTAGGAAGCAATTTTAATACGTTGGTTGTCCACAAATAACCCACCCCACCAAAGCAAGCGCGTACTCCGAACGTTGTAATAGCCCATCAGCTTCACGTTGTTCATTACAAGGTAGGTAAGGGTATACAATGTTATAGTCGCCGTCTTCGTAATTTTGAAATTTGCAACTTTCAAATCTTAACGCATAAGTTGCATAGCAATCAGCTTTGGACAGCCTCACATGAAATGTTGCAGAGCTTGGTCTCTTTTGCCTCTCTTAAGGAAAGAAGCAGCAATTGAAATTCGAAAAAGAAAAGCATTTTCCTTTGAGTGCTCCTTACAAAAGATCTGACTGCTGGATGTTGCAACCTTTTCGCCTCGAAGTTCTGTACAGTGCACTCAGAATACTCTACATCGGTTAGCTCGCCAATAGGTAAACGTGCGAGGTTAAATCCGAGCGTGGTCAACTCGAAGACAAGAAAATTGTGAAAACTGTGCGAGAAAAACGGCTAAAATATCAAAATCCATTCACTCCACACCACAAACCGATTCCAGAAACATCCACCTTTGGAGGCCCATCGCGGATAGCGATACAGTATTTTTTGGCTTGTACACAGTATAAGGTACGTGCCGCAATAATTTTTGCGAAGAAAATGCAGTATTCCCGTTGAACTAAGGTCCACAACACGAAAAAAAACCACCCATAACAGCGAAACGTGTGTTTGCGTAGTCTCGCCAGGTGTGGGTGTGCAAAATTGAACATCGTTGGATTTAAAACTTTGCGCCCTCCCCTCGACGTGCCATCCCTGGTCATTCCCGATTGCGATGTAGTGCCACTGGACGCCAGTTAGAGTGCGGGCGCCCATTGGCAACTCTCGGCGTTTGCGCAAAGCTTCGGGCCGAAGTCTACGTTGGTACTGTCGACAAAAAATACTATAACAAGCGTCACAAAACAGCATATTCGATTCGAAACTGTTGTACCTCAATTAAATTCAAATTAGTTTCGATTCGATAATGCCAGTCATCGTTACTTTTGGTTTACCAGGTTTGTTTATCTTTGACTAAAATGAATACGAAAACAATTATAATCATATTTTTTTTTAAAATTTACAGAAAACTGTTTCATGTTATTTATTGACATATAAATATAAACATAACAGAAAGGTACATATATCAAGATAATATCCTTATAGAAGACCTCTATTTTCAAAGAACGGATACAGTTGCCGCATAGCCCGGGTGTAGTATGGATTCATGAAGGTTTTATAGCGAAAAGCGTCACCTTCGGGACCCGGCGTCATCATCATGTCTATACTTGAATCTTTATCGGAGGGCATTATTACTGCAACCAGAACTCCAATTGCTGTTAAAGGACCTAAAAATATATAATTATATCACTTAATCTGACTAAGTAATTGTGAATTCTGAGAAACGTACCCCAATGTCCATGCTTATTCATTGTGCAGTGCAATTCACTAAGAGTTGGAATGTGCTTGGAGTATTTCAGCAATTTGAGACATTCCACCAAGCGATCATGATAGATTCTAATGAAGTGATCGAACTCCTTGATCTTGATATCCAGTGCGGCTGATGTGGTTATCAAATACCAAAGATCTTGAGCGGGAGATCCCCATTTGCCCAACTGGTAATCTACAAAAATGGTGCGCTCTTCGAGTCCATCATCGGAGAACATTATATTATTGCACCATAGATCACCATGATTCATAACATTGAATTCGTTTTCGTCCACTGCATTCAAAGCAACTCCCCTATCGAAGTACTCCATTGGATTTGGTGTCATTGCAATATATTTCTCCACATCCGGCATTTGCCACTCCCTCATGCACTTGAAATATAGTTCCGTTCGAATTTTCCCCATCGTCTCAAAAATTGGACGATTGCTCTCCGCATAAAATGAATCCAAGTACATGCGTTCATACGGTCCATTTTGTTCATAGTTCAAAACTGAAGCCGCATGCAACTCAGCCAGTTTTCGCAATACTCTTCTCATGTGGGGCATGTCGAGACCCTTAAGACGATCAATGTTGTGGAAATTTTGAAGCTTCAGATCCTCCAGAACCAGAGTAGTGCACTCCGGGGCTTGCTCAATGTGCACACATCTGGGTGCCAATTCAACGTCAACTCCTGCATCCTTGTAGAGTCTATTAAAGTTGGGAATGTGCACTTGATACATCTGAGTTTCCTTGGGAAATAAATTCATGGAAGACACAAAGGCACCTCCTTTATCCGCACTATCGAGCATTGTCTTCAAAATATATGAAATCTGCTTTTCACTGCCATCTGTCAAAACATATTAGATTTATTTAGAAAACTTCAGTGACTTGGAGAAAGTGACCAAAGACAAACCTTTGAGCTCTATGTCGATGACAGCACGCACCATAATCGAAGCGTAGTTGTCTCCCGGTTGTGTCGCTGCAATGGGAGTAAAGTTTTTGATGCTCACAAAGTCTGGTACATCTTTCTCTATAATGGGTTGAAAATAGTCCTCATTTATCCATTTGGGTATGGCAAGAAGCTCGTTGGGATTCACAGGTTTACTGCTATCGCTGTTATATTTGGGTGCCATGTTCTGCAATAGTGAATTAAATTCAATGATCACTTCATATAATTAACAGCTTGTCGGATCATTTATTATCAATCACAATTTATATTTGCATATAGGAAGTAGTTGTCAGATCGGTTTACTTATTTTTTGATTGACGTGAACCTACAAATAATCAACTATATATTACAAATGAAGAATTCCAAACAAATCGCTCAACAAACAAGTGTCCGGCTCTTTCAAACGTTAAGCAAATACTAAACTCTCGTTTCCAAATGCTAATTTATAAAATACAATATCCAAAACCGAACCGAGCCAAACCGGTTGTGTGTGAAAATGTTGTCTATGCAATAAATATATATACCCACCAATAATTGCTGTCTTGCTAGCAACGCTATGGCGTCGGGTGTTTATAACAGATCGGCGTTCGGATTTGTGTTCGGGGCGGATGTTGGTCAGCTCGGCAGTTATATTTACTTAATTGGCTTATTATACTCTACGTACATAATTTGTCGCTCAAAGCAAGGAAATTTGTGCCAATATTAATGGCGCTTTATTAATTATAATGATCTGGTTAGTTTTCAAAGGAACAATCAGTCAGTTAGTTGTATTCTATAATAAAAGTTTGATGGCGATATCATAACGTTTCTTGCTTGTTCTAATTAAAATACATTAAAATCATCTAGGCATTTTAGCGCTGAGTTCCTGATGGGGGCTAAAGATTTTTTTTTGTCTTGGTTAAAATCCTGCAAATGCAGTATACCTTTCAAATTTGGTGACTCTAGCTTTCTTATTGTGTGAGATATATGGGTTTATCGACTTACACTAACAGGTGTATCGGCTTAGAGAGGCGGACTTATCGATTTCTTAGGGGAGCTACCTGTAACTTACTTGCAAAATTTTGTAATTCTAGCCTACAAATTGAGAAAGGTATGCGAATTTCAGGTTTCTAGACCTGAAGATACTTGGGGGCGGCGTGTGTGGGCGTGGTCTGTACATTTTTGTATGCCAAAAATTTACCTTATAGGGCGTGGCGATCAAAATTTGTAATAGGTTCGCAAAGCCTGTAATTTACTTCCGAATTCGATGCCTTCAACTCAAAAACTGCTGAAAATTTAACCATTTAAGATTTTAGGGGCGGTGGATATGGCGGCGGCGGTGGTGGGCGTGGCTTTTCACGACATCGCCAAAAACCAAAAACTGTGGCCTCATAATTGTGGTAGATATGTGTTTCATCGACTTGCACTTATCGATATTATCGGTTTTCCAGCCATCTAGTAGATGCACTCCAATTTTCAAGTCTTCATCACTAAGGCTGTCGAAAAAAGATGCGTTCATACAGACGGACGGACAAAAATACTGTGAGATCTCAAAGTAGCAAAGTATAAAAAATCTGATAAAAATGAAAGAATTGGTGATTATATTGTTTAAAGTCAAAGTAATTTGAACGAATTAAGTTAGAATGAAAAAAGGCTTAATTATGTAATTAAATATCCATTATTATAATAACACAATTAAATTTATTGTAATCATCTTGTTATGCTGAAAGTTGAAGATTTCAATATACGATTCTGTGGTTATATTGTTTTTGTTCAAGGAACAAACTATGAAAGAGTCAATCGCTAATGAATCACGTATTCAAATTTCCATTGATCAAATAACTGATACTTATACGCACTGAATACCTAAAGAGGTAGGTGAGGGTATACAAGCGTCAGCAAACAGCATATTCGATTCGAAACTGTTGTACCTCAATTAAATTCAAATTAGTTTCGATTCGATTATGCCAGTCATCGTTACTTTTGGTTTACCAGGTTTGTTTATCTTTGACTAAAATGAATACGAAAACAATTATAATCATATTTTTTCTACAATTTACAGAAAACTGTTTAATGTTATTTATTGACATATAAATATAAACATAACAGAAAAGTACATATATCAAGATAATATCCTTATAGAAGACCTCTATTTTCAAAGAACGGATACAGTTGCCGCATAGCCCGGGTGTAGTATGGATTCATGAAGGTTTTATAGCGAAAAGCGTCACCTTCGGGACCCGGCGTCATCATCATGTCTATACTCGAATCTTTATCGGAGGGCATAATTATTGGAACCAGAACTCCCATTGCTGTTAAAGGACCTATAAATATATAATTATAGCACTTAATCTGACTAAGTCATTGTGAATTCTGAGAAACGTACCCCAATGTCCATACTTATTCATTGTGCAGTGCAATTCCCGAAGAGTTGGAATGTGCTTGGAGTATTTCAGCAATTCGAGACATTCCACCAAGCGATCATGATAGATTCTAATGAAGTGATCGAACTCCTTGATCTTGATATCCAGTGCGGCTGATGTGGTTATCAAATACCAAAGATCTTGAGCGGGAGATCCCCATTTGCCCACCTGCAAATCTACGAATATGGTGCGCTCTTCCGGTCCATCATCGGAGAACATTATATTATTGCACCATAGATCACCATGATTCAAAACATTGAATTCGTTTTCGTCCACTGCATTCAAAGCAACTCCCCTATCGAAGTACTCCACTGGATTTGGTGTCATTGCAATATATTTCTCCACATCCGGGATTTGCCACTCCCTCATGGCCTTCAAATATAGTTCCGTTCGAATTTTCCCCATCGTCATAAAAATTGGACGATTGCTCTCCGCATAAAATGAATCCAAGTACATATGTTCATATGGTCCATTTTGTTCATAGTTCAAAACTGAAGCCGCATGCAACTCAGCCAGTTTTCGCAATACTCTTCTCATGTGGGGCATGTCGAGACCCTTAAGACGATCAATGTTGTGGAAATTTTGAAGCTTCAGATCCTCCATAACCAGAGTAGTGCACTCCGGGGCTTGCTCAATGTGCACACATCTGGGTGCCAATTCAACGTCAACTCCTGCATCCTTGTAGAGTCTATTAAAGTTGGGAATGTGCACTTGATACATCTGAGTTTCCTTGGGAAAAAAATTCATGGAAGACACTATGGCACCGCCTTTATCCTCACTATCGAGCATTGTCTTCAAAATATATGAAATCTGCTTTTCACTGCCATCTTTCAAAACATATTAGATTTATTTAGAAAACTTCAGTGACTTGGAGAAAGTGACCAAAGACATACCTTTGAGCTCTATGTCGATGACAGCACGCACCATAACCGAAGTGTAGTTTTCACCTGGTTGTGTTGCCGCAATGGGAGTAAAGTTTTTGATGCTCGCAAAGTCAGGTACATCTTTCTCTATAATGGGTTGAAAATAGTCCTCATTTACCCATTTGGGTATGGCAAGAAGCTCGTTGGGATTCACAGGTTTACTGGAATCGCTGTTATTATTGGGTGCCATGTTCTGCAAGAGTGATATCAAATATACCGTTTTAAGTTCTTTATATATAGTTTTAAATTTATATTTGGATCTATACAGCAGTTCTCATAAAAAAATTGTAATTTATTGTTCATAGATACCGATAAATGTTTTTTTTTTGTTTTGTTAAATTGACTCACGGAAATTGACTATGTTATTTGATAAGTAAAGTAATTAAAAATTTCAAGCGACGCTCGCGATTAACAAGTGTCCGACGTGCATGAACGTTACTTCGATACTGAACGCTCGTTTCCGAATTCCACTTTAGACTTAGACAATTCTACCCGAAACTGATAGACGAGGAGCGAAGTCTGGTTTTGTGGACAGAACAGGTTGTGTGCTAAAATGACAATCATTTTATTTGGAGGTATACTATATACACAAAAACATGTATGCCTATGTCATTAAATAGGTTTAACTGATCATGGCAGCTATAGGGCAGATAATGGTTTTTTTTTTTTTGTTGTGTTATTTGTTTTTATTAGGGGCGGTTGATTGTGAGTTGCACAGTTTCTCAATTGGCGCGTGCGAATCTATTTGCGGTTGGCCCCTGACATGATAATCAAAATTAATTGATATACAAACAAATAAACGCATATGTGTCAGCAAAATGTAATGTGTTGAGGCAAAGCAGGAATGAAAAATACCCTATGCACAGTGACATCTACAAACTCGGATAGATAGCAAAAATGGGAAAAGTTTTATGTTATATGTTATAGTAAATATGAATAATCATGCTTGTCGAGATACCTTGGACCTACACACAGGGTATCTTCAAGTCAAGCACGCTCGACAACAGCATTGTAATTGGCCTCTCGTGTGACAGTTATAGGAAGCAGCATTGAATTTAAGTTTAACTAATCATTCTCAATATGAATTGGATAAATGCAGTGTATATATAAATGTAGACGTTTAATTGCTTTCAATTATGACAGACGCCACACTTAGTATATTTGAACTGTTGCAACTAGATAAGTACTTATCAGCCTCAAGAATTGGTTTCAAGGTACCATTATTAAGACTAGCATTGTATTGTATTTACACATGATGAACACACTATTCATTATTATCTTAATACAATAACTAAATGCTTAAACCTATCTGCTTTCTGCATACGTAATATACCTATTGTTATCTTACCAATCTGATAAGACTGTTAGGTGACATAAGTACTGAAACAAGAACTTCAATAAACTTGACCCAGAGGCAATGGGAAGTTAAAGCAATTAATATATTGGAGACCATATAAAGCATATGTTTTCCTGATCAGTATCAGCGAGCCGTTATAGTCAGTTGAAATAGTCTAACAAAGCTGTCTCGATGAAACTTGGAATATATCCGCATATTTTGCTGCAGGCAGTACTTATGTCGGAGACGATAGAGTCGCATCATTATATCATATATCTGCCATAGAGAAAATCGGTCGAAATATGAATGAACTTTCTTAGTTCCAAGATATATGGACCCAAACTATTAGTTTTATTATGCTTCTAATTTTTTTGGAAATAAACTCATTAACATCGGTATAAAATATCATGACTAGGCTTTTTTTATATATATTTTAAAATTTAGATGTGGGTTGACTGATAATCTTCGGAGTGCTTATGTTCCAGTGTGAACTTGTGACGCTCTAAGAAGCAGGTATCGGACGCAAGCGGCACCCTCAAGGGTAGATACTTGACACTGGCCTGCAGAGGGTCATGCTATTTTTTTAGAAATCGCAGTGGATCGTAGGAGACGGCAAATACCATGCGGTCGCCTTTCGAACGGCTGAGTTAGATAAGAAACATGTTTATGATGAAATAAAAGCCTGCTCGTCAGAGCGTCTAAACGTCGAGTCATCGTGTTGAGTACGCACTAAACTTAAACGTAAGATAACCGTTTTTTTTTTTATTATTATTTATCTTTATCAAAACAACCTTTTGGCAGCAGTAGCAAAGAGCTTTAATCCTATTGAATTGTTTACATATTTGAATGTGGCGCCCCATGAGTCATTATATGATTATATTATGGATTGACCTCTATAAAGTTGGAAGCCGGATTCTAGCCCGAAACTCCTGTTCCTTGGGACGCTTCAAAACGTTCCAAAAACACAACGTTTTTCAAAGTTTAAACATTTTTTTTTTTTTTAATGTAGCAATTTATTTTAATATTAATCATCCTAGTGAAAAGTTATAAAATATTGTTTTGTGCAAAGTATAAATAATAACAGGGAATTTAAAAATTAAATAACGTAAACATATAACTGGTTTTAACATATTACAAAATCACATAACATCTATTATAAGATCAAATATAACATTGTTGCACATTAACGTTACAATTAGCGACCAGCTGCCCAGAGGTCGCTGGGGTGGAGGCGCTTTAAGCGGCGACGGGTTGTATTCGACCCTAGTGAGCAGGCCAATGGGTTGACATGGTTATGCAACCGGTCATTGTAACGACTTGTATGTTTATTTGACTAAAGACTGACAGTACACCGAAGTCGTTGTGCAGCGTAATATTGCTCACATAGGGTGGAGCACCAGAGATGTCTCTTAGCACCTTGTTCTGCAAGATTTGAATTTGATTAATCCACGATTTTGCTGCTGTGCCCCAAAATGGAATCCCATATGTCCATGTGGGCATGGTTCCCCTGAGGTATGATCGTGTTGTTGAGTCGTACCGTTGGACAGTTACCCCTCCTGAGCGCAAACGAACAGTGCTGAGACTTGTTCTCATTGATGCAGATGTTCCACCGGTTGGCCCAGGTACTAAAACCATCCAAGAACCGCTGCTGCTCTCCAATCAGTGGAGGAGTTAGCAAGGAACACAGTGTCATCCGCGTATGTGGCAAGCAGCGTATTTCTGGCTACCGGAATCGGCAAGTCCGCGGTGTACAATGTGTAGAAGGCAGGTTCGAGGACACTACCCTGCGGTACACCCGCTCCGATGCGGGGGATGTTTGATCGCTCGCCCCTAACTTCAACCATAAAAGAACGGCCAAGCAAGTAGGACCTCAGCAGTAAATACTGCGCCGATGGTAGTAGGGACTTAAGCTTAAAAAGCAGGCCATCATGCCATACGCGATCAAATAGTCCGCATTTGGGTATAACAAGAATGCTTTAGTTAATTTAACTTTTTGTGTATTTAAAAACAATTTGTTAACTAACAGAACCAGCGTACTCTCTTTGTAATGCTATAAGCAATGATATCGATAATTTTATCGATGTGTTTCTTTTTTGATAAGTTAGGTAATTATTCATTTAGATAAAAGCTTTGAATTACAGGCATAGAAATAAGTGAAAACAATTTGTATTTAATCGCGATCAGATAAGAATTCATTATATCTTTCGAATTGTTTTGTTGTTCAAGCGTGGTTTGTACTTCGTTCTGCTTAGAAGTTATCGTAGCCCCTAGATAGTAGTATACTTGACTTGAACAATTTTCAATTACGTAATACACTCATAAAATATACTTGCCTTATTTGCAGTTCCAGTGAAGAGAACGAGCTCTGTCAATAAGGCTTTCTAGTTGACAAACGCAAGGCAAATACTCCAAAGTCAATTAGTATTTAAGTGTATATAATAATGTTAATGTTAATAATAATGTGTACTCGTATGCGGATATGAATGGGTTAACTCAACTTCTAGTAGATTATTTAATTATACTTCTGTCAAGCTTAGCAACGTCATCAAAATAACGACTTGTTTTTTCTTACTTTAATAGTTAAATATTAGTTTTGCATTTCATTGATCCACTCAAAAAGTCTATGAAATATTTCAAATTGATACTTGGAATATAATTAAAGACAACATTACTCAATTAGGAGTTAATTTACAAGCATCTTAACAGTAATATGAAATGAAATTTGAATATATATTTGCTTCAGGTAAACTTATCATTAAAGCCTGAATGCCTGATGATTATTTCAAATTTTTCCACAACTTGAAAGTGAAGTTAGAAAACATTTGTAATTTTGCATAGCTAATGTGTAGTTGGGTAAAAATATGATGTAATCATAATGTCAATTCAACATCAAATTATAATGTTTATGGTTTAATGAGCTGTGACAGAATTTCGTGTATTCCTATAGTTCTCAATACTTTTATTTCGTATAATAATAATAATACATTATATGCATTGCGTGACCAAAAGATGAACAATTGTTGATGTTGGCATGGGTAGAAATCACAGCTCAATGTCATACGTATTTGCTTTGTTGGAATGCTAATTACTTCCAGTCGAGTAGACCGCGATTATCCAACCATGGCAGAATTTCTGTCATTATTTGCACATATTTCTGATTGGTGTACATGGCGACCTTAACCTTTGACTCGTCATTCTGATAACTCTGCGAATTATAATTGTCGGTTTTATCGAGCATGACAACGGGCAGCACCTTAGAGACGACCATATATGCTAAAAGTGTGAATAATATTAGAGAAATTTCTCTGCAGAATATATGCAGAATACTTACCCGCCAATCCATTGCGGAGTAGAGCCGCATGCAAGTTCTTTAGCTTGGGCAAGGGGCGATGGTATTGCAAGAACTTAAGATTATCAATCAAATGATCGAAATAGTATCGCACCATATAATCGAATTTGGTGGTTTTAATATTCGGGGCCGCCGAGGAAAGTATCAGATAATATAGATCATTTGCCGGCGAGCCATATTTGCCAACTTGAAAGTCAACAAAAAGTGTTTCCTTGATCTTGTCGAAGGCATCATACTGAAACATGATGTTCAAGTTCCAACAATCGCCATGATTCAGCACATTGAACTCCCGCATTGAAACCTGCTGATCCTGCAGCAGACGATCCACTAAATGCTCATCGCTGTTGGCCTAAACAAAATTGAATCATTTTCTTAGTTTGTGGAAATTATGCTTGGTGTAATATTTGCTAGAGAACCGACCAACTTCTCGTAGATCTTCTGGCAGTTCTTCCACTTCTTGAGCTGTGCTAGAAATGCGCCCGAGGCATTAAACTCTTGAAGCAGCTGGCGATTGACCTCACTGAACACGCCCACCGTGAACTCCTCTCCTAACATCCCGTTATGTTCCACATAGCAGGCGGAGGCAGCATGGAATGCAGCCAGCTTCTCGAGCACGTGCTGCATATGATCCAGATCCAGACCCGCGAACCGATTGGCATTCTTGAAGCTCTTGGTACGCAAATCTTCCAGCAGCACATAATCAACTCCCAAATCCTGATCAATCCTATATGCCTTCGGTGCAAATTGAATGGGCTTGCCCGCCTCCTCATAGAGTTTCTCGAATTTGGGAATAATGTTGTGATACATTTGCTCCTCCTTCTGGAAAAGGCGCAGCCGGTTGAGTATGGTGGCCATTACTTCATTATTATGCTGAGCCTTCAGCACAAATGAGACGCTCTTGGTGCTGTGATCTGTGAGGTGGATATAAAAAAGATTATCACTCTATTATCGTTTGATCACAGACTACTCAATCATATCCCGATCTCCAAACTACTTTCAACTTTGTCATATATACTCTTAGACTTTTGACTATCAAGACTTTGTAAAAATGTTCCAATATTTTTAGGTTATGGCATGTTCTCTATAATATTACTACATTTTAATTTGAAATCTTAGTAAACTTAACACTTGACAACCCAACCAATAAAAATAGCATTAATGTAATCAAATTATTTGACAAAATCTAAATTTAAAAAAAATAATTAAAAATATATATAAATATTTGTAAAAGTAGTTTATATGACCTAAGTGAAAATCGTCCTATAAGTTTCAAAAACAATTTCTAATTATTAAGAAAAATGACAAAGATATAGAAAGGACTTTTTGAAATTTTTCAACAATATTTTTCTTAATAATAGAATTTTTTTTTATATATATTAAAAATTCAAACTCTTTTTTTTTTTTAAATTCTTTATGAAATTCTGAAGTAAGTATTTTATTAGATCGGCTTTTATATTAGAATTTAGTTTGAATCGAATCTAAATAAATTATATTAATTTATAATCAATCTAAAATATAGTATGGCGAATTTCTAAAGTTTTTTTTCTGAGTGTATCTTTTTTCGGTACACCATTAAATAAACAGACTTACTATTATAATGTAAATAATCATTACAATCAATTATCAATTTGTTAATAACTTGAGTAATTTAATAATATCATAATTTTCCTTACTTGTTTGCCAGTTATAGTTATAGTAGTTTATAAATTTACTATGTATACTTAAAGTTTACTTGAAAAATATAACGAAAGATGCTTTCAAACTTTTCTTTGCGAATTGAAACTGACGCAAATATTCCTTTGACAATTCTACTTACCCAGCAGCTCCACTTCCACCAGCAGTCGCACCATCAGTGTGGAGTAATTCTCCTCCGCATTTGTGGACTGCGGCTCCACGGAGAGTATCTTCTCAAAGTCGCCAATTTGGCCGCGTACCGCATTCTCCAGCGAGATTCGAGGTAGCCAGGATGGCAGACTTGTGTCTACTGATTCCGCATGTCCATTTGTTTGGTTGACCTCCGACATTTTAGTACTGCAATAAATTGGAATAAGCTTAAGTTTATCCGAAATTAAATAAAATCAAAGTAATCTCTGGCCATAAATTGCAAACAGTTTAAGTTTTTTGAGATGATAACAAATTGAAGTAATCAACAATTGCAAAACTGAAGTTTATTTTATTGCTATCAACATAAACGTTAGTCGATTATCATGTATTTTTTAATCGGCAGCTCCAAAGAATCTATTCTTACATTTTTATTCATTAATGATTCACTTTTCTAAAGTGCAGTCACGCCCACATGCAATTTAATTATAATCTTGTATCTATTTTTGGTATCGCCCAGTTTTTATATTTTGTCAAGAATTATAATGATTCCAGCACACATCAAACTCTTTATAACCTGGCGTGCAAATAGAGGCAATACTCTAACGGCATTTTATTAGCCAATTAACATTTTTTGTATTTATTCTAATAATATGAATGGCAATACTATTTTTTACAATGTTGTGTGGAGATTAAACTGATTTTTGATAAGACACAATGTAAATGTATATTAATAGTGCAATAAATATATACATATATATATATATGTATATATATATATATTGCTGCATTGTTAACCTTAAACACTTTCTAATAATGATGATAATAATGATAAAAAACGATTTTTATTACTATAGATTGTCATATGGCACGGTATATACATAGATAGACTAAAGACATATAATACCGGAATCCTATGTACTATATATACATATGCAAATGTATCTATAAATGCACTATAAACATAAGTATGACTTGGTTAAATTTCTAAATTAAATCAATGCTGAAATTAATCATTCTTTCATAATTTTTGATATTCAAATGCCAAAATGAAAATCCTGTATTGTTGCCAAGCCAAACTGGAAATTTGGAATTTCCCTAATAATTCACATTTTATCAAATATTGTATGTTTGTATGTATTCGGAAATTGATTAGGTCATTATCAAGCCAATAATCAGAAGGGACGCAACACATAAATCAGATCACATGTCATTTTTTAACAACATTCAAATCAGCATTTTGGGCAAATTTGTGCTAAAAGTCTTTACAACCCTCTGATCTTGGTAATCGCATTTGATGTAATCTTCACTTTTATTCACTATATATTTCCTTTTGACAATACTATTAACTTATATTTATTAACTAAGTACACTGCAATTGAAATTTGTCGTCTTTACTGTTTGACAGTGTTTTGGCAACTTATATATCGAGCTGCTCTCATCAACAACTCGAAAAGTCGAATATGGAATGTGGCACAAACCTTTTTCCTTAATTGAGAAAATGAGAGGCTCGAGTGATAAACTGTTAGCACGATTGAATGCAGTTCGGTCAACGGTTGATTTCCAATGACGGTGGTGCGTTTCTTGCGACTGTCAGCTTGGCCCGATTTGGTATTAGCCAAAGAAAAATTCCTTATCACCACTATTCCATTAAAGGTGATTTTGTAATACAATTCGGCAAAAAATCGCCGTTGAAATCGTCACTCACACGCAAACTCAACGAGAATGATTTTAAAATAAACACTTGATATGGGGCGTCGGCAATTGTTGTATTGATAAGGCTTGGTTGGTAAGGCGGGTCTCTCGATTCACCTGTATTTCTGCTATCGTTCTTTCGCTTTGCGCTCTAATTATTGGGTGATTCTTTATTAATTGCTTCTGCTCATGTCTCCACTGAGTCAGTTAAACATGTGATAGACAACAATCTACATACATACATACGTACTCACACACATTCTATAACATATGCAAAGTAGTATTAGTGAATACATTCATCCAACGTATGGGTAAAGCGAAACTGTTCTATGTTGAGTGAAGTTTATAGATTATTGGTAAAACAAAAAATTATAAGTACTACATACAAACGTGGAGTTAGATATTCTTATCGCTTAATACAAAAGAGTATATTATATATATCTGTTGCGAATCTATTGTTCTACATACACTACATTAATTAGATTCTTAAACGGCTTTAGTATTTGATTTTAAATTTTTATGAATTTGTGTACTCAGTTACCAGCTTAACAACATTAGTTCTCTCACCTTTCTTATCAAAAATATCTAATCAAAATTTGTTAGCCGTGATGAAGGACACAAGAATATGCCGCAGTGCTGAAATGCTAAAGAGAAGAAAAGGAAAAGGACAAGTAGAAGCACAGAATGCAAAAGCTAATCTCTGTAGAAGTTGTTGGAAACTATGAGCAAATTTGGGAGCTCAGCGAGTTGATTAAGATAAGACTTGATCAAGTAGTGGAATGATTCAAATTTGGACATCATTTCCCTCCTTGGTGTTGGAGTGGCGTCGCATTGTGTGAGGATGTTCTGCCACATAAGAGGACCTCCTCCCCGTATCAGGGCTCGGTCCTCCATGTAGATCCCGGAATTTTTATTTCGTATTTCTTATTCATGTTGACTTCCCACGAATTGCAGAGAAAGTATTGTCCGCCCGGGCAGAGATCTGCGAGTACCCGGGTAAGGCTATACTAGAACAGGCGGTCATCATCTGCCTGAGCTCACCGTTAAGAACTGGGCTATTTGATAGTCCGGGCCACCCAGCCAGACGTCTGGCTCGTCGGCACGGTCCTGATGTGACAACCTTAGCTCCGTGCCCGGAGTGAGATGTGTGGGGATAGGATGGGGGTAGGTAGTAATATCAGGAGATTGGGGAATTGTGTGAGGCTATGTTTTGAGAGGCGGCAACACAATGCGCCGTTCGCTATCCGCAACCTGCGACCCGCCTGGTGGCCTCAGCTCAGCCCCATCCGAACCATCCCACTAGTTCTTCAGACCAAGATGTGTATGTTAGCAGCTCGCAAATATTTGAACAATTCAATTAATAGAACTCAAATTTAAATATAATTTGTTTCAAGTTTGTTTTTGGCATAATTGTATTTGCATGCTCTGTTATTATTTTACGAGTTATTTTATCACTTTTTCTGTCGATAATACAAAAGCTTAAAAAGCTCAATAATGCTTGACTTTGACTTGCTATCACACACAAAAGGCCAGAGCTTTACAAAGCATTTGTTTGATATTGCGATTCGCATGATTATAAATCAGCAGATAATAAACAATTCGGTAGTATATCATTTAAAAAAACATAAAGCAAACCTCTGAAAGCAAGCAATTTATTTTTCTACAATCACATATAATTCTCAGAGAAGCTTCAGACACCCCAGGTGTTGACTTTACCAAATTAGCAAAACCCTAATTCCCAAAGAGAGCATTTTTACTGTGTTTTACTGTGTGCTTCTGATTATTATAAAGTATACATATATTATATATATATATATATATATGTATATATATTTCTTGATTACGTTATTTCGCATTTATGTTTCAGGATTCTCTTTCTCTTTCTGTGTACCGTCAGTCTTTAGTCAAATAAACCGAAATACAAGTCGTTACAATGACCGGTTGCATAACCATGTCAACCCATTGGCCTGTTCACTAGGGTCGAATACAACCCGTCGACGCTTAAAGCGTCTCCACACCAGCGACCTCTGAACAGCTGGACGCTAATTGTAACGTTAATGTGCAACAATGTTATATTTGATCTTATAATAGATGTTATGTGATATTGTAATACGTTAAAACCAATTATTTGTTTATGTTATTAATTTAAATTCCCTGTTATTATGTATTCAATCTTCAAAACAATATTTTATAACCTTTCAGTAGGTGGATCAATATTAAATTAAATTGATAAATAAAAAAAAAAAAAAAAAAAGGGATTCTCTTTAATTCTTATTTGTTGTGATACGTTGCTTCGGTTTGGGCTTAGTGAATTCTTTAATTACTATTAGTATACATTTTTGGAATGACATAAAAGTTTTTATTAGTTTGACATGGGTATTAGGAATCTGGGTTAACAATATGTTTGATATAAGTAGAGATAACTAATATTTTTTCGATACCAATGTGTAAATTTCAGTGCACTGAACGGACGGACTGAAATTCATTAGTTAACCTTATCTCTTATCGAACCAATATGAGGTATATGGATATAATAGCCTAACATTGATAAGAAAGTTCTTGATCAAGTTTAAGTCTCAAGCGCACCACGATTGTGGAGCCAAGGCAGAATTGCTTGGATGTGCTTCCGATAGCGAGCATTGGAGAAGAGCAAGGTCTGCAAATCGAAGCGCTCAGCGGATTCACTGAAGATATTCTCAACAGTCGCGGTCTCCGTGGGATCCAATAAAACGGCGCACATCACCCTGGTAGCAGTTACATAACCTTCCAAAGGAAGAGACAGTCGTATTGAGATTTCATTACAAATAATCAGTTTGACTTACCCCATAAGCCATGGTTAAAGAGAGATAGGTGAATATCACGCAATGTGGGAATATTATTATACTTAAGTATCTTTAGATTTTCTGCAAGATTTTCGTGATAGAACTTGATATAATAATCGAATTTAGTCAGCTTATCCTCGAATTTGGTCGAGGACAGCAAGAAGTAGTACAAATCCTGTGCTACTGTCCCAAACTTTGGCAACTGGAAGTCAACGAAATAAATTTCTTTGATTTTGCCAAACGAATCATGTGTGTACATCATGTTGTTGCACCAAAAGTCACCATGATTCAGGGCATTAAATTCACTTGTATCCATTTTGGTATTCTTAAAAATGATGTCATTTAGATTGGCTTGCAGGGTTCTCTGTATCAAAGGTTTTCAAAGAAATTAGATATACATGAAATAAGAAGTTTCTACAAGCCACTTACGATTTGATCTATGTACTCCTCATTGCCCTCGTATGTGGGACAGCACTTTAAAAAGTTCTGTCCCATATGATTGCTCATCTCCTCCATCATAGCTTGATTTTCTTTCTTGTGGAAACCAGTCGATATCTGTTCCGGGTAGACACCTTTGGTCGCTACCCGCACAGCGGATGCTGCATGCCACATCGCCAGCTTTTGCAGAGCAGATTCTGTATGAACCTGGTCCAGACCCTCTAGCCGATTGGTGGTCTTAAAACCCCTTGGAGATAGATCTTCAAGAAGAACATATTCACCCTTGGCACCCTCCAGCGTATAGGCTTTAGCCCCGAACTTCACGTCTACACCGGCATCCCTATACATTTGTTCCATTTCGGGCACATATATATTGTACATTTTGCGCTCTATCTCGAAGATATTATTTTGTTGCAACATCATTTGAAACATTGGCAACTGATGTGCTAACTTCAACATATACGACACAGACTTCTCTTTGCCATCTGTAATTTATGTGGAAGATTCAAATTATTTTAATTTTATGCAGCATTAATTTTATTACCCTCCAGTTCGACGTCAATATTCACTCGCAACATGATCGTTGCATAGTTTTCACCTGCTGCCACACCCTTGTTGACAGAGAAATTTTTAATTTTTGAGAATCCCTTAACCGATTCCTTCAGCACATCCACAAATATTTCGGCTTGCACCCAGTCGGGCACGTTCCTGGCAGACATATTTTCGATATTTTGTATTAAACAATTGAAGTTAATTACGCAATCGCCACGCTTGACGCGGTTGTGCTTCTGGTGCTCCCCAATCGGCTTCTAATGATTCTCTAGCTGTTGGGGGTATATATACTGCAGTGGAGAGCTTTCTGATCCCTCTTTGAAAAGCACATAGCCTGACTCTCTTGCCGAATGCTACTCTTTCTTTAGTGATAGCGTCGTTCTAAATTTGGCAAACGAGTTTTTTGTATACCCTGATATCTGGCCATATAAATTTGACGTGAAGTGATAAGCTCGGACAAGAGGCAACTCTAACTCCATGAAGTGGATGCATATATATATATTCTTCATCTGTATGAACGCGTCTGTTATTTTTTGTAAATTACTCTCCCAACATATTTATAAAATTGTTATCAGCAGCCGAATTCATTAACAAGTAGTATTCGTAGTGAATATCGATCTTAAACTTATAAAAAATGTAGACTTTATTCTGCAAAGGTATATTTTCTTCGGTGTGCCTCAGAGTGCTGAATTTCTATGTTTTTAGTTTTATACTATTGCCCAGTTAAAATAAATAAACACGCATTGTCCGAGTTAACTAATTATGCTTTTAATTTGCTAAATTTTAATCACAAATTATAATTAACTTGATCTTCACGTTTATTTATATGCCATTAACCTTTTTTATGTAATTACATCAAACTGATTGTGCTTATAACTAATATATTATTGTATTTGGCAGCCGGTTCTTTATTCTAGTACATTATCTTCTGGTTCGTTTTGGTTAGCTCTTTCCAGCTAATCACTTTCAAGAATATTACTTTTTTAATTTTGGACGTTATTGCGTTATCTTTATACAAAATAATAACTGGTCACGATGTCACAGGTAAAATTCTGCTTTGCAATTATTACTCAGTAAAACGGATAGTGGCGAAATTAAATAGTCACTTTATAAATTAACATTATAAATTTTACAAAATTGAATGTATACTTTTATATTTTTTCAAGGGCTCCACGATTTAACAGCCAGGGCAGAACGACTTGGATATGTTTGCGATAGCGTGGATTGGAGTGGAGCAACATTCGAAAATCGTTGCCTTCTGTGGAATCGCTGACAAAGTTCTCAAAGCTGGCAGTTTCCGTAGGATCAGCCAAAACGGCACTCATCACACCTGATGCAGTCAGGTAACCTGGTTGCAAATTGTAAGGGTTACTAAAAGCACCTAAAATAAAAAAAATAAAATTTGATGTTGTTCTTACCCCTGATGCCATATTTAAAGAGCGTTGAGTGCATTTCTCGGAGTGTAGGCACATGTTTTGAATAATTTAGCATCTTTAGATTTTCAGCAAGGCATTCGTGATAGAATTTGATATAATAATCGAATTTAGCGATCTTATCCTCGAGTTTGGTGGATGACAATAGCAAATAGTACAAATCCTGAGCTACTGTGCCAAACTTAGGTATTTGGAAGTCCACCAGACGGATCTCTTTGATTTTGCCAAATGAATCATGGGAGTACATCATATTATTGCACCAAAAATCACCATGGTTCAGTGCATTAAAATCATTTGGATCAATTTTACTTATTTTGATCGATATATCGGTAATCTGTGGCTGTATCTCTTCCTATGGACAAAGCAATGTTAAAATTCATAACAATTTTAAAAAGATTTAATGTTACTTTACTTACTACTTGATCAATATACTCCTCATTGCCCTCGTACAACTTACAGCATTTAAGGAAGTTCTGTGACAGATTTTTATTCATCTCAGTCAACACTGGACGCAGTTCTTCCTTGAAGAAACCTTTAATTAGCTGATCTGGATAGGGACCCTTAGTGGCCACACGCACCGCAGAGGCGGCATGCCACATCGACAGTTTTCGCAGGGCAACTTCAGTGTGATCCTGATCCAATCCCTCCAAACGATTTGTGTTTTTGAAGCCCTTGGGTGCCAGATCCTCCAGTAGTATATAATCTGATTTCGCCCCCTTAAATTCATAGGCAGTGGCTCCGAATTTAACTTCCACACCAGCATCACGATAGAGTTGCTCCAACTCGGGCACAAATGTCTTGTACATATTGAACTCTGCCTCAAAGACATTGTTGCTCTCCATTACCTTTTTGTAAATCTCCAGATTATGAGGAAGCTTGAGAATATACGAAACTGACTTTTCCTTGCCATCTATAACAGACGGATTAGTGGTTCATCGAAACTAATAAGATATAGTTTCTAAAATGACTCACCTTCCAGTTCGATTTCAATATTCACTCGCAACATGATCGTCGCATAGTTTTCACCTGCTGCCGTTCCGACGGCGGCCTTGAAGCTCTTGATCTTGGAGAATCCCTTAACGGATTCCTTCAGCACATCCACAAATATTTCGGCTTGTACCCAGTCGGGCACATTGCTGGCGGTTGAATCGGCAGACATATTCTCGATTTTTTTTTATTAAACAATTGAAGTTAATTACGCAATCGTCACGCTTGACGCGGTTGTGCTGCCGGTGCTCGCCAATTGGCTTCTAATGATTCTGTAGTAGTTGGGGGTATATATATACTGCAGAAGAGAGCTTTTTGATCCCTCTTTGAAAAGCACATAGCCTGACTCTCTTGCCGAATGCTTCTCTTTCTTTAGTGATAGCGTCGCAGGGAAAAAAAAATGTTTCTAAATTTGGCAAACGAGTTTTTGTGTACCCTGTTATCTGGTCATGTAAATTTGACGTGAAGTGATAAGCTTGGACAATATATATATATATATATATATATATTCATCATCTGTCTGAATACGTCTGTTGTTTTTTGTAAATTATTCTCCCAACATATTTATAAAATTGTTATCAGCAGCCGAATTCATTAACAAGTAGTATTCGTAGTGAATATCGATCTTAAACTTATAAAAAATGTAGACTTTATTCTGCAAAGGTATATTTTCTTCGGTGTGCCTCAGAGTGCTAAATTTCTATGTTTTTAGTTTTATACTATTGCCTAGTTAAAATAAATAAACACGCATTGTTCGAGTTAACTAATTATGCTTTTAATTTTATCAATTTTAATCACAAATTATAATTAACTTGATCTTCAGGTTTATTTATATGTCATTAAGCTTCTTTTTTTTATGTAATTATTTATTCTATTACATTATCTTCTGGTTTGTTTTGGTTAGCTCTTTCCAGCTTTTTTTCCTGAATATTACTTATCTATTTTTAGACCATTGACTATTTACTTCCTTATATATACATTGACTGATTCGTAATTTGACTTTAAAATCAGAAACATTGTTTGATTAATACTTTGGCAATTGCGTTATCTTTATACAAAATAATAACTGGTCACGTTGTCACAGGTAAAATTCTACTTTGCAATTATTACTCAGTAAAACTGATAGTGGCGAAATAAAATAACCACTTATCGACCGTTTGACGTGTGCATTATACATTTTACAAAATTGAATGTATAGTTTTATATTTCTTCAAAGGCTCCACGATTTAACAGCCAGGGCAGAACGACTTGGATATGTTTGCGATAGCGTGGATTGGAGTAGAGCAACATTTTAAAATCGTTGCCTTCTGTGGAATCGCTGAGAAAGTTCTCAAAGCTGGCAGTTTCCGTAGGGTCAACCAAAACTGCACTCATCACACCTGATGCAGTCAGGTAACCTGATTACAAAAATATTATAATTGTTATCAAAAACACATACATATAATAAAATTGTGTGTTTCTCTTACCCCAAAAGCCATATTTAAAGAGCGTTAAGTGAATTTCTCGGAGTGTAGGCACATGTTTTGAATAATTTAGTATCTTTAGATTTTCAGCAAGGCATTCGTGATAGAATTTGATATAATAATCGAATTTAGCGATCTTATCCTCGAGTTTGGTGGATGACAATAGGAAATAGTACAAATCCTGAGCTACTGTGCCAAATTTAGGTATTTGGAAGTCCACCAGACGGATCTCTTTGATTTTGCCAAATGAATCATGGGAGTACATCATATTATTGCTCCAAAAATCACCATGGTTCAGTGCATTAAAATCATTTGGATCTATTTTACTCATTTTGAATGCTTGATCGGTGATCTTTGGCCTAATCTCTTTCTATTGGAGCGAAAGTAAGATATATACTTAATAATAATGATTTCGTTACGGAATTAGTATTATATTACTTACAATTTGGTCAATATAGTCCTCGTTGCCCTCGTACAACTTACAGCATTTAAGAAAGTTCTGCGACAAATTGTTATTCGATGCAGCCATTATTGGACGCAGTTCTTCCTTGTAGAACGCAATGGTCAATTGATCTGGATACTTACCCTTAGTGGCAACACGCACCGCAGAGGCGGCATGCCACATCGACAGTTTTCGCAGGGCAATTTCAGTGTGTGCCTGATCTAATCCCTCCAAGCGGTTTGTGTTTTTGAATCCCTTGGGTGCCAGATCCTCCAGTAGTATATAATCTGATTTCGCCCCCTTCAACTCATAGGCAGTGGCTCCGAATTTAACTTCCACACCAGCATCACGATAGAGTTGCTCCAACTCGGGCACAAATGTCTTGTACATATTGAACTCTGCCTCAAAGATATTGTTGCTCTCCATCATCTTTTTGTAAATCTCCAGGTCATGAGGAAGCTTAAGCATATACGAAACAGACTTTTCCTTGCCATCTATAACAGACGGATTAGTGGTACTTCGACAGTGATAAGATATAGTTTGTAAAATGACTCACCTTCCAGTTCGACTTCAATATTCACTCGCAACATAAGCGTCGCATAGTTTTCACCTGCTGCCGTTCCGCCTATGGCCTTGAAGCTCTTGATCTTGGAGAATCCCTTAACAGATTCCTTCAGCACATCCACAAATAGTTCGGCTTGAACCCAGTCGGGCACTTTGCTGGCAGTTTGATCGGTTTTTGCTTCAGTCGTCATTTTAAATTACCCGTTGAGTAGTTGTTCACAATTGACGCAGTTGTGTTTCCCGTATTGAACAGCACAGTTCTAAAATCTATTAAGCTTTTACACTGCATTTATGTATACTCGCACTCGCTCGTAAGCGCGCCAACATTTGCTATCTGAATCGAAATGAGAAGAGAGGCAAATAATAAAGCTTTTCGGCCTCTTTAAAATCATGTGTATAAATTTGTAATGAGCATTGAGAAAGCTCTCTTATTGGCTGTTTGCGTTCTCGGTCTTCTCTTAATGCTCTCAGAACTTAAATACTAGTTTATTTGGAATGTTGTGAAATACATATGCTTATAAGTACCAATGATTAAATGCATTTGTCAATTTGTATACTCTAAACACATTAAATATGGGTAAAAAGGAAATAATGGTTTTGTGCAAACGTATGTAACAGGCAGAAGGAAGCATCTCCGACCCAATAAAGTATATATATTCTTGATAAGGATCAACAGCTGAGTCCGTCCGTCCGTCTATATAACACGCGGATCTCAAAAACTATTAGAGCTAGAGGCTCCAAATTGGGAATATAGGTTCTCGTATACCCGGCGCAAATCAACTTTGCTTTATTTTTCTCAGTTTTTCTCATTTCTCAATTTTTCGAATGTCGATACATTTCGATTTCCAATAACAATCAGGGCCACAATGTTAAAGGCAGAATCTTCTTATTAATACACACTATACATATTATTGATGAACTATTTTATCAAGATCGGAAACACCCAATTTATGGACGAAAATATACTTATGAAATTAAAATATATTCTCATATTGATCTCAGTTTTTTTTACTCTTCAGGGCCAGGGCTTGCGATTAGAAATGCCTGCTTAAAAAAACTAGAATATATCTAACAGCTGGGATCAGGGCATATCGTAGTCGAGGTCACTCGACTACAGCACAGTCTTGTTTACTTGTTTAGTTAGTTTCTATTCTCTAATATTTATCTCTACATTCATGTTGGAGACGATTTCCTTGTGTTTTAAAATATGTTTTTCTTTGTTTCAAGTCTTTCTTTATTTTGTGAGTATTTATTTATATGAACTATTCGGTAAATATATGATTTTATGAAAAAACTATTGTTTTACACTCCCTAATTCGAAGTAGGGGAAAGTCTGAATAATATATAGTATAGGTGCTATACAGCAGTACTTTTTATTTTGAGAGATATTCGAACCAAACTTACCAGATTTCATTTAATGGATTGGCTTAAATTTCGATTGATAATCAGTTCAATTATCTGGCTTGATCATATCAATCGCTTAACTGAAAATCAGGGGAGCTTTTGGAGAGGTAAAAGTAAATATAAAATATTTCCCGGCTTTAGTCAGTTTAGCACCATGGATGTGTAAAAATAAAGGTTATCGATATTGACGTTGTCATGTTAGATAACTTAATTTTATAGAAGTCTGGTTACTATTAGGTACATAAAGATAGCTCAATAAATAATAAGTGGACTATTGTGGATGATTTTTATTAAAGCTGTATCAAATTATTCATAATCATATAATTTTCATTTTTTCTGTAATTAAGTTTGATTTATTTAGGTTATAATAATATTATTACTATTATACTATTGTTATATTATTATCATTTTGAAAAGCTTTCATTTCGAAAGGGTCAAAAAAGCTCTGAAGACTTCTGCTTTTTCGCGAATATTATCTATAAATTGTTTGACCTTCGACTATTTTGGTTTTTTCCATTACGTTGCCATTCCGGGTTCATTGCACGATTCACTATTTGGTCCCAGCCTAAGTGCGCAAATAAAATAAACACTTATCGAACTTCTGTTTTATAAATTACACTCTATCTTTATAGTTCATCAAAGGCTCCACGATTTAACAGCCAGGGCAGAATGACTTGGATATGTTTGCGATAGCGTGGATTGGAGTAGAGCAACATTTTAAAATCGTTGCCTTCTGTAGAATCGCTGATAAAGTTCTCAAAGCTGGCAGTTTCCGTAGGATCAGCCAAAACGGCACTCATCACACCTGATGCAGTCAGGTAACCTGGTTGCAAATTGTAAGGGTTACTAAAAGCACCTACAATAAAAAAAATAAAATTTGATGTTGTTCTTACCCCAGATGCCATATTTAAAGAGCGTTAAGTGCATTTCTCGGAGTGTAGGCACATGTTTTGAATAATTTAGCATCTTTAGATTTTCAGCAAGGCATTCGTGATAGAATTTGATATAATAATCGAATTTAGCGATCTTATCCTCGAGTTTGGTGGATGACAATAGCAAATAGTACAAATCCTGAGCTACTGTGCCAAATTTAGGTATTTGGAAGTCCACCAGCCGGATCTCTTTGATTTTGCCAAATGAATCATGGGAGTACATCATATTATTGCTCCAAAAATCACCATGGTTCAGTGCATTAAAATCATTTGGATCAATTTTACTCGTTTTGATCAATATATCGGTAATCTGTGGCTGCATCTCTTTCTATGGACAAAGGAATATTAAAAATAATAACAATTTTAAAAAGATTTAATGTTACTTTACTTACTACTTGATCAATATACTCCTCGTTGCCCTCGTACAACTTACAGCATTTGAGGAAGTTCTGTGACAAATTGTTGTTCATCTCAGTCAACATTGGACGCAGTTCTTCCTTGAAGAAACCTTTAATTAGCTGATCTGGATAGGGACCCTTAGTGGCCACACGCACCGCAGAGGCGGCATGCCACATCGACAGTTTTCGCAGGGCAACTTCAGTGTGTGCCTGATCTAATCCCTCCAAGCGGTTTGTGTTTTTGAAGCCCTTGGGTGCCAGATCCTCCAGTAGTATATAATCTGATTTCGCCCCCTTCAACTCATAGGCAGTGGCTCCGAATTTAACTTCCACACCAGCATCACGATAGAGTTGCTCCAACTCGGGCACAAATGTCTTGTACATATTGAACTCTACCTCAAAGATATTGTTGCTCTCCATCATCTTTTTGTACATCTCAAGGTCATGAGGAAGCTTAAGCATATACGAAACAGACTTTTCCTTGCCATCTATAACAGACGGATTATTGGTACTTCGACAGTGATAAGATATAGTTTGTAAAATGACTCACCTTCCAGTTCGACTTCAATATTCACTCGCAACATGATCGTCGCATAGTTTTCACCTGCTGCCGTTCCGACGGCGGCCTTGAAGCTCTTGATCTTGGAGAATCCCTTAACCGATTCCTTCAGCACATCCACAAATAGTTCGGCTTGAACCCAGTCGGGCACTTTGCTGGCAGTTTGATCGGTTTTTGCTTCAGTCGTCATCTTAAACTTTTAAGTAAATTACGTGTCGAGTTGTTCACAGTTGACGCAGTTGTGTTTCCCGTAGTGAACAGCGCGCTTATAATAACTATCTAGCTTTCACATTGTGTTTACACGACCAGCGACAAATTACTACAATTATGAAGCTTTATGGCCCTCTCTTAACAATGTAGAAATATGCCAAGGTTCATCGGAATATTCAGAAAGCTTTTCTCTTGTGTGATTGAGTTCATCGAATTCTCTCACGACTCAGTGCTTCAAATCTAAGTTTAATGGCGCCATCAAGTAATATTTTAGTTGATTATTATTGGAAATGTGCAATACGCGTGTGTTGTAAATACCAATCATTAAATGCATTGTAGATCGAACCAATCTGGCGATACGTGTTTTCAGTCGTTGGCAGTTGGTAGTTCCTCTCGTAACTCAACACTTTAAAAATTATATATATATTAAAATTAATTATAATATTATAATATGTGTTGTCAAATGTTAGTTGCGGTTTCTTTTTTAATATATATATAAAAGCAAACAAAAATTAAAAGAAGTCAGTGGGTTCGAATATAGTTGGATCTTACCCAACTTTTTTTTTTTAACCAGTGTGTCTAAAAGATTGACCATCAACTGGAGAGCTTTTCGAAAGATACAAGAATTTTTGTATTAATTTAATTTTATCATAACAGGTTTTTTTTTAAGTACATTTGCCTTTCTGTAGAAGCGCTGTGTGTACATCAACTAGACTGAGTAGCTTTTTAGTGTTTATCAGCTGATCGTAGTAATGCTTTACAAAGTAATCGAATTTATTTACTTTGAGCTCCAGTTTGGGTGATGATGTCATGAAGTAAAGCAAGTCAAATGTGGCGGTGATATAGTCACACATCTGAAAGTCGACCAGATACGTATCCAAAAGCTGACCTGCATTTTGATCATAACGGAACATCATATTGCTCATCGGGATCCACTGTAGCAGCTTGCAAAATGTTTTCCGTAAGTTGAGCACCCAAATTTTGTATGTCCTCGTAGTATACCTCATGTGCCTCCGTCGGTCAATTTGCTTATCACTTGCTTGCAATCCTCATTTATAATGCCCTCCGACATATGTTTGGGATAGGGACCCATTGTGGCTACCCGAACAACCGAAGCTGCATGCTAGGGTATGCTCCTGCCTGACGATCAACGGATTGAAACCCCAGAGGCTTCAGATCCTCTAGCAGAAGATGTTCATATTTAATATCTAACTTATAGCACTTGGCACCAAACTCAATTTCCACGCCAACAGCCGGGTAAAGCTGCTTGAGCTCCTCTACATATATGGTGAAGACTTCCCATATCAAATATGCTAAGCTTGGCTTTTCCAAAGGTATCTTGATAGGACTTCAGTTGTGTTATCTGCGTAGATTACAATTAAGTTAAAAATGGACCCAACAATTGCATACTCCATTGATTCACCTTTTAGTTCCACCTCCAACTCGATTCGCAGCACAACCGAGGCTTAATTATCGCCAGGTTTTGTTTCGGGTCCCGCTTTAAACTCTCTTATTGCCTTGAAATTTTCAATGGTTTCTTTCAGCAAGTTCTCAAAAAGTTCTGCCCTTTCCATATAATAACTGTTTAGCTTTACACAACTAACCGGTTTATACAACAATATTTTGGCATGAGCTTAAAGCTCTTGCAGTTATTAGCTATCATTGAGATATCATTTATATATACTTCATTAGATAATGGTGTTCCTGTTGTATAATCTTGTAGTGCAATTGTAGTTGTACAAATATAAAAATCTTTCTTTTTTATCGCGTTATAAAGAGATTTAAACTTGGACGGATTCATTCAGTTCGGTTTGAGATTTTTGTCTTTGTAGTTAAATTCTAAATATCTTTTTAAGAGTATCTTTTTTTTTTGTTTCGTCAATAGAAGATCGCTCTTTACCGATCGCTGCTCTTTTTTTAAACAAGTTTAGATGTTCCTAATTTGAATCCAGTGCAAATATGAAAGCTTTTCTTCACTCTGTTCACAAGCAGATTGTAGATACTCTTTAATAAACACCACTCTCTAAGTCTCTCTCGCGTATTCTCGCCCTTGTAGATAAGCTCTGACGTTCTGTTACTCTTTGGGTTTGCTCTTTACGCCTTTTTAGGTCAAAGAGATGTTAATTGAAAATTCCATATTATTCTCTTTGTTAGAAGGTATTGAAAAGTGTAAACAACACAGCTTGCGCTCTCTCCGAACAAAAAAGCTTTTTAATAAATATCACTCTTTTTAAACAGTCTCTCAACGAATTTAAATAGCAAAACAAATAAACAAAAAATAGAACGAAGATGATTTATTAAAGTAGATTTTTCTTCAATGAGGTGTCAATCATATTATGAATTAAAAACAAGCTCAAATAAAATGCAACATTGGGTCGACAAAATTATGCTATATATATTTTTTAACATACAATTATTTACAATTCTTAAATACATACTATGAAATATATGTATATGTATATGCCGCTTATCAGTTTATGTAACCCCTTTCAATTAGCCAGGGTAGAATGAGTGTAATTTGCTTGACATAGCTGGAATTCGATAGCATTTTACGCTTGAAGTTCATTGCTGTTTCCGAGTCGCCCATAAAGTTCCCAATGTTGGAGTCCGGGCTGGGTGGGTAAAGGGTTACGGGCAGCATTCGCTGAGCGCATACAAATGCTGCGAACATGACAATTGTCAAAACAAAATAATGGAATCAGCAATTATTCTATTTACGTAATATGAATTTGTTTAAAACACGCACCCCAGAGACCATTTTTTCGTAGATTCATTTGCAATTCCGCCAGTGTGGGCACTTTGGAGGCATATTTTAGCAGGTTCAGATGCCCCACAAGTTCGTGATGATAATGCTCTATGAAATCATCGAATTTTTCCAATTTGATGTGTATGTTTGGTGTCGTCATCAATAGACAGAATAAATCTTGAGCGGGTGTGCCATATTTCGGCAATTGAAAGTCCACAAAACATATGTCCTCTATATCGCCAGAGTTCAATTTGAAGAGGAAATTGTTACACCAGAAATCGCCGTGATTGAGAACGCAAAATTCAGATTTATCAATGCGGCCAAAATCCATATACAGGTCTGTCATGCGATCTGTGTAATTGGTCTGAAATATATGTTGGAGACAAGTAGAGTTTTAATCCAATGTAACCCCACCCAACTATTTAACTATGCCTGTACTATACAACTAGAACTTGGTCCGATAGTTAAGCAATCTCATGTTCTTAAATCACGCCCATTTTTACTTACTATCAATTGCTGGTGTCCCGGATCCAATTCGTACTGCTGCAGGCACTCCAAAAATGGCACATTGAATGTTAGATTTGCATGTTCTATCCACTTGTAGCACTCTGGACTCATGTAGCTCTTCTGATATGTTTCCTCGTAGTCTCCCAGCTCGGCCACCCTTTGAGCGGATGCCGCATGCCACTGAGCCAATTTTTTCAGCACTGCTTTGAGTTCGGTTTGTCCCAAGCCCAACCTGCGCTCCAAATTGATATAGCCCATGGGGCGTAAGTCCTCCATCAATATGTAATCGGACTTGGGCGGGTTTTTGCTGAACTTAAGATGCTGTGGCTTGAATCGAATCGTGAGATTTGTATGCCTGGTATAGAGCTCCTCTAGTTCGGGTATGAGACGATCATACATGTCAGACTCAGTCACGAAAAATTCATGGAATTCGTGCTCATCGCCACGATCACTGTCCAATGGAATTTTCAATATATAACTTATCTGTTTGCTGCTCTCATCTGCGTATAAATACATATGTAGTCGAATACAAATCGGATACTGCGCTCTTTCATCGGTGACTCACCTTTCAGCAGCATTTCAATTACAATGCGCAGCACAATTGTCAAATAGTTTTCACCGCCGCTGATCGCCGCTTTGCACTCAAACTTTTCGATACTTTGAAAATCATTGTGATTATGCTTAAGTAGATCACTAAAAATCTGTTGATTCACCCAACCGGGTGCGTTGACAGTCGACATTTGTTTTGTTGAAATACGTAAGCTGCGATCTCGTTTGGCGCTCTCAGTTTCTTGATTCCAACTGAGCAAAAGCTTTGCCTCTTCACATGTAATAGTGTAATTGATAAAAGCTTTCGCGCCTTACAATGTTCTTGAGATAGTCGCTTTAAGTCAAATATTTGCATATAAAGCTACCCAAATACCTACAAGTATTTTATTTTTAATGTTGTTTTTTCGTGCAGATATCGTCACAAGTTTATATAGCTTTATTTCAAATAATAAACACAAAGTTATTTAGCAAGGTCATAAAGTTTAATAACACAAAAACGATCTATCTGCGAATCGACTGAATAGCTGCAGCTGCCGGCTGATCAGCGAACGCTCTTTATCCGAGAATAGATATGTAGAGAGAGAGAGAGAGAGAGAGTGCTGCACAACGAGAGCTTTATACAAGGGGAGCGCTGCTAACGCTGGCTGCTGTAGCTCAAACTGGTGTTGACTTAATTGGCATATGTAATTAAAACTTACAAGAAACTATTCAAGTAATGCCTCGCCCAAATTGAAATATGTAAATAATTCATTAAGATTAAAAGTTCTTTGTTGCTGCTTCCGTATAATCCTCACATTTGGCAAACAATTTTAAAATCGTAACCTCTGTAAGAAATCACCCCCAAGGGTTCCTTACCTAATTAATTAATTAATTAATTTAAGGTTGGTGCTTTCTAAAAACCACGCTTGGCATTTCTTAATTTCATGTTGGATTTTTCTAAAATTCTGAAAATATGTTCATTTTTCTGTTTCTTTAAACTTAACTGAGTGTGAAAAAACTTACGATTTTACGGAGAATCCAATTCGAGTTACTTCTTTTGTTGGCTTCTAAAGGAGACAAGAACTGAACACTATTATACCCATCGATAGACCCCACTTCATTACAATTTTCTGAATTTTTTAAGTGATTTTTTCTAAAAATAAAGGGTTTGCATTTCTACTTTTTAGAAATGCATTCCTTTAAAATAGAAAATATTTTTACAAAAAATAAAGAAAAACATATTTTTGTGATTGTCTTTTAAATTTTTGTAAAATTTCTACATTTAAAAAATTGTTGCAATTTTCTGTGCTAGGTCTTACGGCTGTAGTAGCAACCTTTTGTTTATAGTGCCTGGTACAAGCCACTACACTTTTTTGGGTTCTGTATCTTAAGGAACTCATATTGAAATCTAACAACTGCAACTGTTTAGTAGAATATGGAGTGTTCCATTTTGGCTTCTATTCCATTCTAGTACTCCGCTTGGGCTTGCGATGTTTGGCCGTCAGCAGGTAAAGCTTCTCCAACATGCTATTTGCTAGGGCCACACTCATCGCAAACACATGGATGGCACCGGACTCAAAGACTTTGGCAGCTACACCGGCTGCGCTCTTATCCACATAGTACGCAAATATTTGGCTACCCTCAGCCGAACCGGTGCCCAGCGAATAGGTTCTGAATTTCCGGAACTCCTCGATGCAAATGTCCCAGGGAAATTGTGCTGCGTGTAACAGTGAGGAATATAAAACATGCCACTGAGACACAGCCGCTGATTCATCGTCGAGAAGCTTGCGCATAAGATTGCTTTGAGTCCCCGCAAGAATGGCCTTGCTGCGCACATTGGTGATAAGTATGCTGCCATCATGCCAGATCCAAGCAACCTGACCGTCATCGAAGGGCATCTGCAGCACTTGAATATTACTGTTGTACACAGCGTTGGCCAGCTTCGAGGCCTGCTGCAGCAGGTCCAGGCTACGATTTATCTTCATCGTTGCATACGTATTCACATTCAGCATTTCGATCTTGAGATTGACGTGGTCGCCATTCCGCTGTGTTGGTGGACGCAGAATGCGTAGGTTCTGGAGTCGTGGATCCGGTTGGGAGGGCAATGGAGGCATTAGCAGATAACGCTTCAGGTCATCCAAGTTGACACTATGGTCAGCAGATTCGGTGATGCGGCTGCTGTCTGTGGATTGTCCCAGGGATTGCGCAGCCCTCGCAGTATCTGGCAAATTCTGGTCGATGACTTCTTCAAAGTTATCCAAGCTCTTCGTAGTTTCAGCTTGTGTCTGGCTAACTGTGCTCACACTTGGCAGATGCAACTGCTTACTGTGAGGAATCAGCTTGGAGTCTGTTTCAGGTGGATTTGATGTTGATTTCATTTTGAATGGTGTCTCGATGAACGCATCCTGGTTCAATTGCTGTAGGCATTTATGTGTAATCTTTTGTATTTCAGTCTGATTGATCGGCAGCTGCATTGTATTGCCAATATCGTCAATATCTGCAACTGAATCCATGGTTGGATGCCCTTCATGATTAAAAGTTATGAAAACCGCTGGTGCCTCATCTAAATGATGCACAGCATCAGCTGTTGATTCCTCAACTACCTCCGGTTCCATAGATGAAGCAACATATTCTTCGCTTATAGTCGCTTTGCAGTTGGGGGTCGGCGTTTTATAAAGCATTTGGAGATCCTTCTCCGATCTGGCCATTTGCAGCATATAATCCTTATACTCATCGAGGTGAATCTTTGAAGGCATTTGCATTGAATCCGATTTTAAAAAATTTGACACTCCCCGGATTTCTTCCCGGTTATGCTTACAACTGGGTTTCTTAAAAGACTTTCTGTGAGTTGCTGGCTTTTCGTACTTCACCTCCGACTCCAATAGCCAAGTGACGGCCTGCTCCTGCTCATCCTCATCCTCATGGCTACTGCTCGACTCATTTGATTCCGATGCAGATGGGGAGGCAATAGCCGGGATGTTCTCCTTGAATTGGTAATGTATATTTCCAAGCTGGTTCAGTGGATAGCAAAGGGATCCGCAGTTTTTATTATCCTTGTATAATTTCCAAATGTCCTCCGATGTGGGTAAACATTCCACATTGGAATCTTCAGTCTGCGAGATGGACTTAAAGTTTTGATCGTTAGTATCCTTAGCCGGCGATTCAGGCTGATCGCAAATTTCCTTAGCGACTTGTGACTGCTGATTGTTTGGAGCCGATAACCCTAATTGGGGTATCACGAAGGAGGTCGGCCAATCTAAATTCAAATGAAAGTTGATTACTGCATTTACTGTGCCAAAGCCAGAGGGCAGCCAATGCTCCAGTCTGCTGAAGCTGGTACCGCTAGAAAGGATTAGAGTTAAACTAAGTTATCGGTTAAGTTTTCTGCTTACTGCGATCCAGATTCGAGAGGCATCTTGTCCATTTCTGCTTCCGGTATCCGGTTTTCTTTTTTTGAGTGCTTATGCTTATGTTTGTCCATATTATCAAAATTAAAGTTGATCCCTGAATTGACTGTGCCCAAGCCAGAGGGCTGCCAATGCTCCAGACTGCTCAAGCTGGTACCGCTAGTAAGGATTAGAGTTAAACTAAGTTATCGGTTAAGTTTTCTGCTTACTGCGATCCAGATTCGAGAGGCATCTTGTCCATTTCTGCTTCCGGTATCCGGTTTTCTTTTTTTGAGTGCTTATGCTTATGTTTGTCCATATTATCAAAATTAAAGTTGATCCCTGCATTGACTGTGCCAAAGCCAGAGGGCTGCCAATGCTCCAGACTGCTCAAGCTGGTACCGCTAGTAAGGATTAGAGTTAAACTCAGTCATCGGTTAAGTTTTCTGCTTACTGCGATCCAGATTCGAGAGGCATCTTGTCCATTTCTGCTTCCGGTATCCGGTTTTCTTTTTTTGAGTGCTTATGCTTATGTTTGTCCATATTATCAAAATTAAAGTTGATCCCTGCATTGACTGTGCCAAAGCCAGAGGGCTGCCAATGCTCCAGACTGCTCAAGCTGGTACCGCTAGTAAGGATTAGAGTTAAACTAAGTTATCGGTTAAGTTTTCTGCTTACTGCGATCCAGATTCGAGAGGCATCTTGTCCATTTCTGCTTCCGGTATCCGGTTTTCTTTTTTTGAGTGCTTATGCTTATGTTTGTCCATATTATCAAAATTAAAGTTGATCCCTGCATTGACTGTGCCAAAGCCAGAGGGCTGCCAATGCTCCAGACTGCTCAAGCTGGTACCGCTAGTAAGGATTAGAGTTAAACTCAGTCATCGGTTAAGTTTTCTGCTTACTGCGTTCCAGATTCGAGAGGCATCTCCTCCATTTCTGCTTCCGGTATCCGTTTTTTTTTGTTTGAGTGCTTATGCTTATGTTTGTCCATATTATCAAAATTAAAGTTGATCCCTGCATTGACTGTGCCAAAGCTAGATGGCTGCCAATGCTCCAGGCTGCTCAAGCTGGTACCGCTAGTAAGGATTAGAGTTAAACTAAGTTATCGGTTAAGTTTTCTGCTTACTGCGATCCAGATTCGAGAGGCATCTCGTCCATTTCTGCTTCCGGTATCCGGTTTTCTCTTTTTGAGTGCTTATGCTTATGTTTGTCCATATTATCAAAATTAAAGTTGATCCCTGCAATGACTGTGCCAAAGCCAGAGGGCTGCCAATGCTCCAGGCTGCTCAAGCTGGTACCGCTAGTAAGGATTAGAGTTAAACTCAGTTATCGGTTAAGTTTTCTGCTTACTGCGATCCAGATTCGAGAGGCATCTCGTCCATTTCTGCTTCCGGTATCCGGTTTTCTTTTTTTGAGTGCTTATGCTTATGTTTGTCCATATTATCAAAATTAAAGTTGATCCCTGCAATGACTGTGCCAAAGCTAGATGGCTGCCAATTCTCCAGGCTGCTCAAGCTGGTACCGCTAGTAAGGATTAGAGTTAAACTCAGTTATCGGCTAAGTTTTCTGCTTACTGCGATCCAGATTCGAGAGGCATCTCGTCCATTTCTGCTTCCGGTATCCGGTTTTCTTTTTTTGAGTGCTTATGCTTATGTTTGTCCATATTATGAAAATTAAAGTTGATCCCTGAATTGACTGTGCCAAAGCCAGAGGGCATCTCCTCCATTTCTGCTTCCGGTATCCGTTTTTTCTTGTTTGAGTGCTTATGCTTGTGTTTGTCCATATTATCAAAATCAAAAACAGTAGCAAGGTGATTTTCTGCTCATAAAATCTTTTAATAATTACGAGTGTTGAAAAATGTCTACAATTACATTTAGTGTCGTTTAAAATACCTTTTTAACAAATTCCAAATTTCGATTTTAGCAATTTGCTTATCGCTCGAGTTAAGAAATCGATTGTTATTAGCAGTTCTCATTTTCTTTTATCGGTTTTCTATAAGAATGAATACTTTCAGAGCTTTCGAAAAATAAAAAAAGGTATCCTCTATGGATAGGCATTCGTTTTGCTTGAAAGAAACTATAATAAAACGCTTTCGCTTACCGTAAAAATTAAACCTAACTGAACTATATACATGGATTGAAAATAATTTAACATACAAAGTATATATTTGGTTATGGATTCGATGATTTTGACATAGATTTAACGCTTAACGCTATGCATGTAAACATGCCGTCGTAGCTTATCCGGCCGGGCGAAGTCCTTGGCACAGAATGTGCACTGATAGGGTCGCTCGCCGGTATGCTTGCGGCGATGGACCTTCAGTTCGTAGTGCACGGTGAAGGACATGTCGCAGAGATCACATTTGAATGGCTTCTCGCCGTTGTGTCGCCGCATGTGTATGCTGAGCTTATTCGGGGTCAGCGACTCCAGGCCGCACAGTGAGCAGAGATACTTCTTGCCGGGATTCTTTTTGGCCACATGCATGTCCCGAATGTGCTTGTCCAGGCTGGGCTGCACCACAAACGAGCGCCAGCAGTGTGGACACTGGTATCGGAAGCGTCTGCTCCGCTTAGTTGCCGCAACGGCCGTCTGACTAGATGATGACTTAGGATGCAGAGTGCTCATGTGCTGCTCCAGATTTTCGCGCCACATGAATTTGTAGCCGCAACGAGAACACTTGAATTTCTTCTCATCGTTAAGACACTGTGTGCGAAGATGGTGCTCCAGCATGGTCTGAAATGGCCACATTTTAAATTAAATATCACCTTTACCATATCACAGACTTTTTAGTCATTTACCCACCTTATCGACTGTCTTGTAAATGCAATGTTCACAGGAATGTGGCAGCTTGTCGAAGGTATGCAGCGAATACTGATGTTCGCTCATGTCGCGCCTTCGCAGGAAGCTCATCTCGCACAGATCGCACCGATAAGTTCGGCTGGCAGCAGTACTCGTCGGCTCCTCTCCATCACTCTCGTCCGTTTCATCCAGCTGCAGCTCGAATCCCTCCTCTGTGCTTATCATATAGTTGGACACCTCTTCACCGTGGGCCTGCATCGAGTTGTGCCGCCTCAGATCGCCAATGCTAATGAACTGCATGTCGCATAGCTTGCAGACTATAGTCTTCGTACCGGACGGCTTGGCGGCATCCGCTAGCAGTGTCTCCGCCAGTGGCAGATCCTCCCCACTAAAGCCGTGACGCTGCACATGCTTGTGCAACAGCGCCGGCCGATAGAAGGTGCGCGTGCACCAGCGACAGGGCAACAGTTCGTTGTGCACATCGTGGTGCATCAGCTTATGCTTCGTTACGGCGCTCTTGTCCTGGAAACTGCGCGAGCACTGATCACACGGATATGTCTCCTGCTATAATTGAAATAATTTTAATATAATAATGATAGGGGTAACAAATGTTAATGCCAATTGCAAAAATTATGCAGATGCAGTATATAATATTTTCAGATCAAAGGTTTCCTATTTTGTAAATATTAAATATCGATATTGAATCGATATTGCGAATCCTAATGCATTTATATTATATAGAATTTCGATATCCATACAAGTCTATCAATATCAAATAACCCTCGCCATAAGTGAGTTTAGTTATAATTTGACAAGTTATTGTCTAGATAGTTTCTCAGTTAAAAGAATAGAACAGATACGAGTTTATCAGCTCGAACTGTTGGCCAAGAATACAATGTATACAATTTGAACTCAAAGATGTCGCTTTGACTACCTTGTTTTTGTGCTCGACAAGATGCGCACGTAGATTGCGTCGCCAGAAGAAGCGCTGCGGACACTTGTCGCACATGAAGCGCTTCAGAGTGTTCTGGCACAACTTGTGCGTATGATGCTCAAGCAGCTGGGCGCTCAGGAAACGGGAGTCACAGCGCTGGCAGACGTGCGGCGCCTCCAGCCAGGTGTGCTGCTGCCGATGATGCTCGTGCAATTGATACTTGCGTGGCCAGACGGCATCGGCGGAGTCGCACAGTTCGCAGGCATACGAATGCCGCTGCACAACATCCGCTTCGCCGTCGCTGTCCGTGTCCGAGCTGTCCAGATTCATCTCGTAGCGTGCCTCATTTGTTATGGAATAGTAGCGTCCGAGCATGCCCACCCTGAGATCATGGAAGATGCGTCGCTTCAGGCCCGCAACTGTGGACTCCACGGCTGTTTTATAAAATCCTTCGGCAATGCGCTCAATCGGCTCGCCATGGGCATCGAATGTTAAGTCTTTGGGATGGGCTTTCAGGTGATCGCGCAGCTCGCGCAACTTGATGAATCTACGCAGGCAGATCATGCACTGAATCTCCTTGGAGCCGTTCGGCCGGCAGCGATTTAAATCGAAGCTCTTGACGCGGCGATCAATGCGCGAGGGCTTCGACATGGCAGTGGCATCTGTTGCATTTCTGGAGGACGTTGCATCATCCTCGTCCTCATCAGAATCCCTGTACTCATTGTGCTCGTTGTGCTTGTGCTTGATTAGACTTACAATGTATTTGTACGATTTATCGCACTGATCGCACTTGTAGTAATTGTCGACACTGGAACTGTCTGCATCGTCCTCATCGGGTAAGCTGTGCAAATGGGATATCAATTAGTTACCCTTTGATACCGATTTGAGTAAATGATTAGCCTACTTGATCTCTTTGATGATGCTGTGCACCAGGGAATCTGTGCTGGTCGGTTTCGAACGCTGAGGCGGCGATCCTTGTTTAGTATTAGTTTGGTCTGCACTCGAACCGCTTCTTCTAATTGGTCTGGGCTCTGCTGGACACTGACTAGAAGCGTGCGTTTTGTGCTTGTGCCTGATCAGCAGCATTATGTACTTGTAGGATTTGTCGCATTGATCGCACTTGTAGTAGTTATCCGCCGATTCGCTTTCCAAGCTTAAATAGAATGAATTTTTTAAAATTTTCATAAATGATTATTTTTCATAGATCCATAAATATTATCATTTTATAAGTATTACTTACTCTGCCTCGCTGCTGCGTGTTGCTGCAATGGAGCTCTCGATTACATCGTTTAGGAACGGTTCCGCGCCATCAGTCTTTTCACTCTCCATTCCTGCCTTTTCTTTGGTTTGGCTGTGTTCTCGTCGCTTGTGCCTGAAGAGATTCGTTACATATTTGAAGGCCTTGTTGCACTTATTGCACTTGTGCAACGTCGGCAGTTTTGTGTGTGCAATCCGGCGCTGCTTGAGCGGCATATCATCATCGAAATCATCAGTTTCATCATCATCATCGCTGGCATCATCCTCTCGGCTCTTTTTAATTAGCGGATCAATCGAGCTGACTGAATCTGTTTGGGGCGCGATTGGTTCTGTCGCCTCCTCCATTTTAATTGTGACGCCCTCAATCTCCAGCAATTGAATTGGTGTCTCTCGCAGGCACTCCAACGTCCCAGTTTCGGTGTCCTCCGATAGAGATGCAGTTGTCAGCTTGAGCAGCCAAAGCTCGTGCGTTTCCCTCGCCTGCAGCACAAAGTCGTATGCACTTTCTAATCTGTGCGCACAGTTGCGGCAAATCCATGGCGGCAGCTTATCAGCTTGATCCACAGCGACCTGAAAACGTCTCATTAAAAAAAACGCTTTTCATATCAATTTGACGAGGGGTTGCAAAAATTTGGGGCGGAATTGTGCGCACCTCGAGTTGTGTTAGCTCCAGCAGCAAGTGATTGAATGTTTTCTCCGCGTATTTATCAACTGGAGTCTCGATCCAAAAGCGTCCATCTGCGCCACCGCAGATTCTACACGTTCTTGTCATCGCACAACTCGGTATCGAAGTTGAAAATATAATCTTCAATTCCAATAGAGCAACTGCAGACGTCAATCAATTTTGCTAAGTACACAAAACAAAGTTTGCTTTCAGTGTGTACACACTGCCACACAAAACAGCTGTTTCGCTGCACAGCTGTGCCAAATGTCTCTCGATAAGTTCGTCCTATCGATTTGTTGTGTTTCTACATTATTTGTTTCGCGTTATCATCTTACATATTGTAATGATTCGCATTAAGCGAAAAGTACTTAAAAAGCTATAAAAAAAAACATGTTGCCGACGAATGTTTGTCGCACGTGTGCGCTGCAAGATGACAACTTGTTGGCGCTGTCAACGCGTAGTGAGAAATACGCAAAGAAAAGTATCTGCGAAATCCTGCACGAATTAACACAAAACGATGTTTGTTTTAAAACTCATTTATATATAGAATTGTATATTTTATGAATAAAAGCATTATTTTACAGCCACTGCTGGAGCATACAGATGATAAGCTACCGCAGCATTTGTGCGGCCAATGCTTGAGCCAGCTGGAAGCAGCTTATGCATTTGTGCTGCAAGCCCGCGAGGCGCAGGAGCAACTGTTGCTGCAGCTAAGCAAAGGATTGCAGACACAGTGCCTGGACGAAACACCTATCGATATAAGCATAGAACACATAAAAATCGAAACAGACATTAACCTAGATGCGGCTGACGCAGTTGATGCTGAGTTTAATGAGGAGCGGGGGAAGCAGGTTGTCTTAAAATGTCAGCCGGAAACTGATAGCGATAGCAGTCAGGATAATGTGATGGAGTAAGTACTGAGCTGTGAGTAAACAGTAGCTAATGTTTACCCTTTTTCTAGCCATGACGTTGAGGTCCAAACCCTGCAGCTGCGGCGCAGTGCTCGGCGAGCCAAACTGAGCACAGACAGCGAAAATGAGTCAATGTAAGCCGTGGGAAGCATTTGTTATACACAAAATAAGAGTAATATTAATTTGCTTACCAGCTCCGAGCATGTGCAGCCGTTGCCTGTTAAACGTGGACGCGGTCGTCCCCGACGTGTGGCCAAGAGGGAGACAACCACCAACGAGGATGGGCGGCATGTGTGCGAGGTGTGCGGCAAGACCTTCTCCTGGTACCGCGACATGCAGCGCCATGCACGCATCCACTTCGAGCAGGCGGGCATTGTGTGCGAGCACTGCGGCAAGAAGTTCCTGCGCAAGGACAAGTATATGACCCATCTGCGATCACACACAAAGTACGTGGCCACAGACAGACTGCCACGGAGTAGCGAGTGGCGCTACGCGGAGCGTCTATACAGCTCCGGCAGATTAATGCGTGTGGAGTGCAAACTGTGCGGCATGAGTTGCCAGCGCATTCGGGAGTTGCGCGACCATCTGGCGAGTCATGTTCACATTGAGACATTGTGGAATCTCAGCCTGGACAACGATGTCATTCGGGAACAGTTTGGCAGCCAATCGGATTTGCAGCAAATCAAGGAACAGGTCTGCACGCAAATTGCCAAAGGTCGTGAACAACTGGAGAATTACGGCGCCGTGGTGAATGCCTACGGTTATGAGCTGTGCCTCAGCGACTCGGATGAGGAGGAGGATGAGGAGCTGGCTGGTAAATATCAGTGTCTGCGCTGCAATGTCAACTTTGCACGCAAGCATCAATTCGTGCGTCACACGCTCGAGGAGCACACGGACAGAAGTGAAACCCCTTTGGAACGTTGCAATATCTGTCAAATTGGCTTTGTTTGCGCCAAGCTCCTGGAGCAGCATCAGCGCACGCAGTGCCTCAATCCGCTGAAGCGTTATAGCTGCGAGAATTGTCCTGGCAAGTTTATTTGGCTGCAGAATCTGCAGCAGCATGCATGCAGCAGGGTGCAAAATGATCTGCAGCAGCGGCACCAGGAGCAGCAGCAGGCACCTCATCGCCAGATCCAGTGTTGCCTGTGCAATGAACGACCCAGCAGCATGGCTGCCCTACGTTCTCATTTACTCACTCATCGCGATGGACACACGGACATCGATCCGCATCAGCAGTCTGCATTCTTTCGCACGTATTACCAGGATGACGGCGTCAGCAGCCTGTCGGAGATCAGGGCACGCATCGCTGGCGACTTTGAGGCGCAGCTTTATGGAATATATTTCAATGCGTGTACGGACAGCGGACAGGAACTGGACTTCAACGACTCCGACATGGAGTGGAGCGATGCGCCCGCTCTGCATAGCTGTGCCGTGTGTGGCGAGAGTAGAATCCGCCTCAATCAGCTGCTCCAGCATCAGCAGAGCCAGCACATTGAGCTGGTGGACAGACTGCCTCACGTCTGCTCAGATTGTGGATTGGGCTATGTGGCCGAGTCGCTGCTGCAGCAGCATCGTCGTCGCATCTGCGCCAAGCTACATGCCAAGTACCAGTGTCTACATTGCAGTCAGCGGTTCTATTGGCACTCCAACTACGAGCGGCACATTCAGGTGCAACATCCTGCGGAGAGGCAGCAGGAGAAGAGCAAGCTTCAGTGCAGCGAGTGCGATAAGGTAAACTGAAGCTTAAGTTGAGACTGAGAAATACCCTGTTATATATCTGAGCATATCTTGTAGGTGTTCATCTGGCCTAAGGATTTGACGCGCCACAAGCGCATGCATCAGTCGCAGGTGCAGTTCGAATGCGTCCACTGCGATCGCAAGTTCCATCGCAAGGATGGCCTCAAGTCGCACATGCGGATGCACGGCGAGCTGCCGACGTCGTCTCTCGGTGAGCAGCTGCAGCGCATGCCGATGGTCTTGAGCCAGCTGTGTCGCCCCAATGGCTGCAAGCAGATCAAGTGCATGATTTGCCTGTCGCAGCACACGAAGATCTCCGATTTGCGAACGCATTTGACTAGCCATCAGTTGAGACTGTGTTTGGCCGAGGAGCGAGGCATCGCAAACATTTGTCGTGCTCTCTATCCGGAGCTGAACACGCCATTGAATCAGCAGGCATTGATCAAGCGCATCCAGCGGGATTTGGGCAATGAACTGGAGCTGGAGAGATTCGTTTCGATAACCAACGAGGCGGGCATTGAACTAAGCCTGGACAGCAGCGAAACGGACACGGATTCGGATTGTGCAGCAGAAACCGAACGGAGCTGCATGGAACGCGGTTACAGCTGTGAACTGTGCCAGGTGCAGGTAATGCGCAAACATCAACTCTATGCCCACCAGCTGGAGAAGCACACGTGGCACCAGACGACGCACGTCTGCAGCCACTGCCAGGCGAGATTCGTGAATGAGCAGCTGCTGGATCATCATTATCGCACTCTCTGCCGCAATGCCCAGCGGCGTTTCCTGTGTCGCAAGTGTCCGTTGCGCTTTCGATGGCGCGATAATCTCAAGCTGCACAATGGTGTGGCGCATCAGGAGCGAGGAAATGTGGAACAGCACTCCAATGTGGACATTCAGTTGCGTATGCTGCCCGTGGTTAGCTATGACTGTGTCGAGTGCAAGCGTAGCTTCAAAATGCAAAAGGATCTCACACGGCATACCTTGATGCATGCCCAGGAGTCGAGCATCTATCGGTGTCGCTGGTGCGCTCGACGCTTCTATCGCGAGTCGAATCTGCTGCAGCACATCGAGCGCCATGGCATCAGCGCCGACCAGCTGCCCTATGCGGAGGCCCTGCTCAACGCCAGTCGTCATCCGCACGGCGCGAAGTGCATCAAGTGTCGCGTGTGTGAATTATCCTTTGGCAGCATTGCGGCACTGCGCTCGCATCTGCTATCGTCGCCAGTTGGCACTCATCACCCGATTGAGTCCATGGCCAACTATTCAATCACAAATCAGCTGGGTTACGAGCTGCACCTGGACGACTCAGAAACTGATGAGGAAGCCAAGCCGGTGGGCACCCCGGCGCATTACACTTGCGGCATGTGCCAGCTGCGTTGTGTGCGCAAGTTTGAGATGCATCAGCATCAGCAGGCCATGCATCGTCTGGAGCGCATCGCCGATGGATGCGATCTGTGCATCTTCAAGAGCGTCTCGCCCGATCTGATTGCCTATCATCGGCGTGTGCTGTGCGAGAACACGGAGAAGCAGTTCAAGTGCTCTAAATGCAACTACAAGTTTATGTGGCAATCGAATCTGGTGCAGCACATCCAACTGCAGCATCCCAGCAGCGAGGAGTCGACTACAAAAACATCAATGCCCATGGCTGTGCCCGACATTGCCAACGCCGAGTGCCACATCTTCCAATGTGGTCAGTGTCCCAGTAAATACAATCGCAAGGATCGCCTCACCGCCCATGTAAAAAAGTGTCACACAGCTGGCTCAACTGCGTCAACAAAAGCGCCAGCGGTTGCCAAGCAGCAGAAGAGTTTCCTGTGCGCATTCTGCGGTAAGGCGGTGAGCTCATCCTCCAATTTAATCATACACATACGTCGGCACACCGGCGAGAAGCCGTTTAAGTGTGATTACTGCGACATGGCTTTTCCGCGCTCCTCCGATCTCCAGTGCCATCGACGCACTCACACCGGCGAACGGCCACACATCTGCACCGTCTGCAAGAAGGGATTCGCTCGCTCCTACAAGCTGCAGCAGCACATGCGCATCCACAACGGCGAACGACCTTACAAGTGCACCTTCTGCGATAAGAGCTTCACCCAGTCCAATGACCTCACACTCCACATCCGGCGCCACACGGGCGAGCGACCTTATCAGTGCAATACGTGCGGCGAGCGATTCATTCAGGGCACAGCGCTCAAGAACCATCGAATGCAAAATGGCCACTATGAGACGGAAGTGGGTCAATCGAAAGTTGACTAAGCTGACTAACTTAAGCTGGAAATATGAATTTAAAATAAAAAAATACATTTATGCAAATGCCGCTTGAGAATTGAGCCTTTCAGTCTGTATTTTAATTTAATTTCTAGCTCCTATCAAAAGTATCGATTTATCAGCAATTCGTTTCGAAGCATTAGCTGCCATTGAATAGATGTCGATCCTACAGGCAAAAGAAACAGGGTTGTGGTTAATATTAACTAATGACAAAAAAACATAAAATAAATAAAATAACAAAAACGCTAATTAAAACAAACTTTCCCTTAATAATCCCATTTGTTCACATAGAGCTGCTAGAAGCGTTCTCATCAGGTATTGCCTAGTTTGTGTTTATGTGCGTATGGTAAATTTATTCTGCACAGCATGACGCTTGTGTTGAAAGATTTTAAATATTTGCTAGCATAAATTTTGAACTTTGCTGAATATCTGCACGAAAATTAAAGAGACGATGTTGAGGAAGTCAAACTAGCAAAAGTGCGCTCATTCGATACCATTGCGATCGATAAGTATCGCAGCAGCAGCAACACCAATGTTATCGCCGAAAAGTACTCATAGTGCCAAAGTACCGTTGGCATGGTTACACTGAAGGGTAAACAAAGTAAGCCGGTCTCTTACATTCAGCTGGGAACAAGAATAACAACTGCGGCCCAACGAATTATATATGCTTTTAAGAAAACACATCGATACGAGTTAAATTCAAATCAGACTGAGTGCACAGTTAAAGGTATTTTGTTTTGGGTTTCAAATTAATTCTGTTAGTTTTGTCGCAGCATGGTCAAATCCAAGAGGCAGCCGCATCCAATGCCTGCCAGCCATCGGGGCAGCGTCAGCGTCAGTGGCAGCTGCAGCTCAATGGAACACACCTACTGTGTGGTTCTACATGTCGTGGAAGGTAAGGCATTTAGCTGGAAATGGTCAATAGAATTTTTAACAATTTTAATCCATAGCCATTAACTTCTATGGTCGTGAGATGAGAGAGGGGGAGCGTAAAGAGCAGTTTATCATGACGGCTGCCCTCAACATGGTCGACTTTGAGGTGGAGGGCACACCTTCCAGCACAGCTGAAACAATATCCTTCAATAGCAACTGCATCTGGGAATGTGACATGGCTGGCATCAAGCGCATCAAGACGGACCATCGTCCGGTGAAGCTTATGTTCTACTCCTGCAAAAACTCGGAGCGCAAGACTATTGGCACGCTGCTGCTGCCACTGCGTGGTTTGCCCATCCTCGGCGTTGGGGGCAACAATAGTCCGCTCCAGCTAAATCTGATCTGGCACAAGCTGATCTGCCTCAACAATGAGTTTCGCTCCCATAAGCCGGAGGTTCTCATGCTTCTGGCCATTATCAAAAAGTCGCTGCTGCACACCAAGGATTTCATGCATCTGATGGCGTTTAACACAGTGAGCATTCGTCTTCAAGATTTTTCCATACCCATATCTATACATGTTTTTTTTTCTACCTGGAGGAAAAACAGGTGCGTACGCCGCCGCTGCAGTCGCCCGGAAATTCGGTTACCTCCAACATGTTACAGTCCCAGGTGAGTCAGTGGGAGCATTTTATATATACATAAGTATAATTTTATTGGAAATTTTTAATGTAAAAAACAATGAACCAATTTCATTTATACATTTATTATTTAACTGACTAAAATGTCGATTCCAGGCAAATATCTATGTGCAATTGTTGGTGCAATTGGGTTTGCTGCAGGTGGGCAATAATCCTCTGGTGGATTGCAACATCATCGAGGTGGAGCTACAATTCCAGCAGGTCAGGAACGTCAATGAGTTCGTCAAGTCGCTTTTTAACGGCAAGGAAGACAAGGAGGACAAGGTGACCAACATTCAACTAATATTCGATTTTTTCGGCAATGTCACGAAGATTGATCTAAAGTTGAACGATTCGGATTCCTATCAGCTGAGTGATGTTTTGGGAATGCGTTTCAAGTCCTCGCTGCACAGCATACGTTTATATTTCCAGCGTATATTCTATTTGCCCATTAATATGTACATTAATGGCACATCCATAGGTTAGTAAATCAGGCTTGATTCCTCTTCTATTTTACTTAATATATCTGACTTTTTTTAGCCAACTATCGCATGGACTTTGGTAAATTACTTCCATCGGATGATTACTTTGCCGAGAATCGGCAATATGTGCGTGGAGGCAGTTTTGCCTTTGAGCGCTTTGGTCGCCTGGGCAGTGCACGTGAGCTGAAGCCAATTATGGACTTCACGTTTGCAGTTGGCGTACTGGAAGTCAGCGGTGGCCAGCAGAACAAACAGCCCGGCGAGCAGCAGCAGGGGCTGCTGAAGAAACAGCTGGATTTGCATGCCGTGGGCAGCAAGGCTGTCATACATGAAGTGCCTAAGGATCGGGTGCAAGAAAACATTGCCGATTGTCAGCCCAATTCCGAGAATCATTATGCATCTGAAATGGCTTCAGTGCATAGCTTGAATGTGGGCACGGAGCTGTCTCCTTCGGAAGAGTCTGTCTCAGAGTCATTTCCCACACGTCGCAGAAAGTTCACTCGGCTATTGGCCAATAATCCGGTTCAGGATGATGCCAAGCAGCTCTGCAATGATCAAGTGAATGCCTCAAATCAAATGACTCGTATGTTGTCGACGAGACGTGTGCCTGACGACGAACACTTGCAGGATGCTGACTTCGTGGAAGAGATCAGCTTCAACTCGGAAATCTCAGATACTTATGGTACTGTGGAAGAGCCAAGGAAGCTGAAAACGAACTCGGCTGCTGTTGTGGAACGGCAACAAACGCAAACAGGAAGAAACGAAAAGAATTTAAGTAAAGGCGAATATATTGATTCACACAATGAGCAACCTGAATTGAACGTGGATGAAACTACAACGCTGAACAATGCACAGAAACAAATGGAGCTCAAGCTGCCGCAAATGCCTAAAATTAGAAGAAAGGCAACATTTAATAATGGTGAAGAGTTTGTGTTTGATGATAATAATAATGATGATTCCTGGTCTCAATTACAAAAAGAAAGTGAGATGTTACCACCACCTCAAGAGGCAAAGCAAGGGCCTAATCGCCGAGTAATCATGTCTAAAACTATTCAAGAGATAAAGGAACTAAAAACACGTAGTTCTCTGTCTGACGAGTCAGATGAAATGGACTCAAAACCTCCAGAGACAAGCCATAGCAAACACTTTGTAAAAAATACTAGAAATATCACAACAGAAACTATAAAAAATCTATCAGAGACTGAAGCTTTGAGCGTTAAACCAAATAAGAAAAGTGCTTTGAGAAAAGAAGAATTTGAACTACTCGAAGACATCGAGCTAATACGCAATGAGGTAATTCCTCTTAAGGCATCTCGTCGAAATAGATTTGCACCTAGTCTAAATGCAGATGAGCTCGTCAAAAAGCCAAGAAAGAGAATTGTGGTCGATCCATCGTTAGGTGCGGATTCAGTAACAGAAAGTGAGGAGCCGACACCAAATAAACGCAAAAATAAATCGAAGCCAGCAGCTCAAGCGGAAACTAAAGTTTGTGATTCAGTGTTAACCAAAAAAGCACCCAAAGTGACTAGGACTGCCATGTCAAATAATGATCTCTCGCTATGTGCTCGATGGGTGCAGGTGAGTAAGGAGCAGACCAAAGCCTTACAGGGAACGGAAATGTATATTAACGATACATGTAGAGCGGAGCCTGGTGCAATCTCCAACGGCGAACAGAACTCAGCAGAGAGCTGCACTCGCCTAACACAGGGAACAAACATTGAAAGTAATTCGGAATTGGAATCCAGTGTGAGTAGTTGCTACATAAAGAACCCGGTCATTGAACACAGAGAAGTGAAACGACAAGCGAAGCAGTTGAGGTCCAAGTCAAACAGAGCAAAAGATTTGACTCAGCTTCGAACAGAACGTGTGGAAATTATGCTCACTTCCGAGCTGGATTCCACAGAGGTCGAGGAAGACAATTCAGTTCGAAAGAAAGCCATAAGAGATCTTAATAATACATCTTTGCAAGAGTTTCTGGAAGCGGAGGCAGCAATCGCTGTGGACCTGCGACAGAGACAAAACTTGGCCGAGAAAAATGCCCTCCAAAACCAAATGCAATTCGTGAATACAGCTCCAGATGCAGAGTCGAGTGAATTGGAGTCTTCTATGCAGGCAAAAAAAAGCTTGAAAAAGCGTACAACTAAAGCAACTGCTGTCAATCATTCAAATGAAGATGTGATAGGCGATCTTTACTGCAGCGCCAAAAAGAACAGATCAAAAACCAGAGAGGTAGCTAAAGTCTACACCAAGTGCGCGAATCAAGTAACCAATATAGATGTCAGGCATAATCACACACAGCAGCAATCTGGAATATCGCAACAGAAGCCGTGTGACAAAGAAGCAGATTACGCGTCCAAATTCAGTCAGATGGAGCAGCACATAGCCATGCTGGAGCAACACTTGCGTAATTTTGAGAGTCGCACAATGCAAATGCAGGTGGAGAACTCCAAGTTGTCGCTGGAGAAGATGCAGTTGAAGGAACGCGTCCTTCGCATGGAGCTGCATATCGCACAGCTGGGTCAGCAGGGCTGCAATGGTGAGGAGCTGCAGCAGTTGCTCAACGAGATGCGTGTACAGAATGTGCGCTACCAGGACTTGTCCAAGGCCAAGGATCAGTACAAGAAACAGTGGCGGCGCTGTGCCAAGCAGGTGCACACTTTGAAGCTGGCCCTGTATGAAAAGAATGTGCAGGAAGAGTACCAGAAACTGTCAGAAGGGTGAGTAACCCATTCCATCTCCAACTATTTTCAATCCCTAGCGATGCATTCCTCATTTCAGTGGACTTAATCTCAAGACCGTGCTCACCCAGGATGCTGTTGAGTTTGAGCGTGAATATGGACGTTATCGTCGCTCAGACGCTGAGCTCAGTTTTTCAGGTTCCGGCGACTCACCGGAGCCACTGCTCAAGGATCTCCTCGGTCTCTCCAGCCATGCAGTGCATCAGCATAAACCTGGCAAACACACGGAAAGCTCTCGCATGCATTAGTTCCATTGAAGCTCGACCAAATTATCTGTGATGTCTACAAATATTTTTTTTATCATCATTTTTTGGATTTCAAATTAGTATTTTTTTTTCGTTGCTTTGTGATTCAAATTTATGTTTTATTTTTTAATTAAACTAGTTTTAAATGAACTTGTCTTAAGAATTGGTGTAAAAATGGCTTAGGCACCCGTTGATCTTGCAATATGACCAAAAGAAATCTTGTTTTCATAAAGTGACGCTTTTGCGTAGTCACTTCGCAACCATATTCCTAAGAATCTGTTCAGATTATCCCATATTCCTTGAATGCAGCTCGATAAACTTCGATGTCCTTCATAAATAGATATGAATTCGGCCGAGTTCATTTTATATTTCTATTTAAATTTGCTTTCCATTTAATACAAAATATTTTTCCATCAATTGCATTTATTAATCTTTTTGTTTTATAATGCAAACAAAGTGAGCATGTTATGGACAAATTTGATAATATGTTTATAGATAAACAAAATTATTTTTAATTCAGTTTTATCTTTAAAATGTATAAGTTAATTAGCGCTACTGGGAGTTACTCCAACTGGGCGCCGACGCGCACAAAGTAGGGCAACGTGTTAAGCGGTGCAGAGTACTCCATGAGCCACACGGGACCCTTGTGGACGACTTTGGTGTTGCCATCGGTCCACTCGCCCTCGGGCAAATAAATGTCTCGATTTGTGGCGCCTTCCATAACAATAGGTGCCGCAATGATGTCATCACCAAGCAAAAACTCTGCAAGAAGAAGAAGGGATGAGCACATAATGGACAGAGTCATGGTTAAGATGTGGGTCAACGTTACCATCGTAGATGCTCTGCGCAACTGCATCATCGGGTGAAATCCACCAGAGTGGCGCATTCACAGGCTCTCCAGTTTCCGTGGCACGCTTGAAGATCTTCATAATGTACGGCGTATAATCCGCATGGAGCTTTGTGAAGGTTTTGCTAATCTCGATGGTCTCAGCGTCAAAGTTCCAGGGCACATAGGAGAACTGCAGAGCGGGCATGAAGACGTTGGCCTGCAGCCAGCGCAAGAAGATCTCCTTATTCGGGGGCTTCTCATTGTAGCCATTACCGCCGATCATGTCCGGCAGAACAAATGGATAGCCATTCAGATTCATCTGCAGCAGGGATGTGATTACCGTGACCAGACCATTGTTCCAGCCCCACTCGGTGTCCTTGTCCACGATGCGCACAAAGATGGGCAAGTCCTGAGTATTCTGGCCGGAGCGAACCTCAACCATGTCCCCAAAGGCGGCCACCGTGCGCACATAGTCCGTGGTGATTTGCAGTGGCGCTAGATACTCATCACCCTGCAGCACTGCATCTGGGGGCATCCAACTGGTCTCGCCGGCATCGAACTTGAAGCTGTCGATGCCTTCCTCCGTCTGCAGACGCTTCACCCGAGTGGTGAACCAATCCCGCACCGCCTCCTTAGTAAAGTCCAGATAGGCAGCATCCTTAGGTATGCTGTTCCACCACTTTGTGTCAGCGCTGCCTTCGTGATCCAGCACCAGATAGCCCTGCTCCTTGGCCGTCTTGTAGATGTCCGTGCAGTTGTTGTTAATGAACGGATGTATCCAAAGGGTAACGCGGAAGCCGAGCTCCTTCAGGTCATCCGTTAGTTTCTTTGTATCCGGGAACTTATTCTTACGGAATGTGAGAGCACCATAGCAATCCTCCCAATCGTCGTCAATCTCCAGCTGACTGTTCTCAAAGCCATTATCCAGAATTTGCTGGGCAAAATTGCGGACAACCTCGTCGGTGACCTCAGCCTTGTACAGTGCCCAGGTAGACCAAACCGGATGCCGAACCATACGCTCATCCGGATGTCCAGTGGGCTTGCCAAACAATGTCTGCACCGCATACATGTGCGCAGCCTTCGCATCCTTGGCAAAGACCAGATGGTAGCTAAACTTCGCCGAGGACAAGCGAGGATCATAGGGTAGATCACTCAAGGCGCTAATGCACAACTGATCCTCCAGCCCTTCAGCATTTTGATCAATGAACAATGGGGTTGTGTTGTCCACGTATAGGAAAAAGCCCTCGCTATTAAGCCAGTAGCGTTCCGCAACACCCATGTTGCCCAGTTCCTTGGGCACATAGGATAAGTTAGTAAATTGCTGTCGCTCCACGGGCCAATAATGCTGCTTCTGCTCGGCGCCGCCGTACCAATGAACACGACCCGTCTGCAGTGCCAGGCAATCCCTCGGCTGGGTGCCCCTCAACACTTTATCGCGTGCCACACGAATATGCGTCAGTCCAATTGTAGATTTCGTCAAGGTGAACTCGATGGTGGTATCGCCATCGCTCAGCTGGTAGCTGCCGGTGGATGTGGCCACCGGATCACCGCTGCCCTCGAAGTTATCCAATGTGACCCTCTGCAGCGACCGGCTGCCCTTCATCAGCTCATACTGGAGCTTTGCGCCACGTCTCAGTCTCAGATAGATGTCGCTGTTGCTAAACTTGAAGCGCTGCTCGACGGTTTCGCAGCCTTCGACAGCTGCCCACAGACCGCAGGCTAGGATTAGCGCGACACTTGCGATTCCCAGCTGCATTTTGAGTAGACTATTGCCAGAGCTGCACCAGCGGTGCTCTTTTATAGCCTCTACATGAGCAATGAGCGTGAAACAGCTACACAAATAAAGCTTTTGACCATTATCAATAATTCTAATCTCTGGTGGCGATGCACTCTATGCCAAAACTGTAAAGCAACCTGATAATGAGTCTATAATAATCTCGAATACAATAATACTGTATTAAAAACCATTGGTTAGCTGATTTCGAGTGAGACCCAAAATCAATTATCTGTAGAAATGAAATATAGTGTACTCGAAATTGTTGAAATTTTTTTTTATTATTTTGGAATGTTCAATTGGTTTGTTTTTTGTAGTTGCTAATTGATTTGTGCCCAGTAATTATCTAATCTGGGGAAAAACATCAAACTACATAGGTTGAAAACCTTGTTTAACTTTGAAACAGTTAAAATACTTTATTCATTTTTGAATAGGATTGTTTTTGCACTTCAAATACTAGTTAAGTGCATTGCAACTATCTAATATAAGGAAGTACCTCCAACAAAGGATGACAAAATAAATAAACTTGAAAATGACCACTTCAAATCAGTCAACTGAAGTTCACCTTGTATTCTATCAATCATCTAATAAGCACGTGAGAACGTTGGAGTCGGCCGTAACTGACTGCGAAATACTCTGGTACCAATAAGTAATCTGATATCAGGTGCCACAGAACTGGCTGTTAAGAAGTAGTTAAGAAATACCAATCTGTGAAGGATGTTCCAAGTGATCCACCTTCAATGTTTGGCTTTTAAATTGCGCAGATATAAGATTTTGTGTGGCCGAAAAAATCGTTTGAGGAGTTTCCTAGTAATTTACCTTCCAAGTTTGGCAACCTTAGCTCTTAAACTGTGGGAGATAACGTTTTTGGGTGTTACTAACAATATTCCTTGCAAATTTGGTGACTCAAGCTTTCAAATCGGAATCTGAAAACGTATAAGCCGATCTCAACTAGCAATTTCGAGCAGTTATCGCTTTTAGCGTTTATTGGTGCAGTTGTGGGCCAGACCATCAAATTGTTGATCGATACTAAAGGCAGCTACCGGTATAATATGGCTCTAACTCAAAAGCTGTCGATTCTTATCGGCGTGGGATTTTGGGGCGGCGAAGGTGGGTGTTGATCTTTGACACCGCCAACAACCTGCCAACCAAATTTGGTGATTATAGCTTTAAAAACTGTATATGTTCCAAGTTTCCAATATAATGAGTGAACTCCCCAAATAACATCATTAATAATGATTAAATATTTTAATAGAAACTTTATTTCTTATTACTAGAATAATACATTTTGGAAAAAAGCAATTTACAATAAAGTGAATAATTTAAATGCATATCATAAATAAATCGCAGCAGTTGTCTTAAATGTTGATATGTTTTTCCAATGCTCACACATGAAAACCAAAAAAATAGCAAATTATTTTTGATCTTTGCCCAAGCTGATTATGAGTAACAATCGAATATAAATGCTGCTTAGAACTAATCACATAGGATTCCGCTTACTCAGGCACCAGCTGAGCGCGCTCCTCATCCCCATCCTCATGCCCAGCCTCATCCTCTGGCTGACTGGGCAGCTCATTGGGCTGCCGCTCATCGTGATACTCGAGAACATCGCTCGGAGCTGTAATGTGTGCAGTAAACAACTCCTCGTCCTGATCCTCATCGCTGTCATCGTCGGCAATGAGTGCCACTCGTGTGTAGCGCTCCTCCCTTGACGCTCGCCGACGGTACATCATGTTGCCGGCCACGCCAATGCCCACCAGTGACACAATCACCGCTATTATCAGCAGTGCTATGCTCCAGTGCATGCTCCGGATCAGACTCGAATTTTCGTGCATCTGCTGGGCATTCGTGGGATTTGAGATGTCGAGAACGGTACTGCGCACCACATACGCATAGCAGAAGGTCTCGTCGGTCTGGGGCAGATGACGCAGCTGGCTGCCCGGATAGCAGGTGCTGCACTGGGAGGCATTCGGACCGTAGCAGCGCAGACAGCTCTTGTCGCAGCTGGCGCAGATGCGACTGTTCCGGGGTGTCAGCAACAAGATGCTCGACTCAACGTCTCCGATGCGACGCCGACGTCGACGTTCCGCTGCCTGCAGTGGATCATCGTTTTCTGTGGAACTGCTACTAGTGCTGCTGCTGCTGCTGCTGCCAGTGTGGTGCAGTTCGTTGTCAACATCCAATGGAGTACTAGTCGCAGGAGCACTCAGTTCACTAAGGGTCACGCCCTCATCGAGCTCATCAGCATCTGTTCTGGGGTAGGAGTGCTGTGGACACTCATCGTAGCACAGATCCAGATAGAAGAAGCTCGGCTCCTGGCACTCTGTGGAGAGCAGCAAATGATGAACACAATTAGCCAAGATATACATAGGGGAAAGCGTTCTGTTATAAGAAACTAGACAGTTACAGCTACAGAGATGTGAATCCATTTACCTCCGAAACAGTGTTGATAAATGGAGCAAGGAAAATTGAAATATATGTTTAGTTAGTATTGTATCTAAATAGCTAAGTAGAAAATTGAAGAAAATAAACTTTGTGTATACAAAACAAAGGCAACAAAAGAATTTAATTACAATTGCTTAAAACTTTTTTTTTTGTTTCTTTTATTTGTTTTTTATTGTCTTTTTTTTTTGTACATGAAAAGGTTTAGGCAACAGTCAAGTCAGTTAGCTGAAACTCTTCCATAAACAACAAAAATTTCAAATGACATACAAATGTGTATGCATTTAAGCAAGCGCAGTAGTCCAAAAAACATGCTCAAACAATAAGGAAGAAAGTCAGTTGGGTGGATGTGCATGTGGCAGGTGGCATGTACCGAAACCAGTGTTGGAAAGCAAACAAGGCTGAATAGGGATGAACAGTGTAAGGTGTGCATTTGTTTAAAAATTATGTTAGATAATAGAGTTTACGAACGTGTATAGAAAAACCAATAAGAATGTTAATAATAACACAGTAGCATTATGTTTGTGGGAATGGGTTATCAACAAAAATTACACAACACTATTTAAGTACTTTATATTTTATAATGTGTTGTTGTTGCTAAACTCACCTTGCTTTTGAGACATACGAGTGGGAAAATAATTTTGGAAGTGTCTAAAATGTTTTTGGACCACATTTTACTTGCTGCACAGCTTAGAGATCTTTGTTGTTGTTGCATTCAAAATCTTTTCTTAGGTAAATATATATAATATACGTTTAATACGTTTTCAATGCGTTTCTTTATTACTCAGATATTTATATTGATAGATATAGTATATATATACACAAAACATACATACAAAATTGTTGATTCTAAATAGCGGCCATCAAATCTCATTTACAATTATTATATTTCAGTTTTTTTCTTTTTTGGTTCTTATTTCAAATTTTTGTTTCTATTGTTTTTTACATTTAAAAAGTGTAATTTTCGCACAAATTTCGTATTTTGTTCCAAAACTGCAGTTATTATTGTTTTTGTTTTTGTTTTTAAATTTAATTTTAATATCTACCCCAGGCCCTAGTACCAGATTTTATTAAATTTTTTTTGTTGTTGTTGTTGTAAATTTAGTTTCTTTGTTCTTATATATTTAATATTTAGTATGCACTTAAATATTAATTTGGCTTTATTTATTTTGTATTAGGCTTTTTGAAAATTGTTTAAGCATAAGTACCGCAGCCAGCACTGAGAGATTTTTTGTCATTTCATCGAAACACATGTAGAAAATAGATTTGGAAAAACTAATGAAAAACTGTTGTTTGCAAAAAGGTTGTTTGCGTAATATTGGTTAGTTTTATGTTTTAAATACATATATATATATATAATTGCTGCTATTTATGATAAAAGCTAGAAGAATTTCAGTTTATAAAATGGCTAAGCTATAATAATTAAATTTCAAGTGAGTTTGCTAAGTACAACAAAAACAAATAAATCAAAAGTAAAAAGAAATAATTTGAAAATCATTAATATGGCTAACCAAATTAATATTTATTTATTTTTAAATTTATTTATTGTTTACGATATGATTATTCATTTCAACAGAACGCATCAACTGTCAAAGTAATATTTTGAAGACAATTGAAATTTGTACCGAGTTCAAAGTAAACAAAATTATATCCAATGATATGTGACCTAATTTAATAAAAATAATAAAAAAATTAAAAAGAAAATTGTGCGTTGTCAGTATTTGTTTTTTGCTTATTGCAGTTAATAGAGAGAATTACAAATAATTATTGCACTCGTGTTGCGTTTTGATTTTCTTTTCGATTAAACTTGACTTTCTCATAGAGATGGGCAACTGACGATCCAATTGGGAACTGGACACGTTAACATGAAATATTTAAGTCATATTTATCATATTGGTAACAATGGGTGTCCCTCCATCTCTACAGCCAAATTGCACACCATAAACAAAGTATTTATGTATGGGCAAAAAAGTGATGAACAACAAATATTGTAACAAAGATATGTTTATGTGTGTGTGTGTTGTAAAACGATTCGATTTTGCTCTGATATGGGATTTAGTTAAATTTTCAATATTTATAACTTGTTTGGTTTTGTTGTTGTTATAGTTTAATAATATTTGCATTTATTATTGGGCCGCACAAAAACTGTATGACTAGAAGTTTGTTGCTTACTTCTGGCTTTCTTAAACTTTTATTTCTGTGCGCCATTATTTTATATTTATTTTTTCATTTTTGTTTTTATTTTTATTTTTCATTAATATTATTTTCTATACTCACTAGAAAATTAGCTAATTATTTATTCGTTTTTGCTTTAATTGTTTTTGTTTTTCTTTTCTTTGTTATATTGCAACTTTTCTCAAAACTGCAGGAACTGTTTCTATATATATATATCTATATATATATATATATATTTGTTAAATTTGTTTTGTTGTTTGAATTATTTATTATTGGTTGCTTGCCTACTTTAAAACTAGACGTAGTCGTACCCTACACCCTAGAATTTCGTTTTTCGTTTACTTTTATTTTTGTTTTTTTTTTTGTTTTTTTTTTATTTTTTTAGTTACATTTTTAATACAAAAATTTATTTGCTTTGCTTTGACGCCTTAACTCTAAAATTGTATGCATTTTACTTTTGAATTACGAATTTTAAATGTTTTTTTTTCTTCTTCTTCATTAAGATATACGTTTAAATTTAAGAAACAGTCTTTTACTATGAACTCTAAACTGTAGTGTTGAACAATTTTCTTTGCGCGGCATAAGAGAATAATTACAAAAGAAAAGGTAATGAAAATATTGCAGAGATACGAAAATAATAAGCAGTAAGTGCTGCCCAAACTGTAGCTATTTGGCTGGCCTGGCAATATCTGAAATGCATATATATACAAATATGTACATAAATAGACATGTACAAAGCATATGCATACGTATGTAAGAAAATAAGTCGCTGCGCTGCAGTCTGCAGTGCATTTGAAACTTGGGACAGTAATTGCGGCAGGCCAATGCATACGAAACTGTAAGGGCCAAGGCGCAATGCATGCAAAACATATTAAATGACTTTGGCACAGGGAATTTGTATCCCCTACATTAAATGCAAACAAATTAAAAATATTTAGTTATGTATAAAAAGAAAAACAAACGAAAACAAACAAATTTAACTAAATTCTCATTAAAATATTGCAGAATATTTCAACTTAAAACATTAAATATAATTATTATTATTATTTTTTTTTTGTGCGAACCGAGTTGGAAGAAACAACCTTCGTTTTTGTTTATCATGTTTGTTCGTGTTTTTTTTTTGTTTCATCTCTTAGCTACCACGCCTACTAATTATGTATATTTCTCTTGTGTGTATAGCTATGCTTAGATTTAAATTTAACTACAAAAAGTTTTAGTTAATTTATTTTTTGGACTTGCAGTGTTTTTCTTATGTTTTGTTTTGTTGTCTACGCTTATTATTCATGTTGGTTTTGTTGCTTACTTGTCTATTGTTCAATTGATTTTTGTCAGCTTAGAAAATGCTTAAATTAAGCACAAAATGCTTTTCTTTTTGTAGTTTTTTTTTTTTTGTTTGTTGATCAAATTTTAAATTGGAATTGAAGTCTCTCCGCATATTTTGTGTTTTTTACAGTTCTCAGTTATGCAAAATAATTTTCTGTTGAATTATCTAATGCTTTTGTTGCTGTTGCCATTGTTGTTGTTGTTGTTGTTGGCGATGGCGTGTTTAAAGTTTAGATAGAAGACTTGTGTTATGAGTAGAAAGATTAAAGACAAACCTAAACATTTCTGATCGTTCCACTTGAGGCACGCGGCAGGATTGCTGCGATCCTGTGTCATGCCCACCTCGCCCACCTGCAAATACACAAAAGCACAAAGAGAAACAAAATATGAAATTTAATATTATGACTGAAAATGTATGATTAATTTTGAATATGAAATAGGTAAGTGAGCAAATGTTTTTTGCAGTCTGAGCCAACTATTTGCATCATATTTAGGGTTGGGTCATGGCCTCAAAACAAAATAGCTGTATAATAGTTTTTAAAAGTTTCAATAATATTAATAAAATATATTGTTAAGTGTTTAAGTGGAAAATATTTAAATACTCAAAATGTTTGAGAAGTGGAAAATATTTAACAATGTTATAGCTTGGAATATAGGCTTAGGAGGTATGCTCAAAACCAAAGTGCTACCAAATTGAGTAAATTAAGAATTTTCTAACATTAACCAATAAATCTTCTTGTACATAGGAAAAGTGTGTTCTATAAATTTGTAGAATAACATTTTCTATTGTGTGGAAAATGAATACCAGATCTATGAAAAATTTCTAAAGTATTTGACTAAAAATAAGTTCTTAAATCCAAAGCGCTTTAACAATTTCTCTATAATATCTTGAAGCTATTCGGCCATTTTGTATTCTGTATGTGGCATTGCTTAAGTGGAGTTCAGACTGGTTTCCGTTGTGGTTCATTGCATGTTGCCGCAATGTCTGGCATTTTAGGTATTAGTATAGCTAAGTGTGTGTGTGTGTGTGTTTATTTATCGTTGCCCGAGCCAAATTATCTATGTCTATGCCTATGCCTATGTAATGTATCTATCTCTTTCTATCGCTATCTCCATATCTCTCTCTGTAACTTTGACCCTAACAGTACTTTCACATGCGACGACGTCGCGTGTTGGCAGCAGCAGCAGTAGCTAAAAAAAAAATAAATGATTTTGTTATGCAAAAAGTTTGCTTACAGCGCGAAGCTTAAAAAACCAAAGGTCAGTGCACTTTTAGTTTGTGGCAACACACACACACACACATACACACACACACTCATACACAAACACACACTCGAACACTTTGAAGGCAAGCTGCCGAAATAGGAAATGTGCAGTGGCCTTTAAGCAACAATAGACGATAAGAGGTTAAGGGACTGGCCGTTCCAGAGAAGTTTGTAAGCAAAGCGAAGTGTTGCCTGCCAGCAGGCACTGTGCTTATGGCAAGAGTGAGTGCACTTCAAACGTAAAGCACAACAACAGTTCAAGCAGCGCTGGCTCTCAAACTGTGCATGCAAAATGAATATGAGTGCATCTAATAAAGCTCCACTGTAGCTGACGAAAGCAACAAAGAGAGAGAGAGAGAGAAAAAACGAAAATGCAACTGCCTGCTGCTGCCAACATGAACTTGGCACTTTGCCCATCTTGGCCAGGCCAAGACGCAGTGGCATGCTAAAAATTGAATTTGGTTGCATACAGCAAAACTGCAATTCGAGTATATTCGCATACTAAATAGTTGGGGAATTTATGAGCAGCGCAGCCTTTAAGCTGACTAAATAGTTTGCGGAACTAAATGGCAAAGGAGAAAAGACAAAAAAAACAAAATTAAAATAAAAAATTAAAGCATGCCAAACAGTAACTCAAAATATAAGTCTACCTACACATGGCCATTCAGTTAGCAAAGCGTTGCCAAAAAGCCAGTAAGCCGGCAAGCCTATTGTGACATGACTAGTTGCGAGCTCTACATATATAATATATATGCATATATGTACATACATATATACATATATTATATATAATTTGCATCATCAGTGATTAAGCTAGCCACATGCAAGCAAGCGACGCTGTGCCGCTATCTTGACGTAGACGCAGTCGGACTCGCACACGGACACGGACACGGACATTGCCAATGTCGTCGTCCTCGTACTCGACATCGCTCTCTGGCAAGTCGTTGGCGAAGCACTGCAAAACCAAAAATTGAAAAATACCAAAAAAAAAACAAACAAAAAAACGGAAAGAAAAAGCAACAAGAAACCATAACTATATTTCGTGAAAACTAAATTGAATGTAAAACTTTTTAGAGTTGTCGTGAAAAGCAATCAGCAAATTTATGAAAATATTTTAGTTCTTGGAGAAAGAATTTCAATATTTTCTCAACTATTTAACCTATTTTTCCAGAGCTGAGAACTATTTATGGTCCACGCATATCGCGGAGTCTTGCTCTAAAATCTTTTCTATTGTACAAGCTATGTTTATTTTCTTCATCTTTTTCCTTCTCATCTGAAGGAATATTGCTTTAGGATTTGTTTTTAATATATTTAAATAAAAAATATATTAAGTAATTACAAACAAATTGTATATCTTTTAAGCATCTCGTTGAGCTTCTTATTATAGTCTCACTATGCTTCTCGCTGTGCTACTCGCTATGCTACTCGCTCTGCTACTCGCTCTGCTACTCGCTCTGCTACTCGCTCTGCTTCTCGATATGCTACTCGATATGCTACTCGCTATGCTTCTTGCTTTGTTTCGCACTATGCTTCTTGCTATGCTTCTCGCTATGCTTCTGACTATGCTTCTCGCTATGCTTCTCACTATGCTACTCGCTATGCTTCTCGCTATGCTTCTCGCTATGCTTCTCGCTATGCTTCTCCCTATGCTTCTCGCTATGCACCTCGCTATGCTTCACGCTATATTAGTCGGTATTCTTCTCGTTACGCTTATCGCTTTGCTTCTCTTTTCGATTTTTATGCTTATATGCTTCCTGAAACTCTTGTTGCTATTCTCGCTTGACCACCCACCACTCGCCTTGCTTACAATATTTGAATATATTAATATTAACGCCTTATCAACAAAATGAAATCAGTGCTTGCTTTAAAGCCGCTGAACTAACTATTGTTGCAACAATGAATATTCCACTGAATGGGAATGCGGATGTAACTGTGATATAATTGAACTCACCTGTTGCATATTGCGCCATTGGCCGCTGGCATCGTGCTCGATGTCATTGTGAGCCAAATCGTTGCCATATATATTGAATTGACTCTGCTGGTTCTCGTGGGGGTGGTCATCCGGTTGGGCGGGCACCTCGGTGCCGTAGAGTATCATGTCCCATTGTGTGATTTGCGCTGCAAGGCAACCAAATGAGATTAGACAAGTCAGCCAATGTATCAAATCAAAAATCAAATTGAAAATGAAAATGAAAAGCATTCAAAACAAAAGGCAAACAACGACGCAAAATGCGATTATTCTATGATTTATGAATGGCAAACTGGGCAAGTGAAGGACCGATAAATCTGCCAGATGCTACAAATAAAACAAATGATCTGACAACAGCTAAACACAATTTTCAAGTTGAGGCAGCGTCAAAAACTCAAAAGCCAAATGAAAAATGTGCTGCATTTATTTTATGTTCATTTATTTTCGTTTTTTTTTTTGGATGCTGTCAGGCAACCAACTGCCAAAAGTTGCATTTTGCACTTTGCAGTTTGCACTTTAGAGTTTGCAGTTTTGCAGTTTATAGTTTGATTGATGAAAGGCGGTCAGCTGCTCTCAAAAGTTGTACACGAAAATCATAAGAAAAGTTCACAAAAACAATGCACTCAAAATTGCATATAAAGCTGCAGCCAAAACTTAAATTCCAGTCTATATTAAAGTAGTCGAAATATTTACATAACAGGAAATTAATAATAATAAATTAGAAAATATAATTCTAATAAAAAAAAAACAATATATATAAAGAGTACGTATTAGATAAGTAACTTTAGAATATTTCTAGATATTAACTTTGCAAATGACGAAAATAAAATGCAAATTTTTTATTTTAAGTGCAAATTTAAGTTAATTTTTAAATACAATTTTTTTTGCTTAAAAATAACTGAACCAAAAATTCGAAATGCTACGTAAAAATTGATTGGCAATTTTCAGGCTACCATTTTTGCGATAGCTGCTCGGCGCCAGTTGCAGCCCGCCCTCCTCATCATCGTCGTCTACGTCCTCATCCGCAGCGCTAACATCATCGTCCAGTGGCGCCAGGACACCGGCGGCGGCCATTAGCAGCTGCTGCTTTTTGAGTATACGCTGATCCGGCAGAAAGCTGCTGCCGCCCGCTGGCAGAGCAGGTGGCAATGCGGCTAATGCGGGAAATGCTGGAAAAACGGGCAATAATTGCGATGCAGGCGGCGGCGCCGATGGTGATTTTTTGGTATTGCCCGGTCGGCTGTTGCCAATGTTGGCATTGCCCATGGTGGGCCTGAACAAATCAACCTCAAACTGTTTGCCCTGTTTGCGAGGCGATTGTTGCTGCTGCTGCTCTTGTTGTTGCTGTTGTTGCATGTTAGTGTTGGATTTGGGCATGCTGCTGCTCTCGTATGGCTCCAGTTCGGGAAAGATGGCCTGAATTTTCTCGTAGTGCTCGAATAGTTTGGGTATGCGAGAGTCCTGGCTGCTGTCCTGCTTTACCTGCTTGGCAGCCTTGACTGGCAAACGTTGTCCGGCTGAGTTGTTGCCCCGATTGTTATTGTTATTGTTGTTGTTGTTGTTATTACTATTGTTGTTGTTGTTTATTTCACCAATAACCTTGCGCGTTTTTTCATCGTAGAACTTTTCACTGGAGCTGACTTTGGGGCGTTGCGTTTGTAAATTATTTGACTGACCCTTGGACTTGCCACCACCACCACCTCCTCCTCCACCCTGCTGCTGCGATATGCGATAGTATTTATTCTTGTTGTTGTTGTTGTTGTGGTTGCTGCTGCTGCTGCTGTTGTTGCTGCTCTGCGTAGTTTGCTCCTTTTTATTTGATTTTCCCTCGTTCGCCTTGTTGGCCTTATTTCCCTTGTTGTTGTTGCCCTTGTTATTTCCCTTGTTGTTGTTGCCCTTATTATTACCGTTGTTGTTGTTGTTGTTGGGTTTGCCCAATATAACGCCATATGTTGCGGATATTTGCTGATAGCCCTGTTTGGGCGAAGGCGGTGGCGGAGGCGGCAGCATTAGCAATGGATTGTTGGTCACAAAACTCGATTTATTTGGCGGCATCTTGCCCAGTCCCAATTTGGCGCCACCTGCCGGCGAATTTGCGAAATTGTTTGGGGATATGCGAGGATATTGCGGTGAATAGATCTGATGCAAATTGCTTGTCGTGCTTCCAGCTCCACTTCCACTGCCACTTCCGTTCCCACTGGAGTTGGGTGTGGTTGCCTGCTCGGCGCTGCTTGCTCTTGGCACCGATATGGGATCATTGGGATCGATTGTGAGCGTTGTGCCGTAGAATATCAACGACCACTCACGCAAGAGGGCGTGGCCTGAGTTGTGGTTTTAGTTTGGGGATGGTTGTGAGCGGTGTTGTTATTGTAAGCGATGCGGTGAGTTTAGATGAGTTTAGTAGTAAACAGTTCCACACAGAAAGCGCAGCATGTCAAAATTGATTTGGGGTTTTTGTTGTTGCTGTTGTTGTAGTGGCAAATTGCCTGTTTATATTTGATTGCAAAACTTACCCATATATCGTCCCTCGTTGTGGATTTCCAGCTGCCAGTTGCCATGCGGCGATTCTCCCCAGGTGTGCACAGACATGAAAGGCCATTGATTGAAACCAGACCGGGAATTATCATGCATCCTGTGGCGAAATATAATATTTTTATTAATATTTGGTAATAGTTATAATGCAACTATCCTTATTACAGTTGCTAGTTGAGTCTAGCACTCTGCCCACAAGCGATTTCTGTGGCATCGCACTAATCTCTACTTCACTCTGGAATATTTGTTCTTATTTAAAGGATACAAGAATCACATCTGCAGTACTACCGATTTAATGTGCATTCTATCAACTAATATATTATAATATAGTATTCAAATTACTCTCAGTTCACTTTTTACTAATTAACATTTATCTCATTTGCTCTTAACTTTGACTCTAAATACTCCTTTCTTGAGCAAAGTTCTGAATTAATAAATTGAATCCGAAGCACTTTCAATGAACTCCTTCTCAACTTACCGTGATGTTAGCAACGTGACTCTAGTATTCGCCGGTGATTTGAGATACAGCTGAATATCGCCACGTCGCTGTGAGGTAAGCGTAATCTTGGCCTGCACATGTTCCAGATAATTGACGGAGAGGCAGTGATTGACGGACAGCTGTAAAGTGATGTGTGTGCGGGGTGGAATGACTCTAAAAAAGGGGGCAAAGTGCATTCGATGAGTATTTTGTTTTTATATTTCTTCAAATGGTTATTCAGTTGTGCTGTGCTTACTTGTCCACATGTGGTGCGTTGATCTCACAACGCTGCTGTTCGGGCACCATTTTCCAGTCGCGGGCAACGCGCACCATTTCGGCAGCGTCCATGAGACCATAGCCAAAGGAATGGCTCACACGTCGGCCCACACCGTTGCGCGACCAGCTGGAATCCTTGAGATTCGCCGGCTTAGCGGTGCGCACCACAATGTGCTGCAGATCGCGCCAGGTGAGATTCTGGTTCGATTGCAGCACCAGGGCGGCAATGCCCGCGGCGAGCGGTGCCGAGGCCGAGGTGCCCGTATGCGATACGGTGCATGAGTGATGCAAATCTGTGGTGACCACCTGCTTCTCGCTCTGCCCGCCGCTGCTGTAGGTGGTGGCCAGCGTGGAGCTGCATTTCTCCGAATACCAAGGCACATGCCCCTCCTCCGTGGCACTCGATATAGACAGTGTCCATATCGAATTCGTATAGCCATCGCAATTGCAATTGTCCATCTCCCTGCCCCCATTGCCCGATGCCCAAATGAAAATGCTGCCCTTGCCACCCCGTCCCTTCGTTGTGCCCTCAATGAAGGCACGCGATGCCAATTCGCCGGGCCCATCCACCGTTTTGCCATCATCGTCGGGTCCCCACGACGCACTATAGATGTCAATGTGCTGCGGATTGAGCGAGAGCGAACGCGCCTCCACAGCATCCGTCACATCCCCGTCCAGCATCCGCACCCCGCCCACACTTGCCCCATACGCAATGCCCACCGCACAGAACGAGTTGTTCGCCGTCGCAGCCACCTCGCCGGCACACCGGGTTCCATGACGATTCGAATCGGTCATGTCGTAATGCGGCATCGGATCATCATCGTGACTGTTCACATCGTACGACGCCTTCGGATCCTGTTTGTGGAATTCCCAGTTAGCATAAATTTCCTACAATGCGTAAAACATTTCCAGACAAAGCTATTATTATATTACTTACATAGTTTTGCAATATATCCGGATGATCGGATTCGAGGCCATCATCCAGTATGGTGACTACAACACCTTTGCCAGTTATGCCCTGCTTCCAGGCGGGTATCACATTCATGTCCAGGCCACCGCCGCGATTCTGTGAAGCAGCCTTCTTAGTATTGAATCCTATCAACAAGTTATAGAGTCATGCTTACCAGATACCACATCTGTTCCCACTTGGGATCATTGAAGGGCACCGCATCCACCAGCGACTTGGCCCTCGGTGAGGTGCGCGATGGACGCATTCGGATGAAGTCGCGCTTGGATCGCGACTTGGCGCGCTGCTGCTTGGCCCAATGGACGCGCTCGTCCAAGTCGAGGCGGGTCTGGTGATGTGAGGCGGGCATCAGCGAACGCTTCGACACCTTGTGATGGGCAAAGTGATAATGATCATCGAAGATCTGCAAGCAAAGTGCAAGTAGAAATATATTAAGCCATTTGCATAAGCTGAACTTTGAGGGATCTTTTATCTGAGTCTGTATACCATAAATAAATATATTTGTTGCCATTGAATTCGAAATTCTTTTAATCGATCCTATCTATAAGTACTTAGATATAGTCGAAATTTCGATTCCAAACTGAATAGATTCATTTATTACTACACATATAAAAAGCAGTTTGCCTTGCTCAAAAGTTCAATTTTAAAATTGCTCTAGATAATAGTTAACTCATTTGCACACCTTTTACAGTTGTGGGCTGTGCAGGTTAAACAAATTGAATAAACACATTTTTGCTTCACAAATGCACTCGCGAATGAATAAATTGCGTCAGCTTGCGGATAAGCTTTTCACGCCATCGGAAATAAATCGTTTCAATGCATATCGCCATGATTTCGTTGGAAAGTATCTGAAATTGAGTGCTTATCAGTTTAGGCGACCCACAGTACCCAAGTGGGTGAATCCGCGTTACTTTGCAACGCGTGACGCCAAAAGTAAGAAAATTTGTAGGATTTGCCAACACCAAAAGTCTCCCACTAATTATGCTTGCAACACTCCACAGAAACCAGCGAAGAATGTTGCAATGAGCGTTCGGATCAGTTGCAGCCCAATTGCGAAATTAATTGGGATGAACTGCGTCCACCAGGTGAGCGTTATGAGCCACGCGACACTCACTACTGGTATCCGGATGCCGAGTTCATGAAGCAATACGAAGGCAAAGTGCTGTGGCCCATTGGTGATGAGTGGAAGCAGCGTCCGAATCCATCGAGTCGCTACTTTCCGCCAGAGGATCGCACATTTCGCACCAAGTTCGTCAATTTCGGGCCGGCACATCCGGCTGCCCATGGAGTACTGCGCATGATCCTCGAGCTGGACAACGAGACGGTGCTCTCGGCTGACCCGCACATCGGTCTGTTGCATCGTGGCACCGAAAAGCTCATCGAATACAAGACCTACACGCAAGCCCTGCCCTACTTCGATCGATTGGACTACGTGTCGTGCATGGCCTGCGAACAGGCCTATGCCCTGGCCGTGGAGAAGCTACTCAATATTGAGATACCAGAACGGGCCAAATATATACGGACACTGTGCGCCGAAGTGATGCGTCTCACGAATCATACGATGGCCGTGGCCACCTCGGTGTTGGACTGTGGTGCGATCACTCCGCTCTTCTGGCTCTTCGAGGAGCGCGAGAAGCTTTACGAGTTTTCCGAGCGTCTGTCGGGCGCTCGCCTGCATGCAGCCTACATCCGACCGGGTGGTGTGGCTCAGGATATGCCCTTGGGCTTCAGCCATGACCTATACAAGTTCATCGAGCAATTCAAGGATCGCCTCGATGAGGTCGAGGATGTTGTGACGGATAATCGGATTTGGCGCATGCGCAACATTGGCATCGGCACCATCTCCGCCCACGATGCCCTCAACTTTGGGTGCACGGGACCCGTTCTGCGCGCCACCGGCGTCAAATGGGATCTGCGCAAGCAGCAACCCTACGATGCCTATGAGCATATGGACTTCGATGTGGTCGTCGGTTCGCAGGGCGACTGCTATGATCGCTATCTGGTGCGTGTTCGCGAGATGCGCGAATCCTGCAGAATTATACAGCAGTGTCTCAACTGCATGCCGGCTGGCAACGTTAAGGTCGATGACAAGAAGATAATTCCGCCGCAACGTGACAAGATGAAGACGGGCATGGAGGATCTGATACATCATTTCAAGCACTACTCGCAGGGCTATTCTGTGCCGCCGGGTGCAACCTATACGGCAATTGAATCGCCGAAGGGCGAGTTTGGCGTCTATCTCGTCTCGGATGGCAGTTCCCGGCCCTACCGCTGCAAGATTCGCCCAGCTTCATATGCGCATCTGGCTCTAATGAGCAAACTGTCGCCAATGATGCTCTTGGCCGACATTGTGGCCATCATTGGTTCACTGGACATTGTGTTTGGTGAGATCGATCGTTAGCTTAAGACCAATGCAATGTTACTTAAATTGTGTCTAAGAATCATTATAATTAAGAATAACTATAATAAAGGGCTTTAAGCTATCTGTAAGTGACTCCCAAACGGTTATCGTTTTCCAGGTGATTGTCAAATACGTAAGCATGTGACTCTAAAACGGTACTCATCTAATTGCTAACGACTGTCAAATCTGAAAGCTATAGATAAAAGTCAGTAAAGAGCACAGAATTTAAGTAAGTTAACTGAAATATCTAACCAGTGTAAAAATCTTCAGCTATGAATGTCAAAATGTAAGCAGTTGCAATGATAGTCAAATGGAATGCAACGCCGAAACTTTTAGTTTGTGTCACTGTAAAATAATTCAAACTATGTCAAACTATCAGCGCAGGGCTGTCAAATTTACGGGTTGATTAGGCTCGATTTCTGTCCGCCAATTAGTCAAATAGTGTTAATCTTTTAAGTAAGTCAATAATTATTCAGTGTCAAAGTGTGCCACTGTCAGTTGCAGCAACAGCAACAGCAGCAGCAGCAGCAACTTCAAGTGTTGAATTGTAAGTGCAAACAGCATCAATTACAACAGCTTAATATAATAATTGCAGCAATGTGAAAATATAACGGTAAATTTGCAACTGTTTTAAATAACTACTCTCGAATACAATGCATACTCATAATTATATAATGTGTGCATTGTGTTTTACTCAATTGCTGCAAAATTGTTGTGATTAATTCACACACGTCTCAAACTGTAATGGATGGGCGTGTGTGTGTGTGTGTGTGTGTGTGTATGCTTGCCAGGGTTGCCAGCACGCTTGGCTTGACATCTGGAATTTGCCCATAATTGAATTTTATTGTATGAAATTCTTGGCCAAATTACAATTTAAATGCTGCAAAGCAACAATTTTGCAATTACTTTTGTTGGCCCTAACGAATTTGGCATCGTTTGGAACTCTTTTAGGCAACTGGAATGTTTGGTCACAATTTCTGCCCATTAAAGGGGACAAAAAAGGGCATGTTTACAGTTTCTGCACTGCTATTTGTAATATGTAATTTTTGGGGTTGTAAAATGTGTTAAGAGTTATTTTTAGGGAATTTCTTAAGCTTTTCTCAGTGCTACACAAAATACAACTGTAAATTTAAACTTTTAGGAAAAGCGACGAAAAAATTTGTTTTTTTTATGCCTCGCTTGACATGCACTTGGCAACTCTGTCCAGCGTCTATTATTATGCGCTGTGTTGACGTTTTCGAAAGGCAAATTGCGCCCCTGTGTTTGCGTGTGTGTGTGCTTGCGTGTGTGTGCAAGCGTAAAATACGCTTTTTACTGTTGCCAAAAACTTGTTCATGATTCTCGTTTGATTTTTCGTGTGCGTTAGACTAGTTCGTGGACAGAGAGGGAGAGAGTGAGCAGATAGAGAGAGAGAGAGAGACGCACATTTGTATGATAACACATATGCATCATTAAGCGCTTTACAAATATTATCATTGACCGAAAGTCCTGTCGCAGACTGTACGCTGCTGGGTGACGCCACGGCGACACAAAATAACCGACTGCGCCATCCTTTGTCCTTAGTTTTCCAGGATTATTATATACTCTCAGAAAACAAATTTTAATGAATTTTAGAAAAACGCGTTGAACTCTATAAAATTTTTTTTACTTTTAGAAGGTGAGTTACCATTTTAAAGGGTGAACAAACCTTGGTGCCAAGAGTGTGACGATTCAGAGTCTCTAGCCAGGCCGGAAATAGCTTTTATTGTTTTGGCAACAGGGTATAACAAGCAACAACGAAGTTGAAAAGTATGTTACACAATTTATTTATACCCACAGCAGGATGTCGCTTTTCGAAAGCGGTTACTGTGCCTCTGTGTGTGTGTTTAGTGTGTGTGTGTGCGTTAGCTGTCAGCGTAAGTTTGTACTGAAATTTGAGCACTTGCAAATCGGACGTACATGTCGCCCGTGTTACGCCCACAACAACAAACGACTGGCATCCTCATCCTCTCTCTCTGTCTCTCACACGCTCTCTGTTGCTCGCCGTCTCTCACTTTCAGCTCATTTCCCCTTGCCCTCTTCCGGTGGAGCACTAAAATTTTAATTGCAGCCACTCTCTGCGTACGTGTCCCAGCACTGAATGCTCGTTTAGTTTTTATGCAAGCCTCAACTCCAACTATGCCTTGGCCATCAAGTTTATTAATTTATGCAGCACAGCCGCATGAGAAGAGATCAACCATCGAGTCCGGATGGGATCTACATAATGGTTAGTTAAGGATAGTTCTCCTCTCCTCTCCCGCCCCAGCCGCATACATATGCAATATGTATTCAACATTTTAATTGAGTTTGGTGTCAAAGCTAAGTTTATGTCCGGCACTAAAAACAGTTCGAGCGTGTCCCTTATGCAAGTACTTAATTGAGCTTAGTTTTAATTGTTTTGTTGCGGTTTCAATTAAAATCCGCTCACACCTAGAATAGATATCTATACTCCCCTCTATCTATCTGTCTCTCCCTTCCTCTCCCTCTCTCTCTCTCCATCTCTGTCTCTCCTCTCTCTTTCTATCTCTGCCTGTGTGCATAGTTTGTGCATTAAATTTAAGTGCAGTTTGATGGATTAATGAGTATTGGGTGAGTTGTTGTTCGACAGCAATACTATAAACATTAACTTTAACTAACCATTTGCGGCCTGGGCTCGTAAATATAACTAAATGAGATTATGCAAATGTTGCATAATAAAATGACTTTTAATCTGGCTACATAATGGATGCAATGATTTCGATTTACATAACCTACACACAACCTAATCAATATATTCGCTCGATCACTCTGAAGTGCTACGCAGAATTCTTATCAGAATTTCACTTACAAATAATAACTTTAATTTTTCTCATCAGCATTTCACATTCAATCCTTGACTTTATAACAGATTTAATAGAGAAGCTTAAAATACCAGCAGCTACGATTTCATCGATGATTTCCCACACATTTTCCGGCTCGCTTTCTCGCTCAGTCTCACTCCCAACGGAAAAGTAGCCAATTTTCTAGTGCATTTGTCACAGAGCACAAAGTGGACTGCCACAAAGGCAATAAGACCGCAACAAATTGCAAAAGCAACCAGTCCAACATAGCGAGATAGAGAGAGAGAGCGAGAGACAGAGAGTGAGAAAGAGAGAGAGAGAGAGGGAGAGCGCAATATGTTAAGCTGTGAATAATGCGAAGCTTGGAGAGTTGTTAAAATTGGAGCCAACAACAACAACGATTACAACAACAAGAGCAGAGCTTTTAAAATTGTCAACAATTTAATTAATCAACTTGCGATGTGAGCGGACAAAAAAAAGGTAGGGGCTGACAAATGTGCTGAAAGGGGAGAAAGGGGAAAGAGGGGAAGGTGAGTAAGTAGTAGCAGTGAATGGGCGTCAGATTAGCCGCTGTGTGGGTTGTCAGTGAATGAGCTTTTGCAAAAGCGCTCGTCACGTTTACCACGCTCGATTGCCAACGCGAATGCTTAATTTTAAAGTAGCCCTCTGAGAGAGAGGAGATAGAGATAGAGAGGGAGAGAGAGAGTGGGGTAAATAGAGTAGTGAGATAGTAGAGCAACATAAATATGTGCACCGTTTAATTAGCTGCTAATTAATTAAGTTTCAAAGTCGACGATGAGCGCAAGCTGTGGCTTGCGGGCTCGCTTCTATGCGGATTTGATTCTCAATTAAGCTGGCAAATCTATAGACGATATGTATGAATGTATGTATGTATGTATGTATGTACATAGAAGTTAATGCCCTGTGGTCATTGACATGTCAATCATAAAACAGATTATGCAATCACTTTACAATGCATAGAAAAGGCGGAAGCTTCATTAAATGAGGAGAATAATGTGTGTCATTTCATAAAAAAAAGAAATACGAATTCGAAATACAATATACTGAAAAATTTAAATACAGTTATTATCTAATAACTGTCAACAGATTAATATCTGCACATGCAAAATAATTGTGTTTCTCTTAACATGAAAGTTGAGCTTTGCTCTGCCAAGCGTTGAAATTTTTCTTTTCTTTTCGGTTCTTTTTTGTTATTGATAAAACTCTTTTTCTGGGGTCATATCAGACTGGATCCTAACATTTGACCTGTGACATGGCCAAAAATGGAAAAAGGTAAACATTCGTGACGCTTGCTGATGTTGGCTGTGGAGTATTTCGTGACAGGTGACAGTCTCCAAAAGGGTGGCATAAAAGCTGTGAAATCTCACACAAAAGTTTCGTGAAATGTCAACAGCAGTTGACAGTTTGGCAATGATGCTTGCTTGTCACAGTTTTTACACAAAATGTATTCGGAAGGTATCTTTAGCTATGCTACGACTCCATATTGTGATAATCTTTAGTGAACAGAGAGCGATTGAAATGTCGATAAATTGGAAAGTTGTTAGATGAGCTCAAAATATAGTTAAAGTTTCGATTCAACATGGAATGCTAATTGATGATTATTTGAAATTCTTAAATATTTACTTTGGCTTGCACAATGAATGCTTAAAAAATGTGTAGCGTTTCGGCTTTAAATATGTCTGCTGGTGCACCATGTGGTTGCCCAATCATTTTGATGGCCAGTGTTGCCATTTTCATGCATAAAAAAATAGCATTTTGTTTGTTCGCCTGTTGCTTTTTATGCTAAAGCCGTAAAAATGCAAATTGTTTGTTTTGTATTCTGGAAATGTGTACGCTTGGCTTTTGTTGTAATATTTATAGAAAGTGAAGACGATTTGTTCCAAAACAATTGGTAGACTGGGTGCGCTTAACAGTACAGTACACTTGTACTGTTGCCAGAGTTGCCACAAATAAAACAAAAACAAACACAACGAGAAACAGAGAGAGAGAGAGAGAGAGAGAGGGAGTGAGGGAGTAGAGACTACAAAAAGTGGCTGAATCTTTTGTATGCATATTTATGGCTTTGGCTCTTTATTTGCTAAAAGCAAACAATAAATTCTGTTTGCTTATGTGTTTGCCACGCCCACTTGCAGTGGCATACGAATTTGTATATTTCGCCTGTGGCTAGAATATGCTGTTTACCCGGCAAATCTTAACACTGCTAATAAACTAATTTCCCAGCATGGCCAAAGCTTTTAGTTCGGTTAGTCTTAAGATAGATAAATAAGTGTGTTTTAGGATTGTGAAATATGCCAGCTTTTTGCTAGGTTTCTGTCCCGTGGGGAAAGTTTTGACAAAAAAGAAAAATCTACCCCTAGTCGCCCTCAGATACAACATAATTGTTTATATGTAACTCACGTTGGAATTGAGTTTTTCGTGTTCTTCCTTCTGTTTGTTTTTGCTGATTTTTTTTTTGTTTATTTTTTTATTTCGGCAAATCAGGTAGGCTGGCGGCTTACGCTCCAGACAGACAGCCAACAAGATTGGGCTGGCGGGCAGGGCGGCAACCCTTGGCACAAATGCATGTCAAACTGTCCCCTGTGGGTAGCGCATCAATGAGGGTAGCACAAAGGCAAAAATTTAATAAACCAAAAGATCAGCTGCTGTAAATTTCGACCTGGTCGTTGGGTCTTGGCCTCTGCTTGCTTTTAATGCCAATTGGGGAGCAATATCTTAGCAAACGTGTCTCGCAGCCGTCTCACTTAAGGGTTGCTGGCGTTTCGCATGAGCAAATAACAAAGATGTCTGAGGGCTCAATTTTTGTTTGTTACGCAGCAGCATCAGCCCAAAAAAAATAATATAAAATAAAACTCATTCCTAGCCATTAGACTTCAGCACAAAAATATCCTCAAACTATGCACAGAAGTTTTGCTTAAATTGCAATTTTCTCTTTATAGTCAATGTCATTTTTGATAGATGAATTTCACTAAAAGCTGGCAAATTTATGCACTGCCCCAAAATCAATTTAGTAAACGTAATTAAAATGTTTTTTTTTTGGCATATACGTGACAACGATTAATTATAATTGCATTCTAAAAACGAAATCAATACAATTTCAAATTGCTTTTGTATTTCTATTTAATTTATTTGACGCGGCGTCTGCCATGCTAATTATTTCCAATTTATTTGCGTGGAAAATGATTAAAATGCATAAATGCACTTATGGATTGATAAATAACCCCACCCTTGCCGCATCCGCACAGCAGGCATGCGGCTGCAACTTCTGCAGATTATAATTGCAAATTTGTGGGAATAATGAAAATATACGTGGTGTATGACATGACATGAGAGTGCTGCATAGATCGGATAATCGACAGCTGGAAACCAACAATAAAAATAGAGAAAATCGGATGTGCCACATGTGTTGCATGCAGCTGGATTGATTTTATTTAATGGCGTGGACATTACCTTCCATTAAAATCACTTGGTTATATAATCAACGATTTAAATTTATTCATACAGAGCCCCAATTACGCTCATGACTGATTTTATATAATTATCACATTTTCAATTTACCACGCATACACGCATACACAAATGAAATGAGAAGTAGCGCATTTAATTGTGCACATTTCGAAATAATATCATTAATTAAGGTAAAGCATTTCCTTAAAATATACACATTAAAAAATAAAGTACAATTTATGCGTGTGTGTGTGTGTGTGTAAAACTACACTCCTGGGTGCAGTTAATGTAATGCAGTATCTGTTCATAATGCGGCAGCAACCCACGTTGAAGTGGCTACATCATCTCGAGTTACGTCCAAATGGCAACAATTTAATGGCCAAATCATTTGAAAAGGGTCGCCTTCGGGTTCGAGTGAACCAGTCAACAACTCTGACACTATTTGGACTCAGCGATAGCTGATCCGGTGCCACTGGGGTGTTCCAATCATCAAAGTTGCATCAGTCACTCGGTCGGAGCACTTGTCAAAATTGGTAAGCAAAATAGTCCCCAGTTCGGAGGCAAAAGCGACAGCTGTGTCAAAATGATTTACGAGCACAATTTTGACAATCACTTCTCGGTCAAAATCTGCTACGTAACCGTAGCAGAAAAATTCCAATTTGAAAAAAAAATTTGCATATGCCAATGGAATGTAATAGATCGATAGATACCCACTTTTCAGTATTCTAAAATGTTCGAGTTGTATTGCAACTGCTTATTGAGAAGCTCCGACAAACATTTGTGCCGATTAAACACACCCGAGAATAATAGAGTTAAAGAATCACAGATTTAAATTGTATTGCTTAACAATGGTTATTTGCATCGGATGGTTTCGACTCGACCATTTATCGGTGTTGTTCATTTACACACTTCAACATTTCTGCCGGCATTCGGCACACACGGTTGACATGTTTGTGTTTGCACTCTGCCACGGAATTTATTGACTTTTCGAAAGGGCGGCATCTTTTCGCAGGACCTTTCATTATTTGATTGGAAAGCCGGGCGATTGCTGGCGATTGCCGCCAGGTTGTTAAGTGAAATTTTTCAGTTAAAGATAAAGTGCCACGAAAAATGATATGTGTACCACACAGAGAAGATGTATTCTTTCAGATCTGCACGTATGTTTCAAAATTGTTTTCCCATCATAATCGAACTTAATCCACTTGTATTTCAAAATTTCATTTTGATAGACTTCACAAGGAGACGTCTTTATCTTGGGCTGCATGGGCGGCATTGAGTGCACAATGCGGATTTACTGAACGCTGCAGGATATGCATTGAAATTGTGCAGCGCATTCAAGCGAAACCAAAAGCAGTGAAGCCAGGCGAGTTAACCAAACCGAACACAACTTCTCTGATATAAGCGTGCTCAATTCCCTCCCCGTTTCGATGGGGCATGCAGTGAGGTGGTGGCAACCACTTCAGTACAACAGCAAAACCACTTTACAAAATACTTGTATCTGGGATGCAAACTATCTCAGCTGGCAGCAGGGGAATGCTCTATAGAATGTGCCACATATATGTATATATATATATATATACATAAATATATAATTACGCGTGCTCATATAATACCCTGTTATTTCAGGACGAATGTAAATGGGTATAGCATAACCATAATTATTAAATGTCAGTCATTTGAGCTTGTGCAAATAACTTTAATGGGCCAAATCAACTCTTTATCAAGTGCTGAAAGCAGCTGATTTATATATACCAGAAGCAGATAAGACTTTTATAGATTTATTATAGTTGCGCAGATTACTCAAAAGCGTATTGTAATTGATTTCCTAGTCTACTGCTAGTTTTTATGACTAATAAATGCTAAAGATACTACATTTCAACAAGTGCTAAACGAAAGCTATAAATTGATTTCACAAATAGCATATCTAATCCTTCGATCTGATTGCAGAGCCACAGCCACATCCAAGTCAAAGTATTTTCGGAACGAGCATTCATTTGTATGGCTCGCTCATATGCTCATATCAGCATTAACCGCAACTGCTTCGAATTGCTGTTCATCATAATAATCATCATCGTCAGTTTGCCAGGCAACAGTAGTTGGGCTTTGTTAAATGCCAACGGATCGCATCGGTTGCACTTCGGGCTCATGCCCTGATGCTGTACATTCCATGCAAATTTCCAAATATTTTTGCATTTCAATTACCAGCATCAGCATCAGGCACGTAATTTGCACCCGCAATGCAGCAGAGAGAGCGAAGTGGGCAGGAAGTGGCAGTGGTGGCCGTTTGCTTGCTTCGTGGCAGTTCCAAATTGATTGCACTTGTTGTTCTTGTTGCCTCTCTGACTGACTGTCTGTCTGTCTGTCTGTCTGTCTGTCTGTCTGTTTGTCTGTTTGTCTGTGTGTATGTGCGAAAAGGGCTCAACTTGGTTGTTGGAAGTTGTAGTTCGGTTTTTGGTACTTGGTCCATCGGTCTACGGTTCATCTCACCGTGATCATGATGCTGTATGCTGTTGATGACCCCATTTGCTTGAGTAATGACGCCACTTGCAATGGCCATGTCCTGCGAACGTGTCCTGTGACCGGGCTCAAGTCACTTTTCTGGGCGTTTAATGCTTGCAACACAAATCGATTTTGGTAATCCCTCAACTTGCTGCCTCCTGTCCGCGCTGGCTCCACCCTCCTCCATTTAAATAAAAGCATTGTGTGGCATCTTTGGCTGATTTTTGGGCTTGTAATGAAATGCGAAATTTGTTGCCGATTCGCAATTGCAATTGCAATCGTTGTGCTTAGCATTAAGAGGACACAAATTCTCTGTCGTTTCTCAGATGTTTCTTTGTCTTTCCATCTGCCTCTTTGCCTCAACGCAATTGATTCGTTAGGTTTGCAGTCTGTCGCTTGTTAGTTCAAATTGATTGAAATTTGGCTCAGTTTGCCTTTGTTGCCACATTTGATTTCTAATTGGATGTTTTATGCGGGCTCAGTTGGCGAAATCCACCTAAGATGTTGCCAGCCATTTGAGTTTTTGCTTGACAGTTTGCATCTTAAATTGCAATTATTGAAATAATGCAATGTGTAAGGAATTATGTGTGGCAAGATCGAGTCAGCAGATTTGTTTTATTAAAAAACATTTTCTTGCAGACATTTGCAGCATTTTTGTGCCTTACTCAATGTGTAGTTATTATATTTAATTACAGTTGACATGCTTCAAAAACGAAGCTTTAATATATAAGTCACTCAGAAGCAACTTGAACGAGTGCTTAACTTAAGTTATATGTGAAGTAAACCAAATTAAACGCATGCAACAAGACAGCATGCGAAGCATGTGGAATGCCAGAGAGGAATATTTTAAAAGAAGTGAAAAATGTGCGCTCTTGTTGCACCTCAAAGTCAAAAATGTCTTCGCCCTAGTGGAACACTGAAAGGTCGGCTGGTGCGGCTGCTGGGGAAGAGGTGTCGGTGAGGCAAGCGCATGCCATTCATTCATAATAGAAAAGTGTGCAAATGGAAAACTCGAATGTCAGTTCGAGTTTATGTCCAAATAATGTTTCACCGAAAAGTTTAACCTTTGCCATTGGCGCTGACTTGTAGACGGGGGGGTGTGTGTTGTGTGCGTAAGTGTGTATGTGTGTGAGTGTCTGTGCCTGTTGTGCCTGGCCCCTGGTAGCGGAAACTTGAGTCGGAAGCTGCCCATGGCTGGTGCTCAATGCATTTTCAATTTCCGTCTGCGGCTGATGTGTAATTGCCAGCACACGTGTAAACCGCGGCACACACACACACACACACATATACACGCACACAGCGAAACCTGCATTTCCTGTTCAGATTTCTTAACAGCGACATTGCCGAAAAGCTGTTAAGAAGCGACAACCGCAAGCAGCAGCTGTGTGGCAACATCAGCAGCAGCTGTGTGGCAACCAATGGTGGCACAATGTGTTAAACGTTCGCAGTGGAGGGCGCACAAATTTTAAAAAGTGCACTTTATACAAATAACAATAATCATAAATCCACAATGCTCTAAAGGGGGCGTGGCCTGCTGCTCTAAATGCTGCAAAGCGGAAAAAGTTAAATAAAATAAATAAAAGGCATCGCCCTAGCAGCAATTTCGTTGTTTCATGCCTCTTCTTTTTGCTGCTTGAATCACAATTTATTTAAGGTTTCTCTTTTTATTTCATTTTGCAAACCTGAAAGTCAGGTGGCAGAAATGTGAACAACTTTAATGTTACTCAATGAGCAAACAATTGTTAAATTTATATCAATTTCAATTTACTGGAAACTGTTTTTTTTGTGTTCACTAGCTTATGGGATAAATGCAGGAAAGTAAGTTATGTAATTAAGAGTAAGTTATGTAATTAAGAGTAAGTTATATAATCAATATGCTAAAGTAAACTTTGTTAACACAATCAGTTACCGTTTGTAATTTAAATTTCGTTTCTCTAACAGCCACTTTCATTCCTCGTTTTCAACTCTTGACAGCTCCTGCAATATTTCAGCAATGCTTTTCAATTATTTTACACTTCAGTGCGCTTTTTCAATATATGTATGTATGCTGAACAGCAGCCGTTTTAAGACGATTATAGAAATTTCTCAAATAGTTTTTGCTTTTGTAAAAATTCCTTCGAAATGTTGCATGAAAACTTTGTATGTTGTTAACAGTGAGGAGCTCTCGCTTAGGTTGAGCTCATAACAATGAAACTCGTCAAAAGTTAAATTACTTAAAAAACTTATGCACGGCGCACAAACCAAAAAACTGTACAAAAATTACGAAAAACTTTGAGCAAAAGCAATCGCTGAGAAATTAACGAGCGAATTGCAATAGCCACCTTAAGAAAAACTTGCTCAACAGAGGCGAAGTTATGGCCAGTTAAAAATTATAGTTAAGAAGTATACAAAATTCTGCAAGTGCATATTTATGTTAAAATGCAGGCATAAACCAGATAATAAACATTGTCAAACAGAGAAAGAAAAATAAATTGCATTTTCGGTTTGGCCAAAATAATATTCCATTAAAACGTGTCCAACACTTTCTCCCTTAAATATGCAATTGATGTCAATTTCAGTCACGATTCAAGCGAAACAAAAATCTGTAACAAATTTGCAGTTCGTAGTTATAGAAACAACATGCAGCGTTCAGCAGAGTTATTGCAACTCATGCATGAATGGGAATGGCCCCCGCAGATTGCAACACTTACCACCACCCAGCCAGCGACGCGGTGGTGCAGCATATATATTTTTTTTTGTGTCTGTATGTTGCTCGTGGCAACATCAGCAACACATCAGATGAAGCCATTAAAGTACAAATGTGAAGCGAATTGCGATTTGCCAGCTGAAAGATGAGAGGGCCAAAAAGGCAAGAAGTGGCTCGCTACAAATTGCGAAAGTACAACAACAACAACAAAAACACAAATATTATTGTTATTGAAATGCATTAATCAGCAAATTTCTAGGTATGTGTGTGTGTGTGTGTTTTGTTGTTTTTTTTCTTCCTTTCGGGGTAGTTTTTGAAGCGTCAGGTTTCCTAAATAAAGCAATTCGAACATGAAATTATTGATGAAATTCGTGACTGGTTTCAGATTGCAAGAAGAGCGTTATGGAACATCTAGTTGACTGCTGCTGGGGGTGGGTGGGTGGTGGTGAAAATGCACTTAAGGGCTGATTTTTACTAACAGCGAAGAAATACAATAAACAACACACGGGGAAATTTTTATTAATATTAGTTCAGCGTTATGGAATCTGATTTTGTCGAGCTATGATATTTCAAAATATAAAAGTGAGCAAAGATCAAAGAAATGCAATCTTAAGATGGGTTATCTATCTATGGCTATCTTTTTTTGTCACTTATTTTGCACGGTTTCAAATGCTCCACCGAATATTTTCTTGTTATTTTTATGACTAAATTTAAGCTAACATCCTTCCCTTCACACGAATCAGGCGTACTTCCTGGCATAGGTAATAAAAACTTAATTAAGCGCACCTTTGCTGTATTCGAAGTTTTAATCATGCAGCCCATTCCTATTAAGCAGGCTTGAATTCAATTTTATCATTTAAACCCTTCAGTTTGTAACTTTGCTATTCGCTATGCGCATTTCACATAAATTCCTGACTTAATGGTAAACCCCAATTTAAGGCCCACGCACACACACACACACACACAAGCAACTCATCTAATGCCGCAGCCACAGCGGACCGCGGACTGGCAAACGCCAGCGAGCCCCACACTTAATCATCTTGGCGTGTATTAATTTACAACGGAGCACTTAGCTTCAGATACAAGCCTACGCATGAGCATAAAATACAGGAGAGGCAGGATTTATGAGATACATATGCGAGATACATATTCTGTGAGTCGCTCTCTACCTCAAGCTACCTGAATTGTACAGAAGTGTTACCAGTTGCTTAAACCGTGAACACAGCTAGAATGCACAAATGTGTACATCTATGTATACATATACATACATATGTATTTGTTTGTATATTCTAGCTTATATGTCGTGTTTATCATATGAACTAATTTCGCTGCTTGTTGTCCTGGTTGTTCGACGCTTAGGCGCTGCCCCGCGGCACTGACTGACAACTGGAGGTGGTTTGGCTTTTAATTTCCTCAATCAATAAAAAAATTAAATGCCGGAAAAATTCAATTTGAAAAATGGGAAAAACATTCAAGCAGCGGTGGGTTGATAGGAACTGTGAGTGATGGATTTGCCGTAGAATCTCTAAGCTGCGCCGGCGGAAATTTAACATCCGCAAAAGCGACAAACTTAAGCCGAAAAAGATGAAAAATAAATTGAAGCCTACAAATACCATATGCACTAAAATATACCCTGTACAAGAGATTATGATTAATCTGAATTGAGTTGGCAGGAAACGTATTAATAATTAGGTTAAGTTAACATTCTCCATTCTTTGACTATTCATTTAATTGTTGAGGAGGAAGGCTTAACAAGTTGCAAGCACCTCAAATGATGTCAACATGCAACACTGGGTGCAAAGTTAAGTACTTTCGACTTTCGCTGGTTATCACGTAGTGCTTACAAGAAATTCAAGCATAACAAAAAAAAAAAGAAGATGCCAAGCGAGGCAAGGGGAAGCTGCGTGTCAAGCAGCCATCAGATTCAAAATAAAAATAAAGGAAAACAATTTTTCTTTGCATACTTACAAACACAAGTGAAAGTTGTGCGTGTCAGGCGATAAGAAAGCGGAGGAATGGAATGGAGGGAAAGTATGTAGGAACAGGTTGCACTCAGAGTGCTGTCAGTTGGTTATTTGCTGGCACTAAATATTGTGTAGCAGGTGCAGCAACAAAAAAAAGGACGAAGTGTGAAGTTCAGCCCAAGGCTTTAAATATGAGCTCAGAAGCTACAAGCCGAAAGGCACTTGCAACACTCATCGAATCGAAGAACAGACAACACTCAAAGACTTCAGCAATCAAGTGTTTGGCAAACGTGATTGCAACAAGCTGTAAATGCAAGCAGTTGCTTAGTTAGCTGTGGGCGATTTGGGAAAGAAAACATTTGACTAGACAAAATTACAAGTGAAGTATTTAAATATTTAATATTAAATTGAGGTTGAACTAAGTAATGGCTTTATTTGTTTTGTGCAACATTTAGAATTGCATAAAGTATTTAATATTGCAGCTGCTTGTTGCAAATGGCCAACATTTGTTCATGTTGTGTGCGCAAGAGGTTTACATAACTTGTGAGCTAGTGTTTCCATTAAATGATGTACATTTCACACAATGCTTTGTATCAAATGCGAGTTTTAATTGTTTTTTTGTCTTCCACAAAATTGAACTTACTTTGCAACATTATGAATTTGTCTGCTGTTACAAATAGAAGTTGGCAACTTTGTGCAACTGAAAAAGGCTAATGTGATGTGTATTTATACGGCTCAGATTATCAATTGCAGGTGAAGCACATAGCTAAACGCATTTTCTATCATATTCGACAGGTGTAAGCAAAACTTGCGCTGTTTAAATTAAAAAATCTAACAACAAAAAAAGAAACCAATAAATCAAGAAAATGTTATGCGTTATTTAAACCAAATTCACTCGACCAAACACACTCACACACACACTCGCACACACACACACACAGATGAGTGTGCACGCAGTTGCGCACATTTTAGTGTTGCATATTTTGTGGCGCTTGAAAATTTGATGGCAATTTGCCAGGCGAGCGAATTGCGTGCAGCGCGCCAGCCGTTGAAAGTGTGGCAAAACGGAATTGTTGCGCTTAAATGCGGTCACAGAAGCACACGCAGCGCAGCAAAGGTAAGGGCTGTGGCAGGATGCAATGTGGTGTTAGTTGTTGGTGGGGACCAAGATTCTTTTATAGTGGCGTTTCACGTGCTTGGGAACACTTTTCTTCTCCTCTTTTTTCCGCTGTGGCTTACGCCTTGGACACACACACACATATATTTTCACCAAGTATTTAGTGGATATTCTTTTGTGCTTCCTGCTTTATCTATCTTTACTTTTCTACACAGAAAGAAATTACTCTTTTCACCCAATTTTTTAACCTTTTGAAGTTGAGCTCGAAGAAAAGTCAGTTAAATTATTTCACAGATATTTCGTGCAGTGTACAGTTTTTTCTCGTGCCCTCAATAAATTGCAAGCGGCATGCCTGGCGGTTTCCTCATTTCACTACTGCTTTTGTGGGACCATAAACATGCCTCAAAATGTTGCATGGACTTTGTGGCTTTTGTTTTTCGATTTTTGGACTCAAGTGCTGGCCGTGGCCGAAAATATTCATGTGCTTTTTATGACACTTTTCACTCAGCTTTTGTCCTGTGCCAACAGGCATAATTTCACATCAAATTGTTCAGTTTATAACTAGACATCAAATATGCTTTCCTCACTCTAGATACTGCAAGACACACACAAACACACACACACTCGCCACTATATGTGTGTGTACATATATAAAGTTACGTTCCACAGCTGCCCAGCTTTTCAGCTATTCCATCTGCAGCATAAAATTTGCTTGGCTACTTTTACTTCGTATTTTAGATGGGGCTTTTAAAACTTGACTGCAGATAATGCTACCAAGTTTATGGTTAGTGGTGAGCGGAGTTTATTGAGGGCGACCAGATGGGTTGGTCTATATGAATACAGTGTTATCAAATCCCTTAATTCTGACAAATTTTGGACCTGGACACTAAGCGGATTGTCTGCTGGGCAGCTGGACACAAAAACTAATCAAGCCATTTGCATTGCATTAGTAATTAGGTTTACAAGTGGTCAAGTTGTGTGGTTAACGCAATTGTGGTTTTCTTGCTAAAAGGCTGAAGCATAAACTTAGTTTTGCAACTTTGCATTTTAGTAGAAATAGAAAAAATACTTTAAGCCACAATGGATTTGACATTTGAAATACAGTCAATCAAAGAAAGATGTAATAAATTTTGGAATTTATTTTAGATGATGACGATTAGATCAGTGTTTATTTATTATACTCTTTACTTTGTATATTTTGTTTATTCATATAAATCTAGTTGAAATCGTGTGTAAAACTTATTTGATTCTCTTTAATGCTTAGTCAGCAGATTTCTCATTAAAATATTTGCACTTGCTAACCGGCTTAGCTGGCTTATTTATGCAAATGCAATAAAGTAAGTTTGCGAAGCTTTTAAATTGTTAAAGCTGCTCTCGGCTGACAATGAGGAGGCCCACATTCAAATGACAGAAGTGAAGAGAGAGAGAGGGAGAGACAGAGAGAGAGGTATAGGTAGAGGTAGAGTAAGTGCAGCACCTGCAGTTGGAAAATGCCCAAGAGGACCTGCAGATAATTTAAACTAAGGCAACAGCTCGCGTCACAGTTCGGTTCAGTTAGCGCCGCTGGGGAGCCACGTTGAGTGGGTCAACCACAGCCTGTTGGCTGAGTGGGTCAGATTGGCTGCTGCTGCCTGCAGGCCTTATTTCATCTGTTTGCAACGGTTGGGGTGGGGGGTAAGGGGTCATAGCTTTTGGTTAAGCAAAAGTTACGTGCTTCCAATTTTTTTTTTGTTTCTCATTTTTTTGATGATTTCTTTTTTCTATTTTTTTTTTTGCGCTTGTGGCCATGAAACAATTTTGAGTGGCGTCTTGTGGCTACGTGCGGCACCAAAGTAAGCAACACATTATTTGCTTTGTGTTAGCGAGTGTCCTTGTGCGTGTGTCCTGTACCCGCCCCCGCCCAACATGTCATATAAATTAGCGGCAATGAAGAAATGGCAAAATTTATGAGTCTCTTAGGAACAAACGCTGAGAGAGCTGCAACACAGAGCGGCATCGGACCGAGAGAGAGAGAGAGAGGGGCACACAAATTGCGTGAGTTTAACAATTTTTTTTTGGTGTATTGCGTTGAATGTGTTTTTAAAAATGTCTGGCGGGCATTCAGAAAGAAAAAAAAACCCGCGCTCTGCGTGTATGTGTGTGTGTTTGTGTGTGGCAGGCACTCTTGCAACGTATACGTTTTTGGCCTGTGGCTTTGCTCGTTATGGCCAGTTAAGCATCACTGAATTGAGTTGTGTGCGAGAACATGTTTACATGCTCATGTCAATGTAGGAGTGAGTGATATATACACATATATATGTATATATATACATACATGCATATGTATTTGCGAGTCTGTGTATATTGCAGTATTTTGTTTTTTGCTCACAGTGCGTTGGGTATTAATTGAAAATAGCCTTTTTGAACAGCAGCTGCCAATTTTTTGGCAATATTTTTTAAGGCCACGCACAGCTGGGAAATGTTTAAAGCCTGCTGCGGAAAATACTTGTTTACAAAAAGGGCTCATGATTGCCAATAATGTAGTCAAATGCTTACTAATAAACCTGTCGTATCATTTAAGCGATTTATTTTCTGTTGTGTTGCGAGTAATTTGATATTCTGGAATTTTGATTAATTCATAATTTGAATGAAAGCAAATACCAAAATAATTTTCATATCTCGTATTTAGATGATACACAAAAGGCTTCAATCGAAATGGTGCTAGATTTACTGATAATTTATCTGTTGGCATTAAGACGCTTGATTTTAGTTACATCTTCAGCATCTTCGCATACAAGTCAATAAGACGCATTACAAGGCTGTAAGGTCTAGTAAGTCATCTGAACTGACACGGACTTAACAGTTTTATACCCAGAAACACTCCCCATCCTGCGCATATATATCTACATGAATTACCATTAGAGCTGCTTACGCATTTCGCAAAAAAAAGAAGAAGAAAATGTTTACGACTTTTACGTTTTATGTGCTATCGCTCTCGAAAATAGAATAAAAGTCGCAGCTCTCCTTAGTATATTGTTAGACTTGATAGCGCACACACACACACACACAGACACACACAGTTGAGTAGACGCAGTGGTCGACTAGCAAATCTAATTAAGCAGCCATGGAGTATGCTAAGACATTAACGCTTTGGGCCATAAAATGGCGCCCAACGTATACGAAGTGACAGTGACACCGTTGCTTGTTGGGTTCAATTGGCTTTTTCTTAATTAGACTGCGAGTTTTTTATGACCGGCCATACAATATGCACTTAAATGTTGTTAAAAATGAATGTCGAACAAAGTTACGAGTGGCAATATTTAATTGGGCATACCACATGCTGGGCACAACAACAACTTTAACTCATTAAGCTGCAACTCTGGCAAATGTGGTAAATGCAGTCTAATTCGCAACGCTTAACGTTACTTATTTGCGGCTTTTGTTTGGTAGTTGCTCGCCAAATGCAGAAGCGGAAGCAGCATAAATTTTAATTGGATTTCCGTTTTTTTTTTCATTCTTTTTTTTTTTTTAGTAACCCGGATGCCGTTATAAAAATTCGCATCTCATTATGAGTTATGAGCTGCACTGGCAGCATTTTTGTTCTTTTTGTTTGTTAAAACATGAAAATGGCTTTCGCTAAATGTTTCATTCTCCGAATGAATTTAGCTGGGCGGCAACAAAAACAGTTTAATAACTTTGGGTTTGCCTTTATTTTGGTTTGGTAGAACCTTTTGGTATATACCCTGTAAGGGTTGAGAATGCGGAAAAAGGGGCAAACAGATATCTTTGAACCAAATCATTATTAATATTTGCTCAGCAAGTCTCATCAAAGAGAGCAGCCTCGTTTGGCATCTTTGCATATCTAGGCTCAAGCTAATGGATAAATATAGAATTTATAATTTGTAGCATTTATTGTATTCTCCGAAGTCAAGGATATTTAGAAGTCAATGATTTTATTTCACTGCCTGTTAATTGTGTTTTTTCTGTTTGCTTTTAAAATTCATAATTGGTAAGATTAGATTTTATATTTAGGATTTTGGTTTAAATTTGGTTCTACAGTTTGCGCAGCCTAATCAAATTGATGCCTTGAATATTGGATAATTAAATGATGATGAAAGTTGCTCAGCTAATTAGCAGAATGAAAGCTTATTTCATTATTTAATACGCATAAAGACATAGATATATATAATTGAAGTGGCAATATCTATTTTTGTCACTCTCGTAATGCCATTAAAAGTGGACATCGAATAAGTGGCATGTGAAGTAATTTGATTAGTAACAGCTGCTCCCCAAAGGTTTTGCACAATTTTGTGCCAAAACTATGTGGGCAACAAAAAAAAAACAAAAAAAAAAAAAGAGCCTGCAACATAATTCAATTTATTTGAACAAATTGACTGCCAGAAACGGGCCAAAAAGTTCGAGTCCCAAACGTCAACCCAAAAACCAAGAAAATGAGAATGGAAGTTAGTCGCTGTGTGTGTGTGTGTCTGTGTGTGTGTGTAAGTGTGTGTTTGGCATATGCAAATTCCGAAAGCGCTTTTTGTGGGTGCCAGAAACTGGCTTTTGAATAATTGCTGCGACATGCCAAAATTGGATAGGTCCTTAAATCATATGGAAATGCAAAACTGCATGAAGCTGATGCCTCTTGGACTTAGTCGGGCCGTAAAGAACAGATTTTCAAGCCTAGACAATGAGCTACAAATTTCAGATAACAGAAGTTGGTCGAAACTTGTGAGAGCAACGATTACTTATTAATAAAAAGATGAAAAGTCCTGCTAAAAGTTAGTATAAGCCACTGCAGGCAAATGGCAATGGGATGGAAAATGGAAAATGTGAAAAAGAGGCAATCGAGAGAACACAAATGCCCACAAATCAGTTGACCCCACACAACAATAACAACAACAACAACACAGTAAGCCCTTAAAGGTAGGCTTTGAAAAAAGCCAACAGCAGCAAGAGCAACTAAAGCAACAAAAGCAACAACAACATTGCTTGTGCGTCTGTGTGCAGAATTATTTATGCGCGCACGACAACAACAGCAACAACAACAATCAGAAGAAAAACAATAGAAACAACAACAACAGCAATGATAGCAGCAACAAGATGGCCAGAGGGAGGATAAAGGTTAAACATGGCAACGTGCAAAGGGACAAATAAACTTAGACAGCTCAGATACAAATAAAATGTTTCAACTTGCAGATACTCAGCGAACAGCATTAGTGGCATGAATATCGAACTGCCTGCTGTACCTTGACAAACGTTAACAATAATGTTATTGATTAAGTTATAATTTTTTTTAAAGAATTTTAAAATATTTAACTAATCATTTTCATGATTCGAAAGCTGCTTTAAGTATTTTATCAACATAAAATCCCTTCATGCTTTTTATAACTTTATAACAACTATTAAACTATATTTTAGATATATAATTTTGATTGTAAGAAGTACAACTGTATATAATACTAACTCTATAACAGTTGTTTGCTGTTGGAAATTAAAAAAATATTTCTTCTTCTTTCTAAAAGAAAGCAAACAGAATTTGTAATGCACCGAACTCAACCGCCAATTTTACAGGATATGCACACAGACTTTGTTGGGCGCACACACACATACGCTTCTTCGGGTCGTTACACCCTCTCTCACACACACACAAACACACATACACAAACACAATCGCACATACGCAGACATCCTTAATGGCCACATGGCGCGACTCGTACAAAAGCCAGTTAGTTTTTGACTTTTGCCTGCCGCATTTGAGTTTTTTTTTGTTTCTTTTGGAATTTCCTTTCTGCTGTTACCCTTTTCCTTTTTTGTTTTTTTTGTATTAGGTGTGATGGGAGTGGGAAATGGGTGTCTGAATGGGGCGTGTCACCGACAACGCCACGCTGTCTGGCTCTGTCTATGTGCTCTTTTTTCTTTTTTGGGTTTTTCGGTCTTTTGGCATTTCATTCAGCTTATAAATTATGAACAAAATGTTACCCTGCTGCTAACTTGGCTAGCAAACATAATGCCTTGTCTGCACAGCACATATATATATGTGTGTGTGTGTGTGTGTGTAAGTGCGTGTAGTTGTAAATGTTAAATGCATTGTCTGTTGCTTCGAGCGGGCAATTGCTTGTGGCAACTTTGAGTGGCATGCAAACTGACTCACAGAATACTTTAAGATTGGATTTTAATGTCACGTTCATTCAGATCGACAGCTCACCTGCAACGAAATGGAAAAATGAAAATCGCATTAATATCAATTGAAAGATTGGCAAACGTCTCAGATTGAAGCAAGTGTTAGTGACTTAGTCTAGCAACTTGGCTAAAAAGACGACAGTTTTACTGCCCAACACAATCAGTGTCAATTGCAGGCAGGCAGGCAGGCAGGCAAAAAAATAAAAGTGAATTAAGTGACCTAGAATAATAATGTCAATAGCGCCTGGCAAATCCATGGCCACTTGATAAACTAAGAAAAGTAACTGAAGCTGAAAACAGTTGGCTAAATAAAATTTCCTACTTTGTAGTTTCTGTACGTAAAGCTGCGCTTAACGCTCAATGTTCTCCATGTTCGCCCTATGCGCTTCAGTGCTTATCGTTAAATTCAATTTGCAATGTATAAGATTTACAAGCAAGAGTAAAAAGCAAGGTTTGTTATCAGGCTGACTGCCAATTCAACACACACAAACACACACACACAAACACACACACACATACGCATTTGTAGTTACCCCAGGCGGCATAGAGATATGCTATAAATTGTGCAAGGCTAGGGGCAAATGCCAGCTGCGCATTCCATGCGACTGCAACACAATGAGCAAATTGTAGTTTGGGTTCTGTGTGGTTGGGTGTTATACATGAAGCATTGTTCACTCGCCTGGAAGTGTTTGTGTTTGTGTTTGTGTATATGCTGCTAGCTGCTTGCTGCTTGCTGTGCTTGGTCAGCTGCCAATGCCATGGTCGCAAACAAGGTAAGCGAGCAACCAGATCTGAAACCCATCTAACCAAGAAAACTATTATCTAATCTCACTCTGTCTCTCTCTCTCTCTCGCTGCCTATCTCTCTCTCTCTCTTCTTTATTTTTGCATTTAATTTTAGGAAAAATGGTGTTCCGGCAACAATCGCATAATGATTTGTCATGTTAGCTCCTTCTCGGGCAGCAGTTTATGTTGATTTCAATGCATAAACCAAAGAGAATTGAGCAAAGCGAAGCGAAATCAATGCAAAAGCAGCAGCAAATGCAAATACGTTTTGTTTTCCTATTTGTCGATGGCAGCAGCAAATGGCAATTTGAATAGTTGGCTGTCTGCATACATGATATTAGAATAGCTGCAAGTATATTCCGTATAATGTTACTCGTTTCCTGTTCGGCTCTTCTGTATTATTTGCATGGACAGTTCAAACGATTTGCGGATTGGATTGTGCCTTAAGCATGAATTTATTCCTTTTGTCGTTGTTCATCAACAATGCATTGCTTCGTTTCCCCAAATACACAGTAGTCCGGGCCAGGGATAAGCTTAAAACCAAAACTCAACTTTCAATTTTTAAAGATGAAAAATTAAAGTGGAAAATCTCATAAATCAGACAATTTGTTGCAATAGATGGAAAAGTAAAAATGTATGGCCAGAAAGCAATTTACTGTTAGGCATTAGAACTTTTAGAGGTGGCAGCACGCATTTTTAGTTGTACACGCACCAAATGCAGTTAGCTTACAGCTTAGTGCCACAACTCGTGTGTGCATTGTGTTGTGAGCTTGTGCGCTTTTACTACTTAGTTAAATAATTTGGTTGAGTTGGAAAACACACCACGCACACACAAGTTTGGGAAGCGCGTGCAACAGGAGCAGAAGCAGAAGCAGTAGCAGGAGTCAGAAATCCACGAAGTAACACCAAAGACACGTACCACAGCAGGTGGGCATAGTGTGTGGCATGGTCTGGCACGGTGTGGCAACATAATTGCGTCACAACGCCGGTTAATAAGGCAGTCCGAAAACAAATGCGGCGCGTGGCCAAATTAAATTTGGCTCAATGTAGCTAAATAAATTTGTTGTTGCGTTGTTCTTTTTTGGCTCCTTTGACAATTAGCTGACAACAAGTGAATGTGTAAGTAAAAACACACAGCGAGGGACGTGTTAAATATATTATTTAACATACAATTTTGCCAGTTGCAAGAAATTGGCTAATTAGCCAGCCCTACAACATGTTTTTTTTGGGGGTGTGGCATGCTGCTAATTAAGCTTAAATTTATGCGTACGCATGTTGCACATACGCCTCGTTTGCGCCTCAACCAGTCACATTCGGAGCATTGAAGCGCATTCATATCTACAAACATGCACATATTCATACGAGTATATTATTCATGTCTGGAAAGGGGAACATTGAATATTAATGTAGCGAAAACACTCGTTGAATATTTACCCTGTCATTTAGCTGGCAAGGGGTAGATTCATTTTCGACAATCATATGGTCAAATGCTTACAAAAAGAGTCGCAACTAAAGTGGAAAATCATTTAAAACTGAATTTGAATTGTATATTAGAAAGTTTACATACAGAGATTAATGCCTGACAAATTGGAGTAGAAAATATATTTTCAGTACACAGTTTTAAGCTAAAACCCATTTGCGGCCTGTAGAATATTTTGGAGTCTCACCTATGGCAGTAACTGCTGTTGCTTGACAGTTAAACAGCTGTTTTGTGTGGACATTAAGTTTTATTTATGTGCGCCAAAAAGTAGGCAGCAATTTGTTCACCAACGCTGACTGCCTAATTGCGCACAGAAAGCAGAAAAAAAAATGTAACAAGAGAGACAGCAGAGAGCAGAGAGCAGAGAGAGGAGAGCGATAAGAGCTAGAGCGGAGATATGCTAATGTGCACATAATTGCATGCCAGTGTGTGTGTGAAATGTGACACATAATCTGTGACCCTAGGAAAAATGTATTTACTGCTTATCATAAACATTTGCAGCGCTAAGGCGCTCTTCTGCATAAGCCCCAATTAGGCGATAATTTCGAGCATGAATAACAGAATGTTATTTTATGGATGAGGTAAATACGCATTTAGGCAAATAGGTAAACACGTATTTCATTTCAGGCGGCGTCTGCTGAGTACTGAATTCTTGGAATTACTTGCTATTTGAGATACAGACTAAAAATAATATCATGAATCGAATATATCAGATAATATTGTATGCGACAAGCAATCAATTCAACACACAAATTTATTTGTAAGCGTTGCTTGTTAAACCTTTAGCTCATGCCAAATTGGGCTTGAAGTGATTTAGATCGACAGCTAACACAATTAGGCCCTTAACAAACTGAACGATGTTATGCATATATATAGACTGTAAATATCTCTTGCAAAACTTTGCTAAAGTCATTTTGTGGAATGAAAGCAGCAAAACGACGTTATGGCAGTTGCAACAGTTTGATTTTCTCAGACCAGTTAAGCCTGCCTCAAGAGCGTGTCTAAAATTAAATGCGGCCAACAACAGTTGTTGCCAAACAAACAACTTGCAAGAGGCGACTTGTAAAACAATATAATTAATAATTCAAAAGCGCAAAAGTTCAATAATGCGGAGGCGACGAGAAGCCCAAAATGGGCGGATTTTTGGTAAAGTGGAGACAGAGAGAAACTAAGAGCAGTTGTAAAATTCAGTTAATAAAATCAACAAGGGTAATAAAAACAAGTGGAAATGCTTGAGCGAATAGCGCTCGACGGCCAGATGACCTGTAATATAAGGGTTCAAGTACATTGAAGTATTATTATCGTTGCCACAACTCTGGTATTTATTATGCGGAAAAAGTGGGGAACATAAGGAAAATTTAATATAAAGCTTAATTCATCAGGTAATTCCCATTTATGTTATTTACAATCAAAATAAAAAGGGTAAATGAAGTGATGTATTCATCTCAACAACTGACAACTTAAAGATACCCTACATTGTTTGTTTTACTGAGCAGCAGACTGCAAGCAAGCAGAAGGAAAGCAAAAGTAACCAAAAAAATTGAAAGTTTTCCCGCACAGCTTTTGTTATCCTAATGAACTTAGACAACAACAGCAACATAAGCAACAACAACAGAAGGAGCAGCAACAAAAGCAGCAGCAACAAAAGCAGCAGCAACAACCATTTTCATAAACTTGCCGAAATGAATTTTGCTGAAGACAGACACAATCCGCTATGACAGCAGGGTGAGCGGATGTGTGTGTGTCTGAGTGTGTGTGAGTGTGTTTTTAAGCTTGTGTTTCAGTTGTTGAGAGCATGTCTGGGGCAAAGTGTTGCGCATATGTTGCGTAACGTAAGCGCGTTAACATTGTTAAAGTTACGTTTTGCTAACTGGGTAAGCAGCTGTAGCAGTTGCCACTGCAACAATGTCAAGAGCAAACGAAAACAACAAATAAAGAAAGGCGATGACGAAGACTGAGACGAAGGCAAGACGTTTAACGGAAACGGAAGTTGCTTACAACCGTTAGTACTAAAAATCTTACAGTTTACAGCGGACGAGACAAGGGCGCACAACGTTAAGGCCCTAATGGGAAAAGCTTTAAAACCTGCTGCATACTTTATGGACTCTTAAATTGAGGAAATTCATTTCTATTTGAACATTTAAATAGTTGAGAGCTGCAAAAATCTCGTTTTTGATTGGAGGGGGGAATGAAAGCAAATGGCTGCAAAGTTAATGCCCATTTAGACAGAGATTTTTAATAGCATCAACCGAAAGAGCTTACTGGGAAATGAAGTCAAACTCAAGTGAAAAGAGCACTGGCCATTTAAACAAGCCATTAAAAACTGATTTAACAAACTGTGGATATTTACAAAATAAATATACGAGTAAAAGCGAATCACGTTCATCAACTGGGCTCAACTGCTCATTTTCACCAGCCGCAATTAAATATGTATCAATTTCGTGCGAAGCCGAGCCAAATGTATATATCACAATTTTTAGCCAAATAGGTTTTGACCACAGATTAAAATTTGACTTGATTACCCACAGTTTACAACTGCTATCATCTGTATGTGAGTGTGTATATAAATGTCAAAGTGTGTGTGTGTATATGAATGTCAAAGTGTGTGTGTGTGTGTAAATGTAAAAGTGTGTGTGTGCTGCTTGTGTGCGCCTGCATATTTAAATACTTATTTAAATACGCAAACAAAAAAATAAATATTTATAAATTTATTTCTTTTTATTAAATATTTGTCGTTGCTCATAAAAATGATGTTGATTTTTATTTTGTGTGTCTGCATTTAATTAAGTTTTGTCGGTATTTAAGTGTAACTCTGATATATATATATATATATATATCTGTGTCTCTTTTTGCTCGTTGACGATTTTGTTGATAGCTTTCATTATGGACAAAAGGGTTTTTGTTATTGTTGGTTTTTTCAGTGGGCGTAAAATATTCATGGCATTTATTTTTTCCATTTAGTGCATGCAATAAATGTGTAAATTTTTTTTATTATTCCATTAATTTCGCTTCCCATATTTGACATGATAAGCTGTTTAAACGCTTGCGATGTGTGAAAAAAAATGGTTGAAATATGGCCATGTTGTAAAGGACATAAAATGCAGATGATATTTGCAAAATATGCGCGTTTTCCAGCATGAGAAATGACATTTTAGCTCAGCTGCAAATTCAATATTTAATGCTAAAGTTGCTGAAATTTAAAGCTGGTGATTTTCAGTTAAGATGACTGGTGTGAAAATCGAGCAAGATTAAATCAATTAATCTTCAAATCGAATTGGTTATTAACTATTAAAACACGATACAATTGCAAAGGGTTTGCTGTGGCATGCCCTTGAGCGTTGCATGTGAAATAAATGCTAAGAAGAATTTGTGATTGCTTCGATTTTAATTTGAATGCCGAGGCTGTTGAAGCAATGAGCCATAAATATTACATATGTAAAATTATGTGCAGTTAACAAACTAAAAAAAACCCATCAAAAATTTTTAACAAATATAAAAAAAAAAAATTCTATGCTCTCTCCTTCTCTCTATCCAAAAAAAATGATTAAAAACAATCTGTTTTTTTGTTGGTTCTCAAAGAGTACCGCGCTTTATTATTAGTTGCATACTTTCTTAAATATTTGTCAGTGGCTTGCTTGTGTCAATTATTATAATTTCTTAAAATGCGATTAAATACGGATTATTGAGTAGAATATAATTGAATTGATTTGAATAAATATGCGCACGCCTGTACATAAAAAGCGCGTCTTGTGATTATTTGCATAAATGTATATTTTTTAGTTTTTAGCTCAAAGTTTGAGTTTCATTTCCTCCAGCATGCGATAGACCCTCACGAATTTCTTCTCCACCAGCTCGGTGAATGCTTTGATCTCATTTCGCACAATGGACAGCTCAAGAGCTGCATCGGAATTTGCGGAGCCGCCTTCGCATTTCTTGGATGCTTTATCGCTCTCGTACCAGCAGGCAATGCCATCGACAAAGTCATCGACCAGTTCGGGCGCCGTAATATCCTCCATGAAGGAAATGTCGCGCTTCTTCACAAACGAGCTCATCAACAGCTGCAGAAAATCACAATTCCAGTTGTTCTGCTGAAAGTGAAAATACTGCAGCGCCTTGAGGCTGTCGAAGAGTGTGATTTTCAGCGAGTAGATCGAGTTGCCCGATATGTCCAGCATTTGCAAATGGGTTTGCTTCTTGAACAGACCCTCGGGCAATTCGTGCGCATTGGTCGACGACAGATTGAGACGCAGCAGGGATGTAAAGCGACGCAGTGGGTTGCCCTGCAGGTTGCCGAGAGGATTCTGCGACAAGTCCAGATAGCTCACATTGCCGGCCTGTGGAATATGGGGCAGCTCCCGCAGCGCATTGTTATGCAAATCGAGTTCCCTGATAATGCCGTAGACAGTTAGGCGACGCAGATCGCAGCTGTGTGCCACAATCTGGTCGAGTTGCGTGAAATTCAGAGTCAGCTCTTGCAGTGTATTCCCAGAGATATCCAGCAGCGTGAGACGCTGTTGCAACCGCAGCAGCTCCGACTCAAAGGCCGCAAACGAGTTGCGCGCCAAACTCAAGCGTGTCAAGTTCAAATTCCGATCGAAAATGCCGCGTGGCAAGGCTTCCAATCGATTGCCAGCCAAATCTAGATCCAATAATTTGCGCAACCCGGCAAAAACCCCGACTGGCAGCTGCTCCACCTGATTGTCGGCAAGGGAAAGCTGCTTGAGCTCCTTCAGCGCGTGAAAGCTATGATTGTGCATCACTTTCAGCAGATTGTGCTCCAAGTGCAAAGTGGCTAGATTATCGGCGCCTAGGAATATATTCTTGGGTAAGTCCTTCAAGCGATTGTGGCCCAAAAAGAGGCTCATCAAATTGCTGGCGCCCTCGAATTGCGGCTTCTCGAACGTCTCCACCGAACAGTTCTCCATGCGCAGCACTTGAAGATCGGGAAACGTGTCGAACATCAAATGCGGTATTTTGGCAATGCTCGAATTGATGAAGGTCAACATTAGCTGCTTGGCAATTGGCTGCTGCGACAAAATGACATAATCGTTGCGTCCAATCTCAACATTGCTGCAAATGCCCGCACTACAATGATCCTCCAGCCAAATGCGACGCAATTGACCCGACGAAGCGGCTGAGGAAACACCACTCGAACCACTCGCTGCACGCACACTGAACGCGACAAGCGACAGCAGCGAAAGCAGCTGTGCCACATGCGGCAGCCACATCCCTTTTTGACAGCCTAGGACACGAATCTAAAAATGCGTTTTCGATTTGGCGACTAGCGCCCAACGACGCGCACGCCACGGCGCAACTGGCTCAACTGTTTGCAACTTAAATTCATTTTGCTTTAGTGGACCACAGCAGGTATCATTTTTGGTTGACGCTGTTGAATGCGGGCTCAATTGTGCCACAGCAGGCAAAAGAGGGCAGCGCTGCAACCCCATGCCGTGTGTGTGCTATGCTCCATTGTTCCATCAGCGTCCTACTTTAATTGCCAGTATACATTGCCTTTGATTTAATTCAATTAAATGCTGCACAATTTCTTCTCATTTTTTTTCCACTCATATTATTTATGTATATATTTACTTGGCATTTGGCTAAGTTTATGTCACAAATAACTGCGCTGAACTTTCGGTTTCATTCCGTGCTGCACAACTATTTTTCACTATATTCGACTTTTTTCTATATACATATCTAATTTTTTTTATGTTTATTTTTTACGCTTTGCTTGTCTGCATGATGAAAATGAATGTTTTTTAAAGTAGGAAATGCCAAAATGCTCAAAAAAAAAGGGGGTGAATCGCTGCATTAGCGATTAGATGGAATAAATATTACGAAATTCCATGTGAAATAAAACTCGAGCTATTTTTATAGTCATCCCAGTTTTTAGTGGCCCTTTAATTGTTCAGATGTTGCAATTAAGTCCAACATTCATTTTGCAGCAACTGAGTAGCTTCAACTGTCTGATGGAGGTTCATGCCACAAGGAATTAACAATTAGCAAACATTACTTCTAACCCCAGAAAATGGCTTTGAACTCTAACACATCTAAGATTTAAGTTCAGTTCAAGCTAAGCAAGCGGGGTTTCTAATACAGAAAAATGTTCTAAGCTTAATTAACGATGAGCGATGAGTGTTGAAATGCCACACCCGTGGACCATTAGAGAAGATCAGCAAATAGATAAGCCAAGCGGAGAAGAACCAGTTTCTGGTGTCTAAAACTGACCTAGTTATCAAACAGAATGAGTTAAGTGGCAGATGAAATTGATTACTTAGCCAAAGGGTTGACTGAACCTTAGATTAAAGGCGGGTTTAAGACGAACTCCTTCCAAGAACCAAAATGATCTTATCTTATGGAACATTTTGTTATAAAAGAAGTTGGCTAGAAGCAATATTAAATTAGTTAGCTACGATGGCAGTCAGCGTGAAGTTACTTGGTAAGCAAACGCTAAAAGAATAATTCAAGTATAAACTGAGGATTAAAGTTTACTCAATTCTAGCATTGCTATTGGGACTTGTCAGCCTGTCTCAGGCGCATCTCGCTGGACTGCGACGACAGCAATCTGTGGGTCGCAGCACGGAGAGCGATGGAGCAGAAAATACGCCTCAACTTGTGCTCTTTGCGCCTGGAGAGCAGCTTAGCAAGGAGCTTGAACACGAACCCAGCTTCCAGGAGCCGCAGATAGTTGAAACAGAGACGGAGAAGGATGGCCGCAAAGTGCCCGATTATCTCTACTCCAATGCGTTACCCATGGTCAGCGATCAGAGCATCAACTATGGCCTGCCTCAGTTGACTGCCATTCCGTTGGCCTATGGACCGCAGGTCATCGCAAGCCCAAATAGAATTAGCAATGGCAATAATAATCTGGGTGTGAATGGTGTTCCATATGTGGTGCTGCCACGTGTCCAGCTGGGCTTCAACGTGCAGAGCCAGACGGGTCTCAACTGGCCCAACATAAACTTTCAGCCCAGCAAACAGCCTGGCGATGCGGCTGCCCAGAAGGAGGATATACAGACCGCTTACATTCAGATACCAGTGCCTGGTCCGCCGGGACCACCAGGTCCACCCGGACCACCTGGACCACGTGGACCCACCGGTCCAACTGGACCACGGGGCAGAGAGGGTCCACGCGGTCCCAGCTCTAGCAGTGCACTCCAGAGTCCCCAAAGTATTTGGTATGCACAAAGCAATAGCAACATCAATGGCAACAGCAACACTAAACCTCAGTATGAACAATTCGCAAATGGTTATCATAACTAAAGAATAATAAGAAGTACGTGAGTAAAATATCCAAAAGAGTGTTTTTTAATATCTTGAGTTGCTTTGGGTATTTTCTTATATGAGAAAGGCAATTCCTTTCAAATCTCGATCAATCTATCTCCCTTGCTCGATGTCTGATGCTGTGGATTCAGTTGAGTTTCTATCTATAACTATTGACGAGAAATGGAATTCCTTTTAACTATCGTTCGTCCAGCTTAACTCTCTCAATCTCTCATTGATTATTATTTTTCGCAAAGTACAGTCGTACTTACGTACAACGAAAAGCACCTCGTTGACATTATATATATATGTAGCTACTTAGTATATGTTTATGATGTGATATGTTGTGTTGCTGGGACCATAAAGCTTCTACTATCTGTGCGCTCGTGCTTGGTGTCATTTTATCGCAGTGACAACCACACACACAACATACACACGTACGCACACTAGCACATTATGATGATTGTGTGTAATTTACATGGATTTTGATAGCACACAACAGCAGTTCTTCGTTTTCTACTTTTTTTTCACTTGTTTTTTTTTTGGGCAGCCCCATTGACGGGCACTCAATTGGCGACATTTACGGTTCACTTATATTGTTCTAGTTTTGTTGCTGTTGTTGTTGCTGTTGGTATAGTTTCTATATATCACCTGACAACGACAATATTGCTTAAGCTCTCTCTCTCTCTCTCTCAATCTGTCTCCCTCTGACTTTGCAGCATCCCCCGTCACAAACACACACACACCCATAGAGTAATGATGTTAAATATAATCACACACACACTCACACACAGACACACACATGCTGCTCGTGTTACATTCGATTGTCGTTTGGGGTCGCCTGTCGCCAGCCACCCCCCCACCTCCTTGTTGATGTTGACGATGGCAACAATCTGTGGCAAAGTCTGATCTTATTGTAGTCGTTAGTTTTATTGCTCTTCACTACACAGCGCTTACAATAGTTGCAGTGTTTATAGTGGTAGTTGTAGTTGCTGCTGTTATCATTGTTTCTGTTTGTGTTGGTTCCGTTTACTTAAATTGATACGCAGCACGCATTTGTTTCAATTAAATGAAAATGTTTTATGTGCAATGCGGCTCCGGTCGCATTTCCAACTGAAAAACACACAGGAAGGGCACTTTAAACCATCCGCAAATAGATATATATGTGTGTGTGGGAGTGTGTGTGTGTGAAAAATGTTTGTGTTTCTAATTGCGCCAGCTATCAAAAGACACAAACTTTCGCATCAATCTTTTCAATAGTTCCCCCATGAAGACTGACTTTAATATGAGTTGATTTATTCGATTAACTGTTATGCATTATTCATTATTATTCATTCACTTCAAAGGCATTCACTTCAAATGAGTTGACAAAAACGAAATCTATGCATCTTTTTATAAGTCACTCAAAATAAGTGACATTAACACAAACCACATCTCATTTATGATATTCCACAGAAATAAAAGATAAAAGCATTGTTTGAAGTGAATTCATTCATTATTCAAATACTGAATAAGGCCATAATGCTTACACATTGCTTTGAATGAGTTCTAAAGAGCTAATTCCTAAGTGCTAATGTTGCAACACAAAATGCGTACACAACTTTTAGCAAAACATCACCAGCATTATTCGGCCACATTTCTTATCTCTTAATGTGAAAACAGAAATCCTTACAAAAGGAGGCAAGCATGACAAACCGAATGCGAACAAACCAAAGTTGCGGCAAGGCACTAAGAGAGATAAAATAAAAATGAGAATGTAAAAGGAAAAACTGAAAAGCGGTAAATAAATTACACGAATAAAAGTTACGGAAAAGCATATGTTGAAGACGCACACATGTGAATTAAGTCAGCTTCCAGCTGTATGCGAGCATAATAAAAATTAAAATGTGTGCCGCAATAATAAAAAATAAATGAATAATTCGAAGATAACAAACATTAAATACCCTATACAAAAATAAACTAATAAAATAATACTTAATAAAACTGAATAACTGAATAAATAAGAAAAGAGCAGATCAAACGTGATTTATTTGAAGTAGTTTAAATTAAGGTGCCACATTTTGTGCAGCAATTTGAAATACCCCCAGCAGAAGTATAAAATGTGTTTTCTCAGAACTTTGTGAAAAGACTTCCACGAATGAAGACTTGTGATTTATTTGAAGTATTTTAAAATAAATTCCCACATTCTGTGAAGAAATTAAAAAATTCTCAGCAGCAATAAACAATTTATGCTCTCAGAACTTTGTGAAAAGGCTTCCTCGCATATGTAAAGAGACAAACAACAAGGACATTTCACATAAATTGCTGTCTTAAGGCTTTGGTAAATGCAAAAACAAGAAGCACCTTCAAAAAGGATTCCTTCAGAAAGTGAATGTGGAGCGTTGCTTATCACTTTGCTGTTTTGGTCGCTTGTGCTTGTGTGTTGATTAAGTTAAGATGTTAATAAACATGATTATCGTGTCGGTTTTCTTGCTTTTTGCCTTTTGCTGCCGTTAACATGGTTATGACAATAAATAATAAAGTGTCCCCAACCACCCCAAGCCGTTCAGACACACAACTTGGCAAAAAGTAACTTGAGCTGGCAGTTTTTGGTTACTCAACTCAATTTATGTTAACTCAAAAATATGAAAATATCCGGAAAATTTACACAGTTCAACTCAAGACGAGGTTAAGACGGCATTTTTCGCTTTGATGTCTGCGTTACACGTGGCGTATACGGAATGTGCCGTCTTTCAAATGTCAAACAAAATGATAGCCTTAATCAAATGAATATAAAGCAACGTGAAATCTTGTATTAATAAAAGCGACGAAATTGTTAATTACATAACCAAATTTCCCAAAAATAAGTAAATTGCCTTGCATTAGGTTTAAGAACTTGACTGACGAGAAAATTATTTAAATTTCATTCCGCAAATATTAGAAAACGAATATTTTGACAAATTTTAGCCTTTAAATGCTTTAGCTTAAAATGCTTGATTGCGTTTAGATAGAGGAAGTTTTGGAACAAGTTAGACAAACATTTATTTAGAAAAGAAGAAGGTTTTGCCAAGTTATGCAAGGTGGGTTTAATAAATGTTTAAGTTATTCTGTTAGACAAAAATTATTTATGTTTTAGTGGGTAATGCCGTTAATGTAAAATGCTTGGCGTGACTTGACAACATTTGCATTCCCCAAAAAAAGTTGAAATAAACTATGGCAAATTATTGCTGTTAGAAGATATGCACAGAATGGAATGCCACCAATGCAAACAGCCCAAGAGTGTGGGCGGAGTGGTTGGGAGTGCTGGACTGGGGGTAGTATTTGAAACAAAAGTTGTCGGTAATTTGCAGGCAGAGGCCAACAAGTTTGCCCAGTCGGCAAAATGAACATTGGCCGGAATTGCGCCGTTTTGTGTGCATAAAAAAAAACAGAGAGAAGAATGGCGAAAAGAAATGAATAATAGAGCAAAATGCTGGCATGAGATAATAGGATAAGGCAGCAACAGCCGGTTGCAACAAAAGGAAACGTCGCCATTTTGATGCCAGCTTTTGTCCACTTGCATATTTCATGAAGCGTAGTTGGCAGCGTGCGATAAAAGCTCGCCAGAACGAGCAAATCATTTGCACTGCAGCTCAATTCACAATTCACAATACGCATTTCCATTCAATGCGAATCGATGCGATTACTCAAAGTAGTGCTCAACATTTTCTTATAACTTATTCAGTGGCACTCACAGTTCGCCAAGTAGTGCATTATAATGAGCTCAGCTCTGAGCCAGTCGTGTCAGCTCGCTGCGCCTATTTATTAATTTTTTATGGAAACGCATTAAAATTCTTGCCGCATACTTCGGGGAGCTGCGCCATAAGTCGCTCAAATTTTAAGTGAAACTTGCCTCGCAAATATGCTCCAACATACTCGTATAGCATACTTTTGACGCCACCTCTCCGCCAACGGCAAAGCATTTAGTTCATTAAGTTGATTTATGTGCTCAGAGTTTGTGTTACAAACGCCATGCTGAACCAGTTTCGCGCTCGAAGATCTCGTGAAACCTTTGCCAAAAAAACATTTACTCAAATTTGGTGTTGTGAAATAAATACTTACAAAACGAATTTGAGAGCGCCGCTTGAGTGAAAAATTATGCTTAAGTTGCCCATTTGCTTACCTGCAAGAGAAGAATGAAGATAAATTAGATAATTTAACAATTAGAAGATAAAAGTCAGCATTAGACTGAGAAATACTACTGAATAGGTATTTAAACTAGCTAAAAGAAGTACACAAAAAATGTGATATTTTTGCACACACAAAGAACTTTTAGCCATTTTATGGCATTTTCGTTATTGCCAGTTTTATTTAAAATGTTAACAATTTAAACATATCTAAGCTAATCGATAAAAATCTGCTTTATCAGCTCAACAAATCTGAATGTTTATTCTAATTACACTTTGGGTTTACCTTAAGCTATGCCACTTGAGAAAGATTTCCCTTGTCTGTTAACTAGTTTTTCTTTTGCTTTTTTTTGCCTTTTTTTTGTTCGTTTTTGCTGCTGTCTCTCGATAATGCCACTTGGCATTTCGTTTAGCTGCAACTACGGAGCACACTAATGACTTTTAATTAACTCTGGGATTTGTATAGCTAACGCACATACGGTTTAATCCTGGCAGTAGTTGTTCTTATCTCGGCCATGTTCATGTCGTTCATGACAAGGGTTAATGCGTGCCCACCTCTATATATATATATAGATATATGTGAGTATGAGTATGTGTATATTGTCAGACAGGCTTTCCTGCCGATCCATTCCACAGCATTGACCACAAAATTAGCCCAAAGCGGCGCCATTTCAAATGCAGGCGCCACTTGGTCTTTGCCAAAGCCAAAAGCTTAATTACAATAGCACACATTCACACACACACACATGGCGCATCATGTGTATGTGTGTGTGTGTATGTTAGCCATTGTTATTGTCGAGATTATTCATAACTTGGCAGACAAGCGCTTTTATTTATGTGGCCATTTGCACAACTGCCTCGTTGACTTTTCCAATGCTTCTTCGTGTTTGGCCAAGCTATGTGTGTGCATTGTGTGTGTGTGTGTGGATGTATGTATGTTTGTTCCATAATAGGTGTTAATGTGTTGATTTGTGTTTGTGTGGGTTCGCACACAGCTCGGACATGGCCCAGGTTTGTTTGCACACAAGTGCACAGTAAGTTGCCTAAAGAGCAGGGCCAACGCAAACAAGACACATTTTTCTCTTGGCCGCACCAAATAAAATAAATTGACTTCGCTTATGCTCGGTGACAGAACGTGTTAATGATGCTTGGCTATTCTTTATGTGCGGCATGGCATTTGTGGCATGTGTCGCCGCCGCGCACGCCAATTACAACAGCAACAACAACAACAACATCGGATATCGATATGGGAAATGATACGGCATTGCCTGGCGTCTCAATTGTGTCAAATAACTGAGCAGCGCGTAATCGAATCGAAATTCCTTTCCTGATTTCATGCCAGCCACTAGCTAGCTGAATTTTGTCCATCGCTTATGTAGTAATCCCATAGTTGTGATTTGGCTTTAACTAACTAATTCCTCTTTATCGGTGTATTAATGTATTAATATATTCATTTGTATTTTGTTTTGTAATTGAATTAAGTGACAATTAATAGTTGGATTAGTTTTTGCATTCATTTTGGCTTATTAATTACTTTATTTATTGAACATATATAATTTATAGAAATATAATATGTTAATATAATTATTTTATTTATTTATAACTCAGAACTAATTTCATTTATTTTGTCCAATTGATACCGAAAATCCATAAACATAAGTTTGATTTTGGTGACTAACAAATTTCAGTGCAAAAAAATATTGTATATTTAAAACTATATTTTGTAGAAAAATATTTAAGTTTAGTTTAGCAAACAATATCAGCATGTTAAACCATAGAAATACATTTCAAAAATGTGCACACAACTTGAAAAACATATCTTTTGGCACCTGTACAAAAATGTTGGCCCATGCATTTTTCAACACCGTTTATAATCTTGAATTCCATCGAGGAAGCTGCTGGCTGTTGGCTGCTGGAAAAGTGCAGACAAGTGTCAAATATCGCACACACTAAAAACTAACCAAGTGCAATTCTGTGCCGCTTTCTCTCTTTCTCTCTCTATCTGTCAGTATCTACCTCTCTCTCTATCTCTCTCGTTATATATCGCTCAATGTGTCTTTAGCCTGTACACTCTGTGCCTTGTTTTGTGCTGGCGGCAGCAAATGCTTTCATTACGGTTCAAGTGCAACACCGAGTGGACCACTTGATGTTGACGTTGAGCGCCGCTCGGCTGCAGCAACTGGCCGTGAACGAAAACACGAGTTGCCACCTAAAAATATGCAGCACCATTTTTCTATATATATATAGAATATATATATATATATATATATGTATGAAGTCAAAAATATGTGTTAGATGTGTGTACTTATTTCTGCTGTAGTGCCACTAACAAGTAAATGACAAAATGCCCAAGTGTATGAGCAGAAAGCAGGCTAAGGTCAACGGCTAAGTTCAATATACACACACACACACACACACAAACACACATACACACACACACACACACAAACACACATACACACACACATGCACACTCAAACACACACTTGCAGCGTTGATTGCCATCCGTTTTGTGCGTCCTTTTTGCTAGGCAACTTTTCAATGTCATGCGGCACAGGACGAAATGCTTTTGTCTCGCTAACTTTTTTGAATGCATGCCAAATCCTAACGAGGCTTTTAGCCAGCCGCTTAATTTTGATCAAAACGCAAGTTCAACAAAAAGCTATCATTTTGCCAACACTTATCTGTACAATCAGCTGGAAATGCTTTCATCAAGTTCATTAAATATTTAAAATGCTTTAAAATGGAAAACAGAAAATGCTTTGAAATGGAAATATTGGCACAGATGATAGATGTTGGCAGCAACTGCTCATTATCAGAGATATCATATTTGATGAGAGCATACTTTATAAATACATTACGATACTTTACGGGCTTAGGCTGGCACTCAAAATATATCATTTAATTATTAATTTCTGTGTTAGACAAACGCCAGCAAAGCCTCATCAATCATGTCAATTATAAATATTAAATGCAGTTGATGTTATTAAAATGTTCTTTTGTGTGTTTTTTTTTTTACAAAAATAAAAGAAGTCTGATTAAAATGCAATGCCAAAGATAATTAAATTACGAATTATTGTTATGGATTGCTTTGTGCATGGAAAATTAAAAACGTTTCGGATTGAATTATTCAATTAAGCGCAAGCTGATAGAAGAATGTAAGCTAAGTATAAAAAGATGGGCTTCAAAATATCAGCTTGAATATTAAGTGCCAGATGTATCATCTGCTTACAGTCATATTCATATGCTGCCCACTTGACGTGGCAGGTGAATTTCAAATGCCTGGCACTTAAAATGCCAATCCGTGATATATGACTGTGACTCGAATAACTCACTCAAATATTCACCCACCAGCTCGTTCTGTATGTCTTGTTGGATTTATCTATCACCTGCTCAATCTGGTGTCTGCTGGCCAGAGGTACTCAATGATTTATATCTTCATTATGATTTGCTTGGCACCCCGTCGTTCTTTGGCCCCAATACAAAGACTGAAATTGCACTCTGGTTGATGACCAAAAAAAAAAATTAAGGACAAACTGAAGTAAAGCGCCAGCTGCGAAAGCGACTGCTATGGCGAAAGTTATGGCCAATTAATTGCGCAGCGCTCATTAAAGCGAAAGCAATAAAAGTTGTACGCAAACAACGTACGCGAAATATTACTGAATATCGCGCAAATATCAAGTATACGCCCAATATTATAGGAGAGCTCAAAGCGAGAGGACATCTGTGCAGTTATGCGGGTTGACATTTTTATTAATGCTGAATATGCAATGCATAAAATATTACATTAAATTTATATGCTTACATATATATATATATATTTATATATATGAAAATATAATATTAAAAGAAAATTTAATTTGCGTATGACATTGGAATTGATTGCTATTTGATGAATATTTGTTTTTAATTTTAGATAGAAATATTACCACTAGTTATCTGCACTCTCATTCACATTTATTTATTTGTGTGGCTCATGAAACAAATTTGATTGAATTTCGACAAATACTAGACGCAATAATTTCATAATTGCCAGCGGTAGCTTATGGTAAACATGACATACCGTTAATCAAGCGTAAACCGATGATTTGATTTGATTGCGCAATCATCGTTTCATGGTGATTGTCGAACAGAGCCCAAAAACCAACTCAACCGACCACCACCCCGCACAAAAATACAAATGTTAACGATTTGTTTGGCAAAGCGCAAAAAAAATACAACAAGAAATTGTATTGAAAGTATTGAATTTTGAGTGCTCGCTGAGCGGATACCCTGCCTGAAGTACTTTTCCCAGATCGAGTGCCTATTAGGCGATATTTATTAAGTTCATTCTGATGGAAAAGGTCGCATATATTGGCAGACAGATCTGTCTTACTTAATAAAGCTAAAGATATATAGCTTAGCATTCCCTAATTTGCAGGGTATTGCTATGCGTCGTAGTGGAAGAAATATGGCCAATATTTATGAAGCCAAAATATTTGCCACAATTTCAAATTTTGATTTTGTCCTGTGCCATAAAGTTGTCACGCTTGATTGAGCACTGTACAAAATTCGCTTTCTCTCTGGACTTTTAGCCATTGGCTCTTTTTTTATTTCGTATTTTTTTTTTGTGGTGCCGCCCCTCAATTGGGGCAATTAAAAGAGCCCTAAAATCAACTCCATTTTTGACTTTCACTTTAGCAGAATTGGTGCGATGTTTTGTGCACTCGCTGTGACTGCGATTGAGACTGGCTAGGCACTTTGAGCCTTTTAATTAAAATCACAGCAGCAATTTACAGGCAGTGACTGTGACAGCGGAAACAGCAATGGGGACTCTCGGTGTGGGGACATTTGGCGCCTGTTTTGTTTGTGGGCCCCCGACTGGTGACCATAAACAATTTTTCACTTCAATGGAAACGATGTCCGACATCGAAAGGGAGGATTTTTATCAAAGCCGGCAAAAGAGCAACAAAGAGGCCAACAGAAATAAAAATGTTTCAACAAATAACCATTAAAAAAAACACAAAAAAAACAAACAAGAAAAATATATATTTATATATATATATATACAACAATTGTTGTCTTTAAGAACTTTAAACTTTGGTGAAGAAATTCGTGTTTTAAATGAAGTGCCTACACAAATGCTTATTAAATTTAGTTAGGAGTAATAAGAGAGCTTTACAATGCTTTATAAACATATTTTAATATGTTGCAAAAGAAAATGAAGAATGGCGCCGCCTCCCGCAGTGTGTTGAAATGAAGTAGACAACTTTTCACACACAGGCAGATAAGCGCAACAAAAAGATTAACAAACCCAGCTAAACTGAACATGTTCACAATAGAAAGCTAAAGGAATAAAGTAGAACATATAAAAAGGCCTAAAAAAGTAGGCTGGAGTTGGCTAATTAGTTTTATGTAAAATGTAAGTAAACCTTAAATAAAATTTATATTTTTGAGCAGTGTAGTAGAATCTCTTAAGCCCATTGCATACACATTTGAACCGAGCTCTCGGTAAAACTACATTTTTAGTGCAGCGTACGTAAAAATCTTATTTGTGCTGGCCAACAAATGCAGCGCCTTAAAAAATGCATAAGAAAAATGGCTAACGAAAAATATTGCAATAAATAAAAATGTTTGCTTCGACAGCTTTTGCATTGGAAGTGAACATTTACCGGCGCACTTTATTCAAAGCCAAGTGTATCCCTTTCATATTGCAGACTTGTAAGCTATGCATCAAAGAAAGAATTGCGATTGCATAAATTTCGATTCCGATTTTCAATTATTTTTTAACATACGAAAAGCTGAGTAGAAGTAGCAGGAAGCGTAATTTACATAATATTTATATTGTCTTCAATATATTTTATATATACAGTGACTCGAAGCTTATTCTGATCAGCGACAGAGAAAAAGGAATTGCCTGCCATAAACGAACCATTCATTATTTTTCAGAAATTCCAAAGACCGATGGTAGGTACATATATTGACCACCAAAATTAATATATGACCCCAATACGGTGGGGTTTCCCCACCCGCTAGGTAGAGTTATGTAAAACAGTACCCTATTTTTAGGTCGAAGCCTATTATGATCAGTATAAATAAAATAATATATTTGCATTATAAAAACTTAAATAAGGATGTTAATACTTAGTATGATATCCGTTAGCCTTAACCACTTCCCTTAACCTATTATTCATGGAAGATACCAGCTTCCTGGTAGCTTCTGGGCAGATTCTGCTCCACTCATCCCGCAGAGCATTTTTGAGGTCTTCTTTGCTGGATATTCTGTGTTTCCGGATGTTATTTTTCAGCAGAGCCCACAAATTCTCAATAACATTTAAATCTGGAGACTGGGCAGGTGGAATTATCACATCGGGGCAGTTCCTCGTGAGCCAGGACTGTACTATCTTGGCCTTATGCTTGGGATCGTTGTCCTGGTAGAACCGGAAAGTATCTCGGATTCCAAGCTTCTCGGCACTTTGGACTAAATTTTATTTTAGTATGTTGAAGTACACATTCTTGTCCATTGTTGTTTCAAAAATCACAAAATTCCCGAATCCGGCTGACGAGATACATACCCATGCCATGTCACTTCCTCCACCATGCTTGACTGTTGTTTTTACGTGTTTGGGATTCAGCTCAGTATTGGACTGTCGCCACACATAATTCCGCCCGTCCGAGTCAAAAATTGTGTATTTGGACTTATCTGCAATTATGACTGTGTTCCAGAACTCCAAATCCTTGTCCAAGTGGTTTTTGACGAACGTCATCCTAGTCCCTATATTTTTCACGCTTATAAAGGGATTCTTCTGTGATACTCGGGCACTAAAGTCATGTTTGCTTATAAATCTGCGCACAGTTTCCACACAGCACTTTTTTCCCATTTCATCCTGCACCTGTTGAGTCACTTTTGGAGCCGATAGCTTGGGACTTCCCCTTATTTTCCTGGTGATCCTTCGCTCCTCCTCTTCTGTGAAAGTCTTGTTTGGTGACTTTCTGCCCTTGCCCTCAATCCGATTTGCGTCGACGAAGCGTCGAATGATGTTATACTCAGTTGACTTGCTCAGACTGACCATATCAGCTATTTTGCGATCTGAATATCCGATTTGGAAGTGTTCCAGGATGAGTTTCCGTTGTGCAATGGTAGTCTGATTGTCCATAGTCCTTGTTGGCTTATTGCACCCGATATGCAGGATAAAACTAAGCTGACTACGAAGTATTGATCTATTTATACCGAAACTACTTAACTTTAGGTAAAAAAATCCGGGTTTTATGGCACCCAGGTGTCCACAATGTACCTGATCATAATAGGCTTCGACCTAAAAATAGGGTACTTTTTTACATAACTCTACCTAGCGGGTGGGGAAACCCCACCGTATTGGGGTCATATATTAATTTTGGTGGTTAATATATGTACCTACCATCGGTCTTTGGAATTTCTGAAAAATAATGAATGGTTCGTTTATGGCAGGCAATTCCTTTTTTTCTCTGCCGCTGATCAGAATAAGCTTCGAGTCACTGTATGTATAATATAATAAATTTGGATACATTACTGGGCATCAATTTGCTCCTCACGCACTCATAAAGTTGCAGTTCCACGTTCATTAAGTTACGCAACACTGGCAGAGATATTTTAAATGCGTGTTGTAACAAGTTTCACCTAATTAATTTAACTGCCTGTCTGCCCGAGAACTGCTTTGCTCATCATGACGACCGTCATAATGATAATGTTGAATCATTATCGTGATTGGCAATTGCCGGTGTTGCTCGTTAGAAAGCCATCAAATATAACAAGGACTATTGCCAGCTGTTGGCAACCCTGTCAGGCTGTGAAAATTCATTAAGCAGTCTTTCTCTCTCTTTCCCTTTGGTTGCCCGGAAATTGTTGGGGCCACCAAATGAGCGCTGGAGCCAAGTTAATTGAGCCCTTTCATAGCAGTCGCTTTCAAACTGCATACTTTTGCGGAACTGTAAGCAATAAATTCGAGTAATTTTTTGTGGCAGCATCAAGCAAAAAGTTCAAATGAATTTTTGAAATATTTATTAGCCAGCTGCAACTTTTCGGCAATTGGCCATGCAAAAAGTTTTTATCCAGCCAAAAGGCACACAAGCGCATATATATATATATTTATATATATACAACTTTACGTAGTATCTATGTAAAGAATTTGTAATATATATTCGTGCTTCCTGGGCGCACATTCCCACATTGATTCACTTCATTCATTTGCGGCACAAAAGTAGTAAACTTAATTTCCCAGCTAAAGCTAAAAATTTCTTGAATTTCATATCGTGCAAAACTTTTGCCTTCTGCAAAAACGCTCCTGCTTAAGTGGTGTAGTGTGCGTGCGTGTATGAGTGTGTGTGGTTGTCTGCATGTGTGTATATATATATAATCCATTCATTTCACACTCAATCGCATTCCCGGGTTTAGATATTCAATTAGGTACAAGGCCCAACCAAAAAAGTTGTCAGCAAATTACGTGGCAAAGTTCTGGCCCCCAAGTTGTGGATCAATGACAAAAACATTGAAACTTGCGATATTTCTTCATGACATGTGATTAAAGTTTTACATGATCTCCATACTCCGCCACCCGCTGCTGTTTTGCATGGACAAACAGCTGAGCAACGAATTTCCCGTTTTGCTATTTACATAAGCGAAGCAGAAGCCAAGTTTTGTGACAATTGTGAAAGCCAGCGCCGAGCAGAAAAGCTCTGCTTCGCACTCGACAGATAAATGCCATGGCATACAGAATCATGTGTGAGTGTGCATTGTGTGTGTGTGAATGGTGTGTGTGTGTGTGTGTGTGTGTGTATAGAAGTGTGCAAGCGTGGCGCGTGTTGCTTTGTTACAAACAAAAGTTAAGTCATAAATATTTTCCAAGCTTTTGACTTGAAATTTATCAACGATATCCGCCATGAGACACTCGAGAGCAAAAACAACAGAAAGAGACCAAGTGAGAGAGAAATAGGAGGCAGACACGCACAAAAGGGGGCAACTACATATATATATATACATAAATCTCTACACACATCTTGCGCTCCTCTCATGCAACAGGGGGAAAAACAAAAATGAAATGAAATATAAGATGTGTCAATTTGTCATGTACTCAAAAGGACGACCATATCATGTTTTAATTTTGAAGTCGGTGATAAATTGATTACATTTGATGTACTTCTCTCTAACAATATCTAATGAAATACGACTCGTTGCTGCTCTCTTTTAATATCAATTTTAATTTAGTGTGAAATTCCAGCAAGTTAATTTCCAAAAAAACTTTTTAAAAAGCACTCGAACTAAAAGCTGAAAAACTTTTGCGAAAATTTATTGGCACTTTTTGTCAGCGCTTATTTTAAGGGGTTTATTTGGCTCACTTGGCACACTTTAAAGTCTTATTCTCTTGAATTCAAATCTATTTTAGCAAATTAAACCAAAAATGACTATGTATTTTTCAATATTTATATTTCACAAATTAAATCATTTTCCGAATCTGATTGAAGTATTGTGTTTCTGGCAATTTCAACCGACACAAATAAGACCACGTTGAGCATTTAATAGCATTGCCTAAATTTGCTGTCGCTTGTTCTCACTGTTTTAGACAGTTTCCTTATCACCTTTGACAGTTTTAAGCTTTATTAAAAGGTGCGTTTTAATAGGAAATGAAAAATCTGGCATACTTTTCAGCATCTGCTTCAGATGTTGTTGCTTTCATCTTGGCAGTATGCAGGCAATCCTTGTTAATGACCGGTTGACCTTTATCAACAAGCCAAAGAAGGGCGAGCAAAAAAAAAATCGTTTGCCAGGTGACAATTAATCTTATCTAGCAGTCGGACCGAAGGAAGGACCGAAGGAAGGACCGATGGCAGGAAGGAAGGAAAGCGGTTTGTTCTTTACACATCATTGACCGTGATTTTAATCATGCGTATGCAATAAAAAGGTGAACACCGCCGAGAAGGCGACAACTGCAAAGTGCAGAACGAGAATGAAAATCCCATCGGTGTCAATCAATAATCGAAGTAGCGGCAAAATTAAAACCAACGACAAGCTTAAGAGCGCGAGAAAAGAATTAAAGATAAAAGAAAAACGAAAAACGAAAATTAAAAAAAAGAAAAGACAAAAAGAAAAGAAAAAAAAATAAGTAAAAATGTGAAGAAAATTAATTAAAAAGGCAGAAAAATCGTGAAAAGACAAAGAGCAAATAACAAAGTGAAGAGACGAACGAATCCAACAGGGCCTTTTCAATTATATTGATGAGCACAGATGAATGGCGGCGAGTCCTGGCAGAAGGACAAAGATAATATTTATCACAGGACGAACAATAGACACAGGGCAAATGGAGGACATGGCGACTGGCTGGCTGGCTGGCTGGCTGGCTGGGCTGTGTTATGTAAATACATCTAAATACAATACCACGTCCAAGTCCCGGCACACAATGGCCAAGAAGTAGTCAAGGAAGCAGGCAAGCCTGCTTGCAGTCGCTGATAACGAATGACAAACAGCTGCCGCTATTAAGGCGCAAAGTCGTATCCTAAAAGTAGGAGTAGGAGCTGGATCGCTGCAACTGACAACTGCTAACAACAACCCCTAAAAGCTGGCTCAGGCTCAAAGACCTGCTGCCTGGTTGCTGAGGTGTAGCGTACACCAAACTGTATCCTGGCCGACAGACGACCAAATTAATGCAGCGCATAAATTGGCTTTGGCTTATCTGTAAAACTTGTGCGCCAAAAATGCATTTGTCAGAAGTTAGTTAAAGGCGCCATCGAATCAGCTCAGTGTTTCGCGTATAATGGCAAAGGCAAACACAACAATGACACAAACTGAAAAGGGGTGCAAGATTAATCTGGCTGAAACATAGTTGATACTTGGCAAGCATTGTTAACTTTTCACAATTGAAAATGCCAAAATGCAGTGATGATCAGTGAACATTTTTCTTATGTGATAATATTGCAATTTTCGCTATGCTCATTTCAAGATAGGAGCGGAAATGGTAATGAAAAGCATCTTCATTTAAAATGGACTTAATTGCCTAGTCTACTCGGCAGGAGCACTCCTTTAGACTGAAAACTTTTTGTGCACTATTTTATCATTAAAATTTCAGTGCGAAAACTTTATTTAGTGTACAAGTGGATGTCGCACAAAAACAAACATACATTTTAAATATATATATATATAACAAAAATGCTATATATATATTTGCATACACCCATAATTTTCATTAAAAGTTCTGCATGTTTGGTGGCATTTCAGTAGAGCAGAATGGATAGCGGGGCGTGGCAGGGACTCCGCTGTGAGTTGGAAAAACAACGTTGCAAGTTGCATCTACTACGACGAGTGACGCCCACTGCTAAATATAATAACAAAAAATAAACAAGGGCAAACAAATTCTCGACGGGGAGTCTCAATGCACAGCAAATGGCAAAAAGTCGCTGGCTGTTTATTAATTTGTTTTTGTTGGTGTTGCTGCTGTTTTTTTTTATTGTTGTTGTTGTTGTTTGTTACTAGTTGTGTTTCACTTGTAAGCCGTTTGCACAGTTAACTGGTTTGAGTTTCGTCGAGTTTGTCAAATGGAATTTGCTGCTAAAAGGCAACAAACAGAAAATTGCAGCGGAAATAGGAGAAATATTAGCAACACTCGTGTGAAATGAGAGTCGACTTTTATGTCAGAGAAAAAGGGTTGACAATTAACTCAACTTAACACTTAAAGGTATTTATAAAATGTACTCAGTGAATTATGTGATTAATAAAGGAAATCAGCCTTTCAACATACTCCGATTACTAGCTTACTTTGACCACAATAATTAACACATTTTGCGCAATGATAATTAATTAATATTAAGTATACGCTTACACAAATTGCCAGAGCGAAATATATATAGACTGAGCTGAAATCGAGGTCAAGTAGTGAAAATGCCGGATTAATTTTTAGTTTCCGCCCTTGGCTGAGACCATTACAATTTTACAGCCATTTTGGCATTGTTTAATTATGCAAATGTGGCATTTATTTCAACACCCCACTGAGTGGAGAGGGACGGATCGCGGAGGTTCCACTTCAACAATGGCATTTAAAATTAATTTTCAATTAACTCGGAGCTTGCAACGGGTCGAAAGGAGAACGTCTATGGAAAACGGAAAGATGTTAAATGAATTTCGCAGTGAGACTGAGGTAAAAGTTTAGCATTGGCCTGGTTGTCAATTAATTGAGTTTTGGGCTTTTGTAGTCGCCGCTTAAGACAATGGGCGGCCATTGTGCATGATATCAATTTCAATTTGGGCAGCCAACTCAAACAAGTTGGGGCACAAAAGGCTGCCAGACAGTTTTTCGCCACCTGAGCGCGTCTCAATTGATAACTCAAATGCCAACTAGGAATTCAAGTTTGCCACTTAAGCCCCGGTAGCCGCAAAAAGTAACTGCCACAGCGCATTTCACTTCCAAACGTTAGCTGTAAGTGGAGGCAATCAAAGATATCTCGCCTAGGAGAGGGTGAACCAGAAAGTTTTCGAACGAACCAAATTCAAATTTGTATTAATACGGAATACTTATGAAATAATTGATAGTTTTAGATAAGGCAAGTTATCGAATTGTACAAGCAAAAAACTCGAAAAACGATTATGGAAATAATAATAAATAAAAATATAAAATCAAAGCTACATCATAAATTTTACTATGTAAAGCAACTGTTCCTTTGTCAATCATTTAATGAGCTCAACTATTTTAGCTCTATTTTTAGCTTCTGAAATTTCACATTCTTAACTTTTCTTCATAGCCTCGCATTTTATACAGTGGCGGACACCTTATTGTAAGCAGTGGCAAAGAAAAAAAGTAATTGGCTGCCATAAGCTAACCATTCATTATTTTTCAGAAATTCCAAAAACCGATGGTAGGTACATATATTACTCACCAAAATTATTATATGTCCCCAATACACTGGGGTTTCCCCACCCGCAAGGTAGAGTTATGTAAAAAAGTACCCTATTTTGAGGGGACAACTTATTTTGAGCAGGTACATTGTGGACACCTGGGTGCCATAAAACCCGGATTTTTTACCTAAAGTTGAGTATTTTTGGTATAAATACATCAATACTTCGTAGTCAGTTTAGTTTTATCCTGCATCTCGGGTGCAATAAGCCAATATGGACTATGGACAATCAGACTACCATTGCACAACGGAAACTCATCCTGGAATACTTCAATAACGGATATTCATATCGCCAAATAGCTGAAATAGTCAGTCTGAGCAACTTAACTGTGTATAACATCATTCGGCGCTTCGTCGACGCAAATCGGATTAAGGGCAAGGGCAGAAAGGCACCAAATTGGATTTTCACCGAAGAGGAGGAGCGAAGGATCATCAGGAAAATAAGGGGAAATCCCAAGCTATCGGCTCCAAAAGTAGCTCAACATGTGCAGGATGAAATGGGGAAAAAGTGCTGTGTGGAAACTGTGTGCAAGTTTCTGCGCAAACATGACTTTAATGCCCGAGTACCACGGAAGAAGCCCTTTATAAACGTGAAAAATATAGGGACTTGGATGAAGTTCACCAAAAACCAATTGGACAAGGATTTGAAGGTCTGGAACACAGTCATATGTTCAGATGGGTCCAAATTCAACATTATTGACTCAGACGGACGGAATTGTGTGTGGCGACAGTCCAATACTGACCTGAATCCCAAACACGTAAAAACAACAGTCAAGCATGGTGGAGGAAGTTACATGGCATGGGTATGTATCTCGTCAGCCGGATTCGGGAATTTTGTGATTTTTGAAACAACAATGGACAAGAATGTGTACTTCAACATACTAAAAGAAAATTTAGTCCAAACTGCCGAGAAGCTTGGAATCCGAGCTACTTTCCGGTTCAACCAGGACAACGATCCCAGGCATAAGGCCAAGATAGTACAGTCCTGGGTCATGAGGAACTGCCCCCACATGATAATTCCACCGGCCCAGTCTCCAGATTCAAATGTCATTGAGAATTTGTGGGCTGTGCTGGAAAATAACATCCGTAAGCACAGCATATCCAGCAAAGAAGACCTCAAAACTGCTCTGCGGGATGAGTGGAGCAGAATCAGCACAGAAGCTACCAGGAAGCTGGTATCTTCCATGAATAATAGGTTAAGGGAAGTGGTTAAGGCTAAAGGATATCATACTAAGTATTAACATCCTTATTTAAGTTTTTATAATGCAAATATATTATTTTATTTAACCTGCTCAAAATAAGTTGTCCCCTCAAAATAGGGTACTTTTTTACATAACTCTACCTTGCGGGTGGGGAAACCCCAGTGTATTGGGGACATATAATAATTTTGGTGAGTAATATATGTACCTACCATCGGTTTTTGGAATTTCTGAAAAATAATGAATGGTTAGCTTATGGCAGTCAATTACTTTTTTTCTTTGACACTGCTTACAATAAGGTGTCCGCCACTGTATATATATTTTACATAGCTGCTTGCTTTGCAGCCATTACAAGCAATTTGTTCGATGGGCAATGGGTGCACTAACTTGACAGTTACTTAGTGCAGAGATGGCAAGAGGGAGACAGAGGAGAGAGAGAGAGAGTGGGTGAGTGAGTGAAGCAGGGGTATCAGTGCTGGTCTGGTCTGTGTTTCAATTGTGTGACAATGTGTATCAGTTAGGTGATTCTTATACTCTGTTACGGAAGGTATTAGGGTATATTGGTTTTGTGCAATGTCCGTCATGAAGTCTGACCGTCCGTTTGAGATAGGAGCTTGAAACGTGAAATATTATCACACAAAGTGTAAAAATTAGAGTGCTACGTCCACTAGGAGGCTAAAAACTCGATAAAATCAATCATTTAAAATCGATAAATCCCCATATATGCATTATAGGCTAAATAATCGATAAAATCGATCATTTAAAATCGATAAATCCCCATATATGCCACAATTTTAAGGCTACAGAGTCCAAATTTGGTTGTTAGGCTATTGGCGATGTCCTTCATATGCCTCGCCCACCTCTGCCACCCGCTGGCCCCATGGCGATAAATATCTGAACTGGCTACATCTTCAGCAGTTTTTGAGTTAGAGCCGTCATATTATATAATATTTTTTTCGGCCACACGTCCTTGATCCATGAAAACTCTCAATAGCTTAAATCCTATGGAATTTGCTGAGGGTACAGAAGTTGGAAGAAAGATTTTTAGGAAACTACTCCAATATTTATTTTCAGCCACTCCCTCTCCGTCCCATATCCACCGCAATTTGAAAGGCAAACTTGGAGGAGAGATGACCAGGAAATTCCTACAAAGATCGGTGCTTCTGGACTACACCCACCCTGTTTTGCGGCCCCCGGCACCAGACGAATTTACTTATGGAATCAGAGTATTTCGCAGTCGGTTACGCACGACTGCAACTTTCCCACTTGTTTTATTATTTTTTTTTTTGAAATCGCAGCCGCTTCCCTGAAATCAGATTAAAGTTTGCCAAAGCATTTTCAACACCTGCTGGCCCCTAGCAACGAGCCACTGCCTCATTGCCCACTGTCCACAAATGATGGACAAGCAGCAATCGGCGGGTTAGGGGGACACACTTGTAGCAAAAGATAAAGAGGAAATCAAACTTTGTCCAGGAGTGGCACACATACACACACAATTCTGTCTCTCTCTAATATCTGCCGTGTGCTGTGGAGTAGAAGTTGGAATCCCAAAACGTGTAAGTTACTTCGAATGCGCTTTGAATGAATTTCCCTGTGCGAGCACAGACAAACATACATGCATACATACATAGATATATATAGATATATATATATGTCTTTGTACATGTGTGCTAAAGTTTTAATAGTCTCACATTTGAGTGTTCTAATGATATGCTAAACTGCCAAACGAGAGGTCCTGCCTTCAAGTTTAGCATGTCCTTCTCCTGCAACCCGCACTTCCGTTTTTGCCAAATTGTTTCAATTTCCAAACTTTATCATCACTTGGGGCGGGGCTGATTCCGATGCTGATGCTGTTGCTGCACTACTATGGCTAGTTAATCCCAAAACAGTAGTTTAGTTTAGACTTTAACTGCATCCACTTCAACTGAAATTGGACATTTGGACATAGTTGGACAGACACGAATATTTCATTTTCCTAAGCACACACAAGTGTAAAAATCTATGGGAATGCGTCGTTTATTTAAGAATATTATTTTTGATGCGTTGCTAACTTATGGCATATTTGAATATGGTTTTTAGTTTCCCAGTAGACGCATAAAATTTGGTGAATATTTTTTTAAATTTGCATTTACAGTGGTTTATTTTAAAAATGTAATATTTTCCACTGTATTATTTTTGTATTAATTTAATTTTTTCTTTTTTGAAAGTTGCTTACTCACCTTGCCCAAATTGACGAAACCGTGTTCCTTGGCAACTGCATCGGCGATGCCGTTGCTATCACCGTTCGGTATGTGCACCGCCCAGGTGTGCGTGTAGTGGCCCGCATCGCGACCGCTGTTGAGGCTGTGGCCGCTGCCGCCGCTTGTGGCAGCGCTGTTGCCTCTGGCCGTCTCATAGTCAAGGACGTAGGGCGGCAGAATTGGCGACTGGGCGGGGCCCGGCTCCACTTTGGCCGCAAAACCGACATTAAAATTACATAAAAAAACTACGACACTAATTTTCAAAGACAGCAGCAATGCAAACGATGTCGACGCCACTAATGACGTGCTCGAGTGTCTGCTGCGATAGCGTTTCGTTTTGTTGTGCGTTAAAAAACTAGTTTTGAATAAATTGCAATTGTAATTTAAATTTGTTATATCACATTCAATGATTGTTTGTTGTTGATGTTGCTGTTGTTGTTGTTGTTGATGTTGTTCTTGTTGCTGCTGCCAATTGTTAATGGTTGCTGCAACATTCGCATGCGTCGCTTTTGGCTGACAAGTCCTTCTGCTAGCAACATGTTGCCGGAACTGTGCGTTCTTTTTGTTGCAATGTTGCTGACTGTGTTTGTTGCTGTTGCTGCAATTGTTGTTGTTGCAGTTGTTGTTGCTCTTGTTGCTATTTGGCTGCCTGCTCCATCGCACTACGTCGTTTTTCATTGTGCGTTCGATTTGTGTTATTTTATTGAAGACGTGCCTGCTATTTCTCTCCTTCTCCTCCTCTCTCTTTCTGTCTGTCTGTCTTTCTGTCTGTCTGTCTGTCAGCCTGTCTGTCTGTCTGTCTGTATATGTGATAATGTTGTGATTGTTGCTTCCTCTGCGCTGACTGCCAGTTGTAACAATGTTCCTGACGTTGAGTAGCTACTGTAATCGCTCTACTGTCGCATTGCAAGCTGCAAGTAGAACATATGATTGAAATTTGCATTATTTTCTCAGTTGGCAAACACTTAAACAAGATTTTACATATCAGCTAAATATTATGTAGAACAAACACTATATATTCATATATTTATATAAATAAGAAGCACTTATAAATCATCATTGCAGTAAGCTCCGCTCCTGACCTTTTGTGCTAAGAACTTAATGGCAAAACATTCGCCAGAATAGCCCAACAATATCACAAATAATACAGAAAATAAACAAAACTTGGCAGAAGCTTTAAGCACACAGAGAGAGTAGTTGGCAACAGGACACCACAACAGATAGTTAGTAAGAGAAGAGAAGAGAAAAAAAGAAGTTAAGTGCCTGCAAATGACATATCCAATTTGTTAACGAGCACCAACCATACCACTAGAAAAGTACTTTCTGCTGAGCCAGAGTAAAGAAACGGCACAAAACTAGGCTCATTAGTCGTTGGCAAAACTTACGAGCAAACATGACGCAGAGGATGTGCCGCATGGCCAGAAGAGTAGCAGTGTATTTGATGCCAAACACTGGCATTGGCAACCATTTAGCTGGCCTAAGGTCAAATCTCATTGATTGTCACCCCTGCCAAAACAGAAGTTGGCAACGCAAATGAGGCACTGAGATTGTTAGGCTGCCTCTTGACTAATGCCATTGTCGAAAATATGCCAATGACTGATGATGGCCCCGAGGCTAAACCAAAGTCCAAAACACTGACTATCATATTTTCCAGGCAATTGTTATTGAGCAGGCGGATTTCAGGATTTGTATGGCCAGCATATAATTAAAGCCATAGGGATTCAGAACGGAAATGCGCAGCAGCAGCAGCAGCATCAGCACCATCAGCACCAGCAGCATCAGGAGCATGACATCAATGGCAGGATGCTCTGGTGTGCGACGTTTGGACATAGTAATCAATAGTCGAGTGGATAGGAAATTAAATTTTCATACAACAATGGCGCCACATTTGAATGGAACAGATGCTAAGCAACTGGCCAGAGGATCCAAATCCAGCATCCGGCTAGCTGGCACAATATTTGACAATTCCATTTTGTCAACCAATGCCAAAAATGCTTTGTAAGAAATATGCAGTAAAAGTTTTCCTATTATATACAAATATTTAATGGCCAAAATATAGATATGAAACTTAAACTTATATTTTTGCTTGTATTTGTGTTGGTTTTTTTTTAGCAATCAGACTGATGGGAATGGAACTATCATCGTAATATTTCAACGCGACTACAGTTAATGGTTTTATCACAATTGCAAATCTTAAAATAAATGTGCTCAATTTCATGGTCGAGAAACTTTCGTATAGATTTCCAGTTCTTGCATAAGGGAAACCAATCTAATGCGGTTTTATGCCAAGTGAGCGCTCCGTGATCTTATACTTTTCAATAAGACAAATGTCCACACCACTGCCAACAGGTATGTAAGGAGTGCAGGACTGCATCATTGTGTGTCCAATGGCATCATAGAGTTGGGTTGGATTCAGGCTCGAACGCCACAGACTCTGGCACAAGGTCAGCAATGGTCCTGGACGGTGGCCGGCAGCAACAAAATCTTTTGTGACATTGGGATAGCCAATCCTGCCCAAGCTGCAGATGTAGGGCTTCAGGGTATCGGCATGCATGCCGGCAATCACTGCCTCAATGTGCAACGGACTCGGGCGATGCGCGTACAGCAATTGCGATAGAATTAATGACAGCTCTTTGGGCAACAGCTCACGATTCTTTTCCAACTCAAACATATTCTTGCGTAACATGAGACGCTTGTGAACCATCAATACATCTGCCTGCCTGCCAGTCAGTCCTAAATACAAGCGAGCTCCCAGCTTATATAAATTATTATTATTGTTTGCTCCTTTTACGGCAATGGCCACACAATCCTTGCCCTGCATGGCAATTATGCTGCCGTTACAGTAATCAGTATTATTAGCCATTATGCTGACTGATGTCTGCTAATAATCGAGTTCGGTTAGCGTATTGACAAATAAATCGAAGTATTTCTCTTACACAACACAAAATTTGAGTTTCAAGTCAATTTCTAGTAATATTTAGCAGTTGAAGTAGTTTTCTGATTGAGTGGATTACGTAAGCCTAAAGTTTTGGCTGTTGGGCAATAATAAAGTTTTGCACTCGTGCAAATAAAAAAGCAAAAAAAAAACATTAAAAACTTGTACTTTAATTTTTTTTGGGTGGAGGTTGTCAAAGGGCAATTTTAATCCACTCTTATCGGCTGCAATGCACATGGATGCACACACACACACTCAAACCCAGACGAGGTCGTTTTGTACAGCGACTTGCGTATTGCAACCCAAACCCGCGAATAGGACCAGCTCAGATGCCTTTTGCCTGCTCTGGCTCTAGCTCTCCTCGCCTGGTAAGGTTTGACTTTGACTGACGGCATTTGTCAGCGGCAGACATAAAGTAATCATTACTTGGCACGCATTACAGTCTGCACTTGCACTGAAGCGGGCGCACTAAGCGTATACTTAATAATAAGAAAATAAGTGGCTGTCAGCGCGTGCATGGCGCCCAACGTGGACCAGCCAAGAACATGGTCTTACATGCCAGCGAAAAGTGGAAAACGGTGTCAAAGTCAACGGCAAAAAAAAAAACACCAAAAACAAAAATACATTTTGCTCATCAAAAGCAACGGGTGGGAGAATATGGAAAAACTGCACTTGGCGTTGATGTCGTCCCGTCGGCAACACTCCGGGTGTAAAGTGTTGCAACGCTAACTTGACAAGTCGAAGACAAATTGAGATGTTGTTTTCCTTTCACTTCTGCGAACACGTCGAGAATTGATGTGATCCCCAACACACTCACCCCCCCTACAAAATAAAGAGATACTGGCAACACTGCCAGCTGCATTTTAAGCAGCCTTAGGTGCAAATAACTGTCAGAGGTCAGTGTTTTATTTACTGCATGCTCAACGGTTAGATTGAGTTACTGATTTGAATTCAATGTAAGAAATATAATCATAGATGCAAAAAGTTGTACGTTTAACCACCGAGTTAATCTCAAGAAAACGCACAACCAAAAATGTATTTATTTTGACAATAGCTTAAGGAAAGAAGTCTCTAGAAAAGCATTTACATATCAATTTAGGCTAGTTAACTGATCAACTTACAAAAACTTAATTGCTTCAACTTTGACAAAGTTGGGCGAGAATAAAAATCATTAGCAGCAGCTTAGTTTGCTGTCATATTGTGCTTTCGGTCAGATAAGAAACTCAATCGCCTGTCAATTTACAATCGAGAGCAAAAATTGTGCTTTGGCACATCAATCAAAAAAACTGACCAAAATGAAAAACACATTGCCTAATTGCAAGTGCCACAAATCGAGCCTCAAAGCAAAAAGAAAAAAGATAGAAATAAAATGCAAAACGGAATTCAGCAGAAAAAGGTAAGGAAAAACAATTTTGCAACAGTTTCGAAGTTGAAAGTCGAGGATGGCGAGAGGCTAGTCCACAGGCTACAGTCTTTGGTAAACAGTCTGACACTTGGCTGCTGAGGCTGATGCTGTGGTTGGCAACAGCTCAGCAACATGCTCAGAAAATTGCGTCTGTAGGCCATACACTAAAAAAAAATTGTGCAGAGAGAGAGAGATTACAATCGGGATTTGGACAATGGGCGCTTGCTTGAAATAAATGTGCCAGCAAATGAAAATATTCATTTTGAAATAATATTACATAAACTAAGAAAAAGATGTATTGAATTGCAACTAAAATTGCGTACAGTGCATGCAAAATGTCCTGTGTTAGATCCAAGCAGGGTGAAGACGGTATCGCCTGCTCGAGTCTACACTTTGAAAACCGATGCCAAAACACATTAAGCTGATGCCTTTGAAGGCGCCTGCAGCAGCAGTTAGAAGCTTAAAAAGGCTACAAGAGTCAAAAGCCGGCTAAAGTGCAGTAAAGCGAACGGGGTGCGGGGGCGACGTCTTTTGTTGACGCGTTCTCTGTTGTGTTTTTCTTGACAGGGCTTTTAGTGTGAATGTGTCTTTCTGTGTGTGTGTGTGTCCGTGTATGTGTGTATGCGTGTGTACGAGTGTGTTTGAATAGAAAGAGCTGCTTTTTGCTGCTGCTGCTGCTGCTTGTGCTGCTCCGCCTGTGGTTGCTTTAGTTGTTTAATGATAGTTGGTCACAAAGCCAAATATGCCGCTTCCAAACGCTCTCTTCTTCTGCAACTCTACTCGCCTGTTTTATTTTTTTGCCAACCCGCAATCGCGGCTGCAACTGGAGCACAAAGTCAACAACAAATGTGCCCGGTTAACGCCCGCAGAAAAGCAGCTCATGCTCGGTTTTCTCTTCTGCGGTGAAAAGCAGCAAAAAGTATACAAAAAAAAAATATTTAAAAAAAAAACATTAAGAAGAAAAATGCACAGTGGTTGGCGGTGGAAATGTGTGTGTGTGTGTGTGTGTGGAAAACGAGAGCATTCAAAGAACGCCAAGTGTCAGCGCCAAGCTAAATATAAATGGGATAGCGAGCACTAAACGGTAGTTTCCCAGCTTCCCACCATGGACCAGTCTAGATGACTAAAAGAAGTACTGCGACTTTAGCTTTGAAGTAAATATCCAGTAAGTAAATAAAAAGTTCTCTTGCTTATTCTGATTCTGAAAAAAATATGCTCAGCTATGCATCAACACACATTTCATATTATATAAACGATAATTAGATTTTGGTATTTATACATTCCTTGAATGTGGAGCATTTTACTAGTTATAAGTACATTTTGCATGCAATCGAAGAACAAAAGCTGCTGCATACTTTTGTGAGTGACTGTATGGAGATGGCGCCTTTTGAAACTGATTTCAAAAGCAGTTAATGTGCAGCTGAAGCAATGCAATGCAAAAGTACAATTGAGTTGGGAAAGGAAATGTTGCCATTAGGGTCGCAAACTTAGGAACATAAGTGGAGAAGTACTAACAACAAGTAGAAAAACTTGGCTTAAAACGAAGTCAATAGAACCAATCTGCAATGGAGTGAAATAATAAGAGACTCAAAATAAAAACTGTGCTGAAATTAAAAATGTTGTAAATAAATTAAATATTGCTATTTCCGATGTCCTTATTGGATTTTATCATCTGCCGGATTTTTATCATTTTTTGTTGTCTTTAAATAATGAATATAATTATTATTGATGAAGCTTTCATTGAAAAGCCTCTGTTTGTGCAAAGTGCATTAAGGATTCCACATTTCACAAATGGCCAGCAGAAATTTCATAATTTGGCTTTGTTTGCAAGCCGCTCCCGCAGCCAGATGATGATTATTGAATGGAATTCTCGAAACTGAATATTTCTGTAGTCCAGCGGATTTTCTTGTTAATGCGCCAAACACGAGTGCATGATTTCAATGGAAACCAAAACAAGCCAGAAAAGAAGGAAATAAAGGAAAAGAGTGCAATTACAATGCAAATGAAATGAAAAGCCAGAAAAGTGCGTGCAAATAAAAAGAGAAGAAAAAAAGAAAAGATGAAAACCAACTGAAAATATGCAATACAATTTCCATGGCGCCATAATTGATTCTTTACGGTTAGGTATGAAATAAAAGCAGGAACTGCATTTTCCGCTTTACATATGTCATAAGGACATAAAGGATATAAAGTGCAGAAGCAGGATCAGGGACACTCCACTGACATGCCCTTTTGTGTTGACTTTCATTTGCGAAATTAACTGCTGAAGCTGGCAACAAAAATGGGCTGCTGCTGCGCAAATCTCAGTCTCAGTCTATTCAGTGCGTTGAATAACGCTTAATGCAAGCATCTTAAGCTTCCGACAATGCCTGCTCTTTACAAATTTATGCCAAAACAAAAGCAGCACCAAAACAACAACAACACCCACAGCAACAACAAAAACAACAACTGCAACTGATTCAAGTGTTGCCTGGAAAGAGCCTCTCAAGGCCCACAACTCAACTCAACTCAACTCAACTGAACTTCAACTCGCTGCTCATATAAAACACTGCATAATTATTCCCTCTACTTCCCTCAGTTTTTTACAATTTAACGCTAAATAACAAGCCCGAAAGAGCTTACAAATTCAAACCGTTATTCAAATACTCTAACTAGGATATATATTTATATATTTATCAGTGAAATTTTCCTCAAGTTATGCGTATAATTTTCTTGCCTGTTCAATTTCGCACCTTCACCGATAAGACTAACAGAATTCGCCAACAATTTTAATCTATGCAAATCGAAAATGAAACTCTCAAACGAGCTAACAAACTGCATAAAAAAGTTATGATGCCACACGCCCTTTAACAATGTAAGCAGTGCTGCTGCAGCTGAAGGGGGCAAGTCAGTGGCAGGATAAGGCAGCAGGCGACTGCCATTTACCCTCTTGATGCTGATAAAGACGCAAGCTGCAGGCTTGCATAAGTATATATAAGATGACGTAGGGGGGGTCTATGTGGATAGGAAGTAGGCACTTGGATGCAGGTGATGCGTTATAGCACTTTGGCGTTCGACTCAACGATGACGGGGGCGGATGCAGAGAGGGAGAGGGACTGCTGCTGACAGCTTTACTACTTTGATGGGGAGCCAGGCAACATTAGCACTGACAATGAAAATGAAAATGTTGCCCTTACTGACGTATTGTGTTGCACATCCTACAGATTTTCAGCTTTGCTTCAATCACAGCTTTTTTTGCGCCACTCAGATTCGATTTTTTTTGTTGTTTTTGATGGATTTAGGTTGCACGACATACAAATGCAAATCCACAAATCAACCAACTTAATATGCACATTTTCTGCCAATGGCATCATTTACCAAAAGCAAGAGAAAATGTAGAGCATCAAAGTAGGCGGTTTTTTAATACCTCTCCAATAAAAAGTGCAAACTTACTTGTTCTGAATTCCGTTTTCGACAATTTTACAGAAATTAATACAACTCGTTCCAACATTTCTGCAAATTATTTTTCTGAATCTGGCCATTTAATGTAGTTCTCAAAACAATTTCGGTTAAGCTCTCGGTATTCGAGTGCATTTAGAGGGCATGTTTGCATACCAGCGATAGTTGGAAGAAAAAGTGCTGCTGTTATTAGTATGCACACAGAGCAGGGTGCAAACTTTTTGGGGCCGCTAGTTGTTTTTTTAAATTTATGCGTGTCTATTCATCGGCTGCCTTGTTCTGCTCCCTCTCACAACGCTTCGTTGCATATCTGACAATTTTCACCTCGCATTCAGATTTTTTTTTTCATTTTCCGTTTTCTCTTATTTTTTTTTTTTTTGTGGCGCCATCGTTTCAATTAAACTTGGCGCCAAAGTGTATGCAACGAAGTTTTTCACTGCTTGTATTTGTTTGCACACTGCGCTGATTTTGCAGCGATTAATTTTTCATTATTATGCAACGCCACCGTATGCGAAATGAGTACAGCGATGACGACAATAGCAGCAAACATGGAATGCTAATAATGTTCGCAGTTTCCCCAACAAAAAAAAAAGAAAAGCGAAATACAAGCAACCATTCAACAATTGCCATAGATTTCTAAAAAAAAAAAAAAACATATTTATGTGACTTATGCAAGCAAGAATGGGGGCAGAGAGACCCATGATAGGCCCTGAACCGTATTGTGGCGTAGGAAGACACATAATACGGCTACAAATCAGGGACGAAGAAAGACAGATGCGGGAACGGAGCTGGGCAGAGACACCAGGACTCCGACTAGCCAGAAGTCTCCTAGGTGGCTATAATCAAAAGCGATTTAAGCAAATGATATCCATGGGGAAGAACAGACTCAGAATACTCACAGGTCTATTGACAGGACACTGTAGACTGAGAAGTCACCTAACTAAGCAGGTTTTGCGGACACGAGGAGGAATCCTCGACGCACATCCTAACAGACTGCGTCGCCTTAACCAGGAAAAGATGCAGCATCCTAGGGCAGCATATCATGAGGCCCAAGGACATAGAAACCCTCAACCCAACAATGATTCTAGCATTCGTCCAGAAGTTGGGATTGATGGAAGAGCTGTAGGCTCAGTAAGGGGCACAATAAACCTTATAGGTCGCAGTGCTAACTTTTCCCCAATTACAATAATAATATTTGACTTATTTTAAATGAAACTGCCGCTTAAAACATGGCTTTATTTATAGTCAAAAAAAAATATTTTTAATTCCATTTTAATTGTGCATTTTGGGCGACTTATGAAAAATGCACGCAAGTTCGTTAAATTGGCCAGCTAAGTGGAAAAAAACCAATACCTATGTTCAACTGAAAGCAAATTGGCTTTAAAATTGAAAAAGGTTAACGAAAACCGATTTATTTTCAAGTGCTTTTAATATACATTTCGCAATTTGTAAAACAATTGCCAACCAAAATGTACAGAATTTGTTTTGGCGCGTTAAAAAAAGCCACAAAACTGGATGTCATAAAGTTTAGCCGAGTTTTGCAAGCATTTATAAAAATTAACACGAAAATCGTGTAAGGTTGTGTTATTGCCACAACACTGGCACACACCTGCCACATATTGTGGTGTGTGTGCAATTCAAACAATTACAAAGTTTTTGGCACTCTTGTAACTCTGTTTATTTCATAGTTCAGCTTTACAGCAAAACTTTGCATGTTGCTTGTTCTATTTGCATTGACAAATTGTTGCTGCTGCTGCTGCTGCTGCTGCTGTTGCGGTTGCTGTTGCAACCAGTTTTGGTGATAACAACAACTATTGAGAAAGTTGCAACAGTGTGTTGACTTTATGGCTTACACGAGAAGTGTCTGTCTCCTCCTCCAGAACTGTTGCCAAAGCAACGCCACAACGTTTAGCTATTAATGAGTTACAGCCAGCACAACCAACCGAACCACTGCCAAAACCCCCATTCTTGCCACATGCTCTATCCATTATTCTAGCTAAGCACAGCGCTTTTTTTGGTCTGTCATATTTGCACAAAGCTTCAGCAGCATGTTGCATGTTGCCTGCCAGTCTGACTGCTGCTGATGCAGCACAATGTGCAACAGCTCCTCATACTCTGCCCAATCCACTTCAGCTTGTTCGAGTGCGAAGCTTAGACAGCCGCACTGGCGAACATTCGCGAGTACAGTGAAGCCTCCTCATGCATATGCAAAACAAGAAATTGTGTTGCGATCCGTTTTAAGTGGATAAAACTGCACTAATCAACATAGTGGCTCAGCGAACTCAAATTCAAATTTATCGGCCAGGTTGTACATGCTGCAGCAGCAGTGCACATTTTCGTTATTTCCCCAATTTTTTTTCAAATCTCTGTCGACCATTTCGTTTACGCTTTTAATGCCGCTTTATTTTCACACGATTTTCGTTGTTGTTGCTGCTTTTGTTGTTGTTGTTGTGCAATTTGCAAACGCGCTGACAGCGGAAACACTAATTTTCAGTTATTAGCGAAATGTCAAAACAAATGACAACACGGATTTTCCACGGGCAGCTAGTCTCCATTTTTTTGTGTATGTGTGTGTGTGTGCATTTAAAGTGTTTAACGGCATTTTGCTGGCAAATTGCTTAAACTATTTGTTAACGTAACGTTCCTGCTAAAGTGAACGAGTATTTATTCGTAGGTTTATATAAAGTTTGTGGAATTTGTTCCACTGATGAAGTCAATACAAATTTAAAGGATTACAATTGGGGAGATTGTAGATAAAAAGTCTGTGAATATATTTGATGTTCCTCGCTGTGTCAATTGCCTATTAAAAACTTTATGTAGAAGAAAGGATTTACAAATAATTTATAGAAATATCTCAAGTCCGTACTTAGGCGCAGCCGACAAATATCATTTGTCACCAACATTCTTCTGTTAATATGTAACGCTTACGAGTATGTCATAAATTCTGCCGAAAAAAAAAAATAAAAATCCAAGGCAAAAGGCCACACAAATATTTTACAAAAACATAGATAAAAATCTTGGCCCATATAAGCCCATTTGTCACCGCGTTAAGCACAATAAAAAGTAACAATGGCCAATAAACAAGTCACCAAAATAGTTGATAAAAAAAAAAAATAAAAAAAAAAATAGGTAAAAGACAGAAAAGTCGGGCGGATCCGATTTTTGCACGATTACGTGCAATGGGAGAACCCACACAATAACAGTGCAGATTACTGAATGCGGAATGCACTTAGCGTCCCCACGAAGTATGCAACAAAATGTGGCACACAATAAAAGAAAGAAAAGAACGAGCTGCAAATGCAGCAAAGCTTTAAGTGCACGAATGAAACAAATTGATATGCAAATGTGCGCCTGGCGAGCATTATACAAGTAAAAAATAAAAAATAAAAAAAAGAATGAAAAAAAAAATTTCGAAAAAAGAAAAGCTACTCGTAATAATAAAATAGCGAGCGCAACAAAGCGACTAAAGGCAAGAGGGGGGGTGGTGTTGGGTGTCGTGTGGCATACACTAGGCAAAGCTGCTTGGGTAAGCGACTTCCACTTCCGTTTGGCTATTGTGTGCCTTTCTCTGTTGCCGACTGACAGCTGCATGTGGCAGGCAAGCAGGCAGGCAGGCAGGCAGGCAGGCAGGCAAGCAGGCAAGCAGTCACGCAGACAGGCTGGCAACAGTCGGCTGCAAATCAGTTCCATAATGCTTCCGCTAAACTTTGCTGCCAAAAAAAAAGCAAAATACGTATACATATGTATTTATTACTTATACGATGCCTAAAACGCGCCATCAATAACTTACAGCAGTTTATGGCTGCCCCCTAATAAAAGCAAATTCAATTTAAAAATTTAAAAAAAAAACAAAAAAAAAACTGTTTATTAGGTATTTTATGTGATCCAAAAGCAGATACCCTAGTAAATAAAATATGACTTAGGCAACGACAGATGAGGGTCTTAAGAGAGACAGGGGCACAAAGCTAAGCACTCGAATATATATGTTCCTCTTACTGTTATCATATTTCTTTCTGATGTTCCAGGGTATTCACACCAAAGACTTCAAATGCCTAGTTGCACAAAAAATCTTGTATTCTTGCACTGAAAAAAAAAAAAAAATGAAAGCGCAAAAGCAAAAAGTTTTGCACGGAATTCAATTTGACGTAACTTTCTCGCTGGCTTTTTCTATCATCATCAGCTGGCGGACTTTTTAGTATGCATCTGTATGCGGCAAAAGTTTGCACATTGATTGAAATGCGAAGCCAAGACACACACAGACAGACGCACACACACACCCATACACACATATATCTATATCTATTATATAATATTCTTGGGTGTCCAAATTCAGTTGTTGAACTAATGAGCAGTCGTCGCAGACGGGCTTGTTTGAATGCTGGGCAAATTTATTTGCTTTGGGCTGGCAAAAGTCATGACGGCCAAAAAGAAAACTTTAAATGCTTTTGCTGTTGGGTCAGCTGGCAAATGTTGCGCACAAGTTGCTCAACTGAACTTGAGCCGACCCCTCCATCAGGGCCGCCTTCACAATTGTGCATAATGAGCCGTGTCAGATGTCAGTTCCGCCCTGGACAATGAGTTCCAAAGAATAATGTTTAGCTCAAGCCCAATTCCTATAAGTGAGTTATGAAACAAAAAAGTTGTGAGCATTGTTCAATTATATTCTCGAACATGGTTTTAATAACAGATGTAGACCAACATACTTCTTGCATGATATATGTATATACGATATATGCGAACAACTTAAGTAAAAAAGTTTACAAACAAATAAATGTCTTGTGAATCATTTCTATTGTCATAATTTGATATTCTAGCAAGCGTATTATATTTAAATATAACTTCTTTTAACAGGAACGAAATCGATGGAATCATTTTTATTCGGGATAATCAGACATTTTGTAAAAACAAAACAAATGCCATTAATTTAAGTTTCTTTATACTTCATTTTATTTGCTAGCCACATTTCATATGTAACCCTACCAAGCATTACAGCAAGCACATCATTTGCTCAGATCATGCCACAAATCACTCCAACTAAGTTGCAGCAATAGTCATAAAAATGCTAGCCGAATACATTTTTTAGGATGGATATCAAACCGCCATGAATGATTTGAACACTTATCGCCATTTGAGCAAAAAAAAAAAAGATATATATATATATACAGAAGGAAGAATCAATGATGCGTAAATGGCGTCAAATGCGAAAAATTACACTCAAACGATTTGGACACTCAAAAATGTACAAGAGCAATCAAAGGATGAGGGCTTGAATCGAACAAGAGGATGAAAACAAGAAAGCCGACAAACAGGCGAGGAAACAGAACGAGCCCGATGAAAAGGATGATGATAATGATGATGATAATAATGATGATGATGGCTGGTGTGGATAATAATAAAGACATGGACGTCGCACTGTGGGGATCAAGTGTTGTGTTCTTTTCATTGTGAATGGCCTGCCATTCCACATCATGACTTAATAAATACGTGGACAGACTGGCCCAAGGTGTTAGCGCCTGCTACAAAGGAGAAAGAAGCCGTTGCGCTTCATTGCCCACGAAATCGACAAAAATGAAGTTGAAAATCCGTGATGCCTTTTGTTCTGGGATCGAGCTCCTCTCTCAGCTGATTGATGCTCCTGATTGAATGAAACTCCGAGTCTGGCAGCACGAACAAAAGACTTGGGCTTTGTTGTGGCGTTTGGGCTGCCAGCTGAGCAAAATATCTCTCTCTCTCTCTCTCTCTCTCTGTCCCACTCTCTCCCACTCTGTCTCGCTCTATCTTTCCATTTTTTAACAACAATAAAAATGCCCGAGTCACTTGGCAACCCTTATCCGCCTGATTTCCGGTGCCCTCGAGTCTGGCTTACCCCCATTTTCGCCCGCTTGTCGGCATGAACAAACATGTCTGCGGCGTCGCCATTTTTTATTTGCCATTAAAATAAAAAAAAAGTATAAAAGATAGAAAACAAACATGTCTGAGGCAACCCATGTCGAAATATATGCGAAATATGTTTCTAATTGCCACGGCACAAATGTGCGGCGGCCAAAAAAGTTTTTCCATTTCAGAGAAGACGTGCACTGATTTTTTAGCACAAACTGTTAAAAAATAGAGTTGGTTGTAATCAAATAATATTGCTTTGGTATGCTATGCTCTGCATATTGAACAGTTACAAATTTGATATGATATGCACAACATAAATCATTCAATTATGCTAGAGTCAAACTTTTATTGGAAAATTGAATGTTCAAACTGGTTTCACCTGACATGATTCAGACAGTCAAAAACATTTTGCGAGCGTTGCTTACCTGCAAATAGAGAAAATTTGGAAGTCAATATGTGTGTATAAATAAATCAGTTTGTTTATAACTTAAAAATAAATCATTTATATTGATATTTAAATCTTCTCATTTAACTAATGATGCTCTTTCTCTCTACTTCTTCATCTCTTGATATTATTCATTTTTTCCCCAAGCTTAAAAAACAAAAAGCTTCACATTTAAGTGCGTACCCAGCACAAACTATTCCAAGTTGATTTCGAGTTTACTCGAATATAAAGTAATAAATTGCAAATGGAAACCAATTTGAAAGTAGAAATCATCTCAAGAGCTAACAGCGAAAACTATGCAAAATAAGATAAGGAAAAAGAAGAAGAAGAAGTACCATAAATTTATACAAATAAAACAATAAAGAAACGGCAATAGATTTGCATGGAAAAGGCTTATGACAATGCTAAATGGCACTTGGGATTGGCCAAGGACGCACAGCAAGGAGCTAAGCCAAGGACAACACGCATACGCCGAGTAGTGTATATTCAATTACAAGAAAAGCTTTCAGTTTGCCACGCCTCCAACCTTAAGAGGCGCAACACTTGTCGCTTAAATGATGTATATCGATTGACTGCCCACTTTTGTTCCTCGTTTCCCTATTGGTTTGTGTCACTAATGCATTGTCATTTGAATTTGGAATTTGGGAATTTGGAGTTTGGATTTGGCCAACCCACGCCTATCCAAATATCAAATGTCACTTTTGCTTGACGGTGCTTTATATCGCCATATCATCTACATATAGATAATGTAGAAATTCGCTTAGGCCTGTACACTTTGGCAAGCTCGTTTGCATCTCAAAGTGCTGAGCTGTCAGGCCACAATTCTTACGGAATTTAAATTTGAATTTTTCTTTGTACACCCTGTAAAAAATCACAAGAGTGACAATGATATTTCAAATATAACTTTTTTTTGTAGTTCTAAATCTTTTTATAAAGCGACACAACTGAAATGCATATTATTTTTTCTTGGCTATATTATAATCGTAGACAATTTATTAATTTGTCTTGGCTTATTCTGTACTCGCAGCTAAAATACTATTTTGTATTACACTCCGTTCTAAATTAATCGTATTTATTTACAGGGTATTTTTGAGTCCACACCAGTCGCAGTTCGTAGTTATCCTTTTTTGTTTGCCAATGCCTTGGTATGCCTTGCTATGCCTTAAGGGTCCTTTTTGAGTTTATTTCGCCTTTGAGCTGGTCTCGCCCCATATTGACGTTTGTCTTTTCTTCTTTACGACTAATTCAACTGAACTGTGTGCTGGGTGTGTGTATGAATGTGTGTGTGTGTGTGTCTGTGTGTGTGTCTTTCCAGTCGATTAATTAAGCGTCGAGTTTTGCTTTTGTGCCACATTGCGTTTTCATTTTGTGCCTTCTTGCCACTAACGGCATTTTTTGTTTGTCTTTTAACATTTGCTTGGAATGTGTGCAATTGAAATTTGATTAATACGGACTTGAGAATGGCGTCTGTCGCACACATATAAAAATATATATATATATATATATATATATATATCTGTCTGCATTTGTACAAGTGAATTTTAACACCAACTGCTGTACAGTATCACAGTTAATTGAGCTGAAAAATTGCCCACAACCGCAAAATGATTAACTGAAGCAACAGATGCCGCAGGAGACACACCAAATGTCTCATGCTTCCGATCCGCAGAAAGCAATAAACGAAAATAATTTCCTGAGTGCCAAAGCGAAAATCATTTTAAATAAGGCATGAAAACGCATTAAAGCCGACACAACACAATCATAAAAGCGGGCGCTTGCCACACTCTGTACATATTGAACCCAAACCGTACAGTGAAATGTCACCTGCCATTATTTACTTTACCTTTCACTTGGTCACAACAACAAAAAAAAAAGAATAAAAGAAAAAAAAACCTTGTTTATTTTATTCACTCGAGCATCAATGATGTATAAATATATAAAATAAAAATAAAAATATTACGCTGACAATTCTCAATTGTAATAATTTAGTATAATTTAAAACTGTAATAAAATAGTCTCATAAAATAAATCCAAAATTTAATTGCAAAAATGTTTGAGATTTTCAGATAAAAAAGATAATAAAAATGAGGCAGTCTGCAGACATAAGGAAAGCACTCTCGCAAGAGAACACAAGATTTGCTCTAGAACCAGGCTGAATAAAATAGTTTGAAAACTCTATTTATAATACGAGTAGTTATCAATGAAATTGGAGCGAAAACGTTTTATAAGACCCTCAACATTTGCAGACGCATGCACACAGCCACAGCCACAGACAAACACACACACACTGGCAGAGACTCGACTCGTTTAACACGATAAGCAGCCTCAGGGTGGATTGGCGACGACGTTGTTTTCTGTCTGCCATGCGAATAAATATTACGCATACGCCTTGTTTATATATAATATATATATATATGTATGTGGATGAGTGTATGTGTGTGTGTTGTTTACAGCTTTGGGTGTATAAAGTGTGTGTGCGTGTGTGCATTTGCATACTCATCGGCGATAATACACACAAACAAGAAATTGTATCTGGCAAAATTGTTTTTTAAAATGTTGCGTGCCCAGCGGCTGCTTTTTTGCAAACAAAAAAAAACAGAAGAAAAAGAAAAAAAACAAAGCCAGCATTTATGCGCGTAGGTAATAAAAATGCAATATAATTCCAATATACGCAATAATGTTTGAGTGGGAAAACAAACGCCATGTTTGCATCAAGTCGGGTTAGGGCCAAAAACACCAAACAAAGTTAGCTGGAAACGATGTTTAAGATTGTATTTTGTGGTGCAGATGTTTTATGGTGGAATTTCAATTGGATTAGGGAATGCGAAGCTGGAGTGAATCGCGGAGCTAGGCTAGAAACAGCAGAAGAGGAAGAATATATTTTTTTTTACTTTTATTTAATTTTATTGCTTGGCTGGCATAAAAAAATAATTTTGCATACAAATTATTTTATGATGACAAATCACTCATATGCGATGAATGTGAAGATGGCATCTCAAGAAGCTTTTCAAATTTGGTGGCAACTGAGTTTAAGACAAACTTTTTCAGCAAACAAAAATATGTATAAAATATTTATAAAATTGAGCTTATTCACTGTCAAGTCAAATAATTGCCAAAGTGTCAAATACAATTAATGACAATTCACAATGGAAACTTTAATGCTGTTAACAATTAAATTGAAATGAATTTCCCAATGCTTTGGCGTGGGGGGGGGGGGGGGCATGGGTGGTTTATTGAATTTCTCATACAAATACTAATTAATCAGCTGGCTATTAATTAAACAACCGCAATTGCGTGGGAAAACAGTTGGAGCTAAATGATAAATTCGTATTCCCAGGACCTCTTCGACCATATTTGATCGCTGGCTTTATTTAAGTTGACCATGCTTTAAAGTAAAGTAAAACACACACACAGCAAGTTCAACTCAGTTCAGGCGTTGAAGTTAATGCAACAAAATGAAGTTTTTTATTTTTATAGTTTACAGCCAAATTGGGTATTTTGTTAAGGCTATCACTGTGGCGGCGCCAGTCGAGTGCTTGTTATTAAACATAAAAATAAATTAATAACATCATTCACACGCACAAAGCACACACACACACACACACATATACTTAGCGACTGGCACTCAATGTTCGCCGCGCAAATATTTTAACGATGCCGTTCGAAGTTTTTTGCGCTGCAGTCCCTCGAAATTGTTTGGATGAGTGGAAGCAAGATATATCATATCATATTTTTAATGTGAACGCAGCTCCGTTTCCGAGTGCTTATTCAAGTTTATCAGCACTCGAGCATATGCAGCTCAGCTCAGCTCATAAACGATGCAGTCTGACGCGCTAAGCAGATAAGGAGTGGGATTTATTACTCATTTAATATATAAAATTAAATTTTAACAAACTCATGCACAAATTTTACGGGCACTGAAAAATAGTGCTTGAAAACTGACTGCTCTTAATGTGTATTTTGCAAGCAAGAATGGGGGCAGAGAGACCCATGATAGGCCCTGAACCGTATTGTGGTGTAGGAAGACACATAATACGGCTACAAATCAGGGACGAAGAAAGACAGATGCGGGAACGGAGCTGGGCAGAGACACCAAGCCAGAAGTCTCCTAGGTGGCTATAATCAAAGGCGATTTAAGCAAATGATATCCATGGGGAAGAATAGACTCAGAATACTCACAGGTCTATTGACAGGACACCGTAGACTGAGAAGTCACCTAACCAAATTAGATATTTATAGCAGCAACGTATGCAGGTTTTGCGGATACGAGGAGGAATCCTCGACTCACATCATAACAGAATGCGTCGCCTTAACCAGGAAAAGATGCAGCATCCTAGGGCAGCATATCATGAGGCCAAGGGACATAGAAACCCTCAACCCAACAAAGATCCTGGCATTCGTACAGGAGTTGGGATTGACGGAAGAGCTGTAGGCTCAGTAAGGGGCACAATGGATCTTATAGATCGCAGTGCTAACTTTTTCCCCAATCATAATAATAATAATGTGTATTTTATTTAATTATTAAGTTAAACTCAACTTAATGTCTGAGTTTAGAAATTTGCTTTAGATTTCGTTAGATTTCAGATTTATTTAAGTAAATAAAGTAAAAACTTATATAGATTTATTCCAAGTCATGTAAACATGATACCTGTCAATTTCGAATTACTTAATATTGTTATATGAAAGTTTAAGGATGCAAGAAAATATTTATAGTATCATGAGCACACTAATTCGATTTTATGGGCGCACCACTTATGCTCAAGTTAACAAAATTCTCATTAATATTAATTAATTTATTGCTGTCAAGCAGACAAAATCAATAAGTGGACACGAGCAACCCCAAACCAGCTAGTAACTATAACTACCAACTCGCTCTCTCAACGTGTTCCTCCCATCTTTCGCTCAGCCATCTCACTTAATTAGAATGAATCGAGACATGAAAGTGTATTAAAGTTGGAAATGTTCATCAGCAGCTCACAAGCGAAAATTTATGCAAAATAAACTCAACAAGACTATGCTCAATATCCAGTAGTCAGTAAATGCATGCTTCGTTATTTATGTTTCGTAATAAGGATACTTCAGGTGAACACCTCTCTTCTGACATTCCTCCTTTTATGTATTCAAAGTGTATAGGTCATCCAAAACTTTAAGCAAAATGTGGAGCACAAATTTGAAGCCGGCAGATCCGAAAATAATAACAATTTGTGGCCAAAATATTTGGGAGGTGCACACTTATGGAAATTGTTTTGGACCAAGAGCGGCTCTGGCCGAGGCATCTACAATTCTAATGTACTAAAAATGTCAACGATGCAAATGGGAAAAACGTAGCATATACTCTGACCTTTGTGTTTGCCTGAAAAATGGGGCGGGGCGGGGCTGGGAGGGTGGCAGTACATATGCAAATGATATGGGAAACTGATAAATTTTCAATTAAATTGCTGCTTGTTACACAAGAGCCAACTCAAGTGGCACAACGAATGGCACATGTGGCTCACTACGGGGGCAGGGGGTAGAAGGTGGGGCCAGAGTAGGCGGGGCAGCAGAGCATAAAGTGGGGTACGTGCATCTGATCATTCAATTACGAAATTAAATTTTTGAAGCGTCAAAGCTCGGAACGTAATGTAAAAAGGAAATTAAATATTTGAAAGGTTATTCAACGCAGCTCGACCTTTTTTCCAGAACGCCTCTGCAATCGGATGAGCGCTTGAGTAAATTCACAAAATCAGCATCATCACACACACACACACACATACACACTCACCTACATACATATAGGTGTGTGAAAATATTTGCATACTTTCGAGCGTGCGACAATCAACACGCACTTTTATTAAGCAAAGAAATATTTAAAATATTCAACTGAATATATTTTAAGAATCCACAGCATTATTTGCTGATTAATTATAAAGTCAACGAGATTAACATAGGACAAAGTTTTAGGCTTTTTTAGCAATGAGAACATTTCAAAAAGTTTTTGTATGGACAGGTCAAAATATTCCACGGCCATAAGTTTGTCAAAAGTGCTACGAATTTTATTAAACTGAACTTTTTTTTTTGTTTTTTAGAACAAAACTACATTCAAAATTGAAAAGCTGTTCTGGTTCAGTTCAGTCTCAAAAGCAGTGCTTTGGGGCGGGTAGAAAGTTTCAACAGCCAAACTGAGGTATCACAAAATAAATAATTTGTTAAAGCACACAAATTAAAAATACTTAATTAAGTTAAATGTAATTATGATGGAAAAATTTCTGCACTTAAATGCTAATGAATAATATAATTTTCAACAAATAATTCTAAGAACATAATAACTGAAAATTAGCCAAAAGTAGACCACAAAAAACACACTCATAAGTAGAAAATAAATTAGCAAATTTGTAATGATTTTTATAGTTAAGCCAATAAACGATAATAATCAATAAATATTAATTTCGATTGGTAACAATTATTGGTAAGTTTTCAAAGCCATTCAGGTATTGATTGTGAAAACGTAACCCAAAAACAAAAAAACCATTAACAAAATACAAAAGGGGTCTTACTTTCAATTACCTTTCGCCACCTCGCGCTCAATTGTGCGTACGAATTATAAAATTTAATCAACGCATGGAAATTGAACCGCAACATAAATTGAGGGTTGGCTGCCAGCAACAGTTGGTTCGCTTTTGAGTTGCTTACGCGCAAAAGGGGAGGCAAGCAGCCACAAAACAGTTATGAGGAGAGTGAAAGGGGGCAGGGCTTAACCTTTTTATGCAAATTGATACGCAACGCCCTTAAAGTGTGAGCCTGAAGAGGCCAAAGCGCGGCAGCAGCGCGGAGCAGACGCATTTGACGAGCAGCAGAAACAATTTAATTGACAATTGTTTGTTGTCTGCGGTGGCCGCTGGTCGCCATTTGAGACCAAGCACACCATCTGTGCCCAGAAACATGAGCAGCGCTTAAATGCGTATCCATTCATATTGTAACCCGAACAACGTGTTTGCCCCATCACTTCATAAGCCCCCAGGCACCCTAAAAGACCCCCCAACATTCCCCATAGCCTGTCCGCACCACAGCGAGAGCGCTCATCAATTTATGCGTGGTCGCTTCAAAATTGTTCCTAATGGTTCCGATTTCAAGGGGGGGTGGTGTTTGTCGTTCGTGTGAAATGTCTCTTGGCATACCTACACACACTCACATGCAACATTTATGTATGTACGCCTGTTGATTTTTATGGATGTGGCAGCGCAGTGTATCCATCGAAATGTTGACAAAGTAAGTAAAAGTATTATATATAAATGATATTATTTGAGCAGATAACAGATCGTGTATATAATGTACACTTATAGAGCAAGTCATAATTATTTAAATTTATTTTATAATTACAACCTCTAAGTATGCATAACTGTTAATAAGTAATTAATTTTAATTCCAACTTAAATCCAAATTAATTAATTAATTCAAATGAAAGCTTTATTTTCATCTGTGTTCAACATTTTCAAAGCTTAATTTGATCAAGTTAAGCAGTTCCAGTTCGCATTTTATTGCCAAGCGCAGTGCAAAATTCAATAGCTCTTCTATCGCTGTGAAGTACTTTCAGTTTCATGGTAATTTAAGCAGGGTGTGCAGCACACACACACACAAACACACACACACACACACATACATCTTATCGAATCAGCAAATACCAAAACGTTGCAGCAGCTAGCAATTTTCAATGCGGTTAGAACGCACACACACAGGCTCATTAATAATGCCTTGAATGCGATACACACACACACACCTGCAGTTTGCCTTGTGTGTTTCAAAAGTGTTTGAGCAAAGTTGAAAACAACTCTTTTGGCAGCAGGTAGGAAAACTTGAAGGACAAGTATGTAAATTAACGCTGTCAAAGTTGCCACTTGCAACACGGTCAACGTGGTGGCAACAAGTGCTTCACGTAACGAGCTGCCACGCCCAACAGCCCAACAACCCAGTTGCATAATTGCCCTAAGCCAAGGGGCGTAAATAAAGTGGGCAACTCAATATGCGCGTTAGACGATTACATTTTCTCTCTCTTTCTCACTCCTGCGTGTGTGTATGTGTGTGAGTGTGGGTGTGTGTGTGCTGCTTAATGGAGCTATGACCAGCAATTAGAGCCGTTAATTAAGCTTCAGCAAAAAGTTAGCTAACGCAATCGATAAAAGGTCAATAGGCATCACATGGAAAACGTCACACGCCAAAAATCCAATCAAACTGCATCAAAACTTTGCTCACGGATTTGTTAGCATACTTTGCGGCGCCTAATCAAAAAAGTAGCCGGAAGAAAAATGATTTCAAACAAATAAAAATCTTTGCGTAGAAAGAAAATAGAAAAAAGTTTGACGGGGAAAACTTTGTAAAAATAAATAATAAATCATATGCTGTACCTTAAATGAGGGAATCGCAAAAATCTAACCATTTATCCATTTAGCAGCATATTTAAATTTATAATCCGATAATTTTATAAGTTTTTTTTTTAAACCCTGACAAATGAGAGTTTAATCTTAATCTACTACTAAATATGTAAGCCACAATTCCAGGCATTTGACACATTTAATGGGAAAAGGTAGAAACGAAATTGGCGAAAATTTCGTGGCAAAGTCAGCACAAAAATTTTAAATTAAACTCGGTTCTTGCATTTGTCACTGCGTGCTCTACTCAAGCGATAGCTGCAGTCGAGTGTGGCAGAGGGGGGCTGTATGGGGAAGGCTGGGCGGATGGGCGTGACATGCTTCATGGGGTTAGACAAAAATTTAGTGCCAAGCGGTTGCAATTAGGCGAAAAAGCGTTGCATATATTATTCTACGACTTTTAATTTTCCGTGTGCAATTAAAATTTCGGTTGAGGCGAAAAGATTTTCCAAGCTAGTTTTTTTTTTCATTTTTTCTGGCTTTGAGGCTAAAGAAAAACCAGTTAAGTGGCGAAAGGTCAACATTAATGAGATGGCTTGCGTTGAGCTCGCTACGCTTAATGGCAACAACAAAAAAAAAACTTTTTACAGTTTCTATGACAACTAAACGCAGCTTAGTTTGAGATTTCCGAAACGAAAAATGAAAAACAAACAATAAACAAAATATATCAGAAAAAATGGAAATAAAAAAATAAATCTCGGAAAATTTTATGGAATTTGACGAACTTATGCCAATTAAATTAATTGCGGTACTCACCAAATAAAAAAACAGCTTCAATTAATTGACGCTGAAAAGAGTGGACGAGAAAATGAAAACTTCATTAAAAAAGTTAGCGCATCATATTAAAAATGCATAAGGAAATTAACCATATAAAAAACACATTCAAAGTCAGTTTCCCCCCGCCCATCGCTTCCCGCACCAATTCCCAGTGCGAAAACAATGTTTTTTATGCACTTTTTAAGAGCATAATTACAAAACTCGGAGAAGAGACAAATGACCATCTCCTGAAATGGCAGCCATTTCATGGCTGATGGCAGCTAAATGGTACGTAAGACAGGCAGACCCTCAAATTGCACGCCACGCCCAAATAAGTCCGCCCCACAAAAATTACAAAAAAGTATCTGAATAGCCGCATATCTATGGCAAATGGGAAGCATTATAAAAAATGACAACAAGACAACGCCAAACGGCAAAGGACAAAAAACCTCCAAAAGCAAAGCAGAAAAAAAGCTAAATTTGATATATCCTGACATATTAAGTTAATGACTCATACAGTTAATGTGTTCATATTATGATGGTTATTTAAATTATGAGAAACTTGATTTTCATAGTTATGATATCCAAGCTTGTTTAAAAATAAGAATAATAATTAACACCCAAATATTTTATACATTTTTATCAATAGAAATCTAGCGCAAAAAAAGAGAAATCAAGCTTGTGAGCCAAAAGTTAAAATTCATCAAGGACAATGCAAAGGATGTTGATTTTTATCACCCATTGTGCTCCCTTCGCTACCCGCCGTCACAGGACTGAGGAGCCAACGCTAATGTTACGGAGTATAAAAAGTGTCGCTACTTTTTATTATTGACACCCCCCCAGCAATAATGTGAAAAGTGGAGGGAATTTGGTTGGCTGCCGCAATCGAAGCTATTTATAGTCTGCCGCGAGGCAAAGCTTTTTATGCCAGGTAACATTTATCTTTTGTTTTTTCAGCTTACAGCGTAAAAAAACGATAATTCAATGTAAACTTTATGTAGAATTTAAGTTTTTGGGACAATGAGCCAAATTTAAGTCGTAAGCGCTTTAAAAATCGTTGACATTTTAACGTCTTTTTCCAAATTGCGGTTATAAGCGAAATGAAAATGAATGTTTAATTTATTTGAGTGCATTTTCAGCAAATTTACATTTGCAATTAATGACAAATGTAACGAAATTAATAATGTAATTCCCAAAATAATTGTGTCCTCAATTATGATATACTTCAATTAACTGCAAGCCAATTTGACCCAATTAGTTATAAAAAGGATGGGCAACTCAATTTGTAATACTCTTTAGGCCGCACTCGCTTTGTTCCCAGTTAATTTGGTCAAGTTGGCCAAGTTTAAAGATAGCAAATCCAACACAAGCTGTTCATTAGGGCTCCATAACCAATAAGATTAATATCTCTGCTAGACAAGATGCAAGCCCAAATTTAAAATATGGTTTAAGTGCGGAATGAATTCATGAATTTCACCTGACTAAACTCAACAGTGTGTCAATCAAAGCGTTTTTTAGAGGGAAAGAAAGAAAGAGATGAGAGAAAGCAGTTGAGATAGGTAAGCGGATAGCGTCGAAGGCTTCGTCCTTCTGCTAAGGAAAACAAGTAAGCATGCTGTAGTCGGGTGAGCTCGACTACGATATACCCCAAAGTTAAATGTATTCCAGTTTTTTTGCACCCAAATGTGGGAAGGTCTTCAAGTGCACTCAGGCCCAGGTACTACAGAATACACACATGTTATCTCTTTCTAACACATGCGCTCGCAAAATTTTTACATAGAGAAAATGCTTGCTACTGCTGATAGATAGGAGTTCAAAATGGCAATCTACTTTCGACTATAACTTCGTTGTTTCTAATCCGATCTTGATGAAATTTAAGCAGTGTATCACTAATATGCATATGTATATTATTATTGTATAATTAGAAGATACTGCCATCAAAAGTGTAACATTTGTTGCTATCGGAAATCGATATGTATCGATATTCGAGAAACGGAGGCAGTTACCGTTCAAATAAAGCAAACTTGATCTGCGCCTGGTATACGAGACCTGAAGTCGCTAGCTCTTGTTACAGACAGACGAACGAACAGATGGACACGGACTATATCAACACGGCTGTTGACCCTGTTGATCAATAATATATATACTTCTGCCAGTCACATACATTTGCACAAAACCATTATACCCTTCTTTTTACCCATTTTTAATGGGTTCAGGGTATAAACACTAATTGGCCATTGGATAAAATGAGCTCAATTTAAAGTTGGCTGACAGAGCGGCGCGAAACATAAATATTAATTCAAAAGGCTGCACATCAAGCAGGAAACAAAGCAGTCTGGAACCACTGCTTTAAAGGTTATTCACTTTTCAACAGAATAAATAGCTAAAGCAGAAATTAAAACAGTTCAAGCAAAGTAAAGTACTTAAAAATCAAGAATTTTGTTTGCCATAGTTCATCAAATAGGTACAAATAAAAAGCTTAATGGAATTTGTGATGAAAAGGTAGATAGCAAAAAAATAAACATTAATAAAAAGAACCGGGAAACGTTGAATAAATAAAAGTAAATTGAAATTTAAGCAATTAAAAACCGAATCGGAAAACTTGAGATGAAACAAATAATAAACCACAAAAAGATGTACCCTCTTCTTGGTTGACATTTAAAATGTCAGTTGAAGTGTTTAGCTTGAGATAAACACAGCTGCCGAAGAGACCCATTTATATTCCCCGCCCACATTCCACAATTGCCTTAATTTCGTTTTTAGTGGGTCGGCCCACCCAGAGTGATAAGCAATTTGGGCCGATGTTTGTGTTAATGTCAACGTGCGTCATAACTGTGGGTTCTGTGTATGTGTTTTGAGGTTAAAGCGAGTATCACATTCCAGCCAATTATGCATGCAAATTGATTAAAGCCATTGTTAAATTTCTATTTGCCTCAAGGATTTGTCATGGCTGCACAACAAACAGCTGAATTAGCGGCAAAGGGGTTTTAAAGGCTATCATGTATGTGCATGTGTGTGTGCAAGTATTTGTTTGTGGCATGTTTGCCGATTTGACGACCAGGCATTGGCATTGGCTTAACCCACCAAACTTTTAGATATGCTTGAAGATTCAATTTAAATTTAACAAAATAATTTAGTTTACTTCATCTTCAGTCTGCACTTCGTTCTTTGATAAAATTACACCAGGCTATTTATTTTTCTGCATCGCCTCTTTTTTTTTACTCAAATTTCGAAATTCCTTCATTATGCGTCCTTCTTGCTGCCTGTTTAGCCGCAGGCCTCACTGGGCTTGGGAGCAAGCAAGCAGTTAATACTTATTGTGGCGTTTTTTTCCATTATCACTTTTCTTTTCCTGGCTAGCGAATAGTCTGCTCCAAATGGATAAAAAAAAAAAAGAAAACATTGGCAAAGTTTGCGCTTAACTTGGACTTTAATCATTTGTATTATATCAAAATTTCTATGCTCTTAAAAATCGCAAGCTCATATTATTTAAAAATAACAAATAGCCCATATATAAAGAAGAAATAGCTAGCCATGCAATAAATCTTTCAGTTATTGTTTTATGGCACACTGTTTTCCTTTTATTTTTCTTTTTTTTAGCCGGACACACTTTAAAAACTTGTGTGCTTTGGCCACTTGAAAATGTTTCAACATTTGCTGCAAAAAGGTAACGAAGCATTAAATTGAAACCGCCCTTCTCCAAAAAGTTGCTTACCTTAAGCCTATGTACATTTATATACATTTTTCTGTTGCTTTTGTTTTTATTTGCTTAAACTTTTGCTTAAGCATTATTATTATTATTTTGTTTGCATTATTGTTACTTGTTGGGGCATGAAATATGTGGCACAGGTAACGGCGATGAAAACAAATTCAGTTAAATAATATAAGAACAAAATGAGCTCAAGTTTAAGCTGGCATTTTATGTGCCAAAAAAGTTATTGTTCTTCTTTTCGTCAACTCGGAATTATTGGCATAAGCATTTCCCCTAACTAAGAGAATTTTGAAATTTATTTGTATTTCAAATATTACAATTTTAATGCCATTAAAATCGTGCATAAAACCAAAGCAAATACTCAAGTGTTCATTATTATTGAAAAGGCAACAATCTAAAGACAATTTTCCTAAATATTTCCAGTTAAAGTCATCAGTAAATGTTTAAGTAAACATTTGTATTTAATTGAAGTGCCGATAGAAACCAAATGGCAAAATTTGCCAGGCAAAGCCACAGACAATTATGCACTGTCTGGCCGAAAGCTAAAGCTTTCTTGGGCCAACATTGAAACTCGACTAAATAATTATTTGCTGTTGCCTAATTTTTAGGAGCAAGCGCATCCGAGCCTCAAAACCCATTTGCCAACAACTTGATTTGCAAATTCCTATGCCTTTGGGGCTCTATTAAATCTGCTTAGTATTTAGTTTCAACACTGGATGACCACATCAACCAACGAGCCAGAAACTGCAGCTGCCACATCCCCGAAAATAATAATAATAATAATAATTTACTACGAGATCCAATGCCACAAAATACTTGCAGGGGCGGCAAGGCAAAGGCAAAGGCAAAGTTTTGGCTTTGGCCAGTCCCAAAAGGCATCCATTGTTGTCCCGTGTGGGTGGTAGATGTGGGCGAAACACCAAATGGGACCCATAAAAATGTTGCTTAATTAGCAGTAGCTGTAGTTGCGGACTGTTGTTGTGTTTGCACAAATATTTGTGAGCCGAAAGTTTGAGGAAATAATGCTGCGAGTGCACTCAGCGAGCTGTTTTCAAATTAAATATGCTGTTTAATATGAAAAGTTTACAAAATATATATTTCAAAGCAAAGATAGCAAACTAACGCCAACTAAACTAAGCAAAGAAGTACAAATTTTATTTTGGAATTTTCCATAAGTATAAAATATTTCAAATGGGGCTAAGAATGTTTTTGTGCGATTTTTGAAACAAAACTTGGTATTTCAGTCGAATGACTATTTTGACAAAATTCGCAATGCAAGTTTGACAGACATTCGCCTAATCAACAAACTGAATTTGTATGCCCAAAACCAACATTCAATTTGCTCACTTTGATGTGTCAGTCTTCGTTTTCCAACTAACCAACTAACACACACACACACACACAACACAGAGAAAGTAGATTAGATTAAGCGTCAGTAGTAAAACTAGGCATTGGTTGGACTTCATTAACTCAACGAAATTGCGAATTGTACACGTTCATTAGGATAAAGCAGGGTCCGCAAATGAAAAGTGCTCAGCTCACAAACGAGGCTAGAAAACTATGCAGGATGTGCAATTAAATGCGGACGAGCAGCCTAAAACAAGAAAAGCCACAACCAACCAACCAGCCAACCAGCCAACAGGCAGAACGAGCGACTCGTCGAGGCAGTCAACTTAAATTTGATTATGTGCGCGGCAATGCAACTTCAAAACGAAACTACATGTAACATATAAACACACAGGCACACACCAACACCAACACACATGTATACACTGTAAAAAGCAGATAAATTGAGTTACTTATGGTGTTAATGCATATATGTATGTATGAGTATGCCTCTAAAAAAGTGAAATTTTCTCATTAACACAAGTAAAAAAAGTGACATGAAATTTCAATAATATTTAATTTAATTTATTTAATTTTAAATTCTTTTAAAAACACATAAATATAGTTAAAAATATTGCTTCTATACATAATAAATATATGTCTTTTGGTTTTATTAAATATGCTATACTATTTTGTACTGTGCATTTAGAACTATATGCGAGGCACAAAATCTGTTGACGATGAGTTCAAAATGATGCAATTGCATAGTTGTTGGCGGCAACAGCAGCTACTGAGGCAATTTTCTTTGGAGCTATACACCAGAGATACACCAACTAAACGAAAGAGCCAAACACATTCAAAAACACACACGCACAACACACACCCACCACACACACACCGAAAACCACATCCCTTCAGCACTACGTAACGAACGGTTAAATGTTTTCATTTTCATGCCTTTATGGCTGCTTCTGCAGCCGCAATGTTTATGACGTTAGGAAACACACAAAATGTATTTAATTAAAATGTGAGTGTGAGTGAATGTGTATGTGAATGTGTGTGAGTGAATGTGAATGTGTGCGAGTGAGTGTGTTTCGAGTGTGTGCTGCACTCAGTTTTGGGCTCTAATTGAATTGCACACACTGTTGAAATGAGTAGACTAATGTGGGTGTGCGAGTGTGTGTGCGAGTGTGTGTAGGTGTGTGTCCCATTCCCAGCTGCAAGGCAAATGCTAGTGTCAGGTACGCCACGTCCGTAACTATGCAATGCAAATTCATTTTAATTAAAAAAAACCAATTTATGCATCTATTTTTATTTTTTATCGTACTGCAAACAACAGACTGCAGATCATAATGAAGTTCTTGGTACTCATCATCAAGTGGATAGAGAGAAAAACATGTTAAAGCACTTTTAACGATTTGCAAACACACATTTTTAATGTTGCAATGGGGCAGCTGTCAGACGGATATGTGAAGACCTCTCATGTTGTCATTTGTTATCGCAATTTCGCATTTTGTCACTTAAATGGGAACGATAACAAAATGACACACATCAATGCCAATGCCAATCGCAATCGCAATGGCAATGTTAATATCAATTGCAAAACATTTTACAAATGACATTTACATAGATACGATAGACAACAACAACAACAACAACCGCAAAATCGCTTGAAATTTAATTAGTATGCACTTGGGAATGCCCCTGCTACTTAAACTGATTGACAGTTACTGCTGCTGTGCTTAGAAAAGCAAAAGTACGCTTAACCTAAAAGTACAGGCTGAGCACACGACTTGATTATCATTATTACATGATATTTATACACAGTATAAACAGTTGCAGCCACTTTAAAATGCATTCTATGATAACTATTTGAACAAACTGTATGTAAGTAATCTACATTCCTTTCGAGACATTGTAGTGGCAAAAACACTACTTTTAACTGGAATTCATGTAAAAATTCCCAACCAAAATACTATCACAAATATTTTACCTCTGCTGATTTATATTTAAATAAAATCCAAAACAGACCCAAAATAACGCCCAATTGGTGTTGGCAAAAAATATATATGTAATATACATAAAAGAACTTTGTTATATATGAAAATATTATTTCAGACATGGCCAAAAAATGTACGTACAGCGTAGAGCAACTGACATGCCCAACCAGTCCCTGGACTCAAGTTGATTTTGTGCTGGCAGCAGACAGACAGATTTTCAAATGCAACAAATCCCTTGCATACATTAAGGCTAACAAAACTTTTACTAGGCACAGACACAGCCAAGAGGCAAAAGCCAGGGAACCAGACTCAACAGCCGATGCTCAACCAGGGGAAAGGAGAGTTGAGAGTTGAGTGTGGAATGTGGAGCTGGCTGTTGAGGGTCAGAGCACTTAAACAAACAAAACACTAAACCGCATGTGCACATAAAGAATTTCAATTTGAGCGGCATTCATTGTCTAACGTTGGCCAAATTTCTCTCTCTCTCTCTTTATCTGTCTCTCTCTCTCTCTGTTGGCCAAACCATTGTTGTTGCATGCAGTTAGGTGTTGCAGGCACGTACGCATACAACAACACCACAACACACTATTTATGTTTAAATTGAATCCAAAAGGGTGACAGAGAGAGATGGAGAGGCTGTGAGAGGCTGAAGCCACTGCATCCAACTAGAGTCCAGCAGATTAATGTCGAGTCACGCAGGCATCACTGCGAGAGGAGCACAGCACTTGAGGCTTGATTGTGTTTTAATTTAATTTGGAGGCAAGCGAAACATGGCAGGCCACTAAGCTCTACGCGATATCTCGCCGCACATCTGTGCATACCCCCTTTAATAGAAGGGATAGGGTATTGTAGACTGCAAGCTGCCAAGCCTTAGTGAAAATAAAGCTACAGCAAGGAGAAGGCAAACATTGTGTTTAAATCCCTTTAATTTTATATATATATGAATAATATATATATATAAAAAAAGTAATTTTGAATTTATATTATTCTTCAGCAAGCTTTAACCAACTCCGAGCTAAGTAACTTACAAATCTTTCTAATTACCTTACAAAACTTACCTAATCAAGAAGTTCTTCATCTTTCTTATCCCTGGGAAACCCTGGGTATCTGTCAGTCGTGCACTCTCTTTCCTTTTATTTATTTTTGTCTTATCTTGCATATTTTAAGTGACGCTGCTCTCTTTTGTCACAATTAAGCGCGGAAATGAATGTGAGTGTATGAGCATGGCGATAGGATAAGAATGAAGTCATTAATTGCTGTGCGATTTAACCATTACGTGCGTGGCATAAAATCACCTCGGCAAGCAGCTATCTATTCGTATAATTATAATGGTGAAAAATAGAGCTGTTTGTATATGCAGCCAGACAGATACATAAATACCGATAAGCAAGCACAGCTGACCTGGACTGTAAGCTACAGCCGTTAGCCAGTCATTACATTGATAAACATCGTGCAGCTTAGTGTGAAAATTTGAAATAATGGACGTATGTGTCTGTGTGTGTGGGTGTGTGTGTGTAGCAGGTGAAGCTATTTCCGACCAAATGCCATTTTTATGATGATTATCCAACCACATACAGGGTGTCACCAAAACAAGAAAAAGGGTTGAAGTCAACTATAAGGCAGATTAGTTACAATTCTCAAAGTTATCTGTTGTGTTGCTTGATAACTCAGATCACGACAGGAAATATTATTGATAATGGAAAATATTTCAATATTATTATTATTATAAATTGGGGAACCATCACTGCAAGCTATAAGGTATATTGTGTCCCCTTCTGAGCCTATAGCTCCTCCGACAACCCCAGCTCCTGCACGAATCTATTATGTCCTGATATTATATAACATGCATCTCTAGGATGCTGCATCTTTTCCTAATTAAGACACAAAAAAAATATATATATTTCAATAACATATATAAAAAGTATTCATTAGGATAAAACGTTTACCTTTTAACTAGGACACCCATTATGTTTGACAAAAAAAATTCCTTTACGTTGATGCACAAATACACTGACACACACACTCACACACACATTCTCGCACACAGACAGACAGACAACATTAAGTTTAAAGAAATAGGGTCAAACTGTGCCACGACGCAACGGTAAAGCGATGGGGCGTGTTAAAGGTAAATGTGAAAAGATGACTAAAAGATAAAAGATAAGCATAAATCAGTTCATAAAGCAATTACGCTAACGCTGCAACAAGAAGGGCAGTCGCTTAGCCAACTTAAATCTCATCAAAAAAAAAAAAAAAAAAAAAAGAAAGGAAAGGGAAAGGGAGAGGTCAGGATGATAAGAGGCAAACATTAATGAGACTAGTCAGCAGAGTACATTATGATTGATAAACTGGCAGCGCAGTCAATATGAAAGCAGGCAAAGACCGAGGAAACCACAGAGAGAAAATTGCAGCATCAAATTTGTGACAAATTTAAGCAAGCGACAAAGGGAAATGAGAGATAGATAGAGAGAGGAAGAGAGAGAGAGAGAGAGAGAGAGAGAGAGAGAGCACATAATGTGCATGTCAGCGTTAGATAAGAGTGTCTGGGCAAACAAAATGGCAACCAAAACGCGCTAACAACAAAAATGCCGTTGCCATTTCTGCCAGAGAAATTGTTTTTGCCTGCGTGGAGGAGGCAACATTGAAATGAGCAACTTATTCAATTATTTATGATTCAGCATGGCGCAAAATGCCCGACTTACTCATCTTAATGCCTCATCGTCAAGCCTAATTGGAAATTATTTGCGGCACATCAAGTTCCAACGAGAAGCCAGGCGTCCAACAAAAATTAAGTGAAGCAAAGCCTTAAATTAAGACATTAAAATGAGGTGTGTGTGTGTGGGGAAGAAATTAATAAACACCCCTTAAATGGAAATTACTTTGGAAACCATCAAAAAAAAACAAAAACAAATTTGTTGCGATGGAAACTGATAAATGATTATCAAAATGATGCGAGCTCTGAAGGAGTATCCCCAAAGTAATCTACAAAGTTAAGTTTAACGAAGATGGATCAACGAAAATAAATCAAGTTAAATCCAAAAATATATCACGTCAATTTAGTTGTGTTACAAAAATATAAACTACCAATATAAAATCATAATACATTCTCAAGGAGAATCTTGATCAAATGTCAAATGGAAGCTAATCGAGCGTATAATTTGCAAAGCGAATTAACTTGAAAATGTATAATTAAATGTTTCCGGTTGCCATTGCCATTGGCAAAAGAGTGTTTGACACGCTGCGGTTCCTGATGCCATTTGCCAAAAGAGCTTTACTTAACATTTTCAGCTTGTCATGCGGTCAGGTCAAGGTTCCGCACAGCAATAAAGCCTGTTCATAATTTAGCAGCTGACTAAAGTTCGCTTAGGTTTAGAGAATGCTTTTTGTTTAAAATGGGCGCCAAGGGGGCTGCGGGGGAATGGCGGTGGGCATCGAAGCCATGGAAGTGGTTGGCAGCTGTCGAGTGTACCGTAAAGTGCCTGGCAAGACCGCAAAGTGTTGAAGTGTTGGGTTTTGGGTCAGCTGTGTGACATGTTTTTGAAAAGGCAAATGTTTATGAATTATGTGGCGTGTGGCAATAGTTAGTTAAGTGCTGGATAAACAGTGCTTACGACACAAGGGAAAATAGTTGGAGGTGGCTTTCGTTAGTGATCCATCACAATTTTAAGATGATGTTTTCAGCGAGCTTTTCACATTGAAAGATTTTAAATCTATAAAATCAAGTCGACTGTCAGTTTTTATTGATAGTCTTTTTGAAATTTGATTTGTCAGAAAATATTATTCTGTATGTATGAAAAATCTGTAAAATGGTTAACAGCTTTTTAAACAGACTTCAACAAGCATGGAATTTTCATCAAAAATATACAAATTTTAGTTCGATATATTCATAAATTATCAAAACTTTACTAATAGCAAACATTTGGGTGAATCATTTCAAAACTCGCAGCAAATGGATTCAGTCAATTCAATTTTTATTTCGCACCTGCCAACAATCAATTGAATTTTGCCAAACACCAAAAGTGATGAAAACCTGTGCAAATTATTTGAATTTTGCGCTCATCCATGAAACAAAATACGGATATAAATATATAAACAGGTACAGCCAGTAAAAACAGTGCAAAAATATAAAAAAAAATAAATGCGGAAAAACACAATAGCAGAAAAAACAGCAACAATGACGAAGATAAACAGTAAAATTCCCGGGGCCCGCCAACGCAATTTGTTAATGGAAATTCAATTGAATTGAAAAACTAAATAAATATAAATTTGCTGCACGCAGGTAAATAAATAAGGAGCAAAAACGCATCAAATCAATAATGAAATGTATCGGAAAATGAAATGGATTGCCAGACTGTTACTGATGTTCAGGTTTGGAAGAGTGAATAGACTGACTTTATATCTGTCTTATTAATAATATTATATAGTTAAACCCATCATATTAATTAAATATATATCTTATTACAAATCTTTTATTTATTATTAAATATATATCGTTTTCAATTTTTAATTTGCCAATTTATATTTATGTAAATAACTGCAATTTTTTGATGAAACAATACGACTTTTTCATACAGTTTTTGCCTTGGCTTGCAGATTTGATTGATTTGTAACTGTCAGTAAATCAGAGCTCTTTGAATATGGTATTCAGAATTAAAGCAAATTTTTTAAGCTATTATTAATAATCACTCCAAAATAGTTTAAGTCAGTTGTTTGCTATGAATTGAACTGAATTTTAAAATGCAACTTGCGCAAATTTTGAATTAAGAACTGCAAAGTTGACCAACACGCAGTCACACATTCATTCACAATCCAGCCATTCACAATATGAATCAATCGGGCAGCTGTTGTAACATATTTTCCCAATATACCTGAATATGATGGCTCTTTATTTTTGTTGTGCCAATTGCTCAATAACAAGCAATACTTGTCACAAGGGACACCTGAGAATAACAGCTACAAGCAAGTGCCGAACACTCATTCAATCAATCAATCAGTCAGTCAGTCAGTCATGCCAATACTCAGTGTACAGCTAGAAAACTTGCTTGAGGGCAAAATAAATAAACGAATATTGTTATGGTTATTGCTGTAGCGTCAATACTCTTCAATAACTTTCACAAAATATATATATATATATATATAAATATATTTTTATATAAATATGTGTGCAATAAAAATAAAGAGAACATTTTAGCGCCGAAGGTTGTGCAAAACGGTTGCCATTTTACAGTGCACATAAACCTTTTCTTTTTATTACTATTATTCGCCCTCTCTTTTTTTTATTATTTTTTATAGTTGTGGGTATATTTATTGTTATTATTATAGTATTGTGGCGCATAAATTGTTGACGTTATTATTGTCGTATTCATAGTGCAGCAAGTAGTCCTCCTAAGCGCTCAACCAAAGTAAAATATGGAATACCCTTAACGAAAACAGGCAACTGAATATATTCGGATTGTTAATGAAAAAGCCACTTAGTTCCATATAGACCAACAAATTAATGAATAAAATGTTGTAAAAATAGTGTCAGTCTTAAGTAAGCTCCTTTTTTTCGTTAGTTACAAAAATGTAACTTTCACCTGGCCAGTTCCCGATTGTGACATTTCGTGTGTTAGGCCAATCATCTGAAAGCCGCTCTTGATTGGCTTGACTTGGTCAATTGCTATTTGGCATTTAATTTGATTTGTTTATCATTTACAGGGCTAAAGCTTTGGCATGCACAACAATGCAAGACAATATTTTATTTGCACGTTTCAACTATGAATGACCACTAGTTTGTTTGCCATATCGTGGTCAATCTATATATAAACTATATATACATATATATATATATATATATCTGTTTGGATATAGCTGACCCACATAGCAATCCGCCACGAGGCCGCAACTGCCAAATGGAACTAAGGAGGGCATACCTCGGTTAGTTGGTAGCCATATTTATTATTGCAACGCACAACAAAATGGCCGTGCAGGATTTGTGTTTCTGTCTGTCCACCTGTCAGCTCAAGGCTGTTTAATTAGAGCACGTAAGCTCGAGCACAACTATTCTGATGCCTCAAATAGAAGTCTAACAAATCATCATCCAAAGGATATTTGGGTTTTTGGCCATCAATCATCTAAATCAATCAAGCAAAAAATACAATTTGAAACCACAAGAAAACTACAGAAAATGAGAAAATGCAAACATATTTGTGGGAAAACCATTATGCAGCCAAAAAACCATTTGCTGGTCGCAGCAAGCCATCGACTATGAGATAACCAGTATTCTAAAGATTATTAATCCAAGTGGAGTCTGGAATAAATTCAAATTTAAAATAAATGGTCAGCCGGATAAGATTCTACAGATTTGGATGTATATGTATAAGGAAAAAACCAACAACATGTGTGACACACAAAAGCCAACAAAACCCAAGAAAGAGAGCAAAAAAATAGACAAAGGAAAACAATCATTTTACTTTAGTGCTGACTTACTGACAAGCAGCACGAAAATTTCCAGCTCAGTGCAGTCTGCTGCCGCTGCCTCCCCTGACTCCCTCCCCAGCTGGCAACCCCCATTTTTATTTGCAAAGAAAACATTTATGTAAACTTTATATCATAAGAATTTCATTGTGCATTGCCTGCATGTCTATCTGTCTCTCTGTCTCTCTGTCTCTCTGTCTGTCTGTCTATTTGTCTGCATATCTTTATGCTCGAGTTTGTTTTATAACAACTGCAAGAAAACGACATTTGCCAATATGTGGCAGAACTGCCGAGTCTTGCACGGATTCTAGGTTCTGTCCTTGTCATCGTCTTGTGCCCGTTGCTTGGCCCTACAATTTGTGTGTCATCTATTGAATTGCCAGCTTTTTACTAGCCAACTGCGTCTATTTCTAGTTTATCACTGACTCGACGTCGTCTTCGACTATCTGCCAATTTGTGTGCTGTCCCCCCATCTAATCTCCTCTGCTCGCACACATGCCCCCTTTTTTGATTCAACTAGTTCTTACACTTGTCCCGTTAATAGAATAGAGGCGTTTCATTGCATCAATAAATTACTTTTCAATTTTATTTGGTTTTAAGTTGGTTTCGATAAACGGTAAATGCGTTTCAAATTCTTATCAATCTGAAGTAACTTTTAAATTGATTTAGTCAAAAAAGTATGCAACATATTTTTTTCAAAATAATATTAAGTATTTTAATTATTATAATTTAAAGTTTTCACTAAATTTAATTACAGTTTTTCCAGCATATACGTTTGCCTGCCAGCTGCACGTTAATAGAAAGCTTTAATCCCCATTTCCAACTCGATGGCCCCTTTCAACTTTTACCTGTGCTTAGCTTATTTGTGGCCAATGGTAATTCGCATAATTCTCATTTCCCATTGCTACTTTTTCAATCTGCAAATCTCTTTTTGGGCTCATTTCCATAACAGACCGACCACACAGCCCTTTCGGAAAATTATTAGAGTGCTCTGCGGAAGGATTTCCATAACAAACATCAACCTGGGACAGTTTTTAGCACACGTTTGCCATTTTCATGTGTACATCCAGACTAAAATATATTGATAAGCCGCTTGTGCCCCAGTTGGCAAGGCAAATCAAACCCACCCACAAGGACCAACCTACCATAGACAAAATGGCGGTGGTGAGGAGTGGGGAACGACCGACAACAAATTCCTGTTGGCTGCAGCCGAAGCTAACATTTTTGGCCATTCCACCTGGCCAGGCTTCGTGGCCATGGCCAAAACCAACAAAATATGTGGCCAATTATAGGAAAAACAGACGTTTTTACGTGCAGTTTGTTTTCGGTTCGTTTTGCCTCTTTATGGTTGCCCCTTTTTTTGTTTTGTGGGCCAACTGACTGCTAATTTATGGCTAGAAATGGCTGCTGGCTCTTTTTTTGGGGTCTATGTTTGTTGTGTCTAATCATTAGCCATTATTCATTTACGATTCCCTTAATCGCCGTTGGGTTTGCTCTTCTGAAATATTGCACACATGCAACATTTGGTTTTGAAGATTAGTCACAGCGAAGTACAAGAGTTCAATAATGTGTAATAAGTAAAAAATTAGAATGAGATGCCAAAGCAAATATTTCAAATTAATGTCAAATACATAAAAAACATACCAAAAAAAACGCGAATCGTGCTTAAATAAATTATGAATTTTTTTTTATTAACTTCACCTTCAGCTGTCAGGCGACGCTTCACTCCACATAATTGAATGCTTATGATATTTATTGGTATTCCTGACATGTGAAACCCTGAAGCATGCACTTAAAATGTATCAAAGGGGATTTTCGCATATCTGGCATAGAGCGTAGCCCCTCAGTAAAAAAAAAGATATATAAATCTGGCACGTGCGGGATGCTAAAAAAAAAGTAAAAGACAAAAGCCCTAAACGGCAAATACTTTTAGCGTGCCATCATGTTAGAGATCCGTTGCTGACAGTGACAAATTGTGACCAAGCCTGAACGACTATCAGATATCCTGCAAACATAACTTTAAAGTTCTAAAGATATAGACAAGTAATGAATTAGAAATCGATTGCTTATGTTATTACTACTACTTAAATTCAATTTTTTAGTTTAATATTTTCGTTATTGAAAATAAAACTGCCTCGAAAGAATATTTGCACACTTGAACTGTAAGTTAAGTATTCTTTGAACACATCTTATTTTGAGCATAGGGTATGAGAGTACACAAAAACAATGGCAATGGTAATGGCAACGCTGGCGGCAGCACGAAAAACTAAAAATCGCATTTTCATGTTTTTTGTCAAACAGACGAGAGTTGGAGGGGTAAAGAAAAGGGGGCAGATAGCAACGACTGAACAACAACAACAACAGCAACAACAACTAAATAGAAACAAAATGTCAAATGTTTTCGCTGGCATTCGTTGTTCGTTTCTTGGCCTTCTTGTCAACGTTGTCGTTATTATTGTTATTGTTGCCGCTGAAGGCAAATATTTGTGCAGCAGGACATATATATAAATATATACAAATGTATATAGAATGTTGGAAAAAGAAATTTGATTTGAAATTGAAGCTGCTCGACAACAGCAGCCGGCAGGCATGAAAGGTCAGAAGTTTGACTACAAATAAGCCTTATATATATATATATGTATATAGTACTATATATTATATTTACTATATATATTATTTTTCTACATTTTTCAGATGTCAGGCAACTATTTTGATGATGTGTTTATCAACTGTCAAAAGCTGACAATAAGCCAAATGGATTTAGGGTTGGCCAACAACAAAACACTCCCAAAAATAGTTCCACAACATTTGCATTTTTATGTAAATATCTAGCACAAATAAGTTGATGGAGTTCCCGGCCCGCTGCCCCACCCGCACGCTCACATCCTTCACGAGCTGATGGCCACAAAAAAAAAAGAAAAAAAAAAAAAGATAGAAGTCCTTGGCGCAAAAAATGTTCATATTATGCATAATGAAATGGATTTCCATGGGCTGAAGTGATAAGAACACTTTACATTTCTGATTTATTCCCATTTCCTCGCAATTTTTCACCCGACAACAATATACATTTCGGCTTGACAGTTTCTTTCAGATCCTGCCGGAAGCAGCCTTTTTATTAAATGCAAATCAAGTGTACTTCAATTTATTCAGTAAAAGAACAGTGGACCAATAATAATAGGCTATGAAAATCACGTTATTAATTAAATTAAAAGTAGAGTACAAGAATAACATCAAATATGATTGTACTAAGAAGCCAAATTTGTGCAAAAGACTTAAATTTCTCAAAAAATAAATAATTCTTAAGTAAATAAATTCATAAATAAACAACTTACATAACATATCAATTGCAAACATAAATTCCATCCAAAATTTTACTAGCAACATTATTTTAAATTACAAAATCACTTCAAGTTGAAACTAACAAGTTAGTTGAGAACAATTTAGAAACTGCTTGCTACAAATTGCTAACATCAGAAGTCATTAATCTTCGGACAACTATTTGTTTCCTTCTGAAGCACCAGCTTGCCGTTAACACATTAACAATGCCAATGAAAATCATTTGGCTAATTCAAAAGCCTTTTCAGCCATTCGTATATAATTATATATTTTACTTGTATTTGATGTGTTGGCTAACGCCGAAAAGTATGCTAAAGCATAAATTAACACTTACAATTTATGTGCAGCAGTATCCAGAAACCAGATGCCAGATGACTGCAAAGGATAACAAACATAGTAAATAAGTAAGAATAAATATATACATATATACTTATATACATATACATACATGTATATACATATATACATTGAGGGCAAGCCAGAGAAGTCGACTCAATTAGTTTTATTTGCTGTGTTAGGCGCCAAACTGGCAATTGAGTGCGAACCATTCCCAAAATAAAAGTTAATGTTTATTTTCATTGCGACTTGGCCAGATATTTCAGATATTTCAAGCGAAATTAACGCACACATTTCTAGATATCGTTTGATTGCTTGTCTGCCTGTTTGTTTGTTTGATTATTTATGGGTCTAATTACGACCATCGACGGTGGATGTCACAAGTCGCTTAAGCACTTAATTTGTGTGTCGAGTTGTGTTGTCAGCACAGCACATCAAAAACAACTCGTCGCTTTGATTTACAACAACACTAATCTTAACACTGTTCAAATAGCAATTTAAAAAGAAAAAAAAAAGTAGACACTTTCCAGCGAATTGAGCTGAACGAAAGGAGAACGTTTAGGACGCCGAATATTGAGCTTCAAAAGTTGTGTTTCGAAGCTGTTACACTCGATAAGCTGCAATCGCTTCGAATTTAAATGCCAAAAATAAACATCAACAAGAAAAAACTGCAAAACTGCAAGATAGGAAAATACCCTGCACAAATCTGAGAAAGCCAAAACTATAAGATATGCAAACACTCTGCACACAGATCGAATTAGAGCCTGAAGTGAAACTTTTTTAAATAGTAAATTTGAAATTATTTCAACAAAAGATTGTAATCAATTACCCAATAATTAATCCTTAATAATTCAGTTTTAGTTTATAATATTAAAATATTAATAAATTACAATAAAATTTGCTATTCAGAAAACTGTTAAAATTATTTATGAGCAACCATATGCGATTACATAACTATTTGCAGGGTATAGAAAGTTTCAGTCAAAAGTTGTGGCTACAGAAAAATACTAGATGGAAAATTGCACAAGTTTGCGGTGAACGATTTTATCTGCAGCGTGGAAAATCCTTTGCTATGGCAAAGGTGTTGCCCGCAACCGGAACGCGACAGACGAACGTCAAGAATACCACAGACCGACTCACACCGAATAGGCAAACCTAACCAAGCCAACCCAACCCAACCCAGCCATATCGAGTTTAAGCCTTGCGCATTGTTTACTTGCCGTCGTTGGTTTGGAGGCAACCGATGGTTATGTGTGTCAAGTGGAGACCGCTTGGTTGCAACCACCCAGGGCATTCAGTTCGACTCCGGTCGACAACATGCCCCGAGTGTTGCCTCTTTCTGTCTGTCTGTCTGTCTGACAGTCTATCTGTCAGTCAGTCAGTCATTTAGGCTGACACAGACTGTGTGTCATTAATTTGGCTCGTCTTGTGGCAAGTCAAAAGCAAATCGCTAAAGCAAACGCCGCTGCGTGGCAAAGTCCTTAGCTATGGTTTAGAATAAACACTACGGCACAAACAAGCAGTTGCCGTAACAGGCGACCATGTTTTGAATATGATTTAATTACTGCTAATTGCTGACTATACTAATTAGTTTCAGATCCTTCCATCTCTTATTATTTTATCTTCTTTCGCTTATTATTGTTATTCGCATTGCTATTGTTGCTATCCTGCTCTGCAAATGCAAATGAAATCGGCAGTGACTGGAATGGCTAATGAGCACAGCTCCTGTCTCGAAACACTGATTGACATGTTCAAGGCACGGCTGCCTCTTGCAGACGATTTCACTTTGATAGTTGGAAGTTGCAAGTCAATTGAATTAACTGTATATGTACAGGTTGATAAACCACCTAATTGGCTTAAGTGAATGTGTACTAATACTTCTAGATTATAACTCAAATACTGTGTGTGTAATTCGTTTGTACTGAAGCAGAGCTAAACATGTAATTGTGAGCTTACATAAATCACTTACAGCATCTAGTTGTCGAGTCTTACAAGTTCAGAAGGAATAATTTACGGATGCTGCCACATGTCTACACTATTTATACAAAAATAATGTAATTTATTGGATAATAAAATTAGTTAATACGATTAGAGCTATCAGAGCTAAGTAAGACAGAAAGTTAATCTTCTTTGTCGGGATTATCTACCCTTAGAAGTATATACTATATACTACTACATACGATATACTTTATTCCGATGTTGATTATTTTTTTTAATGCATCGTCATGTTGATCATCAAAAAGAAAATACGTGGGAATGAAATATATAGATATTTACTGCTTTGCACGCCCAACAATATCACTATTTCCGGTGTCCACAAATCACCACCAGCAATGTTATCAAAAACGCCAAATGGCAATTCGGCCAAGGATCATAAATCATTTCGCTTGCTCTAAGTGCACATTAACAATGAAAACAGCTAGCTAAATACAGATAACTATATATATACATGTATATATCTATATATGTATGTAACAGGCACGAGCCCAGAATCTGAACCTTGTACCTAAACCAAAACTGGTGACACATGATGAAAAGACAATTTGGCCAGAGTGATAGAGAGAGTGTGAAAAGTTATACAAATGACAGCAAACAAACAATAACAAAACGGCAGAAATAACAACAAAAGCAACAACAACATTTTGTGATGGAACACGTGGAAAACAATAAATCTGCCATTAGGTTGAGCGCCCTTCATTAACGGGTTTTAGGCCTAACAACAACACGTATACACATGTTGACAATAATGCACACACGCACATCCACACACACCCACACACACACCCACACACACACCCACACACACACCCACACACACACCCACGCACACTCACTCTGTCAACATATCGTTCACCTTCCCAAAAAGAAATTTGCGCAAAATATTTTAAGCAGCATTTTGACAAAGGATTTTGGCCCAAAAACTATTGCAAAGCTTTAATGGGGTGGGGTTTTCGGGCAGGGATTGTAGCGGGGAGGGAGGAGGCCGGTCTGCAGCGTGTCCATGGCTTGTCTCTGTGCAAATATGACAGGCATTGTTATTTTGCGTAAAGAACCGAGCTTATCTCTGCGTTTGTACGCTGCATGTTGTCAAAACAAACAAGCGTGGCCTTTCAGTCTAAAAATGGATTATGCAACAATTTTGCAACGCATTATGAGTTGCCACAAAATGTGCCGAAATAACGCAATTGTGCGGTCGACTTTTATGCTAACCATACATATACATACAGCAATTCAATTATTATTAAAGATTTTTCTGAATGCGATTTTAGTGAAAAGTTATTTAACATTTTTTCTCACACAATTTGATTTTCTTTATTTACAAATTTATGGCATTAAATATAAATATATATAAATTAAATATATAAATTTAGCATTAAAGTTAGTTACTCGTTTGTGTTTTTAATTTTTTTTAACCATTTTTCATCTCCATATATTAATACATATTATATTAATTTAATATTAAAATCATCTAGTCAATCGAATTCTTAGCTTTTTTTAACCTTTTTAATCTGCATCAATCACATTTCTACGTGAAATAACTGTATTATTATGATCCCCACAACAATTAAATATTAATGTATGCCATAATGTAGTCTAACGAATTGTTTATAAGCCATTATTAGAATTGATATTAAGCTTACCGTTTGTAATCTGTTAAGCTGTATTAAGACAACAGCAATGAATACAAGTGAAACCTGTCCAAGAAGCTTAAGCCTGTCAGCAACTCAAACCCTTCCCTAATTCCATAGAAGAGGAACCCTTCCATTACTCAAACACAAGCGCGCCGCAATTGACAAACCAATTGACAAGTCACTTAATTGTGGCATTTACCGCAAAACATGTTAACGTTAAAGTGCATTTGGGTTAAACGGACAGCGAAAATGTTGTGCCTGGATGGGGGGGGGGTCGCAAAAAAGCAGTTAAGGGTTGCAGCAAACCAACCCTCAAAAATGCTGCAGGCGGCACTCATCAGGTTGCCACACAGAGACAAGCAAATTAGGGGCAGTCAGGCTGCCTTCAGCTTTCATAATTTAAATTTGGCATCGCAAACAATTTCAATTCTCAAAAGCAAGTAAATTGTGCTTATGGGTTAATTATGTGTATGATTGACAAACAATTGAAACTGGCAGACACTTGTAAGCCAGGCACAAGGTTATGTGCCACTTTAGGGGCGCCACTTGATCCTGTACCGCACCAAAATTGCATTCGAATGCGATTCAAACTCTGATTACCCCAAAGGGGTTACTTTTCATATGCATGCCTGTGTGTGTGTGTGTGTGTGGGAGAGTGTGTGCCTGTGTGTGTGTATGTGTGTGTGAGTGTTGGGAGTGTGCGAGCGCTGGGAAGTTGGGTTTGTGTTGTGTTTTGGTAATTGCTTCACACATTTCTACATCTATGCTAATTTGCCAACTGAAGCGAATGAGATTTTTGGCTTTGTCCACCAGTTTGACAATGAACATTTTTTGGATGGGTGTTTCGGGGGCGGCATTCGACGGGTTTGTGGATTCGAGTTGGAGTTGGGGCTTAACCTTCTCGGTTTCTGTATATTGTGTAACTCTGCAAAATGTTCACCACGCATTATTTTCATATGTCTGCCTGTCATTCGGAATGAATCTGCGGCAGTTATGTTCTGGAATTGCTTCTCTGGTTTTGTCTGTTGTGGCTTTTATACGAAATTGCTTTTTTTTTCATTTGGCTATCCAGTTTCGCGAGTTTATTGTGTGTGTGTGTGTGACAAAACGCACACACACATAGAAATAACAAAAATGATTGTGTTCAGTTTGCCAGAGGGGATAATTTGGGGTCCGTAACTTCATTTTGAGCAATTCACAATCGCTCGGACAAGAGATAATGTTCTACATTTTGGAGCTTATCCCATTCACAGAGCCTTAATAAAGGCGGCACATAAATTGCATAAATCGATTCTATATAGTCAACGCATTGTGAACACAGATTTAGTATATTTATGCTTCATACGAGAGATTTAAATATTTGAAAATGCATTCAATGTATTTCAGATTCCATTTTGAGTCTCACATCGATTTCAAATTGAAAATGTGATATGTGAGGCTGAAAATTAATACAGTTTCATTAAAATATTCATTATGCAAAATTGTAGATTGTCAGTAAATCGAACTCGTGTCAATTATGGTAATTAAATTGCGGAAAACAAATCCCAAAACCAGTTGATAATTGAGACTCTCGGAACTGTTTCAATTAAACAGACATTTGATTGGTCAAATGGCACATGCCACAACTCGGTTATATATTCTACTGTGGGCGAGAAAGAAAGTGGGCCAAAAAAAGGCACACCTGACCAGTTTCACATGCCACTGCATTGGTTATGATGAGCCCAGAGAGAGAGAGAGTGAGAGGCAAATGGCAATGGGTAGGGGAAAGGGGTTGTGGTCTGGATGAAACACTGTACAAGTGCAAAGTGCGTAAATCGAATTGAAGAGAAGGCAGTAGGCAAAGGCAAGTGAAATGAAAATCAGGCACAAAGCAAGGCAAAGTTGCTGCAATGGCAAAAAAAAAAAGCGTCTGTTGGCCGCATTTGCCACATGCCACACACACACACACAGCCTACACCTACTACACAGGTAGGTTAGGTGTTATACACGTGCCCCACTCGATTCAATGTGGCCCCAAAGAAAAGCAGGTCATATGGAAATCTCCCACAATGCGCTCGGAATCCATTTCACATTCCGCTCTTTCCATTCTTTCATTATGACTCTTTTTTAATGCCATTCCCAACGGATCTGTTTTAGTATGTTGTTCAAACTCCAATAATAATCAGTTTGATTTCTTTGCGCTTTCATCAAAATGCTGTTTTTTATTCGTTTTTTGATTCTTTCGAATATTTTGAATTATTTGCTATATTTTACAAGCATTATTCTATTTTTTCAATTTTAATTTAATGTTGCCTAGATCTGGCAGCCGTATTTGCACTCTAGACCTGAATGTTCTGTTATAAGTCAAATTGTTATGGCAAAAGCAATATCAAAGATCAAAGCTAATGCCATAGATGTATTGCTACCCCGTATGCAATTCAAAGAGATACCGACATCAAAAACACATATATATTTTTTTACACGTATTTATAATGTGCCGCAACTTCAAAAGACCGCAAGCAACTTGAGCAGCTGATGCATCTTTTATAAGTGCCACGAGGCTGCTTTACATATATACATATATACATATATACATATATACATATATACATAAATACATATCTATATATATGTATTTCAACATTTTGTTCAAGTTACATAATTCAATTGAGAGACTGAGTGGCAGCGCTGACCTTTCAGCATGGTCATCCATACGTAGTATATAGTATATATACATATATATATGTATATAGTATATACTTATATGTTGACCAAGTGGCTTCAGTTTTTTAAAATCTCGAGTTATCCGAACAGTTTCATTTGCATGTTGTTCATTGACATTGAAATGCGTTTCATGGTTTGTTCACTTCTTCACTCAGTTAATTGTTCGCTTGTGCTCAAGAAGCGCATCAAATTTATATATATATATAAATTGAACCAAAGAAGACGTAAGAAATGAATAAAGCTAGAAATAATATAATTTCAGCATTTCGTCGATTGCCAAAAATAGCTCAACATTGAATTGTTGACCTTGAATTGCTCAAATACGCTTGCGTGGTATTATTTATTTAAGCTTCCAATTGAATGTCAAACGTTTCCATAAGCGGAAGCTTCGTCTTCAACTTTTATTTTTTTTTTTGTCTGACTGTCTTTCATCTCGAGTGCTGTCGAATCAGCTATAAAATAATTGTGGTTTATTATGATAGGCTCTTGTGAAGCGGAATCAAATCACAATGTATGTTGAACTAGTTGAAGTTTTAGTTTTTAAACGCATGATACAAAAAAAAAAATATATTTTTGTCTTCCTTCTTGAAAATTGCTAATTTTGCAATACAATAAATATTTAAATGTTTTAATTAAAAATTGTTAACATATTATTAACATATTGATAAAAATTTGTTTGCTTTTTCCATAATAAGTTTTTGCCGCGTTCTACTTGGCCTTATCTGAAAAGAATATTTTCATAACGCTTTAATTGTGTCAATGAAACGGAAAATGCAGTAACAACAGAAAACATTTAAACACATTTTTTTACGATTTATATTTTTCTTTATATCTATATAATTCGCTGAGCTTTAATATTTTTATTTACTGGATTGTGGATTGTAGTTAATTTTCTTAATCAGCGATTTACTTATTATTTCTATTTTTCATAGTTTTTTTCACTTTTAGCTTTGCCTCTCATATAAGTAGTATAAAAAACTTGCCTGAAAGTGTACCAAAAAAGTCTCTGGCTACGCAGTCTGGGAATAGCGTCTATACACACAACTGGATGCTACTAGTCCAAACTCTATAATAAAAAAACCCGCCGAGCAACAGAACTGAACAACAATGAACAGCAACTGAAAACACATTCTCTTGATAATCGAATACATTTAATGAGTCTCAATGGTAGAGGCCAGCCCAAAGGGCAGCGGGGTCAGCTAATAGGGTAAATCCCAAAACAAAAAAAACTAAAATTATAGTTAATAAACACGACATTAGCTGCAGTTTGTGCTGTGTTACACAATATTCACATAGCCAAACAATGTATACTAACTGCAAAATAATTGCAGCTGCTGTGGCAACAGGTACAGTTATATTAGATAAACTAACGATATATATATATATAGTTGTTTAGTTTTATCGCAATTAACTGTCTAGCATGTTTACTGAGACTGATATAACAAACTTATTTTACAAACTGATAAGTGAGCGTCTTGCGATTATCAACTTGAAGCAGTTATCTTTACTTTTATTTATTAGAGAAACTTTCCCACAATGTGAGCCGAGCTAAACTTGCTTATTTATGTATTAAAATGTAAATCCCAGAGATTTCTATAATAACTAACTGATTTGTACAATCAGATACCTATCTGACATAATAAAGCGGCTCTTAAGCAAATTTCCCCAGCTACTTTTGTACAAGATTATAATATTGAGTGCAACACACTCGGCAGGTTGCTGAACTCCCTGAAATGGATGTTGTAATCAGACGAGATAGCAGATAGAAGATGAGAAAAATGAAGTGCATACGAAGCACCATTTAATGAACATTAACATTAATGAACATTAGCGTGATGCTAATGAAAAACACAAATTAGCTGTGCAGCAGTAAGACTCTATTTTACAGATACACAAAAATCACCCAGCCAATCAAAATAACAAAATAATTTTTCAATTTACGCACTAATGGCATGCTAATGAGTCATATTGTGGCACAGATTTCTGGACAGACTCCCAGACTCCCAAAGGAGCCACACAAATTTAGAACAAGCTAATGAAGAACTGCACGAGTAGGAGGCATTTCAGAACTGGAGCAAATCAATTAGCAGGTGCGATGGTGCTGAAAAACACAGTTATGTGCACTCAATTGAATGCTAATCGAGACAGTTATTTTTTTTCTCGATTTTTACCTACTTACAAAATCATGTACGACTTGGATTTTTATTGTGTGTGCAATTACCGTGTTGAAATTATCACAGTGTAGCTAACTAGTTTTGAGCGTGACTGCAAGCTTTATATATATATTGCTATATATATATATTTATATATATATATATATATTTGTCAACATATTATTTTTATATCACAACTATGTTAATACAACATTTACGACATTTGTCATCAACAATCGCGAGAGCTGCGGTTCAGTTTTATTATAATTATACTTCTAGGAACGACTACTTCCTAGAAATATAATTCTAGCATATGTAAAATAAATATATAGAAACATAATTCTAACAATTCTTAAGCAATCTAACCGCATGTGATATCAATATAAAAATGTATTGTTTACAAATGCGGGTATTGAATGCACTTGTTTATGTTTCTTAGGATTGTAGACCAATAATTTAACTATTTGAAAGTTATATACTTCAATATATTATGTACTATATACTATATATACTATATATGTCTATTATGTACTATATACTGTATTCGATTCTAGACTTTATCTGATTATCGAGTTTCTTAAGTTTCGTCTCTGCCCGCTTCTTTCCATTTCATTTTCATTTTTCATTTTTTGACTGGAATTTCGAACATTTCCGGCTGGAAATTTTACTGCTCTTTTTTTGTATCTTTAAAATAAATGTTTCATACCGCTTAAGCCATCTCTTCCGCACATTTGTTCAACCTTCATTAAAGCTTACCTGTAAATAAAAACAAAGTTAAAATGAGTAAAAAAACAAAAATTAATTGTTAATAATTGTTATTAAATGTTGTTAATAATTGATTAATAAATCTCGTAAGCTCTTATAAGCCATGTTGAAGTGAAAAGTGTCAATTTACTACCAGCAATTACAATTACAATTATTATGAATAACTGTGCACATATCGAAAATGTTTACTGAAGTCAAAATCGTAGTCAAATGCATGTGAAGCTATGAATTAACATTGTTAGAATTGCGGTCCAGAAGCAAAATTCCGGCGAGAAATGTAATCTGTAGATTATGTAAGTTGCAACTCTTAATTACACACGCATCCTCAACTATTTGCAGTCGAGTGTTAAGCTGTGAAGTGGAGCGAAGCGCACAAGGCTCGTTCATTGAAATGAACCGACAACTTCAGAACAGCAACTACCAAATGCAAATGACAGCCAGCAAACACAAGTGAATCCCGTGGTACATTAACAACAACAAAAGCTTAACTTATCAAATATGTTCAACTCGACGGTAAAATACCCAGATATGAATATATAGCAGTTCATAGAAGGCTTTAAGCTTAAGAGAATTTTCTTTTTTTTAGAGAATTTAAAAGGCAACATATTTTATATATGCATATATAACTCCCAAGTGTCCCATCTCAACTCACTCAGATGAAACCCAATTATACTTGACTTAGGCCACAACTTTTCTGTATATTGCCAATTATAAAACTTTATCTTAACTTTAAAGTTATGTGCACTTTCTACATATCGTTCATACCAGCAGGCTGCATCATTTTGATGACAGAATAATTTTGAATTACTTGCATATTACTGCTTATGCATGGAGCACTGCTGCTGCTTCAGATTTAGTTGCAGGTTCGTTTCATTTATTGGCTCGTGTTCCACTGGCAGATATGGCGGGAGTCCTGCCTTAGACTAGTTTCAATTAGGCTAAGTGTAGCTGTGTGGCTCTCAACGAATGTTAATTACCAAATTGACTCAACAAGCTAAACCATAACAACATCAACGATGAGCTTGCTGGATTACTATTTGATTTTAGCCTTTTGGCTTCTGCCTTTGGGCCATTTGGCTAATAAGGCTCAACGACATGTATGTCTGGCTTAATTATGCAGATTTTAGCCGCGTTTTCAGTAGATTTTTCAGTGCCAAAACACTGATTTCTATGGACGCAAATGTGCAATTGTTTGCATTGCTTCGCTACCTGTTTTTTGGCCATCAATGAGACCTAATTACAAAAGTCATATACAAATTGGCGCAAAACCCAACGCCAACGGCTTGCTACCAGTTTTTTTTTCTTTCGGTGAATGTGTGTTTTGGCCCAGTCCACAATTCGCATTGTTTTCACATTGCGCTCATTTACATTTAAATTAAATTCTTTTGTTTGCAGTTTTGTTTTCTTAAAGTTTTCTTTTTCATGTTTTCTTATTAATTTATTTGCTTGGAATTTAATTGCTTTTGATGTTTGTTTATTTGCAGTTGCCAGTTTTGTTAATTGTCTTTTCACTTTGCTGCGACTCTGTTTTTTTTCGCTCTTACCATGAATCATTCAATTTACGCGTAGTTGAGTTGATTTTTATCTTTTGGTTTGTTATTTGTTGCGTGCTTGTGCAACTTTTTTTTTTAATGCTATTCTAAAGTTTATTTTTGTTGTTGTGGTGGTTGTGTAATAAGCGTAATTTATTTAAAAGGCAGAGCGCATGGCAAAAGTTTGCAAACAAAGTGGGAATTATATAAAAATTGTATAAGAGATATTGAAAAAAATAATTCACATTAAAATATATACGGACAATATTCACGGATGTACAAATACATATATATGTTTTTCCCCATGTGTACAAACTGCTTTTTCATGTCGAGCTTGCTTAAGAAAGTATATATAGAAGTATATATAAAAGTATATATAAAAGTATATATTTAAAAGTACATATATAAAAGTACATATATAAAAGTATATATATAAAAGTATATATATAAAAGTATATATATAAAAGTATATATATAAAAGTATATATATAAAAGTATATATATAAAAGTATATATATAAAAGTATATATAAATTTTAATTAATGCATATAAATTGACTTCACACGCCGATAAGCCACACAAAGGCCATCCTTATCAATACTCAGAAGGTTTCTGGGTTTATTTTAAAGTCTATATTGAGGCATACTCATGTCGTTAGCTGACCAGTTGTTATCTTATCAGTCAAATATTAATATTTATGTGATTTCGTTTAATTCAAGTAGTTCGCCATTGAATCAAGAGCCCTGACTTATTTTTATTTATAGTCTAGTCTAGTCTAGTCTAGTGGAAGTTGAGCACTATTTGATTATGCTAAACGACTTGATAAATATCGCATCGGTGGTTCAGTGGTAGAATGCTCGCCTGCCACGCGGGCGGCCCGGGTTCGATTCCCGGCCGATGCAAAACTATATTTTCTAAATTTACGGAATATTCTTTTTGAATGGTGAATGTTTAATATTATTTTCCATTTTGTTACTCAAATGTGTATATTTAATTTATTCACATTTATTGTTTGCATTTAAAAAAAAACCAAAAGAATATTTTTTAAAGTGCTAGTTTCAAAACAAAAACAATTTTGCACATAATTCCCCATTTTCTATTATTATTATTATTATTGGAAAAATAGTGCTGAATAATGCAGCTGTCGAAAACTGAATGAAATATGATTTGGCAAAATAAATGCAATAAGCGCGGTTCCATTTTAGCGCCCCCAACGCAATCATAAGCCGTTAAATATTTTGGCAAAGTTTTGACCACAAGCAGTTTTTTGGGCAAACAATTATTTTTGACCAAAATAATAATGCATAAAATATGGAATTTTGTTTGTGGTTACGCCAAAGAGCCCCTCAACAATACATAAAATCACAATGCGAAATGCAGCAAATATGAAGTGAATTCCATATTGAAATCCGCTGTAGCCAGTTTATTACACAGTTCTAATTGGCGGCCATTGAGGTGGACAACTTTTGCGTGGAAAATTATCCAACAAACGCGAAAATGTTGTAAAAACGAATGAAAAATCCAGTGCAGAATGTAATAAAGAGGAGCACATAAGTGGTCTTACATACCAAAACCATATGCAATTTGAAACCAACTATAAAATTGTATATTGTCCACTTGACATATGTGGTTGTGGCATTCTGAAGCAGCTTCATACATACAAACGTATTATATATGTATTTTCATACAATAAAGTTCTTATGCGTATAGTTAATATACCCTCTCTTTAGTCCCTTTGCCGCATGGTATAACAACTGGAGTCAAGTGTTATTGTTATTATTGCCAACGTTGGCTTATCACTGACTGCTCTCTAATTGCTTTTGGTGCGCTGACTCTCGTTCGCTTGTTCGCCCAAAGCTCTCGCAACATTTTCAAAACGCTTCAGACAAGCCCCCAGACAAAAACATTGATGTGCTCCAGCTCCAGATCCAGCTCCCACCTTCTACTTCTCCTCCTTCTCCACCACTTGCTGCTCCTTCTCCGCCACTTGCTGCTCCTTCTCCGCCTCCTGCTGTGTAACCATCATACGTCGTTGTAGAGACCCCTAAGCGATAACAAGTTATGAATGCTAACGCATGTGGGAATTTAACTGTTGCAGCCCCAAATAAAAAAAGAGAGGAAATAAAAAAAAAAATCTCCCAAGGGTAAAATTAATTTCACGTTGTCAACAATATTTTTGCATACGCAGACAGAGACACCAAAAACAGACAACAATCACAAAAAAACAAGTTCAAATGAGAGAGAGAGAGGGAGAGAGAGAAAGAGGGGGGGGGGGGAGGTTTGTTGCTATGTTCTCTTATTTGCTTGTAGGTGGAGGTGGAATTTGCAACTTTTAATTAGAAACTCTTGTAGAGATCTCTAGGCGCTGTTGCTTGGTCTCTTGGACTTTTGGCCAGGTTTGTTAATTTGCGTAATCGTTATTTATGTTGCTGTTGGTTGGTTTTGTGGCCATTATCTCACTTTAACTGATAGTTTTATGCCCCTAGCCCAGCGCGTAATGGGTCAAGTGAGTGCTTAACAGCTTTTCAGTGTACGTCTCCAAAGGTTGTGTGGCAAAAGTTACACAAACTACCAAAGTTCAACTCACAATGCTTTCTTTCACTTGGAGGATGTGTGTGCATAGGAAATTATCATTGAGCGTTTACCGCATGGCGGGAAGGGAAGGGGAGGCATGGCTGCTGTGAGAAGTATTTGAGATGTCGTACGTTTGGAAAATGTAAAAAGTTTGAATAGGTTTTTAAGCTGTTCACTAATTAGGTTAACAAATAAGATCAAAGAGAGTTTAACTTTGGTAACGGGGATTTCTTTCTTCATTTTTTTCTTTTTAGAGTTTAAATGATACGCAAGGTTTTGGCTTTAAGAACAACTTGAGAGTTTTTGGATGTGACACACAGTTTACTGAATGTTCAAGAAATATTAGTCCAGCAAAAAAGAAGCGCCAGTCAAACGCATATGAATGTCACACAAAAAAACCAAGGTTCAAAAAAGCGCCAAAATGAAAAGCTAGATGTAACAATAGAAAGAAAACCTCCACACATACCACAGTGTGGCACAGTCTCCCTAAAAGAAGTCCATTCAATGCATTCAACACTAAATTCAAAAAAAACTTAAGATACATAGCCAAAAAAAAGAAAATAAGAAACAAAGAATGAGAAAATAACTTGTGGCACACGGCCCTGACCATAAACTAGACGACGAAATTCAGTGGAATGGCCGCAGGATTCGCGACGGCAAATCTCTAAAACTCAACGCACTTGTGATACTTTTTAACACAGTGTTGCATGTAGCAACAGACTCTAGCCATTCTGTCGTGATAGCCTTTAAATTTTAGTGTTGGCTCTGTTTTAATTACGAAACTTTTGTGTTTGGCATTTTGCATATTGACAGCGCAGCAGGCAATCGAGGCAAAGGACAGTCCCCAATAGGATGCATAAACCATAAGCTCCGAAAAGCATAAGGATGACCAAAAAAAAACTAGTCAGACGCTAGTTTTTCGGCACTTTATCGTTTTGTTTATGAAAGCTTCGATGCTTCTAAGCGTCGCTCACTTTCTGTTTTTGATAAACCTCCCCAAATTTTGTTGATTTTTATTTATTTATTTATTTACCAAAAGTCTACTTTGGAAGTAGAAGCTGGGGGCACATCAAACAATCATTAGCATCATGAGCAGACGACAAAGTTTTGCCAGCGAAGCTATACCCAATGGGTTAGTTCACGTATATTTCGCACGTCCTGGCGCAGAGACGGGACACTCGAGCGGATCAAGAACAAAAATTAAGCAAATAATTAAGCGCTATCAAGTTTATCTGGGAGATACTCTATAGTCGCCCTTAAACAATTAATTGAAACACGAAGTTTTCTCATTCAGTATTTATCTTATTTCAACTAAGTAATATATTAAAAAAAAAATTTGAATTTAATTTATTTTACATAAATGAATTTAATTGACTTTTTTTCGTCTTACTTTGATATTAATTCTAACAGACATTTATTATTATTGAATAAAAAATGATAGCAAAAAGTTGAAACATTCAGTTAACTTTTTGCCATATACCCCCTATACTTTTCTATAGGGTATAAAAACTTGTCAAGTGCTGCCCAAAAAGTTTCCTTTTAAAATCTGTACAAAATTGATTGCTGGCCAAAGCATTTGTCACATTTCTTGTCTGGTTTTTTTTATGAAGCACTCTTAATTAATCTTTAAGCTTCAGCTGCACTGTGAAATGGGTGTTGGATTTCTCTTAACTTTTAGAGGCTTTCAGCTAATTAATAGAGTAGAAATAAATATATATATACATTATATATATAATATTCATAGTTAAATATAATTTGTTCTACTCTTTCAGCTTTCCATTTATTTTTTTACGAATATATTGGATATTATTGCCATTATTTTATATTTTTGTATTTATTTTTTATACGCTTAAAAAATCGGAGCCCCTATTTTGAATTGTCAAGCCCATTTAGCCAATTGGGTTTTATATTGTTTATCGCACAATTTGCATAACTTGGCTTTATTGCATTTCATTAGCAGCAATTGGAATCGTTATTCAAATATATAATTATTTATGCACATTTCGCGATTGTTGTTTGCTCAGCCATGCGATACCATATCAATGTATATAAGTATAGTGACAAAAAAACGGTCACTAATTGTAATTTAATTAGCATGCATATAATTATATATGCTATTCATTGGCAATAATAAAAATAATACAATTTTTATTTCGTGACAATGGATAATAATTTTACCAATTTAATTGCTAAATTATTCTGTTTATTGGGCAAACATTGAATTACAGACTTGATTAGATTGAATTTCATATATATATATACAGTTATGGTTTCAAAGATAATGCATTTTAGTTGCAATCTGTGGTCGAAGTTTAGATATTTAAATGGTATTGCTTTCAATTATTCACTTATTTATCTATCACACTATTGTCAATCTAATTAAATGAAACTTTTTACTTTCTGAAATGTAAATCTTAATCTTGCTGATGTATTTTGCATTTATTTTCCACATTATCCTTTGTACAATTGGAAAACCCTTTTAATATTTAAGCCGTTCTTTACCTTGCCATTCCTTCTATTCTTTTCCATTCCATTTTCAATTGCATGACACTTTTTAGACAGGCCACAGGCCCATCTCTTAAGTTGAGCCAAAATGAAAAAAGGACACAACTAACTTGCATAAATCCTTATGAACATTAATAATCATTAGATCATATATATCACATGGCTATATATACTGTAGTTCATATGTCTAAAACTGTTCCAGCAGCTGCCTCTTACTAAATCCCTTTCGCCCAGTCTCTAACTCTATATTTTTTTTTGGATGTTGTTACTTTGTTTCATTTGCTTTCGGCTTGTGCCATTCTTACAATTTGTCAAATTCACTCAACTGTATGACCAACAAAAGCAATGGAGAGAGTAGAGGGCGAAATATGAGGAAGTAGTCCAAGATGAAGGCTCGGCTTAAGCCTAGACCAGTTTTTAGATGCGGGTCTACGGGCTACAGTTACAAACAGAAGCCGAGCAGCCGAGTAAACACAAAAAATAAACATGAAATTGCACATTTTTCACATTTCGCACATAATTTTTGTTATTTTTCTGCACGTTCCTTTTTTTTCTCGACTACTCTAAACAATGAAATTAGGGTCATTTTTTTTTCTTTTTTTTCCAGTTTGTTTTCCTGGAAGTGTGGGTGTGTGAAATATGCGTATTGTGGTTTCTGGTCGGGCTTCCGTTGTTTGGGGAGACTGGGTGGCAAACAGAAACGACTCGCTTGTTATTCTTAACCCTTATCAAATACATTTTTTTTATTTTGTTTTTTTTTTGCACCACTGATTACAATATTATTTCACTTTTTACTCCACAAATCGTCGAGTGGAATTTATGTGGCAGAGCTTGAAGCTGTAGCCATTTTTAGTTCATCCCCCATGTGGTCTTCTTTTTTGTACATTCGCTTAACACAATCACAACTCAGCAAACGATTTACAATCTTTGGAAAAGGAGAATGGGAGGGTCATCGAAATTTGCATAAATATGTTCTGTAGGGCTAATTTCACCGGGCATAAAACACAGAATAAATTCCTATTTAAATGTAATTTGAACATTTTCTTTGAACCTGCGAATTGCTCTGACATTTTCCGATTTTCCTGCGTCTTATCTCTGCGAGAGCAGCCGCACTCCCCCCAATGGGCCACAAGTGCACTTATTTATGTCAAACTTTCAGTAAAAGTTTTTACGGTTGCCGCTGTGAAGAGGCACCTGGCGCAAAGGATTTCTCAACTCGTGCAACTCGACTGTTTCCCTTTTTGCTCCTCATCATCGGTTAATTAATACCAGAACACAGTTCGGCGACACAACTGAGCTGGATAGATATGGCAAATATATATCATTGGATAGATATTTTTTGGGAATTGTCAATGGAACTGGTTACAACTTTTAGTTTGCATTTTGTTTGTGGCGCCACGCTAAAAGTTTCTTCACTTTTTCTTTGATTGGTTGCACTTGAGTGAAGCGAGACTTACAAAGTGTTTGGTTTCACTCAGAAATTCTTATTTCGTATTATCACAGATTTGGTTAAGGGTAATTGAACTATTTCAGATAGATAGAACACATTCAATAATGCCAAATTCTGAGCCTGAACATAATATTTTAAATTTGTAAAATTTGAGTTGGAAATCAAAATCTATTTAAAACTAAGATAATCAGCGAGCCAAAGTGCCACTTAGAAGCTCAAAGCTGAGTAAGTGATTTGAGTCAATCAGAATTATGCAATAACATTTCTCAGAGCTTTAATAAATATTTGAAAGCCAAAGAATATTTTGTTACAATCTTAACTAAAATATTCCCATTTACATATTTCAACAACTTGTATATCGACACTGTGTGCCCATTTGCAGCTTATTTCAAGTGCTAATCGATATGTTTATTGCGCATAAGCTAGCATAAAATGCAGCTGATAATTGAGTTGCGCTACCATAAATGTCACAAGTTAATGATTCAAATGAATTCCCCTAAGCAGCCACCCAGACAGAGATAAAGAGGGAGAGTTTCTTACCATAACACAAACAAAAGGCGGGCCACCAAAATCGTATGAATAAACAAACAAACAAACAAACATTTCAAAAGACAAACACAGGCATACAGTTGTCGCCCTCTACCCAAATGAAAAATCTCAGAGAACAACAACAACAACAACAGCAAAATAGTTAAGTAAATAGATGGACAAAAGAAAATTACCGCCCTCCAGGCAGCATTTAAAATCTCACAGTCAGTGCAACAATTTAATAAATGGGCGCAGCATTCTAGTAGAGGGGTGATCACAATTGCCTTGCTGGCTGACTAACTGTTTGTGGGAGGCTGCTGTTGGGAAGCAGATGCTGCTGTTGCTGTAGCTGCTGCCAGAGACAAGTCCATGTTGGCATGTGAGCAACATTAATGTTGCGACACAGCCCGTTGAATGGCAGGCAAACTGCAGTTGTCATGCGGCATGAATGAAACAAATACCACAGCGGGGCAACTAATAAACGAAAAAGTAGTTACGACTTTTGAAGATTTTGATTTTGAATGTGCTTTCACAAGTATGCCTCTTGAGGCATGCACCCTTTATTGAAAAGTAAAAACTTAATATTGCCAGTATATGTAGATTAGAGTTTAAACACTGAACCGGAAGTTGTGCAAATGAATGTAACTGACAGCGGGAAGACACCATAAAGTATATATATATGCTTGATCAGCATCAGTAGCAGCGTCGATCTTTAGGAACAAGCCGATCTCTGAGTCTCTCAGAGCTAGAGATTCAATGTTCAATTTCCTGGTTTTTACCTGTTTTTACGACAGTTTGCTTTCACAATTTTTAACAAATTTGCACTTAGTTATTTGCACTTTTTATTAGCTTTTGTTTCTACCTCTCTCCCTCTCTCTCTCTGCCTCCCTCTCACCCTCTCTCTCTCTATCTCTCTCAGCTGCAGTTTGATCAGCTTGCCCTCGCACATATTCGTTTAGACACTGGTGTAAGGCTTTGACGTCATCATAAAAAATTGCCCACAGTGCGTACTACTCACTGTTTCTAGCACACACACACACACATCGGCACACATGCCCAGCTAGTTGAGTAAACAGCTGCAGCAGCCGCAACAGCAACAGCATCATCATCATCATCATCATCAGCAACAGCAACAGCAGCAGCAGCAACATGAGCTGTTGCCCATCACCAGCAACATGATTACAAACATGCGCTTGGCATTGCGGCGACAGAGGCTGCTGCTGAGGCTATGCACCCGAAACACACACACGCACACACACACACACCAACACATTTACAACCGCCACTTGTCTGACTGACATTAATAAATCGCTTTTATAGCATCAGCTCAGACTGCACTGTCTGTAACTGAACTAGCTACATTTCCACTATCCTTTACTCTCTCGCTCACACTCGCTCTCTCTCTGTCTCTCTCACTCTCCCTATAACATGTGCATTTGTCGTCGTCCGCTGTGTTTGTTCTAAGCTGAAGCCTGCACATCGGCTGCGCTTTATTAAATCCACATCACTGCTGGCGCCTGAACGCACAGTTCAATGGATTCGCTCTCTCAATCAAACCCCGTCTCGGGTTTTTTCTTCTCTTTTCTAAAAAAAACGCACGCAACCATTTTTTGTTTTTATTTTTATGTTTTTTTTGGTTTTGTTTACTACACACACAAGCAACATTTTTGGAGGTCGGATTTTCAACAGTGGCGCACCATAAAACTGATGACACCACCAAAGGAAATGATCATGAGCCGCAGATTGTGATATGATGCCTGGCATGAAGATATTAATGGATTAGGCTTCCTTTTTTTCGTTTGTTTTCTTTATGTGTGGGCTGCTCCTCTCAGTTGCAGTTGGAAAACGATTTGGATGTTTTTCGTATACAAAGTGATAAGCTGTGCTTACACTTGTCCCATTTCGATGGAAGTTATTTATAACAATAATAAAAGATTTATTCTCATTTGGCATTTTGTATTTTCTTCAGTGCTTTTTCTTTAGAATATCTTTTAGGTTTTGGTTAAATAAAAGCAATTAAAAACAATTGAATTATTTCATTTAAATTTATTTTTGGATTTTAGTAACACTCAATCATGCTCAATTCCCACTTCTTCGTACTACTCACAAATCACATCGACTTCGTTAAGCCATTTAAAATATATTAATATATATATATATATATATTTACAAATAATAATTTGAATAAATAATTGCTATTTTTTGTTGTAAAAGTTAGGAAACAAACTGATAACTGTATATAATTCCACACACAGAAATTTGTTTCTTCGCTTTCAACTTTAAAAGTTAAGTGGCATTTATTTCGCTTGTGTTTTCCAATGAATTGTGTTCGTATCTTATCTCTCTAGAGCAAATGACATACAGCCAGCACAAACAGCATTATCAGACACTGTATCATCCATCAAGCGACTTCTATTAATATTAAATATAATAATATGCAAATAGCATGCAACAACAAACACATTATAATGCTCCAGTTGCGGTGCTCAGTGCTCACGACACTAAGCGACAACCGCAAGCTGACTATGTAAATATGTATATATAAACACACATATATTCATATATATATATGTATTTGTATATATATTCACACACACACACACACACAGATTTACAGACTGCCAAGACACAAGACTAGATCTTTAAGACACACTTGGGATTTTCGGTTTTCATTAATCTCGACGGCGACGCCTTATTGTGTGGCATATATTAAATTGGGAATAGGCATTAACATTTAAATTTGTTTTCAATTTTGTCAACCAAGAATTATTATGTAGATACGAATGAAATTATGGAGAGGATGGGCAACAGCCAAGTCTGCCACCTTCAGAGACAACAAACTGTCATCCGTGCTTATTATGCAAATCATTTCAAAAGGGTTTTCAGTTTGAGGCAGGCCCTTCTAAATACATAAATCTGCCATTGTTATCGATTTGGGTTAACAATTGTTATTCTTGTTGCCGTCATGTTCTGGGGCTTAAACGGTTGCTTACTAGTTGTCAAGAGTTTGTATGAAATGTGATATAACAATGTATTAAGTTTTCCCAATGCAGTAGAGAGAAGATTTAAAATGTCGAGCGATTTAAGGAAAGGAAGAGTTGAGAAGTGTTTGGAAGTCGGCTTTTGCATGACTATAAATAGAAGCAAATATTTTATTTTTACTAGTTTACATGAAAAGCATATTAATATAATATTAATTCATTTTTCCTTTCTGCAGTCTGGTTACATAAATTATATTATTATAAGAAATCAATTTCACATTCCGACTGATTACATAAATCATCAGCATCAGCTGTTTGATGGACACATGTCAAAAAACTCTTAATTCAGCTAAACTTCCGATAATTGAATAAATATTGAGACAGCTGCGAAATGCCATCGAGAGCGCTTCTTTTTTACATATCACTCGATATGTCTTTAAATTATATAGTCTGCATATGAGTATGTACGTATGTATATATGTGTGTATGTATGTTCCACAACAGCTGTGGCGTTTTCAACTCAGCTGACTCACCGCATTTTGTTGTCTGTGTTCACACGTTTTTTGTTTGAAATTGAAATTCGACGAGCGCTTCTTGTGTTAATGAAATGAATCAAATACCAAACAAAATGTGTATATATGCACATTTCGACGACAATTGGCAATGCGATATATATATATATATAAATATATATACATACATATATATGCACACATAAATAACCAAAGAAAATCTGTGTCAAGTTCATTCTTGCAATTTTCGATCACTATCAAAATTCAAAGTAGAGATTTCGTTATTTATTCAGCTGATTCTTTTCGGACTCTGGTATTCTTGTGTTCAAAACCTCCAAAAAAATAAATAAATAAAAATAAATAAATATTTGTTGTTGGAGGCGCGTGAATGACGTAGAATCAACAGAACGTACGTACCTGCAAACACAATTGGATACTGAACAAATAAATGTTAATTGTTTGCCTAATATTTATGTTTAAGTAAAGAAAAATAAATATTTGCATAGCCTTGCTGAGTTTTTTATAACTTTATCGTGATGTTTTAAGCTCATTGCAGCAGACGTCTGTCTTCGATCTCAAAAGATCGTCAACACATCAACAATTGTTTTTTAAATTTTCAGGCTTATCTTATTGATATTCGGTCGGAAGATGAGTTCTTTTTTTTAATATGATTCTCAACTAGAACGAAAATCGTTAAATATCTATAAGGATCTTCAAATTTATAACGACATTTAGTCATATTTCCATCTTGTCTCCAGCTTTCTATCTTAAACACTTATAAAGAAACGCATCTTCAAATATAAGAGTCTTACCACAAAAAGCTTTACAAAAGTTTTTGCATAAAACCTCATTAGCCACTATCCGTTAACCACACCAATCGTTATCCGTTAACCCCAGGTCTCTTCCTAGTGAGAAACCAAGAAAGAGAAAATCAAATTGCATTTGAAAAAGCAATTAAGGATTTGGTCCATTGTGCCAAATTTGACAGCAGTTGCCAAAGAACATTGCTTAAAGTCAATGCTCGAAACTAATCAGCAGGAGGGCAAGCAGCTGGAATTTCATTGTTATGTGTACGACAATTGAAAAGTGTTGCAGTGGTGCATCAGTGCACCTGAGCAAACGGTAAAATCAATTAAAACGGAAGTCTGTGGCAGGGGGGGAGGTGAAGCAATAAGCTTACAACAGCAACAACACAACAACTTGAACTGCTGAAAAGGCCAGAATGAAATTAAGGCTAGCAAAAATGAAGCACATGTCAAGGCACATTATGCGTGGTCTGGGACCAGATAGTTGGAATGCATTTGCTGCACGTTGCAGCTACTGCTGCCGCTGCTGTTGCACCAACACGTCAGCAGCACGTGCGTCCAGTAGGTGAGTGACCAGACCAGACATCGGCTTATATAAAGAAGGCATAAAATGCTTAACAGTCTAAGCAACAACAGAACAGAACACAGCAGCCACATACAAACTTGCAACGGTATCCACAGTTATTGTTGCCACATATTGCAACAATGCGCACTGTTGGCAAAAATGGGCAGTGAGCAACTGAGAATTACAGCTGGAAAGAAGCACTGAGAGAATATTTAAGAAAATTGCTAATAAAAATACTTGAAGACCAGAAATAAAAATGTTATTAAAAAATCAACATACAAAAATAAATAGAAATTTGAATATCAAAAATGTTGAATAAAAACTTGGAAAATAAATCAAGCTGAAACATTGATATCTGTATGCAAATGTATTCTAAAATACTTTTACATTTACATTTACATAAAAGCCTAAAGCTTTTAGTATTTTTTGCAGTGCATTAACATAATTTGTCTGCACATAAATTGGCCCTAAGGCCTTAAGGCCATAATAACCTTTTGCTTAATGTTCTTCAAACTGTATTTAATTGCTAAGTCTTTCGAGTACTTTGGCTTTAATGACGCTTCAATCGTTTGCATCATTAAAAGGGAAGAAAAACAAAAGAAAACAAAACACAAAATTTAAATCAGTTTTAAGATTGTGGGATTTTCTCAGCGTAATGTATTCATGTTGATTTTTAAGCTGCTTTCTGTTGCCATATTATGAAATATCACTTAATTACTTTTCACGAGAGAGAGAGAGAGAGAGAGAGAGAGAGCGAGAGAGCGAGGAATGAAAAGATAAAAGATAAAAGATAATCCAACTGTCAAGAGAATATTAAACTAACTAATAAAAGTACACATAGATGGAAACCCAACTAAATAGCTGATAAGACGCTTGAGCTATTTATAAAACTGTGGGCACTTGACAAAAACAAACTAAATTTCCAGAACGAGTGAGCGTGTGTAAAGCACACACAGCACACACAGCACACAGCACACACACGTACACTCGCTGTAATTAAGTCAACACTTTAAAAACAAGCTTGCTGCAGCAAAATAATAAAAAATACTGCCGTAAACTAGCAAAACAAAAAATAAAAAAGCACCACGCCCACGTAAATGTAAGCGCGAAAGTGGCCTGTTTAACAAAGGAGTCGGGCTCACAGTTACGCTCTACTAATTTCTAGTTTAATTATTTTCAATTTTGCACAAAGTAACCGCGACAGCGACAACAACAACTACAACAACCACAACAACAACTACAACAACAACAACAACTACAACCACTACAACAACAACAACCACAACAACAACAAACATGCACTTGACAGGCAAATGTGCAATTCAAGTGCAGGCCAACAGCGAATGACGACATCAAAGAGGGAGAGCGAAAGAGAGAGAAATAAATGTACAGAGAGAGAGTGTGTGGGAGTGGGAGGGGGAGGGGAAAAGTGAGAAAATTAGACGATTTAAAATTCAAAACATGCTCTTTAAATAATAACAAGCTCGCCAAATAAATAAACTAATAATAAACAATACATTATTGTTAAATATATTTAATTTAGCACAAAAAAAGAAACATATTTATATACATTTAACAAACATATATAATGTATAATGTATATATAGTTATGCATACATCATAAAATGTACAATCTTAATTGGGTTAAAGCGCCTTGTTTGCACTTTCAGTTTTTGATAAATACAAAAAAAATAATAATTTGTACGACGTTAGAATTTTTATTAGGTTCTGTGCAAATACGAGACTAATTAACTAGGTTAGTTTAAGCATGATTTCTAGAAATAGTTGAAGCTGTTAGCAGACATATTAAGGATAATCAACAAGAGGCTAGGAGTCAAGTTTGGAATCGCTAAATGCAGGAGTATTTTGTAGTCGGAAATATAAATGAAAAGTTATTCGAGTTTATGGCATTGCTACCACTATTAATTTGACCTCATGCTGTATTTGTCAGCCAAGAAAAGTGAATGTGAAAACTTGGCAGTAGATTTTACATAATTTTCATCAATTCGTATAGATCTAATAAACGGCTTACAAATCGAACTGTAGCAACTATGAGCAACGTAAACTAAAAGATTTTGTTATTAAGTGAATTCATCAAGTTTAACTTAGTTATATAGTTGATCTTGGCCACAGAGGTATGCCGGGAAGAATGTGCTAACAATTTTATCAGCTAAGCAAATATGCCTAAATAGTTCAGCTATACCTTTAAAAATACAGATATCGCATTTGAAATAAAGCTGTTGAGATTAAGACTTGTACCTCATCAATGCACATAAGCATATAGTGTCGGTTGTATTGTCTGCTTAGTGATATAAGCATAAACTATGCAAAATAAGCATTACATATTCGATCATCTTACTTTAAGCCATTTTGCTGTATTTTAATATGCAATCGAACTCGTACTTAACGTTACATTTTTAAAGACATTTTTTCTAAACCAATCAAATTTTTCGAAATTTTTATTTTTTTTCCTATCACAAATAATGGTAAAAGGAGTATGCAAAAATCGTTTGGCACTAGAATTTGAGAGTTCTTAACTACAACAAAGACTTCACTTCAGGGTGGCCAGTATTAATGCAGAGTTGCGAGTACTGCGTGTTGCACATGTGGCACACACACATGACAACATACTTGCACACACTGGTTGAAGAAACAAGCCAATTACGTTTTAACTGCAACGCATACGACATTACAAAAGGGCGCCATCGTCACGCCATAAACAACTACAAAAATGCATGTAGTTGTGTGGGTCTGGGTGTGGCTGTGTGATTATGTGTGTGTGTGTGTGTTGTTGTCCGACATTCATGTCTGCATCGCAGTAAAATCAATTTATGTAATTGTATTTGTTTTGCAGCTTAAATTAATTAGAAACAGACATAAAAATGCTGCTAATGACAAACAGTAAAACCTTTGATTAGCTGAACAGATGACAAGCCAATTAGCTGACAATTATGAATACATGTTCAATAATTAATAAATGTTGTGTCATTAACTCGACTCGATGATACTCTGTAATGATAATAAAGTACATGAATTAAGTTTTGTATTTGATATATTATTGGCAGAAAGATTAGTTCCATTATATATATATATGTTTGCTGCAACTTCTTTCTATATTCTATACACACCTTATGAATGGGCTTAAGCAAACAGCAAGTTTATAAATCGAGTCAATGTATAGATGGTGTAGGTTATCTTATCGATACAAAAGATTACAATTAATTGAAGTAAAAAATAGCAGGTGCAATTGTGACTCAGGTGACTCAGTGCAGCAGACACATAACTCAGTTGGCGTGCGTCACACAGAACGACAGCGACCGGAACCACTTTGAAGCACTCGAGACATGGGGGGAGGGCGAGGCGTGTAAGGCAAATAAAGCAACCCCAAGATGTAAACTTAATTAAGCCAAAGGCACTCTGGGCATAAGGAATCAGTTATTAAAAAGCCCTGAATGACACTGAATACAATACAAATGCCATGTAACAGTAATAACAACAATAACAACAACAATGCGAAGAAGAAGCGTGGCAGACACGTAAGCATCATTAATCAAATGTCCAAACAAGTGTAAAGTCTAAGCCGGTTGTGGCCAGGCCAGGACCATCTCTAGTCTAACCTACAGGAATTAAGTGTGAGCCACTCACCACCCAATCCCCTCCCCGTCGCCGTTTAAAGGCATCGTACGCCTGGCGCCTAGAACACGTAGCGCACCTAAAGTGGTTTGCCCCACTCGACAACTGGCACTTGAGGCGCCCCACAGTCGGCCCGGGTTGACAATAAACATTGCGACGACGACGCACTTTGTCAACGCACAAGGATGGAGTAGACGCAATTGCCGCCGGTATAGCTCCTCGACATTTGCAGGACTGCCTCTCTGATCTCGCCCAGTATCCTTCCCTCTCTCTCTCTCTCTCTTTGTCTTTCTATGTCTCGCTCTGACCAAATCTAATATTAAGCGTCTGTATAAACCGCATTGTTGACATGGATGACAGTGCTGACATTTTAGTTCCCAGGTGTGATTAATTTCGCTATTGTTGTTAGCCGTCGTGTTTCTGTTGCCAGCTGCTCTTTTCTTTTCTTTTCTTTTATTTTATTTTATCTTTTTTTTTACCAAACAGTGTGAAAATTTCTAATGGATTTTTCGGTATCTTTGGTCGGCCTGACTAGCAAACAAACCAAAATTAAATCCACGTGCAATTGTTTGTGATTTTGAAAAGCCACCAAAGCACAAAATTAAACCAAAACCATTTAGCGAAATTTGTAAATCTACTTAGTAATTAAACTGGAAAATAAGTAAATATGCACCAGTTAAATAACAAAAGTTTTGAAAGTGTTTAACAGATTCGTCGAAAAGCTAAATTTCATCAAAATTATATTAAATTAATATTTGAATTTGAAAAAGGAAAAGAGCATCAAAAATTGAATATTCTCAAATATTTATTGCAATAGGACACTCACAAAAAAATACAATCAGCTCCAAAATTTATAGATTGCAGTTGTGTAATTAGAAGAGAGAAAAATTAAGAAAACATCGCTGAAACTGTGTAGAAGGAAAAGTTTACGAGCTTATTGTGTTCCAACAATTTCCAATAGTGCCCGCTGAGATGAAGTAATTGAAAAACAAGTTACAGCACAGTTGCATCTATTAACTATAAAATTTATTTATATGATGAAATCAACACAAAAATTACGTTTTTCCACTCCGGGCAGCTAATGAATTTTTTAAGCCCAAAAAGCCAAACGAAGTAAATTGTTTACAAAATCAAACGCAATGCTCCGCTAAGCTGTCTTATCGCATGTGAAGACTTTGGAAAGAAAAAAAAGAAATGAATAAATAAATAAGGTGGCGCCCATAAAAACTGATATGCACAAGTGTTAGATCAACAATGAAACTTGATAAACACAACAAAAATATACAAGTCGCAAAGCAATACAAAGATGCAGCCACGTAGCTTTGAATGTGCATGTGAGGAAATCAATCTGTGAAACAAACGTATTTACTCATCAGACGCGACACAAATCATGTCAAGGCTTTCTCACTGAATGATTGAGTGAGATAGATAGATAGATAGATAGAGACAGAGCTAGAGAAATAACAAGTTGTTGCACTTTATTCGAGCCCAGTTATCTGAATGATCAATATTTATATTTACATCACTAAGCAGAGGGCCTTCAATTATCACATCCAAGCTCGTCATTTATTTACTTTTAAATAACATTTTTTTCACTCTCAATTTTCATTCGCCACTGTGAATATTTATTTAACAAACATTTGAAATGATAAATTAAAGAAGCGCAAGGTACCTAAGAGGAAATACGAAATGAAAACTTTGTGAGTACAATGCAACCTGCAACCTGCAACCTGCAACCTGCTGTTGTTGCTGTTGCTGTTGTTGCCGCTTTGCAGTTCACTCACAAAAGAGCAAACGTAAATTAAGTTGAGAGCAAAAATAAACAAAATAAAAGGAATATATTTAATATAATCTTAAAATAGTAAATTCCCGAATTGAGTAAATTTTATTTTAGCCAAAACTTTGTGCAACACAAAATGATGAAAACGGAAATGTAATTTTAAAATAATATTTGCTGTTCGAAGAGCAAAATGTTGGCCTCGACAGCATAGACTCGGTTGGAGTCACCAATTTGTGGCAAAGTTATTTTACGAAATATTAGATTAATAATTGCACCCGCAAGCAAAGATTTTAAATAAAGAAAAGAGCAGAACAAAAGATTATATAATAATTTGTATGTGTTTGTTTAAATTCATTCAATATACGAATTGAAATAACATTTCATAAATTGGAAGCAGCTCATCATTTTGGCCAATAAATACGCTTATATGTAAACAGTCTCTCGTTTCAAATGCCAATTACTTTAGTTGGCCCCCATAAAATCAAAGAGATTTTCACGCAATTTGCCACATAATGGGCACAAAGAATTGTGGGATACTTTGAGGCGCTTTGTAAGCAGATCCATATCCATAAAACTTTCAGTCAGAAGAAAATGCCGCTCATTACGCACGTCACAATCCAATTTGTTGTCACATCTTGACGAACATAAAAAAAAAAAACGAAAATAAAAAATGACAAAAAAAGGAAAACAAGACAAGGAAAACGGAAAGCCCAAAAACGAAAACCGAAAAAACGAAAAGAAAATCAAAGTGCGTTGTGGGACACGCAATTTCAAAGATTAAATTCCGCACATTACATTAAATAGCAAGAGCTATCCTTTTTATTATGCTCGTGTATAAGATATACTCCATATGCTCCAACTGCTCCAAGTGCTGCATCTTTGTGGGGTCAGATCTACTGGCCAGTTCATCTTTATCACATAACAACGCAAAATAACATGGGCAGCCAAAAACTTTCGACATGATAATAAAAATTTCACGAGTCGCCGTCTAAAACGACCCCAGTCAGCCGGGGGGTTAGTGGGGCAGTGGGACGAAGTAGAAGTTGGCATTATATTAAGGCTGCTTAAAATCATGATTACATTACATACATGTGGCCGGCCTGAGAATGCCAAGACTGTCATCTGAAATATCAGCTCCGTACTTATATCAACAACAACAACAACGACAACGACAACTGGAGGAAGAAGAGCAGAAAAGCGTCAGATTATGTGCGAAATGTTGCCAAAATAACCATGAAAATTGGCCATAAATGTGGACAAGGTCGACACAGACACACTCTAACATACTCTAACTAAAGTCGAATAAGCAATTAATAAAATAAAATGACAAGTATACAAGCCTAATTAAAATCATATAAAATTAATGACTCCAGATTTATTTTGAACAATAATTATTACAGTTAGGCAGATAAACAATTTAGCCTGCTACGCTGTGAACACATAAATGCCAAATTTGTTTATAAACGGTTTTTTATGTCGACAATTGATTAAGCCAATTCAAACGCTTAATCTTCTTTACAATGCAAATGTGGGTAGTAAGAATGATAGAACTGATTAGGCTGATTACATACATATATATATATATATATCTACTACAGCATTGAGCTAAAGATATTGCATGGATGATGGATTCGTAATATCCTTGTGAGTCATCAGGCGAATCCAATGATTTTTACTGCTCTTTTTTGGCCATTTTCGTTTGCTGCAATAAATGAGTTTCTTGGCTAAAAATAAAAATATAATAAATAAACTAAATGACCTCATGGAGAGTATTTGCGCTGGGACATTGGCGAAAAGTCGCCAAAGTCTAAGACATTATTGGTTTAATATTGTCAACGTTTTTTTTTTTTGTTGTGTTTTGTTTGTCTTGCTTTTTTTTTTTGAGCATCGTCGAGTATTGGCTAACAGAATGTGTTTTAGAGACGAGCATATCGGTATATATATATTTGATATACATACGTTATAATAAGCACTAGAACGCTTCAGCTTGTTGGCTTAACGTATTCCTTCACGCTAGCCCGGTTATCGCATTTATTATGCCAATCCAACATTGGTTATTCGCCTATATGCGAAAGTTAAATTGCGTAGAAATTCAGGGCGCGTCGTCATCTTTGGTTTGTCGTTAATCTTAAGTATATATATAGTTATTTTATGATGTGCATGTTGTTGCCATTTATTTTATTATACACTCGCGACAACTGTTTTGTTTCTGCTCTTTTTTGTTTTTTGTTGCTCCCTTGAGGATTTGGGACGGTTATTAGTCTGGCTAGTGAGCAAGTCGTCGGTTAGTCTGCTGCCTGCGCTGTGAATAAATTTGTGCGGATTGTCCATAAATTACATTATTCGGTTTTGCTTGTTTATTTGATTTGCCCAAATTAGTGAGGATCTTTAAAACGTAGCGAAAAACAAGCAAACTCGTTATTGCTCTTGCATATAAAACGGCTTTCTTGTTGTTTTGCTTCTTTTTTTTGCGTCGGGCATCCCTACTTAAAGGATTTTGTAGTTGGTTTGGGTTCAGAAATTAATTTAACAGTGATTTTGTGATTTTGATTGGGATTTGGTTTAAGTTATTGCATGCTTAGAATTATTAACGAGCAGATGGCCAAACGCAATCAGAGCACGTTGACAGGCAACTTATTTATCTTGGGTCTTTCTTTGAATGCATATTTTGAACTGCTTTTTTTCTTTCTTATACTTGAAGCTTAAGGGATAAAACAGTATAATAGAAAGTGAAATAAATTAAAAATAATAATTATAATGATTTAGTCGAGAGAACTCAACTAGAAGAGACTCCGAACTCAACTCATTGGCTACCATGAGTCTCGTGTGGCTTAGATATTGCTTGCTTCTTTATTGTTATCGGTAATTGATATTTATCGATATTCGAGAAATGGAAAAACAACTTGTTCTATTTCCATTTTTAAATCTTTAAGATTGGCGCATATGGATCCACATGGCTCTACTGAATCAGCCGATCAAGATATATATATACTTAGCACATTCTGCACAAATATCGATAATATCGACTATCGATACAATAAATGTCATCACTATCGCTGATTTTGCAATACTAAATGTACGCCTTGTACCTGTCATTAGTCACAATTGATCTGAACTACAGATGTGCATGTAATTAGCATGAGAAGCAAATCACATGTCACCTACCCCTATTTGTAAGACACACACACAGAGCACATTAGGGGCACCAAATAACAGAGACAAACGATTTGATGAAGTACAATAATACTCTGTGAAAATTCAAGGCAAGGCATAATCAAACCGAAAACTAAAATCCATCCACACGCAAACACCCTCACAAAATTGTTGAGTCCACGTCGTGTCCAAGTTCCGCTTACTCAACCAACAATTGTAGTAGTGGCAAATTGTGCGTTGAGTTTTCTTTTTGGCACGCAAAATCCTTAATTACATCCGTTTGCAGTCGGCGCGTGTATCCGGGCGCATAGTCGCTGGGGAAAACCCAGTGGAAAACCGCAGTGTGCCGCCAACCAACCAACTAACCAAACAACACCTTGGATAAGTGTACAGCCAGTTGGCATCTAGTCACGTTGCCAGACATTCGACCACATAAATCCACACCCTCAACCGAACTCAACCCTCAACGACAACCATTGCTGGTGACCAGCTGTTCACAGTTTTTCAACAATTTTCCTCAGTCTTCTTTCTATCGCATTTTTCGCACGTATTGTATGGGACATTGAGTGGCTGCTGTCATCTCCGACTAGAGTCGAGAATCGAAGCCAACCCTCTCAATATCCCATATCCCCACATCTCACATCTCTGTCCACACACCCTGTGCCAGTTTCGTCACCTTGTACTCTTTGCTTGGCCATCGTCGTTTCATGTCGAGGGTGGGAAATGGGAAATTGGAAATGATGTTGCTGCACTCGACCTGCTGATGTCAACTACCCACATGGGCCATATATTTGATTATAATGCCAACTGACTCAATATATATAATTAAATTGCTTAATTAGAATGCACCCGTGCCTGTGGCTGCAAATTGTTTTCCAGTACAGCCGTACAGCTCATACAGCTGATAAGCAGTCGGTCGGCCTTTGGCCATTTTCATCAACATCATTGCTATTGTTATCAAACTCGATAGTTAATTGAATTTTCTGATATCTAAATGACATTTTGATGTATTTATTTTATGGGGCGCGGCCACCTTCGCACGAGTATTGCTGTAAATGTCAAAACTATTCAACAAAAAATAGAAAAAATTCAACAAAAATAGAAAAAATTCAACAAAAAAGTGAATTTTCTTGTTACCAACAAAACATAAAAAATCCAATTGATTTTGATGGCAATGCGAAATTCGTCATAGTCGGTTCATAATAAAACTACATTTAAATTTGATTCGCTCATAACTGTTTTTTATTTGCGAAATTTAATATTCATTCATTTTTTTATACAGTTTTTCCCCATGAATAAATTTTGATTGGAGCTTCGAAATAAAATGTTCGATTTCAATCGATTGCTGCCATCAAACGTGAATAACTATTTTATTATAATTACGATACTGGCATCAAATTGAGCCAGTACTTTAATAATAATTACTAAGATAATTATAAATGTGCAATTATTTGATGCGTGTTAAGTTCCCATTAATATGCACAACGAGCGCTAATTTTATGAATTGTTTTTCTCTTGACTGGGCTTAAGCCGCACTTCGACCAAACCAATTAACAAATTATCTAAATACACAAATCAGTGCTGAACCACAAACAAACAAAAAAAGAGTTATATAAGTGCATAATAATGCATTCACAATTAAAAACGCAAATCGAAACAAACGCATTGAACTTGTTTGCCATTTAATTGATTAATTAACAAACGCGCATAACTATAATAAGCAGCATAAAGAAAAACAAATGACAAAAAAAAAAATAATGATAAAAAAAATTAGTTTAGCAGTTTGAAATTGTCAATTAATTAATTTAAAACGGGAGCAAAACTTATGCATAGCAACGAGCACGAATAAAAAACCAGCTATAAAAAAAAACCAAAAGCCACATAAATAAATTAAGCGACGACCCGCAATGAACCCGCTCAACGACCCCATGGCGACCCCTTTGATACAATTTACGGGCGAGCGGAGCGAGGATAGTCTGACTACTCTGGCTGACCAAATCACCCCACACCCAACCCACCCCACCCTACACTTACAAAAAAACAACTTACAAGCTGCGAGGGGTGGGGGTGGGTGTGGGGGGAATTGCAAGGCTAAAGTTGCTGACGGCTGTTGATGTTTTCATAAAACCTAATAAAGCTTTCATTAAAAATTTTTTTGTTGGTGTTCCAACTTTATTTTGACTTGTGCATATTAATAATGTGGCAAGGAAATGCGGCAGACGCAAAACCATTTCCCCCCACCCAAACCCAACACACACAACGTAATGCTGCCCATAATCATAATGCTAATTATGATGATGCTCATCTCTAAAGTCGAAAACAGGAAACGTTTTCATGTCATATACATTTATCTCTCCAGTTTCCAGTTTCCAGTATATCAAATAGAAGCAACGATTTCGTTTTGCCAGAGTTGCCAAGTTAATTTTTTAAATATTTTCCATTTGCTAATCTCCCATCATTGTCAGATTGCCCTGTTTTTGACGTATTCGATAATTGCAAATGTCAAGTGCATTATTTCCCCAGACAGTTACTTTTAATGAGCTGACAACAACAATTTGAATTTCAAATTTCAAACTATTTGTGTTCGATGTGCTTGGTCTATACTTAGTTAGTCTGACTATAATAATATACCGTGATATAACTAATGGCAAGTTAGTAAGTCACGTTATTTTCAAGTAACTGCCTATTTATGCGATTTTTGATAGAGCGACAAGGCATGTGATTATAGCCAGCAATGCAACCAGTTGTAATGGATTGAATATTTTTGATGGGCCTTCTATTTATGATTTATATAATAGATTTTTAATGCCTTTGTAGTCATAGTTTTATAACGTATTTAAAGAGACATCTATATACATTCTTGATCAGCATCACAAGCCCCGTCTGTCCGTCTATCGCTTTGTTTATTGATCAAAATCGAGATACTATATATAACATACTATATATAACATTCCATTGAAACAATCGTTCGAAAGTTAATTTGTATATATGAGAAACTTTTTCGTGTCCAAACGAAACATACTATATATAATACATATACGTATATATATATAATGTTCCTCCCTTACTTTTCATATAGCCTTTTTAAATAGCAATTTCGATTTTATCGTGCTGACTTCGGTCTGCAGGTGTATTTTTCATTATTCGTAGTTTCTTACTTAATTACTGTAATTTCCCAACAATTATTCCATTCACGGTTATGACTATCACGCCCATTTATTTACTAACTACTCCTAAATGCATTAGTTAACATAACTTGTTCGTTTTGCTGGCATTTGGTTGTATGTCAAATTTATAGGTGTTTTGACCTTTGCCTTGCCAACATGTCTAACAAGAGAACGCCATGAATTAAAACCGCTAGCCAAGTATGACTTTAAAATGTGACATGGCTCATGAAACAGGTATTTTTTGGGGGGGAGGAGGGGGCACTGCTTACCCGAATGAATGTTTATTATTTATATATTTTTTTTTACTTGAGATGCGGTTATTTAGCGGTCATGTGCTAATTGCTGCTGTTCGATCTTTTGAAGTGTATTCGCCGGCAGACAGCAGACAACAGACAGCAGACACAGCAGCCGGTGTATGTTAATGTTTACCGATTGCATTATTAAGCGAAACGACCCCAATGAAAGTTCAATGGCATCGCACGCATTTTGACAGCCAACTCAAATCCAAAAAAAAAAATCAAGTTGTTAAATTTGACACGTATTCAAAGGAGCAGCATGCATATATGTGTATCAATCTGTATACATATGTGATATATACATTAATATATCATCTTCTTCTTTTTTCATAAATAAAAGCACATTTCAGCGTCTTAATGACTGCTGCATGAGCTGAACTGAACTGGGGGCTGCTGATTGTGAGATGACGTTGTTGTTGAGATTTCTGATGATTATGCAGTTTTGGTTTTCCTTTTAATATAAAGAGGCATAAATGAAGTTTACTGTGTGGGGCATAAATGAAGTTTGCTGTGGGTGGATGAATGTCCGCACAGAGCATCTTGAAACCAAGTAGTACAAATATCATTTGCAGCTTTTGACCTACTTTTATTTTGAGCCACAGCCAGCGGCAACTTCGCCGACGTGTGAGCATCTTTTTTTATAATTTTTTTCTTTTTCATTTTTTTTTTTCTTTTGCTATGCCTATGAATAGTAAAAGTGAATGAGTTTTTGCTCCTTCCACTTTGGCAGTATACTGGTGCCTGCAGGCATTCGCGAGACTCGGGCTTGCAACTTTATTTTTTATGATGTTGCCCCTTGTGGCAGAGCGAGCGCGCGTCTGTCGTCGTGGCTATTAAATTTCAATTATTGTTACATTTCTCACACACTGCAGCAGTCGCAGTCGCTGGCTGGCGTTGACAGCCATGTAAAAAAGGAAAAATGGCAATGGGAAACGGAAAACGCGGGAAAATGGGGCAAGTGCCGTTTTGTTTAGCAGTGCCATCAAGTTTACGTACACATTATTACATTGATGGATATTATTACACACACCCAATCACTCAGCTAACTTTCGCGCTCTGCCTGCCTCCCTTTTACTATTGCTGCTGCTGTATGCAACATGAGTTTGAGACTTGCTGCAGTCAAAATGGCTTAGCGTCTGTTGCAAATCTGTTTAGCAAGCTGCAGTTCGAGAAATCTGCACGAACCTGTGCTTATTCGTTGCAAAGCAATTATCGATTAGCTACAATACTATAGTTTATGCTCTAACTACGAACTATTTCTAATTAACGCTTTTAATGTTAATTGCTTCAAACAGCAGGTTAAACAAACAGGTTAGCCATTTTTTGAGATCAGTTTACTTCAAATGTTACCTATTCATGACCATGTAGCATATATACTTTGAAGCAGAACTTTCTAGACACACAAATTAAAGCATACATCTAATCAGAATAGAATGAATTTTGTCAATAACTTTGCATATTCTGTCAAACGCTTCTTGACAAAATTAAGCTGACATATCGAGATTTAGAATTTAATGAGAGAGTTGCGGTCGGGCGTAATCGAATGTGAAATACTCTGCTAATAATCTTTGACTGTGGAAGCTGCAGGATTTCGCGATATTTAGAAGCGGAAGTGAGCGAGGCAAACTTTTTCTTCAAACTTATTGACTCTAACTCCAAGATTGCACACAATGCAGATATTTTTGGAGTAGTGGCTGAGGCCGGCGTGGATGGGAAATACGTATGTAGATATATATATATTGGCTCTCGTATAATTGTACATATTCAAAAACTTCACCAACAATCCACACTCCAAATTTGATGACTCTAGCTTTCAAATTGTGAGAATTAAAATGTTTTATCGATTGGAATTTATCGTTGTTATCGATTTATCAACGTAATCCCCCAATTTTAACATCTTGGGCATAGACGAATATATATTCCGAGTTTGAAGCCTTTCTATGGTGTCATAAAAACAGACAGCATGACAGACCCTATACTCTTCCACCTTATCAGAATTAATGAAAACAATACAATCTTAAAATATTCTATACAAAAAAACCAAAAACAGATATCTGGAAATTAAAAGCATATTATAACAACGACTTTCTAATGGCATTTGATAGATCATCGACAGCAGCTAAGGTCAAATGACCAAATGCTGTTAGGCAACTTTTTGTGATTGAAGTGGTAACATGGCTCAGGCCATTGGCTTATTAAAGCCATCGAAAACCAAAGAATAAAGAGCTGCTGTTCTAACAACAATATAGCCAACACTTCAATGGCATTTTAATTGCAAAACTTTAACGACAACAATACCAAGAAGAAGAACAACAGCAACAACAACAACAACAACAATCATAGAGAGCCAAGCAATTGCCATTCACTGGCCGACAGACCGTCTATTTCCGTTTTGGGCCAAGTTTTGTGCTGGCTGCCTCAACTTCTACTTCGTTTTTGCAATTGATTTGCAGTATAGAGATAAGTCAATATTTTATTGTTTTATTGGTAGCGTTAAAGTATAATACGCTGAGCTTCGTTCACATTTATTGTTACGCCACTCGAGCGACTTGTTCTTGGCTTCATAGTTCACTATATATATATATATATATATAGTTTTTTGTTGTGAACCGATCGAGCGTAAAAAGGTGAAGTCAGCCAAAGCAAAAGCAGTTAACCTATAAAGCGTATACTACTGCCATCTATTTATATGCATGTAGATAACATGCACATACATATATATATTTATATATATATAGTCGTATAAAAATAAAAGCAGCATCGTCAGAAGCCCCAAAGACGAAATGCAACTGAAAACTTGCTGACATTTTGGTTTTCAGCCAGTTGTCGACGACGCTGCAGTGATTTTCATTTTAGTTCTGCTTTTTTTTCTTTACCTTTATTTTTCTTCTGTGTCCACAATATCATTTCGGCTAAAGAAGTGGAAATCGTTTCGGAAATGCATGGCCAAAATCATTTGCAGCTTTCATGTCACTTTTGTGGTCGATTGGTGAACGGAAAAGCAGCAAGAAACTTTCTGACTTTTCATTAACTAACTATGTGTTATATATATTAAAACTAACTTTCTCACATCATTTAAATAATTTCTTAAAAGTTTATATTTTAAACATATTTTGTAACTTTATGACTTCAAATTATTCCATTATTCTGTTTTTTAATATAATTTCGAAATACATATTTTTTAAATAAAGAAAACATATCTCAGCATAAGGAGTATCTGAAAGTCAATAATCGTCATACGAATTCTTGCTATTAACTTAATTGTACAAAAACTCAATCGCCATCTAATTGAGTTTTCCTTAAGCCATATCTATAATAACACCTGTGAATGCATTTTTCCCAGACCTTTTACTCATTAGCTCAGCTATCTCAACATTGGGCTGCATTTCGCAAACGCTTTAAAGCATCCAGCTAAAAAAAGGATGCAGTAACATTAAAGCTTAAGTCGTAGAGCCACAAACTAACAATTTGCCACACAAAAATAAACACTCGAGAATTTCTTAGAAATGCAAATATTTACTCAGTTCTGTCCACAGAATGAAGTTAAGTTGTGATGCAGCTGTCCAAAATGAAAGTGGTTAGCTCACCTGCAAAGAAAAACGAGAAATGAGTAAGAAAAACGCTTTTATGCCGGTTATATAATTTAACAACGTAATTGGATAGAATTAATGCAGGCGAAACTGGGTTGCCTAATTGGTAAGTACGTACGCGAAGAGATCGGCGCAAAGACTTTCCGGGAAACCAAAATAAGGGGCAAAAATAACACACTCAACTAATTAGTTTAAACCGACGAGTTGAGTGTTGCAATCGAAGTTGAAGTTCGAGTTGAATTTGGACTGGGATGAAAGATTTGGATTGTGGTCCGGGTTCGTCTGGTTGCGAAAACGATCGCAGCTCAGCTTATCGCGAACATGTAATTTAACTAAATATGGATGCATGAATAAATTCAATGGCATAATGAAGATAAACGCACTAAACCAAGGCGCAAGACGTTGCCACTAACAAAGAGCCCAAGCCATAACAAACCGAAGAGCTAAAACTAAAATATGCCAATCAGCGAAATACCCTGTAAAAGCCTAACCTGTAAAGAGTGTAAGTAATAATCATAATAATAATAATAATAATAATCATAATAATAATCATAATAATAATAATAATAATAAAATACTTGGGTTAGGTTAGGTTTTAACGGTTGCCGACTAAGGTCAGCACGCTTAGGCCAGTTTCCGCCCGTTGTGATACCGTAGATCTCAAAGAAAGAGTGATAGGACAGATAGATTAATAGTAGAAGACTATATAAGGAGGGAGGACGGACTACTACTGGACTAAACAACGCCAAACAAACATGCCTGCAGAGGGACTCTAGCGACAGATTTTTCGTAAAAGCGCTATTAATGAGTTTTGCACACGGAATAATGCAAAGACTCAACGCTTACGACCATCAAACCGGCTAAATAAAATACTTAAAAAATCTATTAATACAAATTAAATAAATAATATTAAAATAATTCACTATCATTTTAAACTTTGTTAATTTTCTAGCTAAAAGCATATTCAAGTTCGACCTGTTCATTCTTAATTTTAGCTTCTTTTGACAATAGATTAATCACATGGATTAATCTTAACCAAGCCATAAAAATTGCATTAGAATAAAAGTCGTATAGCACACATAAAAATTATATACGACCAAATCCTATGTAAGTAAAAAAAGTTTTAATATCATTTTGCCTTCAAAAAGCACTCAATGTGTTTTCAAAGATTTATCAAATATGTACTTAAACTTGCATAAGCAACAAGCAGAAGTCAGTTGGCGTGTATACCCGGTATAAGTTCAGTTGCTCCAGGGTGCATAAATAACAATAACAACAACAAACGTGGCATGCAGCAGATTATCGTGGAACGCAGAAGACGCCAAAGCAACTGGCGGCGGCAACTTTTGGCCACGACAATCTCATTTGAGCTGGAAATCCAAACAAAGGCATATTTAAATGTTTGGCAACATTTTGCGCGCAGATGAAGTAGAAGTAGAAGAAGGAGGAGGAGGAGGACGAGGAGGGGGAAGAAGCTGAAGAAGGACAACACGCAACAGCAGGAGCAACGTTGGCGGGTGTGTGTGTTTGTTTGTGTGTGTGTGTGTATGTGTTGCTGCCAACTCCTTTTCGCTGTTAATTTGCCAAACAATTGGCAGATAGCCAAGGCGAGCGAGTGCCGACCCTAAAAACCAAAAAAGCAACTAACAAGTCAACCAAAACATAGCTAGACGGAATGACGACGCGCCCCAAGGCGCTGTCCATTGTTGCAATTGTTGTTGTTGGTGTTGCTGCTGCCGCTATTGCTGCTGCTGCTGCTGCCGCTGCTGTTCATGTTGCGGTTCTTGTTGCAGTTGCATATTTTGGCGTGCACGTTTTGCTTGTTGACTGTTGTTGTTGTAGGCAACAAATATGCCAGGCAGCTCAAGCAGCCAAAGCAGCTCTCAAGACCAAAAAAAAAAAAAAACAAAACAAAACAACAAAAAAAACGAGTTGCGCCACGTTCCGCAGAATAACAAACATCGAGCAGCGCCAACCAACACACAACTCCAAAACTGCAAAACTTGATTTACAATAAAAACAAAAACAAACCAAGAAAGTGCTAAACTATGCTGCAAAGTCGAAGTTTCAATGCTCTTAGTGCCAACCCCAGAAGCCTACTTTAATAATCTCACCACGAAAGTTGAACTTGTTTTGCATCCTTTTGAATGTTAACAAGTTGCATGACTTTGCTTTTGTACTAGAAAAAAAAAAAAAAAAACTAAAGCCAAAGCCTGTGGATTGAGTTGCCTTAAAATAATATTACATTTTGCTTATAAATTATAATTATATATATAATTTAAATGGGATTTTCGCTGTCTTAATTTTTAATTCTAACAAAAAAAAAGAAAAATAATATTAAAAAAATAAAAGAAAAAATAATCTTCAAAAAAAATAAAAACAAAAATAATATTAAAAAAAATAAAAAAAAAATATTAAAAAAATAAAAAAAAATAATATTAAAAAAAAATATATTAAAAAAATAAAAAAAAAATATTAAAAAAATAAAAAAAAAAATATTAAAAAAATAAAAAAAATAATATTAAAAAAAATATTATTAAAAAAAATAATATTAAAAAAAATATTATTAAAAAAAATAATATTAAAAAAAATTGAAAAATAAATTTAAACAAAATAAATAAATTTAAATAAAATCAATATTTTATACCTTTTCATTAGGTTAATTAATATTAAATTAAATTGCTACATTAAAAAAAAAATGTATATATTTATATTTGTTTTCTTTACTAAATTTATTTACACATTATTTGTAATGGGAAATTTATAATTTAACAGAAGTGAATAGAAATTTATTTTTATTTAGTTTTTTTTATTTATTTTTATTTATTTTTAATTTTAATATATTTTTCAATTAAATCCGAGAGGTCTTCTCTGCCAGTAAACGTATTTCTTCCTCCCTCTTTTCACTCCTTGCTGCATGTTTCACTCTATAATTCGAAATATCAATCAATTTTAATGGAGCGTTTTTACAAATTACAGTTTCTGGTTAAAAAGATTATCCAGAAAATAACTTTAAGCGCCAATAATTTCATATAGAAAGTTCTTATACGCTGCTTTAATGTTCATAATAGTATATATCAACCAAGAAACTACTTCACAACTAATGTCCAATCCCATCATGCCCCCTCTGTCTAGGGTATAACAACATACAAAGGTAGTTCAGTGCCGGCGCTCCAGCAAACAAAAATATATTTTAAAAAAAAAAACTGGTTCTCTCTTGACTTAATCCGGCATTCTTTTTGGCCAGTTCGTGATTAACTGTGGACAGTTAAGAGGAAGGCACGAGACGGCAGCAGCGTTGCGAGTTGAAAGTTGCGATCCAGTCAGATCGTCAGAGATTTGCTGCATGTAACTCAATCGCTGGCGCTGATCATTAGGCTTTTATGTTTGCCTGCCTGCCTAACTGATGTTGGCCTGGCCTGGTCTGGTTAGGTCTGAGACAAGCTGAGCTGCCAGCCTGTTTAAAAATCGTTTTCAAGTTCAGACAATGGCAGCGCTGATTGATGCGACTCATCAGGTAGACACACACACACACACAGAAACACAGAAATATGCGCAGAAATGTGGCGCTATGTTGCAGTTGAAACAATGCCAATCCGCTCCTCGACTCCTAACATGACTAAGTAGTTGTGTTTGTGGTCATGAACTTTACGCCATATATGCATGTATATAACACATATGCATATATATATATATATAAATATATATATATATAAATTTCAATTTTTGACTTTTGTTTTGGTGGTCTTCTGTTCTCATTATTATTATTATTTTATTTTTTTTTCAAAACTAATGACTGTATTTTTTGGGGCGTTTTCCTTTTGATGGGGCCAAGCGCAAAGATTGATTTTTCGGTTTTGGAGCTTTGTGCCTGGCGCCGCTCTCATATTATATAAAGACGACGATGAATGGCAAAAGTTTATTTGATTATTTACTTGCCACAAAAATCAATTTAACGGGCTTTGCTGCTGCGGCTGCCGCTGCTGCTGTTGCTGCTCTTGTGTGAAGTCAATTTTTGAGTCTGGTACGTGACTTTTGCCTCGCAAGGGAGATAGCTTGGGTTTCTGGTTAGGAGCATAGAATTATACGGTTTGAGGATGTTGCCAATTTTAGTTTATAATAGGCAAACTTGCAACAAACATATTGCTGTGTCAGGTTGGATTAGGCTCTGGTGGATATATCAGCCTACAAGCAGCAAATCCAGCAATCAGAAAATATACGCCCCATGAAACAAGTATACAACTAATTAGATCATTTAACCAAGAGACTGTAAAGAGATTGATCTGAGGGAATTGTAGCTTAGGGAATATCTCAAAAACAAAGTACTACTATACTAAAAAGAACCCACCAACATCATCAAACTGACAAACATTAAACTAACTAGAACACCCCACAGGAAGTTCAACAAACCTCAGCAAATTAAGTGTTCCCAACAAAAAATGTAAATAAATAAAAGTCAAAAGATTAACCAACAATAACAACAACAATCAAAATGAACATAATGCACATGAGAAGATATTGTAATGGAGGTTTTTTAATTTGTTTTTTATTCATTTATTTTGATACGCCAATATCATGAAAAATTAGGGTAGAAGGGTATATTAAAGTTGTGCTAAACTTGTGCAATTGACAGAAGGAAGCTGCTCCAATCACATAAATGATATATATTCTTGACCAGCATAAAAATCAGAGTGGAATTATCCAATTGCGACAATAAGAACTGAAGACTTCAAATTTGGAATATAAGTTCTCGTTTACCATACGCAGCTCAAGGTCAATTTATCTTATCGATTACATATCGATACATATCGATTTCCAAAGACAATAATATATACAATTGTAAAGATATAGCCTTCCAAATCATTTATAATGTATATTGTTGATATAAAAAAAATCAATCAATCTTGAACAGCAAGTCTATCATGTCATCAAGGGTAACTTCTGTTCGAGCTCTCTCAACTAGAGTTTTCCAACTTATTTGCTTTTGCAGCATGGGGAAAATTGCGCTCACCCGCGAGCCGCATAAAAAGCCAAAGATAGGTAAGCTCCCGCAGCTACGTGTAAAGCATGTAAATCACTCACGCGCAACTGAAACTATACAAAATAATAATAAAAGCAAAATAATAATAATAAAAACAATGGGAAATGAGTAAGTGGGGTCAACGAAGCGGGTCACTGTGAATGGGGCAACCAGCAACCGAAAAAAATTTCCCGTCGACAAAAAGAGGAGGAGATACACGAAACCCTTTCAGAATCAACAAAATGGCTTATGACTTATTCATAATTATGTGTAATTATGTTGGTGCATACAAATTAATGACACTTCAATTAAGCAGCAACAGCAAGACCAGTATCAACTGCAACAATGACCACCGCAAAACGCAATTTTATAACAGCAACAGCAAAAAAGCGACAGCAGCACGATCAACTTTAATTAAATGCTGCAGTGTCAGAGTGCAACGAAAGTGAATAATATCGAACGCGACATACCCTTACTAAAGAGTCTTTCTAACGAGATTGTCAAGTCAAAAATAAACTTTAAAAAAATTGTATTTCTTGTTAGCTAAATATGTTAAATCTAAAGTTGTACTTCAAATAATGTCGCCAAAACGCAAGCAAAAAGTAAAAGCCGACAAAGTGCCAAAGGCATGTCAACGGGCAACAGTCAACCAACATCAGCAACAGCAAAGGGGCTGAACCCAAAATGTTGCCAGCCAGTATTGTGCCGGAGATGAGCACAGCGCATTTCGTGTCACTCAATGTGTAGCAAAAACAAGATAGAACTGTTTTCTGAGGCACACCGAAGTTAAGATACCCCTTTAAAAAAAACGTCCGATTGTTTCTGTGAAAGCTATAGGATATAGCGGCGGTATATAGATGAATTTTTGTCAAGATGTGAGTAGCTTTGTAAAGCGCATTATTATTATTATCAGTTTAGTTAGATATTTAGTCTCTTTGTTTACAATGTCCTATCGATATACCGGTGAGAATCCTATGTCATAGTTATTACCTGCTTATAAAACACATAGCTTATCCATATGTCTGGGATATCTTGGTAAACTACAAAATTATTTATATAGGAGTTAGATGATATAATCTGATCAGGCCTGCTCCAACTGTTCATGCTGCCCTAAAATGTGTTACAAACTTTACAACCAAATTGTTATACGCTCTACAATGGTAAAAATAATTATAAAGTGTACCATATTTAATTTGATCTTAGGTTTAGAGGTGTGAAACATCAAGCTCTCAACTCTTTAACGTGACGACAACTCTATGGAGAACGCTTGAACCAACGACAATGTCCTGAGAAGTACAGTAAACTTCTCTTCAGTTTTTATCAATATATATTTATATATATATATATATATGCATTATGTACATTAAACGCTATTTCCTGCACTGAGTGCTGCTGGCTTATGAGGGAGGCAACGCAACAAAACGAAACTTTCTTGCTGCCATTTCAAGCTGTATGCAATAAATGTGAGTCAAGTGTTGTAGTCGCTTTTTTCTTAAATGGGTCTCTCCTCTATCGCATTTTGTACTTATATAAGTACTTATACTTTGACATCGACTTTGACATCGACTTCGACTTCATCATTATATTCAAAGTTTGTCAGAGCCATGTTGCATAAGCGTCACTCGTTTTTATCGTCTCCTATCAATGACTGCACTAAATTGCTTGAGACACATGATTGGTAATTAACTTCAGAACGGACGTTGTAAAAAATGAATGCAAAAAACCCAACTGAAATTGACAAACTGAACGTTGCTTAAAGACTTGATAGAGTGATTTCAAATTGAGCATAGTATAACTACTATGAATGGTATGGAAAAAAAACGGGAAATAATGTGCAAGTGATTCGATGTAAGGGAATAATTCAAGTTTCCCCTTTTCAATTGCTTGAAAGGTGAGTGCTTTGAGATTTAATTACCAGCCCACCTGTTTGTTAGTCACATTAATTATACTAAACGTGATTGCGTCAAGTACTTAATGCTAATGTTGATGGAGAACTTCGTTAAGTGCTTAAGTTTAGAAAACAACTGGACTATATATTTTCGAATGTGCCATATTTCAACTATTTTAAACACACTGGTGGCTGACACATGCGGTGAAAACAATTTGTCTTAGTCATCATCAACTCACACACACGGCTCTCATTCTCGAGCGCACTTTTTGGCCCAAATAAGTGTAGGGGAAATATATATGTATGTATATCCCCACGACGAAAGATTTTAACACTTGAGAATTGTAGGGGAAGTAACGAGCGCAAGTGGAAACCGCATTTCCACCCACCACCACTCCTCCAGCCTGCCTGCCTGCCCCATCGACCCGTATGCCGCCTTACAATGGGCATTTCTAAAGTTTATTACTTGAACATTTATCATTGCACGGTCCAAACCAAATGCAACAAAACGAATAGAAATGCACTCAAGTATTTTGAAGCTAAATACAAAAAATATAAAAATTGGGGAAAAAAGACGGCCGGCTTGGTTGAGACGAAGATTAAATGCTCTCCCGTTGAGATATGCTCTACAAAATAAATTGAGCCTTTGGCATATACAAATATTAAGCAACAATTCGATCAGTCACTTTAATCACCTCAAAATGTTTAAAATAGTTAAGTTTATCACTTTTCAACATAACTAAAAACCACATCCGTATAGCATAAAAATAAAAAACTAAAAACAGCAAAACTTGGCCACCACAAACAGAGTATAAATCAAAGATCAACAAGTGTACTTCAATGAGCGCATTGAAACGGTGTAAAAAGAGTATACTGAAGTTGTATGCAACTGGCAACCACACAATATATATATATATATTCTTGATCAGCATGAACAATCGAAATGATTCATCACATCCGGCTGTCTATGTAAAACTGGAGACTTCAAAAAGCTCTCGCTCACCAAAAGAAAATCAACATCATTTCATTTTATCGATAACTTTCACCATTCAGGGCATCTTCCAGTCGAGCTGTCTCTCTAAATTCTTTTTTACTTGTTTTTATTTATTTTTTGTGTTGCTCAATAATATTGCGAATTGCTATGACTGTGGATGAACAAAAAAAAAACTGGGCGGTGCCTCTGATTGTGTGCGGCAACAACAAAATCAGTGTAAACAAATCGTTCGCTTACCAAACAAGAGCAAGGTGAGGTGAAGTGTGAAGTTTGAGGTGGGTGGGCTGCAGGGGGAGAGAGTAAGCTTTGTTGGGAGCTATATATACGATATGTAAGCGAAAACTAAGAACAATGTCATGCAATCAACTTTGGGCCAAGTGCATTCAGCCAACCAACCGAAACAGCAACAACCATAACTTTAGCCAGCAATCAAAAACTAAAAGCAGCAAAAACTACAAAAAAAAAAACAAAGCACAAAAAATTCTTTTAATAGGAGGGGGGAGGAGGTGCATGGCTAAAAATCAACCTAAAAAGCATAATGAAAAATGTTCGCTGAGTGGTTTTGTGTTTGGCACGTCATAAGGTGCACAATTTATTGTTGCAAGTTGACGTTGCACGTTGCACTTTTCAACATTTCGAGATAACAAATATCACTCGTTTCCCAGCGATTTTTTTTCATTGCTCACAATTTTGTATCGATTTGAGTCAAGAACTTATTACATATTATGGTATTAAATTGTTGTTGTGGCATGTTTAAGTTACAAGTTGTCAAATTGTTTGTTGGCGAGATCTGAGAAGGAAACTTATGAAGTAATGGGCATTACTAAAACAAATTTTAATTTAATTACTAATAATAACTTTAAGAATTAAATGCAAGATGCAACAATATTTAAAGATTTTTGTTCGATTTTGAACATTTATTTTTACTACAAAAATGTTTATATATTGATAATACCCATTCTAATATCAAACCCTAGACCCTGTCACCAAGTCCTAAATATATCACAATTTTCCACACATTTTCACATTTCTGTCAACTGATACAATTGTTAGTATAAACTACAGCACTGTCTGGAAAAACAAGTTTATATCCGATATATAACAGACTCCATACTTTGTATGTATTTGCAATGCTATTAATATCATTGCATATCAGCAACTTAATTCAATTGAAATCGACATCTTGAAATGCATTGAAATGTTCCACACTGCCACAAGGTATTTCGACTACATTTGCCGCATGATTAATTACATGTCTATATATACATATATATATTTATATAAGAGCCACTGTTCAAATACTTTTACCAGACCCACAATTCAGTTGTGCATTTAACTTCAATGCTTTAGCCTCTTTTCACTTTGGTGTTAATCAAGATAGAATTTGGGGTGGAAAATGGATGGAAAAGGAGTGATGCAAGCAAGGCCATAGAAGGCCATCGAGAGAGCTCGACTAGGAGAAATCCTAAGCACAGCTAGCATTAAAATATGCTGTATTTCTCATAAGATTTTTATGCAATTTTTACAGTTGATCAATAGCATAGCATGGTATATTATATATCAAATGGAAGTCTATATTGTATTTCCAGTTATCAGTTATCAATCTGATAAAATAAGCAGTATCTGATTTCTCACTCTTATAGTCACTGAGATCGCTTGTACTACAACTATTCTTATGGATCGAATGTAGTCTTTAAGTTTATAGATTAAGTTTATAAAGTTGGCGTATAGAGTATCTTACGTTGAAGCACTCGCTTCCTGAACACTTTTACATGTTTCTCGTACAGATTGCAATAAAATTTGTGTATTTTTTTTATTTAGTTGCTTTTGTTGTTTTTTCCGTTTGGTTGCTTCTGCTGGCCATCATCTAATTTAAGGTATGAGGCACTCAGATCTGTGTGTGTCTGTTTGTGCAGCTTTTGTGGTTTATTGGTTATGGATTGGGCACACACAGAAACACACATACACACACACACACACACTCACAAACTTATAAATGGGCTGGTCCCATAAATGCGCTGCATTGCAATTTTATACATTGATTTTTTTCCACTTTTTTTTTGCTCTTTGTGCGGCAAGTGAATTGACTAACGGGTCAAGGTTGACACGACGCGCAATGCTTTTATTTTTAAAACCATATGACTCACAAACAAACACACACACACACATGAATACATTGTGTGAGGCATGTTCTTTTGTGGCAGCTCCGTGAACTTACATGGCTGGCATTTTAAGCCAGTTGCCAAAAAGTACTGAACAGCAAATATTAACTATGACATTTATGACACACTTTCTTGCTTGGCTCCAAAATTACATATAGTTTTCCAAGCAACTTCAAAAAGAACAAGAACAAGAAGTGAATGAAGAAGAAGAACAACGACAACAACAACAACAGCGAGCAGAACTCAACAGAGTGCAAAGAACAACAATTTATTGTCACGTGCCAAAAAGTACACACAGCATATAAAGCACAGTGTATAACTTTGCCAAACAAGTGCAAAACAAGCGAAAGAGGAGAATTGCATTTAAGCCAAGCGTAACCAACACACCAAATACACTAACTTGTCTGATAAATATGTAATTATAAAAATACAGTTATGTGGAACAGCAAAAAACATGCAATTCTGGTAGATATTATTGATTAATGTCGTCTGATTTCAAACTACACAAACAAATACAAAAATTAAAAAATTAAATTCAATTTAAATTTAAATTTAAAAAAATATTAAATTTATGTCATTTTTCTCAATATTTGTCCAAATTGAAACAACAACAAAAACGATGCCAGCTGCAAAATGAAGTCATGAATTCGCTGCTCATTCAGACAAAATATTATTTGTATATACTTGATTATTATTATTTGATTTTATTCAGGCCCATTGCCCCAGTTTTATAAACGTAATTTAAATATTGATATGCATTTACCATAAGAAAAGAGTAATATTGCAAATACCACGCCAACTTTTTATCATTGCAAAAGTTGCTCACCCAAAAAAAAGCAGAAAAAAAAGCGAACGCGTCACAACAAATGTCATAAATTTTGTTATTTCACACAAATATCTTTGGTCTCTTCTCTGTTTAAGTTTGCATTGTTCATGTTTGCATATATCAAATCAAGCGTTAAGCTGCAGAAGCTTCCCTTCCCCTTCAAAAAAGGTGTTGTGTCTGTGGAGAGAGGGGGGCTGGCTTGAAGGCCAATTTTGTTTGTCGAGTTTTGCAAAGACAAACAATCAAAAGACTAAATTTCATTGTGTACATTTTTCTACATTAATTTTTTGTTTGTGTGTGTATTTTATTTTATATATATTTTTTATTATATTTTAGCTGCTTGGCAGCTGGCAGTCATTTGCCGAGATAGAAGCTGTTTGTACCATCTAATGTTTACTGTCTACACTTTACATTATTTTTATGGACAGTTTTGAGTCGTGCTTCAAAAAATGTCAGGGACGCGTACAGCATGTGTGGAAGTTGCTGGCAAGTGTTGAGAAGCGTTAGCAAAAAAGAGAGTTTCCAAATTTGACATAAATATTTAATCCAGGATATTAGATTCTGATTTAACTTCCACTTTCAGATGTTAATGTTTTATTTTAAAAATAAATATTTAATCCTGCCTATAAGCTTTTGATTTAATTCCTTATTCCTCTCTTTGAGTCGAGAGAGCTTGACTAGGAGATACCCTGCATGATGAATGATATCGATAAAATAAAATAAAATTAATATGCGTATGGATCTTTTTGATTTTTATTTGATTTAATTTGGACGGAAAACAGTTCACAAATCGAGGGAAAAAATCTTTGAGGAATAAATATTTTAAATTACATATCGAATTAAATTTGAAGTTACCAATTAAATGAACGATCTAAGATCTTAAGATCTTAAGAAAGACAGAGGCAATGAACAGATCTCCTCAACAATTGATACATGTACTGTCAATATACTTAATGGAGTCAGGGAGGATTCTTTCAGCATGCCAATATACCTTTTTTACCCATTTTCAGGAGTTCAGCTTGTGAGCTTTTCCGCTTTAATTTCGAAATCATTAAATGTTGCGTATACCAAAAAAAAAAAAAAAAAAAACAGGGAACTCTAGTCAAAAATTGCTAAAGGGGCCAAAAAGTGCATAGTGTGAAAAACTTCAAAGGAAAATTTCTGCGAAAATGTTGGCAATGAGAGCACAATTGAAGTGAAAGATGCGCAAAATCTGCAATATCCGGTAATTTGTGTGAACAGTCTCAGTTCTTGTTCTTCTCTCGTTTCGTTTGCTCCATTTTTTTCTTTCATTTGTCGAAAGAAAAGAAACAAACGAAATTGCTGCGTCATCGCCGCAGACAGTTGAATTTGGTGCGCGAATGGAGAAAAATACAAAATACAAAAATACAAAATACGAAATAAGAAACTAGGCTGCAGCTAACTAACTAACTGCATGTGTGTATGTATGTGTGTGTGTGTGTAGCTGGTTCCGCTTTTTGGAAACTGCCAAAGACAAACAATGGCAATGTCAAACAGTTTTTCCGGCTTTTCCCTCACTTTGCCATGCGTTGCACGTCGAGGGCAGCTCAAAAGAAAAAGCCGCCGTCGTCATCAAGAGATGCTGTGAAGGTGCAAGGCGCGCGCGGATGTGATGGGCGGCGGGTGGGTAAATTGGAAAAAATTTGTTTGTAATTTGCCGTCAAGGCTGAAAAGCGGACGTGAAAAGACGACGAACTATTGTTGTTGCCGTTGTTGTTTGTCAATGTCGCGTGCGTGTCGCATTCCTGTGAAAAATTCATTGAGCGCCGAGCAGCGCAACAAACCCGATATTGCCAAAGTGAATGGGTCCTAGCTTAAGATAGTTGACAGAGACCTCGACTAACAGATACCCTAAATACACAGTAGGAATTATGAAAATACATTTCGGTAAGCAAAATCTGTTTTTCTTATGCGATCTTAATAAAATTCTTATTGTTAATCAATAGAATGTGTGGGTATATCAAATAGCAGACTATATCATTACAATTGCATCTTTTCTACAATCGGAAATCGATTTGTATCGATATTCGCTTACCGGAATCAGTTATCGATAACATGAAATTAATCCTATTACAAATTTGGAATCCTAGCTCTTATACTCTCTGAGAGAAGCTTGTGCATACAGACGAACTAAGTCATGACCCACCTGTAAATGCTGATCAGGAATATATATACTTTATGGAGCCTCACATATTACTGTCTCTCTTTTCCACATCATTACACAATCTTCCCCTTTTTATGGTTTCTGGGTATCAAAATGACCGACTGCCTTACTGAACACATAAAGATAGATCTGCAAATATTAGGCCAGCATTTCATTAAGCACAGTTTTGGGTTTGCGCACATGTAACACTTGCTTATTTACATTTTTGGCTTGATTTTTGCTCTTAACCTCCCCCTCTCTGTCACTCTCTCTCCCTGTCTCTCTCTGTCTGTCTTTATTACTTTCCTCTATGTGCTTAGAGTTGGCGCGTGGCCAAAACAGTTCGCCTCGGGGCACACCCACTTCGTGCCGCCCTCATCCATCTAGAGAGTCACGCCCCAGTCTTTCAGTTAAAAGCAAGCAAACACATCCATCCATACATACATCATAGGTCTGTCTGATGCCGCTTACATCCCGTCAAATTGCATTTGTTGTTTTGGTCAAGTCAACAGCCAAACACAAACGGCATGTACAAAAATGTTGCAAGTAAATATGGCAGCATTTTGCTCAACAAAAATAGCCGGAAGCGCATAAAAATCGTATTTAGAAAAGAGATGCTGGCAAATTAAAGCTTTTATTTATATATATATATATATATATATATATATATATATATATATATAATATATATATATATATATAAATATACTTATTAAACATTGTTGTTACTAAACCCTTGTCGATTTTGCTTGTTTAGTTTGTAACGCATGAACGAAGTCGAAAGATGATTTCTTGTATGAAAAACTTGTTCATTAACGAAGATTTCCTAACAAAAACTTACTTCAACTTGGGGAGGTAAGACCCAAAATCATGTAGATTTAACTATTATAAAAAAAACGACATAGAAAAAATCGATTGGTTTTGTCTGCAAGAGTATTTAATCTTCGGCAAGCCAGCAAAAGCAGTTATTACTTGTTTTTCAATCAATTTAAGAGCAATTGGTTGACCAAAATTGTATGCAATTAATTAATTAATTGGTTGCCATCGTTAGAGTTTTAGATGATTTCATTATGCGCCATATATGTGCCACACATGTGTATATAAATGTAGATATGGAGGTATGTATTTCCACACACTTGCCAGCAATGAGCGCAAAGGTCTAATCTTCACTGATGCTCACCCCAAGCCCCATCCAATTATTGTGGCAGCTGAGAAAAGTCAGCTGAGCAATAGCAAACATTGTTTTTGGATGCCTGTAGATGCTGTTTTAATAATTTATTACATATTTTTTATAGGTGCGCCAGGGAAATAAACAATAGAATTTAAAGGCACAGCAGGTGATTCGGGCAATATATCGCTGTGTAAAATGTTGTATTTAATATTAGTTGAGCAACTTGTGGGCAAAGGCCAAAAAGCCAAATGATAAACTAAACAAAACTATAGAGAAGAAATAAATTAAATTGGAAATGCTATATAAACAGCGCAACAAAAGAATCCAAATTCATTAGCAAATTTCCAACAAGAAAATCATGCGAAAAAGAAAATCGTATTTTCAATGCGATTTTTCTTCATATTGTGTGAGAAGGCGTGTGAAATTTTTGTCTGATTTGTTTGTTATTATTTACATTATACTTATGTATGTATATAGCATTTATATATATACATTTTTTTTCTTGGCATTCTGCGCACAGGTTAAACTAAAATTATAGCATATTGTATTCAGCAAATGTGTGTTTTTTTTTCATTTACTTTTGCTGCGTATATCTAAATTTAATTTTTCTTGAACCAGCTCTCGTTCTTTTCTTTGGCTTTTCGCTCGCTCAGCGTGCAGTGCGTTTTCTTAAAAATCCAGCTGTGGTTTCTGAAAACTAAAGTGGAGAAACCTTGGCGCAAAAAGCATGGCTTGTTGCTAAAAGTCGGGGAGTTTCTGCTGTCAATTTAGGAAAGAAAAAAACCGAGATATTATTGCCTGGGTAATAACATTTTCGCATGCTTTTGTGCTTTAGCCTCTGGACTAGCTAAAACTAACTTTTATTTATTTTTAGTCTGATTGGGTTTGCTTCGGGGTTGCCAAATAAAATTGGTAATTTTGCAATTAAAAACCTCAAAAAATGTTAAAAACATTTTTTTTTATTATTTTATTTTTAATTTAAAATGCATCAAAATTAAGATTGACTAATAAATTAACTTATTTGCATTTTTCGGTGTCGACTGATATGAAATTATATGGAATAAATAAAATATTTTGGCCACAAGAGAGCCAGAGCTCGATAGCACATCAATTTAATGCTATTAATAGAATAATCATTTGCGCCTTTTACTTTTTTACACACGCACACACTCACACACACACATATTGTTGTATTTTTTGGGCTTTTTATCAGCACAATGTGTTTAATATACTTATAATTGGACACGATTTATGTGCCAGGCAGCAAGGCAAAGGCGCCCAGGCAGCTTCACACTCCCCACTCAAGACGAGAGACCTTCGATTGCGGTCGGTCTGTCAGTCGCCATATGCGTCAGACGTCAAAGTACTCAATGTAAAAGATGAATAACTCGGTTGGTTTTGGGGTTTTCAAGTATTGCGCATTTTTTATGTATTTTTATATTTTTTTATATATGTGTATTTCTTTTTGTGGATCGAATCAGAACACATTAGTTAATATACACATATATATAAATATTAATCACACATTATCAAGCAAGTTAACTCTGTCCAAGTCACCTTTATTATTATATGTTTTTTATTATTTTAATTTATTTGGACTCTAAAAACCCTCAACTAGAATTGAGCTGAAATTAATTGCCCAATAATATGCGAATTGTGACAACATTTTTACACACAATTAGCGAAATTTATTTTTTCTTGAAATTTCCCAATGCTTACAAAACCCAATCTCATGTCAAAACCAAAGCGTTTCGGTTTACGAGTGATCACTGTACTGAGCTATTTCTTTTAATCGTAATTTCGTCTACGCAGTAATCAAGATGTTCTCTCAAATTGACGTCAACAAAACAAATGACCAAAACAACGAACACATGGCAACAGGCCACAAGCAACAGAAAAAAAGAAAAAATCAAGAAAACAATGGAAATATTTATTTTCCGTGATTTTTCTCAACCGAAGCTAGCGAATTCCAGAAAAGAACAACAATTAAACTGAAAACAAGTGCAGAACAAACGATAACAAACCAAAAAAAATAATCTTGAAAGATGTTGCCAAGATTTGAAAGTTGAGCAAATATTCGAAAAACCTTAAAAAAATCCAAAGTTTAACAGCCTTGGCAACACGACACTCAAAATGTAAAAGCAATTTTGAAAATATACAAAACGTAGAATAAACAATAAAAGAGAAGACAGCAAATCAAAAAAAAAAAAGAACAAGAAGAGAATCGAGATTTAAATGCTCAAACAAGTAATGAAAATTAACTTTTAATATGCGGACGCAGAGAGAGACAACAAAGCCAGAAATCAGAAATCAGATTAATAATTGCTGTGAGTAAATAAATACTAATTAAGACTTACAAATACAGAGAAAAGCCAACAAAAATAATAATAACAACAACAGCAAGTTACACGCACAGAAGCGCAGAAAAGAAATCTAAAAGTAAACTATGTATGGGCAGCAACAACTACCTGTGCAGCAGCAACAACAACAACAACATCAACGATAATAAAAACAACAACAGCAAGCACATTGAGAGCAGAAGAGCGCGTGTTTCGGCTGAGCGTTGAGCTGTTGAGAGCACCACGAAGAAGCGGAGCAGTGAGAGAGAGAGGGAACAAAACCGGTATGACAAACAGACAAACAAAAAAGCAAAACAGGGCAACAACAAATACGCAGGCAGCACATAAACACACATATGCATATACATATCTATGTGCATGTACATATGTATATATGGATGTGTGCGTATAAGAAAATGATGTAGCTCCGCATAATAAATAAACGGCAACAACAACAGCTACAAAAATGCAACAATAAAGGAAGGAAGATACAAAACGCAAAACGAAAAGAAAATGTGCATGCTGACAGGTTCAGCAAAGCAAAACTGGCGACGAAAATTAAATGAAAACGGGAGCTGAATTGCCCCGCAGCCGTCGGCATCGGCGTCGGCGTTGCATGCAACAAGCTGCAGCTACGTATTTTTACCCATTAACGCAAATATTTGAGTAATTTTTTTGTGTTTTTCTGTCGACCGCATTTCAAGTTATTTAGCAAAACAAAAACAAAAGCGCGCGCTCTCTTTTACACCCACACACACACATGAGAACGTTCACACGTACAGGAACGGTACTTTCATCACTTGTGATTTCTCAAAATTAATTTTTGTTTTGTTTTTGTATTACTCACCTTTTAACTGTAAATGGCGGGGACGACTTGGTTTTTCACGTATTGCACTATGTAATATTTATAAATTTATTCTTTCATTGATTTGTTTATATGGTGAAATATGTTTGCAATTATACAAAATTTATGATTGCGGAATGGGGGAAGTAGCAACAACATGAAATCACAAACAGAAACACAAAACACAAACACATACACTATGCATACACGTTCGCGCCTCACTCGCTCACTAATACATATGAATGCCTGCACTATTATAGCGGTAATAAACAGCACTTGTATGCAGCACTGAGTGCTTTTTCTTCTTTTTTCTAATTTCGATAAGGCGCTTAGATTTAGACTTCTGATGTTATTCTGCAGTTGCTGTTGTTTTTGTTGTTGTTAATGATATTGATGCACCGTTATTTTGGCATACAAAGAAAGAAAAGCATATGTCATTGTTGTTATTAAATGCTGCATTTATAAATATATTGCTTTATGTTATTTCATTATTTCATGGCGGTTAATTGCTTTTGCGGCTGATAATCATTTTATTTGATGATATATTCAAACTATTTGACACTTTATTATTATTTACGAACACAGTGAACAACGTAGCGAAACACCAGCGGCGAACGGAGCGGCACAGTCACGCGACGGCACGCACGGACAAGAGAGATATTACTGAGGAAAAACTCTGTTAACGTTTCTTATAAGAGCGCGCCAATAACAGTATAGAGATGGACACGTGTGCCAACATGACACGATGTTGCAGCGATATTTTAACGACGTGTCATTAAATGTGACTTAATTTAAGGAAAATGGTATAACACTATAATTTAAAAGTGAGCAGATGACATCAGAGCACAGCTGCCTCATAGTTTGTATTATAAGAATATATCTAGTATATGGAAAAGAATTATCGTGTCGTGCACTAAAGTTGAGCACGAGAGCAGCACACCAACCAAGTCCGCTATTTAAGTTAACAGTGCAGTTCCAACTAGAGATGTGCACTTGTTAAAAATTTAAAAAGAGTGAAATACAAATTATCTAATTTTTAAATTGCCCGCTTAAATAAATTTACAGAAGATTTGATATATTTTTTTCAGCACAATTCATAAAACATTGACCCAAGTGAGCAAACATTAAATCAAACTGTAGCTTATTGAATGTATGTTAGTTCAACAGAAGGGAGGTAGCGGGGTTCGCTCACTCTTTGCAAAGCAACATCAGCGACAGAGAGTAACAGCCGGTTAACAGTCTGCAGCTGGAACAATCACCAAAGAGATAAACCCGCCAACTTAGCCGTTTTATCGCAATTAAAATAAACGACTATGTTTATGTTATTTTATTTGGTTCTTTCTGTAATCAGCAATTGCATAATTCGTTTTTCTTGGGGTGAAGCAAACGAATGCTTTACCGCCTCCACTGTGAGGTCGATGCACTGACTCCGGCTCAGGCCAAAACTCTCCATGGCCCAATGGAATTCCTCAGACAACGTTGTATCGAATACACCGCAATCATCCGTGCAGATCACTCGGGGAACGTCTGTCGCCATCAGTTGCCTGAAGTGATGATCATTAAAGTTGGCAACGGTGCCCGATTTAACATTGCTCGTGAGGCAACATTCAATTGGAATATTCAGCTCCTTCAGCTGCGCGTAGTCAGCTCCAGTGAGATAGGTGCCATGTCCACAGCGGGACATGCCAAATTTTAGCATCTCTTGAATCTCTCGGGGATTATCAACTTCCCCACAATGCACAGCCAAATTCAAGCCATTATTTCGAGCCAAACTCAATACGGTCGTAAAATCGCTAAATTTACCCAGATTTGGATTACCGCTAAAATCAATGCCAACAATTAAATCTGGTTCACTTTGCACAAATTCAACGGCCAAAGCGACAGTTTCCTCGGCCACCGCCAACGGCTCACCTCGATTTATGGATGGCAGTAATTTAACCATAATTTTATATTGCTTGCTTGCACTTTTTATGGCATCGATCACCGTTTGCAGATAATCGCGTCTGGACATATTCTCATTTGATTTGGGCGTGGTGCGCAGCTCCACATATATCACATTGTCTGCGGCAAAATCACGTATCACCAATTCGGTGGCACGTTGCAAGCCCCGCTTTGTGGCCGTCAGTTCGTGCACAAACCCAAACTTTTCAAAGCAATCGTTCATTTTGGCGCCCTCCTCAAATTTGATGAAACGTTTGCAAAGCATCGCAAATTCCTTTGTCTGCTCGCCGTAGAGCTCTTCAGCCAGTTGCTTGATGCTTTTGATATTTAAACTGCCGTTGAGGTGTGCGTGCAGCTCCACTTTTGGTATTTCACGTAGAAATTGTTTCATTTTCTGTATATTTGCGCGCTTTAATTGCTTTTTACTTGGCAATTTGTTTACCATGTGATTAAGCAGCCCTGGTAGCGTCAGCTGTTGCTATAAACAGCAGCTTAACATTTGTAGTATCTGTTTTAACAGCAAACAGCTGATAAGAGAACGATAACTATGGTATCGATATGCGTAAATATTATCGAGAACTAGAGCAAGAAAAATCTATCCATAAATATAAATTTTCAAGGATCAGTTTTTAGCCATGTCGGAAGCGCATTTGGAGGCACCACCCTCGGTGCGCCTGACCAACGATGATTTCCGTAAGCTGCTTGCCACACCGCGTGCCCCGCCGCCAGGTTCCTCGACCAGCAGCGGAGCTGGTGGAGGTGCTGGCGGCGCCGGCGGCGGTGCTGGCAGCGGCTATTTGGCCACCGCCCAGTTTGCCACGCCCGCAACGCCCGGCGAGAAGAAGAAGAGCTCGAGCGGCAGCAGCAGCAGCGAACGCAACGATTTGCGTCGCAAAAAGAAGAACTTCTATGCGGCCCTCAAGAAGCAGGAGGATGTCAAGCTGCAGGAACTGTCCGAAAAGTACAGAGATCGGGCGCGAGAGCGTCGCGACAACGTCAATCCCGACTACCAGAATCCGAGCAGCACCCCCGGCCACGGCAGCAATACGAACGCTTATCGAGCCGTTGCCCCCGACATGAAATCCGGAGTCGATGCGGCGGAGCGACGTCGTCGTATCATACAGGAATCCAAGTTCTTGGGTGGTGACATGAAGCATACGCATTTGGTGAAGGGTCTCGACTATGCCCTGTTGCAGAAGGTGCGCTCCGAGCTGCACTCCAAGGAGGCCGAGGAGGAGGAACTGGCCGCCGCCTTGGCGCGCGAGAAACTCGCCGAAGCCGCCGCAGCAGCGCAGCAACTGGAGGCGGAGCGCCGCGAGGCGGAGGACATTCATGCGATCAACGGCGCACTGGCGAGGAACATCTATAATCTGATCCAAGCACGCCGCTCCAAGGAGGTGCCGCGCAACGAGCTGTTTGCGCCTGGGCGGATGGCGTACGTCATCGATATGGAGGATGACATGGAGATGGATATACCGACAACACTGAAGCGCTCCAAGTTTGAGGTGCCTGTGGCACGCGAGGATATTGCCACGCTGACCACCAACGATATTGTCATCAATAAGTTGTCGCAAATCCTGAGCTATTTACGCGCTGGCGGACGCAACAAGAAGAACAAGAAACGCGACAAGGATAAGCCCTTGTTCTACGACAAGGAAGTGGAGCATGTGCGCAGCCAGCCATCGGGAGGCGGAGCAGGTGGAGGAGGAGGAGCTGGCGGAGCAGCAGCAGCAGCTGCCAATAGCAGCAGTGGCAACAGTGGCAGCAAATCCTCGAAAGCATCAGGTGACAACATCTACGATGATGTGGGCGATTATCAGCCCACAATGCAACCACGCAGCGAACGTCATCAATCCAAAACCAATTCCTCCAGCTCTGGCGCGCCTCAATCCTACTTTGGTGATGCACCGGCGGAGGTGGCGGAGCCGGTGATAACAAGCATACCACCACCACCGAAAATCTCCAAGGCGATGGCTTCGCGTTTCGCCAACGAACCGGAAGGCTATGCCGAGTGTTATCCGGGCCTGGAGGAGATGAATGATGCCATCGATGATTCGGACGATGAGGTCGACTACACCAAAATGGATTTGGGCAACAAAAAGGGACCCATTGGTCGCTGGGACTTTGACACGCAGGAGGAGTACTCCGATTATATGAGCACGAAGGAGGCGCTGCCCAAGGCCGCCTTCCAGTATGGCGTCAAGATGCAGGATGGCCGCAAGACGCGCAAAAACAAAACCGAAAAGAACGAAAAAGCCGAACTCGATCGCGAATGGCAAAAGATTCAGGTGCGTCTATATGCTCACATATATATATATAATTGATCTGATATATTCCTTCTTTATAGACTATTATTCAGAAGCGCAAGTTGCCCAAGGATGGCGGTGGCGGCGGAGGTGGAGCCGGTGGTGGCGATGAGCCCGACTACAAATCAGCCAAATATTAATTGGCCAAAATGGAAAGCGCATCTTCAAACTGCAGCATAGATTTAGCATACGAAATAATAATTGAAAAATTAACTTGAATATTTTTCGATTTTTTCCAATCTGCGCAAAAGTTTGTAATTTTAAATGTAAAAATTATCCTGACAAATGTGGAAATTAAATTATGCAAATTAATATTCAAAATTTGTTTTTTTTTTGTTTTTCAATTTTAGTCCAAGACGAATTCCGAAAAGATTTGAAATATATGCGAGTACAAATAAAAAACCTGAGGAATAATAATAAAAAAATGGAAATCACTTGGATTTTGAGTAGATTTTAAACATTATGCACTATTTATTATAATTTGTTGTAAAACATTAAAGATAAGTTTGTATGTAGGTGTACATGTATAATATTCTTAATTGCTCACACAAATACATTTATGTATTATATTATATACTCTATATATATATATATATATATATATATATATTTTAGACACGTTATCACTATGCTTATATATTTTTTTACGATATTTTTTTCCGTTTTAATTCTGCTCGGATTTGTGTGCCTGATTTTTGAGCTTCTACTGGGGTTGGTGGCGCGTGTGCATGCTCAGGAATTATAACTGTACGAAGTCGGGGCAGACTACAGACTCTACATACTTATATATATATATATATATGTTTATGTGTGTGTATATTGTAGGTGATTGGTGGATTGTGGTTGCTAGTTGCACACAAATACATACAAATTAACTGCACTAAGCTAAGATTAATTCCAGCTCTTTGTATACCTAGTGTCTGTGTGTGTGAGTGTGTGTGTGTTTATCTGTTTCTCTCTTTAAGATTGGCATTCTTATATACGCTTAGACTACATTATATATGTATATATATGACACACTATTCCGATTTGCATTCGAATAACAGTTAATTAAACATGCCACACATAAAAAACACACAATTTATCCTTAATTGGGAATGCTAATATGTATATATGTATGTGTGTGTGTGTATATATGTATATACATATGTCTGTGATATTAGTTCAGTGAGTTCTTAGTGCTGAGGGGAATCCTTTGTCATCAGCTGGTGCTCTTTGTTGTCATCTTCTGGTTGCAATGTATTCACATCTTCGGACGTGTCAAGTCAATGACTTTTCCTGCATCCAGGGTAACATGATCATCTGGTTCCAAGTCAATGACATTTTCTTCTCGCTGTGCAATATCTCATTCTGATTGCTCTTCTTCACTCAATTCGCTCTCCCAAGGTGAAGTGCATCCGCTGATGATGCTGCTGCTACTGGGGGAGCTATCGCTGGTGTCACCACCGCTTTCATCGTTGGTCAATTCCGTCGCATCAGCCGATTCTTCGCAAGCGAGTGGCATCGAGGAATCAACCGATTTCGGTTATTTGGCTGGCGGCCCGCTGGCTGTGTCTTCATTTGGCAATGTTGGTCGCATTTTCGATTCGCTCAGTTTTTTCAATTTAGAATTTGAATGAAACGGATTTTCTGCTTCTCCTTTTCTTTGTGTTTGTCCAAGTGGCTTCACCCGTCGGCGGTGTCTTCACCTTGCACTGTTCGCTGGTGTCACATATATATATATATATATATCTGCTAATCTCACCTAATCACTATATACGAAATGACAATAGAAATTCAAATACACATTTGCATATTTTTTCGATTATTCTTCTCATACACCGAATTTTGTATACCCTGCGCATTGGTTGTGTACCCAATTAGTGGGGATTCTTTAAAGGGTCTTTAAATTAGTCAAAAAAAAACATGTTTAAAACATAAAATCTATGCATGGACAAAAATTCAAACTCACAAAAGACAAATGCATTCAAATAGACAAATAATTAAATCGAACTAATATTAAATTGAGTATCTCAAAATATTGCTTAGTCACTATGACAACAAAAAAAAGAAGCAGAAATTGCGTTACATTAAAATTCTAAATTGAAAAAACTAAGTGAACAAAAAATGCGACCAGCATTGCCAGGTGAAGACACAGCCGACGGGCCGCCACCCAAAAAACCGAAATTGGTTGATTCCTCGATGGCACTAGCAGGCGTAGTAATCGGCTGATACAACGGAATTGACCAATTGAAAGGGGTGGTGACACCAGCGATAGCTGCCCCAGTAGCAGCAGTATCAGCAGCGGATGCACTTCACCTTGTGAGAGCGAATTGAATGAAGATGAGCAATCAGAAGGTGATATTGCATAGCGAGAAGAAAATGTCATTGATTTGGAACCAGATGATGATGTTACCCTGGATGAACAAAAAGTCATTGACTTGGCACGTCCGAAGATGTGAATACATTGCAACCAGAAGATGATAACAAGGAGCACCAATTGGTGACAAAGGATTCCCCTCAGCACTAAGAACTCACTGAACTCATTTCACGGCATCAAGCAGAAGCGGACACAAGAAACACACACACACATGAGACACTCATGAGACACACATGAGACACATATGAGACACACATGAGACACACATGAGACATACACACATATAAGTACTGTCATACACATACACACATAGCAAATAATCATAATTGTCATGCAGAGATTTCATCAAATTTCAGTACACAATGCGAAGAGTTTTCTATTGGTATTCTTCAACTCGCTGTCTTTAGAAAAAAAATTCTTTGGTTTTTCTATATCTAAATATATATATATTAATATATATATATGGGGCTATTGCTGTATCTGAATAATGGATTGCACTAGTTTCTAAACAGATATTAAAACCAGGACAAAACTGAAACTTCGAACTCCGCCTGCACATTTAAGAGACTTGTAAAAACTAAAACGAGACAAAAACTGAGTGTGTGTTTGTTGTGTGTGTGTGTTGTGGGTGTGTTTGTAGATATAGGAAGTTTGCCCCGTTTGTGTAGAGATGTCCAATAGATTGCCATAGAATTTCAGCCAGTGAATGGGAGGAGCTATTGTTGCCGCTGCTGATGCTGCTGCTGCCGCTGATGCTGCAGATGGAGTTGGAGCTGATGACGTCACCAGGCCTGGGCTCATTCATGCCAACTATTGCTTTGGGAGAGCCGTCGCCGATCGACCAGTTTGATATCCTTGACGCAGAGATCATGCTTGGAATTGCTGGCGAAGCGTATGACCGACTGGGTGCTCACCTGCGGCACATGCCGCAAGTCCAGCCAAACGAGACTCTCGCACTTGGACAGATGCTCCAGCGAGTTCTCCGAGACCAGCCGGCATGCGCTCAAATTGAGCTCGGCCAGCCGCAGAATGGCCGTTGCCGAGGTGCCAATTTGAGCGACGCCCGCATCTGTAATCCGCTGGCACGACGAGAGATCCAAGTGTTTGAGATGAGGCAGCGATTGCATTATATAACGGACAGCCACATCCGATATATCCGTGCCGGCCAGCTTGAATGTCTTGAGATCGCGCAGACGCGTCTTCGAATCACTGAGACCCGGTCGCGAATCCTTTGGCGGCGACAATATATCCCTAATGGCCGCATCGTTCAGGCCGCGCACGAAACTCAAGTCGAGTATCTGCAGCGGGGGGCAGAGGCAGGTGTGCAGCGCCAGCACCGCTTGAATCGGACAATTCTGCAGCGAAAGATTCTTGAGGGCGGGCAGACGAGCCACCAGCCAGGCCAACTGCCGCTTGGCCAGCTGCGTCCAGTCGAGTATGAGATGCTCTGGCTGGCGGCGCACAATTGCCGTCAGCAGTGAGGCGGATATTTTTAGTTCGGCGCAATTCATGCGCTTCCAGAGATCGGGATCCACAGCCACATTCGACCACACCTTGCACACCGAGCAGCATGTGACGAGCGTTTCGGCTGGCAGATAGCGAAAGATGATCTTCAAGACGGTCGCATCCAGTGCGAGATTCTGTGAGGAGCTGTTGCTGCTGCTGCCACCACCGCCTCCTCCTCCACTGCTGCCATGATGCGAATGATGCGAATGATGATGATGGTGATGATGATGATGCGTGTGTCCATTGGCGCCATTGCTGGCGACACTGCTCTGGCCACCACTTGCTGCACCCGTAGCATTCGCATTTGCAGCCGCAGAGCCTGCTCCACTGCTGCTGCCAGCGGCGCCACCGCCACCACCACCATTGTTGAGACCATTGCTGGCGCCGTTGCTGCCAGTGCCACCGCTGGAGGACGAGCTGCTGTTCGCTGCCGTCGGACGAACCACATACTGCGGCTTCTTCAGCACACGCGTCGACGAGTTCAACATCTGCTGCGCCAGCTGCGAGCGTATTGAGTTCTTCTTGCGTGAACCACCGCCTCCTCCGCCAGAGCCACCTCCTCCTCCTCCACCACCACCACCACTAGTGCCACTGGCAGCGTGTCCAGACGGTGTCGTATTGTTGGCCGCATCCATGGAAGTGGAGCCGGGCGCATCGTTGCCATCGTGGATGCTGCTGCTGACGCTGGTGCCGTCATCGCTTTTGCGCCGCTTCATCGCCTTCTCGCCTAGGGCGAGCAGATGCTGTGCATTTGGCGATATGCCCGGCGAGGGTGTCTCACAAGCGCTGCTGTTGTTCCGCTCCGTCTTCACCTCCAGCTGATGGTGCCGCTTCATGCCGTGCTTCCAGTGTGTCGTGTGCAACATTTGGCTGCTGTTGCCGCTGCCCGTTTCCATTTCCGATTCGCTGGTAAACACAAAATCATTGTATTGGCCCACAGGTGGCGCCAATAAATTGCCACCTCCTCCTGCTGCCCCACCTGCTCCTCCTCCTCCGCCTCCGGCGCCGCCAGCAGACTCGTGACCTTCGCCTGCATTGTTGCTGTGCGAAACCGAAACGCGTCGCACCTCCGATGACTTTTGGCGTGCGCGAAAATGGCGTGGCTGCAATTTAATTACAAAAAGCAATTAATTTAAAAACAACAATGGCTACACATTATTCCCTTAGAGAATAATCATAATAATTATTTAGAGCCTGTTTACATTCAATGTTATTCAATCTTAACAATAACATTAGCTGCCTCTGTTAGTCAGCTGAGCGGACATAAGTCTGTTATGTTAAGCAATTGTTAGGCAATATGCAATACTGGTGTTAACATCTGTATGCAGTTGACAGCGCTTGAAGGCAGTACTGCTAATAACATTTGCATGTTATGTTTAGTATTGGAAATTGTAAAATGACAAATATTTCAGATCAATGACTTCAAAGTTAAAAAGTTTCGTGTAACCTCATCTCAATATTACATTTCTCAGATTTGCCATCAATATAAGAGCTTAAACAAATAGACATGATGTGCAAAAAAAATTAAACAAGCACTATTTTTAGCACGCTTTGGAATCAAATAATATTTCGAACCTAACGGAATAAAAGCTGTACGTTATTAACATTTGCATGTTATGTTAGCTGATATGATTTGGGAGTTCAAACATTATTTAACATCTCATTAACAGCCTGATGTGTTTTAATGTTCACCATTCAAGGCATTTAAAATGAATATTAAGAAATTAACGGACTAGCATTTGTAGTCGTTTGCCAAAGGCAAAAGAAAAATCTCAGAAAATCTAAAAAGCTTGACAAAAAATCACATTTATCAAAGAAAATTAAGCTTTAACTGAACACATAAAAGACCAATTTCATTTAAATGTAATGTAAATAGACTGTTAAACTAAAGTTAACAGACAAAGTTTAACATTAACAGTCATTCAACATTTAACATAGCAATGCAGTCTCTTCTTTCACTCACTTTGTAGTCGTAATTCTTGCCAGATCGACAGCAGCTGGGACACTCCCAGCTATTGGGCAGATCCTCGTTGACAATGCCTTTGGCATCGGCGGCATCCACAGTGCCATCGAGCTGCGACAGGGCACAGTCCGGATGGGCGATCTCATAGCAAACGGAGCACTCCATCAGCGCGGAGGGCCCCTCAACGGAGGCAAGCTGTTTGGTTTGCGGCGACACTGGCGCTTGGCGCCAGCCATCCAAATGACAATAGACGCACTGGGCTGTCACCGGCAGCATTGGGGACAAACACTGTCGCATCATGCACGTCTGTTTGGCGCGACCCGGTCCCCCAAACTTCACCATATCCATGCAGAAGGGGCAAGTGCCACAATCCGAACGCTGGCATGCAGCGCAATTCTTGCAACGCGTGCGCCGTCGCCTCGGCTGCCCGGTGCCCGTCAAATGCGGCGACAGCTTTGCACCAATCTCGCCACCACCCGGCGAGTGACAGTTGTCCAGCGGTGCAGCCATGCCGCCTCCACTCCCAGCGCCATCCACATAACTCGAGCAGGTGGCAATCACACTGACTGCATTGCTGTTGTTGTTGCTGTTGTTGTTGCCAATATTAGTGGGACTGCTGCTGTTGCGGCTATTGATGTTGTTGTTATTGCTGTTGCTGCTGCTGTTGTTGTTGCTGTTGTTGCTGGCAGCAGCTGCCACAGCGTTGGCCAAGTGCATCTTCTTGGGCGGACGATACTTGAGTGTGTCCGTGGGCAGCACAAAGGTGGCTTCTGAAATACGGGCAGAGGCATAAATATTTAATTAAATATTGATAAATATTAATTATTATATTATAAATATTATTAAATTAAATATAGAATGATTAATAACAAATTAAACTTACTACAATAGAAAGTTCGATAATGATGGACATTTATATTATGATGCACTATTCTCTTGACACACGAGCGTGGTTCACTCTTCAGAGTTATCACTGTAATGCGCAAGTGCATTCTTCTCTTCTCTTAATTGACGCTCAGCTAATTGTTTATAATTCTTCTCTATTGGACCTAATCCTAGCTCTCAGCAAATGACATTCGATTAATATGCAATTTTTCCTTTCGATGACAGTTAAATCTTTAGATAAGATTGTTATCGATAAATATTCCACATTTCTGTCTTGATGACTGTTATAATAACAGGGTGTCAAACAGTAATCGAAATCGGAATCGCGTGTCTACCGATTAAAATTCAGAAACGAAATCGGACTCAGAATCAGAAGCTTAATTTAAAATGTTGTTTAACACTGGAACTGATATTCTTTGCAAAACATCGTAGGGGCCATCATTATAGTCGATCTATTATATTCCCAATTTGAAGTCTCTCTAAAATCCATTAGTTCAACCGGACTTCTGCCTAACACATCCTTGGAGACATCAGTTCCGCTGCTGACACCTCAATTTCATTATACACTTAAAATACCAGTGGAGCTATATAATATATTTGTCAAATTTCTTCCACCAGCAATGAGCCTTCTTCTGATGCACAGAGTATTTTGCAGTCAGTTACACCCGACTGGAAAAGTCCGCACTTATTTTTTCAAACCAATCCGCAACCGGCTCAAAAGAAGGGATTTTGCAACAGCATCGAAATGAGAACCTAAATTTGTTTTAGCTAAAAACTTACCTGGCTGCGTCCCATGGCCAAGGGTTGTGCCGTTCTCGACCTGTTCCTTCTTGAGGACTCCATTGCTGTACTCAATGCCCTGGCTGCTGTAGCTATTGCTGATGATGTTGTTGTTGCCATTGCTGCCGCTGCTGCTGGAGTTGTTGCAACCGTTGGTGTTGTTGCTGCTGTTGTTGTTGGTGTTGTTGTGGTTGTGATTGCCGACGCCGCCCTGGGTTTCTCCCGTTTCAGCCTCTCTGGCCGCCTCGAGTTCCTGTTGCTCCCTGATGACCTCAGCATTTTTGCGTACAATCTCCTGCTTGATCTCCTGCTTGACACGCGTTCGGTCGTACAATTGAAAATTGATTGCGGGCTGATCTGTGGCTGGTCGCAGTACGGACATGCCAGTCACAGCCATGTCCTGTTGATCCTTGCAGTGGCGTTCGACAAGGGTGCGCACATCCTTGATGAGTGCAACCGGATTCAGCACCAAACTGGGCACATTCTTCTTCTGCGGCGGCAGATCGTACAGATACATCACGATCTCTTTCAGCCCAAACAGCTCATAATGCGTGAGATGCGTGTGCGGACGAGCCGCCATTTCAGCATCACTCGCCGACGGCTCACCCTGCAGATGGGAGTGTCCAAGCAGGGTGTAGACATAGCGGGCGAGGACATACCACAACATCTCCGTGAAGAAGGGATAACGAAACTTTTGCGGCACTTTCGTATTATCCTCAACGCTAGCCGTTTTCAGCTGCTTAACAATGCCAAAGGAGTGCAGAAAATTGCCGCCAAAGACAAGAGATTGGGTGGGCGTATAGACGGCATGTATCCAGCCGGTGGGTATAAAGAACGTGTTGCCCGCCGTGAGATAGACACGTGCGCACTTCTCAACCGTATCGCCAAAGAAGATGTCCGCCTGTTTGCCGGACAGCACCCATTTCTCGTACAGATGCAGATTGCGATCGGTGGGCGGGATCAGCCAAAAGACTTTGCTGCCCTTGAGTATGTGATACCAGACTGAGGTGCCCCCAAAATCAATATGGAAATCTGTATAGCAATTCTTAACGGACATCAGGCAATACTTTTGCACCTTGGGATACATCATGCCGCCAAGTAGATTGGTGCCCTCCTTTTGGGCGTCCTTCAGCTGCTTGGGCCACACCACATCCACCCAGTCGATCTGGCGCACTATCTCCGGACTCTGCACAAAGTGATCAAGACGGGTGTGCGAGAACTCCAGCGAGATGACATTCAACAGTTGTTCCTTTTGCGGACTATCGTAGTACTGTTGCCACTCCTTCATTGTCATCTGCAGATTCTTCTGCGTATTCACATCCATCACGTCCAGCAGTCGACGTGATCCCACACACAATCGCACATCGTTCACCGTGAACTCCTGGGCGTCTGGCATGCGCAATCCCAGTCCAGTCTTATCCCTAAACAGCAGCGGTATATTGAAGCCATGCTGCTGCAGGAAACTAAATGACCAAGGAAAGAATATACGGAAAATAATCTTTAGAATATTCAAACAAATTCTAATCTCAAATAAGTCAATGTCGTTCGACAATTATTCTAGAGTCTAGAAGAAAAATAATGAACGCAAATATACGGAAAATAATCTTCTGCATTTTTTCATATATAATTTATAAAATTTTAATCTGAAATGAAGGCATTTTTTTTTTGACAAATATTCTATAATGTAGAGCAAAAATAATAATCAAGAAAAAACGGAATATACTTTTTTAGAACACACAGATAAGATAAGAAATGAAATAGTTATAAATTTTTTCATATTTAATGATTTTTCAATTGAGTTTGAAATATTATTTTTAAACAAATTTTAATCTCAAATTGAGCAATATTTTTCCAAAAAAAATCTAGTAGAAAAATAATGATCAAGATTATACGGAATGGAATGTCTTTAGAATATTATTAATATTGATTGAAAATTTAATTTCAAATGGATGATTGACCCGTAAAAAGCTGCTAAATCTAAAGAACGCTTAGTAATCGTTAAAAAAAAATGTTATAATCAACATTTTGAATATTTTATTATGCGTTTTAATTAATTGTATTTAATTTTACTTACGCGACTGTCAGATCGCTGCCGCGCATCTCTCGCACCATGCCGGCCTGCGCAAACTTGGAGGACTCGAGCTTTTCGGCGACGCTGAAGCCGCGCGCGCCTTCCGCATCATCATCGCCCAATGACCATTCCTCAAGGTAAAGTTTGCGCTGCTTGCGCTCGCGCTGTGACAAGAGAGAGAGAGAGAAAACGGAACACATTAATAAATAACTATGCGGGAGGCGGAAGAACGAATAGATGCCTTAAAAAAATCAACAGAGGGCGGCGTCAACAATGCTGCTGCCTGCTTCGCAGTCGACGCTGCATTTGCTGTCACTGCCGCTGCCGCTGCGACTAGCACTGATGATGCTACTACACTTGCTGATGCTATCAAATGAATCACAGTTGCTCCCCTTTTACCAGAGCAGTGGGAATTCGCTCTATTCACCACACCAGCAGCGTTCTCTTGCTCATGTGCATGCTCTCGCGCACCTTTGGCAGAGCCGAATGGGGCTCGCCCCACTCGTTTAAAGTTCGCCGTTTTTGTCATTTCGTTTTCATTCGCCTGCTCGCCTCTGTTGGCGACGCATTGAAAGAAAGCTGCTGCGCTGCTGCTACTGCTGCCACTTTCATCTCATGGTCGTATTTTTCTGGCAGTTTCGGCGGCAAAAGCTAAGCTAAAGCTAAACAAACCACCCGGCGCTGGGCTGCAACTGCAAGAGGGCCTTTTTCTTTTGAGGGCAGACAGTAGCAGTAGCAGCAGCGCTTTTCATGCGCTTTTCATGCACTTTTGTAAAGGGCAATGGGTAACGGCAGCTCCTGTTGCTGTCTCCTTTCTGTGCGCATGCACCGGCCTTGCACTTTAAATAATTTTGCATGTGTGTGCATGTATGTATGTGTTTCGTATGTGTATTTATGGAATATGCTGCAGCGCCGGCTAGCGGGTGGTAGCCAAAACGACTGTTGCGTTTTGTACCAGCTCCATCAGGAACAACAACAACAAACAAGTACAGGCAACTGTGTGTGTATGCATATTTGTATGTATATGTGTGCGTATATATTTGGCTGCGGCTTCGAGTTATTTTTGCATTTCTAGCAGGCGCTGTAAATCTCAGCTGTGGTGGACTTGTATCGAAAAATCTATAAACGTTCTCTGTGTGTGCGTGTGTGTCTTTACTTTTGTTTTGTGGGGCTGTCCTCATTTGGTTGCAGCATATCTTTGTGTGCATTTTTTTTTTATATCCTTTTTAAGCGACTTGCTGTCCGCCACCCGCCTGCGATCGCCATGCTTCAAAACAAAATGCAGAAACTTGTTTGGCGTGTTCTAAACGATTTTTCAGTTGTTACTTTTTGTTGTTGTTGTTTTTGTCAGACAGTAAAAAAAAAGCTTGTTTTGGCTGCAAGACGTCTGGCAACGCCAGGGGACAATCGACAGGTAGAAAAATTAAAAAAAAAACAACAAAAAAAGACAACGCAGCATAAAAGTGCGTAAATGTATGTGTGTGTGTGTGTGAGCATAAGACGTTGGACAAGTGGTTCGTCTTGTCGTTGTTGAGTTATATATATTTGCGTGTATGTGGTGAGTGTGGCGTCACCACGCGTAATGCTAACCATCTACCAGATTGCCGTGTTTAGGCTCGCTTAATGTATTCTATTAAGGTGCTAATTGCGAACGGACGCCACTGTCACGTGCTTGGAGAGGGGGGAGGGGACGGAAAAGGGAGATGATCACCCCCCAACAGCGACGCACCACAACGGAATTGCTGGCGGCTATCTACACACACACACACACAGACACACAGATATCAACACAACTCACACACAAGCAAATGTGCGTTAACAGCAAGCAGCATGTGCCCGGCTGGGATTGGATTGGGTTAGTCACTATTGTTATAAATTTTTCATAAGTCACAAAATGTTGAAACTAGAGATGGTAGCGAAGTCGTGCTTTTTATTGATTTTCTAAGTTTTTAATTAAAATATATTTAGTTAATTTAAATGTAAATTCCAAAAAATTGTGATATTTTTGATTTTACATGCGCATATTCTGTATATCAAGAGAATGAATATATAAATATCGAATATAATTATTAGTTATTGTTATTGCACAACAAAAATTTAAAAAACAAACTTGAAACTTTTTTTTTTTTTTTATTACAAAATTGTGCCATAAAGTGAACGTTTTATTACGTACATATTAGTGAGGGTATTGGGAATTTAAAAGATAATATTCAGCAAATAAATATCATTATGCTCATCTCTAAACCAAGAACAAAAACAGAAAAGCTGGTTTGCTACCACAAAAGAGCCACGCAACCTCGCTGCAAAGACACATTTAAAATGTACAATGTACAATGTACAAAGTTTTATATGCCAACTGAAATATTCATGAATTTGGATGACATTGCCGAAAGCGGCGGCAGACAAATGAGAAGGTAGCTGTTGTTATTGGCCTGGCCAACGAGCAGCAGCAGCAGCAACAGCTGCTGTCCCAATTTGGTGCTAATCAAATGCACAAGGAAACAGAAAAACAAAACGAGAGAGAGGGAATGAGAGTTAGCTCAAAGCACACACAAAGAAGTACTCAAATAATCACACTAGAAATGTAGTGTGACCGTCTGCACGAAGAATATGTAAATATGCCACAGCTCTGTTATCTACAGCGACGATACCAGCAGAAACACGCACACAATCAAACCAAAGAGAAAAAAAAAAGCAGAAAAAACTAAACCAAATTGAAAACGAAATGCGAACGACGACAGCCAACAACAAACAAACAAAATGGCAAAGAAAAACTGCTTTTGGTCATGCGGCGGCATCAGTTGAGCTTCAGTGCTTAACGGGCGCAGTGCCGCCTGCACGGCCTCTCTCTCTCTCTCTATTTTTGTGTTTGTTTTGTTGGAGAGCACAGTCAGAACTTGAGCTTGATAGAGAGAGAGAGAGCGTGAGTGTATTTGTGTGTGAGTGTGAACATGCATTTATTTATATAGATTGCTAATGATGATTTACGCTTTGCCAATCACACAATGACGACAACAGTTTACAACAAGCCTAACAGCGCCGCCATCAATCTATGTTACTTGAAGTCTTATTTGTATTATTATTATTGGTGTTTTTGTTTTAAATGTTAGTTGAGCTACTCACCAATTGTCGGCGCTGCACACCTTTTGCATTTACATTGCCGCCAGCAGGGACGCTGTTGCTGCTGCTATTGTTGCTGTTGCTGTTGCTTTTGCCAGGCGACGACCCCGTTTCGGCGGTGGACATCGCCACAAAATCGTTTTATCTTATATATTTGCACTTATACTTTTTTTTTTGGTAAAAAAAAAAAACTCGTCCGACACTTTTTTGTACGCCTCGTTCCCTAATCAGCGCCTGTTTGCGGTTTGCTGACGTTATTGTTGTTCTTCTTCTTGCTGTTGTTGTTGTTGCTCTTCTTCACTTTGCCACTTTTCACTTTTAATTACTTGCTGTAATCAGAGAAGAGAGAGAGAGAAAGAGAGTAAGCTAGAGAGAAAAACAAACTGAAACTGATGCATGGAAAAACCTGCAGACTATGCACTTGTTTGTTATTGTTATTGTTTTTTTTATTTAACTTTTTTCTTATTTTAGTTTAGCACGCACTAAAATAATAATTGTAGACAGCGTTTATTACTTCATAAAAATTTAGCAGGCGAAAATACACTCACACACACACAGACGCACGCAAAGTTACGGGTACTTGGGCGCAGCGATGCATTTGACTTGCACGCGTTCTGTCTGTTGTTCACTCCCACACACGATGTAGACTACTGAATCGACTGAATCAGCGAGTAGACGACAGAGCCCAGTCAGAAGCAGAGCAAGCCGAATGCGAGCGAACTCAACACAGTGGGCTTTTGTTATTATGTGTAAAATTCACCACGCTTCTGACTATCTGCCTGCCTACTTCTGTGCTGCTACGTCAGGGGCTCGGCTTTAATTTCGTTGGGGGTTTCGCTTAGCGCCCACGTGTGAACGCAGCTACGCCACTGCTGCTGCTGCTATTATTTCACAGGTCAACATGAAGAAGAAAAAATAAATTCGTGGTGTGTTCATCAGTCGCAGCGCAGCGTTGGGCTCGGATACCTGCCTACTGCCTGCGTGCGTGTCGCTTGCATCAAAGTATGTTTCGTGCTGCAAGTAGTGGGTTGCATGCATCTGGCATCTATATACATTTGACGAACATATTTCGTCAATCGACAGCAGCAACACAAAAGCTCACTTATCATATTTGCCCCTCACACGCCCACACACTGCGTATTTTGTCATTTCACATTTCCCATGAACTTGTAATAAATATTCTAAATTTGCACTTGAGCATTTGCTCTCTGATAGCAACGACTTTTTCACTTTTCTGCTAGCTGGCTGTTTATTTTTTTTCGTATTGTTGTTATTGTTAGTGGTGACTCTGTCTTTTGGTGTCTTTTTTTATTATTCGTTCGTTCTGTGAGTGGAAGCGTCACCACGCGACTGAGACAGCGACTGCGACTGAGAAACTAGCTGACGACGACGAAGCCGACACTGTCGTTTTGGTTAGGCAGTTTATTTATTTCTTTTGGATTTTGTGTGATTTTGTGCGGTTAGCATTACCAAATTACACTCATTTGGTTAACGCGTCGAAATAAATTTTAATTATAATTAATATTCATGTATATATTGGACAGGTATACACACATAGATACATTTCTATATATACACATATGTATATATATATATACAACGACCCGGCCATACACACACATATGCATATGCCATATATATATATATTTATATATATATGTATAGATATATATGTATGTGTGCACATATGTGGCTCATAATTAATTAAATCTATTAAAAGCGCCGACACAATTCGTGCAAATGTAACGCATCTGCAGCTCGAAATTTAATTTGTACACTTGGCAAAAATTCGTTCGTTGGAGACGAGAGATTATATTTTTACCCATTTTAGCACTTATCGAAGTTTTTTTAATACGTCGTCGCAACACGTCCGCAAAACACACCCGTACTTGATGAAAAACGAACTGCGACTGGTTAGTGTGACCGTCGCTTGATAACTGCACAAATGACATCTGTGTGTGTTATTTATGTTATGTTATTCAACGCCTGCTGATGTTAGCATTTGCAGATTATGTTAAGTGTTGCCCAACAGCATTGCTCCACACAACCAAGACGCTGGTTAATCGAAATTAAATATGAAAAAATTAAAAACTATATAACAGAACAATTTTGCCATTTATTTTGCAAGCAGAAAAAAAATATTACATTTTAAAAGCTGTCCTTGCAGCATTGTTGTTGTTAAGCGAGCAGCCAGGATTACCGGGCTGATGCAATGTAAAATTTATCTCACAATATTCGGTTTTAATGTGATTCAAAATGTGGTAAGAAATTAGAACACCTAAAAATATATGTTTATGATTAGATTATGAATATATACTCTTTGTAAAAAATAATCAAATTATAAACACACAAATGCTTCTAAAACTAGCACTAATCATATATCAATCAGCTTCCTCCCCTCTGCTACAGGTCCTCATCCATTTGCTCATCAGACTTATTTAAATTCACATTGCACGTATTGTTATTATCAAAGAACTGCAGTTCATCGTCATAATCATCAAGGTCGACTGTTGCAGCAGCAGCAGCAACAGCAGAAGCAGCCGACGCCGTTCTCCGCCGCGCACCCCGGGGCGACGACTGCTCCTCGTCCTTGGCCAGCTGGAGTTGCAGCGGCGGCGGTTGCCACGGTACCAAAGCGGTGCATGGACGAGGTATCGATTTGAGCAGCCACTCGGGCGGCAAGGCACCGCCACAAGCCACACTGGCCACGGGACTCGCGACGCCCTGTTTCAGTTCATCACATATCACGATGCGATTCGCATTGCGCAGTTTCTGTTCCAGTTCCATGGCGGCCATTTGATAGGCCGGATTCGGATGATGTGTTTTCCCGGTGCTTGTCGACGGTATATCATCGGTGGCCAGGCCGCCATTCACCGTCGTCGCACTGTTATTGTTCTTGGCATTCCGACCGGCGCGAACACCATTCGCATCCCCAGAGATTTGCAGGCCACTGAAATGTGCAGTTATGCGCTCCTCGGTGATCAGCTGTTTCGTAGGCCTGTCAACGATGATTATTTGTATTAATGACAATAATTATTGTATATATATATATGTATTTACTTTTTAAGTATTGAAATCTTGTTACTATTCAGGAAAATGCATCATTTGAAATATTTCACAAATATTTCTGCAATGAAAGCGTGACAACTCTACGCGCCACCACTGTACGTAAACATACATATATACAGACACACACTAAACACACACACACACACGCATATCTCTGTTTACTACTTACAGTGCGGAGGCGAATTGCTCGATAGATTTGCGTTTCTGCTGCCACTTGCCGCATTGTGGATCAGCCTCAATGCTGCTGTAGTTGGCATTCGAGCCGAACTGCATGACGCCACCGGGCTGTGGGGCATTCGTTGTCGCTAGCATCCACGGCATGCCATCGAGCAGCCAAGGATGTGTCGCCGGATAGGCGAAAACCGCGCGCTGCTCCGCTTTGTGACAGTTGTTTGGATGGTCGGGGCTGTCGTAAGACCTGCAATTGGTTCACATATATATGCACACAAATATACGTAGAGGATGGGAGTTCGCCACTTACTGCATTTCACACGTAAATCCACGCGATGCAACTGATTTTGGTTAAATTTTTTTATGTGTTTCGCTTGCTAAAGCTTCCGTAGTATTTTGTTTTCCTGTATATTTTTCGATGTGCGTTGGTGTTGCCACTTGTGTGCATGCTGAAGTATCGATACCATTGCTCTCATTCGATACTGGCACAGAATGTACTAGAAAATACCCAAGTATGCATTATAAAAAGCGCGCGGCTTCAACGCATTTTAAATATATATTGTATGCCAACCAACAAGTGAACAAGTGCAGCAATTACAAAATCACTGAAGTGCAATCATAAAATAATCATTTATAAGTGTAATATTCTCGTGTGCCACAAATCAAAATTATCAACTCAATATGCGTTATACAAGGTAAGTTTCTCAATATAATATAAAATAAAATACAAAATAAGAACGGTCTGTGATGCAAATGAGAACTCGAAAACTGCATTCGTTTTGAAACATTTCTTCAAATGATTTACATTAAATATATTATTTTATGGATTATTCATTTATGTTGTACATTTATCGAATTTTCACTAAAGATCTTATTTTTATATACAAAGTCACACCATTTTTATGGATTATTTTCCTATTTAAATTTAATCGAAATTTGCGGATAAAAGTCACGCCATTTTCATAGAGTATTCAGTTATTCACTTAAGGTCTTCTTTTTATATACAAGTATATACACAAGTTGCCCTATTTTTATAGAGTATTAACCTATATAAAAATTCCATTGGAGCTCCTCTTTGAAACCAGTTCAAACCAGCGCATAAAAAATTATAGTAATAATCTAATCAAAAACACTTGCGATATATTTATAGAGTACTCAGTTTAAAATGTCATTGTCGGTCTTCCTGGAAACCAGTTTGAACCAGTACAACATTTTTTTATTGATAATCTAATCTAAAAGACGTCTGCGCAAGCTTTCTTTTTTCAAATGTCATCTTTATTTGCCTTTAATCGTGTTCCATTTTAAAGGTTTAGTTATCTTTGTTGTATAATGCACTATCGATTGACATTGTTTTCATACATTTTTTACTCATACTTTCCCTTGCTTATCAGGCCATATATACGAAAATAACATGTTTTTCAACTCAATCTCAATCACGACAAATCGATAATAGACGTATGTGTCTTGAGAACAACAGCATCAGCATCAGCAGTAGCAGCAAAAGCGTCAGTTGTAATGACGCTTACGCTGTTGTTTTATTTATTACTTAACTTTAGCAAATATGAAGTTATGCGTTGCTAAGGGGTTGCGATTGGGGTGTATTTTAAGGTAGCTTATCAGCTCAAGACAACCGATCGATCCCCCGGACATTTCGTTGACGTCACAATTGCGACTGCCTTGCATTGCAATTAGTAATCACGCTTTCCGATTTCGTCAGTTGCCACATATGAAAAACAAATAGCAACTGGAAAAATACTCGTGCATCGTGCAGCTGACACGAAATGTCTGCGTGGCCATTAACTGCTGGCAACGAGTGTTGTAGCTTAAGCTGTTGAATTCTTTCTCTCTCTCTCACTCTCACTCTGGCTGCCAACCATGATGCTCGGTTTTGGATAAAAGCTCGCAGACAACACATGTTGCCCTCTATTGATATCGCCATTTACATGCAGTTCATTCACAGCCCACAAGCGGATCAGTTCAGATTTTTACCAGCGGCGGAAAATCGGTGCACAATACAGGTGAAGTGAATGTTAATGTCTACATATGTATATATGTACACATGTAATGTATTAGATTGTGCACGTAGCCAAAACAAGTTAGGGCCCGTGTCTACGAATTGTTTTGCATGTGCTGAATATTAATAAAAATAAACAAACAAGCTTAGACTGATAACGCCTGATGTAATACATACTCACAGACAAAAAGTTCACAGCTTGTGCATTTTTTTTAATCAGACTAGAAATGTTTTGTTATTACCGCTTAAAGCCTTTCTATCAAGTGTGTATGTGGGTGTGTGTGTGTGTGGGTATAAGGCGTTTTTCTTGTACATGTGTTTGTGCGTGTGCAAGTCATTCAGTTTGATATCGTTTCACCTCGTCAACATTTTCGATTTTATTTACTGGAACTTTCAACTGCTGCTGCCGTGCAGAATGTGGAGACGACTGCTCGGCGCATTTGTTGTGCCACATTCCAATCGACTAGAAATGCAGTTGCATACAACAGGCAACCATTTCTATGTGTTAAAAAAACTTGTACTTGAAGCAAAACAGTAAGTTGAAAACGTTGCATAAATAAACAAAAACATATGGGCATAGCAAGGAATGCATCTGAACAGATCTGTTGCTATGTGCAGACAGATGTGTGTGTGTGTGTATATAACTGCTTACTTAGTAATTAATATTTGTTGTAATCAATAGAATAAAACATTTGCACGTGTGTCAGCATTAAACAGCTGATGCAGCGTTGCCACTTTCTTTGTGACTACCATTACCAGGTGTGGCAACGCAAGCCGTTGTTGAATTTACATGTTTGAAATCTGGATCTTATTATCGTGGTGAATATCTGCGCATAGCTTGGGAAATGGGGGCTTTTTTGTTTCGCTGTTATATGAAAGCTTTAAGCACAGAGCTTAAACCTGTTATCAGCGCTGCTTCGCTTAATGTGTGTTTTAGTATAAGGTGATTTTGCGCGTTTGTGTTTGCGTTCACTCATTTCTGAACGTGCAGTGGAGAGTTGACATTCTGACATTCCGTACACAACACTTATATGTGTATATATGTGTGTGTTTTGATGTGCAAATATATCAATTAATGTTGTGTAAACATTGGCAATTCAGCGAACAAAGCAGTTGACTGCTGCTGCACATTGCGAATGGAGAAAAAATCACACTACGCGATCAAAATAACCCATGAGTCACATTGACGTGGCTGATAATTACTTGTTTATACATATATATATATATATATATGTGTATGTGTGTGTACGTACAAATGTATTTACTTATTACTGACAGTCGGGCAACATCGGGGAAGTACCTATAACGAACCGCAATAGCTGTACTCGAGCCGAAGTGTGGAACGATCGTCTCATTCTCGTTTTGGATGTGAAGCGAAACGGTCGGAAATCTTGCGCTAAACAGCGACGCAAAAGCAAACTACAATAAATAACAAAAATAAATAACAGCGACGAAGCAGAAGAAGAACAAGTGCGCTCACGTGCAAAAAAAAAAAAAGGCTTGCTAGCAGTCAAAATGAATCAACATCAGCAATACTTTGATTTGGATCAGGGCAAGAATATACCATATGCTAATGATTGCTCCAGTACAAGTGGGTATAGTAGCAACAATTCGCCGACATCAATGACACTTTCGCCCTCGCATTCACCGGAAACACTCAATTTGCAGAATGAGTTCGCCCAACTCAATTTGCCCGCGCTGTCGAATTCACCTTCACCACGATTACAGCAATTGGGCGGGTCACCGTATCATCAAAATCAACTGATGGCAAATGGCAACCTCTGCATGGAAATCGATGGCAGCGCCGCCAGCATTGGCAGCATATTAAATGGCAACGCAACAACATTTGGCAACATAAATAGCATGCAGCACATGCCAGTGGATCATTTTTATGCGACGCAACCACCGCAAACAATTGGCGGATTCCATCAAATCGATGCGGTTGGTATTAAAAATGAATATTGCGCCCAGCTGCACATTGCCGAGCAGCCGGTGGAAAAGTTTCGTTTTCGCTACAAGAGCGAAATGCACGGAACACATGGCTCCCTCAACGGCATCAATTCGAAGCGTACACCGAAAACATTTCCGGAGGTAATATTGCGCAATTATACGGGCCCGGCGGTAATTCGTTGCAGCCTATTCCAAACAAATCTGGACAGTCCGCATTCGCATCAGTTGGTGGTGCGCAAGGATGACCGCGATGTTTGCGATCCACACGATTTGCATGTGTCACAGGAGCGCGGCTACGTGGCACAATTCATCAATATGGGCATCATACACACGGCCAAGAAATACATATTCGATGAGCTCTTCAAAAAGAAACAGGATCGTCTCGTCTTTCAAATGGGCCGACGCGAACTGTCCACCAAGCAGCTGCAGGAGCTGCACCAGGAAACCGAACGCGAAGCCAAGGATATGAATCTGAATCAGGTTTGTCATTGTGCGGATTTAGTCTCTATTTAGTTTATTCCCAATGTGCTGTTGCTTGCAGGTGCGCCTCTGCTTTGAGGCCTTTAAAATTGAAGGCAATCACAAGTGGACACCGATAGCGCCGCCTGTTTTCAGCAATCCCATAAATAATAGGAAATCCGCACAGACGGGTGAATTGCGGATAACCAGATTGAGTAAACCCACTGGCAGTGTTATGGGCAACGATGAGCTCATTTTGCTAGTGGAGAAGGTCAGCAAGAAGAACATCAAGGTGCGCTTCTTTGAGGAGAACGACGATGGGGAGACCGTTTGGGAGGCATATGCTAAATTCCGTGAATCCGATGTGCATCATCAATATGCGATTGTTTGCCAAACGCCCGCCTACAAGGACAAGGATGTGGAGCGCGAGGTGGCCGTTTCCATTGAGCTAATACGTCCATCGGACGATGAGCGCTCATTTCCGCCGCTGCCGTTCCGCTACAAGCCACGCGATGCGATCATCTCGCGCAAACGTCGACGCACCTGCTCCACACTAACAAGCAGCAGCAATAGCAGTGGCAGTCTGCACAATTCGATGGAGTTGCCCAAGACAGTGCCACAAATGGGCCCGGCAAATGTTTCGTTGCACGATCAAACGATCAGTCAAGAATTTGGACGAGAATTCACAGTGGATCAGTTGCTCAATTCGGAAACTTTTCGCAGAATACTTGATCCCAATTCCTCCGAGCTGGAGAAACTGTGTGTGACCGACATAGGCTCCCTGGAGCAAGATGGCCATGACGGTGCACGATCAGAGTCCAGCTTTGCTGGCGGTGGACAAAATCGTTCGCTGACCGGCACCTATCTGGCCGAGATCTTCAAGATCTACGATGCGAATCGACGAGCCGGCAAGAATACACCTGAATTCTTTGCCACCTCGTGCAGCAATGTGGAGAATCTGTTCACGGCCCATGCCCTGAAGAATGTGAACAATGATACGCTGCTGCACGAGGTGATTAGCCAGCGTACGGATAACCTGAAGCTTGCCATTAAGACATTTAAGGTCATCGAATACTTTAAGCTGCAGGAGCTGGCACATAGTGTTCTAAATTTGGATGGCGACAGTGGATTGCATGTGGCCTGCCAACATGATAGACCGAATTATATACGGCCACTGTTAACACTCGGCTGTAATCCCAATCAACAGAATCACATTGGCAACACGGCTCTCCATTTGGCCGTCAAGGAGGATCACACAAATTGCATTGATTTCTTTTTCAATGCGCCGGGTGGTGTCCGTTTGGATTTGTCGCTGAAAAACGATGATGGATTGACGCCGCTGCACATGGCCATACGACAGAATAGTTATGATGTGGCCAAGAAGCTAATCAATTATGATCGCAGCTCAATTAGTGTCTCGAATACAACCGATGGCAACAATGCCCTGCACATGGCCGTTCTCGAACAGAATGTTGAGTTGCTTGTCCTCATTTTGGATGCACAGAATCTAACCGATATTCTGATGGCAAAGAATTCGGCTGGTTATACACCGTTGGAGCTGGCACGGGCCAAGGCCAATGAGAGCTGTGTACTGCTGCTGGAGAAGGTGTATCACGATAAGGGTGAATCCGCCATGACCTGGATACCAATGAATGTCAAGGAGGAAATGGACTCCTCGTCAGCTGAAGATGACGATGAGAGCAATCCAGATGTGCCGCAGCCATCGATATCGTCAATGTCGTTGGCCATTAAAACCGAGGAACTCGTTATGGATTTCAAAACGGAGCCAGATTACGCCGATTCCAAGCAAGCGGAAGCAGCAATAGATCCGAAAATTAAACTGGAACAATTGTTGAGTAACAAGAGTAAATTTGATGAATTGGTTAACCTGTTGAACGAGCCGAGCAGCCACAATCCCAAGTTGAGTAAGTGGAAAGAGCTCGCCGAGAAATCATCGCTGAACGAACTGATCTTCCTCTGGTCCAGCTCGGAGGGTATGCTCAACTATATACACCATAAGTCGAGCGATCAGGAATGCAGGTCATTCGCCCGAGCGTTACAAGAACTTGGCATGCTAAATGCCTAGAACAAATTACACAATAATTAATAACTTTATATACGCAAATATTTATTAAGATAGCAACGAGTACAATTCTCTTGTGCATTACCTAGAAATAAGCGATGTTTATTAAAGTTAACATTTATCTCTGGAACTGGGGAAGCACCCGATTTGTTTTCCATGTATAGATATATATATATATATCATGTGTTTGTGTGAATTTCATTAAAAATCACAACTGTGAATCACTTTTTTATTCTGAAAATGTTTATACAATGGGGGAATTACCGCACTATCGTTGTAGGTACTTCCCCCGAGTCTACTTTATTATCAATGTCACGGCGAATCGAAGTGTAGATACCCCTTAGCCTCACCCAATAAATAATATTAATTATAGCCATACTTTATCTTTCCTCTGTGAACTAATCATAATATATACATGAGTACATCTTATCAAATAGTGAAATATAATCACTAGCTTATATTATCTACTAAAACTGGAATATATATGTTGAATCGGTTGCTAGAAACATTTGCTAAAATTGAACATACCCACAATTGACATGGATATTCAAATTACTAATAAAGTCTCTGAACCAGAACCAAATTATGTTGGGTTTTTTTCCTACATTTTTTTAATCTATTTTTTTGGCATTAATAAAAACAACCGCAATGAATCAACTGTTTAATAAATATTGTTATTAACCCAAAAACATGGCATTTGCAGTAACATGGCTCAAATAATCAATGGCAAGCAGATGGCCAACGATATACACGATGATCTGCGCAAGGAGTTGCAAGAATTTGTCGCCGCTGGCAATCGTGCCCCCCACTTGACGGCCATCATTGTGGGCGAGGATCCGGCCAGCGAGAGATACGTGAAGAACAAAGTGATCGCTTGCAGGGATGTGGGTTTGAGCAGCGAGACAATTGTGTTGCCCGCCAGCACCACACAGGAGGAGCTGCTGCAGCTGATCGAGGAGAAGAACAAGGATGACAATGTGAACGGTATGCTGGTTCAGTTGCCGGTGCCTGAGCACATCGATGAGCGCACCATATGCAATGCCATCAGTGTCGAAAAGGATGTCGATGGCTTCAATGAACTGAACATTGGCCGTCTGGCCCTCGACATGGAGGGCATTGTGCCTGCGACTCCGCTTGGCATCAAAACATTGCTGGAGCGCAGCAATATACCCACTTTTGGACGCAATGCTGTCGTCGTTGGTCGCTCCAAGCATGTCAGTCTGCCGATAGCCATTCTATTGAGCTCGGATGGTAGGAATGCGACCAAAGCGATGGACGCCACCGTTACCATCTGTCATCGCTTTACGCCGCCCAAAGAGCTGGCCAAATATTGCCGCCTGGCTGACATAATTGTTGTTGCCGTCGGCAAGCCGGGTCTAATCACCAAGGATATGGTCAAGCCAGGCGCCTGTATCATCGATGTGGGCATCACTAAAGTTCTGGATGAGGCGGGCAATGTCAAGCTGGTCGGTGACGTCGATTTCGATGGTGAGTGCAAAATCAGATCAAATTTAAATTAATTATGAATCCTTTTTTTTTGTTTTTTTTTTTTGTTTTGCAGAAGTCCGTCAGGTTGCTGGACACATTACGCCAGTGCCTGGTGGCGTTGGTCCCATGACCGTTGCCATGCTGATGCATAACACTATCCAAGCCGCCAAGATGCAGGTCGCCGCCGCCTCCAAGCACAATCATCATTAAACCGACGAAAGTCCGCGGTTTGCATATGAAACCGAATTTTTACCGAATTTGATATCTGCTGTCTGGGCTGCCTGGGCAGCCTGGGCCATAGTATTTTGTTATTTAAAATCACTAATAATTAGTAACAAATATTGTTAACAATAAGGCACTAACATAACGACAACATATATATACATACATATATTAGGTACCATCAAATAGACTACATTCACATGTAATCAAAACAGAAAAATGCTTACAAACTTTCATTCGGTTTGGCCACTTTCATCAAGGAGCTCACCAGAGTTGCCAGCATACTCGAAAACTAACAAGTGATAAACTAAGTGTAAATCTTATTTTTCTTTGGCATTATTTTTTTTTGTTGCGAAACAAATAAAAATTTTTATCAGTTTACATTTTTGTGTACTCGTACCAGTTGTAAATTAAAATAGACCAAGTTTTATATAAATAAAAATATTTTATTGCTTGTGTTTATTTACTACGTTATTTCATTAATTTAAGATTTTCGAGGTTAACTTTGGCAGAACTGCGTCGTAAAAGTTATTAGGGGTTTGATGGGGTAAGCAATTATGAACAAGCAAAGTCCGCGATAATATTATTTGCAATAAGTGTAATTAAAATTTTATAACAATTTGAGGGGAAAGTTGAATGTTTGTCAACATTGCGACTCACGCAACTCCGCCTGGCTACGATACTGGGAAAATGTGACAAGCTGGCAACTCTGTTAGTCGGTCGTTATGGTGATTTCATACAAATCAGATTCAGTGCTCAAAATAATTACAATATTATTTGTGCTCGTAATATCAACTCAAATTACTGCAGATAAATCGTCTACAGTCGAAATGACAGCCTTATATTCGTGCGGCTTTGAGGTCTTTGGACGAGTGCAAGGTAAATTTCACCGATCGCAAGCCACATCTGCAAAACCTTTCTAATTTGTTATGAATTTCCATTTCTTTTTGTTACTTGCTTTCAGGTGTTTTCTTTCGCAAGGTATGTTGTAGTTGTAGATTATTATTCAATCCGGGAGCCGAGAGTTTCTGCAGCGGCCTCCATTTTGGTATATTGTAGTTCACTGAGAAGCAGGCCAATCAACTGGGAGTGCGTGGCTGGTGCATGAATACCAAGGATGACACCGTAAAGGGTATATTGGAGTCACCACTAGCGCCCCTTAACGAAATGTAATGAACAACTCCTTTTAATATTCTTCAAAAGTTCTTTGTGTAAAAAAAAACCCTGAATGCTTGCAGGAAACATTGGTTGCAGAACACAGGTAGTCCCTCCTCAAGAATTGATAAGGCTGTGTTTACGGAAACCAAGGAGATTAGCAACTACAACTACAACAACTTCTCAATAAGACGTTGACACGTCTAAAACCTAAATATTTATAATACGGCACAAGCACCGTCAATTTGTGATCCCTAATCCCAAAAACTCATTATGTATGTGTTTTGTTATTTATTTTATTTTGAATTGAGTAGCATATATAAAATGTAATTCATCATCAGCAATTCGAGCTTGTTTGGTTAGTTTTGTTATCAGTTGTAGGTCCATTTGAGTCAGTTTATAAAGATTTTTCTCCTCTAGCTGCCTGAAATTGGAATACACCTACAAAAATATATAGAAATGAGCACTTTATATTTTCATAAGACAAATTAACTAGTGTAGCTACAATATTTCCACTTCAAATTGCAAAATTTACATTATATATATTAGTTTTCGCAGAACAATTCATTTAAATTACATATATTACATACACAGTATTCCCACAAGAACAATAACAAATACAATGCTATTTGAATCGCAGAGTTGCATTTTATGTAGTAACTTTTATTCACGGTTGGGTGTTGCCATTTGCGACCGAGTAACGATTTAAAGTAACCATTTAGAACGACATCTCACTTACACGCATTGCAACACTGATGCGGAATCGCCCTTGTAACGGCATGGGTGCGAGCGAGATAAACGTATGACCAGCATGCGTACTTTGGTCTGGCAGCACAGAAACGAGTACAGCTCCGAATACACGTCGTTTTGCCAAAAGCGTAGCAGACAGCAAATGAAAAAAATATATAAATGAAAAAATTTCGTGGAACAAGAACGATAAATTTACCAAGCGCGTGCCACGCCGCTGTACAAAAAAATCGACAGATTTAATAATTGCGAGCGTTGTGCAAGCGACTGAAAATGTGTGTATAAAATAGTTATAGTTTTTAAGCAATTACAAATTCTTGCGTGCTTCTTGCTTCTGTATGTCCGTGTGTATGTGTGCAGTTCACAGTTTGGTTACTTTCGCGCTGAAAACGTTTTCTACTACTTTTTACTAAAGCGGAAAAAACACATACGCATGTATGTTTGCATGTACACAGTGTTTTTGCGATAAAAGCGAAATTGTTTAATATATTTTGTAATTTTGAGGCGTTTCAGTATGTGCCCATGACTGTGGAGTGAGCGGAAAAATAATGAAATTTTTGTGTAAATAACTGAAAATAGTGCTAGACGATATTTATGTGTGTACTTACGTATGTGTGAGTGTGTGTATGTGTATGTATGTACATAACACACATTTATACAATCAGTAGCCTCATGCATGGGTCTGTACCCATATGTAAGAGTGTGTGTATGTGTATCTCTCTCTCTCTCTCCCTGTGTGTGTAGTGTACGAGTGTGTGTTTTATTTGTTTGTGTGCTGTGTGCGCGCACATATTGTAAAGGCGCGAGGTACTTAATTGCCAACTATGAAAAATTCAATAAATGAAATTACATAAAAAAAGAACATGGAAAACATGCTACCACCACGCATTGCAATTTGGCACATCAGTGGGCAATCCGTACGCCAGACTGCAGTTATGCTGAACACCAACGTGTGACGAAGTAATTTGGATTTCGAGCGCGCTGTCAGAGATTTCGTCAGTAGTCTTACATTTGCATTTGTTAAGCGAACTGCCCGAAGCAGCGGCCGTATTCTATACAGCTCTTTTTTTATTATTGCGCATCATTGTGAATGAGCAATAGCAATAGCGAGCGCGCTCTCTCTCTCTCTTTCTCTCTGCTCTCCTCTCCCATGCGGCACGCATAGGCGCTCGCGTGTCTCTGCTTTTGAGTTTGCATGTGCGTCACACATACGCGCAAGCGGCGCCGGAAAAGATTTCCTATAGGTTACAATGTAGGATTAGGAGTAGGAGCAGGAAGAAGAGACATACCAAAATAACAGCAGCGATTTTTTTGCTCTTCTCTTTATCTTTTTTAATTTGTGTAATGATTATTATCGATACGCCTCGCAATGGAAATGTAAGCAAATTTATATGAAGCATTCTGCTTAAAGTTGGAATAACAGAGATAATGAGAATAACATAATTGTAGTTATTACACATTTCTCAAAATTATTCTTTCCCCATAGTAGGCCAAACGAAACATGCCCAGCTTTTTGTGTGTGCTTGTGTTTTTTGTGCTATAACAAAGTGCGTTTCTGTTCGGTGTCAGTTCGTAAAATAAATTACCAAATTGATTTTTGAAAAAATTGATTTCACATCTCTATTTGAAGCGATCACCCAAGTTCCCCACTCGCGCAGAGCATAAAAGAGCCAAGCCGGAAACAACATTGGAAATTGGAGACGGTAGACCCGGAGCCTGTAATGCAGCTGGTCTCGTCGCAGTAGAGCCGCACAAGCATGGCACCAGCGCTGACAGCGGAGCCACTCAATCCCAAGGAGAAGCTAACGAGTACCGCTTCGCCGGCCACAGGGACGCGACAATCTGTTCGAAAACTAGACGAGCCCACCAGCGGCGGCGGAGGCGCAACAGTTACAGCCACAGCTTCAGCAGCAACAACTGCAGCAACAGCGACAACGCCCACAACAACAAAAACAGCAACGAGCCGTGTGACGCGCTCCAAGGAGGCGGCAAAGCGTACGGGTTCGCCAAGTGTGCAGCAGGTCATCAATAATAACAACAACAAGCGCAAATCAAACAACAATAATAATAATAACAACAGCAGCCTCAGCATCAGCAGCGAACTCAAAACAGCTGAGGTTCAAATGGGCCTCAGCACAGCAGCAACACACTCACGCAGCGACGGCAACGCAGCAGTAGCAGCAGCAGCAGCGACAGAACCATCATCTGCAGCCACATCCAGTAGCGGCAGCGACGCAGCAGCGCCAGCAGTGCCAGCAGTCGTCGCCGCCAGTGAGGAGCACAACAACAACTGCAACAAGGAGAAATCAACGGCCGAGCTGCTGGCGCATTTGAGTGACTTTGATGAGGCAATCACAGCTGAGATTTGCCTGCGTAAAACACTGCCCGAGGTGAGCCTCAGCAAGGAGCAGCCTCCAGGAGGAGCAGCAACAGCAGCCGCCGATACACCAACTTCAGCTATCGAACAACAACAAATCCTGCAGCAGCAATTGTTGCCCGTTGTGGACGTGCCCATGTCAGAAGCTGAAGCCGCAGCCGCAAACGTGTCCCAGTCCGAAGTAGCAGCGGCAACAACAACAACAACAACCAGCCCCACAACAGCAACAGTAACAACAATAGCTCCAAGTCCAGTGACAGCGCCAGAGTCAGAGTCCCTACAACAATTGGTGGGACAGACACTTCCACACATCCTGAGCAGCGCGTCGCTGGCGGCTCAAATCACAGATGAAATCACAGATAATATCGAAGGTAAGCAGCTCTCCCAATTTTCCCAATTCCCGCTATCCGCAAAAGCCAATTTCTTGAAAATTAGTTTCTGTTTTTGACGTTTTCTTTTAAAAAATAAAAAAGCTAATTTCAGCTTAGCAGGGCGCCATTTCCAGTTGCAGTCTGTGCTAACTTAAATGTAGAATTACTAAATTAGTGAATATGGGATTAAATTGTGGCGTTACCATCACCTCTATCTTGCTGCGGAGTTTTAGATATTATTTTACAACTGCAACTTAGTCCCGCATATAAATAACGTTTTGGAATTGCTAAATCAAATAGTTGTGATCGAATGAAATTTAATAGAATACTATATTCAAATGACATCTGTTCTTGCTGTGCTTTAAACTAATATTAGTGAGAATTGGTCTGACAAAGAAATCATAGAAACAAAATGTATATTTTGTATCTATTATGTACATAATTATTTAATAATAATATTTGATATCTATTATATACATATTTTAAATGAGTTCTACACATTCTGTTTGTTTATTCTTTCTGGGTTTCCCAAATTCTATTCTACTTAGATTTTTGTACTATATTTAACCTGTTATTTTATGACTCCCCACATTCTCAATGAGTTCTAGACTTTATGCTTTGTCTGATTTTATATATATATATTTACCTAATTTATTAATAATAATATTTTATATATATTATATTGGTTTTTTTGTTTAAATATTTGTTTGGCGAACACATTAATAATAAAAAAAAAGACTTGCCAAAATTAAGCAACGCCTCGAATAGTAAAGTTCTGCCACATGTTAATTAACATGTTAGTTAGTTATTATCATATTCGAACCATAAATATTGTTTTATAAATATATGATTTCATTCACAGAACAGCTAAGTCGGCTCGATGGCAGCCCCCCCAACATTGTTGAGATAAGCGCGGCAACGCTGGAAGCTGGAAGCGTAACGCTGCCAACGACACCCATCAGACAGCAGCAACATCACCAACATCAGCCGGATATACTCAACTCACCACAGCATTCAACAGTTGGCCGTCAGGCGAGCGCATTGTTAACGCCGCAGAGCACGAGTAGCTCGATAAATTTTCTGAAGGATGGCCCCGCTAATGCCGAGCTGGAGGATCAGGATATTGAGGAGGTGTTGAAAGCGCTTAAAACGTTTGACGGCAATCATGTGAATCCGGATACGATCGATTTTAATTTCTTCAATGATTTCCCCTACAACGAGGAGGAAACGGCAGCAGCAGCAGCAGCCGGCGGCTGCACAACAACAGCAACAACAGGTGGAGGAGGAGGCGCAGCTGGGGCAGCATCAACCATAGCAGCAGCCGCCGCTCTTCATGTGGATGATTCAAAGGCCAGCTGCAGCGCCGGCAGCAACAGCATCAGCATCAACAAACCACTTCGTCCCTGGGACGAGTGTCATGCGGAGCTGGTGTTGCAGCAGCATGGGCTGGTGCGCAAACTGGACTTTATGCTGCGACGCATGCGCAAAATGCAGGTACGCCACATGTGTCGCCATGCCAGCGACGAAGTAGCGGGCATACTCGAATGGTCGGCACGCACCTCAAATAAGACGGTGAACGTTGCTGCACCGGTGCCGACGCCACAGGCGGCCGCCGTGCTCTCAACTGTCACCGGCCGGCCGGAGAGCAGCTACTGGGAGGAGCAAACCAAGCGTCCACTGCCCGCCAGCCAAATGAGCAATGTGCTGCGTCACATTGAGACGGCGGCGCGCAAACAACAAGTCTGTCACACAATTGGCGGTGGCTCCGCATCGCTGGCGTCCTCATCGTCGTGGTACAGCAGCGCCGCACAGCCGGGCAAGCGATCACGCAAAGCGACGACACAGCCAGTGCTGGATGCAGCACACAGTAGCAGCAGCAGCACAGCTGTCGGCGCTGATGCCATATCCTCGGCATCGACGACTGCGATGCGTACTGATGGAATTGTGCCCGATTTTGATAGCTATGTGACCAGCGAGTTGACGCATGTCTCGGGTCTGTTGCACACGGAAATGCGTGAGGTACAAAATGCCATCGACTCGGATGCCACAGAGTCGAGCTCTGGCGGCGAATCGGCCGATGAGATGGTCAACTACAACAATTCCCAACAGTTGTCATTGCCAATGTAAGTTGATACACTTTTTGATATGCTCTACAATTATCTATGGTTAAGATTGTTAATACTAGATTAATTAGATATTAATCAAAGTTCACCTTACTCAAAGATTCCACAATTGACTCAATTTTCCAACATTTTTTTGTATTCATATTGTGTTTAGAACACGGCGAGCTGTTTGGCGCTACTCGCAAGATCGTGCCAATATAGCGCTGCGCTGGTCCTGGGTATGCACCCAGGTGAGCGATCTGGACATGAAGATCCGCCAGCACAACGATGCGTACAACGATCTGTGTCGCTCCGAGGGCAAAGTGCTGCTCGAATCGACGCCTCCGCCAAAGAATGGCTACAAGGAGCAGCAGCAACAGCAGCAGCAGCAGCAACAACTGCTGGCGCTGCAAATGGACGCGGATCAAGCATCATCAGCTGGTGATCATCTGTGCAGTCGAGCGCGTCCATTAGTGTTGTCCGAGTTCCGTAAGCGCAAACTCTTCCAAACCACGAATATGCACACAATATCGAAGAAGGCAGCCAGGCCGAGTAACATCAAATGTGGCTGCCAATGGCCGCAGATGCCCTGCACGCTCTGCACCGGCCGGCCAGATCCGACCGCTCCGCGTGACTTGCCCGAAACGCTGATGCCCCAAATACGCGTTGCCCTGCTCGATCCCGGCTATCATCCCGTGCTGAGCTTCTCCAATGGTGAGTGGCGTTCGTTTTTTATTTATTTTTTTTTTCTTATTATTTGTTTCCCCATCACTTATCGATTATTGTACTTATGATCGTTTTGCAGATGTTTGCCAGTCGGTGCACTTGGAGGCGATTAGCCGTCAGCCGGATTGGCAGTATCGCGTGATGCGCAGCCAGGCCAAGACGATTGTGAGGAGCGTGTGGAAGGCGGAGCGCGAGGCGATCGCTTCGAATGGCGGCGGCGCTGGCGCTGGCGGTCGTCGAAACGGCGGCGAGCCCGTCAAGCGTCGTGCGTATGTGCGACGCAAGGAGCGCAATAATAATAACAATAAGAACAACAACAGCAATCGAAGGAAAAACAAAGAAACAACAACAACAACCTTAAAAAACAATAACAACAACATTAACAATAATAACAACAACGTGAACAGCAGCAGAGGAGGAGGAGGCATCGTTGGACTGGTGGATAGCGGAAATGGTACTGGTACTGCTACTACTTCTACTTCTTCTACTACGCCTACTACAACGCCCCTCGGGGCCAACAGTAAATTATTGTAAACATGATAAATTCGATAATTGATTATTAACATAAAACAACAACAATTTGCATCTTCTTTTTTTTTCTTTTCTTTTTTCCTTTTTTACGCATTTCTTTTATGTTACACCGCACACAACAACAACAACAATCCTCAACACCAACAAACAAACACAAAACAAATCAACAAACGAAACGAAACAAAACGAACATTTGTTTTATTTTTTGTTATCGTTTTTCTTCCAAACTTCTTCTGTGCGTTTGCCGCACACTCCTCTCTCTATCTCTCTATATGTCTGGATGTCTCTTAACTCCTGTGGATCGACGTTCAGTGAGCAAAAGGCAGTCGGCGGCGACCACAGCAGCGGCGTTTCCGTTATCGGATTCAAGTCAGCAACAGCAGCTAAATAGAGCCTCTTCACTGATCTCCAGCAATGGCAACGGCAGCAATAAAAAGTCACGGAAATCGAAAACCTCAAACACACAACAAACACACAGCATTATCAGCAACATCAACAACAACAATCACAAAAAAATCAACAACAACAACAGCGTTGGGGACAACAGCAACAGTCATTTCACCGCCGATTCCCAGCGGGAGCAGCAGCGTCAAAACAGTCGACGTAGCTCCGCCGAAACGCAACGGTGAGTGGTGGTGGCCAGTGGTGCCGAAATATTACGGTTTTTCTATATATTTTATATTCATACATTTATATATCTGTCTTGATAAGCAGTTTATTTGTAATAGACTTGATTTACATAAATTTATGTACTTATATTCTCTATAGACTTTTATGTACATACAAGCTAAAGTTGAATTATATATCTATATATCTATCTTTAGTTTATTTGCTGTAGACTTGATTGATATCAATTGATAAATATATGTTCTATATATACACTTGAATGTAGATACAAACTAATCAAGATACACTATTTAACATATGTATATCTATGCAATGAAGAGAATATGTTGAGCTTTATACGAATACCTTACTACCCTTATACCCCTATACCAAGATAATCATTAATTTCTCTTCTGCGTCTCCACAGCAGATTAGTATCTCTGCAAATGGATTTGTTTTTAACACAATCATAGGCGCCTCCTTGTTGGCCTTCCCCTTCCTAGCTAATTGGCGTTTTATTTGTTGGAGCTAAAGTTTTAAATGGTGAAGTAGATTCCGCTGTTCTATTCCCTCTTAACTCACCCGTCCATTCTGCCTATTTTCTCTTAAGCGTTGTATTACTAATTATTCCTTGGATGAACCTTTTCTTTACTCTGCAGTGATACAAATAGACTTTATCATGTAATCAATTCTTTTCCATGTTTTCCATTTCTTGCTTCTTTTCCATACTAACTATTTGTTTGCCAATATAAATATTTCTTATTTTTTCAATTTTAATTTAAATATTACATTTTATATTTAGTTTATTTTTTACTTTTTTATTTAATAAATCATTAATAAATCTACAATTTCCACAGCACAAAAGATCGACGTAGTCGACTCATATACGACATTGACAACATCGTGATACCCCATAGCATGGCTGCGCAGAACCGCATCGAGTTATTGCCCTATAAGGAGATACCAACACCAAAGTGAGTAGTTGACAAATTGTGGTCCATAAAATGTCTAGATAACAATCTTGTCCCGTCAACAGGTGGCGCATTGTAGACAGTGATAATGAGAAAAATCTACAATCGGATAGCCCGTCAAAGGAGAGCCCTAAAAAGCTGAGCAATGGATGTGCGAAAGAAGGGCAAGCAGCAACGCCTCCTACTGCAACGCTACCCCCTAAAACCGCAAAGGCAAACTCGCCAACACCCGCAGAAACATTAACAACAACAGCAACAACAACACAAAGTGCTGTCAAGCCAAATAACAACACAGAAGAGGTGGCTGCGAAGAGCAATGGCATTAAGCAGCCAAGCAAAAAGAAGCAGAAGCTGAAGCAGAAGCTGAAGGAAAAGCTGAAGGAGAAGCAGAAGCAGAAGCAGAAGCTGAAGCAGAAGCAGAAGGATCTGCCAGTGCCTGTCAAGCAACCGGAAAAAGCAGAGCAGCCGCTCAGCAATGGGCTAATCAATGGCAAGCCAGAGGAGAAGGAGCAACTGCAGCAGCAGCAGCCAACAAAGCCACAATTAACTGTTACTGTTAATGGCAAAACCAAAAAGCACAAAATTAAAAAGAACCCTGTGAATAATGTAAATGTAAATAACGCAAATGCTGCATCAACTGCAACTGCGTCTGCTCCTGCCTCAACTCCAACTGCAGCTACAGCTAAAACTACAGCTCCAGCTGCTGCCGCTCCTCCTGCTAGCAAGAACACAAAAAAAGAAGTCTCAGCTGAAATTCTGGAGCCGCCCAGCAAACGGCTCAAACTGCAGTTGGCTGCAATAAAACCCAACTGGGCTGATGAGGATGAGCTGGAGGAGGACATCACAGATGAGGCGTACATGATACGACATCACCGTGCGCTGCTCGAGGAGCGACATCGCTTCGAGATGCTCTTAAAATTCCCGTACAGCAAACGTTCACGGGGCAATCGACGTGTCGACAGCCGGGCCGAATCGAGTGGCACCAACACACCGGATCATCCTGCCTCGCCGGCGGCAGCCTCGCATTTAGCTGGACCGCTTGCCGCTGACAACGAGAGCATTCCCTCACCGCTGGCGCAAACAATGCTGCACCAACCGCTGCATCCGCTCGACACAATTGCCGCGGATAGCTTGGCAACGGCAACAAAGCGCCAGGAGCGCCGGCGCACCACATCCAGCAAACTAAATCCTCGCGATCGCCGCAGCGCCACACCAGATGTCAGAGATGTGAGTCAATTCCTAATCCAAAGCACCAATTTTCAATGTTTCCCTGGCCTTGGTTTATTAGTATTTAAAGAGTTCAAGCGGAAAGCTGTCCGCCAAATCCCCAGACGAAATGGAAATTAGCAAAGCTATTTTGTCTGCTCCTAATAAAACTTAAATATTCGACTTTTTTTCAATTGCAAATCGTAAACAGGACTTAATTTAAATTATTCATTGTTCAAGATTACACACCCTAGCAGACCCTGGAGTCCCAACAGCAGACAATTAAATATTACTATATATGTATTCATAATATATTGAAATCAGACTGATAGTTTTTATGTAAGCAATCCTAATATTAAAGATTTTTGGTCCAAATGTTTGAAGATGGTTTGCTTCGGATATCTTGAATGGAATGAAAATAGTATATACAAGATTTAATCTTTATTCCATCTGTATAAACGACTTGGCTAGTTATATGTATCAGGAATAAATGTTGTCTTTGGAAAACGAATCCTAATTTCTCTTAATTTTTCAGATTCACCTACCACTGGAGCCGCCACCGTTTGAGCCGCTGCACTTTCCGCTCGCCGAAGAGGTCAATGAGCGACTGCTGGCCGAGATGAATGCCCTGCTCCAGCAGCCCCAGGCAACAGCAATGGCAACTACGGCAGTCAAACGCAGCAAGAGCAAATCCGTCTCATCCTCCAATGGCGGCGATGGCCACTCAAACAATGCCGGCAGTCGACGCAGCAGCAAAGCTAAAGCCACAAACATCAGCAAATTGGCCCAAACGGGTATAACAATGGCCCAATTGAATGGTGGCCAAAAGCCAAAACAAGCTGCAGCGCCACATATTAACGGCGATGACGACGCTGTTGGCTATGACGATTGCATTAAATATGAGCCAGAAGATGAGGAGGAAGTAGACGATGAAGAGGAGGAGGAGGAAGAAATGCTGCTGGAGGAGGATGATGATCATCATCATCATCTGGCGCCGCCCGAAATTGACAACCAGCCCGCCAGCATTGCCGCCGTTGAGACGAGTCTGTACAATGCCAGCATCGATGCTTATATCGGCCAGTCAGAGTGGATTGACGAGGAGGAACTAGCGGATGATCCGTTCATGGACGATGATCCCAATGATCCCGAATGGAAACGCAACGTTGGTGTGCGCATTCGCAAGCGAACGTAAAGCAGCGGCGATTAGCGAGTATCAAGCAGAGATTAGCGAGTATCAAGCAGCTAGTAATGAGTGTCAAGCAGCGAGTATCAAATAGCGAGGGAGTAACCAGCAACGGGCAGCGACTAACGAGTAGCTAGCAGGGAGTAGCTACCAGCTAGCAGGGAGTAGCTACCAGCTAGCAGGGAGTAGCTACCAGCTAGCAACGAGTAATTAGCAGCGAGCAACAAGCAGAGGGCCACAAGCAGAGGGCAACGAGTGCCGTCAGTGGTAATCAACAAATCCAAAGCTATCAACACCATGTTAAATGAATTTCATTTTTTATAAATAATTCGTCAAATTTTTAAAAAGTAATCGCTTGAAAGACACCCTCAAATTTTTTAACTTGTTTTTTTTAACGATTTTGTTGTTTCTTTTTCTTTCTTTGTTTTTTGTTAAAACACAGCAAGTTCCCACATTCAAAGAAAAATTTAAAAAGAAAGAAAAAAATAAAATCAAAACTCGTAAACTCAACTTAAATAGCATTGCTGGTTATTTCTAATCAATTTCTTAGTTATTTAGTTCTAAATAAAAACTGCTCCAGAAATATTCAATGTAAATATACAACTAAAAGAATAAACGAGCTAAGCGTTAAGAGATAATAAAGGATAAATATATATATATATATACATGTGTATGAAACTAACGGATAAAGTTTATGATAATAATATTAATACTAAATTAGTTTAACAAATACACATACACAAAGATACACAAGTTTGCTTAACGTACAAGTTAAGGCAGCACTCCGAAAAAAAAAACTCACTTTGGGCTACAAGTCGAAAGTGTGTTATTTTTAAAGAAAGAAAAAAGAATATATATATATATATAAATATTAACATAGTTATTATCATATAAATGGAAAAACAAAAAATCGAAAACGTTAATGTTGAATTCAAAATGTATTTGCGCACCCCAAGAACAACAACAACAGCAAAACTAATAATAACTGCAACAACAGCAACAAAAAACAACTGTACATTAATGCCGTTTTAAAAGTTATGGCGCCTGTTTGCCCATTTTTTCAACAATTAATGAAGATCGGGCGATCTTATACAATTAATATCCAAAAACAAAAAGATATATATATACATATATGTAAAATGCGCCACGTCAAATGACTTCATGTATTTAGTTAGTTTAGGCGCTTAATTTCTTAATCTACTTTTAAGCACAAGCAAAAATATTTGCTAACTGTAGACATTTAAATGTAAAGCTTAATCTTAACTTTGGAAACACACAAACACTCATACACACACACACACAAACACATACATCCATACACACAAACATATACAAACATACATGCGATATTTTACGAAATGTTTATATTTTTTTATTCGTTTTTTTCATCTTCTTTTAATCTATGATGTTGTAAATGACTTTTGTGTGTTTAATCTCTCACAAACTTCATGGACGAGGCGTTAATTATTTCAAAAAACGAAATGTGTATATTCAGAATAACTATCTAAGCAGCAAACACAAAACTCTATATTCGTAATTAAAAAAAACCATACATAAAAAAAAAACATAAATCACTAGAGCCTGTTTAATTTGCAACACATGTTGCAAGTGGGGGTGAACCAAATTTATATTTTTTGTCACCAAATTGCGTCAAACATTTGCTTCAGTTTATGTTGAGACATTGGAGTGGAAACAACGAGATGCTGGTAAAGATGGCTGATCTGCCAATGGAAAGCTTATTCCATTTGCCCACTCTTCCGTTCTCTATCTTTCTTGCACTAACAGCTTTCCGTGAGTTTTGTGCTCACATTGAGCGTCACACTTTATAGCAATGCCCAGACGTATGCAGGAGCCGAGAAATCAAAGAGCCTAATGTCCACATGGGAGCAGCAGAAACTAACACTGATCAGCTGGGCACAGGATGAGCAAAAGCGCAAGCTTTTAAGCATGGAATTTAAGCTCAATCAAGTGCTCAGCAAGCTCATCTCACTCACACATGCAAAGCAGTCGCCCCTTGCTGGAAGGCATTCCATGACGCAGTTCGCTGCCAGCTGGAATACGGCCATGGAACGCTTTGAGCGCAACAGCAACAGACTGCTGAATAAAATGCAACAGAATGTTAGGAAATGGCAGAGCGAACATGAGAAACACGAGCACATTAGCAGACTGGAAGAGGTGCATGCCATGCTTGCGCTGCTCGTGAAGAGTAGCCAAAGCACTCAGCCCAGTGATGAGCACAACGAAGGAGCTAACATTTTGGAACCGACCAATGAGAACAACTTAACGAAAGCATTGGAAATGGGTGAGTAATTGGAGAATGAATACTATTCGTAAAACACACTCACCTGGCATTTGAGTATTATTTGGCTTAAGCGGCATATTTTCAGCCAGCTTTAGCGGATTGCTCCGAGCTGGATGAGCAGCAGCGTGCGGACGGTGTCTACAAGTTGCTGGAACCCGAATGGAATGAAGTGCATCGTGACTTCCACGAGCGTAGCTGTGCTTTTGCCACCAGTGGCCCCGCCTGGACGATAATACAGCGACGCAGCAGTGTTGGGAATTTCCAGCTGGACAACTTCAATCGCAGCTGGAACGAATACCGCACGGGCTTTGGCGATTTTGCCAAAGACTTTTGGTTTGGCAACGAATTCATTCATCGCATTGTGGATCGCGATGATTACGTGCTGCGCATCGAACTGCAGGATCAGAATGGAACGCAACTGTGGACCGAATATGGACTCTTTAGATTGGATAGCGAAAGTTACAATTATCAGTTGGTGATTGGGCAACTCAATGCAAATAGCACCATGCACGATGCACTGATCAATCATAATCGAATGGATTTCAGGGCCTACGATCGCAATGGGGATGATGAGTGCAATGGTGGCTGGTGGTTCGATCGCTGCCAGGATGCCCAATCCAATTTAAACGGGCACAGCATTATTTGGGGCAACAACGGGCACAACGAATATTCGGTGAAAGCATCACGTATGCTCATACGGCCGCGACACTCGGATCCGTTCGATGGCGACGATATTTATGCAGAGGATTCGATATATTAGTTTTCGATTTGAAAATGTTTAATGTGAAGAGATAGGTTTAAGTATTCCAGTGACGGAATGGAAATACTGCTACAAATAAACGTTACCGCCGATATGCTACTCTTAGTATCGCTTCTGAACGCATCCACAGCAGCAAAGTATCGATGCTTTCTAGTAGATTTACATAAACGGCCATACTGCACCTGCATATTTAATTATTTTGTTCTGTTTTAACAATATCTAATCAAGTAAAATACGTAATTGCGAATTCAAAATGACATTAGTAATCGAATATTTTAAACTGTGTAACCATTAATTTAGCAATAACATTTATTTCTCTTTTAATAACTCACTTTAAAATTTCTAGTATTTACAGTTCGTAAAATGAATTTATTATTTCAAGCTTATACTCATAAAAATAAAATTACAGCGACATTCAGCATACCAGTTAACTTATGTTTGATGTTAAAATAATAAATAAAATTTGTATGTAATATTCTGTTATCACAGAAAGTAATTTAGGTAGTAAATCGAGGATTTTATCACTTGCCGCCTACGGTCACACAGTCAGTTGTTCATGTGCGTGCGAGTGCGATAGCAGTACGGCCGAGTGCAGCGCGACTTGCAGTAAAGCAGGAAAATTAAAAGAAGTTGTCAATTTATAAAGCAAGCTTCTGCTGCGGCAAATTAATAAAAAAAGAAAGAAAAAATCGCTTCTGTACTAAACAAAAAATGGCACACAAGAATGGTTAAAAACCAAAAGCAAAGTAAATACGGCACAAGCAAAATAAAAAAACAAGAACCCAACAACAACAACAATAGCAAGGGAAAGAACAAGACGCTGCTGTGACGACGGCCACTCCTTTTGTGCCCGTTGTTGTCTCGTTCCAGAAAAGTAATGTGTGCGTGTGCGTGTGTGAGTGTTTCGTGCGAGAGTGTTTCGTGTGTGTTGTAATTGAAAAGAGAGGAAAAGAAATAAAGTTGTGATTAAAAAGTAGTAGAAAATTACTTGCATTAATTAAGCAAGTGAACGGAGTAGTGTGCAATAAAAAGTGAAAATTCTAAAATGGCAAAGTGGATTTCTTCTGCTAGCTGCGTCGTTGTCTGCAAAAGCTCAAGCAAACTTAACTAAAAGCGATAAGCGAACGTACATTAAGGCATAGACACACACAAACATAAATAGACAAACACACATATATATATATATATATAAATATACATGTGCATACGTGCGTGCGTGTGTTTTTATGACTCACGGCTGGCCCTGTGAGTGAGTTTGCTATCTACTCCGAGTGCGAGAGCGAGTGAGAGGCAAAGCGTTACCTACGTCAACAACAAAACAACAACAGCAAGAAGAAGCAGAAGAACAGCGAGCCGCGCTTGAATAGAAATTCCCGTTGTTGAGCGCAACAAATCGCATTTGTTGAAATTTCCAACGTGTGTTTTGCGCTGGAAACAAAGAAATAGTATTGAATATTGAGAGTGGAAAGCACGAGAGAGTGAGAGAAAGGAACGTGACAAAGATGAGTTTTGCCAAGTGGTTTAAGAAGAAGGATCAAATCTCCGAGATCAGTGGACCAACAAATTTCCAAAGGCATTTCCATGTCTCACGCAACCAGGAGACGGGCGATCTGGAAGGTCTGCCAACGCCATGGGTCCGCCTTATGAACACACAGATTACACGCGATGAGCAGGACAAGAATCCTGATGCAGCATATCATGCGGTCAAATATTACAATTACTCGATCAAGAAGAAGGAGCAGGAGGTGTTCAAGCCCTTCATCACCGAGGAAGTCATACACGAGGAGTCCAAGGATATCGACAATTATGTCAACTACAAGAACAAACACATATCGCATAATGGGGACAAAACATCGGATGACGATGGCAGCGGCAGTTCAACGACCACCGAAACGAGCAGCAGCAGCGGATGTGGCAGTTCGGCGGGGCACAGCAACAGTAGCAGCCTCAACGATAGTAGTCAACAGTCCGTTATCCCGCTGGACGCCCTCAACGACGTCATCAAAGAGCTGGAATCCAATTTGGCACGGGAGACACTGAGACCGATTAAGGAGTTGGGGGATGGTCTGGTACCGCCACCTGTGCCGCCCAAGAAATCGCCACATCAATTGCCGCCGAAGCCACAGATCAAGCCAAAGCCATCGAGCGTAATGCCGAACAAATTCTCACGTGATCTCCGCTCCCTGGACGATAATAGTCACAAGACGATCAACACGGATACGATCATCATTAAAGGGGCTCCGGGTGCGGGCAGTCCCGGCCACGAGAGTCACGATGCTGATGCGCCCGAGGAGGCGATATTGCGTCGCTCCAAGGAGAAGCGTGCTCAGAAAACCGATGCGGAAATCTACGAAGAGTTGCGCGCCATTTGCAACCCGGACGATCCCCGAGAACGTTACAAGACGACGCAGGAGGTGGGCAAGGGTGCATCGGGCATTGTTTTTATCGCCGGCGATAATCAATCGGAATCGCAGATCGCTGTGAAAACCATCGAGATGAAGAATCAATCGTCCAAGGATCTCATACTCACCGAAATACGTGTGCTCAAGGATTTCAATCACAAGAATCTGGTGAATTTCCTCGATGCATATCTGCTCGAACCTGAGGATCAGCTCTGGGTGATAATGGAGTATATGGACGGGGGTCCACTGACCGATGTCGTCACCGAGACCGTGATGAAGGAACGCCAAATTGCCTGCGTCTGCCGGGAGGTACTCTACGCGATTAGTTTCCTGCATGCCAAGGGCATCATTCATCGCGATATCAAGTCGGACAATGTGCTCCTCGGCATGGATGGATGTGTCAAAGTGACGGACTTTGGTTTCTGTGCCAACATCGAGGGCGATGAGAAACGTCAGACAATGGTCGGCACACCGTATTGGATGGCACCGGAGGTCGTCACCCGCAAGAAATACGGCAAAAAGGTGGACATCTGGTCGATTGGCATCATGGCCATCGAAATGATCGACGGACAGCCGCCGTATCTCTATGAGACCCCGCTGCGTGCCCTTTATCTGATCGCGGCGAATGGACGGCCTGATATCAAGAGCTGGGACAAGTTGAGTCCCAGCCTGCAGGATTTCCTCGATCGGTGTCTGCAGGTCGAAGTCGATCGCCGGGCCACAGCTGATGAGCTGCTCAAGCATCCGTTCCTTGACGATTGCAGCGAGGTCAAGGCTCTGGTGCCCAACATCAAGGCTGCCAAGAAGGTCCTTCGACGCAATGTATAGTTAATGTCCAATCAACATCATCATCATCGGACGGCCAAAGTCCTCTACGCGTGATGTGATGTGTAACGGATCTAAAAACTTCCAATCCATCTTCCCATCTCCAACTCCTTTTCCAATAAATTATCCCGTTACCCACCACCCCACCCACATTTTGTGTGTATATTGGATTGTATAAATTTGGAACTGGAACAAAATGCTGATTAGTTTTTCATTAGACTGTACTCGGAACTACAACAACAACAACAACAACAAACATAACACAAATCGTAACAAATCTTGGAACTTACAACTGGAAATCTTCTGTCTGTCGTCTGTTCAGTTATATGGTTATATATAGCACATTGCTGGCCGATAACATTGTTAATTGGTAAGTCAAGTAAATCAAGTATTAGTTATCATTCTTATGATAAAGGTAAAATCCACGAGATAAGAAAATCAAATGTTAGCTCTTCAGTTATTCATAAAATAGACATAAATGCAATTTCCCAAAGACATGTTTCGATCCAAATGTTATGTATGAGACAAGATGTTTAAAAGTAAGTTGCTTATGATAGAAATTGATGACGTGATAAAGCCTATTGTAATCATTACAGAGTACAGAAAAGGTTCATCCAAGGAATAATTAGTAATACAGCGCTTAAGAGAAAGTGGGGCAAGAAAATTGATTTTGCTCAACAACTTAGCGGAATCTATTTCACCATTTAATAATTTTATTACAAACATAAAACTACGATTAGTTAGGGAGGAAAGGTCAATATGGGGAAGTCTGTGACTGGTATGAGAAATTATTAATTATATATTAAAAGGAAGAAACTTTGGATTTTCAACAAAGTTCATCATTACAAAATATTTAAAATTTCCAAGACAATGAAATAGGTCGCCTGTTGTTGTTGTTATCATAGCTGCTTAAGCAGCAAAATAAATAGTCGAAAATTTGTATTTAATTGGCGTTGTCATCAACACCACAATCAAAATTGGTCATCGCCAACTGGTTTCCAATCCAATCTTTTGCATCAGTTAACAAATACAACCACAACATAGTTTTGAAGTGAAGGGCGAGGAAATGATAGGGAGAGAGGGAAGAGAAGAGTTGGCGACTCGCTGTGCACAAAAATTTAATGACTTGCCCTAAGCAGTTACTGTCTCAATACTTGTGAAGCATATAAAACTCGATCAAGGTCGCCTTTAAGTCATATATTTGTTTTACATTCATATATATATATACATATGTGTTAACATATTTGACAAAACAGACTCAGTTTTATTGCAAGAGTCATCAACATTTTTTTTTGTCTGAGAGTATACAATATAACAAAGAGCTTTCGCAATTGTGGTTGCGGCAAAACCACTAGCAGTGAAAATAGTATGAAATTATAATTAGTAATCGATCACGTGTGTGTCACGTATGAAAAGAGCATTAATTCTTCGACTTGAAGCTAGCTTTAATGCGCTTTGCTGAAAACGCAAGATCCATTGAAAAGTAGCACATAAACACTGGCACACACACACATGTAAATGCAAATGTATAGCAACAACAACAATTACGTATGTAGAGGCAGAAGCTAACCAACGCCATTAAATACGCTCGTTCGCATTTCCTGTTGGACAGCAAAGAAAAGACTCTGAAATATCGCTTTGTCTGCCAAAAAAAAAAATACAAGTAAAAACTCGTACATAATAATAAAGTAAAAAAAATGGGAAAATAAACTTCAATTCACACACTGCGCATAAGCGCAGACACCTACACAAATGCTCTGTTGTTGTTTTTTTCTTTTCTTATCAAGCAGCACAAAAAGCAAACGCGCACTATACATATACACACACGCATACATACATCTAAGCTATCATAAAAACCCTGCTGTTTTTATCAAATTCCTAGAACTTTTTTTTGTGGCATTTAAAATTGAGACTGATAAGCGCAAAAAAAAATATCTTACTGCTGCGATCTTTGTCTGTCCCCAAAGCGTACATATATATAAGCAGTGTCAGTGTTGCCTTGCAGCTACTAATTCTTGTTGTCTCGACTATTGTCTTTCTTTCTTCTTTCCGTTTGTCTGCATTTTTCTTCACTCACCGCCATCCACTTATTGAATTTAATTGCTTGTGCAGTGGCTACGGTCGCCGCTGACTGCGACCGCTGGCTGGACGACGCACAGACGGACGTGCTGCGCTATTTATATGCTCTCACTTACTGTAACTATGCGACAGACTCACTCACTCACACGTTCTTTTCCTCCTTCTCTTTTTCACTCCCACTCGTACACATACTCACTAGCGGAGAGTCCGTGCACTTTTCTACCGGATCTTTGGATGTTTATTTGTTTATATTAGCGGCAAATACTTTTGCTTTCTGTTTTGCGTTTGCTACTCGCAAAAGGGGAAGTAGCAGTTGTATGTGTACTCTGTCTGTGCTTATGTGTGTGTTCAGTGTCACTTTCTGAACGCCAAGTTTTAAGCTTTGTTGTTTTTGTTTTTGAGCTTTTGTGTGTCTGCCAAATGTTTAAGTGACGACGATGATAACAAACAACAGAAGCAGCATCAACAGCAGCAGCGCAATGAATAATCATTTTGCAAATATTTAGCGCAGGAAATCAATATGGGCTTTTAAATTACATGTGCAATACACATGTACACATCTTCACACACATGCAAACATACGTACATACGTTTTCCTTGTATGCATCAGTGCTGCCAACATTTGTTGTGTAAAAAAGCTAACTCATTGGAGAAACAAAGCAAAAAATTATAATTTAGCGCTTGCGATATGCTGATTATTCACATATAAATGTCAGAAAAAAAATGTAACATACATATTATAAAGAAATATATGTAAGAAAACTAAACATGTAGAAAAAAAAGCCAAAACTTCCGCTGCCCACAATACTGTCACATTGTCAAAGAAAGCTAAGTTTGACGGCAAATAAGAGGAATTGTCAGCACTGGAATGCATTTCCAGTTTTCTGCAGTCTTTTTGCCGGTTGCTGCTGCTGCTGCTGCTGTTGCTGCAGGGAGTGGCGCTGCTGGGGCCAAAGTACAATTTCAATTCCACGCGTATATGCGTATGAGCCTTGCATATGGCCCTATAAATACATACATGTATGTACGCATGCATCTGTGTATGTAAATTCGTACTTTTTTCTGCGAACGACATTGAATGGCAGCCATTCACATGTATACATATATATAGCATATATGTAGTTGTAGTTGTAACTGTATTTACCTAGACAAAACGCCCAAAAAAAAGACAAAAGAAAAACAGCAACTAAAATTGAGGAATGACTAAGCCCAATCCATTCGTGCGTTTAATTTTCAAACGTCGGGCGTCGCCTGCCACCTCCCCCTCGCTATACTGATAATAAGTTCACCTTGTGCGCCGCGTACAAAAAGGTTTTACGTTTTGGTTTTTTTTTTCTCATTCTGTTTTGGTTTTGATTCGTTTATTGAACCATATGAGTAGCCTCATGTTGTTGTTGTTAGTACGCGGAATTGTAGATGATTCATTCACAATGTATTTTCTGGGGGGGAGGGACTTCGTGTTGCGAGCTCATTTTTCATAACAAACATGGCGACCTTCCCACACACCGCCGTCGCCCCCGTTGGCGTCGTCTAAGCAATCAAATTTGTGCGACATTTTACATACATTTGAATCACGCAAACTACTGTCTAAATGTATTATATATTTATTCATTATCACTAATTATTTTGTTGGATTTATAGCAACATTATGTATAAGAGATTACACCGGGTATTCTTAATTAATAGCATTGTTATTTTTTTTTTTTGGTGACCCATGCAGCATTCCATTCCTCAGTTCCACATGCCGTCCACATATGACACAAGCCAAACGAACGAAGTCAATAAGCTTTTTTTTTTGTTAGAGCGTTTCGAAATTCTGCAATGATATTTGTTATTCTCCTCTCTCTCTTTCTCACTCTGTCTTGAAACTGGAGCAGGGCTCTGTTTTTTTTTAGGCATCTACTGCGCCTCTGCCTTCTGTACTAATTTTCATGAAAAGCTAAAGATAATTGCGCCGACATAACTGTGCTTATACACTGTCTGTAAAATGTAATTGGTGGGGTATATTCAGTTAGCTCATTTTGTATAGTTGCCTTGTTAGTTTCCCTGTGGAGTATAAATAAGTTCAAAGAAAGTGTATCATTCGAAAGTCAGTAAGTTCCTAGTAACCGGTTCATTGGGTTGCATTTGGAATGTATGATTTCGATAATCCGATAAAATGTTACGTGCAATGGGAAACTTAAAATAACTAATTGCCAGTTGCCCACTTCCGTAATGTTATTTTTGTCAATGGAAAATTGTGTGGATAATTTGATTTGTGTAGTAGTAGTGAGAAGAGAAGAGCGCATCGCGTCTTATCTGGGCAACTATAAATATAACAACACAATGGGAGTCGAGTGGGACACGGACTCAAATGTCGCTGGAGTTTTTTTTTTTCATTGAAATTTAAGCGTGACTTTAGCGAGGGCGCTTCACATGCCGATAAATGTGAGCATACACACAGACACACATGTGCAGATGCATATACATAAATACTTGTGCGCACATATGTATACACATATATAGACAATTATTGCGCTGATAATTGGCTGTATGTGATGCGTTCCCATCGCTATAATAATAGCAATAACAAAACCAAAAAAACACAATAAGAATAACAATAAACAAGGCAACGTTTTTCTGTTTGTGTATTGTATTTTGTATGCCGTGCCATACACTTGCTAATAAAACAAACCTGTTGCACTTAGCGGACCCACAAATATAATAATAATAATAATAAATGTTAGGGAAGCAATGAAGTTGATTATGCAAATGACGAACAGAGAAAAGGCGAAAATCGCATAGAGAGCAAGTGCCCGTATAACAGTATAACAGTGGCAAATTAAACTGCACCGGTCTCCTCTTCTTCTGTGTTTTACCATTGCCATTCGCCATGCCGACAAGCGCAAGTGTTGCTTTCGTGTGTGTTTGTAATTCGAGTTCATTTATTTTCTAACTTAATCAGAAGTCAATATCGTAATCGCATTGATAAACAGCAAAAATAAATCAATTGATAAGACAAGCAAAATGATTATTTGCGGTGTTGAATTTTGTTTCGCATTTTATAGAGAATTTGTGTACACACTTATCACTTGTTATTGAATGTTTGTATGTATGTGTGTTTTGAAATTATGCAACCGTTATCGCAATTTACAAAGGTCAGAATGTTAATTGAAATAAAGTTCAAGCGTACACACACACATACAGAGTATATGTATATGCATGTGTATGTATACATGCTCTGTTAAAGCACATCTCACTTTATTGACTCTTAATCCGTTCGATGGCCCAGGAGAGAGAGAGAGAGAGTAAATTGTGTTTGTGCAGACATCATTGCAAATATTTACGCCTAGATAAAAAGTTTGGTCAGAAAGTCTACAAAAAGTTTGTGTGGAAATTTCTAGTTGTCTATTTAAGCCCTCGAATTCAGCTTGGCAATGTTTTCCGTTTGTTCTCAAAGCAGTTTCAATAAGTTTTGGTTCCAGCTTTAGTTTCCTGATTAACGGCAGCTGGCTTAAAATATCACGTACGCCTCTTGCTTTACATTTAAATGCAATGTTCTCATGTGCTCGATAACAGGCAAACTATTTTGCAATACTGTGTGGCATACACAGGAAAAAAATACAATTGTATTCTAAACAGCGCCACTGAAAAGCTATTATAAATAATTTGTTTCACTAACAAACCAAAACATATCCAAATACTTTTCTAGTTTCTGTTGAAATATTCGATTTGTTAATCTCTTTCTGCCTACATTAATATATATGTACATCTATGTATATATATATATATGTATAACCATTTTAAAGTAATTTTGCTAGCCTGGAAGCAGAAAAAATGCTGCTTGCTATAGATATAGAGATAACATTTTTATGGCACGTGTATGCGTTCTATACTTTTTTTTTAAATTTCTTTAGAATGAGTCACAGTAAAATCAAGCATTAATTTGTTATATATGAAAAAGAAAATAGCAACACTATGGCAACATTAGCTTTGCAATTTTTTCAATTGCTGATTTTCAATATATTGCTCATTATTCAACCTATAGATTCAAATTGGTACTGAAAAATGTTAAAATATTTTTGTTGCTTGTTTTCTTTTCTTGTTAATTTTTTCGCAACTGTATATATTATAAGTCTGATTCATAGTCGATGTATACACAAGTGTAACGGAAATAACAGAAGAGCTCATCTCTAATTTCAGCACAAGGCCAAAGTGACAACAAACACAACAACAACAACAACAAGGAGCAGAGCACAATGCAGAAATTGGAGGAAAATCACAGTGACGTCACAACAGCCGAGCCCAGAAACAGCGATAACAAGTAGCAGAAACAGAAGCTGAGAATCAAAGTAGAAGCCGATTTGCGAAAGTAGCTTTTACGATAAAGTTTGTTTTGGTGTTGATTAGGCGGGCGACGATTGCTCGACTTGTTTGCCAACCATTTTTATTTAGCCTGAGACATACGATATACATACATGCATACAAATACATCCATTAATAATATATTTATAAGTATATATGACTGGCTGAGTGTGCCCTGAGTGTATACCCAAGTGGTATATGCAATACGATTACGATTACGATTATAATTTTACACCTACGATATCTATCGATAAACATACATTAGTTTAATTATGTTTCAACGAACGTGTGTTGTGTTGTGCTAATTAAAATGGGTACACACGCACACACACATACATACATATATATGGTATAATTATTGTATTTGTTAAGAGACGAGACTAGATGGATAAATGTTTACATAGTATATAAATATACATAAATGTGATTTAAGCGATTTTATCAAAGCTGCATTATGCAATTCAACATAAAATTCGTATGTAGTCTCTAAGTGCGAAACTGCAAAAAGATATAAACAGAAACTAAGCATGCAATACTTGTTGTAAATTACCAAAAACGAAACAAATTGAGAAAAAAAGTTAAATTTAACAAGTAGAAATGAGAGATGAGTGTATCAAGTGCCATTAGGACTAACTAGCAGCAGTGAGAAGGACACAACAGCAAATCGACAACAAATCGATAACAATTCGACAACAAATCGATAACAAATCGACAACCAATCAAGAAGCAAAACTAACAACAAATTCCCTAGTTAAATAGTTACTTAATACAAATCTTACAAATTATCAGCATTACCTAAAAGCAAACAACAAAAAAACGTATTACAGATCAACAAATATTCCCACATACAAATTGAAAATGTTGACGTGGTTCTATATTCCATTTAAATTAGTACAAACATAAGATTAAAGCTACAAAAGAAAATGAATAATAATCCATAGAGTGCAGTTGACGATATTACAATTTGCTAAGCATAAACGAATTGAATGCCATAAACTAAGCGCACAAAACTATAAATGCTAATCTAACAAAATACTTGCGCATAACGGTAATGTGTGTGTCAAAAAATTGATTGATAATTCTTAATAGAGTATGTGTTATACACTTGTATAACACACGCACGCACACAAATGTATGTAGACCAGGCACACAACTAAATTGTAGTTCCCTTGGAAATTGTTCGCGCAGATGCCAAATACGAATAGCAATGAAATAGATTGGAAAAGGAGACGATAAAGTGAAAGGAATATTAAGAGAGAAAAAGAAAAATAAAGTTATTCCAAAAGTGTATGTATACCTTAGCCGAAATAGTCGTCGAGTTTACGTTTTGGCCTTTTTTTCTTTCAATTTAGTTGAAATATTTGAATACTCTTTCCAAAATTGAATCGAACTGTCAGTTTAGAAAAATATATAGAAATGTGTAATTGAGTTGGAAAGAGTATGGATATCTTCGGTGTGCCGATGTAATTAGCTTTCTTTACATGTTATATATACAATTAAAGTTTACACAAAGAAACCACTTTTTGTTTATAATACACCCAGTAGCTTTTTATAGTGAGCGGTTTTGATTCAAACTCGTTTCCACACACACACACACACATACACACACGCCAAGCACACGCACAGGGCCGGCATAGATTTCAGAACGACTGCTGCTGAAGAACGGTCATAGTTAAATTTTTTAAAAAGTCCTATTTTAATCCCATAAACTGTAAATGTAATGCAAGAGTAACAAACTAATGCTACAATTTTAATTATAAATATATATACATATTTTCTTTGTAGTATTAGATGAGTTTCAAATCGATAACGATTGAATCCCATAACTTATACTTATTTCGTTACTCTCGCCTTACATTTGCAGTGTGTTCCAAATTTTATCTATAAAGTACATAAGAAAAACAAAATACTTTCAGTAAATAAGTACGTAATGCATTTTTGCATAATTTAGAGCTTAAAGAAGAATTAAAGCATTATTTGATTAGATCGCTTATTGGACAGTGTATTATTAGGCAAGGCAACGAACGCAAAGTATTTTGGATATATTGAATATAGAAGAGTATTCTGAGCCAAGTTGGCAGTTAACGGAGACATACCCGATACATACATAATCCCAAGCGCATTTAAACAATTTAAGATAAAATAGATGATTATAACGAGGAAGAAGAAGAAGAAAATGGCAATGATAACAATTAAACGAAACGAACATTAAGTCTTTAAAATGGTAGCATAAATTTTTTATACGCAATTTTTATTGCAATTGTAAAAAAAAAAAAACAAAATGAACTATGAGAAAACTGTATGTCATCCAAAAAATTTTGATAAATCCTTAATCCGTTGTATTCGTAACATATAAAAAAAAGCAAAGATATATACACACACATACATACATACATAATATAGATACAAACACAATTGGCGCTATTTCAATTAAATGTAGTTTAAATACATATTATGCATATTACTTACGCCAATAATATTAATAATAATAATAATAATAATAAGTACATCCAAATACTTACTGCAAAACGGAACTTAACGAAAAATGTGTTTTATCCAATGGTTAGATTCGATTTTCGATTTTTCTTTACGCATAGTCCGCTTTCGTTTTGCACAGTGTAAAATTCCATGCAATAAGATTTCATTGTTTAATGCATTCTTTCTTTTGTTGCACTCGCTTGCATACCTAAGTCGTAAACATATATTACACATTTTAATTGTAATGATTATAATAATTTTTTGCAATTTATGATAAAAAACAACAACAAAAAAAACAATTATATATATACAAATATATTATTTTAAACAAAAAACAGCTGATGCAAGCTGTGAGAGAAGATTATGCATATATTTAGTTATAAATAAATAGACACTGCACACATTTTAACCACACGGTTATTTACAATTTTATACGCACAATTGTATGTATTATTTTAGTTTGCACTGTAATTTTTATTTTGTGTTGTTAAATATATCGTTATTTACTTATTCGACCAAATCACTCTTTCAATTGTTGTTGAACCATCAGCGATATAATTGATGGGGATTCCCATTAAAAACAGCTGATTTCGAATTGGCCTGCAAAAGATAAATGCGCACAACTTGTGACTGCACCAGCTAATTATTTATATTTATTTAAAAAGCAAAGATTCATTTAGAATGACAGTTTTATTGAATGTTGTATTAAAGCCAGACATCCTCACGATATTTGCCTTGCGTCCGCAACTCCTTGAGCCGCTGCACTGCCCCTATTTCGTCCAGCTGTAAGGCCAGCTGCAGGCAGCGACGCAAGCCTTCCTCAATGGACTTGGATATCTTGGCACCATCGGCGCAGATATATAAATTCGTTGATGGTTCCAAGAGTAGTTCGACAAGCTGCTCAGCATCCTCTTCGAGCAGTTGTTGCACATATTTCGGCTCTTCCGGCGTAGAGCTGCGCGAATAGCAGAGCCTTAAGCGGTGTAGTATCGAGGATACTTGCCAGTCGAGCAACTGCTGCTGCTTGAGCATAGCTTGCGGCGTCTTGGCGCCCACATACAACCAGGTTTGACCTGTGGCCAGCTGCTGACGAAGCCGTTGCTTGTGCGCCAGAAAGCCAAGAAATGGAGCCAATCCGGTACCCACAGCTATTAGAATTTGATTGCCAGTCAGTTCCTGATCTGTATAGCGGAATGCATTCTGTATGCGTGGATAAAGGAATAGCTTAACTGGCTGCTTCTGCTGTTGTTCCTCATGCTGTTTAATCTTGGCCTCCATCATGGCGGTTGTGATGCCCGTTTTGGGTGTGCGTATTGAGAAAATTATGCGCAGCAGCTGCTTGGAACACTCCAAGGGACTGTTCGATATCGAATATGGGCGTGGCAGCAGGCGAGGTAAGTGCTCGACGAGCAGAGCCAGCGTTGGCTGGCAACTGGTGCACAACTCCAGCAAATCCAGCAGACCCAATCCTCGCTGCAAGATGAGTGTTTGATAGTGGTTGGCGCCCTGCTTGGAGGAGAGACTAGCGAGGAAATCGCGCTCCTTCGAGTCACTGGTGCAGCGCGCCAAGGCGCTTAGGAATTGTTTCTGTAGCACTGAATGCAGCGACAGGCAATCCGTGAAGATCTTCCGCGGAGTTTTAGTTATTGTGGCTGGCAGATGAGCGGGCACTTTGGCGCTCTTCTTGGCGCAATTAAGCGCTAGTCTCACGAAGCAGTCGCTGTCCGCTTGCTGCACTATGTCCAGGCGCTGTAACAGTTGCGCCACAACATGGGGATCGTTGCTGGGAAGTATGCCAACAGTGTCACCGGGCTCATAGTCAAGTTGGCCCAGATTTGAAATATTTAGCGTTAGTTCCACAACACGCTTCGTCTCCGTTGCAGCATCGGCGACCACCAGCTCCTTGGCATCTTGTATGTTGACTGCTGTGGGAGCGCAGGCGTCACGTGCAAATGGGAACTTTAAGTTGTCGCCACAATTTAACTGACCACATTTTTCAGATAGAGCCTGCAACATTGTTGAGCAAAGAGTAAAAGCAGCAAAGACCACTTAATATAGTCACCTGGTCGGTGGTTGAGAAGACCACTTCCAGATTGCATTCCAATGGCTTGGCAGGCACATATTCAGTCAGTATATATGCGGAAATATCCACAAGTGGATTATCGGAGTGCTCGACTTGGACCATTTTGTTGTTTACGCATATCTCAGTGTGACCGAAGTCTGCAAGAGCAAAAATAGCATACTATTCGAGATAAGCATAATATCGAGCAAATCACATTATATATAACAGAGATTTAAGAATTCTAAATGAATATCATATATTTGCAGATATGTGCAACACAAATCGTTTCATTATATTTAAATGCAAATATGTGCCACAAAAAAAAAAATAAACCCAAACCCAAATATCGTTAATTATATTTAAATATGCCCCACCTCTAGTTGAGTGTTGCTGCACTTAAAAAGGAGCAACAATCAGCGCCGTCGACCAGTGAGCCCACATTACGAGAATTACAAATAAATCTGCAGACGCACAATAGAACAAATCATTGCAATCGAAGTTTCGAGTAATAATTGTGATTGGGAACAAAGCGAGAACAATATGGCAGAGAACACTGACAGTGAGGACGATTTTCAGGATGCGCTCAGTGAACCCGTATCGCCCACACTCAAATTAACTACAAAATCACCCGAACAGGATAAATTGATAGGCGAAATAATAGAAAAGACTACCAGCGTACGAATCGAGGATTGCAGTGATGATGACGATGAAAAGGAGAAAGCGGCTGGTGCGCCGGATGGCAACGATGGAGCAGACTATTATAATCAAAAAGAAGCATTGCAGCCCGATGGAGAGCTGAGCATGGAGGAGCTGCTGCTGCGGGAAAAAGATATGAGCACCGAGCAACTGGCTGCTAACCAAGAGCAGGCAGACAAACTGAAACTGGAAGGCAACGATATGTTCAGGAGCGATGAAGCTGCACGTGCCGTGGAGATTTTCACAGAAGCTCTCAACATTTGCCCATCGAGCAGCAGCAAGGAGCGTGCTGTGCTCTTTGGAAATCGCGCAGCGGCCAAAATGAAACTAGAGGCCAACAAGGCGGCTATTGACGACTGCACCAAAGCCATCGACCTCTATCCGGAATATGTGCGAGCGTTACTAAGGTTAATAATTGTATAGCTTGATCAAATTAAATATTAATAAGCAAATCTCCTATTAGACGCGCCAAACTATATGAGCAGGATGACAGTCTGGATGAGGCTCTGGCGGATTATAAGCGTGTTAACGAAATCGATCCGGGTCAGCAGGAGGCAGCCGAGGCTCAAGTTCGCCTGCCCGACGTAATCATCGCGCGCAACGAGAAGCTGAAGGCGGATATGGCAAATGGGCTGAAGGGATTAAAGGATATAATATCGAAACTTAAAGATTATTATGATTAGATCGCAACGAGCGAAAAATATTTTGGATATATTTTATATAGAAGAGTATTGTGAGCCAAGTTGCCAGTTAACGGAGACATACCCGAACATACAGAATCCCAAGCGCATTTAAACAATTTAAGATAAAATATATGATTATAACGAGGAAGAAGAAGAAATTGGCAATGATAACAAATACAAGAAACGAACCTTAAGTCTTTAAAATGGTAGCATCGATTTTTTTATACGCAATTTTTATTGCAATTGTAAAAATGTAAAAAAAAAACAAAATGAACTATGAGAAAACTGTCATCCAAAAAATTTCGATAAATCCTTAATCCGTTCGTAACATATTAAAACAAGCAAAGGTATATACACACATGCATACATACATACATAATATAGATACAAACACAATTGGCGTTTTTTTCAATTAAATGTAGTTTAAATACATATTATGCATATTACTTACGCCAATAATATTAATAATAATAATAACGCGAAATGTGTTTTATCCAATGGTTAGATTCAATTTTTCTTTACGCATAGTCCGCTTTCGTTTTGCACAGTGTAAAATTCCATGCAATAAGATTTCATTGTTTAATGCATTCTTTCTTTTTTTGCACTCGCATGCATACCTAAGTCGTAAACATATATTACACATTTTAATTGTAATGATTATAATTTTTTGAAGCTGCTGGCGACACCGTTGCTTGTGCGCCAGAAAGCCAATCCGGTACCCACAGCTATTAGAATTTGATTGCCAGTCAGTTCCTGATCTGTATAGCGGAATGCATTATGGAAGCGTGGGTAAAGGAATAGCTTAACTGGCTGCTGCTGTTGTTCCTCATGCTGTTTAATCTTGGCCTCCACCATGGCGGTTGTGATGCCCGTTTTGGGTGTGCGTATTGAGTAAATGATGCGCAGCAGCTGCTGGGGCGTTGCAGCAGGCGAGGTAAGTGCTCGACGAGTAGACACAGCACAACTCCAGCAAATCCAGCACGGCCAATCCTCGCTGCAAGATGAGTGTTTGATAGTGGTTGGCGCCCTGCTTGAAGGAGAGACTAGCGAGGAAATCGCGCTTCTTCGAGTCACTGGTGCAGCGCGCCAAGGCGCTTAACTGTCTCTATAGCAATGAATGCAGCGACAGGCAATCTGTGAAGATCGGGCACTTTGGCGCAGTTGAGCGCCAGTCTCACGAAGCAGTCGCTGTCCGCTTGTCCAGACGCTGTTACAGTTGCGCCACAACATGGGGATCATTGCTGGGAAGTATGCCAACAGTGTCACCGGGCTCATAGTCTAGCTCGCCCAGACTTGAAATATTTAGCGTTAGATCCACAACACGCTTTGTCTCCACCAGCATCTTGCCATCTTGTTTGTAGACTGCTGTGGGAGCTCAGGCGGCACGTGCAAATGGGAACTTAGACTCCAACATTGTTGAGAAAATTGTAAAAGCAGCAAATCCCACTTAATATAGACTCACCTGGTCGGTGGTTGAGAAGACCACTTCCAGATTGCATTCCAATAGCTTGGCAGGCACATATTCAGTCAGTATATGTGGAAGTATCCACAAGTGGATTATCGGAGTGCTCAACTTCGACCATTTTGTTGTTTACGCATATCTCAGTGTGACCGAAGTTTGCAAGAGCAAAAATAACATACTATTCAAGATAGGCATAATAATGAGCAAATCCCTTTATAAACAACAGAGATTTAAGAGTTCTAAATGAATCTCGGGTATGTGCTACAAAAATCGTTTCATCATAATAAAATGCAAATATGTGCCACAAAAAAAATAAACGTAACCCCAAATATGCACTTAAAAAGGAGCAACAATAAGCGCCGTCGACCAGTGTGCCCACATTATGAGAACTATAAATAAATCTGCAGACGCACAATAGAACAAATCATTGCCAACGAAATTTCGAGTAATCATTGTGATTGGGAACAAGGCGAGAACAATATGGCAGAGAAGGCTGGCAGTGAGGACGATTTCCAGGATGCGCTCAGTGAACCCGTATCGCCCATACACAAAGTAACAACAAAATCACCGGAACAGGATAAATTGATAGACGAAATAATAGAAAAGAATACCAGCCTACGACTCGAGGATGACAATGATAATGATGATGAGAAGGAGAAAGCGGCGGGTGCGTCGGATGGCAACGATGGAGCAGATGATGATAATCAAAAAGAAGCGCTTCAGCCCGATGGAGAGCTGAGCATGGAGGAGCTGTTGCTGCGGGAAAAAGATATGAGCACCGAGCAACTGGCTGCTAACCAAGAGCAGGCAGACAAACTGAAACTGGAAGGCAACGATCTCTTCAAGAGCGATGAGGCTGCACGTGCCGTCGAGATTTACACTGAAGCACTCAACATTTGCCCATCCAGCAGCAGCAAGGAGCGTGCTGTGCTCTTTGGAAATCGCGCAGCGGCCAAAATGAAACTAGAGGCCAACAAGGCGGCCATTGACGACTGCACCAAAGCCATCGACCTCTATCCGGAATATGTGCGAGCGTTATTAAGGTTAACAATTGTATAGCTTGATCAAATTAAATATTAATAAGCAAATCTCCTATTAGACGCGCCAAACTATATGAGCAGGATGACAGACCGGATGAGGCTCTGGCGGATTATAAGCGTGTTAACGAAATGGATCCGGGTCAGCGGGAGGCACGCGAGGCTCAAGTTCGCCTGCCCGACGTAATCAACGCCCGCAACGAAAAGCTGAAGGCGGATATGTTGAATGGGCTGAAGGGATTGGGGGATATGATATTGAAACCGTTTGGTTTGTCCACTGCCAATTTTCAAATGCAACAGGATCCCAATTCCGGCTCGTATTCCATTAATTTTAATCAGAATAATAGTTAATATCAATTAATGTCATGTTTGTTGAAGTTCTGAGAATAAAGTTCAAAACATGTAAAATGCATGTGGAAATTGTTGCTGCCAGCTGGGCTACCAGTGTGTACATGCATGATTTCTTTTGTACAGCAGTGTGACCACGCGTTCGAGCAACAGCTGATTTTGACGCCTGCTGTTCCTAAAACGCAAGAAGCAGAAACATTTACTGAAAATCGAAAATATTTTTTCTTTTGAAAAAATAACAAAATTGATTTTCATTTGCTTGGAAAGCACGCCAATTATTGTGCGTTAATCGCGACTAGCAGTGTTGCATTTGCAATTTGATCTGCTCTAGTGCCAAATGACCTATTTGCAAAGTCTTTTGTGCTTATTTTTATGACGCTGTAAATAATAACTAGTAGACAAATGCTATAATATAATTTAGTATTGAGTGCATCCAGTTGACGTTGCGTGTGTTGTATTAGTAACAATGTTTCGGAGTCGTAGCTGGTTCGGCGGCCCTTGGGGTGGACGCCCCAAGAATCGTTTGTCTCTGGATCACCTAAAGTACCTGTACAGTATTTTGGAGAAGAACACAACCGTCTCGGAAAGCAATCGCGGTCTACTTGTTGAATCCTTGCGCTGCATTGCCGAAATTCTCATCTGGGGCGATCAACATGACACATTGGTCTTTGAGTGAGTTTGTGGCGTATTTGCGGATTTTCATTGTGATATAATTGCTTTGCTTTCGCTTTTCAGTTTCTTTTTAGAGAAGAACATGTTGGCGTACTTTCTCCACATAATGCGCCAGAAGAGCGGCGGCTCCAGCTACGTTTGCGTCCAACTGTTGCAGACGCTCAACATTCTCTTTGAGAACATTCGGAAAGAGACTTCATTGTGTATGTCAACAATTACTCAACTCTTACATATTTATATATAGATTAATCGTTCATATTGCTCATTTGTGTGTAATTAATAATATCGTTTCGCTAATTGCTAATTTAATTTTAATTTGGTTTGCTTGCAGATTATTTGTTGAGCAATAACCATGTGAATTCCATAATGGTGCACAAGTTTGACTTCTCTGACGAGGATGTCATGGGCTATTACATACTCTTCCTGAAGACGCTAAGCCTGAAGTTGAATCCACACACTATACACTTTTTCTATAATGAGGTGGGCTTCATTGTGAGCTTGATTACATATATTTTAATGAATCTGTTTTCTGGTATTTAGCACACGAATGATTTCCCTCTCTATACGGAGGCCATTAAATTCTTCAACCATCCGGAGTCTATGGTGCGCATAGCTGTGCGTACAATCTCCCTGAATGTCTACAAGGTGCAAAATGCGAGCATGTTGCGTTTTATTAGAGACAAGTACGTGCGAAAAACTCTATAAGAGAAACAATGTATTTAAATGTATTTCTACTCCTGCAGAACGGCGGCGCCTTATTTCAGCAACTTGGTCTGGTTCATTGGCAAGCACATATTGGAGCTGGACACCTGCGTGCGCACAGATATTGAGTGAGTAGATGCAAAGGATGCCAAGGAATTTAAAAGTGTTCCCTTATTATTACTATAACTAATGCTATTCTCCTCGCCCTACAGTCACCAATCGAATCAGAAGCTTTCGAATTTGGTTGCCGAGCATCTTGACCACCTGCACTACTTGAGCGACATCCTGCTGCTGGATATTACGGATCTAAATGCCGTGCTCACCGAACATTTGCTGCACAAGCTATTCGTACCTTTGTATATATTTTCATTGACGCCTGCGCCACCGCCACCATCGCTCGCAGTGGTTACCCAAAATCTGGCGGCTGTGCTGAATCGCAATGTGAACATCGACATACAGGAGATGCACAATCCGCGTGTGAGCTCAATTGTGGCGCTCTACCTGTTGTCTCTGGTCTTTCTGGTTATCACACATGCGCCGCTCGTGCATGCCTTGGCCTGGGTCATTATGAATGGCGATCACAGCGTGTTCAAAGAGGGCGCTGCCGAGATACTCAACTCGTATGTGGAGCATCGCAGGGTGGTTGTGCCTGGCTTTGGGGAGCCACACGAGAGTCTCGAACAGACACTGGACACGGTCGTTGGACATGGCACCGCAAGCTCCAGCGCTGATGCAGTCAGCGAGGATAGTGGCGTTGAATCAGCGCCAGCGACAACATCATCGCCCACAAGCAGGCAGAATATTGAAACTGTGGCTGAGGCAGCAGCTAACCGGCTGCGCAACATAACCGACGAGGAGAAACAGCGGCTGCAACAGTCGACCTCAACGCCGGCATTCGCTTTGCCACAGCTGGCCAAGCCGTTTCTGGACACCGTGCTGCAGGCACTCGACTGCACAGAGAATGATTATCTGGCGCTGTTGTCCCTCTGCCTCATCTACGCCATGTCCCATAATCGAGGTGAGTTCGACGGTGCTCGAATCTTTGGTGATACACACCAGCTGCTCGTCTCTCGGCTAACACTCTGTATTTCTCTCAACTCTCTCTCCAATCATTTCACTGCTTTTTGTGTGTGGGGTTAACAAATAATAATACTCATAATAATAATACTATGCTTAACAACATTATGGCACCCTGTACCAGATGGTATGTAACTTGTTTCATTACCCATATCCTAATATGTTTCCCAATTTGAGTTGTGCAACGTTGTTATTAACGATCGATATCTATTCATAGGCATGAAGAGCGAGTGGTTCGAACAGGTGCTCTCCAAGTCGATGCGGGGCTCCTTTAGCTACAAGACATCGCTAATTGAGCATTTGCTCAGCATTATCACCCAATCCAGTCAACCATGTGAGTAGAAAAAATGTTCTATTACCTACAGACTTAGTTTATCAATTGTAATTCTCTCAATCCTTATGCAGCGTGTCGTATACGTTTGATCACCGTTGAGATTGCCTTGGAGCTGTTGTTGACGTTCACCAAGCCTACGGCGGATGAGACACATTGCATAACTCCAACGCAACAGGGATTGCTCTTCAGTGCACGCAATCAGTCGATGGTTGTGCTGCGTAACTTCTACAAGTCGGAGGATATATTCCTCGATTTGTTCGAGGATGAGTACAATGAGATGCACAAGACCGAGCTGAGAGTGGAGTTTCTGTGCAATGACTCAACAATTCTTTTGCCGCCTACGGGCACTCCACTCACTCGCATCGATTTTACACGTCGTCTGCCCTGTGGCGAAGTGGAGAAGGCTCGTCGAGCCATACGCGTCTACTTCTTGTTGCGTCGCACGTGCCAAAAGTTTTTGAACGAGAAGGAATCGCTTCTGCCGCTGACGAATGTCGTCAATCTGGTGCAGGTGGAGAATGTGCTCGACCTGAGTGAGTTGTGTGTTTGAAATTGCAGTTTTTCAGTTTCTTAAATGATGAACCCTTTGTAGACAACAGCGATTTGATTGCGTGCACGGTTGTGTCCAAGGAGAATGCCAAGCAGCGACGATTTCTCGTCATCGATGCCCTGCAACTGATACTCGTGGAGCCCGATGCCAAACTTTTGGGCTGGGGCGTTGCCAAATTTGTCGGTTTTCTGCAGGACGTTGAGGTGCAGGGCGATAAGGATGATTCACGCTGCCTGCACATCACCGTGCATCGCGTCGGCGTCACCCACAATCGGACGCCGTTGCTCTCGGCCAAATTTCTGTTCGACGATCACATTCGCTGCATGGCAGCCAAGCAGCGGCTGACGAAGGGACGTAGCAAGGCACGCCAGAAGAAAATGTATCAGATCGCCCAGCTTATTGAGATACCCGGTCAGTTGGATTCGCCACTGTATCCTGTGGCCGGCACCTCAACGCATTCGGCCAATGCACGACTGGTGCAAAAGGGCGTCAGTCTGTCGGCGAATCGGGTGCCCGGCTTTGCGGCCGTACTCCGCAGCAATAATACCGCCGGCGTCAGTCGCACTCAGATGGCGCAAAATCGATCGCTCGAAGGGTAAATTGTCAATGCATCGTACATAGTATTATTAATATGGTGTCTTATAATTTGGTGTGTTCCTCGGAAATTATAATTAAAGGTACAATTACAAATTATAATCAGAAACTCAGAAACCAGTGTTCTAATTTTCGAGCGACCACAATATTTAATATTAGTGCAAAACTAACAAAACTAACATAATTTTAGCATACGAAATGAGAGCGGTAGTCGGTCACGTCGTCGCAGTCCCCATGCCCCAGGCTCCTCCACTTCACCATCGTATCTGAGGCCAAGCAACGTAACACTGGATAGGGATCGCGATCGTTCGCCAAGTGTGAGCGGTGTCAGCCACACCTCTTCGCAGTCCAGAGAACACTCACAGGCGCGCAGTTCCGGCAATCGATCCCGTGAAAGCAGTCCACGTATGCCAAGACCACGGTGCGAATAGCTTCAATTATCAATTATAACATGACTAACAGCTTCTTCTGATAGGTCGGAGGAAATCCCTTTAGAGGATTTCCCACACTCACGCAATAACAGTCCGCACTCCCGCAGCAATGTGGCCAATCCCTCACCATCCTCACGTTCACAGACACCATCTCGGGCGCTTCACCACGATCAGTTATCGGTACACAGTGGTTCGCCGCGGGAACCATCCTTAATGGGCACAAACGCCATTTTGAGCCAATTGAATGGAGGTGTGACCATAGCTAGAGAAGTTCTGCCGGTCCAGAGCTCGGAGGAGACTTCATTCATAGGCAATGATGTTGACCGGGCTGCTGAAAGCAGACGCAAAGGCCGCGGCACGATTGAAACGGTTTAATTATAATTATTACAAAATTTTAAGTATTGCTAGTTGTATTGTCGCTACAATTTTGTTATTCTAACTAATGTTATTTATAGTTTTCATTAACAAATAAATGTTGAACCGTGCAAGCGAATATAAATATTTTTGAAAGAACTTGTTATTCTTAAATTAACAGCTAATAACATCGATACCCCAGAAATTATCGTCTTGCAAAATAATCGATTGTAGTTGATGTGTCTTATCGTTGCACAGCTGTTTCTTGTTGTGTATTGTCGGCAGTATGACATAACCGCAACTTTTGTAAAAATATTAGATATTAAACACTTGAGCTGACTTAAAATGTCCTCGTACAAATACAGTGAGCTTATTAAGCTCGGCACACAGTACGCGAGCCGCATGAATTATCTATCGAATCGCATATTTGGCGAAGTGGCGCGCACAACAAACGACAAATCCATGAAGGTTGCACATAGAAATAAACATCAATAAAATATACTAATAATGATATACTATTAGGTGGTTCGCATGTTCGCCGAGGAGCCCATACAGAAGCGCGACTATGTGGTCAACTGGTATCCACGGCATGTGGAAACGCATCTGCTGATGAAGAATCTGCGCGAATATGGACTCTTTCGTGATGAGCATCAGGACTTCAAGGAGGAAATGAAACGCTTGCGCAAGCTGCGTGGCAAGGCGCCACCCAAAAAGGGCGAGGGCAAACGTGCCTCCAAGAAATAGATGTAATAAAAAAATATGCTAAACGTTATACATATGCATTTATTAACTTTCTTTGCGCGTCAACAATTTGGCATTGCCCGCAAAGACGACATCGTCGTGCTGTCGGCACTCATACTCCACTGTGGCTATTTTGCGTGCCTGGAGCAGCCTCACCGTCACCAAGGTGTCCGTCTCAATGCGACAGGGTTTCAGAAATTTGAAGTTCTGTTCCAACACCACGGTGCCTGGTCCTGGCAATTTGGTGCCTATAATGCCAGCCACAACTGCATTTAGTAGGGCACCATGAACACGACGTTCTTCGCTTGGTATATCCGTGCTGTGTATGTAATTGTAGTCTCCGGTGAACTGCGCGAATGTCTCAAGATCCTGTTGTGTGAAGCGTTTTATCACCTGCACCTGCTGCACTTTCGCCCGAGCTTGGCCGCATAGCTGTCGACGCAGCTGTAGGAGGAGCATTGCCTAGCTCTATAATTTCGGTGCGACTGCCGTAATCCTCGAGAAATACGTGACACAGTTGAACAACACGTCCGTCGTTGGATTCCTGTCGCCAGTGCTGCACACGCTTGAGTAATGGAGGCGTCACTAGCAACTCCTTGTTGCCCAATCCGCTGCTCAGCAATTGATAGTGAAGCGCAAGGCTGTGCAGCACGATTTCAGGATGTTCAGTGCGCAGCAGCACGTCCCGGATTATGGTTATATTTTCTATTATGAATTTAGCGGCGTTTTTGTCTGCAATTTCACAGAAAGTCAAAAAAAATTTGAAGTACTGCAGCACATTTTGCAAACTGACCCAAGCAAAAATTACACAACGCTGCAATCGAATGCAATTGAAGAGACGGATTCTGTGTTGCTAACGAAGCCACGAACACGTCCAACGCGTCTGCCTCGTGCAAATGGGGCCAGTTGATGGGATCGTAGGCGAAATTGGCCAAATTTGCAGTAACTTGCTCGAGTGCCTCTGGAAAAGATATTTCAATACCGTTAATAAAATGGTGCCGGTTTTGGTGCTTTAAATGCTAACCAACGTTTGTGGAGGTGTAATATTCATCCACCAGGTGGCCAATATATTCCCGGCGATCAATGCCCCCCGCTGGAGTTTTGCGTTTTAAATGCCGATGACTGGAAAACATGTAGTTTCCTAATTGAGCTGCAAAATCAACAGGTCAATTTAAAATACAATCTTCTTTTGACAATCGCTTGTGAATGTAGTCATTCACCCAGTGCCCGGTCACTGTTAATTTGACTCCACATTTAACAGAGCTCCTGAGATAATAACATTGTGGAAACTTTTTTTTTAAACAATTTGCATGTGAATTAGTTAAAATGTGACAATTTGCAATCAGGAAGTGTTATGCATACGTATTATAAATATATATATATCTTTGGTATTTTGTGTCGACTGACTTTAGTTCACATTAAAAATTAAATTAAATTAATTAAGTGTAATTATTTGTTGGTAGTCTGAATTTTCTTACATTTAACGGCACTTAAACTGTCCTTGTAGTTGGAAAATAACCTTTTCACATTTAACATAGCCACCAACCCAGTAACATTCAATAAGCGAACTTTTGTATTATTTTCGAAAATAATTCAACACAGTGTTTCAGTTGCATTAAGAAAATGTAGTATTGTGTACAAGTACAAGATAAAAATTTTTTGATTGCCCGCTAAATCTCTCTTCGTTTATTTACGTATGTACATCGTTCAGCACTGCGTTCTTCAGGTACTTTCGTTGTCAGCCGAATCTTTTGTGTTGGAATTATTTGAAAAATACTTAAGGGCATCAGCCACGCAGTTCGGTGGTATATTAAAGAGCGGATGGGTGGGCAAAAGATTGTTCAAAGTGTCACCAAGCACCTGGGGCTGATGGGCGCATTCCGAGTGCTGTGCAATCGAAACTCCACTCAGCGTGTAACAGGTGTGATAAAGATCTTGTGGCCTGAAATTCAAGTAATTTTTAAGACTGGAAATAGTTTTGAGTGGGATTTTGGGAGGTCATCCACTTACTTGCCGGGCTTATCGATAAGGCCGCCGTTTGGCTTCTGGCAACAGAGCAAAATGTATTCCTGCAGTGCTCCAACATCGAACAGCGTCTGATCCATGTTCCTGGACGAACCGACAAGCGTGGCCTGCGTGATGGGAATGGTTGCGCCAACCCAAAACGAGTAGCAGCCATCAACCAGCTTATTGGTGCGTCCCTGGAAGCCACCCTCGTAGCTCATCTGGCGGCGCAGTGTCCACTGGAGCAACGCCTTCTGGTCGCACTTGTCAGCCTCATTCAACAGTGCCAGGCTGGCGATGCCACAAAACGTGTAGCCACCGTGCGCTTCCAAGTCGGGCGCACCACCAAAGCCACCTTCGTACGTCTGACAGCTGGCAATCCAATCGGCCGTGCCGCGGAACAATTCGCTTAAGATCGATTCGGGCATGTTGGTTAGCTTGGCGCAGGAAATGGCACAATAGGTGCCACGCACATCCATCTCCCCATCCACGTGAAGGCGAAAGGAGCCATCAACATCGCGCACACTGAACAGAAACCTAACAAGTGACTCCCGGTCGATGGCACGATAAGCGCTCTCGGTGCCAATGATGCACAGACTGTTGACGGCCGCATATGTCGGCGCTAGGTGAGCATATTGTCCGGGTCCACCACCAAATCCACCCGTGGGCGCTCGGCATCTGTGAAAAAGGAATACATTTATTAGATGATATAAATCATGGAATAGTTGGACACACACTTGATGAGAAATTGAACAATGTCCTCGAGACACTCATCGTCGTAGTTGTAGCCGAGCAGCTTCGACGACTGAAGTATCCAATAGATGCACCAGGGACGACTGCTGTCCAGGCACTCATAGTTCCACGGCAGGTTGTGTAGCATCATTTCCAAATACTGCAGATGCTGCGTGCGATTTAGTTGCGATGCACGCGGATTTGTGAATTGTACCTGGTCGAAGCGATCGTAGCATTTCTCCACAGAGTCTTCAGTTTTTCGCTGCCAAGTTTTTAATGTTTTTTGTTTTTGTTATCTCTTTTGTTGTGGAAGTCAGCATGCTGATTACTCACCTGTTCTCTGGAGGTGATTGTGGAGTGCTTCTCGTCGTCGAATTTGAAGTGCTTTAAGTCCGCAAAATTGCGGAACAGTAGCTCGTCCAGCGACAACATGATTTCGGTATCCGAATTTAAATATGGAATTAATTTCAATCAAAAGTTGTGCTCCTATCGAACCGTTCGGAATATGTTCACTCCAACGACTCACTGAACTGTGCAAATGAACCTGCTTGTCGTTCAACTGGTTCGTTTGACAAAATAAACAATAACAGCTGTTTTTTACAAACAGTCGCTTAACATTTAGCCAAACTCTTAACAGCCTGGGAAACAATTGATGGTCAAATGACGGACGAATAAAAAATAATAAGTAAACAAACACAATGGCAAGCCACTTTACTGTATAAATATGGCGATGATGGCTTAACAGAGACCTCAATAGTTATCGATTATTTATAATCAAAAGCATGAGCGATTCCAATTATCGAAATAGTATAATAATTAAATAGACCAAAAAAATCATTTAATTATAAAAATAATGTGCACTAACTTTAAAGCTAAACATACAAAAATAAATAAGAATTTCACAAGTCATTTTAATATTGACATTAAACTAGCTGTGGTCGTAACATAATTCTTATCTCTCTTATGGCGCGGCATCAGTTGCTTAGCTAAGTGACTGCTGCCTTCCTTTCTTGTTCTCGTCTCGCTGATTATTTTCAGAAGAATGTAGAGGAAAATGCACACCACTGCGTAGATGAGTAACGTGGTTATGATCTGAAATATAATGACCAATAAGATCTGCAACAATTACCGATTATCAATTGCTGCCACACTCAATATATATATACCTAATCTGATTGACATTAACTCACAAAGAGCATCATTTCCATTGCCATTATGAGCCACTTTATTGCACTATAAGAAGATAGCAAATGTCGAAAATTAATCGATCGTGATGTTCCCATCACACTCCCACTATTGCTTTTGTTAATGTTTTCTAACGTGGGGTCCGGATCCAGTTCGATAGTGTTACTACTATCAGGTCCTGATGAAGTGCTGCTGGTATCGCTTTCACCACCTTCATCGCTATTATTATTATTGTTATTAATATCATTGTCTTTTGCCAAGTTGCTCTCCGCATTCAGTGGCATATACCAAGCGTAGTAAAAGTTTCGCAATTCAGATTTTGGTGACATCTTTTTCTTCAATTTCCTTGATGCAGATGTATCTATTTTTACATCTGGTAGATGCTGAAAACAATTGTTAAAATCCTCAAGGGAAAGTTTGTTTGGAAAATTGCATTCCTTTACCACTTGACTGCTATTGGAATTTTCCATTTTCTTGTCAGCCGACATTTTTACATTGGCATGTTGTTCCTGAATATGCAGCTAATTACAAAAATTATATAAAATAAAATAGATTGTTAGAACACACATAATTTTACAATTGTCGTACCACATAATTTAGATTCGTTATTTCCGTTTTCTTATTGGCCGCCGGATCTTTATTTGTATGGCGTTCCAGAATATGCAGCTGTTAAAAGTAACGTCATATATATTGAGTTAAAATTAAAAAAAAAAAAAACAAATATAAAATAAAATATTTGATTAAAAAAAAAAGAAAGCATTCACAATTTTACAATTGTGGTTTCACAATAGGCCCCGACGAGATTCGAACTCATGATCTCCTGTTTACTAGACAGGCGCTTTAACCAACTAAGCCACGGCGCCACTGTCGCAAACAAGAATAACTTAGCCACTTAAGCAAAGCAACGCACTGGTATGTTAAGTATGTAAAGCTGCCTCAGTGTAAACTTTAAACGCTAGATGGCGCTCCAGACAATTCATGTCATTTTGTGTAGATGGCGAGACAATGTGTTACACTTACAATTCGACCCATTCCGCCATAGGGATGTAACTCAAAAATATTATAGCCCTCCGTTCTTTTCTCTGGTTGTTCAATCTTCTTTTCTGTGATGACAGTTTGCGTTTCGACACACTCGTTGGCATAGTAATTGTACTGCATGTCTGCGCTGGAAGATGCCGGAGTTGGCTCACAATGCTCCGTAGTGCGATTGTAGAAGCTGCGCTGCCCAAAATACCGTTCCTCGCAGTCTACGGGCGTGCAATTGCGCATGTAGTCCTTGTCCCAGTTCTTGCAGTCAATGAAATCCGCGCGTCTGCGCAGCGATTGAGCCCTCGGATCCAGTGTCTCGAAGCGTGTATCAAAGTGCAAAATCTGAGTAATTTTATCCATCCTTTCATTCTCATGATTCACGAGCCAAATGGCAATTGGACAGCTACCAACGCGATTGTAAACGGACTGCGAAACACACAACTATCAGAAATACAACGATATCCAATAAAGGCAAAATTAATGCACCTCAGTGGGTAATACCAGGGATACTGTAACACACTTGTCCGGCTCGAGTGTCCCCAAATCACCGCCAAAAATAGTACCTGCCTCCACCTGTTCCCCACTCGGCAGTTTCAACGTGCAAATGCCATTTGAGTTCACGGCCAGCTCCAACACATTGGAGTCGACATTGTTCTTATTACTGTTGCAGACAGTCACATCTACCATTTGGAGATTTAAGCTTGCGAATGCTGCGCTTAAATTTTGAAGGCTTACCGAACATGAGTCCTATATCATTTTCTTGGGGCTCTCGCATATTTATGCGCGTCACAGTGCAGGTTGGGTAGATGCTGTGTATGCTGCTATATATTACAATAATATAAAGCAGCTGCTGTAACATTTTCAATAATACAAAAACAAAAACATAAGAAAAACTTGACTGAATTTGCTTTGCAGCGCATGTTACGAGGGGATCAAGGATCACAATTATGCTTGTGCCGTCGCTCCTTTCAGTTTTAAATGAAAAACGCTAATGGCTCGCTGTTTAATTAAGTGTAATTTTCGCAGCAACCCCTTTAAGGTTGCCCCTATACATGATATCCATAAGAAATATATACTATGCATATATGTATGCAAGGGGTCTGTTGCATCCATTGCAATTTATGTTTTAATCATCAAATGCGACCCAATTGATCAACATTGTTGCCATTAATTTATGCGGCGGAACAGTGTTTTGAAGTGGCAACTGAGGACGTGCAACAGCAGCAGCAACTACGACAGGTGACACTTTCGTGTTGCATATTCATTGTGTGCCAAAAAGTTTAATTTATGCTAAAATATCAAAATACCTAATTTGACAGGAAATAATTAATTTGTGGAACGAAAGAAGAAGTGCTGCCATTGGGGCACCAATTAAAATTATTTCGCTTTCATTACCCAATGAGCCAGGCGTAATAATATAAACACACAACCAAAAAAAAAAAAAGAAATCCAACCACAAAAATAATATAAAAAACAAACACAACTAACAACAGGCACCATGGGCTCCAACAACTGCAACTGCAGCAGCAACAACAACAACAACAACAAAAAGAAGTTTAAATAATGAAATCACTTCGCACCATCTCGAAATTGCTCATTAACATTTTGTGTTTGCGATATCAACTTGTGAAAATCGCAGACCAGGCCAGCCTCCAACCGGGTCCAACTTGCCAACTTGCCAAGTTGCCAAGTCGCCAACTCTCGTACTCACAGTCATACCTCGTTTATGCGACACTTATTGCAATATGCACAATTTGTTAGCAGCTGTCAAATCTGCCTGTTGACGAGTTTATTTTAGCAGTCATGCTATTTGATTTCAGCAACTTATCTTTGCTTGATGTTATTTATCTTGAGGGTGGCCAGGCACATAATAATAGGTTAACATTTCTTGTATTCAGTTTCTTAACAAGTTCTGTATCATAAACCAAACTTCTTCCACTTATTTTATAGCTATGATAAAAAAATACGTTAATGATCTTGTGCAATAAACTTATTTTCTTTCAGTTAATTTACGGCTCAGCATATTATCTGAGACATAATCTTAACAAGCTTATGTTTATTTATAAATAATAATTGTTTAGTTTTTAAGACCTATGACTTATAATGTTTGTTTACAAACAATTATTTTTAATTTAATATTTCATCTCAATTGCTTACTAGATTTATTGTTGTTTGTTTTTACGCACCTTAAGCTTATGAATTAATTTTTAAATTAAAAAATAATTATTCCTTATTGACTCTATTTTATTCTAGTTGCCTTAGCTCAAATTAAACTCATGAATTATTTTGTAAATTAAGTAATTATTATTCTTTATTTAATATTTTTATTAACTCTATTTTATTCTCAATTGAATATTTTATTCCAGCTATTTTTGTATATGTATTATTTTGTAAATTATGCAATAATTATTCTCCGTAATTGTTTCAAAGTTATTTCAGCATATGCCTTTAAGGTTCTATAGATCGTGTTACATGCCACATGCCTTAAGCTGGCAATGCAATTTCTAATTGAATTTAAAATCAAATTGGATGCAGTAAAATGGGATTCAAATTAGAGTTTCTTTTGGCCAGGCCTACAAGGTTTATTGTCCTTTGGTATCGCAATAAAGGCAAACGTATAAACGTGTTTGCAACAATGACTTGGCCACTTTCAGAGGCAGACTCTAAGGCAGCTACTTGGCTTTTATTTATTATGCCACATTGTTGCTGTTTTTGTTGCTGTTGTTGTCGTGGTCTCTTCACTGTTAGCTGCAGTTGTGCTTGGCTTATTAGTTGGGTCAGCATTGGCTTTTGAGGTGTGAAAAACTTGTCCAGCGCCCCCGCCACAACTTGTCCACTGATGTTTCTGTTTCTGCTCTTGTTGCTGCTGTTGTTGTTGTTGTTGTTGCTTGACTCTCGTCCTGTTGCCAATGACAGTTGCCCTCTGAAATGTATTTTTCGGGTCGTGATTTGTCTGCGTCGTCGGTCGGCCAGCTTGCCAGGGGCTCTGAGCTCTTCTGGGGCTCAGCAATTCTTGTAAAGGTCGTCTCCACGCTTTACTCAATGAATATTGGCAGCAGACATTGTTGGACTGTTGGACCAAGGTGTCCACAGCCAGGCAGGCAGCAGATAAGGCCAAGACTGGACGTGTATTCCAGTAGCCATTCGATTTATGTTAAATAAGCCGGGACGCAAGCGCTGTTTGTTGTAAAATACCAATTGCTGGCCGAGGCCTTCTCGCTGTGATTCACGTTTCTTGGCTCGAGTGTAAAAAATAAAATCAACAAAAAAAAAAGAAAAAAGAAAATGAGAAAGACAAAAATAAAAAAAGAATCTTTGGCTCTGCATCAGATTTCTTAATTTAATTGGCTTTATGCAAGAAATTCTTGACTGGGCTTGTTCTAAGGCTGGCTTTTATAGACAAGCTGTCTGGCCAGGTGCTGCCTGGTTTTCATCTCCTTTTGCATGTGAGTGTGCGGGTGTGTGTGTGTACATGTGTGTACATGTGTATACATGTGTGTGTGTGAAGATCGCTCAAAGGCAAAACACAACCAGGCAAGAGTAGAAGCAGCTGTGATTGCATCTTTTTCGGACTCTGAAACGTGGGAAATGCTGCTGCTTAACCCAATTCCGATTCCCTTAAAATGAAAAACTTTTACAGAAATATGTAATCAATAAAAGATAATGTTTTTCTGCATTACAGAGCCGAAATAATAATAATATTCATTAGTAAATTCAGCACGTTATTATTGCCAGTTGTGCATAACAGTGCAAAGGATCATAACTAGTTAAAACTCTACAGATAAAAGTGATCGACTAACAGTTGCCCTGTAATAATAATCAATATGTGGTAATTCATTATCATTTTTTGTTGTTTTGTCGACCTCTGTCTATAATTTATGGATATATATTGAAAATTTCCGATTTGAGGTCTAATGATAAATGAATGGACAATTTGGATACAGCAAAAGCCAAACATCTAAGTCTTAGATAGATTTTACATTCCCTGAACTTAACCATATCTTTATGACTACAGGGTATATTCATCTCTCAAGCAAAGTAAGAATGCTCAAGTCGAGAGTGCTCGACTAGGATATAAACTGAACTCAAGTCTTAATCTTTAAACAAACACACTGAATCGTAAACTTATTGTAGGCAACATTGCGATGCCTATGATTGCTATCGGTAATCGATTTGTATCGATAGACGGGGATAGTAGATAGATAGATAGATATATACATAGATAAACAAACAAAATAGACTTGGCTGATCAAGAATATATATTTACTCTAAGAGGCCATGCTTTCTACTGCCTGTTACGTACAATTCCACAGCTGCATTAAACTCCTTTTAGTCATGTTCAATGGGCTTAGGGTATCAAAAAAAAAAAGAAGAAAAAAAATGAAAATCGTTGAAGTTTTCCATCATCGCGTGCAGTGGCTGCATTTTAGAAACAATTGCAGTGCATTTAAGCATAAATGCAGGCGAAAAGTTCAGACCGAGTCGACAGTGAATAAGTGAATGGGTGTTTGAGTGTTTCGCACTGAGTGTTTGCAGCAGTGTTTTTGTTATTGTGTGAGTGTAACTGTGTGCGACACTTAATCATCAGCGTGAAATGAGGCACAAGAAATGCGGCTGCTACCAACCAAAAAAACGAAAAAACTAAACTCGAACACTCTCATATACATATATATGTATACATATATATATATATATGGTATACATAGTATATGTATATAATTAAGCTATAAATTCAGTTTTTTTTATTTTTCGCAAAGTTATGAATTTATGGCTAGAGCTGCAACAACGTAGTAGGCCAGCTAAAAAAAGAAAAACAAAATAAAACATAACTCAAGACGCCCCTTGAAATACACACACAAACAAACACATAAACAATAATTTGCAAAAGAAAAACAACAACAACAAAAAGGAAGTGCATTTAAATGCGCGCGCATGCGAAATGGCAGCCACTCAGCAGATTTTAAGGGTTTGTGGGGGAGGGGTGTGAGCCAAGTTTTTCTTGTTGTTGTTGTAGTTGTTGCTTTTCGCGTTGGCGACGCCATGTTTGACCATAAACGTCGAGCGTTTTTCAGCCAGCAGCAGTCTGAAAGCCTGTCGTAAATTTAACGCTTTCGTTGATGTGCTCGAGGGGAGGTGTTGGGGGGGGGGGGGGGGGGGTAAAATAGTGGGTCGAGGGTTGCACTCTACTTTATAAAATTTGAATATTTATTATAGTTCACATTTTCGCCAGCGCTATCGTTATGCAAATTGCTATGCACATTTGCCAAAAACAAAATCAAAAAAAACTTTCAATGCAAGCTACACAAATTTTTCAGCATTATTTGCCCTTAATGGAAATTGGGTTCTGCAGCACCTACATCTCCATAACTGCCTCCCGGCTTGCAGGTATTCCGGATATTGGTGTGTGTAAATGAAGTTACAAGTGCTAGCGATTAGCTTTTGCAAATAAGTTAGTCGATTATGGTGTAATTTAAACTCTTTTGTTTGGACTATTAAACGTACCTCGACGGAACCCCATTTGAGGTTGGTATAAAATTTATGTCAGGAGAGTAAACAACTTTATGTAGTACTTATAATTTATTAGCTTAACATTTCAAACACGTGTTTTAACTTTAGAAAAAGGGAGTAAAAATATGCTCTCAGATTTAAAAAAAGTGTTTTAAAACTGTTTGGTAGACCATATTGGAATACCTCTATTTAAATTGGTTTACTTCTGGCTGCACAATATTTTTATTAACAAATGATCTTAGAATATCAATCAGAGATTGTCTTAAGTGACTTGATTCCACATTTTGGTCATATGTCAATACTGGTATAGCTAGATCTACAAATGTTCTTATTAGAGTATCGATTATTCACAGTCAGAGGTTTATATATCGTAAACCAATTAATATTATATATATTTATAAACTAATTACTTTTAGTTTGACTCCGGTCTGAGAGTACAATTATTTTTGGAGCTGCCTCAGACAGCCGGTCTTTCATCTTTGTTAAATATGCCTTTCTTTTGTGCTCATCGGTGAATATTTTAAATATTATTAAACATTATCTATATTATTCGTGAGTGGCTATTCATGTAGCAACTTTCAGGGCTGTCCGAAACTCACTCGAATGTAATTTAAGATGACAAACTGCTCGCGTTGCAACGTCAGGAAAAAACTGCGCTCCCCTTATCTTACCATCAACGTATCTTGCGCGCTCCCTACACTTGCCCCTCCTCCTCTGTTGCTCCCCGTCCCTGTTGCATATTACTTTGTTTTGCTGCCTGGTGCAATTAGCATAATCGCTCTTAAAAATTGCAAGTTGAGCTGGAAGGCAACGCCAACAGCCGCGCATATCTGACATTGTTAATCGCCGTTGTGCCCAAAAAAAAAAAGAGCAAGAATAAAATGGGAAACATAAAAAGGGTTGAGGGTTGTAGTCCACATATTTAGTACTTGGAGTACGGAGCTGGGGGTCCAATCTAAAATTGAATACTATAATTACGGCAATTAGGTAAAATGCTCATGACTGCTCGTGTCATGGCTGCTTCCTAATGCGAAAATAACGTCATTAATTTTTTGGCCTGCTCGAGAAATAGTCTCTCCAACTATAGTTGTAGAATGTTGCAAGCAGCGCCTCGGGGGACAACGCACTGGCACACGTCATAAAACTGCATGCTTTATGCAGCAAGAGTATCCTTTGAGTGTCCCCCACTTGCCGCGTTGCTGGACATGCTCTAAATGAGGCAGCAGCAGGTGCAATCTGCATTTATTGCCACGACACGTTGCAGGACTTCCATTGAAATTGTTGCAAACAGAAAAATCTTTTGGGGGTTGCTGTGCAGCAAAAGGACGAAACGTTGTAGTTAACAGCTGGCTCCGATACTTGCCCCCCCACCTTACCCCATGCCACCTCAGTACTTACTCACCCCACCGTCATGCAATAATCCGCTAGGTGGCTTAGTCCGCCAGCCGTGGCAATTAAATGCGATTAAATCGCAAGCGCAAACTCTTCAACTTCAAATGAAATGCCAGAAAAGCACTCGCAATTATATTTGAAAATGTGCATGAACACAAACGACAATAAAAAAATATGGCAACAACAATAGGTAGTTGCAACAATTTGCATAAATATTTGCAGCAAAAGAACAACACCAACAAAAACAACCATAGTCAAAGTGCTGCAGAAGAAAGTCTTTTGACCACAAGATACTCTATACCAAAATGTTATATTAACCAACTAAGATTTAATATTTCTTTCCAAGAAAAATGCTTTTGATTTGAGAAATCTTTCAAGGATATGAATAATTTGCTGTATCTTTATCGAATAGAAGTGCCTAATTTTTATCAGATTTCTGCAGGATAAAAAAAGCGTTTGTAAGGCATATAAAGTTGGCACACTTTAGAAGATATGCACATTATCAAATCTAACAAACGTTTTTTATATTTATTTATTTATTTAATGTTAATTAGAATAATCCACAATTTAAAATATTTACATTAAATTAAAAATTAAAGCTTAAATAATAATAAAAGGTATATAAAATCTTTGAGTTAATTAGTGAAAACGTTAAGAAGGCAGAGAGAAAAACCTTTTTTTTTTCTTTTTTATTATATTAATGACCTTGGTTGTCCGCAACGAATGATAGTTACATCTTTAAACTGCATTTGAAAGCACCGTGAATATATTTATTGAACATTACCCAGGCTGATACAGACATATAGACCCATTTGCAGCCGCTGCTTTGCAACAGGGTATCTTAGGCAACTGGAGGCAACAGCAATGGCGAATGCATTAATTAAACTCATGGCAAGGCAACGAGGTTGCGCGGCTTATCTGAAAGGCGAAATTAGCTGATAATATGCAAAACATGGCGAGAAATTGCAGCCTGAGCCAAATTTCAAAATTATTACTTTGCCCAACTGCACACTGACACACACACACACACACACTGACGCCTATACATATAACACATTTAAACATCACTCTCCTCTATATTTTCCTTGAGCTGCTACTTTGTATGCTCTTGAGTTTGAAATTCTCGGCATTTGCCTTATTTGTTCCATTCAAGTGATTTTCAGCCCATTATTTTGCTTTCATATCAAATAATAGTCATTATCTTTCCGCAGCGCTATCTATTTCTAAATTTATACGACCTGATTGATTTCAAATTAGCTAAATTGAATGTGAGTTTTTGTGGAATAGTTTTCAACAGGCGCGATCTTCAAAGAGAGGCAAGCGCAGGCATCAGATATGTTGGCGCCGTGGCTTAGTTGGTTAAAGCGCCTGTCTAGTAAACAGGAGATCATGAGTTCGAATCTCGTCGGGGCCTATGCAAAATATACGAATGTGTGTTTGTGCAATAATTATTTTTCCGATTTTATATATTTATTTAAAACATTTTTTCATATTTAATATACAGAGGACCTTTGTATATTACAATTATTATTGTTGTATAACCAAATTAAAATTGGTATTCTATTAAATAGGAATGCATTGCTGTTGCTACTGATCAATAAAAAGTTTTATTTAGTTTATTAGTACTTTTCTAATGCTAACAAAATCATGCACATTATTTTAATAATAACTGTAATTTTAAAAATAAACAATTTGAACCAGTTTGATCAGCGCTTTGAGCTTATTTATTGCTCCAAAAAGCTCATAAGCGTGTGCTTTTATTCGCTTATGCAATTTAAGTTCAAATGCGTTGGAGCTTTTGCAGAAGCTTTTCAAGTTTTGTTTATCTTTAAATTGCGAGATAAGAGTATTTTTAAATATAATTTGAATGAATTTATTGAAACAGTAGTTCATTAAAAGCTCCATGATTTGTATTGAACATTTAAGTGACTAAGGAAACTTTCTGCAGCTTTGAGTATGAGAATATGGAATCGAAAATTCACTTTGAACTTTTTTTTTAGCGTTATATATGATTATAATTATAAGCATATGTTAATAATAATAAGAGCAAATATTTTTTAATTTTTTAATATATATGCAATAATAACAAGATATAATTAGATTGAAAACCAGTTATGCAGAGCAACAGTTCCTAAAAAAATCCGTTCTAGAAATCACAGGTTTCATCCCCAAGTGACTTTTAACTACTGTACTTACGTATGTATGCACATACAAACATATGTATGTGTGTGTGTCTGCAACAAATTGTCTCATTTAAACATGAAATCGCTTCTGATTTAACAATTGCCATTGTCAATAACAATTTGTAGAGCTGTCAGCTATGGAAATTGAGATTCTAATGAATGACTGACTGACTGACTGGCAGGCACTACTATTTGATTAGTGCGAGGCCGGTAGCAAGTAATTCAACCATTCCAGCAACAACAACAACAGCAACTATGACAACAACAGCAAGCAAGAGCAACTTTACAACGTTTTCCAATGGCTTCCAATGCAAAAAAAAAAAACACAAAAACAGCAGCGGCGGCAAACGTCCATCAAATGTCACGATCAAATGCTGCCTTGCAGATCAATCGATGGCAATCGTTCGCTTGGATATCGATAATTACGTAAGACACGCAACTGCAACAGCGTGGCACAGGAATGGGATCGGCACTTGGACTCGGCTCATCGGTTGCAGTTGCACTTACAATTGCAGTTCCTCTTACACTCAAGCAAAAAATATGCTCTATAAGAAATTTACCGCTTTACTGTATTAAATCGAGCATTTATAAAACGTAAAACATTTTTCTAAGAATCGGCATTAATATCAAAATAATAAGCTGGATATTTCAAAAGCTGGGAGACACAAGTCTCTTAAGGTTTTAACAAGAATGTATGGTCTAAAAAGCTATACAAATTACTAAACTATTTCAATTTTATTAATATATTATTGAGTTTGTCGATTGTTGGGAATCGTTTCATTTTATTAAAGAATTATGTTAAAATAATATGCACAAAATCTTTGATATTACTAAGCCAACAATTATTTTTGATTTATATTTATAATACATGTAAAAATGCATTGATAAAAAGTTAAACGTCGAAATAACAATTTAAATTTTTCGAAATTATGTTAAAAACAAATTCAAAAAAGAGTTTCCATTTTTTAAATAATATGTGGGCAATCGTTTCTACTCCGCTGAAAAAAACTCGCACAATTTCTTGGATTTTATAGGACCAACAATTATTTCCAATTTTCTGGGCGTTTTGTAATTTTAATGCGATTTTTGTAATACATGAACCTGTTTTTTTGTATTTAATTTTTATTTTTTGAACTGTACTCTTCTAGCTGCAGTTAGTTTCGCACTTTCTCTTGACCTTGCTTAAGCCTTAAAGTGGGCAAACATTTTCACAGGTACAAACCTTGGAAGAAGCCAAAGGCTGTTTGCCAGCTGCTTTTTTTTTTGTTTTTGGCTGCCGCATCAATGTCAATGTCAATTCTGTCTGTATGTGTCCATAGGGCGTTGCCGCATCCGCTGCTTAGCCGGGATTAACTTCCAACACATGCTGCAAGTGCATTTGCGGCCAGAAGGAACATGTGCAACAAGCAGCAAATAGCACACCATACCCCATACTCAGAGGAACAACAGAACGCAGCTCAACAATAGGCACAATTGACGTGGGGCCGCAGAGAATTATGTTGCCAATGTTGCCAGTGTTACCAATATTGCTGTTGTTGCATCGGCAATTATTTATTATCCTGTTTGCGCCCGCAGCAATGCGCCATCTTCTTTGCTTGTCTGCGCGTCTGCTGTTCGCCCTGTCGTCATAATTCTCCCTTATGCACTCCCCCTTCCCCTCTTCCTTCCACCCCTCACACTTCGCTGCACGCCTCTCTCAAATCACCGTCGTCGTCGCCATTTGCCTGGCCAACAACATTTTTTTTAAGTTCTTCTTTTCCTCCACTTTTTGTGTGTTTCATAAATTTTGTGGTTGCTGTTTTGTTGCTCTGGGCGACGTTGTTGTTGTTGTTCTTGCTTTTAACTACTGCTGCTTGCTGTTGCCCGCTGTGGCTGAGATTCATTCCACAGGGTGTGTGTGTCTGAGTGTGTGTGTGTGTGTGTGAGCTTGCACCCGTGTGTATTGGTGTCTCCTCCCATATATTCCAATGGCCAGTTGCAGCAGCCACTCGTCTTGCTCACTCACTCGCCCGCCGCCTTTTTGAGTTGAGTGCGTTTTTTTTTGTTTGAGTGAAAGTTGAACCGCTTCTCTGCTGTCGCTGCCTGCTACTGGCTGCAGTTCCATTTCCAGTTTGTTGCTGGACGGTGGCAGTCCACATGTCGTCATAGTCACTGTCAGCTGTAAAACTACTACTGCTGTGTCTCTGACAATGGCTGTATGCATGTGTGTGTTGGCTTTTTGGCTTTTTTTCTAGCTTTTTTAGATAGTTATTAATTTTTGGTTAACCATTTGAGGCGACCCATGCAAATTGGAAAATTATCGTTGAGATATTGGCGTAGGTAGGAAATTAACTTCACAATAGACTCAAACTATGCAAAAATTTCCCTAAAATGAATATACATTTTTATATAACATTTGCACTTGGTTTAGGTATAAATATATTTGGCTTTTTATACCCGTCCATGGGGAAGAACAGATTTAGAATATTAAGAATACTAAAAATAACTAGATAAACGAAATATAATTAGTAGATGACTCTGCCGAGGTATCATCAAAGCTCATCATATCGGACTGCATCGCATTACACAGAAGATGAGGCAGTATCTAAGGCAAATCTATCTTAAGTTCGGAAGACATATAAATCATTAAAGTGCTTGAATTCGTGCAATAATCAGGACTAGGTCGCAGTGCACTAGGAAAAATAATACCCTTATAGGGTGACAAGAGTCAATATAGCCATGGCTTATCTGTTTATTTCTATGCAAACTACTCATTAATTTTTAAAGTCATCTTCATGTAACTTGACTAATATTCAAACCAACTAAGTCAATACATAATATCATCATTAGTATCGGACTAATATATCATACAACTGCCATCGAAACGATTGGGCGAATTATCAACTGTTTTATGAGCAACTTTTTTGTTTATAAAGGTTTTCTGTTCATAGGGTTTTGATGTTTAGATCTGGGGACTATATCATATAGCTATCACACGAATAGTCAATTGCAAGATACGTTTTTGAATGAAACAAATCTTTGGTAACAAAGTTATTCGGGCCAAACCCACCAGTTATGCGTGTTATTAGTTTTTGGATAAAACATTATTAACATTGTGCTATTTTATAACGATTTTTTAATTTGATTCCAGTCAGCTGACGTACGCAGCTGAAAGTAATAATTTTAAATGCTGCCTGCAACGCAAGAATCCCTTTGTTTTGTAGCAAGCTGCAAGCTGTTTGAGAGTTTTCCGCTAAATTGTTTTACATGTGCTTGAAACTTACATTAATATTTGTTCTCGTGCCACCATAATTTTCTTAATCAACGATTTTCTATGTGAAGGTTGCATTGTCATTGCTCGGTTGTCCCTTTCGCTGTCCCCTCTCTGTCCTATAAGCTGCATTTAGCGTTTATTGCGTTGATTTTGAAAATGACAACAGAAGCACTTTGTTGGAGTTTTCAGTTTGCCCACCCCTTTGCTACACTGAGAGAAATATGCTTAGAATGGCATGATGTGAGTTCTTAAAAGAGGAGTGTCAGATTAGTTATAAGCATTTAATATCTGAAAAAAATAAAGAAAAAGTTATTAAAATCAAATCAAAAATTTGACCAAACCAAATGTTTATTTACTAAAATAAATATATATAAAATAATGTTAAATATTAAAATAAAAATTAAAATATATTTATAATTATTATTATACTTTTCTTAATTTAAATTGAAATATTAAATTTTATTTTCAATTTAATTTATTTCTTACTTTTTATATATTTTTATCGACTGATTTGAAATAAATAAATTAAGTACCAACTTTTTTTTGTCAGTGTTGTTGTTTGCAAATTACGCGTGTTCTCACACACACCCACACCCAAGTACACACTCGCACACCCACACACACACACACACACACACACACAGCATGCATATTCATGTGCGTGCGTCCCTTTGTGTCTTCACTTCAGCCCCCTGCTTTGCCCAGGCATCTGCTTTGAATGCATTTTCAATGGCATTTTGATTGCAATTGGCTTGTAATTGCTATATTTAGTTTAATGGTAGCCAAGAACACGGCATTACCTCCATAACTGTCTAGCTACCTGTTCAAGCCACCCACATAGATACTCACACACACACACACACGCACAGCAGTCTTGATTGACTTTCAGTTTCAGTGTCATTAAAGCGGCAAACTCTCTCGTGGTTAGTGGGTTACACACACACACAACCACGCACACACACGCACACACATAGTCAATCGCATTTGCCAATTTTGTTGGCAAGTTGGGTCAGCTGAGCTTGAGCCATTGAACCTTTGCGTTTCTCTCCTTGCACATAAATCACAAACTCATCGACACATTTTTGCAATGAGAATGCATAAATTTTGAGCGTAAAACAAATTTTCACAGCATCACGATTGTCGCATCGCGGTTTTGGTTTTCCTTTTTGTGTGCCCCATGTCAAAGTTCCCGCAGCGGCGTTGCAGTGCCAACAGCTCCTGGGCAACAACAACAACAACAACAATTGCTACACATGTCTGAGCTGCCTTAACCCAACTCCAACTACAACTACAACTCCAAGCCCAACTCGAAGCCCAACTTCTTGGCTGGCTGGCTGGCAACAAGCGCCAGTTGTGGAGTCGGCATTTCGCCTTGTTTACGCTAAGATGGCGTATTGTATAACATCATTATGTGGACTTCGTTCATGTTCATGTCATAATTTTGCAAGCCCAAACAGTCAGTCGTAGTCGGAGTCGGAGTCGAAGCTGCAGCTTTCTGCTTGCAGCTTGAAGCCGGTGTCGCAGCTGCCTCCTGCTGCATTCCTCTGTAGCGCCAGTCGCATCTCCAGCCGTGCTTGGATTGGTCATGTATGTATGTATGTAGTACATATATGTACAGCACACAGTACCAAGTGAATATCAGCATCAGCATCGGCATCGGCATCGAATCAGCATCGGCATCAGAATGTTGTGGCCGCTGTTTGTGCCATGTTTTGGGCTGCGTAATTAAAAATAAATTTTCGCGCGCTGAGCGAACAGGTGCGGACTGCGGGTGTGTTCTGATTAGCAATTACAAAAAAAAAAATCATGTCTAAGTTGTCAAAGTTATATAATTTTCTTGGTAATATTTTCAAACATTTAATAATGTTTTTACTGGGTCTATGTCAGAACATAGTTAATTAATAAAATTTAAATAAAAGTAAATCTTTTTAATACAAAATTAATTTTAAAATGCATAGGACTCTAAGTAAAAACCAAATTTAAATCTGTATTTCTAAGTAGTTGGAATTTTAAAAAACTTTTATATTGACTTTTTTTAACAGTCTATAAGACTGGATAACTAAAGGTGAGCACCTGCAATTTTTAGGGGTTTCTTATAGCTCAGAAGTTTCTCTCCTTGGATTTCATATTTTATAATCAGAAAGAACTAAGTCAAAATTAAATTTAGATTTAAATTTTTTAAAAATTTACAATTCTTAGTTCTGCAGTGTGATATTTGTAAGTACGAATTTCAGAAGATCATTTGAATTTATTTTGATGGATATCTAAAGAGGCACAAATGTAATTTTCAAATGCCTCTTAAAACTGAATAATTGCTCACTTGAATTTTACTCTTTTCAACTTAAGATACATTTAATACCCTGTAAAACCATGTTTGTATTTCAAAGTTAATTAATGCCACATTATTTTTGAGCAGCTTCCACCTGTTGCAACATGCCATAGGTTGCCCCAGAGGCGCTCCTGGTGCTAAAAAGAACTTGCAAATAAGTTTTTGTTACTTTTTTAATTTAATGAATATTCTGGGACAATTTATTAGCCAACATATTGATTTCAGCGTTTGCCGTGTGTTGTTGTCCAGTTGTCTCTTTTGCATGCGTTTTGCATTTGTTGTTGTTGTTCCAGTTGTTGTTTCAGCTGCTTGTAGTTGTTCTTGTTGTTGCTGTTGTTGTTGCAAAGTTTATACGGTAGTTACCGACATAAATAGCAGCAATTTGGCCAGACACCAGCCAACACAGGGGCCCAGTCCGCAAGCCCAGAGAACCAGAGAACGATAGCCAAAGTCAAAGCTTGCTGAACAAGCTCACAATTAATATGCCCAGCCCGCTGCCCGCACCACAGGCGGTCCTGTGTCCGGTCAGAGGGTCGCTGTGATATGGTATGGCATGGGTTGGTATAGGTGGACTCACTGTGTCCTGTTGTGGGGACCCGATTACCCTGCCAAGGTATAAACAAAAAAAATATATAAAATGCCTCTTGGTTGCTGTGTGGCGATTTATGGCTCTTAACAAATTGTTAATAAATATTTTATTTATATTGATGAGACAACTCGAAATTATTCACAATTTGTTGTGGAGCTTTAGTTTTTTTTTTTGGGTTTGGGTTTGGGTTTGTTTCACACAATTGTCTCGCATTTTCGAGTTGATGAAATAATTTCAGAAGTGAACAGCTGCGCATTTGTTTCAATTAGCCAAACTGACCGAACTGACCAAATGATGGGATATAGATGGAGTACATTGTCTTGTGTGTGTATTCCCGTTATATGATTGATCTGTGTGGCTATCTTTGCGTTGTGGCACCCTGTAATTAGCGCTTGAAATGCTCTTCCACATACCCTTGCAGAGGGTGTTCCAACTATGCATATTATTTTTGAACTATTCGATCAGACTCAAGAAAATGGTTTTATTTTGATATGCTTGATTTAGTTTTGTTAATATAACTGTCATTGTAAAGATTCAACTTCTCACTTGGCTATTATTATTTTTTTATTGATACAAAGACCTCTTAAAATGTTAAAGAAAATAATTTTTAATACAGCTTGATCTAATTGATATTTTTGTATTTTTATATAAAAAACTTAACATTTTCGTCTTAGTAGTATTTAAAGGGTATTTAATATTCATCAATTCTTATATTAAGCTGATCATATTTCATATATTTTATATTTTCTGATGTTTTGGACAATTGAGAGTGGAATTTAAATGAGTTTAGTTGCGGGTAGTGCAAGCTACCGCCTCGAAAGCTGGTCTGCTTATGCCTTGGACTCTACCTCCTCCCAGCAGCTGTCAATCACAATGATTTATGTCGCCGCCACAGTAATACTGAGAAAGAGATAGCCATATGCAGAGAGACAGAGAGGGAGTGAGCGAATTGTGTTGTGTTTTTGTATCTGTGTGCATTTGCCTACATCAACGCGTCAATTTATCTTTCCGCAGTTGCAACGAAACTCATCAGCGGCGGCTTCTTTCTTCCATAAAGGAAAACAACGACCCCGCGACCCCCTTGACACCCCTCGACATGCCCCGCATATACGGCCTGGCGCTTATGGAGGTTTATTTTGTTTTTTACACATTTTTCATTTGAATTTCATTTCATTGGATTGCTTAATTGTCGCAGCTTTTGATGAACTGTTTGTTTGGATTTGCCGCGACAGTTTTCATGGGCTTCTTGGATACGATCTCAGTTCTTGAGGTGTGGCCTGGCCTGCAGTTGCCACTTGAGTGGAGATGATGCTGCCTTGCCTCCTCCTTCCACCCTTCGCTGCCTCAAGTTGCGGCATCTACTCTTGCCCTGTAATTTGGCAGTAATTTCGTTTTGTTTTTTTTTGTGTCTGTGTGTACTTTTTGAAGCGTTTTCGTGACACAGTCGCCATTTTGGCTACCTATTGAAGCCATTTACATTCCCGGCCCAGACATAAGTCAATTGTGTGCCTGTGTTTTTGTGCCCCACCGCAGCTCGCAGCTCAATTTACCAATCAAATAACAAATGCGCCGCCAAAGCTGCTTATTAATGGCGGCGGGCAACACAACGGTTCATATTCAGCAACAACAACAACAACAATAACAACAACAATAACAACAGCCCCATCTATATAATTTCAACGAAATCTCCCATTGTCGATAATAATTGATTTGATTGATGCTTCTTCGACGGATGAGGCTGCTGCGGCTGCTGCGGCTGCAACTTCGGCTGCGTCTGCGGCTCTTTTCTCTGTTGATTGGTTCGTCTGCCATGCTTCTTCTTCTTTCTTCTCTCTCTCTCTCTCTCTCTTTCTCTCTCTCTGTCTCTATTTTTGCTGTCTGTCTGCCTCGCTGCATTCAGTTGAGCTCGTCCTGGCTGCTTGCTTAAATATTTAGCTGCTTTACTTACCTTTCAAGCAAGAGCATTTTTTATTTATTTTCTTTAAATTAAAATACTCAAACGAAAATATTATCGTTAAATTTATAGGAAAATAAATTGTATTTTGTAATTTATAAATATTAAATTTTAAAATAAACTGAAGCTTATATATTTATTTTTTTTTTTTTTGTATTTTCAACATTAATTTAAAGCATGCCAAGAATTGAAACAGCATTCTGAAATCCCCAGGGAAGTATTAGATATAAAACAATTTGTATTTTTTAAATTGGAAAATTAAATTCCAAAATAAGTTGTAGCTTACACAATTTTTTTTTTTAATTTTTGTACGTTCAACATTATTTAAAACCATGTAAAAAAATTGATATAGCATTGAAACAGCATTCTGACAATATCGAGTTTGAGTTGTATTTTTTTAGTTTTGAAAATTAAATTATACAAAATATTAAATATTTTGTTCCTTTGTTTTTTGTTCCTATTATTTATATAAGTGTCTTACAAATAATGAGACTTGCAGAAGGGTGTCAGATCCACTTTATGTAAGCAGCATTAGATAAAATCTTCGGACTGGCAACCGCAACGCTGGCCTACACATTAAACTTAAAGGCTGCACTTGTTAACAAATTAGGTTGATAAATTTGCATGCGACTCAGATTACAATCGGCAAATTGGACAATGGACGCATCGCTGACCTCAAGGCTTCTACGGGGGAGAACCGAGACACAAAAGAGGAACAAGTGTTAAGGCTGCTGGCAAATTGAGCTCATGTTAAGCTGCGGCACAACAACAGATCAGATGTGTGTGCCCCTCTCTTTCTCCCTCTGAGTGTGTGTTGAGGGTGAGTCTTGATCTTGGGGATTTGTGGAACCGTTGGCTTAGTTTTCACACACAGCGCCGAGTTCCACTTAAATGCAGCGCTATGCTTTCAAAACAAAATTAATCTTCATTGGAAGCCATCGACAGGAGTATAATACTAACAACAGCAACAACAACAATAACAGCAACAACAATAACAACGACAACAAGGAACCAGCAGACAAAGTCAGAGCCGCTGGCCGAAAGCCTGTGCCGAGGAAAAATTAGCGCAAATGATTGACAGCCTAAATGCGAATTTAATGGAGAACTGTTTTTTCTGAATGTTGTTTTTCTCCTTTTATTTATTAGTATTTTTTTTAGTTTCCTTTTTACTGGCGCTGTGGGGCCCACAAGGCGTCTTCTGCCCGCCATCCTCCATGCTCTGCTCATCTGCTTATTTTTGGTTTTTTTTTCCATTGAGTTCTGTTCGCTATAATTTGCCCAGCCGACAACCGACTTATTTCGTCGTATCCCCTCTGTAAAAGTAAAAGCAAATTGTTTCGCCAAAAATAAGGCGAAATTGATACGAAATTGATGCTTGGACGAAACAATTATCGACTCCAAGGATTGAGTGTGTATGTGTGTGTGTGTGTGCCGAGTAACCGTTACATAACAGCTGTGCATAATATCACTTCGAACTGATGATCCTCCACTTGGTTGCTTATTTTCAGACTGCAGATCTGGTTTGCGGGAAACAACTGGAGACAGCTGGAGTAGATAGAGATTTCGTAGAGTTTTGAATAGTTAATGCAGCTTATTATCTCTTACAAATATGACCCTAATACCCTATATACCCTTGCAGAGAATATTTTCATTTTATCGTGAAGTTTGTAACGTATTGAAACCGACGTCTTCGGCTCCTTGAAGTATATATATTGTTGGTCAGCATATTTAGGCGAGTAGTAGATATGTTGGAGCCAACCGGATTGGATTACTATATCATATAGAGGCTGTAATAAAGATGGGTTGAAAGATGAGTTCTTATATGAAAGAATTTTTTGGTTAGCAATATATCCAATCAAAGCGGATTCTTATGATCCTCAAATTTGGGAGATGAGCATCGGACTACAATACCATATAGATTTCATTGGAACAATCAGCAGTTTTTTTTAAACTTGAAGTGAAAGTTAGACGTGGGCTGGTTGACTTCATGCTGTTTAATCTTCGGCATGCCTAAGTTGGTCAATCTTTTTTGACTATTGGAAACAAGCTGTTAAATTGCTGCCCAAACAGACATTAGCATATATATTAATAAAGCTACCAAACTCCTTCAAAAATATTACATATATCATGCTTAAATCATTTATTTAGTTTGCATTTATCTAGTAATTTCCAAAGAGGTAAATACCTAAATTGTGATCGATTTAAATATTATAAATGAAATGGGCTAATTTTCTAAGATTACTCCAACAATAAATACGACATAAATAATATATTTATAAAATCGTGTATAATTTAAAGAATTAACTTATTTAAATTGCACTTCTCGAGTCAATAACTAAATTGTGATCGATTTAAATATCATAAATTAAATGGGTTAACTGGCTAATATCACTGTCGCATTATCCAGCTGCCCACGCTTACCACATGCAAATACCTACACACACACACACACACACAGATTGGCTGGTGGACTCTTTAGTTAACTCATCGCTATCTGTTGTTGTTGTTTGTGTTGTGCATTTGAAATATTTTATTTGCATTCTGATGCGAATGCGACGAAAAGTTTCTGCGTGCTGTTGTCCGCGAGACGTCAGAAGTGCATTTTTGCACGCGATCCTTTTTTTGGCTCCTTTGCAATCCTTTTTGCCCATGGACTGGCACTGGCACTGGCACTGGCACTGGCACTGACTGACGTCACTTGGCAGCAGACAATTTATGCTGCCAGGACGCCGGGGCCCCCCCGCCAACAGCAAAACTGTCTCCCGACTCGGCTCGACTCGACTGTTGTCCAACTGTTATCGATACGTAGACTTAGCTGCCTGCATATATACCATGTGCGTGTCATCAAGTTGGCCTAAAGTGACAGTCGCGATTTAATGGCACTGGCCCGGGTAAAAGTTACAAATTAATATGTTGCAGTCCCAGTTCGAGTTCCACTTCCACTTCCAGTTGCAGTTGCAGTTGCATTTGTGGTTTGCCCGTTGGGCAGCACTTGCAATGAATAATCAATCGATTTCAGTTCAATTAGCACCTTTTAGTGTGCAAAATAGCGCGCCCAATCCACGGCCCACATATATGTATATATATACCTGACTCTGAGTCTGGCTGTCTGGCCCTGTCAATTGGCCTGTCAGCGTTGCTCAAAAGTGCTTAAGTGCTTATTGCTCGAATCACAGCAACAACAGCAACAACAACAGCAACACCAACAACAACTAGTTGCTGCGTGGGCTTGTTTGTCCACTTTGTGCCGTTCTCAAGCTACTATATATATATCTATATATATATCTTTTATCATATCGACCCTTTAAGCGGCTAGCTGGTTGGGCGTGGGTCGCATATATGCAGAGTTCTGCTATTGCCTTGGACATTTGCCATTGATTTTTGAATTTATTATGTTTCATCAACTTTTGAAATTCTCTTTGTCTCCTTACGCTGATATTTAGCTACCCTTGAGTTACATTGGTATTTTTTGACTTTTTTGAAATAGGACTGCAATTTTGAAATATTTTTTGATTACTTAGCTTAAATGTGCTAAGTGTTTAATTGTTCAACTTTTCTATAAACTATTTTTGTAAGTAAAGTATATACTTTTATGAAAGCTCTTAAGTATGATTTTTACAAGTGAAATATGTATTTTTAAGTAAACTTCTAAGTATGATTATAACGAGCGAAGTATTGCTAATACAAGTTGGATATTTGTTAAATATTTCTGCTTGCTTCCTCATAACAATAATTAGATTATCTATGGCAAGTGAATCAGTTAATGCATTTTGAAGTCACGGCTGGCGTCCATCTGTGGTTGAAGCGCCATTCAATGTCAGCTGGTCGCACAATTTGAGCGCATAACTGCATATTATTTGCCATTGTAATAAAAATTGACGCAGCTTTGCTGCAACGTGGTTTTGTAACGTGTTTTCCACAATTGCCGCAGTGCGCAACCTTCACATAGAAAATCTCTCAACAAGAAAATTACATACAGCAACAGCAACAACAGCAGCAACAATACATCAACCCAGAGGGGCGTTAGCCATCGAAGAAGGGGCGTGTCAAACATTGACAATTCCTTTGAGAGGGTCAAGGGATTAGAAGTGCGGCAAACCACAGAACTGGAGAGTGCAATCGAGTACAACACACACTGCCAGACAATTAAGCGTTCAAAATTATGGTTATGATGGGTTCTTTTGGGCTTGAGTGTAATTATTGCTTCTAAGTCGAGGAAATTGAGGTACGAGCAACAGCAGACAGTGCCAGGAACAACAAAGGAACTACGAACTGAATATCTTAAGTACACCGAAGTACATATACCCTTGCAGAACGCAGTTAAACTGCCGACATTTAAATAGCAATATTAAATTTTTACTTTGAAAGCTATTTGATATTTGGGACGGATAACTCCTTAAGCAGAAAAGTTGTTAATTTTTCGACCGATTGTTCCTATGGGAGCTTTGTAATATAGTAGTACGATCTGGTATATTGGTAAATATGTACTGCCTGCAGCAAAAAGACGAATTTTCATTTAGGTTATAAATTATTGCACTAGTCCAAAAGGAGTTAAATATATTTAGTTTATAAATAAAACTGTAAATTTGATTATAATTATCATAATATATAGATTAATGTTTTAACTTTATTGTTCTGAAAAGGGGAATTTAACATTTAGAAATTTGTTTAGCTGTAATTTGAAATACGCTTCGCTGACTATGCATCTGAGATCTCAGATCTGAGCAGCCTTTCCGATACTAAAGCTTGCTGTTGACAGTTAAATAAATTATTAATTCTACTAATTAAAAATGCTGAACAGGAATATAGTGCATTACGAACTGCACGGCAAAAATTACACGCCCCTCTGTAAGGGTATAAAAAGAGATGCGAAGAAATTAAAGAATAAATATTTAAAATTATTGCGGTTTCCGTTTGGGGCAACCCACGTCGAATCAGCTGTCGCTGCATCCGTTCCTGCCAGTCCACAATGTGCACTGTGTCTTAGACTACTCCCAACCGGCTACTCCCATCTTCCAGCTGCAAGCTAATTAATAAACATTAGCAACAACGTGTATATGTCTAGTGCTCTGGGCTGTTGATTAATAAATAATTATTTACATAGCTAATTAAAATGATCGACTGCAGCATGTTCATGCACAGTTTTCATTAGTCTGACTGGCTGACTGGCTAACTGATTGCCTAACTGACTAGTTGACTGACTGACGGATGGTTTGGGCCCTGAATCCCCATAAAATGCCAACTCGAAAATATTGCAAAGCTGCTGTCCACTTGCAGACGAAGTTAATTAGTGGTTTGATTAATACTCGTTATAACTTATTCAGAAAACTGGAAGAAAATAATCACAAAATGCGGACCGAGTACACTTTAAATATACTTCACTTGAAGCTTGTTGAAAGATCTGTTGATTTTTTACTTTAAATCAGATCTTAATATATATTATTATATAAATATATTATTAAAATAGTATTTCAGCAATGTTTCCTCATTTTCCAGACAAGTTGCCCTTGACAACTGATCCATACAACTTTTTATATAGACTAGAAACATTCTTGAATTAAGCCACACAACATAGAAAAATACAAAGTTTTTGAAAGTCGATTTTCGTTTCCTGTAATTATGGATAATTGCAGTTGTGGCCGGCTGTTGAATAAAAACTAAAAACTTTACTCCAAAGTAGGGTGCATTTCGGGATATATATGACCAAAAGTCTTTAAAAAAATATGGCTGGCAATGTTGCCCACAGCCTAATTGCAATTATTTATTTAAGTAATCCATCTTAGTCGTAACGCTTGCACTTGAAGTTGTTGCGAGTGGTGCAAATGTAATCGGGCTTTGGGGCAGAGTGTGGGGCAGTTATTGGGGACGGCAGAAATGAGGCGGCAAACGGTTGCAAAGACGACGGCGGCGGCGGCGGCTTTTTGGCAGCAACAAACAAAATATTAAGAAAAAAAATAAAAACTTTGCACGCGAATGTCGTATAAGTAATTTTTTTTATACTTTTCTCTTTTTAGTTTTACAATGCCGCTAACTATAATGCAAAATGCAAATTAGTGCAAAGAAATGAAAAGAGAACAGTGGAAGGAGGGAGAAGGGGCGTGATACAGGCAAATACGAATAAAAAGTCATACGAAATATGGCTTACATCATGTGAAGGTAGTTGCTAAGATATGGCCCAAATAAAACTAGCTTATCGTCTCTCGAGTCATATTTTATGCATTACACTGACAAAATTTTACATAATACTATGGGCCAGCTATTTCTAATAGAGCAGTTCCCACAACACCCCAAAATAAAAAGAAAAAAACAAAAAAAAAAGAATAAAACTTTGTCAAACATTTGCGTGTTTTTAATTATTAAAGACGTTTCAATTAAGGCTACGTAATTTGTTAACTGTACGTTTTAGTTAACAACCAAAAACAAATTTTGGTAAATCGACTGAAGGGCTGGGAGAGCGACAGACAGAGTGAGGGGGTTGTGGGGGCAAGGGCGATTGTTGTGACGTGTAAACCGAAAAGCTCAAACGCGCTATTTTCCATTGTGTTTAATACGTAAATAGTGTGCGACAATTGTCAAGGCTTAATTATTTACTAATTGTTTTCGAATTATGAAGAGCTCTGCTGCCCGATAATTACACAGCAATTATAAATTGTGGGCTTTTGATTTTCCCTGCCTTTTCCATTTTTTTTGTTGCGTTTTTCTCTGTCAAAAAGAAAACAAAAACAAAAGTAATTTCAACTCAACTGCAGCTTGCTCAAAGGCGAGGCTCAAAGCTCCGCCCCTCGAGACGTTATGCATTCGTGTGTGAGTGAGCACTCAGTTGTGCACGTATGTGTGCGAGTGTGTGTGAAACAACCACCAGAGCAGTGCGCTGTGAACAACATGGCGTAGTTTCATTGCCATTTCGTTCCGCTCGCCTCGCTGGAAATTGAGTGAAATGCGCCAACAAATTTTCAACGCCTTCGAAGTGCAGACACGGACACCTCTTCTGAAATACAACAAATAATCATAAGACAAATAAAATAAACAGCGCAGCATATTAATAGTCTTCTTCTTCTTTTCTTTTTTTAATTTACACGTTTCCTCTGGCAACAAAAAATAAAACAAAAACAACAAAGAACGCCTATCTCTGGCATGCTAACGATTAAATGCCCTTGCTGACTGGAGTTAAATTTCGAAATTTCACGCGATTGTTCCTATGATAGCTATATGATATAGTATTTAGACAATTACCTCGCATAACTGGTGAGGATAACTTGCTAAGCCAAAACGTTTTTCAGTCAAGAACTCATCTTTTTTTTTATGATATAGTTATCCGATCAGTCCAACTACAACATATGTACAATCTGCAGCGCAGCAATCATATCTAAATGATATCTCATCGAAACTAAGAGACTAGTTTTCATAGAAACAGACAAAATTTATCGACTACTGCTGCTGATCAAGAATATATAGCCCTAAGGGGCACAAAGACATTTCCTTCAATGCGTTACAAACATTACGACAACATTATAATACCCTATAAAAGGGTATGCAGAAGAAAATGCCATTCGAGTGCACAGCTTAGGCGCACTTAAGATGGCCAATTGCTGATAAGGCCAACTCACTTTCCTCTCCCAACGACCCCTTTGTGCATTGCAAATTGGACGTGTTGCCCCACAAAGACAGCTTACTATTTGCAACACACAACCTTGCAACCATGCAAGCCAGATGCGTCCATTAAATCTACATAAATGCTGTTTTATTCTTCAAGCTTAGGGTTTAGTAAGTGTTGGCTTCGTGAAAGACATGTGTATCCATACATATACATAGGTCTAACCTACCTTGAGAGACCTTGTAATGGTAATTTTAAGTCAGTTCATAATGGTAATTTTACGTTTGTTCAGAATTTCTATTGTCTCTAATTGCTATTGTCCGCGAAGTAAGCGCCTCTCATTGCCTCTCATTAAGGTAGATTCAGTGTAAGGGTTGTTTGTTCATGGAACTTAACTAAAACCATTGGAAAACTATAATCAATAAAGAATAATCAATGAAGTTGCACAAAAACTATTGTTGTATTAGAAAAACTCTCAAAACCTTTTTAAAATTTACAAATCAACAATTCTCACATTTTTGACACAATATTTTATTATTTTATTAATATGAATTGACTGTCCGTAATTTAGTAAAGAAAATATAGTTTGAGATATGTTTTCGTAATCAATTGTATTGATCTATATGCATGATATAGGGGCGCACTTTATGTCCATTTTGCTGTTGAAACTTTGCCCTTTTCTGTAGACCAATTAAGATGTTGGAGTGGGTCGCAATTAATATTTCATTACTATTCACATAATTTGATTACGATTATTATTGGTAAACAAAGTTCTCGTTTTATTATTATTTTTTTTTGGGGGGCTCGATTAGAAATTCGCGTGATATTCGGGGGCCACAATTTGAATAGCATTATTGATCTACTCGAAAGGTCTCGGAAGTTGGCCCAAAGGACTTTCAATGCGATTTGTCAGCTGTGTGTTTTATTTTTCGTTTGAGTTGAGCGATTATCTTGATGGATCCATTTCTTGGCTCTTGCCACATGCAAATGAGTTCGGGCCATGTTCCCAGCTAATTCATTTTCATCTCCCCTTGTGCCACTTGTCCCCTTCAAAGTTTGGCTCGGCTTTTTTTTCTTCGCTTTTTTCTGTTTTGCGGTGAGCAAAGCGTTAAAAACGCATTTAGCATAATTTCATTTTGCGCAAACATGACTTTTGCATTTGCATTTGTAATGAGAGTGCGCACCCCTTACTTTTCATCAATTCCCCCACCGTCGCTCCTTCCCCTGGCTGCACTGCTCCGACCAACACAATTAAAAAGTCATAAAAAACTATGCATAATAAAACTAACTTATAAAATGCAATGAATAAAAATATAAAAAAAAATATGACGCGAGAGAGAGAGAAAAATTGCACTTGCGGACCCACCTAAGCGACGCGACTCGCCGCACCTACTTTCCCATTCCCCCCGCCTTGTACCCTCTCCTTTCCCACTCCGAAAGATACATAAATAATCAAATAATTTGTGTATAAAAATGCGCGCCAAGGAGCCGCATAAAATAAAGTCATAATTTCAAAATGATTTATGAAATGCACTCGGAAACTCTCTTTCTCGCTGTTCTCCTTTTTATGAATACACTGAGAAAAACATGAAAGTCGACCGGATAACTAGAAAAAGAAAGGCTTCTTTTTTATTATATTTCAGAAGTATGCTTATGAATAATAGAAAATACTTAAACATAAAACAATCCTTACAGAAACTCAGAGTTTAATAATGAAATTTGCATTTCGAATGCTGTATCCAAGTTTTTTTTTTTTAATAAATTATTATTATAAACTGTCTAAAATGTTTGCATGTGTGAAATCTTAAAATGCTAATGTAAAAAAAATACTTTTCAAATTATATATATTTTTGCAGATTATTCGAAAAATGTACCCTGTAAAAATGCATTTCGTTTTAGACTAAGGTTTTTTTTCTGACTGTATGCTCAAGCTTAAGCATTTGGAGTGAGGCTTTCAGCGAGTCAAACTGGGTATATTAACTATGCCGTAAACCATAGCATGTGCTCAAGTTATTAGTCTTCTAAGCTTTATGGAAGTCAAATAAAAATATTTAAAGGTTTTCGTTCTAATTTGAAATATATGCATACAAAAGTAATTTTAATAAATCAATTATAATTGATGGAAGTACATATGTTGTACATATGTTTTTATAATTGAATAATGGAAATATATATTTTGTACACATTTTTTTATAAATAAGTAATGGAAATATATATTTTGTACACATTTTTTTTATAACTAAATAATGGAAATATATATTTTGTACACATTTTTTTATAAATAAATAATGGAAATATATTTTTTGTACACATTTTTTATAAATAAGTAATGGAAATATATATTTTGTACACATTTTTTGATAAAATTTTTTTTAGAACATTTTTATTAGACATTTTTTTTATAGAATTTAAAAAAATTAATGTTAATAAACTGATTTAAATTGTTGAAAACACATTTTAGAAATTTTTGTATACATTATTTTTATGTAATAATTTTCAGCTAACAGGATTAATTTGTATGCAATGAAAAAATTATTTCAATTTTCTTTGATGTTTTTGAAATGTAATAAAACACTCTATAAATTATTATTATTATTATTATTATTATTATTGGGTGGCCTGATGTACTTTTAGATTATATTGTTTAATTGTCATGCATAATGCGGCGCCTGTTTAAATAAATTTTGTGTGCTGCAGTTGAGTCTCCCGATGAATTCATTTCTCATTTTTTGAAAATATATTTTGCAAATATCCAAGGCATTAGCATAAGCCAACACGCAATGGGCGCAATCGGTCAGCCAAGGAGGGAGTTTTGGAAGAGAGGTATCCACAGGACTTGTTAAACTTAACATGGCCTCTTATGATTAGCTGAATTATGCCCATTGCATTCGCATTGTGATAAGATGCCATTAGAAGGATCAGTTAAAGTCGGATGCATAATACATATAAATATATACATATATAACATTATCTGCATAGGAAGTTGGACGCTTGCTAATCATGCAATCATTATCGCTCCAAACTGGCTGCATTTTAAATGCAAACCAAAAAAAAAATATATAAAAAATTTTCTTTTGCTTTTCTTGTCTGAGCCTCAGACCTCCCCACTCCACCTTTCTTGGCCATACATACATTGTTTGAGCCGTAATTAAGCAAAAAAAAGCTAACATTTTTCATTGGCTTTCAACGGCGACGTGCAGCAAAAAGGGGCAAGTGCGGCGAGTTGATGTTGCAGTTGGGGAATGCTTAAATTTGCATTTTAAATTGTAAGTTTTAAAATATATTTCTCTCTCCTTATTATTTATTACTGAAAGTGCAACAAGCCGTATGCTTAACTTTGTTGATAATTGGAGTGAGAATAAGCAATCATAATTTTAAATGCAGCTTTTTTTCTTTCTGTCTGATCGTTTTTTGCTGTTTGCAAGCAAAAAAGATGAAACAAGTAAAACATGGACGCTAATTAAAGTGCTTATATTGAAGGCGTTTGGAAATTGCAGTCAAATTTTATTGCGTTGCAATTATTTTCGAGTGAAAGGTAATAAATAAATTCTAAGTTTTCAGTTGCCACAAATTTAAGTTGTAGTTTTTATTATTTTTTAATTTGTTAAGCTTTGATACTGAAGGCATCTTGGTAGGTACGTCCAGCTGTCTGTCCGTCTCTCGATAATCGATAAAATCGTTATTCACAAATCGATTAAGTCAAAGATCGGCATATGCCTCCAGGTCCCGCCCCTAAAAATCTATATCCATATCTTCCGCAGTTTCTGAGTTAGAGACGTTAAATTTGGCAGTTTTATTACTGGTAACCGATAACAAATTATGATGGCCACGCTCACACCTGCGCCCATAATCGCCAAAGCCGATTTTTCGAAAATTATAAATCGATTCAGACCACGCCTACACACGCCTTCCCCAGTAACTTCGGAAATCTGAAATGCGCACATCTTTCACAATTTGTAAGCTAGCGTCACTAAGTTTTGATAGTATGCTACTGGTAACTTCCCTAAGAGATCGATAAAAAGTTGGATGGCCATGCCCACTCTAATTGCCCCAACTGAAACACCTGTTAGTGCAAATCGGTAATACAGTAGATTTCACACAATTTACAAGATTGAGTCACCAAACTTGAAAGGTATTTCGCTATCAATACCCTTCAAAAATCCGGAACAAAGTTTAAGACCCGCAATTAATTGACGTAATTTACGAGCTAAAGTTAGCAAACTTGGAAGAAAGTTTATTATATTATATCTACCCCATTTAGAAAGGCGAACTTGGTCGGCATTTCTTGGCTACACCCAGCCTGCTCCTTGCTACCTGTTGTCAGCTGGTGTCAAAGTATTTTGCAGTCGGATACGACCGACTGCAACGTTCTCTCTGGTTGTATTGCAGTCAACATTGCATGGCGCCAATTGGGCGCAACGAGCGTCAGGTCTCAGCAGCGGTTAACCCTTAATAATTGCAATGCACCCCCTACTGAGCAACAACAATAGACCTTATCCCTCTCCCCCTTTTGGCATTTATGTTAGCTGCGGTTGAACATGCATTTACTTTAAAGTGCTTACAATTTGTCTATCATTTGCTGTTTGCATTAGTCAAACACACTGGCTTTTGGCCAGAATGTGAGGGGAATGGTGCGGGGGAGTGGACTGTGCTGCTGCTGTTGCTTGCAACGTGCAACGTACAACGTGTGTGGGCGTCATATCGGTTACGAAACCATGCAGCAGCAGCACCACCAGCAGCAGCATGCCCCAAAACCAAGACCACAACCGCAAGAGGCCAGAGTCAATTTCAAGATGTGGCCAACAACAGTTGCCACTGCCCTCTGTCCTCTGCCTGCTATGCCACTGGCTAATCGGTTAAATTAGCCGTAAAAAGAATGCAAGAATGACTCGGATTACGTGGCGATCGAATATGCAGCGACAACACCCTCGCAACGTGAGAACTCGGGGGAAACCAACGCGAAGCGAAGCAAGGCAATCGACTCGATCGAGGGCTGATTTATGATAGACGTGTGCCACTTGAGTGTGTGGCTGCCACACAATCGACGTCGCGTCGTCTCGATCTCTGCGTCGACTCGAGCCGTATCGATATCATCATTGTCAACAGGTTTCGGTTGTTTATTTTTGCCAACCATCGATTGAGGATCGCATTTTTATATCCTGCACACATTTCAGATTGGCAAAAGGTGTATATATAGTCAAATAGTCAAATAGTCTATATGTAGTATTAAAAAAGAGAGAACAGTTTTGATTTGCATGTTCTACTCATCTTATTGGATTAAAGCTTTGTACGTGCTTACAACTCACTCTAATAAATATATCGATAAATATCAATATTTTAACACCTTTTTATCTTGCATGTTTCTTAGCTTGAGCAAGCTACAATATCTAAAACAAGAAAACTCAACTAGGAAATAAACATAATACAATTTTAAGTGTAACTTGAGAATACGTTTTGGTTAATTAAAAATATATTCGAGAATCGCAGAATGTTATCGATAAAATAAAATATGATTAATCTGCATATTATCTACGAGAACTTTTATTTCAAATTTTAAGTAACTAGCTCCAGAAGACTCTGAAGCTTCAAACGGAAGGGGAAATATGTAGAGCAACTCGGATTTTGATGCTGATCAAGAATAGATACTTTTATGTGGGACCTTAAACTAATAATAATAATAATAACAAAAATAATAATAATAATAATAATCAGCAATATACATATATCATTTGAATACATTCATCCAATTAATTTTATTGGTATATTCTGGTTTTAGCATCTGATCTTTAGACCTTTATGATCTACTAATTATCAGTTATTCGAAGAACTTATTTCAGAATCCATAGAGAGCTAAAATTTGAGTAACTTCGCAATTTGAGAATTTCGCATCAAATTTTAAACTGAAATCCAAATAAAAAATCGCAATTTAAAGCTAGACAAACACGCTAGTTGAAAACTGGCTACAGGGTATTAGTTTGTCGCACACACTCGACTAGGGAGAGAGGGAGAGAGAGAGAGAGAGAGACAGCAGTGTCATCAGTTTTGTGTGGCACAGCGCCGTGGGGCAGTCGCAAGCTTTGCTTTTTGCGACTGTGGCAGTGGCATCCACTTGGCATCATCTTAATCATTGTTATTTGGAGCCATTAAGCGCGTTGCGCGTTTGCTGCTGGTGTTTCGCATGGCAATTATGTTGACAATTCGGCAGCTGGGGCTGTCGCTGTTGGAAAGATTACGATTACGCCTTTGGGGCTTATCATTAAGCGCAGTTTATTGAAAAATAATATATCAAATTTTTGGCTGATTAATGGGCGCGATGAGGCCGACAGGTGGCATTTGTAGCATCTCTGGTATAAGCACTGGCAATTAGGCTAATACCAAGGTTCGAATACTCCCTAGATCGTTTCTGATACACACACAGGTGTTCCCCACCCTCCCCTGCCCACCTTCTTTACCCGTTCGCTCTCTCTCTCTCTCTCTGCAGCAAACAGGAAGCGCAACTTTGTCCAATAAACGTCGCCTCAAAACGTTGCATATAAATTCTCAATTATCGCCCACGCCCACAAATGCCCCTCCAGGAGTCTGGCTCAGTCTTTGCCACAGTTTAGAGGCGCATAAATATAATAAATGTGTTGCACTCGTTCCTATTTAGACATCACAACAACACGGTTAGAATTCCAAAAAATATTGAGTTAAATATGTAACGATTCTAAAATACCCTGTAATTTTGTGCAGATTTAAAAAAAAAGTATTAAGTGTATATTTTTCTTTTCAAAATATTGTTTGTATCTGAAGTGAGAAGTTAGACATCGAATAAATATGTTTGCTTCTCAAGATTTATATTCAGATTTACATAGATTTAACCAGTAAAATAGTAGCTGACTTCAAGTTGAAGGCTGAAAGTAATGAAGGCATCAATTTTGAGACCACTTCGGATTTCAGCTTATGAAATAATATATACAAAATATTTTGAAATATTCTTAGCTGTTTACAGCTACGAAATGTTCAATTGTGGACCTATCATTTTATTATACCCGATTCAGTTGCGTTCTACGCATAGCACTAGTGTAACATAACCTATTACCATTAGCCATATAGGGTATAGACAGCTAAAGCCCTGGTTAAGTTAACAGATTGAATCGTTTAGAGTCAAAACCTTCTGCTAACTGCTGCCCCAATGTGGAGCGCGTCCTGTGTCCGACGTGGCTACAATATCATTACTATTTACCTTTTTTTTTTTTTTTTTTGGGGCCCGCGGTGCTGCAATTGATCAGGAGCAGCAGCAGCAGCAAGAGGAGCGCAGGGTGGAAGGTGGGGGGGGAGGGGTGATCACGCAGGAGGAGTTTGCAGACGAAATGCGGAAACGTGCCGCACAGTCTGAGGCCGTTTTAATTCCTGGCTGCGATTCGCATCGGCACTGGAGTTGCAGTTGGGGCATGCTCGAATGGTGTCTGGAATTGAAAAGGTTGCGCACAAATCCATCAAGAGGCCAGCGCCATCTAAGTGCTGCCACCTCTGCTCCTCCAGCTGCATTAGAATGTTGTGTCTGCAGTTATGTTGTTTGTTGGTATTGTTGTTGTTGTTGCTGTTGTGGTTGTTGTTTGTGTAAACACCCACCAAAAAAGCGTTTGGTTCATAAATCATCGCGATAACAAATTACCGCTGCCGTCTGTTAAGCTTTTGCTCTTGCTTTTGCCTTGGTTTTTTTTTCCAGGCAGCAAACTCGAGTTTCTGAAGCTGGAGCTGTGGCCCCAACAAAAGAGTTGGAAGTTACAAAAGATCAATCTTATTTGCGCCCCCAAAAAAAAAAAAATAAAACAAAAATAAATTATGGTCAAAATAGCCAAAGAGGCGCTTGGCCATTGGCAATCATGAGCAAGGGCGGCAGACAAGGACAGACAGAGCTAGAGCGAGAGATAGAGAGATGGAGCGAGACAGACAGACAGAGAGAGAGAGAGAGATAGAGAGAGAGAGTGGGTGAAAGAGTCGATTAATTTGGGCGATCGCATTGCCAGACTTCAACTTCAACTCGGACTTTAGTTTTTGTGCATTACTATTATTATTATTTATTGTATACCCTGTAAGCTTGTCAAATGGGGAGTGCTTGGTGCCATGAAATAGGACAACAAGTTTGCGTGTTTTAGGTAATGAATGAATAACGATTATTTGTATATGTATCTACATCTGTATCTGTATCTTTTTCTTTATCTATATCTGTATCTGCATCTGCATCTGTTTCTGTATCTTTTTATGTATTTTTATACTAATATCTGTATGTCTGCTGCATCTGTATCTCTGTATCTGAAATATATCTGAAAATATGTATATTTCTGTGTCTGTATCTGTAGTTGGTTCTATATCCGTATCTTTGTCTGTATCTTTAGAAGTATCTAAGTCTGTAACTTTATCAGTATCTGTACTTTTCTGCAGCTGTATCTGCATCTGTATCTCCATCTGTATCTCCATCTGTATCTCCATCTGTATCTGCTTCTGCATCTTTATCTGTATCTGCATCTCTATCTGTATCTGCATCTGCATCTGTATCTGCATCTGTATCTGAATCCGTGTCTGTATCTGCATCTGCATCTGCATCAGTATCTGAATCTGAATCTGTGTCTGTATCTGTATCTATACTTCTATCTGTATTTGTAGCTATAACTTTATCTGTTTCTGTATCTTTATCTGTATCTATGCATCTGTACTTTTATCTGTTTATTTGTTGGATCATCAAAATTTCGCTTAAATTATTCAATTTTAGTTTTATAAACGTTTTTTTTTTTTAATTTTCGACACGGTTTACCAGAAGTATTGAATATTATTTTGATTGGGAAAAGAAGAGGCTTACTTTACAATTAGCTAGAGGGCATCTGGTAGTAGAGACTAAAGCAGTACTTATCTTTTATTCTCCACATGAAATACATATACACATATCTAACAATATGTATTATGATGCACTAAAACTGATTTCAGTGCAATTTAGACTCAGGCACTATCAAGTTAAGCATTAAGTAAACAAGTTAAGCCAGAACAAGCTATTCAGTAAACAGGTTATCTTTTTTTTAGTGTGGCAATTATGTTTTTATATAGGAAGCGTTAAACAAGATTTTTAAATTGTTTTCTTTCTTGATATATTTAGTATTTTTCAGAAGGAAATAAATGAGAGCTTGTGACTACAGGATATGTTTGAGTCGCTTAGACTCGATTAGTTGGATCTCGTACTTGTTTTGGTTGTTGTTGTTGTTTTTGTTTGTACTCGCATCTTTTCGTGTAGGCTAAACAAACTTACAATTTAGATTGAATTTATTTGTGCGCCGCCAGCCGCTTGCCGCCTGCCGCCTGCTGCCTGCTGCCTGCCTAGACGAGGAGCAGCCAGCCCATTGAGATCTTCATTTGCTGATCTTTCTGGGAACATCTTTGCGGCGTTGACCCCAAAGGCACACACAGCGCGCAACTAGCTGCCATTCCGATTGCGACTTTGAGTTGCGTATTGTCTGGCCTCACTTCTTCACTGACCAGTTTCCAGTTTGGCTTTATTTTACTGGTGCCTTTCGCTCTGTGGTTGTTATTGCTGCTTTTAGCTGTTCCTTTTTGAACTCTATTAAACTCGGCGAATTTATTAATTTCGCTGCTGATTAACTGTTTCCGATAGCGCATTGGCCATTGCCCGTTGCTGGTATCCGTTAGTCGCATCTCTCAATAAATCATATTTTTGCCACAAATCTCTTCTCGTTCCGTCTCTCCCTCGCTCCGTCTGACCAAGATTGACACTTTTCGAGTTCACGGGAAGCGCATTGGCAGAGCGGCTTTTGGTGGCCGGGGGAAGTGTTGCATGCATCGATTGTTTAGCGTATGCAGCGTATTAAGTATAATGACAGCGACAAATACAACAAACGACACGATACATGACAATACACAGCATATGGCATATGACATGCAGCCACAGCTACAGCTACCAATTTGAACTACAGCAATCGGTGCCCGCATATGATGGGTATCTAAGAGATACATTCGTTGGCACATGTGTGTTTCTGTCGGAAATGACAAAAAACAAACAACAAATGCACATTATGAGAACGTTTAATAACTAAGCTAGTCGAAGCTTTGAATGCTCTTTGTCGGTGAAAAAAGTGAAAAAAGTTCCAGCTTAAATTGAAATTTAATATTAAAATTAAAGTTACAAATTAAACTATGTAAAATTAAAAGGAAATTTATTAAATTGCAACTTTTAAGTGAAAGAAATAAATAAATAAAAAGGATTTGATAAAAAAATCTGGGGAAGTTTAATTGTAAAATCGTGCAATGGGCAAACCCGGAAAAACTTAATGGGATCAATAATTGTTAACATTTATTAGCCAAAACAGAAGAGGAAAATGAAGTGAGTTAGGAAAAGTTAAGCTAATCTTGAAAGTGTACTGGGAGATTAGTGTTATTATATTAGTTTTATCATTTAAAAATAAATGTATTTATGTTAATTGCTATAATTATTATATTAAATTATCTCTACAGATATATAACTTTTTTACGTTTCGCATAAAAATAACTCTATAAAGTGATTATTCATTCCAATGCGCCAATGTAGCCCTTGCTTCAATTAATTAAATATATATTCAAGATTTAGAGTACTAGCTCCAAAAATGATATCTCTATCAAGATCAGTTTTCACCTGGTTTTCAAAGTGTATCGATTACTGCAAGGATTATGATTTTTTTTAAATACATATTTTTTTTCTGTATTCGTTATATTAATAATATAAGTTTTGGTTACTGGTTCTAAAAATAAAAATGTAGGAATGGATTTCGTAGTCGATTCTGAAACTGGCAACCTGCATTTAAGTTCATTTGCCTAGTCTCAATTACATTTGCAACTTTAATTGAACTCGCTGCAGCTGAAAATGTACAATTAGCTTCCTTAGCTGCTAATTTTTTAAGCAAGCGTTTGATTAGCGCTTTTTGGTGCTATATGCTAAGAGAATTAGCATATATATCAGGCCAAACCTGGCTGCATAGTCGTTATGCTCTTTCTCACTCTCTCTCTCTCTTTTTCACGCTCTCTCTCGCACTCTGTGCTCTGTTGGAAATCTGTGAAATGTCAGCAATGCAAAGGGCGTTTGACGGATTACTTCGCTGGTTGGCTGACTTGTTGTTGTTGTTGTTGCTTTGCTTGGCCTGGTCACCTGTGGGTAGTTGTTGTGGTTGGGATTTGGTTTTGGTTTTATGGCTGGTGGTGGTGCAGTGCAGTGTCTACGTTGACATTCACGTTCACGCTTATCTCGCGCAATTGATCGCTTTGTGGCCGGTTGTGTTGTTCTCGCGGCCATTGTTTGCATTCTTTGTGTGTTGTTCTTGTCGTTGTTGTGTCTAAAATGACATTTGCCACTGTTGTTTGTTTATGTTTTTTGCTTTTTTTTGTTGTGCTTTTGCTTTGCTTTGCCACCACCACAAAGAACGCCATTTTGCGTCGCTCGGCAGACTTGCCACAAATGACAATTAATAATTGCGGCTACTTAGCAGGCGAAGCTTATAGCCGCGGTGGGCGTGGTGCGAGTTTTTGTGCTGCATTTTATATAAAAATGTGGAAAAAAATAGCAAATAAAAGGTAAACATTTGTTTGTCGTTGGCGACCATTAAATGTGCACTTTCTGTATCCTTTATGGCTTTGGCTTGTTTTCAGTTTATTATTTTTTCGTTTCGTTTCTTTCATATGCTGTTTGCTTAGTAATTATACTTAATTGTTGTTTATACTTATCTTGGTGAACTTTTTTTGCCTAGGCGCCTCTTTAACTCATTTCCTTTTTTTATTTATATTTAGTTGTCATTTTTTTTTGTTTTCTTTTTATTTGGTTAGCCTTTTTAGGCGGGTTTAGTTTGCTGTTGCGCTAATGTTGTCGGCCTTTGAGTGATGCCGATATGGATCTGGTATTTGAGGGGGGCACAAAACACACCACGAAATTGAGCCACTTAATTGGCAAATTATAGCGATTGTCTAGATCTGCATCGCTGCCCCATCAACTTTGACATTGATGCAAGCCAGCAGCTGCCTGCAAAAACCTGCAAAAAAAAACAGAAAAAAAACTCGCGTATAATGAGAAACTTGTTATATGAAATTAGAGAGAGAGAGAGAGGGGGCGCCACTGCGGGGCAAACTGACACTCTTTGGTCATATTAAGTGCCCCGCAGCAAAAAGTTATGCAAACACATAATTCCTCAAGTCTTCGACGTCGACTTGGACTTCAACTGCGACTCCTTTGGGCCAAGTTGAGGGTACGTCGTGAAATTGATATGCGAAGACTGCGTCGAGTTGGTAATTCCAAAAGGCACCTGCAACTGTGTTCACTAAATTGATAAGCTGCGAGTGCTGAGCAGGAGAGAGAGAGAGGGGCTGTTAAGAGGGCAACTCTGACCGGTTGGCTTATTAGTGACTGCGATTGACATTGCCTTCTGTTTTAGCAGCTCCTCTCTGCTCCTCTCCTCTCCCCATCTCTATCTCTCTCCCACTCTCTGTCTCTCTCTCTCTCGCTCTCTCTTTCTATCTGCCTGAGCCGACTGCTCAGCGGGAACTTGCGCATGTGCCCTGTATCCTGTCCCTGTTCCTGTCCCTGGCCCAAACCCAATTCCCAAGACACCCAGACTAAGACTCAGACTCGAACTCGATCTCGAACTCGGTCTCTTGGTTGTGGACTAGACCCGAGCAGACGAGATAAAACATTTGGTGGCAACTGTGGAACACTGCGGAATGCTTGCACGCAATGTAATTGCATTCAGTTCGATTCTGTTGCAGACACCTTTTCTCTATGCTGACGTCACAGCTCATACACTGAGCGACACACATTGTCTACGAATAGTTTTACTTAAACCATTGAGCAAGTATTTTCTTATTCAAGAAATTAGTTTAGAAGTCAGAAAAATTGCTTGAAATATGATGGATTCTTAAGTTATCTCAATCGTGATTGGAAGTTAAAAGGAATGCATCTATATTGGGTATGTGGATTTTCAATTTAAAGTCTTAATCAATTTTAAATTTTGAACTAATTAATATTAATTGTTTTAGTTGATTGATTTTTTTAAACATGTAAGTTTATTTAAATATTTTTAGCATTAGAAGTATTTAAAAAAAAAGTTTGGATTTATTTTATTTTATATATTATAAATTATATTTGGTATTTTTATATTTTATTATTCTCAACAGCTTTAGAAAACCAGTTTTTTAAGTTAACAAAAATTTGTAGATTATAAGTTTTTGATTTGCCAATTAAAAAGTCTTCAACTTTGGCTTGGTTCTAGTTAAAAGTCATATGTTATTTAGGTATGCCCTAAAATAAGTTTTCTAAATCAAAAACAATACTTTTTTATTGAATATAAAAATGTTGCGAAAATACTTTAATATTTTTAAAAGTAAAAAAACACAGATTTCCTAAAATGCTTGATTCTTATAATAATTTATTTAACTGTGTATTTTTCTTGGCAAATAAATATATAACAAAATTTATTGTAACTTCTGGTTTGAAATAACTGATTGGCTTTCCAAATTCTAAGCGACAAGAAATGTTTTCAAAAGTATCTTTTTTATTTTTTTTTTTAAGTTTAAGGAACTTATGAAACGCTTGTAGAAGTGGAAGAGACTCTTAAAAAAAAGTGAGAAAGAAACAACCATAATTCGATTAAAATTAAAAATTAAACGAAAAAACAAAAAACAATGAAAAAAAATAATAGCACTAATTTTCAAAAGTGCATCTATGATTATGAAAATTAAAAACAATTAAACTATTTCTATAAAGTTCGTAAGTGATGCAATTATTTTTTATGCTAATTTTTGGCACTTTTCTCATCAAATGAAAAAAATGTATTTATTGAAAAGAATTCCGGGAACTGGAATTATTGTGAATATTAAACAATATATTGACAATTTAGGAATAGGAATTTCGAATTGGTAAACAAATTTTTTTCTGCAACAGAATAATTGGAATTATAATTACTTTTACTATTATCTTTAAAATGGGACAATCGATATGTAGTCAATAATTTCTGAGTGTATTTTTGTGGGAGCCTCTGCTGAAGTCTGCAAATGTTGTGACTCAATGGCTGGCTGTAAGAGCAACCATCTGTGGCAAGTTGCCTGCGGTTGCATATGTGTACTTGACATATGGCGGCTTTTTGTCAATACAGCCCGCTGCCCCCGGGTCCAGCTGCCCCTGTTCCAGCTTGAGTGCAGACATTTTGTTTGTGTTCTTCTACTGCTGTCTGTTGCCAGAGTTAGCTGCTTGTTGCAAGTTGTCGCTTGGACAGTGGCACAAATAAATCATTGAGATAAGTGGCAACGCCAAGTGTCGGTTTTCATACGTATCGTTTTTTTGTTGTTTGTGTGTTTTTCTTTTTTTTTATGCATTTATGGCAGCAGCACTTTTAATGGGCTCTGAAGTCAGTTAAAAGCTGGTCGCGCATTTAAGTCGTTATTTTAATGGCGACTTGGATGCATTTTCAACTGCAACTTTTGAATGCAAATTTTGAATGCTCGCCGCAATGCAAAATGCTCGCTCGATAAGCGATTAGGCGATGCCTTCAAATGATAACCGACAATAAAAAAGCGCAGCTTCACACAACAACAAAAAAATACTCTTAATTACAGCATAATGAATTACCAGACACACACACATACAGCTGTGTGGCCACATGAGTTAGACAGGGTCAGCAATACGCTGTGTCTGTGTGTGTGCTTGTATTGGTGGAGAACACGCCCCATTAATTTTGAGTGCAAAGTGAAGCAAGCGTGTTTGGGTCATGCGCTAGAGTGAGACACAGCATGCGCTTCCATAATTGGCAGTTGCACAGCTCCGACTTTCCAGGCGCGCGCGCGCGTACAACGGAACATTGGCAATGGAACGCCATCGTACGTTGTGCGCGCTCGCTCTCTCACTCTCGCACACTCGCTCGCAGACAGCGGCGACGCTGCTTGTTGACGATCGCGTTGCCAGGACGACTGGAATGGCATAGACAACAACACAGCACAGAGCAGCGCAGCAGAGCGCGGCGCGCTACGTGTGCCAATTGCCAAAGCGTTTCAACCAGGACTGGTTTTTTCCAATTTCGTTTTCAGTTCTTGTTGGATTCTCAAAGCGTCGACGTGGCCGCGCAGTCACCGAGCCAACGAGAGTCTCTACTCGCGCATAGCCAAAAAAAAACACAAAAAAATAAATATTTGTTTAATTCATTTTCGGCAATCGCGCAAAACGGTCAACGCCATCGGCGCTTCACTGTTGCCATTTGTTGAGAGAGCGCGTGAGTGGGCGAGAGAGAGAGAGAAAGAGAGAGAAGAGAGTTAGAGAGAGAGAGAGGGGGTGTGGGTTGGGGGGAGTGGATTGTGTGTGTTTCATTTCTCAAGCGTCGGTAACGCATTGTTTCTTTCAAGCTTTGACTTTGGCCCGCTGCCGCGCGTTCTTCACACAATATTCATTCGTCTCTGCCGCTCGCGTGCAGTCGCTGCTAACTAACGGTGCTTGCCGTCGTCAACGCCAACGCATTGGCGCCTCACACACACACACACACATACACACAACCAACCACAAAACACACACAGATCAGTGCCAGTGTGCAAAAAGGTGCGTGGCCAACGCGTGTGAAAAGTGTGCGAAAATTGCAAAATAAAAAATATTTACGAAAATAAAAAACGTAAAATACGCAAATAAAACAAATTTAAATGCCTCAAAACGTGATACCCCATTAAAAATATATACATATATCGAGCAAGCCGGCTTGACATAATTCTACACACACACACACGCACACACGCAAAGACAAGTGCAAGTGCAGAGCTGCCAATTAATTTGCCGGCGGCGGCGTCAACGGTCATTCACTTCTTTCATCTCCACCAGCAGCACACACACAGACACACACACACACACACACAACACATGCACGGCAAATGTCACTTTGACAGCCGAGCAGTTTGGCAAAGCGCCGCTGCTGACGTCGCTGACGCCTCTGCCGGTGGCGACGCCTCCGCATTGGAGCTCGAAATGATTTGCGTGCCGTTCTTGCGTTTAGCCTGCTGATTTGTTGCATGCGTCGTTGGCGTCGTCATCGACCGTCAACAACGCCAACAACAACAACAACAACACAAATCAAATGCGTGCAAGTGAAAAAAGCAAAAGTGTTACAATAAAAATCAAAGCAGAAAACCAAAAACAAATACAAATCGAACTGCAAAAATTTGTGCTTGAAATTGTGCGTCGCCTTACTTGATAAACTATAATAGAATTGTTATAGCAACATTTGTGATATTCCCATCATTTTATTTAATGTACTGCCTGTAAATTCTCCTGCCTATTGCCCATATATTTTGGCAAATTATCAATATATTTTCAAAATGTGTTAAACAAAATGAGGATTTTTTTTTGCATTTCTGCAAGTCCTAAGTATAATTTACTAGAAAAGAAAATAGTTGAATTAATAAAGGAAGAAAAAAACTCTTCCGTGTCCGATTAAAGCACATTTCATTAATCCAAAAGAGTTGAAGAAAATATTCTACTAATAATGTTTATTTGGCATAATATGTACTTAATTTTATATATGCATTTGTATATAAACATATAACGTAACTAAGAAACAATACTTTGACTTAATATACACAACTGATTTGCAAATAAAATATTTCATGTTTAAAACTTTCAGAGCTACAACTGAAAATCAGTTTAAGTAAATATATATCTGGTCAGCAATAGCAAAATCTCTAAAATAGTTCTAAAATGCAATAGTTTCAAGTTTGATTCGAATCTTATTCCATTCCCTAAAGAAATTGAAACTCAATGATATATTTTAAAATATAAATAAAAACTAAGTTAAATTAAGTATACAATTCAAATACATTAATTTGTGATAAACTTGTAAATATCTTTAACTGAACTAGTTAATCTACCAATACTTGATAACAATTGCTTTGAAAAAGTTGATAATTTGTGAAAATATTTTCCACATGCAAGACATAATAATCTGATTTAAAATGGGGCAACATGAATAAGTGTAGAACGCGGAAGTGACTAGAATATTTTTAATGGTGTACTTTATAAGAAATTCTAATTGAATTCAGAAACTCAAAAATAATTAGATAAGTTCGTTTCATAAATAAACCAAGCGAGAACATATAATATTAGATTTGTAAACTGTTTTTTTTTTTTGTATTAAAGATTATAATTAATTTGAATTCTTACACTTTCTGAGCAGTTTAAAAATCATAACAAATAAAAAAAAAATAGTGCAATAACTAAAAACAAAAAAGGAAAGAAGTCAAACAAAATGTGAGGCGTGATGATAAAACAAAGAGAAAAGCAAAAACGTGGCATAAACAGAAACGAGACAGACGCCACAGCTGCCACAGAGATCCTGCAACCAGCCGCAGGACTCGAGCTTATAAAAAACCAATTATAAAGCAACAACAAAAAAGAGAAACACAAAAAAAACGAGCTTTGCAACAAGCGTTGCAGAGAGTGAGAGAGAACGAGAGAGAGAGAGAGAGAGGGAGAGAGTGAGTGAGAAAGAGATAGCGAGTGTGTGTGTAAAAGCAAATCATTCACAACGGCGACCATAACGAACTCCGCCCTTGCAATGAGCCAACTGGGCACCGTCTACGCCACCAAGCGAAGGCGACGCAATGGCAAAAGGTGAGTGACGACGACATGCACCTCCCCCTCCCCATCCCCCTTACCCATCGCACACACACCCTGCCCCCTGCTGAGTGTGTGAGTCTATGATTACTTCAAGATTTCAATCAATGAAAACATTTGACTGCAGAGTCAACTGCCTTTCCTCATGTTGCTGCTGTTGTTGTTACCATTGTTGTCTTGGCCATCAATCTGCGGCTTGTTGGGTTGCAGCTACTGATAAATGATGCCACAAGCACAGTCAGCAACTGTGCCACTGTTTTTTCTTTATATTTTGTGTGCCCCTGTGGGTATTAATATTGTCACGAATTGTATTGGATAAGTTAAGTCTCAAATCAAAAAGTTATTTATTCCCAATTGAGTTGAAGAGCTTTATCTGTAGTTACGCAGATATGATAATATATCCACGGATATATAGTAAAAAAATGGATATAACGGAGAAAAGGATGCAAAGACATGTATTAGCAGCGGAAAAGAAGTATTATTGCATTTTCCCAATGGCAACATTCGTTAGAAAGCGGACTTTCTTTTGGAAAAATATGTTTGTTTATTTTTTTGCAAAAGATAATAATTATGATTTTACAATTAGCTTGTTTATTTTATAAATTTTGTGTTTAGTATTATTATTTTAATTGGATCTAATGTGGAGAGCAGAAACTTAACATCAATCGGTCGGCTTCTGGGAGGAATTGTATGATAATATAGCAAAATTAGCATTTAATATGATGTAAGATATATACTTATCTGCTGGGCTATGTAATCGTCTGCTTTCCGCAGTCTCTCCAATGAATTATTAATCAATATTTAATGTCTCACGCTGCGTATACGCAATGCAGCTAAACTTAGCCTCAGCTTGCGCATTCAATATGGAAATTATGAATATTATGCATGTCGGCAGAGTTGCTGCTCAAATTACAGTTGTCGTTACTCCCCTTTTTGCCCTTGCTGCTTCTTCCTTAATATATATTGTTGTTGTTGTTGTTGTTGTTGTACTCTTTGCCCTATTGCCGAGTGCTGCTCGCGCTATCGCTGGGCGAAGATCAAGTGAGGCCGCTGCTGTTTGCTGGCTGCCCAAAACTGCATATAATTTCTGATAATTTTGTGTACTTAACTTGCGGCAAAATACTTGTAAAAACAACAGCAGCAACAGCAGCAGCAGCAGCAGCAACAGCAGCAACAACAGCAGCAGCAACAGCAACACAACGTAAATTTGCAAAAAAAAAAATGGAAAATTAATATTAAAATAAAAGAGGAGAAAAAAATTGCTTCAGTAGCTGGAACTTAGACACGCCCCCAACTGCGCACTGTAATTGCGCCCCAACTGATCAGCAGCGGGAGAGCAAAAGCAACAAAAGCAACACCAACAGCCACTGCACAACAACGACAACATTAACAACAGCAACAGCGGCCCAGTGCAAAGATAGCGACAAAGTTATTATTTTTGTTGCTTTTTTTTGCCTGCCTGCCTTCTTTTTTTTATCGTATACCCTAGCCAAAGGGTATTTTAAAATGTGAAACGCATTCGAGCATTTCGTAGGATGTAATCTACATATTAATTCTCAAAGATGATATGGAAATGTGGCATATATCCAAGAAGTCCAAGAATATTTTGCACAACTGCTGTATGGCTAAATAAATAATTAACGAACTTAAAACGTTTGTAAGACTGAAAGAATGACTTCCGCGTCATTAAAAACAGATTATACATATCGTTAATAAATTACTGAGATCGGTTTAAAATGTAGCTATAACAAGTTGAATTTATATATTTTCTATTTGCACACTTAATTATGCCTCTGAAAATGTTTGTTCTTAAATATAAATCGAAATCCTTCATTATAAAATTCCCTTTTTAATACGAGGCTCAAATTAAATTAAAAACAGATTCTATATGATAAAGAAATGGCTTAAATAAGTCGAAAATAATTTAATTTAAAAACATTTTTGTATCTTTATCAAGCTTATACATATTTGGCACTTACAGTAACTTAATGGTGACTTTTGAAAATGTTGTTAATGTAAATGTTAATTCAAATCGAGAGCTATATTTTTCTCAGTATATTTTTCTAATTCTAGAAATTGTGCACTATATTTCACCAGTTTCCACTTTGCTTTTGCTTTTAAGTATTGGTAACAGTGTATTAGATTTGATTCTTGCAAAGCGTATTTATTCTTCGTCCATAAAAGTCAAACTTTTTTTCTTTTTCAATTTTCGTTCATTTTTTTTATAATTTTATTATTGGTGGCCAGTCATCGACAGGCAGCTCGCATAATTTGCAAGGGGGTCCTGGCTTAAAAAACAATTACTTCTCGCCAAAATGCTGCACACCGCGCTACTCCCAGGCACCCTCCCCTGACCCTGGTCGTGGTGTGTTGTTACCCTGTTCCGTAGTTGTTGTTGTTTTTGATGTTGTAGTTGTTGGCGCATTGCTCGCTCGACTGACGCAAAATTGTCACCTTGCCATGCACACCTGCAATTAAGTGTCAGCTTGGTCTGGGCCAAGTGCTTGCCCCTGCCACTGCCCCTGCCCCTGCCCCTTTCGAACTGCTATAGTTTTTTTTTAATGAAACGATCAAAATGTGTCCGCCCAAACAACTTTTGTGCTATTTTCATTGAGTTCTCCTTGCAGCCGCTGGCAGCTGCGGCAAGGAAGTAATTCAGAGTAATTCGCAAATATTTCACATACGCCACGTGGGTTGTAATTATCAAATGCACCAACAAGTGCTGCACAATGCCGATATCTGTAAATACAGTGCTGTACAATTTTTAGACGTTTGCGTGCAAATGCCTCTAATTTTTATTGTAAGCGATCATTTTTTTCTATTATTGTTAGAGTAAAAAAACTAGTTACAACAAATGTAATTGCTATGGTTAACTTAAATGTACATTTGACTTATGACTTATAAAGCTAATTAGTTTATCTGTCAATTTATTTTTATTAGAATATTATTTATTATATTTAATTACACAAAATGTATTTAAACATAATATTGACTGGTCAATAAATTGAAATAATATCCAAACAAATAGCTTACAAAAAGCGCATTTTGAAAATATTCAATGAAACTTAGGCCAATAAGTCGTAAAGTTTCTAAGATATATATAAATTTGTTGATTTTTAAATTATTTTTCATAAATAAATAATGGCATATCTGATTATTTTCCATAGCACAATTTTCTCTACATTTTACGTTTTCTTTGAATTCTTGGCCATGCAAGAAAGTTTAGGCATAGATTTGGAATAATCACAAAAATTTCAATTAACTTGTTTTTAGCAAAGCTTTTGCAAAAAAAGAAAGATTAATACTAAAGTTTTAACAAAATCACAAAAAATCGATTTATTTTTATTTGTATTGCAAAAACTCTTTGCAAAAACTCTTAAAAGCTTAAATTCTTCGTAAAGACACAAAAAAGTCGACTTATTTTTTCCTTTTAGCAGATTTCTGGGAAATTTTAGAGAGATTTAGAATGTTTTATTTTTTAACAAAATCACAAAAAATGCTATTTACTGTTTGCTCAGGCAGACTTATTGCGAATTCTCAAATAAAATCACAAGAAATGTGCAATTACTTTTTTAGTTTTTATTTTTTATTTATACAATCTGCAGATAATTATAGCTGCTACTGTTTAAAATTGCTTTACATTATATCTTAACTGGTATTCTTCAACTTTCGCTACTGTTGTGCGGTGCGTATGCATTAAAGATTAGCTCTAAAAAAGGAAGGAAGGAAGGAAGGAATCAAATGCATGCCTCAAGCGGCAAAGACTCAACCACTCAACGGCTGCCATTTAATTGTTGGCCATGCACCGCTGAGCCGCCGCGGCAACAGTCGAGGGCCCTTTTCGCCAGCGTTTACCACAAGTAGTTAAAGTTTACAACAAAATTGCAACTAAAACTAAATTTGTAACGCCAACTCCAACTCCATCTCCATTTTGAGTTGCAGCTCCAAGTTGTGGTGCAAGTTTTGCTCCCACTTTTGTTCCATGGCCAGAGCGGCATTGACTGCTTGGTTCCACTTGTTGGTTGTTATGGATATATGAGTCCTGCTTTTGCTTTATTGATTATCAGCTTGTTGTTTGTTGCAGTTGCTGTTGTTGTTGTTGTTGTTCTGCTTGCTATTGTTGTTCTTGTTCTCTGTGCCTGTTATTGATTGCAGCAAGTGGTGCAGGCAGCTTACACCCCTTCATTCCCCCCGTCGTTCAGTCCTTGTTGCCATTAGAAATTGTAATTAGCCAAGTTATTCCACTCGTTGTGGTTGTTGTTGTTGTTTTGTTTTTGTGGCGTGGCAGCTTGTCTTTAAAGTTCAAGCGTTCATATTTTATGCATCTGGATTGAGTTGCACAGAAACTTACATAGCTAGTAAAAACTTTTAACTAACTGTACAACTATGACAACGATTATGATGAATGATTTATTGAGTGTCTGTTTCTTTTTTCGAACGAAAATTGTTTCCCACATGCTTGGCATATTTCCCTTTCAAACCACAATTGCCGGCTCGCGACATATGTTTTCACATTTTTACTTTTTTTTTTGTTGGTAGGGTCAGCGGACCAGCTGACCATATGCCAAGGCCCTCGCTTACTATATATATATATATATATATTTATACCATATCATCCCATAGAGCACACCATAAATTTTCAGAACGAAGTTTCATTTCAAGTTCGGTCGGCGAATTGACCAAAGGACCAATAAAGGGGGCCAAACAAATAGACAACAGTTGGCCAATGCTTATTGCTAATGGTGGTTGTTGGTTGTTGGTTCAGTTTCAGTTTCACTTCTCTCCCCTCTACCCCTTCCCTCGTGTTGTTAGCCTGCCACTGCTGCTGCTGCTGCTCATTAGTTGCGCCTGCGCCGCTGCCTGTGTCTTTGAAGAGTTCATGCGGGGTTAAAAGTATATCGGACCAGAGTTATCGGGTCGGGGCTGCTCAGTTAATTACAGTTTGCTGCTCGGTCGTGAGAGCGGGTGTGATATCACTCATAGATAGCACAACACATCGACATCTACATCTACATCTCTATAAAATATAATGCACTTCAACAATGCCGCTCACAGCCCTTTAACTATTACATTTCAAGGACATCGAAATTGGCTTAAACATGACTTGGCTAAATGACTGTATCATTAGTTAAATATCCTTTTATTTATTATTTTATTTATTTAATGTCAACTTAAGTCAATCGACATAAAAATGACAAATAGTAAGAGATAGATTAAATTAAATTTAAAATAAAATTAAATATTAAATTTAAAATAAAATTAAATATTAAATTTAAAATAGAATAATAAGATATATATATAATAGTTATAACATTTTTGGGCATATTATGTAAATAAATAATTAATTAAAAATATATGTAAAATCATTTACTTAGTTTTTTATTTGATGAAAGTTTAGCAGCGTCTTTTGATATTTATAATTTTGTTTTTTTTTTTAATTTTATCTTGTCTGGTTTATATTTTTATGTTTTTTATTCTGCGTTTTATTTCAAACTGAAGTTGTAAAAATATTTCTCTTTCATGTTTTATGTAAATTAACGACAAACTTATGTAAATTAATTTGTATAATCCAATTAATTTTTATGAATATATTGCAGTATTTTTGAATATAATATATAAAATGAATAAATAATATATATTTTTTTATATTTATTTTATAATTGTTGTGCTATAATTTCTAAATATTTCTTCTGTTTGTTTTCCTTAATATTTTTATTATCTCTTTTTATTTGCTCATAAATGTTTTTATTATGTTTATATTTTTATCCTCTCTCATGTTGTATGTAAGTTAACGGCAAACATATGTAAATTAATTTGTCTGATCCATTTTCTTTTATGAACAAGTAGAAGTATCTTTAAATACTAACTTGATGGTTTATAATATCTATTATAATCTCAAGATCGCTCTAAAGCTTTGGCTTTTATTTATTTTATACTTATGGCAGTAAATATTGCCTCTGTTGGTTTTCTTTAATATTTTTATTTGCTCATTAATGTTTTTATTATGCATTACATTTTTAACCATATACTTGCAATAATATTCCTCTTTCCATACTCCATTTATGAGCTACAAATTCTTTTCACGTTGAACTCATTTTTTTTTTTTAAATAAGAATTAAAATTAACTTGTTTTGGCTTAAAGTTGTAATTAATATGGCAGCATTTGGCAGCTGTGCAGACTAGTTTTCGCTGAGTGTATGCAGCTGTGATTAACTGTTTTCCACTCGTTAGACATTGTCTCGATTTGCCACTCCCCACTCCACTCTCCTCCACCACTCCAGTACCTCTGCTTGCTGTGCTTTGCTTTAGCTGCTGTTGCGATTATCTAGTTGTAGCTGTATCTTTTTTTTATATCTGTGTCTGTTATGTCTATCTGCCTGTCTGTGTGTGTAAGTGTGTGTGTGTGTGTGTGTCTGTGTCTGTGTGAGTAATTAACACCATTGCGTAATGCAGCGTATCGAAGCCTAAATAGTGCTTGCTCCATATGCCCAGCCTTGGATGGGCGGTGGGCGTGGCAGCCATTAAATGCGCCAAAACAGCTGCCTGCCTCACTCTCTATTACTCTCTCTTTCTCTCTCTCTATCTATGTCTTCATTCGCTTGCTCTATCTTCCATTTGTGAAACTTTGTTGCCCCTTTCGCCCCCCTCCCGTTGACTGTTGTTGGTAGGTGCTAAAACGCTTTCAGCTTACATTTCTAAGTAAACGCTCTTAATGTCAACTCAAGGGGGGTAGGGAAAGCCGAACAGCTGATCTGACAGCAGACCCAAGTGCAGTCGGGCTTAGGGTGTCAGTGAACCCGCACTGAGAGGCCAATCCTCAATCCTTGGCCAGCGTTTGCGACTAATCCATAAGCCACCTGCTTTTGGGCCGCTTGGCCCGGAACGCGCCTAGTTTCTTTTTTTTTATTTTCTTCTTTATTTTCTACTCTGACCAAAACAAAAGAATTTTGAATTAAGCAAAAGCGTTCCATTAAAAATCCACCCCAAAGGATCGGTGTGCGCTGAAGTGGAGCGCGGGGTGTGGGCCACAGTCGAGTAGGGCGTGTTTCCCAGTTAAGTTCAGTTCAGTTCAGTTCACTTCAGGCAGGTGATACTTTTCTTGCTTTTTACAGCGAATTGCAATACAAAACGAACGAAATAACACAAATGAAACGCAGCTGAGACTGAAATTTCATTTGGTTTCATTTCGAAATCAAAAATAATTTTCATAATTATGCCATGAATAAATGATAAATTCAAGACAGCGGCATGAATGATAAATGCTGCCCCCTCCCAGCTAGCTGACTGGGCAGAGAGCGCTCATCATTAGTACACACACACACACAGAGCTGAGCTGTGGAGACGCCTCCCAAAATGAAGAAGAGCGCAGGGAGCTGGGCGACGGGGAGGCGGTAAATAAAAGGCCGCGCCCACGCTGCCAAGCGGGGTGGAACTACCAGCTACCAGCTACTCAGCTACCCAAAAAGCTGGCAGCCAGCAGCTAACAGCTACTTTTGCTACCCAGCTACCCATCCCCCACCCAGCCAAGCCACCCCCAACCACCCCGCTTGCCAGCGCGGGCAGCTGTCAAAAGGTTTTCAAAGTTGCTTTGCCAGGCGCTTTGATGTCGCGCCGTATATGTGTGTACAAGTGTGTGTGTGTTGTGTATGTGTTTATGTGTGTGTGTGTGTGTATGTTGTGTGTGTCAGTAGATACATTTTTCCAAGCGCGCACATAAAAAATTTCGCCGGGCTCGTTCAAGATTCCGCTGCGCGAATCGCAAAAATGTTTAATCGATAAAATAAATGAGTTGCTTTTGCCAAGTTGTTGTTGTTGTAGTTCCAGTTGTTGCTGTTGTTTTTGTTGTTGTTGTTGTTGCTGGCATAGTTGACGTTATTCTTGTGCGGAACTTTTGCCGCCTCACAGATGTCGGCGCTGCCTTTGGAACAATCATAAAACTACAACAACTACACACATTAGCAGCAATAACTGTATATTTATGTACTCCACGTTGTAGTATGGGCGTGTGTGTGTGTGTATCTATTATACACAAAAATTCGTTAGTGTTTTTTTTTTTTTTTGCTGTGATCATAAAAAATCACATAAAACCAGAGGTGTTCCTTTTTTAGGTCCTAAAAGTCATTAGTAAATGTTACCCAGTCGTAGCTTCGAAGATTTTTCAATTTAAATTGAAACAAAAAATACGAAGACATACCTTTAATATTTTCACTTTGAAAACGTTTTCGATTGGCGGCATACCTTTACTATTTTTCACTTTGAAAACGTTATCCATTTACGGCATACCTTTCAGAAAACGTATTTAATTTATGCATCAACTTGCATAGAAAAGACTTAATATGTTTTATAAAAGATATTATGTAATTTTATTGATTATCTTTTATATTTTGTGCTTCAACTTTTTTTCTGTCTGTTTTCGTTGTTGATTGAAATAACAGCTGGAATGAGTAATAGTTTTTTTTTCGACTCAAATAACAAAAGATACTCAAATGCTGCTCAGTCTAATCGCTTCGCAATGAAGTGCAGCTTTTGTCCGTTTGGTATTTCATCGAATGTCACAATTAATTGAATTTGCATGCACAACAACAACAACAACAGTAACAACAACAATAAACAGAGTGACCAACAAAAAATCCCATTCCGAAAATGTCAACGAAGTGGAAATGTCAAAACAAAAGTTAAGCGCCATTTAAAGAAGCTGTCAGCGAGAAACATGAAATTAAAATTGCTACCGTTGCAGTTGCTTTCTGTTGTTGTTGTTGTTGCAGCAGGGCCACTTAAAAGGCCAACAACAACAGGCAGCAAACAACATGCCAGCAACAACAACAGCAGCAAGAACAACTTGGCTTAATCTATGGATCCACTTAATGGATCTGCGCCAAATTCACGCATAAATTTGCCGTTGAGTCGGGTGAGAAAAGCGTAGCGTTGAGCTGTTAAATTTAACGAGCACCCGCTCCAGCCTCCACTCCCTCAAGCAGTCATTCTCCAGCCTCAACTCATTAATTTTGTCAACCCCAAAAACAAAAGAAGAAGAAAAAGACGAGGAGCAGGAGCAGAAGGCGCATGGAAAAAGAAGCTGCTGCGAGAATCGTTTGACTCTCGAGAATCGCAGTAGCTGCCCAGACGCAGACGCGAACTACAAAACGATCGTGCGCTCTGCGACCTGAGATAACACAAGGAACTGTGGATAGAGCAGAGAAGTGCGAAGAGAAGACGCGGACGGAGAAGGAGACGGTGACTGAGACTCTCAGACTCTTCCTCTTCAGACTAAGGTCTGCAAATGCAACCCACTGATATCGACAGTCAGAAAAAAACTAACTCAATTTTAGAAAATCGTTTTGAACACTAGAAAAATGTTGTTTTAAGTAATTTCTAAACATCAGAAACGATTTTGAATAATTAGAAAGGCTTACGCTAAATCGACAATCCCAAAAATGTTATATTTCATTTATTTTTTAAAAATTGTTTATATTTTTTATTGCTTGTACGCATGTCAAAAAAGCAACCTGAAAAATATAAATATTTTGGTTAAATTTTAGACAATTGTATCCCGAAATTAAGAAAAGAAAAATATATGTAAGAAAAGATAATATATAAGAGTAGGGCCATTTGTTCTCTAAGTGTAGTCAGTGCAGCAGAACTCAGCTGGTTGTTGATAGTTGCAGGCAGGCTGCAGGTTCAGGACCCCGCGCTAATCGTCCAGCTAACCCAAAAGAGATCCTCGTTGAACTGTTGCCATCCTACCTCGTCCCTATCTTTCCTCTTCTACCCCCACTACCACAACTGCTCAATGGATGGCGAGCGAATTAAGTTGTTAACGCATTATTTGCATATTTCGAATCGGTGGCTCCTCTCCGCGAATGCCACATTAAGATGCCTTCATTTGCATATTAATTGTGCAAAACAATTTAAAAACAAAAAGAGAAGAAAAATACATTCAAGTGACACTCGAACATGGGCCTAAACAGGCAGCCAACCAGCCAGCCAGCCAGGCATCCAGGCAGCCAAGCAGCCAGTCGAGGTAGTTAAGGCAGCAGGGACTGCCCCTAATGAAGCGATAAATGTTTTACTGTGTGTGCGAGGCGGCAACTTGAAAGTGAATGCTGAAGATGAGCTATCTAGAATTTTAACTATGGGAATTTGCAAAACGACAATGACAACTGTCACAATATGTTAAATAGCCAGAACTTTATTAGCGGTATGCCTGCCAAGATGTTACACATTCCGATATCAATATCGAATGCCTGCTGCATTCTATCGGCCAATCTACATAAAATTTACCATTATTTAGAGACGTTTTTTAAAGTGATTTCGACTAATAAAGTTGTTCTTATAAATTTTTGTAGCTTACTTGAAAAATACATTTTTTTTTTGAGTATATATCGAAGGCAATAGGTGCATTATCAGTATACATTTTTTATCGGTTTATATAATAACTAAAGAAACATAGAACGAGTATTTGTGGAATGTATTATAATTCAGAAAAAAAACCCAATCACACCATAAGATGCTCCACCAAGAAAATGTTATTCACGAGACAAGTAGCTTAAAATGGACTTCTTCATAATGAAAATAGAGGACTCTGAAAGGATTACATGATTAGGTCTATTTGAATCAGAACAGACTCATGGAGTACTCGAAACGGCTAATGCAAAGAATAATTTAAATAAGAATAAATTAATTGCATAGAACTCAACTTAAGTTCTCTATTATGCTAAAAAAAAAACCATTTCTAATTCATTAGAGATTTAATTATTTTATTTATTTATTTTATATAATATTTCTTATTATTTGATGATGTTCTATGGTTATCATGGTTAAGTCTGTGAGACTTGCAATTGCTTAATTATTTATTCGACTTATGCAAGTGGTTACATTAAACTTTAATTTGATTTCACTCCGGAACTGAAGAGATCTATAGGCAAAGCAGCTTCAATTGGCATGTTGCCTAAGACGTTAAAGTTGCCAATGCCCTTTGCAAGGCTGTTGTAATAATGAAGCAACATGCACTTGAAAAGCGTAAGCAGCACATCAACAAACGCAACAAATAACAGCAACAACATCAGCAGCAACAACAACAACGGCAAAACTAACATGCAAAATTAAATTAGTTTGCAAAAATTGTGCCATGCAGTAAAAGTGGCCGCATTGTTGTTGTTGCTGTTTGTGTTGTTTGGGTTATTGTTGCCGCTCTTGTTGTTGTAATTGTTGCGTCGACGCCTACGCTGCTCAGTAGTTGTTGTAGTTGTATACTGTTTTTTTTTTTTTTTGCTTTTTTTTCGGACATGAGACACGCTAGTTTGCGTTTTTAGCTGCCAGAAGCGACAACAGCCGACGCCGCCGCTGCTGCTGCTACTGGCTGGCTGCAGTTTTTTGTTGCGGCACGCAGCAGGCAATGTGGCACACGCATGGAGAGATGGCTAGTCAAGTGGAAAGGAGAGTGAAACATTTACCATATGCTATGAATGAATTAGCAAGTTGCGTGTGTGTTTGTGTGTGTGTGTGCTGTGTGTGTGTGCTTAAGGTATGCTGAGATTTTTGGCGCCAAATTGAGTTTGCAAAACAAAATAGAGATCAACGACAACGCTGCGTATGCGTAATTCCTGCTCATGCAAATAACTGAAACGAGTTGAACTCACGTGCCGGCACACACACAAGCACACACACACACATACACACACACACCCACACACGGACACACACAACACCTCCCAACCCCTAAAGGATTGCGTGTCATTTGTTTATAAACACCTGAGCAACAACAACATAACAAAAAGCCGGCTGCTAACCCAAAGCCCCAGTGCTGTCGACCCTTGACACTCATCAAACAGCAACAGCAACAACAACAACAACAACAGCAACAATATTAGCAACAGCTGCTGCAATTGCATCTCTGTTGGTTTTTGAGCTTAGCTTATGAGTCCAACTAGTGGCAGTAGTTGCTGCCACTAAAACACATTTGCAGCGTAACATTTTAGTTTTCCTTGTGCTTATTTTTATTTTTTTTTTTCAAATCGAAATCCAAATGGCAGCCCTTGGGGCAATTTCAGCTCTGGCTGCCGCATTGTAATTTCTTTAAAAGCAATTCATTTCATAATGGGAATAACAAAACAAAAAAACAAAAAACAAGAGAACAAAACGGGCAAGAGAGAGAAAGGAAAATATACATGAGGGCCAAATGAGAGCTGGCTGAAAAGAAGAAGAAAAGCAGCCAAACGAAATGGGCAAAAATAATGCAGGAAAATGGAATGGAATGAGCCAAGCTAAATAAAAATGGACTGCAGGAGTAGGAAGTTGGCATGGGGGGGGCGAGGGGGGAGTGGCTGGGTATGTTTGGTTTGGTTTGGTTTTAGGCGAGGTTGGGCGCTGTAGCTAAAAGTTTTGCAAGAAATGTGGCCAACACACACACACACACGCATACACACAGACAGAGTCGAGCTATGCAGTTATCCTTTGTTCACTAGGATTCTACGCCATTTTTAGCAACGACGTTTTATGGTCTACACCCCCCTCCCGCTCTCCACCTCTAGCAGTAAATAAAAACTACAATCCAAACACAAAACCCAGCAGACAAAAGCAAGGTTTTTTCGGTTCTTTTCTCTTTTCTCGACTCTTTTCCATTTCTCTGTTCTTTATTTTCTTTTCTTTTTTTTTGGGAAAGTTGTTTATGGAACTCATTTTATTACATGCCCTCGACTCTTTTGCACAACATTTGTAGCTGTCTGTGGCTCTGTATGGTGTTCTTTGTAGTTGGTCTGCAGTTTGCCGTTTGCCGACTTCTTATAGATAATAAGAAAATTATACATTTTATTCAACGGCAACGTTGCAGGCAGCAAACGCTGCAATGCCCCCAATTTTGGAGTAGTCCTTAATTAGATGTTAAGTTATTTAGCATTTTATATTTGTAGACGGATATTCGGATATTCTCCGTTTCACTGTTCCCTTTTCAGCTCATAATTTGCAGCCTTGACTTGAAAATAGTCCTCCAATTCAAATTGCATTCCAATGCGTCTAACGGTTTCATCATCATCATCCCCGATATATACCCATACTATATAGGTTTCACTCTTTTTTCTTGCGATTTTTTTTATTTATATAATCACCCACTCCTTTGGCAATTTGTCGTTTATCCTCGGTTTCGTCTGTGTCTTCGCTTTCGCTTTCGTCCCAGACACTAATAATTTTCTAAATTCAACGTTTTTTATTTTGGCCCTCGTAATTGGCTTAAAAGTTTCTGACTGCGACTGCGAAATTAACGTTTATTTTTGGATTTATGCCGAGAGTTTTGCATTCCATTGTTTAACTGTAAATAACCATATCATTATCACAATTTCCATAAGCGTTTCTAATAACATTCTTTGGCGACACAACCTTCAACTGAAAATCATCAACTGAGACTTGACATTTCTGACATTTCTGGACTGTAGCATTCCAATGTTTAACTCTGCATGAATCATGAATCATCATCATCGTCATGATTATCAGGGTTATTTTCATTATGATTGTGCTATATGTTATCTTTGTCGACAGTTTTGCATTCCCAGGCACCTCGGCCGGAGCCGGGAGTTGCAGCTGGGGATTTGGCTGGTCCGTTAACAATTTGAGGCACATGTCCTTCTGGCAGTGACATCGAACGGACATGCCACTGACAATTACGTGGCAAAGCAGCTCTAACAAAAAACGGGTGCCAAACTGTTGCCAGCAGCAAAAAAATGTCGGGCAATTAACTTAAATACGTTTCAACTTTTCACGTGCAAACGCGACAGTGTCCTGTGGCTGTGTGTCCTGTATGCCACTTGCCAGCATACTCAGCTTAACAACGTGTGTGTGTGTGTATGTGTGTGTGGGTGTGTGTGTGATTGTGCAGCGAAGCAAAAAGTTTTGAAAAACTCGAAACAACAGCGTCAAACAATGAAAATGTTCAATGTACTTACGATATATACACAAAATAAAAACGACAAATTTTCAAAGAGGGGGCTTAAGGGGAGGCGGAGATCCGACGGCCCTGAAAGGGGTCGCTCATAAATTACAACAGTAATTATATTTAATAACCGCAATTCACTTTGTAATAATGTCAATGAAAATGATGAGACGAAATATGATTAAAAACGAAACACAACAAGAAACAAAAACAAAAAACAAAAAACATAAAACAAAACAACAAAAAATCAACAACAAAATAAAGCAAAAAGCAACCGGGGAATGTGTAAAAGATAAAGCAAATGGTGAATGCTTGCCAGCTAAGCAAATCCACAGCAAATTGTGCAAATCGCTTGACTTTAGACGCTTACGGCCACAGATAATGCGGAATTAAGCGCTAAGCCACCGAGACGAGAGTTGGGCTATCATATAAAAGACTCGACTCGACTCGACTCGACTCGAGCACTTTCTGCATTTATGAGTTTTATTATTGGCAGCAGCAGCAGCAACAACAACTGCAGCTTGGGCGCCAACTTGCTATCATATCACATGCCACATACCGCATGCCACATACAGCATTTAGATTTACAATCGCCTTTGGCTGGATGCATTCTCTCCCTCTCCCTCTATCCATCCCACTCTCTCTCTCTCTCTCTCTCTCACTCTGTGCCGCTTTTTATGACAGTTAATTGGACATACAGATTGCTGTTCTAATTTGTAGTGGAGTTTATGATTTGATTCGCGGAAATATTTCAACAGCGTATTTCCTGTTTTGCTGCATTTGCTGGGGCTTTAGGCCCACTTTCGTTTTGCCACATTTGGTAATTAACAGATCAACTGGCCCAAAAAGAACCCCTACTGCTGCTGCTCCTGCTGCTGCTGCTGCGAGGGTGGTTTACCGCTGCTGCTTAACTTGGCCCTATTATTCTGGTGTAACTGATAACTGCAATTAATAATTTTGACCTTTTCTTCTCTTTGTGTGTGTGTTGTTGTTGTTGTTGCTGCTTCAGTCAGCTGTTTGACTTGCCGTTTAATGTATGAAATTTGTTTTCGTTTCTATTTGCAGCCTGAAGCCGCCGCCCAAGGATGGCGTCACTAAGAGCAATCCATCAAAACGGCATCGGGAGCGCCTCAATGCCGAACTGGATCTGCTTGCCTCCCTGCTGCCCTTCGAGCAGAACATACTTAGCAAACTGGATCGACTGAGCATACTAAGGCTGTCCGTTAGTTATTTAAGAACCAAAAGTTATTTTCAAGGTGAGTACCGATTACCAGCTATACCTATTTCAAAATTAACCAGCGACTCGAGCGGGTGGTTGTTTTGTTTTAAATCGGGTTGCAAGGGGCACTTCATTATTTCACCCATTCCATACTCATCCCATATGGTTGGCCTCTCAGGAGCGTTTGGGTTGCGCCTTCTTCTAATTCTGGTTCTTGTTCTGCTTGTGGCTGTTGCCGTTTGCCATACGGCACATTACATTCCGGCCTATTAAATCGATTATGCTGCTGCCACATTGTAACTGCCACTGAATGGTGGCAGACCCTAAGCCATGACTCATAAATGATTCAAAACTAATTCGAACGACGCAACGGGGTGTCCTGCTGCTCCGTCTATCTGCTACCCAGTATTGGTCCCAGCTCAGGGATATACAAATAAGTACACACACACACACACACACCCACACACACATATTATAATAAATACACACACGTGGCGAAATTCGTGCTGTTGACGGATTAAAGTTGTGCTGTCGAAAAACAAAGGAAACAAAAAGAACACACAAATTTCTGCCTGTCTTCTTCTCATTTGATACTCTTCTCGCTTAAGAGCCATTTTGAGTTTAGGCTGGTCTTTTGGCGATAATATGCGAAATAAATTAGTAACATTTTTTAAGCTTTTTAATAGTTATAGTTTAGCTTATCTGAAAATAGAGTTAAGGTTTTTTTTTAGCTAGATAAAATCATAATATATTAAGTATTTATTGTTTTGGTAACTTATAACTAAAGTATGTTTGACTTGAAGCCGGCAAAAAACATATTTTATTTATAAGTAAATAATATATTAAGTTTTATTAAATATATTTTTGTATTATACTGATTTTGTATTACTTAAAAGAGATGAGTTTTTGCTCAAGTTTGCTTAGTTTATATACATAAATATATCTTCTTTTCGTAGAGTATATATTCTTCGTTCTAGACGACTTAGTTTCTCTATATGTTGCTCTTCTTGTTTTTTAGTTTTATTCGATTTTTTTGGGTTTTTGCTTTATTTTTTTATGCTCGCGCGCCTGGCAAATGAATTAAAGGTGAGCCCATAGCGAATAGGAAATGGGCAAATGGTAACATTTTTGGGCCAGGTAAATCGAAGCAAGTAAACACATGTACACACATGCACACACACACACACTTAGGCAAATAAACCAAACGAATTTCACTTTATAGCAGGGTGGTTTCCATTATTCATCTTGAAGCCGTTGCCTTTTTTTTTGGCATAAATATTTCTTTTTGCGTCTAATTTAAATTAATTAAAACAATGCAATAAAAGGAGAACGAACTTGGTTCACTTTGATGGCTTTATTATCGGCTTGGTTCATTGGCATTTCGCTTTGTTTAACGACATAAATTTAATTGCTCAAAGAACACCGGGGCGGAGGGGGTAAAGATGAAATGCCCGCACACAGCGTTAATTAAGTTTAAGTGCAAAAATTGTAGCGAAAATTGAAAGAGCAACTAAATGCAGAATAAAGGACAGCAACTGGAGGGACCACGTGTGTGTGTGGGTGTGTGTGTGTCAGTGGGGAGGCCGCTCCTGGGCTGGGCTCATCCTGTGCCAAACAAAAAAGAACAAAAGGACTCGAGTAAATATTTTGACAATTAGCGGTCAAAACGCAGTTGGGCGTTAATTGCAATGACAAACATTCTCGACCAGTTCAAGTCTTTGGCCGACACGTGACACGTGCTGCATTGTGCTAAGTCAATATACGATCCTAAATTTCCCCTGATTAGAAGAGGCCCAACGCCAGCCAACCACTTCGATACATAAAACGCCACGCGTTGCGTTTCCTTCTTTGAGCAGAGAAAAAAAGCAGGACGACGACGGGTTAATGGACCAGAACCGTTGCGCCGTGTGCCCCCGTGAGTGCCCAGTGTCCTGTCAACTATATATAAACTATATATATATATGTATGTATATATGTATATATGCCCATCTAATGCATGTGCTGGGGGGAAGTTTGACAAAACGCCGCTGCACAGGTCAAAGTTTGTTTACGTTTTGGCTTTATTTGTTTGTCTAGATGTTTTTCGGATATTATCAGGATCATTTAATTTACAATTAGTGTGTGTGCAGAGGGGAGTGGAGTTAGAGATGTGCGGGGGGAACGTGTGTATGCATTGCCGGCTTGTGGGATTTCCAAAAACTTAAGCACTCAATGCGATTAATTGACAGGCGGCTGTATAAAAATGATAGCCAAAAGTTTAGATACATACATGTATATCTATATATATATATTCAATTGAGTATGCCAGTCTCAGTGTTGTGTATACACATTGAATTGCCCACTAGGGGGTTGCTCGGCAGACACTAACAACAACACTAACAACAACAGCAGCGTCCTGCATCTACTTCTACATAGGGGCAGTTGTTGACCCTGACTTGCGCAAAAGCGAAACGGCGAACAAATTTTCTCTATACCAAACAGGACAACACCAAAAAAAAAAAAGGAAAAAACGAAAATGTAAGCAAAGCAAAGTTCGTTTTCATTTTCGCCAAGCTTTCAAAGTTGCTTTTCTATATACACACACACACACACCACACACACATAAATATACACACACACATACGCACAGACAGAGCACTTTGTTGCAAAACAAAGATGGAGAAAGAAAAACTAAATAATTAAAGCGCGCTGCTAATGGCCCATTGTCTTGACCTGGCTCTCCTCTACAAGCCCCTCCGCCACCACCTACCCCAACTCCTCCCCCCTTCCCTTTGCTCGTATCTAAAAGGGCCATAATTGCTGGGCAAGCGATGGCGCCTTCTGGCCAGCAATAATTGTTAAGACGCGCAATTTGTACATTTTTAATGTACTCGTTACTTCTCTAAGCTGCTCTCCTGTCCCCTCCCTCTACCTCTCCCTCCCGCCTCCGCTTTACCTCCCTCGCTCTCAGGCGGTGCGTTTCGTCCTGCCAAAAGGGCTAGGTTCCGCCAGCTTAATTGATGAGTTGCGTAATTAACTGCAAAATGAACTGAATGCGGGTATTGATAGTCCCATTTAACCATGCCAAATGCCGATTGCACGCAATCGAACAAAACTCCCAAATAAACCCAAAACTAAGAGCCAAAAAAGACAAACAAAAAAAACTAAGCAATTAAAATGGCCAACAAGCAGTTTGAGTGCAGTTCAGACTCCAATTGAAAACTGCCTTCAATTTGTATTCTAAATATTACCAGCTAATATCAAATAATCTTTATCTTGGCATAAATATATTATTTGTATATAATTCATTTAATTAAACTTTAATTTCTGTCAACTAAAACTGAGCAAAATGCCAGCGAATTTGCTCGGGGCCAATTCGCATTTAAAATGCATTGAAAAGGAAAATCAATGAAATGTTTTAGTATTTATACAAGGTTTTTTAAGAAATCCAAGGGAATAGGTCGACTCTCCTAGGCACTGTTTGGAACCACTAGATCAGAAGAGAGTCCAAATAAATTTCGCAATTTTGATTCGTCCTAAATTGGCTAATTAAAACAGCTCGACCAGAAAATGCCTTCCCAGTGTATTTAATCTGGAAAGTGTCAATCGACTTACAAAACGCAGAATATTGAAATTATTTTAGATGACAGTCTCAAATTTGAAATATTTCTGTTATTTCTCAACTCTTTTTTTGCTAAGACTCGTCTTTATTTATTTTATTTATTGATTTCATTCACAAACTGTTCAAAATATAATCTGGATATATAGATGGCAGCCGGGGTAACAATGGAGATTAGAATAGACTGCCAGACTGCCAGACTGCCTGGGAGTGATTCGCATTTGACTCTTGCCGCTTTTGGAAATTTGAGCCGGCAATGGGAACGAAACCAGTTGGTTGCCAACCAGAGTTCCCACACATGATTAAAATATGATTTGGCTTTTTACATTTTTTGTTGTTTTTACAGCGAGGCAGCGAATCATGTTGAAAATACTTGGCTAGCGACGAGTTTTATTTTTTATTTGTGTTTGCCTTAAGATCTAGTTCTCTTCAGGCTCTGGTCTCGTGGGAAGCGAATTGCAGTTGGCGTCGTGTGGCAACTCTAAGCGTATTACAAGAGCTGGTGCATTGTGCACATGCGACACATTTGCTTTGGGAACACACCAAGAGACACCTACACCCCACACACCCCACTCCACCCTTAGCTGTTATGCTAACAAGGTCACTTGGCAATTGGGGGAAAGGAGAGTGGGGATTGCTTGGGCTCCGGCATTTATGCTATTATCAAAATTGCTGTTAAGCGTTTGTTAATGGAGCCCATGGCCATGTGCTGTGCGAATCGCATGCCCCTGGGGCCAAGGCTCAGCTCTTAACCTATAAACATACTAAGTCCGCCCCCTCCAACGGCCTCCCCATATACATATATATATATATATATATGTGTCTATATATGTATGTAGTAGCCAATTTTTCGTGCATATACATGACTTTCGTGCGTTGCTCCAGTTTAGGCCCATTAGCAGCGGGCAGTGGCAGAAAGTGGGGTCGGGGAAGGGTCTAGTGGGGGGTGTTGTGGAAACAATAGCCAGACAATTGTTGGTAAATGACGCCAAGAGGCGCAGGCGGACATGCAATCCGTCAGGCGATGCACTTTAACCACCACTGTCGTCTTACCTTCGAGAGAGCTTAGGCCGCCAAGTGTTGATGTTAGTTGTTGTTGCAAGTTGTTGTTGCAAGTTGTTGTTGCAAGTTGTTGCCTGACGCCTGGTATTGTCACGTCGCTGCAAAAGAGTTGAGCCCAGAAAGAGAGAGGGACATAGAAAGAGAGAGCGAGGGAGAGAGACAGAGAGCATGCAGCAGACAACATTGCGTGACTTACGTAGGTCGAACTGAAACCACATCCCCCCTCGATACTCCACCCCCTTCCCCACTGCCAAGCGGAACAACAACAGGTACTCTATCTAAAGGCCTAGTTCAATTTAAAGCGCTTAAGGACCTGCAATTCTAATTGGCTTTAAGCAAAATCAATAAACGCCATTGTCACAAATGTTAAAGAGCACTTTTCCATTCCATTTTTATCGAATTTTCAAATTGAATTTAACCATATTTTTTTCTTGAATGAAAACAATATATATATTTACAAATAGTATTCACATATATAAATGAGTTTTGTCAGTGCTTTAAGAATATGCACAAATAATTGCATTGACTGTTTAAACATCTCATTTAGTTAATTGATATTTTGTTCATATTTAAACTAAGACTTTTTAACTACATGGAATCAATTCTGCTTCTAATGACTATAATTAATTGTACAAAATTTGGCTTAAAATTCACCAAATTGTGCAATTTCTGTATGGCGACTGCAGTAAGCGTGCAATATTTGGCATTTAAGTAATGCATTCGCCTCAACTGCATAGCCATTATTAGCTTTCCCTTGCCCCACCTCGTTGCCACCTTTGTATGCACTAGACAGTGCCCAGCATGTTTGTGCTGTCAGTTTTTCCATCAATTGGACTGATGAGTTTGACATTTCCATGACATATTTGCTTGTGAGCACGAAAAATATTTGCCAAAATGTCAGAATTTAAACTTTACTCATTGTTTGCGCCATGCCGTGCCACGCGACCACTGTTGCTAATATCGCCGTTTTCCCGTCTAAAAAATCTATTTCATTTTAAATATACATTTACGGCTGAAAGACTAAGATGAGTCAAATAGAAGCCAGCAATTTCAAATAAGGAACAACAACAACAAACATTCAAATAATTCTCAGCATTGTCTAAAATAAAATTCAGCATTTTTCCTAACTATTTAGCTCGTTTTGCTTGTCAGAAGTTGGAAGGGACACGCCCAAATCGCAGCCCAGCGCATAATTGACGCCATTTTGCACAGGGGCGCATCGGCGAGCGTCGCCGCTGACGTCGCAGCCAGCGTCGCTGCCGGCGTATATCTTGCAGTTCGTCTGCGCACGCTTTTCCAACGCTGCTTTTCCGACGCTGCTTCCTCTGCGTCTCCTTCTTCGTCTTCTGCTTCTGCTTCTGCTTTATTTGCTGCTTTACGTTTGTTGGGTGGGATTTTGTGGCTTAGCCAGCTGCCGCCATTTTTATGTGTGTTCACAGCGCACCCCGCACCGCCCCGCTCCGACCATCCCTGTTGTAGTTCGCCCCTGGGCCCGCATGCAGCCAGCTGAGATTTTGCGCTTTTCCGCCTTTACAAGATTTACGTTCATCCACCAAGGCAACAACGCGTCTCCCTCTGGTGGTGGATTTTTTGGTTTATGTGGCGCATTTTCTAAGCTCTAAGCGCTAAGCGCGAGGGTCACTCGACCACTTTCAAATTGCGAATACATTTTTGAGTGATGTCGTTAATTTGGTTTATGCTAATCAGCTACGCATAAATGCAATAAAAAACGAAACACGCCCAGAAATTGCGGCAGATTTGTTGTCCTCCTCCCCCCATCAACCTCATCCGTTGGTCAAAGTTGAGCTTAATTAAATGTGCTTATGCACGTGAATAATAATTCTGGCGCAACAATAAAAAACAAGCTAAATAACAGTATAAAAAGTGTAACTGTAATATAAGTACGAACTACAACCAGTCGCAATGTAAACTGAGCCTAATTAAATTATGAATAATTACGTCCAAATGTTGCTCTAAAAGCCTTGCCACAAGCCAAGTCAAGTCAAGTCAAGCAAAAGCAAAGGCATCGCACGCACATGATGCAATTTGTTTTGGCCACATTACGTTGACCAACATTGGGGTAGGGGCACGCTCGGTCTGCCGCTCGGAGGCTCAACTATTTGTTTTATCGCACTTTCGCTAAAATGAACACTCTAACACACACAATAACACACACACACACACCAGAACGAACACACTCACACACGCAGCGGCACTTTTGTTAATTTGATAAAAAGCTAAAGCAGCGCACAGATTAGCCAGAAAAGGAGCCGAACCAAGTCAAGTCAAGTCAGGGAAAGGCCAAACCTCAGTACACTCACAAAAATTACCATGCATATTAAGAAAGTCAAAAAAGTAAACTGAGAGCACTCCAAATATTTGAGCAACAAAACAGTGATTGAGTTAGTTAGAAACCCAAATTTATTCAAGTAGCCATCAAGAAAAGCTCCCAAAAATAGTAATAAATTAATTAAATTAAAAAACAGTTAAAATATGTTTTTTGCTGGCTCCACTTTATATTTTTCTTTAATTATATTATTATAGTTAACTCAAAATAAACCACAATAGATACTCGAAATTAACTTTAGGAATTTCAAAGCTTATCACAACTTAAATGAACAGTTTGCTTAAAATAAGGTTGTACATCAAATAAAATAGGCACTCAAAAAACTACTACTAATAACTAAAGGTAACTCTCAGAGAACTCTCAAAGAACTCTTATATTTCTCACTGTGTAGCTATAGAGTTAGGGGTAGGACGCATTTTTGGAGCTGCTAATTGAAATGAGAGACCCTGTGACTGGGCTGTGGTTGCTGTAGTCCCTGCTACTGTTGTAGTTATTATTATTGTTGTTGTTGTTGTTGCCCAAGGGTTGCTGGGTGTTTTATACTTGCAGTTAGTTGTTGTTGGGCTTTGCCATGCGTAAATTAGGTTTTAGTTCTTATTCATTATGCTTTTTTTCAGTTTGTTTTTTTTTTTTTTTGTTTTTATTTTATTCTCATTTTTATTATTTCCATTTGCGCTGATAAAAATCATAATTTATGACATCAGACGCCGAGGCATATTTTATTTCAAGTCGCATATAAATTTGATTATATAATTCGTAGCTGGGTCCAAAGACAAAACTAAAACCGAGTGCTGCGAAAATATATTAGCTCTAGTTCGAGTTCTCATTTTGTGTGTGTTCTTTTTTTTATCGTTTATCGCGCATAAATCAATTTTTGTGACAAATTTATTATAAAACTTGAGGAAAAAACCCCACCGAAAAAGAAAAAAGAAAAACCAAAAATATTGCTTCAAAAATGGCGGCGGCGGAATGCCGTAAGGGTGTTTGTAAGGGGTGTGTGTGTGTGTGGAGGGGGGTGTATTATGTATTAGTATGGGTATGGAAGGCAGTGCCAGGCGCTGGGGTTTCGGGTGGGAGTTGTGTGGGGAGGGGGATGGGGGTCTGGCAAGTTGGCTCATAAAATATTACAATGACACCATAAACAATTTTTAGTACTTTTCCATGCCAGCTGTAAATATTTATTGTATATTATGGTCCTACTATATATATAAATACATAGCTATATTGGATTTTTTATGAAGTAACTATGGTTTCAAATTGCTGAGAGGGGTGAGTGAGGGGGGGGGGGGGATCTGAACTGGGCTGTAAAACGTTTTGAGCGAGTTATTTATGGCTCGCAATTTCGAGCGCCATTGCAAGTAAAATATTAATGGCTAATAAAATATAAAATGTCGGGCTTCATAAATATTTAAGCTGTGCTCTCCAAATGTCTCTCTCTCTCTCTATCTATCTCTTTGTTCTTCTGTCTCTTTCTCGCTGCAGTTGTTATGCATAAGGATAAGGAGGAGAACGGTGTCCTGCCGCACATACACGCACACGATGGCTACAGGACGCGCGAGCTGGGCGCCTTCGAGCACGGCCTGCTGGATGGTGATATGTTCCTGCAGGTAAGTAAACCCCCACCACCCACAACCCTCTGCACAACCCATCAATATTCCCCCTGCCAATGGATGCCTTGGGTTAATTTGTCTTCATCAATTTGTTTGGCCATTTGATGGCTTCATCGGCAGGATGTGCCGCGCCAGGCAGCCGCATAATCAATCAGCGCTTGTTGAGAGACAGCGACTGGGAGAGAGAGTACACGTGATACATATATATATTATATATATATATATCGCATAGAGCCCCCTTACTCACAGACAAAAGTTTATTTGAAACACGCAAAGTTCGAAGCGCTTCGATTTGTGATTTTCTGTGTAAATGTGGAAAATAGTTGAACAATCGAATGCAATTAGTTTAAGTCTCGTTGTTATTGTTGCTGTTACTGCTGCTGTTGCTGTTGCTGTTGCTTTCCTTGTCAATTGATTAATGTATAATTGGTGCTCGGACATGTGTTACCATAATATTTATAATTAATTTCGGCTAGTTGAGCTGGCCAACCTACAACACCAGCCAAACAACCAGCCAACTAAGCTATCAGCTCAAATTATGCATTTCAAGTTTATGTGCCACGCGCTGAATTGGTCAAACTTCAATTAAATTGTCTCGCACACACACAGACACATGCAAACACACACCTGTGTGTGCAAGTGTGCAAGTTGCATGTTTTTGCTGAATTAAAGCACATTTGTGGGCAGCAGTTGCAGCAGTTGCTGGCCAGGCGCGAACATATGCACTTGTCACAGTCATGACAGTTTAATTTAATGCACACATAGCTCACCGAGCACACACACAGCACACACAGTACACACAAGGGGGCACAGGGTGTGCGGCGCTAGACAGTAGCCAATTGATGGGGGTAACAAAGAGTCGGAGGCACGCAATTGTGCAACATGCGCTTAATGCAATTCTTTTGTCTTGTTTCTGTTGTTGTTGTTTTCCTTATTTTATTTTTTTTTTTTGTGGGTCGTGGTCTAACATTCAATGTCAAAGTCCAAAACTGCCTAAAGTGATCAAAACTCAAACTTGCACTTGTTTTAAGATAAAAAAGCAAATTCCATTTACGGTTTTTTTTATTTTCAAATGATTTAGGATTTTAAAAACTATATACTTATGACTGAGATACAGAAATTTTCGAATAATATGACTAGAATAATGTAACCAGATTCTTAGGTTTGCTTCGTGTTTGAAATCTACACTAATTTTCAAATCCACACTAATTCCGCTCACAAATCCACTCAACAGCACAGTTTTAAAACATAATTTGTTGTGTTGTACTATTTTTTATCTATCCCAAAAAAAACAACCAAAAATATTTATATATATATTCACTAAAAACTCAGCACAGTAAAACTCCTTTCGAAAAAGTGTGAAACTCGCCACTGTTGCAAGCAAAAACTGCACACATTGCAACGTTGCAGTTGGTGGCGCCAAGTGCAGATGCATTACGTATACGCAGGGTGTGCAACAACCAAACAGGACACCATAACAAGGACTCACACACAAAACACAACAAACACGACTCGAGTGTCTCCTTGCACGACTTTTGCAATTTGAATGCAAGCCAAAAACTAGTTTTTATTTCACATTTCGAGCTTGTTGCTTGTTGCTTGTTTTTCTTTTGTTTTTTTTTTGTTTTTCTTTTTTTTTTTGCCTTCCGGCGAATGGGCGAAGTGCAACTAATTGTTGAGCTGCACAATTGTGCATTTCCGTGCATATTTTTGAGACACGCCGTGCGCAGAGGGGAGAGTGAAACTGAGTTGGGTTGGGGTTTGGGGTTTGGGTTTTGGGGGCTGCATATTTAGTTTTAATAGCTCAGGTATTTGTTACCTGTTGCCCGTTTCAATTGCTCATGAAGTTTTACTTTTTGTTGTTGCTGCTGTTGTTGTTGTTGCTGTTGTTGTTTATTATGGGTCACATATTATCATTAGAAAATGGCGTTTTGTCACGCAGCGTACTGCATGCATAAGTAGCCATCTCGCTCGCACACACGGCTCGATGTTGGGCTCTCTGCTGCCTTTACCGTTGCTGTTGCTCCACATTTGCAACAGTTTTGCAGCCACTGTTGACACACATTAGCAGGTGGCTCACAAAGTGGCTTAATTGATAAGAAAAAAACAAAGCATTCCCAAATAAAGACATTGATTTAAGACAGACAACAGACAACAGATAGATACGAAATAAATATGGATGGATATATATATATATATATGCATATATACATAATTATCTGTAGTGAAAAAGAAAGACATAATTTGTGTGCCACATTCAGCAACAGCAACAGCAACAGCAATAGCACCAGCAGCGGCATCCTCAAGCGCCAACGGCTTTATTAAGCAATTACGTGCCACATAACAGCAAATTGGCCAAAACTCAGCTAGCCTAGTCAAGCGACAAGTTGAAGATGGCCAACGAGCGAGTTGTCTGCATAGGTCTTTGCCAAGGAAATGGTAAAATAATCACTGCCAACTTATCAAAGCACAAAACTGTAATGCAGGCCGACAATCAAGTGAATGGTTATGTGATAGTTGCTGCAGACAACAACAACAAAGGCAAAAAAAAAAAAAAGAAAACAAAATAATTATTAAATAAAGTATATAAGTATTATATTTGGCTTGTAGCAATAAAAATCACGGGTGTAGACTCTCGACTCTCGACTCTGCCGCACAAGACGGGCGTGTATTATTAAAAACGCATTAGAAGAGCCGCCGAGAGCACATCAACAGTTTCGGACAACTCGGACAGTTGCCTCGTATAAACTGATGCACGGACAGACACAGATTTCATTTCGAAGGGGCACGTAGACAGAGATACAGAGAGAGGGGCTTGGTGAGGCAAACAGCGCGAGGCAGCTACCATAATTATGCAGCAAAAAGAAGAAATCTTGAATAGAAATTAATTAAGCACACTCAAAAGTGAACAACGAGCAGATACTCTATCGTTGGCAAGTGTATTAAAAGTATGTTAAAAATGTTTTTTATCTAAATTAAACTTTCTCCATCTCTACTCCGACCATTTCTTGAGATTGGAAAATAAGGCACAAACCTACAGATACATTTGTTCGCTTCCAAATCTTTTAAGTATTCATCTTAATTCGCCAAGCGTTTCTCTTGCCTGTCAATTCAGAAAGTATATTTCGAAAATCTAGAGATTTTCTTTTCTTAATTTTAGAGTACATTTTTCTAAAATTTAAAAAAATATTGTCTCATTTTCAGGGTACATACATTTAGTCGATTTAGGGCAAGACTCTCTACTTTTTAGACATGTTTTTTTCGTATATTTCTAAAAACTAGAAAAACTTAATATACATACTTAATTACATATAGTTAGAAATATAATATTAGTTTCCTAAATCCGCACAAATTCCTAACACTGAGACAGTCAATCGTTAGAAAGCCTCTAGCTATTTACTTACGCTACCCTATTATTTCATCTCCCTCTCTAGCTCTATCTCTCTCTCTCTCTCTCTCATTTCCGCTCGTTGTCTCTGTCACCTTGCTACCGTTGGCAGTCTTTATGAAAATTATTGATGCGCTGCCACCGCCGGCTTGATGACAATCCCCACACAGCGAACACAAAGCAACACGACAGCTGTGATTCCAATTCTCGTTTCACATTCAGCAGTCGTATCCATTACCCATATTCATATCCATATCTTTGGCGGGCTGTGTTGATGCGTTTTAAATGATGACGCCACTTAGCATTTATGTCGGCTAATACCAAGCCTTGAAACACTCCAGCCACATCCACCAGCCAGTGGCTGTATCCCCAGTCGCAGCTTCAGCTCCAGCTCCTTGCGCCTTGTTTTTTTTCGCTGCCCTACTCTGTAATTAGCAGCAATCGTGCGCATTTGTCTCAGCCTCAACCAACTGAAAGGCTCGCGAAGAACTTGTTGTTCTTGTTGATGTTTCTTTGGCTACTCCTTGATTTTCTGCTGCTACTCCTGCTGCTGCTGATTTGGCGTCTGGCTGATATTCAAATAAGTGCATATGAATTACAGTTTGTTCCTCCTCTCTCTCTCCCTCTCTCTCAGTCACTCCCTCTCTCTATCTCTGGATTAATTACCGCTGAACCGTCCCCTGAACACTAATGATGGCCAAGGCAAATTTGTCTTCTTAAACCACATGTGGCACACACACATTTCACACGTTGCAAAACTGACCCATTGATTTTTAAACTGACCCATTTTTGTTTGAATTGTATGGCTTTTTATGCCCAGCAACCATTGATAAATTAAAAAAAAAAAAGTTTAATGACAGGCAGAAGGAAACATAAGGTATATATAAACTTAATCAGGACCAACAGCCCATATCGGTCATTATGATAATCACAGAGACAATAAGAGCTAGAAACTTCAAATTCAAAATGTGAGTTCTGGAATACTATTGTCATTATTTCTATAAAGCTCAAGAGTTGAGCAAATATTAAATATAATATAATAATTTAATTTTGGAATATTCAATTTTCAATATATTCAATTAATCAACTGTAAAAATCTTATCAAGATCAGATAGTAAATGTAGGGCTAGTTGAAATCATATTAGAATAAATTTTACTACATAATGCAAAATGAATTAAATAAATTGTATCTGTAACTTGAATTAATTTAGTTAATTTCGTATTATTTAAGTAAATTGTTTCATTACTTTTTTTCATTTTTAAAAATGTATTTTAATGTATATTAACAAAACAAGCGCCACATTAGATTTTATGATGCCTTAAAAGCGCTATCATGTAGCGTTTCTTTTTAATTGGTTCTTTCATGTCCCAAATAATTAATTAATAATATAAAAGGTCACTTTGCGACCGGAATATGCTGTTGGTTCGTTCCTATGTGCGGCTGCTTGTTGCCGATAGGCCGATAGGCACTCAAAGTCAGTTTCCATGTTATAAAATTGCATGCGTAGCAACCATTAGCAGCTTATGAAAATCAAATATAAAACAATAAAGCTACAACTAACTGAAAAGTATGAATGCGAATCAAACAAATTATTTCATTTGCAAGCAAAAACTTTTGCAATTCGAGTTTCGGCAGCTTATGCAAACACCCCAGCGATAAGTTTGGGTTTTTTGTTATGTGCTCAGCGAAACAATCCATAGATAATTACAATGCATCATTGCTCAAAATGAAACCTGCAATTAAACAACAACAACAACAACAAAAACAACAAGAACAACAACTGGGGAATGTATAATACTTAACTACCTTTGTAAGGTAAAACAAATGCTGTTACCGGACGGATTCAGCGTCTGCATTTAGCTGAAACTCATTGATTTAATTGCGCATCATTTCCTGGTTGAATTTAATGTGGAACTTTAAAGTTAACCCTCTGTCGCTCTCTCTCTCTCTCTCACACTCGATCTGTCTGTCTCTTTCTGCGCTGCTATCTCTGACTGAGAAGTCTTTGGCTCCAATGAAATGAACCCGCTTAAGCGCTGATTACGTTTTAGCCTCAAGTTAGCGCCGCTGTCTTTGACCCTCGTTCCTCGCCCTGTCCGTCTGTCCCTCTGTCTCGCTGTCTGTCTCGCTGTCTGCCTGTGGTTCATTCATGCTCAGCTTGTGGCCTCTATATATAGACCGCGAAATGATGGATTAATCCATTCACAAAACATCAAAAAACCGGCAGCTACTGCAATTACGAGACGTTTCAGCCTCTATCTCTATCGCTCTCTCTCTCTCACTCTCTCTATCACTCTCTCTCTTGCTTTCTTTCTTTCATTCTATCGATTTGATGGCTGTAATGTTTAGCTTGTCAATTTGATGGCCTAGTCCCTCTGCCGTCTCCCCGAGCTCTATTGCAACATTTAATTCGTAGTTTTGATTTAATTTTTACCTTTCTCTCTCTCTCTCTCTCTCTATCTATCTATATCTGACTCTGTCTTACTCACTCACACACGCTTTGTGTTTGCTTTTTTGTTCTTGCAGGCTCTAAATGGATTTCTAATGATACTGACATGCGAAGGCGAGGTCTTCTTTGCCACGCACAGCATCGAGAGCTATTTGGGTTTTCATCAGGTAAGTGGACAACAACAACAACAACCACAATAACAACAACAACAACAATCTTAGCAACAACTACATATAATAATTTGGGTGGCTGGGGTTGTCTGCATCTTTTTGATTGATTTTAATTGCCGGCAGCAAAGTCGAGAGAGTTTCTATGAATGACAGCTTGTCTTCCTCCTTTTTGGTTTTTGGGTCAAGCTCATTGGCGGAAATGGGATAAGTACAGCCTTACCAAATTCAGCTTCTAGCAACCAGCTTTTTCATATTGAAGTATTTCTTAAACGGGGTTGCATCCAGTAGCTGGTATTACTCATTTGGTATATATCCAATCATATATGTGCAATATGCAAGACTCAGAGATACCCTAAGTAATAACAATAAAGAGCCTCTTTGACTTAGAGTTGGAAATACTAATATTTATATCAAAATAAAACAAATTAACAAGAAATAGATTGAGCTGATTTTTTAATCAACCAAATAAAATATATGTGCTTATATCAAACATAGATTCCACATAAAAAATGTGACTTAAACTTGCTTCTAAGCCCGTATGGAAGAGTCAACAAGCCACTTTTTCAAGAAGATCATTGATAGACTACAGATATAGATAGATTGGAATATTATATATGTACTACAGATATAGATAGATTGGAATATTATATATGTACTACAGATATAGATAGATTGGAATATTGTATATGTACTACAGATATAGATAGATTGGAATATTGTAGATATATTTAAACTTCTCTCAGACAGACATGTCGATATGTTCAATGTACCCAATATGATTTTGCAAGCGAGTGCAGAGACAAAAAATAAACAAACAAAAATGATGAAGGTGCCACATAGCAGATGCAGGCAGCAAAACGTTGCACGTTGCACGTTGCCAGGCAGGTACTGTGGCCATAAATAAAAATCAGATCAGCGTGAGGATTGCGCAATCGCGAATGCCACAAGATTTGCTTACGCAGCTGTCACAGGCGGCAGCCAGGGAGTGTACTCGGAGAGAGAGGGGGTGAGGAGGGGTGTGAAGGAGCCACTCTTGCACGGGGCGTGGCATTGTTGAGGAGCGCGTATTATTAACTTGCGACGCCTCGGCAGCTGTGTGCGACCAACTGCCCCCAAACGGGCCAACATGTTTTGGGCCTAACTCGAGGAGTCTGACGCGCCAGTGGCTGCCACTCGACTACCTGGAACCGACTGCAGCCCCGCCTCTCCCCACCCCCCTCACATTTCCTACTCAACTCGCCCCTGCGTTGCCCTGTTTTTTTGTATTTGTTTTGTTTGTTTTGTGTTGCGGTTTTTTAACTTTTTGTTTTATTTTGCCTACTTTATTGTATTGGCGCTTGTTGAATGGAAATTGAAAATTGCAGTTAGCTTTCTTCAGAGGAGGCCTCTACTCTTTGAGCTGCCCATCTCGACTCTTTCCCCCTCTCGCTCTCTATCTGGTTGCCTCTCATTTTAATTTAGTTGTAAATGTGTAAAGCGGCATTTGACACGCCCCGTTTGGCAGCTCAATTAAAAAGCGTAGCTGCCTATTACCATGGCCATTGGCCATTGGATTGCTTATTGCTCGCTGCTTGCTGCTCGCTGCTTGTTCTGATTCAAGCATATTCAAGTATATTCCAATTGAGATTGCGGTCAAATCATTTGCTTTGTTGGTTTTTCGCGCAACACGTAGAAAGTTTTGCGAGGCGCTGCCTGCCCCTCATTGTTTCCTTCTGCAGCTCCTTCTTGATTTGTAGGGTTTGTGCTAGAGTTGAGCGCGTGCTAATTAGGCATACACATCTTCACTCGTGACATGAACTGTCGAAGAATGCAACACGACTTATTGGGGTTATCAATGTGGATTTGTGTTAAGCAAAGCAAATGCTTAACCTAATATGACCTCTTAGAAATCTACCCAAAGCAACCAACCTGAACACGACTCACGTAGACTTAATACAAATGCATTAATGCTGTTTTCCAATTCGTGTTTGTTTCGTGTCCCATCTCTAGCGAGTGCTGCACTCGCATAGCTTTGCCCCCGATCTTGTTCTCATCCTTTATCCCGGCGCGTGCAGAATTTATGTCTCAATTTGTGGCCAACATGGGGCGCATTTTCAATTTGCGCGCATTTTGATTTATACGCCCAAAAAAAAAACAACAACAGAAAATCAAGAAAAGAAAAATAAATAAATACAAACCAAACAAATCCAAAAAACCCGAAACTGTAGCGAAAGCGAAAATCAATAACAAAAGTTGACTGAACCCCAACGCAAATGAAAAGAGAAGATATAAATGAGAGCCCAAACTCAAACTCAACTGACCTCAACTCTCTACCACATTGCAGTCGGACATTGTGCATCAGTCTGTGTACGAGCTGGTCCACTCGGAGGATCGCGAGGAGCTGCAGCGCCAGCTGCTCTGGAATAGTTTCCTACCCGCGGATATGTCCAGCATGCAGTTGTCGGAGGCTTTGGCCCCGGATAAGGCGCTTTACTTGGAGCGCAGCTTTACGGTTCGCTTCCGCTGCCTGCTGGACAATACATCCGGTTTCCTGCGCCTGGACATACGCGGTCGCATCAAGATACTGCATGGGCAGAATCGCAAAACAGAGGAACCCCCGCTGGCGCTGTTCGCCTACTGCACACCCTTCGGACCGCCGAGTCTGCTGGAGATACCGCACAAGGAGAACATGTTCAAGTCGAAGCACAAGCTCGACTTCTCGCTGGTGTCCATGGATCAGCGGGGCAAACACATACTGGGCTACGCCGACACCGAACTGGTCAACATGGGTGGCTACGATCTCGTGCACTACGATGACCTGGCGTACGTGGCCAGTGCACATCAGGAGCGTAAGTAAACCAATAGGAATCCTCGACTTATACACGACTCCAAAACATAATCCTTTGCAGTGCTGAAGACGGGAGCCTCGGGCATGATTGCGTATCGCTATCAAAAGAAGGACGGCGAGTGGCAGTGGCTGCAGACCAGCTCGCGGCTGGTCTACAAGAACTCCAAGCCGGACTTTGTCATCTGCACGCATCGCCAGCTGATGGACGAGGAGGGTCACGATCTGCTCGGCAAGCGAACCATGGACTTTAAGGTTAGCTATCTGGACACTGGACTCGCATCGACATACTTCTCCGAGGCGGATCAGTTGGTGGTGCCGCCAACCAGTGCCAGTGTGTCGCCGACAGCGCACGCTCTGCCGCCGCCGGTGACGCCGACGCGACCCAATCGACGCTACAAGACGCAGTTGCGCGACTTTCTGTCCACGTGCCGCAGCAAACGCAAACTGCAACAGCAGCAGCAGCAGCAACAGCAGCAACAGCTCCATGCACAGCAATCGTCGCCGCTGGCACAGGTCGGCTCGCCGGCGCCGGCTGTTGTCGAATACCTGCCCGATCCGGCGGCTGCCGTTGCGGCCGCCTACTCCAATCTGAATCCCATGTACACAACATCGCCGTATGCGACAGCAGCGGACAACTTGTACATGGGCAGCTCCATGCCGGCCAATGCCTTCTATCCCGTCAGCGAAAATCTCTTCCATCAGTATCGGCTGCAGGGCGCCGTCGGCGTCGGCGGCTACTACACAGATTATCCGCATACGGGCGCCCCAGCCTCGGCGTATGTGGCGAACGGCTTCCTCTCCTACGACGGCTATGCCATCGCCTCTAAGGCGGACGAAAAGTGGCAGGAGACGGGCAAATACTACAGCGGCTACAGCAGCGGATACGGCAGTCCAACATCCACGCCACAGGTGAGTCTACCGCAAATCTGCAAAGGTGGAAATCTTAATTGAAATCTTTAAGGTTACATTTGACAGTTAGTTGCATTTTATACCCATTGAAAATGGTAAGAAAGGGTATATTGATACAGGCAGAATGAAGTATATCCGATACCATACAGTATTTATATATAAATCTGTTTCAACAGCCACGTCCGTTAGTCTGTCCGTCTGAGACTAAAAGAGCTGGAGACTTACAATTTTAAAAAAAATTTGAATGCATTAAATTAATTATTTTTATATTTATTTATATTTAACTATTATTTAAAATTGTCATTATAATAGTCGGGTAATAATAATTAAAATCTCTCAGATATCCCTGCCGCTAAAAAATATTTCCAAAAACTAGATATGATGGGTGGGAAACTAAACATTTTTTGTTTTCCAGAATTGAGAGAAGCAGTAGTACTATTATTTTGACCGCAACTGTATGTGTGTATATGGGCTGCCTTTTTTTGAAGTCTTCAGTGCCTGTGCTGACATAAGAAATTAGAGCACTTGCAGTCCTCCTTACATTTAATTATGCAAAACACTTAAAGGGAAATTTGGCACTGAAACTAGAGTATATTTTACAGCTAGGATCAGGGAATATCCGAGTCGGGCTCACTCGACTTCAACATTCTTACTTGTTTTACTTTCAATTAATTAAAGTGTAAAGCATAATCGAATTTAATTTGTTTCTTTCCAACTGCCCCATAGCAAGTACCCCTAAAGACGCCCAAATCATCGCCGCAGGTCATGGAGGTCATCTCCTGCTCCTCGGATGGTCCCTCACCGGTGGCGGGCACTGTTGCCACGCCCAACGGCAGCAGCGTTACGCCCAAAGTAGAGCTGTCCGCTGCAGCTGCTGCTGCTGCCGCCGCCGCCGCCGCCAGTCAAGATCCATACGAGCGGCAAACAGTGCTGATGTGGGGCACCACACAGTCGAGTGGTGTGCCACTGAACAGTCGCATTGCGGTCAGCAGTGGCGGTGGCTCACCACAGCGCACAACGCCACTCACCAACGGTCTCAGCTACACCAACAACAACAACAATGAACACGAGCCAGCAGCAGCAGCTGCCAAGTGGAATGGCACCAAAGAGCTGACGGGCAAATCAACGAGCGCCGGCACGCCGGAGAGCTATCAGCTGCAGCACGATGACTCTGGTCTCTACTCGGCCTCCTCGCACACCACGTCGCCACAGCAGCAACAGCAGCAGCAACCACATTCGGCCCGTGGCTTGGGCTCTAATGTTAGCAATTCAAGCAATAGCGTAAGCCAGCACCCAGTTAGCGGCACTGAGCACTCCACGTTGCAGCCACACCCACAACAACAACAACAGCCGGCCAGCTGTGCAGCCAACAGCCACCAACAGCAGCAGCAGCAACAGCAGCAACAACAACAGCAGCAGCAGCCGCACAGTCATCACGCTCCTCATCCACATGCACACACGCAGCACCATCATCAACCACATCCACAACCACATCCACATCAGCATCCACATCAACATCATCCACATCAACAACAACAACAACAGCACCATCAGCAGCAGCAGCAACAACAGCACCATCAGCAAGACGCAGCCAGTGCTGCCCATCAACATTTGCATCAACAACAATCAGCTTCGGCGTCAGCAGCAGCAGCAGCGGTGGCAGCAACGCCAAATGGCAGCGAGGTATGGTCGCCGGCCAGCTACACGCAATACTCGCAGTATTTAGCATATCACCATCATCACCATCACCACCATCCGCACCACCATCATCACCATCATGCAGCCGCAGCGGCAGCAGCTGCAACCACGCCAGCCACGCCACATCACCATCACCTGCACCACCATCCCGGCCAGCACACGGCAAGCCGCTAAAAAAAAACACAAAAAAAAAGCAAATCAAAGCTAAAAAACAATAAGCAATTAGTACGCACTGTAGACGCACCACTTCAAAATACACAACCACAACCACCACCTTTTAAACACACACCACACACTACTAGTGCACCACCGAGTGCTAACGCCCGACTAACCGAACTCCACCCCCCTACCTAGATTCTAATCAGCAACCAACTGCAGCAGCAGCAGCAGCAACAACAACAACTGGCTGCTTATCAGCTGCACCATCATCAGGTGGATTCACCTCCACAACCGCCACCCACTTTGCCAGCTGTCAGCAGCCTGCTGTGCGCCAACTCAACGGATGCAGTCTCGCCCTATCAGCAGCTGGTGGCTGTCGGACCAGCAACAGCCATACCGCCGCTCATCATTTGTGCCGATGAATCGCTGCAGGCGCTCAACAACAACAACAGCAGCAATAGCAACAGCAACAACAACAACAGCAGCAGCAGCGGTGAGGCACAAATCAGCTCCACATCGAGCTCTGTTGCACGCAGCGCACGCAAAGCAGCCAAGCTACAACAGCAACATCTACAACAACAACAGCAGCAACAGCAACAGCAGCAGCAACATTACCAACAACAACATCATGCCCAGCATCTTCTCTATCCGGCGAATATAACGGCGCATACGGCCTTGGCTTATGCGCCACCGCCAACATCGAGTCTTGCTGCTGCTGGTGCATATCTGGATGGGAGTCCGCTGCTCTCCTTCTCGGAGGTGACCAATACGCTGCTGAACCAGTAGACAACAAAAGAAACACACTCACACACACACACACACCATGTTCAACAGTTTTGCCAAAATGTGGACTATGACTATCGTATCTTCCATAAACTCAACATACACAAACATAGAGCACACCAAGAACAACAACAACAACAACAACAACAGTAGTAATATAGCAATTCATAGATTTGACTTTGATCAATTGAAGAACAGAGCCTTGCTTGAATGTATTCGTAACAAATTTAAAACACTCGTTGTTTTTCAAATGTACCGAGAGACATCTGTAAATATAACGAGCAAGTCGCAACGAGTTACTCGTTTATTTGTACGCGAAAAGGGCACACGATGCTTTCGTCAACAGATCGAGGCATTCGTTGTACTTGACTCGTTACTTGAAATTGATGTACGAACACCACTCGTTACTTTGTAAATGTAGCGTGTTTAGGGTACAGTTAAAGTTTCATTGAAAATATTAAGCGAAATCTATTTGTTTAAATAAAAAAAATATAACGTGATCATGGATGAATATTTATTTGAGAACGGTACACCAAGTTCAGCCCATAACCATCCAGCTACATGTCATTAAAGACTACATTAAACTACCTCTACTTTAAACAGTTTTTTCTTTCATCATATGCAAAATAATCCATGTCAAAAATAATACAGCAATTATGTAAACAAATAACTATCGAATACATTTATGCAAGGCTCAAATGACAAAAAGTAATCTCAATGCAAAAGTATTATTTATAAAGAAATGTTTGGAACCAATACAGTGAGGCGTCTCTTTAGTTAATTCCGAGCAACACAACAATATTTACGAAATATATAATTCTATTTATTTTACTGTGATAATTTATATAAACATATGGATGTACATGTATTTAACACTAGGCGTTGGTGCAGCAGGCAGGCTATTTGAACCGTATCCGTAATTCCCATTAATTCAGTTTAGAGAAATCAAAAGAACAAATGGCAAAAAATAGAAGACAATTAAAACCTGCACAAAGTACATAATCAAATATTCAGTTTTCAGTTGTAGTTACAACCAAAGATTTTGTTCTAATTTATATAAAAATATTAATAATACTACTTGTAGCATATGAAACAAACCCATTTCATGGCTTCGGGTTGTTGCGCCAAATTTTAGTTACATTTTTCAGGCACTCGTAATACAGCATTGAATTGAAGATGATTCAACAGAAAAACAAAACACATTAAACAATTGCAATTAAGTGCTTAAGTAGTCGTAAGATAATACATACATATATCAAATGCTTGTATTAATAATATTTCATAATTTAAATTTAACTAGATGTAAACAACAAAATAACAAACAAATGAATGCAAGTAAAAGTAATTTTCATGATTCCTATCGTTTAGCATGTAACTCATTAGATAAACAATCGTAAATCCGAGAGCGTGTATTGTATTGTATATTTAAAAGATTTCTTGAATTTCTAGTCGCCCGCATAAAACATTTACTATACGATATATAAATAAATACATATAAATTAAACAATTATTCAACTACTTTAATTGTACATTTGAATTTGACTGCCGTGAGTAAAGGCAACATTAAATCAATAATATTTGCTAATCGAAATCGAATTCCAAACTATTATTAAATGGATATACAAATGTATGTGTAATCTATGTTATTTACGAGTTTACTTAATAATTATTTTATTTAACAAAAATAACAACTATTAGAAACCAAGTGCATGTACTCGTAAAGCGCATATCCAAACAATCAGAGCGAAATAAAACTAGAAAATATTCAATCGAAATTATATACGAAATGTGTCTTTATTAACTACTGTAAAGCGATCTCCTGAATCTTGGCATAATATGCAGTTATTAGTATATCGCTGGGGAGGAGAATTTATATTAAAGCATTGGAACTGGAAGAGGATACACGCTATGTGGCCAAATTTACTGCTCATTACTAAGGACCACTTTGAAGAACCCTATAACATCTGTACATATGTATGTGTATTATAATGAATTTTAACTATTTGTTGTTTGTAAAAGTATTAATTCAAATGGGAGAACACATTTTTATAAATAGAAAGAAAACGAGAACGAAAATGAGAACGTTGCAGTCTGGCATGGTAACTAGCTCTGTAGAAAATATAGGCTTTTACCGTCTTTGGGGGCACGAATAGGCGTGGTCCACCTTTTGTAGAGTTTTAATAACAATATTTCTTTTAAATTGTTCTCAACAATAGCTTTCAATTTGCGTGAGATATAGTGTTATGGTGGCGGAGGTGGGCTTTTACGATGCCGATCTTTAAAGGACCTAGCCTTAAAATTGTGCGAGATAAGTGGCCTTATCGATTTTATCGATTTCCTGGCCTCCTAGTGGAATTTTCGACAGTATACATTCCAAGTATAGCTTTAAGGGTGTCAAAAAAATTAATACCTTCGATATTAGAGTATAATGATTTCAATTAATTAATAGTTGCTCTGTACTGGGTTATGTGAGGTTGTCATAAAGTCAATAAAAACACTGCAAACTGTTTTTGTTTTCAATAAAACAATCTGCAGGTGGTAAATGGTTCACAAAAGGGCATACTTTTAGGCTGATAAATCAAATAATTAGTATCAACTAGTTTTAAAATCGAAAAGTCATAAAGCATACTTTTAGGTTAGACTATTAGAAAATTCCATTTTTTATGAACTTGCACTAACTTGTCCAAATCCTTACAGATGGTGGATATAGAGCATTTGAATGGCAAGGACGTACTCTACCACATTCAAGGATTATTGGGTCATATAAGAACCAAAGACATCATTATTTGACTGCAGGGTGAATGGAAATGAGTCGAAATCACAAAATCTTTGTCAGATGGAACCGGAACACTCAAAGAACATTGTTTGAAGGAAAATTTGACCTTTTCATTACTTTAATCAGATCTGCCTAAACTGAAACTGGATTTCAGCGACGATGTATAAATTATTAATTAATGGCTTGAGCATAAGCCTAATGCAAGGGCTGCAAACCATAAGCTGAGAAACCAGCTGTTTTGCCCAACACTGCAAGCTCAATATTGAAGCAACACTGAATAACGCCATAATGAGTAAATTATCGATGCGCTGTATCGATACATTAAGTCTTTAGCCGCTCTTATTTGAAGTAGTTTTTGGTGTAGATCAGTTAGGCAACTTTATTTGAACAACTAAAACCTAAAATGTGTGCAGCGTTAGTTATGAGTTGGTAATATATTTTTAAATTTTATGAACTTGTGGAGCCTGCAATTACTATTTACTTAAATCATTTGCATGACAATAAATTTAGTTATGTTTAGAAGCACCTAAGCAACTTATCTGTTCAGCTGCAGCGATTGTTTGTTTATTTTGATTGGGTTTTTCATGGGCAATGCAACCGCAAGCCACAAAACAGCAGCCTGCATTATGCTGCAGCTTAATTGGTGCCTTTGCTGCATTAATAGGCAGCACAGAAGATGCCTTGATTGACACCTAACAATATACATATTATATTTATTATTCTCATAAACTCTTAAACGCCACCGCAGCAACAGCAAAGTACACACGGATAATAGAAAACGTTCATCAATTGCTGTTGCTGTTGCTATTTTGAAGAGTTGTTTATTAAGGTTCAATCAAGCAATGGGCGCCACAATGGAAGCGCACCCAGCACCTACCAAATCATATGTGGGTTAAGATTTTGTAGCGGTCGCCTTTCATTTGATCAGTCTAAAAATGCGGCGCTCATCAATAATCCAAGTACACAATGCGTAACTACATATTATATGTGTCTATGTGTGTACTATATTTATATATCTGCTGCCATAGCAGCAGTAAGCAGATCAATTAATCATTTACTCTAATTTTTATACGCGATGCATCATTCAGCCAAAATTATTTTGGTTGATTTAACATTAACATTGAACCTTTTTTGTGGTTTGATGGCTTCATTGTTGAAGTGGCTGCCTCAATTGAAGCTGTGGCACTTGCCAGTGGTGTTGTCGTTGCCTTCTTGGTCTACTAAAACAACGGCACTTGCTCCTAGCCTCATTGCCAAGTGGCCAAGGTCAGGTAAGGCGGCAGTTAAATTCCCCAAGCCAGACAAAAGCAAAAGCATAAACAGACTTTTTGTCAATTGAGAACATGTGCGGAACTCCCATAAGATGTACAACACGCATATTGATTAACAATAACCTACAGATATCATCAGCTTGTATAATATACACTACACCTTATTATTTATGGACTAGACAAAAGGCTATTCGCTATGCTAGCCATAGATAATAGCAACTTACTGGTCGTATAAATATAATTATGGCAGATGTTTATTTTATTTTAGCTGCGAGTCGAGAGGATGTCTAATTTGGTGTAGCGTTGCAAACGAGACGACAAACGCCATTGTGCCAGACTCGAGGGTAGACAAATATTGCTCTGTTTAACATATTGTTTGGCTACAGCTCCGAGCGCTGGCTACCCTGGCGCGAAGTTCGTGTCTTGAATCTTTCGCTTGAACCATATATATATATATATATGTGTAAGTACAACAATTAACGAAGTATGCGTGGCATGTTTATTTGTATATTCATTTGATTTACTTAACGTTTTTCGCTTTTCATTCGATGACCTTTAATAGTCGTGTTATAAATTGTGCCATCGGCCACACAATTGTATCGTCTATGTAGGTCTATAGACCTGCTGCTGATGTCTGAAGATGCTGCAGTGCCTACGATTGAACTACAGTAAGTGCAATAAATGTATCCAAAGGTGATAATCTTGGCTTATTCAGTGCTCTCCAGATAGCCGCCTCTCGTCACTTAAGGTCAATGATATGCCAATGCTGACCGCATGCCCGACCGGACCTATGATCATTATGCTGATGCCTGACCTTGCCGCATTGTCAGTTTGACAAATTTGTAGCACCCCAGTTAGAAAAATTGCCACTTAAAGTCGGTCGCGATACGACCGGATGCGGAGCTAAGCAACTCGCTGCCTCAGCTTGCGTCGAACTTAGACTTGAATAGCGACTTGCAGCAGCTGCCAAAGGCGAAGGTATTTACATAGTCAGCTCTACGTTTATTTAACTTTTGACTTTCCGTGTACGCATTATACGTATTTAAGATTCGTACACTTTACAAAAATATCAATAGCTTTCACATACTCAAAACTAGCAGTGGCCTTAACCTTTTTTTATTTCAAGAACGGATTCAATTTTGTGTCTTATGCTTTTCGATTTATTCCTAATAAAAATCATTTCGTACACTAAGAAAAACCTAAATTGTGACATAATTGGAAAGTTGTTATTATTCCATAAGCATTAGCTTTTTTTGTTTTTATTTATGATTATTTCAAAAAAATAAAACTTAAAAAAAAGACACATAATAATTTCAAATGGAACCTCCCCCAAACAGTACAATCGAAACTAAGATGTTTACTTATTTTTGTCAGTGTTGGATTTATTTTACTTTTAACTAGGCATACTCGGAATAACTAGGCAATTGTGTACAACTCATTACTCAGGTTATTCGTTAGTCGTTATTCATTATATACGTCAATCAATTCCTGGGCATTGTCATTTGTTGGTGGCGTATACGCAATAATTGACACTCCGCTAACAACTGCTAACAGCCAACTGTTATCACTGATAAATGAGTGTGTGTGTGTGTGTGTGTGTGTGTGTGTGTGTGTGGGAATTCTACGGAAAGCTAAGACTGATTTGAAGCCGCAATCTGAGCTTCTTCATAAGCACTTTCATTTTTCATGCTCATGACCAAAAGTTGCCCCGCTGCTTTGTGTCGCTACAAATAAGTTTTAATCAACGTGTGAATCTGTGTTTATTATTGTTTTCGGTTGCTGTTGTTATTGTTATTGTTATTGTTATTATTATTATTACTGTTGGGCTGCTTCAAGGAGACCTTGCTAAATTCAAAAACAAGAACCGTGCAACAGCGGGCTAAAGCTATCAACATGAATTATGCCGAATTGCACCAATTTAGCAATTAAACATATGTTGTATGCTGCCCATTGGGTAAAAACGAGAAAGAAGCAGAACAAATGAGCTAACATAAATGGCAAGCAACAATTGTTTTTCTTTTTTTGATACCCTATACTCGCTAAATGTGACAGAGAGCAGCAACTAATCGTGATTATAATATATATGTATGTATATATATATATTTGTTTTCATAATCTGATTTATAAAAAGGAAATTCAATATGCTGATTTTCTACCCTTTCAACAAGTTATGTTTATTGCTTTTTTTAAGTATATACCCAGGAATTACCAACTTGAGTTCTTTGCTGTATTTAACAACCCTATTCCATCAGCAAGTCAAGTTAATTGCTTTTTTTAAGTACATACCCTGGAATTACCAACTTGAATTTTCTATATTACTAAATATAATCTAAAATCACTTTATCATTTGTAATTCTTTGCATATTATCACATTTTATACGGTGAGAGGAGGGCATCTTGAAGTCGAGCACTCTCACTTGGAGCATTCTTAGTTTTGTTATTATTGTTGCTGTGCTTTGGCCTTCAATAGAATCACACGCCTTCGCCGCCCCTCTACGATCCCCGCTCAGTGTGAGAGCAACAAGAACTGAGAGATGTCGATGACACACCTCTTGGTATGTGGTATATACGATTACTGAGGAGTAGCATTCTGTTACACTGAGTACCCGTACTCGTATTCGTATTCGTATTCGTATTCTTAGTCGTAATCGTATTCGAATTGTGGCTGTAGGCCCCACACCTTCTCTTGATTTCCATTGAACCCGTTGACATCGCCGCTAATTGCCAAAAGATGCGCAACAAAACAAGTGCAGAGGCAACTCGTGATGTGTAGAGCCCAAAAATTTGGCATTCAGATGATTTCTTAAAGACTATTATGTCACAGCTAATTGCACCACAAAATATTGTAGTCGAACGAATTGCCTTTAACATACAAACTGATCTGACAGTTAAAAAAAGTATCTATCACTAGCTAAACTATCTGTGACATGTAAAATCATCAGTGGGTTGAAAGCTTAGCTACGAAGTAGATAATGATCTCAAAAATTCCTATTAAGCAACACAATAAGATAAGATACAAAAGCATATAGAAATATACTTCAGTTGCTTGTAAAAAAAAGCATTGGACTTGGATTTGAAGGATAAGCAGAAGTATGATAAATAGATAAACAAAGAGTGATTTGCAAATAATTTCTTATTTAAATTATTAGCATTTTCTGCACTTAAGCATTTTTACTAAGTGTTATTTTATTGATCGAACACAATTTGTTGAAAGTTGCATTTTCGCAAAATAGTCGTTAGTATGTAGTACACTCAGAAAAAAAAATCAACTTCAATTTTTGAAATTCAAGGATTTCAAGGATTGCCGAATTAGACTTTTAATTTGAAGAAAAGTGTTTCCTTATATTTAGAAATTATTTCTAAAAACAAGAAAAACTTTCTCATTTTTAAGGTGAGTTTGCTTAATTTTAGGCCGTTTGTTTCTGAGTGTAAATATATTGTGTCTCCTTGACTTGGATCAGGCAAATTACATGGCAAATCTGAACTGATGCTGCCCATAACGAAATCGTCACATGTCGCATGCAATTACTGATTGACCTTAACAGCGGCTTTTTGGGAGTGTGTGCCAAATGGAGCTGTAGTTGAAGCTGGCTCTGGCGCTACTACTGGTTTTGATGATGACGCTGATAATCATAATGATGATGATGCGGCAGCAAGTCATTGCTCACCCAATTTCATACAATCTATCTACAAATATCAACTTATGAATGGCATGTATGTACATGTACATACAACATTTATATGTGCGTACATTCAACGCCTGCCAGTTCCAGTAAATCCGCGTTAAGACAATTCAAAATTGTGGCATTCACTCTGCGTCTCGAATTTCACTAATAACCACCAAAAGCCGATGCGGTTCGATTTCGTTTTCGATATTTTATTGCCGCACCGAAGGTCGAGCTGGAAATTCAATTCAAATGTGAATTACATTTACATTTGCTTATTGTTGGTAATCGCTAACGAACTGAAGATGTTACCCCTTAAAAGTATGGCCAACTACAAACTACAAACTACAATGGAATATTTCTTTTGTTGTGTCGAGCATGTAGCTTCTGAACAACATTTGAATTGTTTACCACTATGCAACAGAGAGTAGAGGGCATTTCCGACCCTTTATTATACAATTATTAATATATCAGCATATGACCTTATGGAACCTAGACTTTACCCAATCTGTGGATAAGATAAATACACATCTATCGTTTACTACAATATTGCATATCAATATTATTATTTATAAATGGATGCCTTGTCTTCCGTTTTCTAATGATTTATTGAAGTGTGAAAAGTTTCAGCAGATCATTAAAAATCAGAGAATGCGACTTTAATTTATGTAAAATAATTTTTTTTTAAACATATTAAAAATCGCTTAAAATTCATATTTTGTATAAACGAAGCAACTGTTGCGTTAAAAGTGTATTGAGAACTAGTTTGTGGGTAGCATTCAATCACAATCTCAATTTTTGTGTTGCTTTTCTGGTTCCTACATTTCAAAAGAAAATTATTCAAACCAAAATTTGATAAAATTGTCTGCATTATATATTTAATATGAGTATAAACGATCTCAAAACCGGCATCAGTTGCGATCAAAGCTTCGAGGATGATAATTGCAGCATCCACTCCAATGTCTGCCATCAGAGCGCAAACTCGACAGGTTCAGAGGAAAAGGAGACTCCCATACGTGTGCGTGATATGATAAATCTCTATAATTTTGCCACAAAAAAGAATCAAGAACTGAATAAGGCAAAATCCATTTATTTCGGCGAAATGGCAAAGGTTGAGGATATTGAGCAGTCGCCGTTAAAGGAGCAGGATTGCTGCAGTTGCATTTGCAACAGAATGCAAGACACCGATGGTCAGGCCAGCAACAGCTGCAAGTGAGATAATTATACACTCATTTATCTAATCAATCAATACTCTGACAACTGTCTTCACAATAGTAAAGCGGGCAACTTTCGATTGACCACATTGGATGACCAAACTTCGCTACGTCCATCGTTAGGCGGGAATGCCTCGAATGGTGAATCAGAGGCGAAATCTTATGAGAGCAAGACAACTATTCGACGCAGCAATTATGGTAAGTGCAGATCCAAAACTTAGAGACACTTCTACAAAATCAAAATAAACAATGAATCCGTCTTGTTTTCAGGCGTTCGCATCATAATTGACATATTCCTTGATAAGAATGACAAGGACATCGATATCTCCGGCAGCCGTGTGGAGACGGAAATACCGCGGAGCCGCATATTGACCGAATTCCAGCAACGCTCACAGCAGGCCAAACAACCACCCAATGTTTAATGTGTTTATTAGTTGATTCCATTTGCATTAATCAGTTTTAGTAGAAAAAGGTCACAAAATTCAATGTTGTGTATACGTACCGTTGCACCGTTATATTCCCAAAATATGAACAACACGCATTTGGTTTTTTCTCCAACGTTTTGAATATGGTTATCTTTTTGATTGTTTCCCTCATGCAACAGCAGCAACGTACTTCAACTTCCTGCCCAGCCACAGCGTCACGACCCGAGCACAAAAACCCAAATAATAAGCACTGCTGCATCTCCATATGAATATATGAACCTAGAAATGCAATGAGGCAACAGACAACCGACAACAAAACAGCCAAACAAACAGTCGATCAAAGCGCCCCTCTGCTTTCCCAATCCCCATCTATATGGCATTAACCCATTGCAGTTCTCAGTTTTTCTTTTCTATTTTTTTCTAATATTTTTTTTACGCTGCACGACAAAGGGCTTTGAAAGGCGGCACAACAAGTAAATAAACGGCATGAATTGAAAATGAAAATCTCATCTTACAAAATTCACTGAAATCAGAAAACGATGCCGCTGTCGCTGCAACTGTCGCTGTCGCTGTCGCTGTTGACGTCGACGCCAACGCTGTACTAGGCCGTAGTTGCTGCCTTTCGTAATCCCCCGCCTAATCTGACTCAGATCTCGAGCTCGAGTTGGGCTGCTTGCTGCTGTTGCTGCTGCTCTTCGCGATTGCTCTATTTAGCCAACTGTTTTGGCGATCCAATAAGTTAGCCAAATAAACACACACACACACACACAGCACGTCATTTGGTGAAGGGTCTCCCCGCTTAAACGGTGGCATACCCGACACTAATAGCCCGAATCCCAAAACTGTGTACATTGCAAATGAAAATGAAGATGAATACGAAAATGAAAATGAAATTGTAGCTGTAATGTTAACGCTTTGTTGCCTGGCCAACTCGCAAAGCTGGCTTTGGCTACGAGTCTAGCTCGGGCCTCGTAACTATGCTGCCCACATCAGCTACATTTAGACGATCTTTGCAGCAGCTTCGCCCGCCTTCGGCTATTAACGAAGATGCTTACCGCACAGTGTGCCAATACAGCTCGAAATAATTTGCATATTAGCAAATATTAATTTGCTCAGACATGTGTCTGAAATATGACACCATATCGTTGCTATTAGCATTTTAACTACTTCATGTTAATGCAGGTTTTTAACAGGTTTGCGCCACTGTGCGCCGGCGCTGATGACGATCGTTTGGCGCTTCTTTTGTGGCTGCGTCTAGCGGGCGGACTTCGCCAGCGGCCTAATGTGAATTTTAAGCCATGTTGAATGCATTGGCAGGCATCAGTTCTACGCGAGACGTTGTTCGATGCGGTTGATGTAGCGGCAACAAATAAACAAACACACACAGAAGCGACAACAAACACACAGAATACGATTGAGATACAGCAAAGAAACAAAAAATAGCGGCAAACATAATAAAAATATAACAAAAAAAAAAACATTAACGCGCGTCTTTTGAAGTGCAATTTGCAATTGCAACGGCTGATTGTGCATCGTCGATAGGCATTAAGTGTTAATGGCATGCCATAATAAATACATATTTAATTTATGCCAACTGGATCTGTGGATCTATGGATCTATGGATTTTTAACAACATCGACCGAACGTGATTGAATCAAATTTGGCGCGTGTGCTCTTGACTTTGTTTCTCGTTCGATCTGCAACTGTTGCTGCTGCTGTTGCTGCTGTTGCAACTGACATTTGATCTTTGCAAAGATCAACCGATCCGGCGATCAACGATCAGAGATCGGCGATCATCGATCCGTTTGATCAGCGTGAAGTGGTTGTAAACAGTTCGATGTGTGTGTGTTTTGAATAACTGACAACTAACCCCACATGGAATGCGATTAACAACCCCACCTACGATCAGAGCTGCAATTTGTTTGTCAACTTTAAGACGAAGGTGAGTCGTAAACATTGTTTCTAATCACTCTGTCGACTGATCGTAACTTAATAACTTCCTTCGTTCGCCGATCCGAACAATTAGAAACTAAATAATGCCTGAGTCGTAATCAACCTGTAATGCCAGCTAATTGGTATAATTGTTGTTGTTTTTCGGTTTTTCGGTTTTTGTTTTTATTTTTGTGTTGTTGCTGCTGCAGCTTCTAAGCGTCTTTGGGCTCGTAAATGCTCTTTCTGTGGAAATTGCTGGCAAAAATGTCAATAGGCTTTGAGTTTGGCTAGTTTTTTGGTTTTTTTTTTCTTCTTTTTTTTACTTTTTTGCTTGTTATGCTGGCAGGCACAAAACTGCAATAAAAAACGAAACCAGCATCACGAGCTGAGGACCAAGTTGCAAATATTTGCTGCTTGTTGTTGCTGTTGTCAAAAAGGTCAAGACAAGGAAAATACCAAAAAACCATCCAAATGGACCGCATTTTATTTAGCTTTTTGTGGCTTGTATTATGGTGGTGCCTGCGACTCCAAAACGCACAAAATGATCTTGTTAATAGTTCAGCAGAAAACCTGAAATTGAAATTGAAATGTTTTGAGAGCTGAAATATGTTGGTAATTGCAGACCCGTTGGCTTACAAATGGTTCGGGTGTCTCAAAAAAGTTGGCTAAGAGATCATAAAAAAACGACGAATTCTATTTTAAAATGTTATTGAGAAGATTTACGCAAAATGTTGGCATTATTAAATACAAATTAATGGTTTCAAAACAATTCACTATATATAGAATGATTGATGATTTTGGATAGAAGATAAAATAGATATGTATCTTAGACGATGTTTTAGTTAATTAAAACGCTTCAAACGTTGATATTTAATTAAATTAAATTCCCAGAATAAAATAAACAAATAAAAAAAACTAAAATTTAAACCAATTCAAAGTTGATGAGAACTTAATGCAGATCATAAAAAAATTAAATATAAAAATTAATCGAAACTAATACAATTTAAGGCATTTCATTTGATTAAATGTTGAAATGTATTAACAATTAAAAAAATCATCGAGTTTTACTCGATTTTGAGAACAGAACCGATCTAATGATTTTATTCAATTGAATTGAAATGTATCTACATTTATTGAGATCAAGAAGACTATCTGATCAAAATATGCAGATCAAGAACAAAAAAACTCGTCTCTAAATGCAAATTTTGTTTCGTAGTGCTTTCAAAAACCACTTGAGCGATTTGAAATGGATCAACTAGTTTGGCTTCAAGGAAAGCAAGTAAAAAACAAACAAATAGTTTAAAGTTCAATTCGGCATATTTGGAAAGCTTGGAAAGCAGCAAAAAATTGCATTTCGGATGAGTTGCCACTCGGCACGACAAACCACACACATTCTATGTGTGTGTGTGTGTGTAAACTGAAGCTGCAAGGTTGCAAATTGAATTGTAGGTGGAGGTCGAGGCAGAGGCAGTGGCAGAGGCAGTGGCAGCCTCAAATGCGTTGCTAATTCTTCTAGCCATAAAATGGCAACAATTTATGCCGCTTGTTGGCAATAACAACATAAATAACAACAGACAACAACCGAAAACGACTGCAAATCTTTTTTAAATTACAATTAATTACGAACTAAAAATCGAAAATTGTTTTCACCATGGAACGCAAAACCCATTGTTGGCCATTGTTATAAAACTGTTGAAGAAAGTTGTTGCGCGCATCTAAAGTAAATCAACTTGGACACAAAAAGACCTATTTTATAACTTAATGTATAAGTCAATTAGACCACACTTTCCAAAAAAAAAAAAACATTATATTTATTTAACACTTTCAGCCAAAAAAAAATCCAACAATTAAGTTCGCCCATCGATTGGGCAACTGGAGACAATTCAAGTAAATAAATAAAAGGCGACAGCGAAATGATGAAAATGACGGCAAATTTGAAAGATCTTCAACTGATTACCCTCGCAATATTCTGCTCTACGCTATTTCTGGCCAGTGAGGTAAGTTTTGGATTAAGCCGCATCTCTTTCGAGCCAGCGGCAAATTATATGTCTTAAAACAATGTTGTAGATGATGTTCGGGCACGTGAGCATTGAAATGCAAATTACACTTGATAGAATAATACAAATATTTCTTAAATTGTATACACACACACACACATATATTAGTTAGGAACGATTGCTTATTAGCATGCCAGAGACAGCAGTAATTAATTGCTTAAATAATATATTGAAAATTCTAAATGCTTACACGCTGACACGGCATAATTCCTGACCAACTGAAGTCGGTTCAAAAATCTTGTTTATCAATAGTTTTGCAAATTTGTGTCATTTCTATAATAAAAGTAAAATATACTTAAACTAGAATTGATATCTAAAAACAATTAAAATATTTCTCAAATAAGTTATTATCCAAAAATACTAAAAAATGAATAGTCAATTATAGAAAATATTAATAGTAAACATTGGGGCATCAATTACATTTTCACATTTGGTTTTGGCTATATTTATTTTGTATATTATTTTGAACATTAAATTTTTAATGTATTGGTTTTTTTGTTTGTCTGATAATAAGTTTTTTAAGAGCTACATTTTATGGTTGTGATTTTGTGCGGTTTGATTAGGCAATAGTTATTCACAGCAGATCTTATTATTCCGATAAATCAGTTGATTTCAAAATCCAGATAAACTACTCGGAGATGCGCACTTACAATTATTTGTTTAACATAATTCGTGACAAATAACTTTCCCTTATGTTTCCTGGGTTTAATTATAAAAACTGCGATATGTGTCTATTCAAATTAAGCTAAAAAAAATATTTACAGTTTGATGCAACACATAACTCGGACCAATGAAATGAATACTCCATTTGTTGTTTAGTCTCTGCGATAAATGAAATTAAAACCATTTACTTCTTTATGTAGGCCAACTTTTAGCATAATTAATCTTTTTTATTAGGTTTTTCTGTGCAACATTTGCTGGCACATTAAGCCATTAAAATTGGGTGTTTATTATTTTGCAAAATGTTTCCACTCCCCCCCTCAGTCATGTGGAGACTACACTCCCCCCAGCTGAGTTTTGGCAGCGTTTGCGACTTTAGCTTCTTCGTCTAGTTTTTTATACGGCGTCACTTCCCAAGTGCTTTTGAGCAACGGCGGAAAATGTTGTAATTTTGCGCTCTTTACGCTTTGTTTCATTTTTAATTTATTCTATGGCTGTCTATGTGAGTGCACCTTCTACTGCTATGCTGCCACATGTATTCATTCACACACATGCCACAGCAGCAACAACAGTAACACTAGCAACGACAAAAGCACCGCCAAAGGTCTTCAAGCATATTAAAACAAAGACGTTGACGCAGTCGCTGACCAAGTGACCTTTTTACTGACACTTTTCAAAGCACAAGAAGTGGTATCAAAAAAAAAAAGTCGACAAAAAAAATGGAACAAAATACATTGAATAAAAAAGTTGGTTTAGCTTTTCTCGCTACGCTGAAATGAAGTTGAAGATAAATTTGAAGTTGAAGTTGAAGTTAAAGGTAAAGTTATGAAGTTGTGCAATCGCTTGAAAATCCCATCAACATTTTGAAGGCACTTAACGCTACTTAACAAATTTTAGTAAGTATCAACCGCAAATGAGTTGCTATTAACTATGAAATTAGTTACAACCATTCGCAGTGTGTGATTAAATTACATAAATAAAACAAATCGACTGTTAAGTACTTTTTGGCTAGTCACCCATTCCACAAGCCAAGTTGCTAGACAGACTGTTTTGACTCAGCAGCATCCAGAGATTTGTTCGAATGCCAGCCTCTAAGCAATGTATATGCCCATAAAAGGCAAATGCAAAATAATTTGAGCCCACAACATCGCAAATAAATGCTAATCACATTGCCTTATAAGCCGACGGGAAACGTTGCCATAAAAATGGCAGAGTAAAAGTTTTGAGAACTGTTGCAGATTGACAAATAACTGTGCTCCAGATGTGGGTGCTTGTCTTGGAAATACCCTGATCTTTGCAAAAATAAAGCAACGAATCATAAAATACGCTTTCACTTTGGAAATATAACTTTCCCATCTGCCATCAGGCATACCTCATCAAAATATTTGTAACTTTATCCAAACCAACTAATAATTGTATATTCCGCTTTTCAAGAATACAGGGTATTCAAATCGAATGAAATGAGTTCATGTTACAAATTCCAATTTGCGCCACGCAATAAATTATCGAATTAAATATATTAAATATTTCCAAATACGAATTTGCTCAAATTAAAATATTTTGTTGCATCTTTTAACTTTTGAAATCAACTGTAAAAAGTTAGCTTAGGAATGCGAAGGGCTTAGTAAAAAAAAAAAGAAGCGAATGTACAACTAAATTCAAGCGAAAACATCTGTTGTCCAGCAATACTATTTTTATATCTTTTTCAATAATATTATATAAGACTTTAGCCAAGTTGTTGTAGGACTGCGCTGCGCTTGAAGCGTTCATTTTCGGCTGGGAAAATTACCTTTCACGGACTCGGGAGGCAGCTGGGCGGAGGGAGGGGGAGGTGGTGGGTGCGGAAGCTTCGTCACATATTCACACGTAGTTATGGGGACAGGCCCAGTGGCAGATTTCGATAAGTCATTGGGCTATAATTTGCACCTCGCAGCGCTATGGCGACTTTTTCTATATAATTAAACATAAAAATAATCATCTAAAAAACGTAAAATAAAAAAAATAAAGAAAAAAACAGAAAATCACACAACATACAACAAAGTTGACATTTCACACAGCAGCAGCAGGTCGCTTGTCTGTTGCAAGCAGCCGTGGCACCATGCGCCGCGTTATGACATCACTTCAATTCATCACTTGTTGGACCACAGCCAGCGGCATAGACTTCAACATAGACATGCCAGCTAAATTCGCACACGTCTGTCTCGGCACGAGTACCCAGATGGAGTACTCAAAGATCTTGATCAGCAGCAGCCGGTTGCACTCGTATCATTTGTTTAACTACACTAATCACTCTTTGCTTAGCTGAATTCACAATTCTCATTGTTGCCACACATGTATCTCAAAATCTCATTCTATCTGCCCACCTCAAAATCTATTTGTCAGTGTCAAAATGCGATTGCGAAAACCTCCTTCTCTTGCGCAGGACGACCAGCGGGCTACTATGCCGACGTGGAGACGGGCTGTCAGGTGAGCATCATCATCATCATCATCATGTCACCCCTTCTTTAGCAGAGTGTATACGTTATGTAATCATCCCTATCGATTAGGTCTACCACATGTGCGATGGCCTGGGTCGCCAGTTCACCTACACCTGTCCCAATACGACGCTCTTTCAGCAGCGCATGCTCATCTGCGATCACTGGTACATGGTCAACTGTTCCAAGGCTGAGAGCAACTATGCGGCCAATCTTCTAATTGGTAAGTGACATATACATTAAATTGATTCAAAGTTAAGGCTTAAAGTTTAGTATCCACAAATCTTAAGTCTCTGGAACACCAACTTTGACAGCTTTAGAATCTGTTTAAAAACACATTTTGCTTTGTCTGCAGGCCAGCGAGACAAACCCTTTGTCAACGATGAGGAGAACAGTTTGCGCACACCACGTCCCGATCTGCTGGACCGTCCTTATGCGCCGGACTACTCCGGCGAGTCCTTCAGAAGCCAGTACAAGGTGAGTGCAACTGAAGCTCATAGACATAGTTTATTTCACTGATTCGATTCTGAACCACAGCAATTGACGCCAAGTCATAATCAAATACGCGACGATTCCACAAAAACCGCTGTCAAATTTGACACTCAGTTTGCACAAAATGGTCAAACTCGCTGGCGTATTCCGCCGCCCAGTCGCACAATACAGCCGCCGGCCTACGAGCCGCAGATTGAACTGGTGACCAGCAGCACTGCCAGACCGAGAGCTAGCAGCAGCAGCATTGCCACCACCCGCAAAAGCACCAGCACCACTCGCAGGAGCAGCACAACTACGACCACAACGACAACGACCACTCGCAGGCCCACCTTCACAGCGCCTGTGGTGGCCAAACGCACTGAGGCACTGCATCAGCGCATCACGGAACTGGACACGGATGATCTGGGCACCAGTCACAGCACACGCTACAATACCTCGGCGGATTTCAATTCAGCTGAGCTGCCAGCGGCACACTTCAAGAATGTCACCACAAAGCTTGTCAAGTTTGTGAAGGCTCCATCTAAGATCTATGAGCCACCTTTTGTGTATCCCATTTACAATCAGGATGATGATCAACAGCACCAGCAGCAGCAGGCAGCGGAATCACTGCGCACCTCGTCAGCGGCACCCTTCAGCACCGCTCCTACTAAGTTTCGCTTCACTGCGTCATCATCAACATCATCAGCAGCAGCTGCAGCAGCTCGACCCAGCACCACAGTGCGACCATTGAGTCGACCCACCACATTTGCCGGACAGCCTTTCTCCCACTCCGCACTGGCCACCACAGCAAGCACCAACTATAGACCTGCTGCCACTGCCGCTCCCGTTGCACCTAAGATCGAGCATCGCACGCCAACGCCAGCGCAGAGTTTCCGTTTGACCACGCCCACAACCACAGCGCCACCAAGAGTACAATCGAAGGAGGAGCTGCCATTTAATGATCTGCTGCCACCGTTTGTGGACTTTGTACCACACGACATAGCCACCACACAGGGTCCGCCCATTTACTACGAGTGGAAGGTGCCAGCTAATGGCTTGGAGCCACCCAAATTGGATCCGCCCATTGGGGTGGATGGCCGTGAATATCCCGAGACGATCGGCAACTATGCCAGCAAACAGGACAACAAATACAGTAGCAAACTGAATGACATAGCCAGCCACAGTGGATCGGCTGTGATCATCAAGCGGCTGCCCAGCTCCAGATCCATCAAGCCCAATGAGCTGGTTGCGGGGGTTAACGAGAAGGGCGCACAACGTCGCTCCGATGTGGTCGCTAGCTCCAGCACCATTGCCCACACGACGGATATAACACAGCTGCGCAAACAGTTGCTCATCCCGGAATATGCCTTTCCGCTGGAGGCAATCGGACGCACTGGCTATGCGCCGGGCTCAAGTGCTGCTGGCGATCTGTACAACTCCTTTCAGCTAAAGATACCCGAACGTCGCTCCAGCAGCACACGTTCCACTGGGAGCAGCAGCAGCAGCAACGTCCCCAGCAACATCAGATGGTTTGGCGAGAACCCCAAGTGCCCCGAGTGCCATCCGTCGTTTGTGCTCCCCGGCACCTGCGAGCCCTGTCTGCGTCGATAAGTTTTAAGTCTCTCAGTTCCAAGTTGAAGCAAACTACGCAAACTAGTATTAGATGACATACATATATACATAAATACATACTTACTACATACATACATAAACACATGCATACATATATATATATATGTATGTATATCCCTGTCCATGGCAGAGAGAGAGAGAGAGCAAGCATCGTGCATTTCATGCATTTAAATGTTAATTTTATTGTATATTTCACAGTAAAAATAATGCGCATTAAATAGTGTGTAAAAACTACGTATATTCAAAAATGAACCTTGGTCCACAATTGCTACGTTCCAGGTGGTAAGTAATCTAATATTAGAATAACTGTCATCGATAACATGCAACAGTTTTGCTTGCCTAAAACGGCAGACTAACTATAACTCCCTACTACTCTCATAGAGATGGGCGACGAGACAGAAACAGCAATTGATTTATGAGTATTACGAGTCAATAGGCTTATCTAAAATATATATGTCAATATATATATATATTTATTCATTGTGACAATATATGCCTGATATAGGTGCTCAGTGCGATTGTGATGATCAAGTGGGATTCACATTGATTCATTGTTTCATTCAGTGATATTCCAACTGTGATTTATTGTGATTACATACATTCATGACATTGATTCACTGTGATTGACCACGAATCATTCAGATTGTGACATTACACAGCACTGTGATTTAGTGCAATTGAGACTATACAACACTTGCAATTTTAAACGAACCCTTTTCGAGTATAACGTTTCTCTATTAAGACAAGATTAAGATCAATTTCTATAAATTGCCCATCTCTAATTTTGCTTGTAGTATAACAGATTCAAATATTTATATATATATAGATATATATATATATATATTTATATATGTAACGCGATTTAATCTCATAACATGTGCAACTACGACGAGTAAACATTTTAAGGCACATTTGTGAAGCACTTGAATTGTGCACTTGAAGAGGAACACTTCGGATTCCTCACGATTTACAAATGATACAATTGATTCATATGGGGACACAGAGGAGACATAAACTAAGCATAATGACGGGGACGGGGCGGGGAAGAGAACGGACAAAACTTGCTAATTAGACTTTTGACTAGCACTCGAACTTTAGGGTTCATAAAAAAAGACACTGGGCGTCCAGGGCCGGCTGGCGCCCAACTGCATCTCGGGATGGGCGAGCGCCATGGCATTTTTATTGCAGCCGGGCTGATCGCCAAACTCTTGGCCCACCGGCAGGGCGCGCAGGATGATTTGATGGCCCCGGGTCACATCCACATTGGCCACAACGCCAGCCTCGTGTCGAAAACTATAAAAACGATTCGTCAAATGCCCATCCACATAGATCTGTTAATTGAAATGGACGCATTACTTAAAGAAAGATTTGATCTCGATTCAAGCTCACCTCATAGCCACCAATGGCGGTGCAGTCCTCAATGGACCAGCGCACATAGAGCGCTCGACAGCCCAGGCTGGAGACATCTGTGATGGTCACCGGAAAGCTTTCACCCGGTGCATTGCCCAGGGTAGGCGATGGCTGCGACTTCTGTGGTTGACAAAACCCAAAGATTAGAAAGTAAATCCCGATAATGCAATGCGACTACAACAACAAATTTACCTTGGGCTGAAGTTTGTTCTTGGTCAACACATGATCCATGGCATTTAAGTCGCAAATTATGGAATCAATAAAAAATTTCTGCAAATTAAAAATTTCATATTAAGATATGTGGGAAAGTTGCAGTCGGGCGTAACCGACAGCGGAATACTCTGATAACAATAGGGAATACGAGCTGATAACAAGTGCCAAGAATTAACCTATATTCGAAGGAGATTCCCAGTAACCAACTTAAAAGTTTGATAGATTTAGCTTTAGGGTTTTGAGATTTTTGAAAGCGGGAGCGGACGTGATGGAAAACAAATGCTGGAGGAGTTTTCTAGTAATCTACCTTTCAAGTTTGGTAACTTTAGCTCTAAAATTGCGGAAGATATAGGCTTTTAAAATCCAAAAATTGTTCAACCTTTTGAAGAGTGTTACTAGAAATATACCTTTATCGATTTGCGATTATCGATCTTATCGATTTGCTAGTCTTCTTGTCGACGTAGCACCAGTTTATCGATTTTCGGTTGTCGATCTTATAGTTTTATCGTTGTGCGATTATCGATCTTAACGATTTCCTAGCCTTCTAGTCAACGTAGCACCAGAATTTGAACACTTTGATTAATGAGCGCACAGCTAAGAACATATTCTAAGTTTCAGGCCCTAGCTTGAAGGCGGTTACGTTCATACGGACTGACGGACAGACAGCTTGACGGACAAAACCAATAATCGTGTGCCATTGATAAGAGAGTACACAGAATCTTGTCCTTAACAAAGATGAACTTACTGTTTCGGCAAGGGGATCGTAGCGGATGGCATCCAGTGTGTTGGACACCGTCTTGCACTGATTATCGCAGACGAGCGCTCGACAGTGGCAACAGACGCAGGGCGGACACGGCGACGAGTGGTCGTGGCACTCGTCTGTCTGCTCCTCGGCGCACTGCTCCTCCTCCCCACACATTTCACACAAGCGACGCATCATATATTCGCATAGCAGACGCTCCCTGTCCGTGAGTGGACCCAACTGCTCATCGGAGTCGCCGCAGAGAGGCTCTGATTTTTGAATGGCTCGACTATCTGTCGGCTCGGATTCCTCTCCGGGTTTGAGAGGTTCCTCTCTCGGCTTGGGCGATACCTCTCCCTGATTGGGCGACTCCTCCTCGAGCTTGATAGCTATCTCAGATTCAACTAGCAGCGGGGATGTTTGCTTTTCAACGTCCTCTTCGACTTTGACGCTTTCAACGGCGGATTGATTGAGTGATTCGGATAATTTATTGGATTTGGAGATGCTGCCCGTTTTGGAATCGGGTGAATCAGAATCGGGAAATTTGGAGTCCAGTGATTTGGCACCCGTTGATTCAGGATCGTTTACGTTTGAGTCATGTGATTTGCCATCGGATGATTTCGAGTCACGTGATTCAGCAGCCGGCGCTTCGTAATCGGTTAATTTGGCAGACGCGTATTCGGAATCGAGTGATTTATCAGTGGTCGACTTAGTATCGCCATATTTCGACGTTGTCAGCTGGAATTCGGATGAGCTCTCCACGTCGAAGAAATTATCCTTCGTTTCGGACGAATCGTCAACCAGCGAGACTGGCTTTCCCCTAGGATCAAAATCGGGATCAGGCTCGAAGGCGGCAATTTCCGACGTTGGCGGAACTCTCGTATTTTTGATTGGAAAACACTTGTCCAAATACTTTTTCACTTGATCCAAGCACTCGATGCGCTCCTTCTGCTCTTTGGTCTTGGGCTGTGCTGCCATTGCCATTGGCCTCTTGCCCGCCGCCACCGCCTCCAAGCACTCCTCGTAGGTTAGGGGCGGTGAATCATTCGTATCCCCCTCCTCCTCCAGACGCAGCAGCAAGGTGAGCTCGCGCATCGTTTGCTGTATGAGGACAATGCGATCGCCACTTTTATCCTTGGCATCGCTCAACGTATTCAAGATGCCCACAATGCGCTGCATGGCTGATTCAGCATTGCTGCATTCCGTGACGCAACTGTGGTAGGCGGTCAACTGTTTTTCTGATGAGCACTCATAAAAGCACTCCTTGCCCTCCTTGGCGTTATCAAGCTGCCAGGTGTTGTTGTTGTTCATGACGACGCCAATAGATTCGGGCTCGAGGCTCAACATCGGCAGGGAAGCGGCGCCGTATTTGGAGACCTTAGCACAGGTGGCATATGTGTCACAGGATTTAACGGATTTAAAATCCGGCACACCCGATTTAACGGATTTAAATTCCGGCGCCCCAGCACATGATTGTTCCGATTTAAAGTCCGGCACACACGCGCATGATTCCGTTGATTTAAAATCCTGCACTCCGGCTCCAGATTTAAAGGATTTAAAGTCCGGCAAACCGGCGAGTAACTCTGCCGATTTATCCGCACCCGATTGAACGGATTTAAGCTCCTGGACACCGGAAAACGATTGCCCCCATTTAATGTCCGGCATCGACAACTGTTTGACGCCGTTGTCCTCCACGGACTTGTTGCTAACGGTGGGTGCTTGTGGCTTCTGATGGCTCGTCTGCCAGCTGGTCGCGGTTGAGTAGCCGCCAGAATCGCCCGTTTCGACGTCTCGATTTGATTGTTGTTTGGCTTTCCGGCTCAGGGTTGTGTCGGATGTGGATAGGCAATCGCAGAAATTGTCACGGCGATTCATTAACATTTCCTGGGTGCAATCGGAAGCCGGCAACGTTTTGGATGTCAAAAAGGCATCGGCGGGCTGGATGTCAACGTCCTGAGCACAGCTCTCCTCCACTCTGACAAAGGGCGGACCAGCGAAGGCTTCAGGTGCCACCATGCCCAGCTTAAACTTCTCCACGGAGGAGCACAGACAGGTCACCTTGTCCATTACCGATTGCGATCGCGATGAAGTTTTGTCCACGTTGCCCTCACTGGGCTGCGAGTCGACCTTGGCCTCGTCACTGTCGTAGGTATCGATGCCACGACTCTTCATCGATGTCATTATAGTGCTCCTGTCCGCATCAAAATACTCGTTTCCCACATAAGCGGATTGTTTTAACTGCGAATCGTTGACGTTCTCCGACGGGCAGAAGACAATCTTGCGGAACGATGTCATAACTGGGTCGAGATGCAGGCTGTTTTCTGGTCCAAAATTGGTGCCCTCCCTTCCCAGGGCAAAACACTGAGTGGCGCTCGGCAAACCACAAGGATTCTGACTTGTGCCATGGGAACCGCTGAAAGGCTGTGCATCAGCAGTAGTGGGCATATTATCTGGAGCATTATCAGCATCCAAACTGTTAACATTGGTGGCGTTGTCAGCATCCCTGAAAGGCTGTGCAGTGGAGTCCTTGGCCACAGGAGCGTTGTCGGATTGAATGCTATAAAAATTGGTGGCGTTGTCAGCATAACTTAAAGGTTGTGCAGCGGCATTCCTGACCATATTATCTGGAGCATTATCAGCATCCAAATTGTTAACATTGGTGGCGTCCTCAACATCCCTAAAAGGCTGTACACTGGAGTCCTTGGCCACAGGAGCGTTGTCGGATTGAATGCTGTCAAAATTGGTGGCGTTGTCAGCATAACTTAAAGGTTGTGCAGCGGCAGTCCTGACCATATTATCTGGAGCATTATCAGCATCCAAATTGTTAACATTGGTGGCGTCCTCAGCATCCCTGAAAGGCTGTACAGTGGAGTCCTTGGCCACAGGAGCGTTGTCGGATTGAATGCTGTAAAAATTGGTGGCGTTGTCAGCATTCCTGAAAGGTTGTGCAGCGGCAGTCCTGGTCATATTATCAGGACTCACGTCAGAGGGAGTGATGTCAGAGGCCAAACTGTAAACGTTTGTGGCGTTATCAGCGTTATTCCTGGAAGACTGCTCCACAACTGGAAGGACAGAGGACGTGTCGGTGGAGCCAAAAAGGAAATTGCTTGCTGCCTTGGGATCCAATTCGGATTTGACGCTCTGGAAGATGGTGGTATTGTCAGCATCACACTCGAGATTACGCTGAGCCGGAACATTTGGCACCGATTTGCTGCAATCTGGAGCCCCATTCACGCTGACCGAGTGCTGAATAAGTGTATTGGATGGAATGCTTGGCTGCGATTTGGATTGAGACAAGGTGCCGCAGTGGTCTGGGCAAACATAGTCCGCATTATTGGTCAGCGGCTCATCTTGATTGTCCAAGTACTGTCGCATATATTGTGTGGGATAGCGAAAGTTGCCCAGTGTAAGGTTTGTCTGAGATGTCTGATCCGCCACAAAGTTCTGAGGATGCGAACGAATGTCATACAAATAGGATGTGTTTGTCTGCGAGATTCGGGTGGGATCGATGCTAACCCTGTCCCTGCTGTCGTCTGCTTCTCTCCGCGGATGCGATTCCTCCGTTTGCGACAAGTGATTGGAGTTGCCCTGATAATTTTTATTCAAATAGGATTGGCTGGTTTGCATCTTTTTGGAGACGGATGATGGGCCGTTCTCTTCTGGAGGTTGTCGCTCGTCCTGCATATGCATTAGAGCTGGGTTATCTGCAATGAGAAGAGCGGAAACAAGAAGAACCCGTTAGTGTTAGTTGGACGTAAATAGATGGTAATAGTTTATTCCTATATATATATTAAGAACAAGATAGCCATTGGGACAGGGAACGGAGCACGAGGCGGGGGGCAGCAAAGATTATACAGTTTTTGGTCGTTGGGGCAGATTCTTAAGCTCCCTAATGTCGGAGAGCTTTATCTGACGGCCACGTATTACATTCGGCCCCGACCACATCTCGCAGCGGTGCAGCTCAAGGAACCTGGACTCGGCCTTCTCCCGGCATGGACAAAAATCGAAATAGGATGTCTGACTGCATGTCTCGCGCTCATTGAAGTTGCTGAAGATGGTGCCGCGATTGACACAGCGGCAAACCTTCACATCGATGCGTTCACGATTCTCATCGAAGGAGCGACGCTTCCACGCGCACTGACAGCAACCACAATTGCCCGGACAGAACACGTTGCCCTCCTCATCCATGATCGGGCTGGGGTCGAAGCGGCAGGGTGAGCAATTCAAGAACTCCTTGTGCTGCGGCAGGGCAAGATAATACTTTTTTACGGGCTCTGTAGGTGCGGGTGCCTCTTTATCATGCTCATCTTCTGCCAGCGAGACAATGTTCTCCAACTTCTCTGTGTCTGACTCCACATCTGACTCTTCCTTCGATTCTATTTTTTCCTCTAATTCCACGGGCTCAAATTCTTTGGGCTCGATAATGGGCACAGGTGTTGGCTCTGGCTCTGGCTCTGGCTCTGGCAGCGGCTCTGGCTTTGGCAGGGGCTCTGGCATCTGCTCTGGCACCGGCACCGGCTTGCAGATGCGCTCAGTTGACGTGTGGCAAGTGCCGTAAAATTTGTCATTTTCAACATCGTCCTTGAGGTGGCTATGATGATGGTGATGATGACGATGCTGAGTATGGGTGCAATCCCTACCTTTGGACATTGGCTGCTCAATCGGTTGACATGTGATCATTTGGCAAGTCCTCGGATCAAACTGGAGTGGCATTTTCACGGTCACCGGCCTGCCCTGTGACTGACACTTGGCTCTGCTTGACTTTGGGTCGGGTATAAGCCGGGCGGTTATCTCCAGTGTCGCAGTGCAGGGATGCCTATCATCGCCCGTCTTGTGCAACTTCTCAAAGTTCTGGAGCAGCATTTGTGTGGCATTCTCGGCACGCTTCAGTGCGGCACGCACCGCCTCCGGATCATCAAAGTTTCCGCTCAGCGATGCCTTGCAGCGGGCGGCACAATCGTCGCTGGGTTGCTGGCGAGGCAGCTTGCGTTTCTGGCTAGGATCCGAGTGACAGCTGGCGAAGGTCTTGCAACTGTGCCCCTCCCCGGGACGGTCCGATTCGCTGATGCTGAGGCAGTCGTGGAACACGTCTTCATCGCTGCCATTCGCTTTGAAGTTCTGCATGCGATAGAGGGTCTCCGCATCTGGATTGCATGCCTGATTAATCTTCTGCTGGCGCAGACTGCGCAAATGGACGCACCTGTCCGGTCTGGTGCAACGCGCCGATGAGCAGGCCGCATTGCTCCTAATATCGTTTGTGTTATTCGTGTTCCTGTCCATAATGGCTATATGGACTCAGTTCGAATGTATTCCAACAAATACAAAAATTTACATGGAATTTATTTTTGGATCGATGTTGCCTACAAAAAGATTTTAAATAAACTGCTGAACTCAAATCCATTTGTCAGGAGACGCAGCGACAAAAGCGAAGCCTACTCAGCAAATTGTCATACAAAATTGAATAAAAATAATTTATGAAAATGTGTATTGCTGCAGGCAACATGAAGTAGAAAGGATCTCCTGGTCAGGTAATATTTAAGCTCGTGGTTCAAGTTTTATTTATTTTACAAGGATTTGTGTCGGGTTTAGACTTGAATTTTTCACACTTGGATAATACAATAATTTAGTTTCAACTTTGACTGCTGCTTACTTAAGCCCAGCAAATTGCGGATTGAAGACTCTCCACGGAAATATTTTAGATTAAACTCTGCTCATTTTAAGATATTCGCAGGAAATGGCAATTTGTAGACACTCCACAGAACTATCAAAAAAGATTCCAGACTCTCCGCAGAATTTTTTTAGATTAAACTTAAGCAGCTGCTCTTTTTAGGATAATCGCAGGAAATGACAGTTTTTAGACTCTCCACAGAACTATCACAAGAGATTCCAAGCTCTCCACAAGAAAATCGCTGGAAATTGCAGATTGTAGACTCTCCACAATCAGATCTACGAGCAATTTTTGTTAGTAAACGAAATCCATGACAAAAACTCAACTCGCATAATCCACTGTCCACTCCTTAGTTCTAAACAACTACATCCACAGCCACAGCCACATCCACATCTAAACAGTATCCGGCCAACGAACTCGTCGTCCACTTTTCCTGTCGCCCGCATGGCGCTGCGAATGCCGACTGGGGCCGCTTAGGGAGGAGGAGACTGGCCTGTCGCCAGCGCCACCGGAGAGAGGCTTCGTTGGCTTTGGCTGAAATATGTTGACGTTGACCTGCCCGTTGGTCGGATTCAATTCCATGGGCAGTTTCAACGTCACCGGATCGCCACGCAGCACACACTGGCAGTGCGGCGGACAACCGCAAAACCTGTCCGTATGCAGACGTGCGGATATCTCCAATGTGGCCGGATAGAAGCGCATGCATCTGCAACCCGTTTTCTCAGCAGGAGCAGCAGGAGCATCAGCTTCATAGCCATTCACACCCAGACCACGAAGTAGAATCTGAGCCGTGTTGGCCGCACGCTCCAGCACGCTGCGCATTTCGAGGACAGTCGCGGGATAGCCGAGCCGGAAGCAGTTGTTGTCATTGGTCTGGACAATCGATTCGATATCGAGAACACTTTCACTCTCACTTTCAGTGCTGCCGCAGCAGTCAAAGAATCGCTCCTCGCGTTCATCTTCCATTTTATATGTCCTATTTAAACACACACACAAAACACACACACAATTTGGAAATGCTTTGCTTTGAAATGGAAATGTAACCCAAAACTAAGCCACAAAAATGGGGAAACTAACAAATGATGAAGAAAACTAAATTCGCCTCGCCAACTGAGCCAATTTGTGTCACTTTGCGTCCTGGCTTAATTTCAGGGAATTGCGACGCTCTACCGGATAGTAGATGGTGCAATAGAATTCGGATCCGACCTTCTGATGGTGGAAGCTGACCAGACGCTCGTTGATGCGATCCTCCAGCTGCAGGAGCAACTGGGAGCTGCTCGGCTTGAGGGCGTACTTCAAAGCGCGCACACAGCCCAGGACGGCAACGAATATATCGTAGCTGTCGCAGAGACGCTGCTCCTGGTCCGTGCACACATCCTGCAGCAGTTCGATGTGCGCCCGGAACTCCTCGCTGCCCTCCCACAGCTGCAGTATCCGTGCCCTAAACACATCCACGCCCCAGCTGTCTCTGCTTTTGTTCCTGTTGCTGTCCTCCGCCTTGATGCACTGCTGCAGGATATCGAGGAAGTCACGCGTCCGTGCCGGCAGCAGGAGTAGACGTGCCTCGACACCCACATTATCCGCCTGAATGCCGCACTCCTGTGTGCTGCACTGCGTCTGCAACTGGGAGTCGCACATCTGCGGCGAAAGATGCACCAGCCGGCACTGTGAACCAACCGGCTCCGTTTGTGACACGCCATTCAGCTGTGGCTGCTCCCAACGCGATTCAGAGATTTCCACCAGCTGCAAACAACACGAGGCCAGCGATCGATCCGTATGCGCGGTGTGCAAGGAGCCAACCGTAAGGAAACTGCTCTGAGATGGGCTGGGCATTTTCAGTTGGAATCGAAGGCGATTGCTGGCCCCACAGCGTCGCACCCGATTGCGATAGAGGCGCCGATAGACAAAGCTTTTGCACCAGCGACGCTTGCGACGCAGCTCGTCTGCTTGTGCCTGCTCCTTGGGCTGCTTTGGCTTCTGCTGCTGCACTAATAACATTGGCTGCATCTCCTGGCCATAGACCAAGCGGCGCAGCTTTGCGGGCATTTCACAGATCTGCTGCTTCAGGTGTTTGCCCAACAGGCTCACAACAATGCTATCGACCATTGTCACGGGCTCTTGGCTTGGAAGGCCGCCACCAGAGGTCCTGTCGCTGCCGCTTGGAGCCGCTGGATCGGGCTCCTCTTCCTTTGGAGTGCCCACTTCCTTAGGACTGCCCGCTGCATTAGGAGTGCTTGCTTCCTTAGGAGTGCTTGCTCCCTTAGGACTGCCTGGTTCCTTAGGACTACCCACTTCTTTAGGACTACCCACATTCTTAGGACTGCCCGTTTCTTTAGGACTACTCGCTTCTTTAGGACTGCCTGGTTCCTCAGCATCCTCCTTTTTAGTACCCTCTTCCTTAACACCCTCTTCTTTAGCACCCTCTTCCTTAACACCCTCTTCCTTAGTAGCAGTCTCCTCTTTTTCACTGTTCTTGGTTGGTAGTCGCATCTTTGCGGCTTCGCATTCACATTGACTCACCGTTGGGTTCTGGGCGGAGAGTATGGTATCCGCCAGCTGTTTGACACTACAGGCTATGGTCTGGAAGTCCTTGTGCGTGGGTAGCTCACGTTCGCGCCGCTGCAAAGTGGGAAAGGAAGCTTGACATGAGCACAAGATGTATGCAAGGCATAGTTATGAATACCCACCTCAATATCCCTTAAGGCACAGCCCAGGCCTTGGCTGGCTGCTTTCAGATTCTGTACCTCATCCCGCTTGGCGCGCTTCTCCGGCGTGTCGAAGAGCTCATCGGCCAGGCTAAAGCCTTCAGGGCAAACGCCCAGTTTCCGCTCGAGCCGCTGGCACTGTTCGTCTTTGGTGCGCAGCTCATCCTCCAGGCAAGAGGCGCGCTCCTCGCAGGCCCGCAGTTGTTGCTCCATCTCGGAGATCTTGGCCTCCAGGGTGCCCACCTCCTCTTTGAGTTCACCGTTGGTGACCTCAGTATGGAGGAGCACCTTCTTCAGATCATAGATCTGCTGACGCAGACATTCGGTTTCCGCCTTGAGCTGCTCCTCCATGCTCTGCTGCAATTTCTTGGCAAAGCTGAGATCATCAATCAGCGTCTGGCTGCGTCGCTTCTCATTCTCCAGCTCCTCGGTTAGCGGCTGCAGTTGGTCGGTGGCCAAACGCTCCGCTGCCGCACGGGCCTCCACCTCCTTCTCCAGTGCACGGTTCTGTTCCATTAGATCGCGATGCTCTTTGGTTAGGCGCACCAGGCACGTTTTGAGGCCCTGCTCAGTCTCCTCCAGCTGCTGGATCTTCTCGGCGGCGGCACGCGAATCGTCGCGCAGGCAATCCTGCAGCTTGCTGATCTTCTGCTTGAGGCACACCTCCTTGGTGCGACACGACTCCTCGCGCTGCTTATACTCCCGCTCCAAATCCACCCAGTGCGAGTCGGCCGTTTCCATCGCCTCGTAATGCCGCGAGTTGAGCTCCTTGAGCGAGCCACGCAAAGTCTTGACCTCCTCCTTCAAATAATTAATCTCACGCATCGCACTCGGATCTCGTGTGGCACAGTTGTTGTTCCTTGGCTTGCAAGGTGCCGGGCAGGGTCTGCATAGCGGCAAACAGCCGCCGGCTGGGCTTCGTGGCGTTGACTGCTCATTGCCCATGGTTGCTGTTGCTCTGGCTCTGGCCAAGGCCAGCAGACGGCAGATTAGGAGCAGTGGCAGCGATTGTCGCAGACTTTCCAGCTGCTGCTTGGCCAGCTTTCGCTCCGTGCGCAGATGATCCAGCTGCGTCTCGGCAGCGCCCAGATCCTCGCGCAGTATCAGGCACTCGGCACGGCAATCCCGATACTTGGCGCCCAGTGCGTCCTTGCTGAACTCGAGCTCAACGTTGCGCTGCCGCAATATCTCCAGCTCCTCCTCGTTGCGCTGCAGATGGAGCCGGGTATCGTTCTCGGCCTCCTCGAACTCACACTTGGCCTCGTCCAGCTGGGCGTTTTGCTCCACCAGCAGCTCGACACGTTCGATCAGCTCCTTGACCTGCTTGTTCAGCTGCAGTTCCCGTTGCAATCGTTCCGCCAAATGCTTCGCTTGCGTCTCGCCGCTGCTCTCGTAGACGAGCAGCTTCCCCTCCAGCTGTATCAGTCGCTCCTGATAGTACTGCAGATGGGGATGGAGATGGGGCGTTCCCGTTTCCGTTTCCGACGTGTCGCACTCGACAAAGACGCCGCTCTCGCTGAGGCTGCAGTTGAGCCAGCAGTTGCTGTTGTTGCTGCCGCTGCCTGGTCGCTTGCTGGGCGTTGTTGGTGCACTGGGCGTGGCACTGTTGCTATACGGCTGCACGGTGGCTACGATCCGGCTGTGTCTCGCCCGTGGCTCCGATCTCGTCTGCTAATTGCAACAAAAATAACAAAGTGGAAAAGACACTTGAATTTCGTGTTTTGTGTTTGTTGTACAAAAATTATAGTTTTTATTTTACTTGCAGTTTAAATGGGAATCGGGTTGATGTAAAAATCTTTCAAAATATATCTGACAGATATTTAATCTGATATTACCATTATTTGTATAAATATCTAGCTGCGGAAGAAGTGAGTTTTTCTTTCTAATAAGCAAATTTGATCAGCTTTTGAGTACGAAAATTAAGCAACAAAAAAATGATTATTGATTTGATGCCTTTTCAAAAATATATTTGCAAAAAATTGAGTTGACTAACGAAAATTGCATTTGTGTCATAATGAAAGAAGATGAAGAATATTTTGGTGATTCATGTTTTAATCCGACTCCATAATAGGAAAACCCAAAACGGCTAGAAATGCCATTTATAATAGTTGTGCAAATGAATTGAGAGTTAAATATTGCACTCAGTAATCACCTTACAAAAGAACGCCTTACTTTCGCCTAATCATTAAATATTTTTCTATTTAATTTTGGATCTATTTAAGTGCTCCTTTACAAAAAGTAACTCAAAAGCGGAACTATATTTCGGTCTTCTTTATATATATTTATTTTGCTCCTTGTTCAAAAATGAACACTAGTATATATAATACATGTTCAAGAATGAACACTAGTTTAAGTAAAGATACAAATATGTAAACGTTTATTAAGTGCTCAAGTGACATCTGCACCCATAAGTAAAAATAGACTAATTATAACAAAACGACCCTTGCATGGGTTAGAAATGTCTCCTGAGTTGTCTTTAGAAACTAAGTATGTATTGTTAGCTATATAAGGCTAGGATTTTTGAGAATTAAAATCAGTACGAACTTACAACTCGTATTCAAGAGTTGACCTTACAAGTCAGCTCGCAACACTCCTTGATAGCCTCCTCGACGAATCAATGTTTTCTCTAGTAAAATGGATAATACTAACTTTCTGCTGCGTGCTCATCATTTTGTTTAAACAATCAACTAAATTTCCAAAACTCATAAAAATTAATTTTTTGTTCGACTCGACTCAAACTTATCTATTCTTTCTAGGATTTAAGTAAAACAATTGTTTGAAGATTTGTCTTTAACTGGTGAAATGTTTACGCAAAGTCTTTAAAACATAAACAGTGCTGATTTTTTTAAAGTTGATAACAGTAATATATATACATATATATTATTTACGTACCGTTGACTGCCAGCTATCCTGTTCGGCCATCGCATCCAAATCGAGCTGTTGCACGCACAGCAGCAACTGTTGCAGGCAACGCTTGTCCTTGTCCTCCAATTGCTGGGCGCTCTTTCGCAGCATATTTTCTAAACGCTGGCAATGATCCTCACAGGTGCCATCCATCTGGGGAAAGGTGAATGGTTAATAAATTAGTAAACTCACATAAACAAATCAATAAATGTCAATAGCTATAGCTTCTTAATCCTATTGTTTATTAGAATATAAAATAAAGAAAAATTCATATAAGTATTCATAACAAAGCAACAAAAAATGCGGAAAATCAATGGGAAAAAATAAATCATTTCCTTTTTTCGTGATAATGATAATAAATACGCATAAATATATATATATTATATAATTTTTCTTTTTCAAATATCTGGCAAACCAAAAACCATGCGGAAAATCAATTAAATATATTATTTCGTTGAAAAATAAATGTTTTATTTATATACGTTTTTTTTGGGTGATGCACTTCAATTTCTGTGTTATGTGCCAAGTTTGAGCTTAAAAAGTGAGAAATTGACCGCAAAACTCATTTATGCACTGATGCAACAAGTAAAACGATTACGAATGGGTAACAAAGAAGAATCAAACATTCAACAGTTTTCAGGTGGGTGTTTGTGACAAAAAGCACATGGCCTATTATAAGTATGTGCATACATACATAGATATATGGACTCGAGTGAGTCATCTGGAGTGAAAAGGAGTGTTTGGGGCACCCAATGAACACCTGGTCCTCTAGTTTCATATACACACTTATGTCTACACATAAAAGTACAATATCTGATGTGTCTAATTGCATGTCTATAAAATATTTGTTTGGACAGCTGATTTGCAGATAATTTGATATATGTAAATAAATAAATACATAACCATGTGTATATAGAAAATTATAAAATATTGTAATGTCATATATATTAGGTTGATTTACTTTGAAAACTACCACTAAAATATACAATTATATTGATTTGAATAATTTTTATGTATAAGGAAAAATAAATTTTTAAGTTAGAAAGACTTTTTTCCTATTATTCAGAAATATATTTCTTAATAATATAAATACTTTTTATTCAAATATAATAAATATACTTTCTGAATAATTTTCTGAGTTTACGATAATTTCTAAAATTCAGTGCAATTCTTTTCTCAGTGTGTAATAATTATGTAAAAAATGTATGTTAAACATTTTATTGCGATATTAAATATATTTTATAATACAAAATTTAATATATTCAAAGAAAATGATTTGATTTTTAAGCTGCTTTTTTGTTGCAGTTGAAACTTGTAAGTAATAACATAATGATAATTACAGATAAACTGCAGTTAAAACATTGTTTTAAGAAAATGTAAAGCGGGCAACTGCTGCGATTAGCATTCGCTTAATGCACCACTGACTAACGATGCTTCTCAAGTTATTTTCACTTTGCAGGCAAGCCTCCTCCTTAATGTACATATATACCTACATATATATATATATATATATGTATATGCAGTAATTACTTTTGAGTATTGCAATTAAGCGAATGAATTAGATTTTCAAGCTGAACGACTTTGCTGCTTTGGCGTTCGGCTCTAAATACTAAACGTACCAAAACAGACACAATGGAAAAAGGTGTGGGTAATATCGAGACTATATATACAAAATATAATATACAAAGACGACTTGAGGCATTACTAAAGAGCAGATACCCCTATATGACTAACAATTCAAAACATATTTTGAATTTGGCCAGAAGCAGCGCTAAGACAAATGGTCACAGAAAATATGTGGGCTTTTCGAGATGTTTTGTAAACTTATAAAGAAGTCAGACTTATAAAGTAAGTTAAATATGAATAGATTAACTACATACATATATGGCAACCGATCACCAATTTGGTCAGCACTTGGCCTAATAGACACTTAACAATTACAGCACTTGATTATGTTTATGGAATATCGAGCAGCAAAACACATATAACACTAATGAAGATAATGCTGATGATTGTTAAATTGTTTGCTCCAGTAAAAAACAACTCTAGTTTTATTTTTTTTCTGCGCTTTTTTTTTAATTCGCTATTACCGTTGTCCGTTAATCAAAACAATTTCCGCACTGGCTAAGACGCCAAACAAAACTAAACCATTGTTAGGCACGAAGCAAGCAGCTCAAGCAGCTGACACACAAACAAATACCTAAGCAACTCACACACACATGTACACACACACACACACATGTACACACACACACATGCACACACGTACACAACTCTCACACACTCACTCGCTTTACACTCGATTCATTCATAAACTCGAGCTGCTCTTTTGAGCGCTTTCGCAAACTGGCTTTTGAGTGAGTCTCATTTGTTGTTTTGCTTTTAGGTTCAATCTCAATCGGAATCTCTCTTCACCTTATCATCCTCCAGCTCGAGTATGCGAAACTCGAGCAGTTCATTCTGTTCCCGCAGCTCATTGGCCTCGCTGTTTAGCTGCATTTGCTGCTCCTCCATATCCTTGATGCGCTGCATCAATTTATCGATGTGTGCATTGTTGTTGCTGTTCGCAGATAGGGCCCCTTTTTCGGCCGCTATCAGCTCCTGTTTCATCAGCTGCAATTCGCTTTGCAGCCGCTCGTTTTCCTTATGAAAGATTTCCACTTCCTTTTGCAACTTGTCCATGTCCTGCAGCTGTAAGAAGTTGACATTTAATATGCATACACGTTGGGTGAGTCAGCTTGGCGGCACTTACCGCTTGCCACATGACGCCGCTGTCGGCGCCACTGGATGGCGGCTGTGGACTTATTGAGGGCGGCGCTGAGGACAGCGCCGAGTCTGAATCCGAGTTGTGGTCCTGCAAAAGAAAAAATAATTATTAATTAGTTAAGCTTTAAATTTTTATATAATTTATAACAGTTAATCAGTTAAGATTTATTTTTTCGAACACATTTTGAAATATTATTTCGAATATTTTTAATTTTTGATTTAAAAATTTACATAACTTTGTTTTTTTTTTTATTTTTCTTTAAACATTTTTATTTTGTAAGTTAATTGAATATGTTTTAACGAAAAAAAAAATTTACTAATATCATAAATAAGATTTACTTGTCATGAAAAATAAAAAATGTTTATTTTTTATCTAAAAATAAAAAACGCGAATATATAATTTATGCGATATGCCAATTTTTAAATTTGCTCAATATATTTATTTAATCTTATTTTATAACATATGCCAAGTTTTTAGCAGGATGAGAGCGAATCCAAATCATTAATAAAAATGTAAGAATAAGGACGGACAGACAGACATGGAACGCCGATCAAGAATATATACATTTTATCTGCTCGGACGTTTATCCTTCCAAATTACAATATTAAAATGTATTTTTCTTAATTGATCATATATGCAAAGAATTAGTGTTAGAACTATATATATTATACTATATATATACATATATTATATTATATAGCTGCCATAGCAACAATTGGTGGAAAGATGAGATCTTGTCATATACGACAGTCAAAAACTTTGTCAAAACCGACTGAATTCTGAAAATCAGTTCCCTTTTAGTCATAAAGTGGTTTTTAGATAAATACTGCATTTAAAGCAGCATTTTGTATTAGTGATAACAGGTACAAATATTGGAGTATTACTCACCTTTGTTCTGTATTCTCTTGTTGTTGGCTTTGTGGCTGCTGCGCTGCTTGTGAGCAGCGTTTCCATCCATGTTGTTGCTGTTGTTGTTGTTGTTGTTGCTTCTGTGCCCTCTTCTCCAGTCATGATTTGTTCATGACTCATCTGTTGCTGTTGTTGTGATTGTTGCTGTTGCTTTGTTGCTTTTGGTGTACGCATTTCAAGCGTTGATCTGTGCACATTCTTCGTATTGTTGATTAGCTCAATATTCTTGAGTTGGGTTATCTACAAGAAATGAATGCGGAAAATTGCGTACATAAGCATATTTTTTTGACCATTCATTTAAGAAAAGAGACGCCGTCTTGGCCGTGTTGTCATCGTTTCAACTGGTTGCCGTTGCTGTTAACAAGCAGCGTGCAACAAGTGGCAACACACGTTTCGCTGTCAGCATCTACAGTTATGACTTGATTTCTTGCCCTCCATTAAATGCCACGAAATTGCCAATTCATTCCTATAGGCGGCTAGCTTCTTCATATATATAACATTTGAACGTATTCAAAGGCTATTGACCCCAAAGAACAATATCCATAGAACCATTGTCGGCTAGTCCAAAGCACACACATATAGAACTTATTGTTATGCTCAGCATTGTTGTGGCTAGCAGCACTAAAATGTATATATAAAAAAAAATAGGTGGCACACAAGAGTCATTCGTTGTGCCACAAAGGATGGGGTATACAACTAATTGCGTTCAAGCACTCAAATGTTTCTCTTACTAATTTTTATACACTTTTAATTAAACATGCCATTTTGAGAGCTTTTGATATAAAATTTTGAATTTAACTGTTCAAAGGCCAAGTTCGTTAATTACACATGAATACACTCAGAAAAAAATCACCATAAAATAGATTTCTAAAATTTATGCTTGTGGATTTTTAAAAATTAGAGTTTGCATTTATAAATTTCTGTGTAGATTTTTCTAAAATCTTAAAAATATGTGTCTAATTTACTGGATGTTTTTTCTATGTGTACTTTGAAGAATTCTCTAATATAAAAGCCGAGCCAGCCATTACTTTTTTCTGAATTATAGATTGAATAGAACGAATTTTTCTTGAAATTTCTAATTTTAGAAATTATACACAATAAATAGAAAAAGTTGATCAATTTTAGGACGATTTACTAAAGCTTAGCCCGATTTTTTTCTGAGTGTTATATTTTTTGACAAGTCATCATTTTCTTTTATAAATAATTATATTTCTTGTTTTGCCTATCTGTTGTTTTCAAATTGACCACTTTGCTACACTGTGCTAGATATTTGATAGATATTTTTTACAGTTGTATGCTGCATGTATGTATCTTTAAACATATATATATATAAATATATCGTGATTCCTTTAAACCACCAGCTACACGCAAGTTTTAGACACTCAAATACAAGCAGTGAAACATTTGGTTCCATTCACGCCATTATTCGTTGTTTATCTCCGCAGCATGTCACGAATTTCACGGTCACGAACCGTATTGTTGCCTCGACTACCCCAATTCCACCTCTTAGCCCCCCCGTACAATTGACTGGACAGTCTAATTGAACCCACAAAAGTAATCAAAAAAATATATATATATAATAAAGAAATAAAGAGTCGAAATCACTTTCGAATCGAACACGCCCATTTTTCATATCAATTTTCATACATGTCTCTCTCACTTTCATGTCAAATTGATATTTTATATAACACCGCTTATGGCCATGTTATACGCATATATTGGCAGAAAGGCATTATGCTAATTTGTTACATTCAATTGGCCGCAAACTTACACACACTCACATACATACATACATAATGCAAATAGGTGTGCGCCAGTGAAATCATTAATCAATTGTGAAATGAGGTGGGCTACACCCAAAAGCATAAACCCCGCAACAACCACAACAAAATATTTACAGTGCAATGACCAATCGCCATATATACACATACACATATATATATATATATATCGTTTCGTATCGTTTCACAATTGAGCTGTGTGCATAGTTAAGCAGGGCCCAAGACCCAACTTCAAACAAATGGAAGTCGTGGCTGGAATGCCAGCACGTCGCTCTGGCGGCGGCGACTGACGCGATTTGAACTGTTAACCGTTATGGTAATTTCTTGAATCAATTCCAAAAGAACATTTTGCGTAACGGCGCAACTTAACGAACTCTCAATCGAATCAACGTGCCCCGCAAATTAAGCAAGTGCTTGGATCTGGACAGACTGACAGACAGACAGACAGTTTTGATTACTCTATCTTTGTCCAGCGATGCTTCAAGCAGGCCTCAAGCCTCGTTGCTGATGATGACGATATTGAGATGGCCACATGCAGATTGCGCTAAATGCATCGATGCACAGTGCAACAAACTTCAACTTCAACTAGCCAAGCTTAAATAGGTTTATCTACTCAAAAGTCAAACGACTTTGAAAATGCATTAAATTTATAAAAATAAGAAGAAGAAAAATATTGTCATTTGTTGTAAATTGTTATCGATTTTAATATGCAAACTGAAATTGGTTAAGAATGAGTTTTAAATAAGTATTCAAAAGTTAAATGACTTCGAAATTCCATCACATTGATCAAACCAGGCTAAAATATTGGCAAAAGAGTGAGCAGATTTGGTATAAATTGCCATCGATTTTAATTAATTAAACATTTATTACATGTACGAAACAATTTTGATGATAAGATAAATTCCAAAATTTTGTGAGTGACATTTTCTTGAAGAAGAATCTTGAAAGAAAATTTCCACACTAAGTGAATCGTATTTTCTTCAGGAGTTTTCAAGATATTAAGATCATTTTGAATTAAGCAAAATTCCTCAACTTTATGAGAGATATTTGCTTGAACAGTTTTCAAGCAGTCTACAACCTTAGCTGTTTTGGGGGGCGAACTAGTTATTAATAGCCCATTTAGTTCTATAAATGTTATAATTGACAAAATATCCAAGACTTTGGCGCATACAATTTTTGGTGCAGTGTGCGTTTACGACGCGTTGCAAGCATGTGCAGTAGTTGAAGAAGTTGAAGCAGTTGCTGCCGCCAGCTAAATTTCAAACGATTGTGTGTAAATCTGTCGACAAGTTCCAACTTGATGTGCTATATAGTCTCGCACAGGTTTTCAGTGCGCAAGTGTTGTTTGGTCTTGCGGTTGGTTTGTGGCTTCAAGTTTGTTTGTTGTTGTTGATGTTGTTTTTGTGTTGCGACGTCAGTTGTGTTTGCACAAGCCACAGGCACAAAATACACAAATAACAAAAAATAACAACAACAACAACAAGACAACACAGCCAGAGGCCGTCGGCGACGTTTGCGGTGATTGTTTGTGTGAAATGATTTTCCTTTCTGCCACAGCGGACAGGTTTCACTCGATCGACTGCAGTTTTTGGGTGAAGTTGCGTTCCGGGTTCGATTCCCTCCCGTTGCACGATTACGTGTCAAGAGAGTTGCAGTTGAAGTCGCAGCCAGCGATGCTTTATATCCAAATATGCATACATCCACAAGATCAGTCTTTTTTTTATGTATTTACATTTGGCATTGTAAGACAGGTTTGTCTGCACAAACAAAAAAAAAACATCAGACAGACGAACAGAGAAAAAGAGGCATTGCTTTGATTTGATCTTGCGAAAGCGAAAGTTTTATATGCGCTAATGAATTATATTGTTTATCAGTTTCCACCCAATCGCGATTGGATCCCAAAAAAAAAGAAAACAAAATGAGTGTATCGCCTTTAACCAGCTAATTGAACAAATGAATGGATGAGGCAAATATTGTTGACATGATCATCAATTAATTCGTCTTGATAAGCCCAAATGTGCGTGTGCCCGTTGTTTAATTCCAGTGGTTAAATCAGTCAGTCTATCTGTCCGCCTTTCCCATTCCCCACGCAACCATCGGCAGCTTTCAATACGCCCTCTTACATCGAAAATTATATTAATCAAGATTTTCAAATTAAATATATACACATAGATAAATAAATAAATATACACCACAGCTCCTCATTAAAGTTGAAATGATTCATTGCACAAGCTGATGAGTTGGTAACAACATTTTTCCAAACCCCAAACTCATCACTACTTGGACAAATGAAGCTGTTTGTCTTGCATAAAGTGACGAAAAATTACACACAAAATGTACAAAGTCAAAAAAAGTGGGTTAGCAATCAAAACCAATATTGAAACAAGCATTGCATGGCACAAAATTGTGCTGAAAACGAATTAAGTTAACACATAAAGGTGTGTAAATGATGTTTATAGGGGAACTCGATTGATAAGTGGCCATGGAGAATATAATTAATGATGCCAATTTTAAGGTTACAACTCAAGCATGGCTAATTCTTTGCCAAATTTGCTGATATCGATAGTTTTACATCAGTAAAAACCGTTGGAACTTGGTGAAAGACACTATAAGAAATATATATATATGAAAATATAAATCGGAAAGCTTTTAAACAGTGGCAAATAAAGATAGTTTTACAACAATTGAAAGTGTATAGAAAAAAATGGAACACGAAGATACAGTAAAACTAAGAGCTGGACTACGATATACCCTAAACATATTCTAGAATTAGAATTTATTGATCAAAGAAACTAAGCTCTGAGCGGTATAGACGAAAACTTATATTCTGAGAGGAACATGTCTATATCGACTCGGCTTTTGATCAAGAATATATCATATAATTTATGGGGTCGAACACGCCTTTTGCTGCCTGTTACATACTTTGTCACAAAACCTCGTTTTACCCATTTTTAATTGTTACTGGGTATACAAATATAATGAAATCGGAAAACCTTTAAAGAATGACAAATTTGCTAAGTTGCAATTGAAAAGCAGCATTTAAATTTTAGCACAGTCAATTATATATTTTGAATGAAAATATAATAGAAGCGCCAGAAAGAGAGTTGGGAACTAGCAAAGAAATCATCAAAATAGATTTCCAACCCGAAAACAATTTTCATTATACGTTATTTAATTGAATACACATAGCCATTGTATGCGTAATGAGAATGAATGAATTAGTGAATGAATGAATGAATGAGAAGGCATGAATGCATGAGCAATGTCAACCCCAATGCGATTGTAGTCATGAGTTAGGATTGTTCTCGACACACAACAACAGCAAACTAACTTTTATAATGTTTGTACTATTTCTGTACAGCGTTTCACACTTGCAGAATAAATTTGAATTTTGAATTTCATTTACCTTCACATCTCGACAGTCGTAGTAATAATCCATTGTTGAATTGATTTGTTTATTCATGCTATTCAAATAACATTGTCTCTCAAATATTAGTTTTCACCGCACTACGAATAAAGCACACAAATTTGCCAAAAATCAAAATATATATAAAAAAAAAACGGAAAAGAAGAAAAAGTATGCCTAAATAATGGCAATTCACAGCGATTTGCATATGGTTCACATTTCACACACACCGTTTATTTTCTAGTTTGTTGTATGTTGTATGTTGTATGTTTGTTGTTGGTTACTTTGCATATTGGAAACTTGGAACTCAGCTTTTTTTATGCTTTTTTATTTTAGCAAAATCATCATCATCAGCATTATGATCATAATCGGGAGGCTACGCTTTTACTGTCGTTTGACGATGATCACGATGAAGATGGCTAAAAATTTTGCAGCCACACATCGTGTGAGTGTGTGTGTGTGTCTATGACTATGTAGATATCGTATTTAAAATAGCGTTAACATTTAAAAAGATTTTCACTGACCCCAATTGGTGTTGTGCACACACACACACACACAAACACACACACACGCACACTCCCCACAAACACACTTTTATTTATTGATGATGCTGTTAGTTGTTGTTGTTAAATGACATCGCTGTTAGTAGTTGTTGTTGTTGTTGTTATTGTTGTTGTTGACTGCACTTAGCGTATGCAAATGGTTAATCTCACTGAAAGTCTGTCGACATACTAAATGCTAAAAAGAACTGCGAAACAGTTAATAAAAATTCAAATTGCAAGTTTCGCTTTGCTTCGATGGGCTCAACGCACAATTTGGATTAGTTTGCATATCGATAACACAAAATAAGAATAACAATTAAAGGCGGGCGCGATTAATGAACTGTAAAATTGAATTCAATCAGTGGAACGAAACGGAACGGATCGAACCATAGAAAATTAATTCAAATTCAAATGGCACTTTTATTGTTGTTTATTGTTGCTGCAAGCTAATCTGAGCTGCAAATTTGCTGAAATTATGAGTGAACCTCCTGCCCCCCCCACTCCCGATCCCCCTGGCAAGCATACGGTGCGTTAAACTTAACAGTTTTGCAAAACAATAGGGAAAAGTGAAAGACAAACTGTAAATATGTACAATGTTTTTTGTTTGTTGCCTTTGTACGACAACAATAACAATAACAGCAACAACTCTGGCGATTGTTGTATGTATGTGGCATCTATCCATTGATGTACAAAAGGTGTTTTTTTTTGTTTTTGTTGTGTGGTCGATTTGGGCACACACACAGGCACACACACAATGCACTTGGTTTACTCTTTCACATTTGTGGCACTTTGAAAAGGCCAACAAATTTCACCTAATTATAAACACACGTTTTGAACTCAACTTTTTTGGTTGAGTGTAAAAACATTCTTCTTTTTACTCTTTTGACTTTATTTACTTTACATGTGCATTTTTATAATTATTATATTTTTAGATGCCCCCAAACTGCGTACACTTGACACTTAGGAGGCGACAAAACGAACAAAAAACGAAAACGAAAAACGACAACTCCAGCGACGCACTGGAATGGAAACGAGCCATGCGCACCTGCGATGCCTGCCTGCGAACTGAATTGAAACTGAACTCAACCTGACGCGTCGCTTGCTATTTCGGCTTAGCAGGCCCTCATTCATGCGAACTGAGCTCTCTTCACTCTTCACTCTCTCGCGGCCAGGTAAGAGAAAGTGAGTGTGAGTGTGTGTGAGTGTGAGTGAGTGCGCTGCAGCTGTGGTGGTTTATGAGGCTTGCATGCGTTTCGTGCGCTTCTGTGTGCGTGCGTCTGTGCAAAACCGGCTTTTCTGTGTGCGCGTCCGCTCTCTGTTACTCTCTCTCTCTTACTGTTCCTCTGTCTCTGCTCAATCAACTTGCAACACTTGCGCTGCAGTTGCCTGCAGTTTTTTTGTTTGTTTTTTTTTCTTGTGCTGTCTTTCATCGGCGTCTTCTGTGTTTATGCCTCGCTGTCTCACGTTTCAGTCGCGCAGCAGCAGGTTTTTATCGCAAGTCGGCGATTGTTGTCGCTGGCCGTTCTCATAACTAACGCAAAATTATATCATAGATCATGCCAATCGCGCATAACAGCAGCAGCAGCAGCTGCCAGCGACAGCATCACAGATAAAACGAAGAAGAAGCAAAAACTCTGATACACATACAATTGCAGATAAATATGTATGTTTATGAGTGTGTATGTCTTCATCCATTTATCTAGAGATAGATCTTGAAGAGCGCTTAACATTTAACCTATGTTGAAAGTGTATTTTTTTTTGTTTCTTTGTTTTTTTTTGTACTTTGGCTGGGACAAGTTCAAGTGCCCCTGTACTAAACTTGAACAGTTCCAAACGACACTTGGCTAAAGTGGCCATTACAAATTAAGTTTGCATTAAAAATGTAGTTAAAAGAGTCTTAGACTAGTTTTAAGTTCAATCAGTCGTATGGAATTAAGAAATTAAAAATTGCATTAAGCTACTTCGAATACTTCGAGCTCTGCATCAATAATATTAATTATTGTTAATTGATATCGCTTAAATTTTTATTATTTTTAAAGCATTTTTATTTCAATTCGTATGATATAAGGCATGGAATTAACAGGTTTTCACTCAATTGGAAGTCGAACTTTATGCATTAAGTTCAATAACAATTAATGATTATTTAAATGTTTATAAATCACATAACAGACAATAGTGATATTTTGTAATTTTATCCAAACGCTAAGAAAGCTACCCAGTTTGATTATAATAAATACCGTAAAAAAGCTATCATTAACAAATCACAACGCCAATCTTTCAAAACTGAAATAAAGTATTTTTTTCACGTTTTAGCCACACCCATTTTAAAACGAATATGACTGGGAAGCTGGAAGAAGGGAGGCAACCCTACAATAATTACTGCATTCATTCAAAACTCACCTCAGTTGTAACTTGAGCCGGGTGTGGGGGGTTCGGTTGTTGTATATCTTTTATGTCTGTTTCGTTTTTAGCTCCTGTCGCTATTGTAATTGTTGGCATTGTTTCTGTATTTGTTTGTGTTTTCGTAGTGGGCTTCTTAAGCTTTTGGCTTGATTCGTTCGTTTTGGGTTTCGTTTTGGCTTCAGTTTGTTTCTTGCCATTTTGCAGTGTCTGCAAATCCTTCTTCAGTTGTCCTATATTACGCTCTTTGGTTTTGATTTCCTCTAGCTGCAAAACAGAGAAACAAACAAAAAAACGTACAAGTCAAAGAGACGTCTATATATATATATATATATATTTGTAGATATGTAGATATTTAACATCGAGACCCACATCGACGCGTACAAAGTACAAACATGTGTATGGGTAAAAATTAAAAAAATATGTATATATATTTATAGATATGTATATATGAGTACTACATAAAAGTTGCCCGTCCGCTTCTACGGCGGCTTCAAGTTGGGTTCCTCACGCGTCGTCAACTGTGCGTAACTTACCAAACGTGTTATTTCAATTTTGGCTGACTTTTGTATCTGAGTCAATCGGTTTTCATATGCAGTTTTCAATTGGCGCATATCAGCTGCCTTGCGTCTATCAGCCTGCCCAATAATCTGCAAGAAACCATCATCATCATCATCATCATCAAGCAGCTCTAACAACATCAACATTATCAAACATCAACAACAAAATTGGGGGCAGCAAAGTAAGCATTTTTGACATGCTGTTAGTGGTTGCATTGCACTTAGCTGCATTTCCATTAACCAAACGCGACAAATAACAAAAACAGAAAGCAACTCACAAATAAATTAAAAACAATATTTGTCGTCCTGTCCGATAAGGTTAAGCATTAATGAAATTAGTCCTGGTGGCTATAAAAACAAAGGTCTGTCCGCGAATTGGCCATAGTAGTTCACAATGATGGCACCTGCATTCATTTGGTGGCTCCTAGCTGGCTTCCAGCTCTTGGGCGCAGAGAATCAGCTCCTTTTGCCCAGCAATGATAGCCAGCACAATTCCCTCATGGTGGAGGTTAGCAAGATTATGTGTCGTGCTCGCATCAAGGTGCTCTTCGTCTACTTTGAGAATCAGTCGAAGCACGAACACTCCGGTGAAATACTGCGTCAGGTGACCAAATGCAACGTATCCTACATATCACTCAGGTGCGCCATAAATCTTTATAATCATTTCCTTTTCTTTACGCTAGCTTTATTTTGACTTATTTAGCTTTATTGTGTGCTTAAAATTGTATAAATATTTCTGTGCTTGTTTGCGTTTCTTTTTTTAAGTAGTATTGATTGGAATTACTTAAATAGTGCAATAGTGCAATAGCGTGCTCCAATTTACGCAACATTTTTCCGTTTCCATTTTTAACAAGAAATCTTTCGTTTCCTCATTTGGTTGCAGTAATTTACGCACAATTTTTCAGCTTTAATATTTTCGCAAATTGAAGCACAATTGAATATTTAATTTGTATTTTATTGATGAAAGTGTTGAATATTGCTCCAATTTACGCAAAACTTTTCCATTTCCGTTTTAACAAAAAATCTTCCGTTTTCGCTTGTTGGATGTTCAAATTTGGGCACAATTTTGTTAGCTTGCAGCTTAGTCCAATAATAATTCAAATTTTACTGTATTTCTGTGTCCACAGAAAACAGTTCCTGCCCCTGCATACCGTTAACGATGATGGCATCCTTATGTATATGGTAATGATGATCAAGGACATTTCGCAGCCGTTAAAACTATCGTTGCTCAATAAGAAATCGGCCAAGAAGCACTTGTCCCATGTCATTCTACTCGTACAGAATGCGGAGAAGCTATCGCTGAGCTGGATGCGTGCCAGCTTTCGTCAATTCTGGACCATCTGGCTGCTGAATGTGGTCATCATCTACTGGCGCAATGATCGTTTGCATGTCTATCGCTATAATCCGTTCACGGATGACTTTCTGCAGCCGGTGCCCCTTGAGCCGGGGGAGGTGGCAACGTTGTTACAACTGTTCCCCAAACAGATACCCAACATGCATCGCAAACCGTTGAGGATGTGCCTCCTCAATGACAATGTGAGGGTGGTTTATGCGCCGCATGGTCTAATTGTGGGCACAGACGGACTACTCTCTGGGTATATAGCGCAGCGTTTAAATGCCACAAGGATTATCACACGACCCATGTCCTATTTGAACAATCAGAGCTTTTATGTCTGTAACTCGGAGATTTGGAAAGAATTCGATGATGTGGCCATGAATATACGTTTCCTGGTGCCCGATCTTTTCAAGAATCATATTGAGGCGACTAACGCCCACAATCGCGATGATCTGTGCGTGATTGTGCCCAAGGCAACGGAAAAGTTGCTCTTCTGGAACATTTTCCGGTCGTTTGGCGTCCTGGTCTGGCTATCGATTGCATTCGGTTTGCTCCTCGCCTATGTCTTTTGCCGGGCATTTTATACGCGGCAGGCGAGCACCTTGGCTCTGGATCTGTACCGTTGTACATTGGCGCACCCGGTGGCCCATGTGCCGCGGCATAGTTCGGCGTGCTTGTTCCTGATCTTCTGGTTGTATTTTGGTATGCTGATTAGTACCGCTTTTCGTGGCAATCTGACCAGCATGCTGATCTATCGCAAATCCCAGCCGGATATCAATGATCTCAGCATGCTCGCCGCTTCCAACTTCAAGATACTCACTCGACAGCGTCACATGGTCTACATCAAACACTTTCTGGACACGGAACATCCGCAGCTGGCGAAAATCCGGCAGCTTATGCAACCTGTGTCGGACGTGCAATTCGCGGAAGCTTTCGATAGAAATGATCGCAGATTTGCCTATCTAGAGAAATATAACATTGCCGCGTTCCAGGTGAATACACGACAGCATATGCTTCGGGGCCAACCACAATTCCATCTGATGAACAGCTGTCTGGTGCCATTCCATGCCGTCTACTATGTGCCCTATGGTTCACCCTACTTGGGCTATTTCAACACCCTCATCCGTGGTTCACATGAGTTTGGATATCAGGTCTTTTGGAATAGCATTATGAATGCGGCGTTTATCAAGTCCGGCACCAAGGTGCAACATCAACGTCGGCATGGCAGCAACAGTGATGATCCGGTCGTGCTCAAACTGGAGCACTTTCACGCCGTGTTCTTTCTATGGGCCATTGGCATAGCGCTGTCTCTCATTGTGTTCTTATGGGAGTTGCTGGCACATAACTGGGCCATAAAAAAGCGCAAGAGCGAGCAAAGCATGCAAACTTAAAAACACATTATATATATACACACTATATACATATATGTATATATAATGTTACACATTACACATAATGTGCTTACACGCAGGTCGCTCGAGAATTAGAACGTCTCAGTTTCAGATTTGATTCTTTTATTAACATTTTTTAAAGCTCTAATATATGGGCTAAGTCGATTTATTCCATTTTTAAATTAAAATATCTTTTTATATTCTAGCAAAAATTAAAAATTTAACAATACTTTTATTTTGCTTAATGTCTTTCAATTTATTATTTTCCCCATTTTTTCATGTAACATTTACAAATTTAACAAAATTTAAAATTTGGCTGTTGAATCATTAACCTTATTTTATAATTTCTTTTTTACTTAAACATTTAATTTTTTTCTAATTTTTCCTGTTTTATAAACATTTTTGAATGCTAAGCTAAGCCATTACCCCAAGTTACCAAAATAAACAATTTGTAATTGTAATTGTAGGCAGTTCTAATTACCGAGCGATCACTGTACATGCTCTACATACACGCAATGCATGTGTTTATGTTGTTATTTATGTAATTTGTAATTACCTGGGTCTTCTCCTCTTTGGTTTTGTTTGCTTCCCTTAGCACGGCGATTTCATTAGTCAGTCTTTGGATTTCATAGTTGATTAGGCCATCGGCGGCCACATGGCTGTTGACCACCTCTGCGGCCAACTCGTTGGGTTTCTTCGTTAGGTTACATTTCTTCGTTGACTCCAGCGTCTGCTGCAGTTTCTTCACATCGTTGCGCCATTTTCGGCTATCGGCATCGTTTTGCGCCCTGCAATTTCAAATTCAAATTATCGCCACAGTTACAAATATCGATTGCACAAATATCGATCAGATGTGTGCTATCGACCGTTGCTAGACAAAGCTTACTATCTCCGCAAAAAGCAAAAAAAAAACAGCACGATTTATAAATACTACATACCTTAAAGAGCGCACAGCACTGCGTTCGGTTATCAGGCTGGACTTTAGCTATAAATATGAAATACAAACACATGTTATGAACACTATTTATTTACATATATGTACATATAAATATATGTATATATATTATTAATTATCTATGTCATCTGTTATGCAAATACCTCATTTACTTCTAAGCGCAACTGCTCAGCGAGTGCGTTTAGCTTTTGTATTGTGTCCACATTTTCTTGGAGTTTGCGTTTAAAACGTTGCGGTGCCGCCGAAAGCACATTAACGCCGCCAATTATAACGGGTCGTTCGACCTTGCTATGTTGTCTGACTGCTGGCACCTTTGCTGCAGTCGAGTTGGCAGTCGCGTTGGCAGACAAGTTGGCAGTCTCGCCAGTGCTGTTGTTATTATCCTTGGCGCGGCATTTAATATTCAAATGTATGCCCTCGATGCGTGTGCGTTTCTCCTGGTTAACGGTATCCCCAACGGAGGTGAGCGATGCGCTCAGTTTTTTCTTGCGTTTCAATTTGTTTTTGCTGGAGACGAGCGTCTGCCAGTCTTCATTCACGTGCACGTGGAAGCACTGTGTCTCTCTGGAGATCTGCGGTTGCTCCAATTTACGCACTGCCCCATTGTGGGGCATTAAGATCTGTGCGGTTTTCTCATTGATCCCTTTGCTAGAGGTCGTTTTTAGTTGATTTTCAGCCATTTTTTATATATATATAAAATAAATGTAGCCGTCGTAGTATTTTTTTTTTATATTTGTTTAATATATATGCTGCATATACGGTGTAGTCCGACCTAACCGAAAGTCTCGATATATTTCACATTCATTGGTAGTTATAAAGATCAATTGCGCAGCTGCTAAGTTTTCATTCAGGCTTTATCTGCAAGAAAGTAGGAAAATAAATTAGCATTTTCGTACAGTAATCGCTCGAAAACTAAGCTTTTTGTGTTGTGAATATTTGTAATAAAAAAAATTATAATACTTTTATACTAAAAAGTGAAAAGTTTAATTAGTTTTATATTGAAATTAGATGAGTAATTATCAAATTCATTTCTAAATAAATGATGAATGTAAGAATATTCCATTAAGGTATACTTTATTTGGTTCTACTGTGTAATCGGACAATTTGGTGTAGTTAATTGTTGTTTAGATTAAAATGTACGTTGAAAAGCTTAGATGGCAGCCATCTATGTAAATAGTTCTGGTTCTGAAAATCTGATGAGGAGCATTTGACGGGCTTCCTCAGCAGTCGTTCACTTCAAAAGCACTTTTGTTGCTGCTGTTTTGTTTGTGTCTCAATTCTATCAACAAGTTCTACCCCCTTGTATTGATTTATACAGCTAGTGGCAGCCTTTTTCTTTCAACAACAATATGTGGCACACATGCACGAGTGCAATCCATCAGCCCTAGTTAGTCTTAGTCTTACTAAGTTAGTTTTATATCTAGTACAATGACGTCAATAACGGCGCGCCTCTTCTGCAATCGTATACCACTTAGGGGGTACCCCCTGTGGGCCTCTATCAACAATAACACGCATCAACAATGTAATTTATGATGGGCCATTGGGGCAAGAATTCTTTACATTGTTCATGCATCCGCTCTATACAGAATGTATGACTATATCTGTATATGCATATATATATATAGCGGATTGAGAGTGGTACAGTCGAGCTGAGGGCATCATTATTTTGAGTTCATAGAGCAAACGGTCTCGAAAAATTTCTGCAAGATCATCTTTATCAAGGTCGTGGATCTCGCTCTCTCTCTCTCTCTCTCAGCTATATATACAAATATATATATTAATATATATATACTCTGGTGCGCTCTGACTATATAGAGATTTGCGATTTGGAATTTGATTTGACTTAATAAATGCTCGTCAAGTTGATTATGAATACAGGAAAACTAAAACTGACTTCCATTTATTAGCTGTACTTCTTTATATGCATGAAGATTAGTTTTATTTCTCCCAAGTGTTCATTTTACGATTGCTGTTCCGCTTTTCGTGCGACTACTGTAAAAGTAAGTTTACAACGCTCATGATGCACATTTTCGTTTTAATTTAATTAAATACAATGTGTGGCCCCAAACGCGACCAAATGAATAAAGTGTTATTTGGGCTGAAACACGACATGGTGACATCACATGCCTTGCCTTTCCAGCCCGCCCACAACATACAACTCCAACCACAAAAAAAAGAAAAAACTGAAATTAATATCGCGATGAAAATTTGCACAATTCGAAAGTGTCTTCATTTTTTGTGTATTTCGTGTGTCATAAACATAGAAACTGAAAATGTGATTTCGAAATGAGATGAATCGTTAAAGTGTATACTATCTATAGATATGGAAGTGTGCAGACGCTGATTCATTCAAGATCGCATATACGCACCATTAGCATTAGAAAACCTTGGATATGCTTGTCTATTAACTAGAACAAAACTTTTGGCATGCGTTGTAATTAACTTGGGAAACTTATTGCCAGCTGTCACTCCTTCTTTCTCTCTCTCTCTCTCTCTCTTTTTCGGTGTCTCACTCCATTAACGAGTTTTGTAATTTATTGTATACACAACTGTTTATTTACTTGCGGTCTTGTTTATTTTTTGCAGTGTATTCCGCAATGACGTCAATATACATACACATATAATAATGTTATTTTCAGTATATGTAATTTTCGCGGCGCGTACTAAAATTTGTGGTATGCGGCGCAGCACTCGAAATCTTTTTTCAATACAATTTTTTCCCCAAAAATCAAGATACGTTTTTTTTCGTAAAACACTTTTAAGAACTTTTCACACAAGTCGTTTCGAATAACATGTAGCTTTCAATACATAATATTTCAGCTACTGCTACAACTACTAAGTGCTGTCGAGAAATATGCATATAGTATTTATCAATTAATATATCAATTTAAAAATTACTAATAGCAAAAAAACGTTCTATTCTAGTTGCTCGAGTTTCGTTTCGCTTAGCGGCAGCGGAGATCTTTCGTTTCGGTCGGACACCGATTGACTAAACGGACGCCTCAAGCTTTTCTGTGCTTTTCACATTTCGTGCCGTTTAATTAAAGAAAGCTTTGGCATTTATTGATGCATTCTGTAACTGTGCGTGTGTGTGTGTGGCGGTTCAATTGCCTCCGACTTGCGATGTGGTGGGAAAGTGTTGAAAGCTTTTGACCGGGAAACAGGCGCATTGTGTCGGAAGCGGCTAAATTGTTTGAACCTTAAGCATTTGTTTTGACTGCATTGGTAACCAAAACAAAACGGAATGCATTCCCCACTTCGATGCCTATAAAAAGAATCAAATTATGAGCGGGCTGCAAGCAGCTGGCGCTTTACAAATGACACACAAATTTCTGACAATGACTTAACGACTGACTGAATGATGGACACAATTAGACCGTCTCAATTTTACGCACATAAATATTTTGGGGGTGCCTCGGAAATAGAAACTTATTCAAAATTAGAGTTTGTCGTGTGCAATAAATCAAAAAAATTATGTTCCTTTTTTATGTTTGTGTAAAGAATTTAAGAAAAAATATTCAAATTGGTCTTGCAGGAAAAATGTAAATCTTATAAATATAGAAATATATGACTAACATAAATAAAATTAATTGTTGAGTGAAAAGTTTAAATCTAGAATACAATTAGTAATATGTTATATGTATTTGTACGTGTAATTTAGTTGTACTTACTCCTTTATATGCATTACATTTCGTCGATTCAAGTATATCTGCACTGATTCAGTTTCGTAATCAATTCACTTTAATTTAATAAGAACTCACTTGACATTATTGTTTGGCGAATTTTTTTTTTTTCGTTGTAGTAAATGTTAAGCAACTAAAATTCCAATTCCATTTTACCGAATTAGATTTAGGTGAAACTATTTGAACATAGTTGATAATATAAAAATTGCCTTTAAATAGCTCCTCTCTGCTCGAAACGAACAACTCACTCAAGTTGAGCGGTCGGAACAAACTGAAAGCATGCAACACATTCTAGAATGGAATATCTGTGTCCAACGACGAGTGGAAGATCGCCAAATATATATAAATAGCTAACGAAAATACGCAGCTATATTTGAAGTTTGTATCAAAAAGGGGACAATCACAAACACTTTATTTTCTAAAATAGGTGCTTGGAATTTAACTCATAGAAAGCATTTTTGCGTTTGACATTATTTAGTTATATTTAGCTTAACATTAAGAAGACAATAAATTCATTTTGAGTGTGCTCCTTGCTACTTTCAAATTGGCGCGCAAAATACGCAAGAAATATGTCACGGCTTCAATTATCGAGTTGCTTCTTAATTTATCGAGTGATCGATGTTTTCAAACTTAACTTGCGATAGTCGTTAAAAATGCAACACTGCGAGGTAATCGATAACGTCATCGATAGCATGCTGTTCTGCCGCTTACTCATTGCGGAAAACGTGAAAGAAAATCATATTGCCGCCTGTCTGCTACCAAAATTGATTGTTTTAGCTAATATTAACGCAAATCGGCAAATTCCATCAATTAAATATGGTTAGTAAGGGTGTAAATTAATACAAAACCAGCAAATACCAAACAAATACGAATCAATTCCAAAAAATCGTAATTCAAGTAATTTTAAAACATGTGCGCCTCGTGATTATAATTAAAGTTGATAGTTCTACAATTAAATGCAATAAAATGAATAGTTTGTTCAACATGTTTTGGTTTGCTTGTTGTGGAATGCAACTGTGCATCATGCGCCGCATTCGAAACATAACCTTCAAAGAAGCTTCTCGCAAAACTGACATCTGTCAAAGAAGCCGCTGACTAATTTTATACTTTTTTCACTTGGTGGGAATATTTGTAGCAGCCACAAATTGTGCTCCTGAAGGAAGGCACCGACACGTCGCAGGGCAAGCCACAGCTGGTATCGAATATCAATGCCTGCCAATCGGTTGTCGACTCTGTCCGCACCACACTGGGGCCGCGCGGCATGGATAAACTGATTGTGGATGCACAGGGCAAAGCGACCATATCGAATGACGGTGCCACCATTATGAAACTGCTCGAGATCATTCATCCAGCGGCCAAAACCCTCGTGGACATTGCCAAGTCACAGGATGCCGAGGTAAGAATTGCGTTTGAAACTGGTTTCGGTCACGTGACTTACACATATCTGATCTACAGGTGGGCGATGGCACCACATCGGTTGTGCTGCTCGCGGGCGAGTTTCTCAAGCAGGTCAAACCGTTCGTGGAGGAGGGAGTGCATCCCCGTATTATCATCAAAGCCATACGCAAGGCACTGCAGCTCTCAATGGATAAGATCAATTTGATGGCGGTGCGCATTGAGAAACAGTCGAAGGAAGAGCAGCGTTCACTGCTCGAGAAATGTGCAGCTACTGCGATGTCTTCCAAGCTGATACATCAGCAAAAGGATTTCTTCTCCAAAATCGTTGTGGAAGCTGTGCTCTCGCTGGATGAGCTGCTCCCGCTGAACATGATTGGCATTAAGAAGGTGGCCGGCGGTTCGCTGGAGGAATCCCAACTGATCTCGGGCGTCGCGTTCAAGAAGACCTTCTCCTATGCCGGCTTCGAGATGGCACCCAAATCCTATGAGAATTGCAAAATTGCCCTGTTAAATATCGAACTGGAACTGAAGGCCGAACGCGATAATGCCGAGATTCGCGTGGACAATGTGAAGGAGTATCAAAAGATTGTCGATGTCGAATGGCAAATATTGTACAACAAATTGGCCAAAATCCATGAGTCCGGCGCCAATGTGGTGCTCTCCAAGCTGCCCATTGGTGATGTGGCCACACAGTATTTTGCCGATCGTGACATTTTCTGCGCCGGCCGCGTTCTTGACGAGGATCTCAAGCGCACAATGAAGGCATGCGGTGGCGCCGTCATGACCACAGCGAATGACATCAAACCCAACGTTTTGGGCCTCTGCGAGCGTTTCGAGGAGCGTCAAGTGGGCGGTGATCGTTTTAATCTGTTCCAAGGTACGACTGCTTAACTATTAGCTATGATTTTAATCTATACATTAATCGGATATCATCTGATCCCTTGCAGGCTGCCCGAACGCCAAGACTAGCACACTGATCCTGCGCGGTGGCGCCGAGCAGTTCCTGGAGGAGACGGAACGTTCGCTCCACGATGCCATTATGATTGTGCGTCGCACAATTAAGCATGATTCAGTTGTGGCCGGTGGCGGTGCCATCGAAATGGAACTGTCCAAGCTACTGCGCGACTATTCGCGTACCATTGCCGGCAAGGAGCAGCTGCTGATTGCGGCCATTGCCAAGGGACTGGAGATTATACCGCGTCAGCTGTGCGACAATGCCGGCTTCGATGCCACAAACATTCTCAACAAGCTGCGCCAGAAGCATGCCCAAGGTGAGCAAAACACATCTACATCTATTCATATATATAAAGATATGTATATATTCAGATATATATATATATATATTTATGTATTTCATCCCAATCAGTGTTGAGTCCAGCACTTATCCTTTGGTTAGACACTATATGCATATAGTTTATAGAATTGATTATGCACAGCTGGGAAAAAGTTTAGAAAAAACATATAGTTAAAAAATTCTTAAAATTTTATTTGAGCACAAGCAATCATTAATCAAGATAAAATGTAAAATCCTTAATCTTATCACAAATGGTGAAAATATTATCAAAGCTGCAGCTTCATGAATCGAAATTCTCAATATTTTCATAGCCCTTTTATAATAGTTTCGATTCCTTGGATTATTTTACTCCTGCACAAATCTCCTTTTTTATTTACCTACACTTTTGATTATCTTCTTTTTTGTGTTTAACTATAACCAAAATTACAATGCTCATGAAGATTGTTGAAATATTTAAAACTGAACGAGTTTATTGAGCAAAAAAGCTTACGATAGAATATTGATATGGATATTGGTTTCCATATCCATATTTAGTTATCTTTTAATTGCATGTGTTCAAATATAATGTTTACAATTTTTAACTATTTTTGTTTAACATTTTCCAAACTACTACTACTATTTTGACCACAGCTGTTTATAAATAACCCGATTTAGTTTTAGAACTGATAAATTGGCTTGGAAACTATATGCATATAGATTACGAATTTGATTTGGAATATTTACAGATTTTTTGTTGCAAATTTAGATTACAGATTTGATTAATTAAATAATGTTGACTCTAGGTTAGCACAAGTCCAGATTCATTAAGGTCCTTGATTTTTTTTGGTTTTCTACTTACTTTTTGAGTTCCATTTAAAAACTTTTAAAAACCCATTTTAATCGGAAACGTTTACCCAAAACTTTCCGAATTGTGAACTTTATTGAATAAAGTTTGAACATTTTTAAGCTGAATTCATTTTTCAGTGCAATGAAGATATCCTTGAGATATCCTGGCTATATAGAGTGCAGATGAGAAAGGACATTTAGAGCGATAAATTTAACATCTTAATTTATTTAGTTTTCGTGGGATTTACATTTAATGCGTATTCGAATTTCACTGTTTGAGCTGCTGATGTTCGTGCCACAGTCGAAAGCAGGGCGAGACACAGAGTCCGGGTGTGTCGGGGCATAGGTTGCACATGTATTTGGTGAACTGCATCATGCCGCCCTTGTGGCAGTGGCGACAATTCTTACGCAACGCCTTGCCATTCCTCTGGATGAGTACCAGCGCATGCGTGGACTCCGCAGCAGAATGCCCCAATCGATTAGCTGCTGCAGCGGCTCGCTTTGATTGGGCCTCATTTAGCCGGTTGCCACCGATTGGCGATGCTGCAGCAGCAGCAGTGAAACCTGAGTCGTGCACAGTTGTTGCCACTGCTGCAGCTGGTGCATCCTCTTTGAGCAGCGACTTGATGATGGCCTTGCGAAACTCGGCGTACGTTTTCAGTTTGCTGGAATCGCTGGCACAGCTGGCACTGGTGCCGCTATTGCGCCCCGGCTGCGCATTTGCCACATACAAGACATGGGCATTGAACACGAACAGATTCAGCAAATAGATGCACAACTGTTGCTGCCGCTCTAATCCGGCGCAGCTGGGCTGATAGCTAATCAATTGCTGGCGCATCGATTGCGCCGGCTTGAGCTGAAAGTCCAGCTCCTGGATAAGTTTGGGCCTTCCATTAATCTTCTGCATGGACATCTCCTTGGCATAGATTGCCAGACAGTCGGAGCTGTAGAAATAGACGCACTTCTCGCGCCGTCGCCACTTGGCCATCATCAGAGGCGTCGCCGCATATCGGGTGGCAATGCTGTTCGTCGCCAGCTGTTGGTAGACCAACGCCTTGCTGTTCCCATACCGATTCCTGTCCAGCAGTCCGCTGCAATACGTGCCCAGCCGGGCCAGCTCGTGGGCCAGGCCATAGCTGCCATAATATTTGCAAACATAGACAGTGTGGCCACGCAAGAGATGCGGTTGGAGCAACTGCAGCGCCAGCTCATTCCGATGCGCCACCAACTGGCGTGAATTCCTCGCCAGCTGGCGATGCCGCTGCAACTCCGGCAGGATGCGCAGTATTAAGCCACTGTGCTCGCTCAGCAGATGCAGCATTAATGCATTGCATCGCTGCTTCTGTGGCAAATCCTGTTGATAGCTGAACTGCTGTTTCCAGTGGATGATGGGCTCGTTCAGCACCAGCTGCTGTCCGCACACATACAGCTCGGACATGCGTGCATTGTAGTAGCCAATCAGCTTGCCAGCATGTCCCACATCCGTATCCGCATTCCCGCCGGGCAGCTCCTCAAAGCTGAGTGATTGCAGCAGCTGCTGAAATCGGTGCAGCGACATTTTCGCCGCAAATCCCACAAAACCGGGATACATATTCGATGTCCAATAGTCGCTCAAATGCGCCAATTTCACATCGCTCAACAGCAAACAGAGTCCCACAAATGTTTCCAGCTCGTCGGCGCTGGCCGCCTCCTCCACATGACAGCCCTTGGCGAGCTGGGCAAAGAACTCCGCTCGATTGCCCAGCAGCTGATTGAAGTAGAAAGGTGGACAGGCGAGTTTCCTAATTGATTTCAAGCCCGTTTCAACCATGGGCGTATTAAATTTGAATATCAAACGTGGCGATATCGGCTGTGCCGTCCACTCCGGATCATAGTCATCCGTCTCATCTGAAAAGATACCGAAGCGAAAAATAAGCACTCGAGAATAATTTGTAATTTGTAATTTTGTTTATTACCCTCGCAAAAGACATCGTTTGCCGCCCCAAAGTTAATCTCAGAGTAACCATCCTCATCCGAGTCGCTTAGCTGCTCCAGCTCCGGTTTTGTATCCTCCACTCCAGTTTTTGTTGTATTCGTCTTCGTTGTTGTTGCTTCTTTTTCTGCGTTCACAGCGAGTTGCAGCTGCAGTTGCAGCTCGGTCAAATCGGGTTTGATGTCCACACAATCGTAGTCGGCCAGCGGATAGCTGCTGGCCAGCAGCGGCTCCGTTTTCACATCCAAACTTTGTCGCTTCACCGGCGAGCGATGCACGTCTTCGCGCGGCTTTAACTGCTGCTTGCGCTTGCGGACAGGTGGCGACATTTCGTCTCTCTATTTATTTGTGTATATATATATATATATATATATTAGGTGATTAAATTCCTTTTCTTTCTTTAGTTAAAAGTTGCTGTCTCAACTGCAAAGTTGTTCTTTCGTCTAGCGCGTGTTTGTGTTGGCAGCTCTTTCGTTCGACGTTTTTTTTAAGCTAGGTGTGTTCTCTTTCGCACCAATTGCATTGGCATATTTGCGGCTTTGTCTTGCGCGCGGGCATTTTGTGCAGCGGTGCTGCCAACGTGTCGCAAATTGTATTTTCATGTTAGCGATGTGCGAGACAGGCACGAAACTAGTCGTGCCTCTTTTGTTGCCAATATATTTAATTTATTATTATGTGCAATAATTTAACTAACTTGTTTTTTTTTAAATAATTAACCTAGAAATATTTATTAATAATGAATTTTTTTTTTTTTGTACAGGTGGCCAATGGTTTGGCGTCGACATCACCAAGGAGGACATTTCCGATAACTTTGAGCTGTGTGTGTGGGAGCCATCGATTATTAAGATAAATGCGCTCACCGCTGCCTCGGAGGCCGCTTGCATGATCCTCTCCGTCGATGAGACAATAAAGAGCCCCAAGGCCGGCGAACCACCCATGGCTGGCGGCGGCATGGGTCGTGGTATGGGCAGGCCCATGTAAAAAAATAAAATAAAATACACTTAATTCAAAGTAAACAGTTATAAAACTACAACACTAAACATCAGCAAAAACACACACACTCACACAACAAACATTCACTTGCATTTCTCTCTCGTATCTTAACACACCTTCTCACACGTATTACTTTACCGGTCATAAATCGCTGGCTTATTCGTTGCACCATTTAAACAATTTATATAATTAATGACCGCTGCCTATGTCTAATAAACGAAAACGGAATATTTTTCATAACAACACTAGTCTTTTATTATTTATCTGGCAACTCTAATCAAATCGAGCGCCCATTTTTTTCTGCCATGTGAAACCAACAAATTTTAAAATGCGTTGTCATCGAACTCAAATATTGACAGTAATGAATCAGATATTGGTAAGCGAATCACCAATAAGCTAGCAAGACAATTTCTTCGTCTCAATCTTTTGGGTAACTGATAAACAAAACAGAAAAAATTTAACATCAAAAAATTTCAATTATATTCATAAGCAACTTGGAAGCCTTCGTTTTTATTGCTTTTAAGTTCGCATTTTGCCATAACCCAGATACAATAAGTGTAACTGACCTATGCCCATAATTCAGCTAAATAAAATATAAAAAAAAAACATGTATTTACACTACACGGACACAAGTAACTTTATTTCAACTATCTGGCAACTCGCTTGGCGACAACTGTGCGCTTTGCTAGCGTTTTTCATGCGTCGCTCGCGTCAGTTCTTAGCTGTTTTTGTAGCCAGCACGTTGTTTGCGCGCGCCTTTTCTTGCACAAGCAAACAAACAAATAAACAAACAGGGAATAACAGAGGCAAAACTATATTTAAGGATGGGCAACCACAAAGTGTTAAAAACCGCTGGCATGACTCTCAGATATTCGATGTACGATTTCATTGATGCGGTTAAAAAGCATCACATCATTTGGAATCGTGAGCACAAAAATTTTCACAATCGCGAATTGCGCGATCACGCCTGGCAGCAGATTGGCCAACAGCTGTGCAAGAATTTCGAGGCATCCAGCGACGCGGAAAAGCAGGAAATTAGTAAGCAATTCTTAGTAAATGCGCAGTGCTGGAAAGCGAACTAATTTTATTTCCTTACGATTTTGTTACAGCGAAAACGCTGTTAAAACGCTGGAAAAATACACGCGACAGCTATTTGCGCGTTCATCGCCAACGACAAAGTGGCGAGGAAATTTTTCGCTACATCTACGAGAAGGAACTGTGCTTCCTGCTGGACGTAAAGACAGAGGACGAGAAGACGCCACTGAAAGAACAGGCGGAGGAGGAGCAACCAAAAGCGAAACGCAACACGAAATTTAACTTAAGAAGAACGCCGGCGAAGCGGAATCGTATTGAATCGGAGAATCCCAATGATGAGGCTGAGACTGTGCATCACCAATTGGTCGAGGATGAGCTGCACTCGGTGCTGGACACATTCAATTACTCAACAAACCCAAACACAGTCTCAACTCTGCCCGCTAATGCTAAAGCTAACGAGAGAGCAACTTCCTCATTCATAATGGATACATCAAATAGTGGAACACATTCTGCATCTGCAGCTGCTTCTCCAGATCCTGATCCCGATCAGGCATTCTTTGATAGCATTAAGCCGCACATGCAACGCATGAGCAGCGATCAAAAACTCGATTTTCAAATCGAAGTCTTAAAAATACTGCGCAATTTTAAGCCAAATTGATGCCCGTCATAATTTTAACAAGTATCCAAACACAGCTTAAAATACAACTAAAACAAATGTGACTGAATTTGTTAACATACAAATTACCAATAAAAATAAAAACAAACTTCATAAATTTCCGGCGCGTCATAAATCAATCGCAAGAAAGAAAAAAAACAAACAGTGAAAGCAACAGCTGTAAAAGCGATACCTTTTAACGATTAATTTTGCTATATTTTTTATAGCGATCTGTTGTGTGTTACCTTTAGCTACCTTTCTCTCAAATAACTTTATGAAACACTGACGGTATGCATTTACACACAAAAAATAACAAACGAATATATTAATATTTTGTTGTTCATGCAATAAATCTAAAAAAACATATATAAACAAATTACCAAATATCAGTTTTGTAACATTGATATCTGATATTTATAGCATTTTTTAATCGACAATTCGAGTATTTACACTCATCGATAGGTGGCAACACTGCAGCCTATTTACAATCATCGATAAATTGAGCACCGTGGCTGGCAGCGTGTTGTCATATGGTTTGAAAAGTGAATTTTACTGCTCGATTGTGGAGCTAATTGTGGGTATTCGATTTGAACAGACGCTATGCCCAAGGAGCAGTTTCGCGCATCGGCGCTTAACAAGAAAATCTCACATGTGCAGTTTGGCATCAGCGGTTCGGATGAGATTCAGCAGGAGTCGCTGGTGCGGATTATCTCGAAGAATCTGTATCAGGCACAGCGTCAGCCGGTGCCCTATGGTGTTCTCGATCGCCGAATGGGCATCAGCACCAAGGATGCATTGTGCGAAACATGCGGCCAAGGATTGAACGAGTGCATCGGGCATTTTGGCTATTTGGATTTGGCGCTGCCTGTCTTCCATATTGGACATTTTCGATCCACGATCAACATACTGCAGATGATCTGTAAAACGTGCGCGAAAGTCATGCTCAAGCCAGAGGATCGCATTGTCTTTGAGAAGAAGCTGCATAATCCAAATTTCTCGTATCTGGGCAAGAAGGCGCTGCACTCCCAGATGCTTGCAAAGGCGAAGAAGGTGACCAAGTGTCCACACTGTATGGCCTCCAATGGTGGTGTGAAGAAGGGCCCTGGCCTCCTGAAAATACAGCACGATCCGTATAAGGGGCGCAAAAAGGATGCGCAGTTCACCAATCACAAGGACGAAATGCTGCGGTCCACGGAACTGAATCGTGATCTTAATCAAACGCTGAGCAATTATGGCGCCGCCGAGGAGCTAACTCCCCTCATGGTGCTCGATCTGTTCGAGCAGATACCGCAGAGCGATGTGGCGCTCCTGGGCATGTGCTCCCGCGGCGCTCATCCCAAACACTTGATAGTCACTCGCGTCTTTGTGCCGCCGGCCTGCATACGTCCGTCGGTGCTTTCCGAGGTGAAGGCCGGCACCACCGAGGACGATTTGACAATGAAACAGAGCGAGATTCTTTTAATTAACGATGTTATTCAGCGGCACATGGCCACCGGTGGTAAGATTGAGCTAATACACGAGGATTGGGACTTTCTGCAGCTGCATGTGGCACTGTATTTCCACAGTGAGATCAGCGGCATACCGCTTAATATGGCACCGAAGAAGACGACGCGTGGCATTGTGCAGCGCTTGAAGGGCAAACAGGGACGATTCCGTGGCAATCTCTCTGGAAAGCGTGTGGACTTCAGTAGTCGCACCGTTATCTCACCCGATCCGAATTTGATGATCAATCAGGTCGGCGTTCCGGTGCGTGTGGCCAAAATTCTCACCTATCCGGAACGTGTGAATCCAGCGAATATCCGCATAATGAAACAACTGGTGCGCAATGGTCCCAGCGTGCATCCGGGCGCCAATTATGTGCAGCAGCGTGGTTCCAGTTTCAAGAAATATTTGGCATACGGCAATCGCGAGAAGGTCGCCCAGGAGCTCAAGTGCGGCGACATTGTGGAGCGGCATTTACGTGACGATGACATTGTGCTCTTCAATCGCCAGCCGTCGCTGCATAAGATGTCGATCATGTGCCATCGGGCCAAGGTGCAGCCACAGCGGACGTTTCGCTTTAACGAGTGTGCCTGTACGCCGTACAATGCGGATTTCGATGGCGACGAGATGAATCTCCATCTGCCACAGACGGAGGAGGCACGGGCCGAGGCCCTCATCCTAATGGGTAATCAATCGAATCTGGTTACGCCGAAGAATGGTGAGATCTTGATTGCGGCAACGCAGGATTTCATCACTGGCGGCTATCTTCTCACCCAGAAGGAGGTATTTCTCACCAAGGAGGATGCCATGCAGCTGGCCGCCTGCTTTCTGGCTAGCGACGATTCCACGCTCCGCATTCAAATGCCACCGCCAGCCATTTGGAAGCCGCGTCGCCTATGGACGGGCAAACAGATTTTCAGCCTGCTGATGCGACCCAATGATGACTGCAATGTCCTCTTCAACATGGTCAACAAAGGTCGCAACTATGCCGGCAACATGGATCTCTGTGTCAACGATTCCTGGATTCACATACGGAACTCGGAGCTGATGTGCGGCACCATGGATAAGGCGACAATGGGCTCCGGCACCAAGCAGTGCATCTTTTATCTGCTCCTACGCGACTTTGGAGAATCATTCGCCACCAAGGCCATGTGGCGATTGTCTAGGATTGCGTCGTACTTCATTCAGAATCGGGGATTCTCGTTTGGGATCAGCGATGTGACGCCGAGCGCAAAGCTGCTGCAGCACAAGCAGGTCCTGCTGGAACGGGGCTATGCCAAGTGCAACGAGTACATCGAGAAGCTCAAGGCGGGAACTCTCCAATGCCAGCCGGGCTGTACGCCAGAGGAGACGCTCGAGGCGGTAATGCTGCGCGAACTGTCCGGCATCCGTGAGCAGGCAGCGAAGACCTGTTTCGCCGAACTGCATCCCACAAACAGTGCTTTAATCATGGCCCTCAGTGGTTCCAAAGGATCGAACATCAATATCTCGCAAATGATCGCCTGTGTCGGCCAACAGGCTATCAGTGGCAAGCGAGTGCCAAACGGTTTTGAGAATCGAGCTCTGCCACACTTTGAAAGGGACTCTGCGATTCCTGCGGCTCGTGGTTTCGTTGGGAACAGCTTCTACTCGGGCCTGACGCCCACCGAGTTCTTCTTCCACACGATGGCTGGCCGCGAGGGTCTCGTCGATACGGCTGTCAAGACGGCCGAGACGGGCTATCTGCAGCGTCGTCTGGTCAAGTGCTTGGAGGATCTGGTTGTCCATTACGATGGCACCGTGCGCAACGCCATCAACGAAATGGTCGACACCATCTACGGCGGCGATGGCCTCGATCCCGTCTCAATGGAGACGCGCAACAAGCCCGTCGATCTCCAACACCAATACGACAATCTGCGCGCCCAGCAGCCAATTGGCGATCAGCTTCCGCTGCAGTACGACGAGATACTCAGTGTGGCCAACTGGTTACTAAAGCAGAAGGAGTTCAAGGAAGCTCGCGATGACTTTAAGCTGGATGTGAACATATATCTGAAAAAGGTCTCCAAACGCATTGGTCAGCTGCAGCAACGGTATGGTGAGCAGCATCAGGAGCTGTGTAATCAGATCGAGTCCATCAGCCAGGAGCAAATGCTGGTGTTTCTGCGCCGCATCAACGATCGCTACAATCGCGCCGTAACCGAACCGGGCACCGCTGTGGGTGCTATTGCGGCACAGAGTATCGGTGAGCCGGGCACACAGATGACACTGAAGACGTTCCATTTCGCTGGTGTCGCCTCCATGAACATAACACAGGGTGTGCCGCGCATTGTCGAGATTATCAATGCAACCAAATCGATATCGACACCAATCATCACCGCCGCGTTGCGTAATAATACGAGCATGGAATTTGCCCGCCAGGTGAAGGCGCGCATTGAGAAGACAACGCTCGGCGAGCTCGCCTCGTATGTCCAGATCGTCTGCGGCCCGTGTAGCTGTCATCTCGTTATTAAAATCGATATGGCCCGCATTAAAGTCCTAGGACTTTACATTGATATGGATACGATAACAGCCAGCATATTGAAGTCACGTCTAAGGATTAAGCCCGGCCAGGTGCACGCCATACCCAAAAAGTCACGGATCCTTATCCGTATCGAGTCGACAAAGAATGCGACAATTAATGCGGAACTAGCACGACTTGCGGTCACCATACAGAATGTCGTCGTTGGCGGCTTACCAAATATAGCACGAGCTGTCATCGCCGTCGACGACGGCCAACAGCCGGCTACGTATAAGCTGTGCATCGAAGGTTACGGTCTGCGGGATGTGATTGCCACGTATGGCGTTGTTGGCGAGAAGACACGCAGCAATAACATCTGCGAGATTTTTCAGACGCTCGGTATCGAGGCGGCGCGCACCGTAATAATGAGCGAGATTACGGACGTGATGGAGGGCCATGGCATGAGTGTCGACTGTCGGCACATTATGCTGCTGGCCAGCCAGATGACGGCACGCGGTGAGGTGCTCGGCATCACCCGCCATGGCTTGGCCAAAATGCGTGAAAGTGTCTTCAATTTGGCATCGTTTGAGAAGACAGCGGATCATCTGTTTGATGCCGCCTACTATGGCCAAATGGATGCCATTAATGGCGTTTCGGAACGCATTATATTGGGCATGCCGGCGGGCATCGGCACTGGGATATTTAAGCTGTTGCAGTATCACGAGGACAAACAGGTGCCACCCATCCAGACGACCATATTCAACGAGCTGAAGTTGATGCCGCTTATATAGCACCATCCCATTAGCATCCCAATAAGGAGAGCACACCATCCGCCAGCCATTTACTCAGTTCCTGTGAAATGCCGTAGTAGCTAATAGTCGCTATACAGTTAGTTAGTCAGCCTAGTTAGCCAACGTTATACGTCACTAATCCCCCAAATGCTTGTAAATCAATCCGGTTCGCAAAGGGAATTGCGATCACTTGGAAATTAGTGGTTACCAATTTGATATGCAAATCGTATGCATGGTTTAAATGGTTTTAAATCGATTTCAGGTTTCATCGATTTCTAATCGAGAATGCTTACGCCGTCTGCAACTTATGATGAGGACTTGCTTTCAACATATCTCTCAGTCAAGCTCTCTCGACTACTGCATTCTTTTATGTTGAAGTACACAAACTTTTGGTAATTCAGCTCATGTTTGTGGATCGAGCGCTGGATCTGATGGAGATGTTCAATTTTCTTGAAAATAATTGAATGCATTAATTGGCTACCATAACACACGTCAAATGGTATTTTCGTCATCAAAATCAAATCGCTGAGATAGCTTTCTGGAATCTTATGGATTTTTTCCCTATCACAGATATGTTTGAAAAATCCCGCTAGTGAGTGGCAAAAGGTTAAAATCCTCAGCCTTGAGAAGCTATATGAAGAATAGACATGCTGCAATAATTGGAGCAAATTGACCAATACATCATAGCTAGTGTTTACTGTGGCATGCCTAAATGTTTTTAGTTACCACAGACAGATTAATAAGCAATAAACTTGACAACGAACGCTTAAGCAACCTCTTAAATATATTGCATACTTTTAGGATTAAATAAAAAATGTACGTGAATTGAGATTTACAGAAAGCTGAAACGTTAAAAAGATACTTCTGTATAAATATATATATATATATCTTGAGTTAATCGGCTCATAAAATACATTAAATATCAAAATGACACAATAAATTTCAACTATGAAGCAATCAGACTCAGGGATTTTATACCATAAAATATACTCATAAGGTTGAGAGCTAGAACAATAAGCCAGATTAAAATGCCGTTTGTATTGTTCATTAGTATAACGTTAAAAGGAAACTCGATTCGATAAATACCCTGCATGAAATAATAAATTAAATATATGATATACCCTATGCATAGAGTTAAGTAGGGCATCTAGAACACATACTTGCATAGTTCACAACAAGCACCTCTTCAATAAATAAAAAAATAATTTTTTGTTATTATTTTTTTTGTTTTCGTTAAGATTAAGATTTATAATGCTGCCTGGTTAAGCCAGCATTACAATACTAGCATTAAGCCCCATTTTCCTGAATAAATCATGAAATAATGTTCAGATGAAAATGAAACTCTAAGAGTTATAAATGGAGGGAAGGGAGCTCCAAAAGGGAAGTTAGTTTAAGAAATGTGATTTGAAGATACAAAAGGGTGGGGGCCCAGATTATTTATTTACCCCCACAGGAAGGGCGGGAGCGCTACGGCAGTAACAGCAAAGCCGCCGTTGGAAGTCGGAGATAGTTTTTTTTGTTTTGTATGTTTTGAATTGCCACTGTCCGTTAAAACAGCTGTTAATAGTGATGTGTAGATTTGTGGAGTCTCGTTTATTGTGCGGTCGGCGGGCAGGAGCAGACCCACCCCTAACTGATCACTGGCTGGCCGGAGTTGCCCCATGCGGATAAACCGACGCGTAACATGTGTTTCGCTGCAGCGCTAGACATTAAGTTTATATAAACAAATATTCTATATATATTATTTATATCAAAGGCTACACAATATTAAAAATGTCCCTTTTATATTGTTGCTTTCGAACTGCTGCTGGCTGGTTAATGTATCGATAGCAGATCAACTATCGGCTACCTTAGGGATGAGTACGTTGCAAATCAATTACGTATTCGACTAGCAATAAATGTATATTTTTACTAAGAATTTGAATTTTATTTATGGCAGCTCGAACAAATAGGAATTTTTTTATTTGCCTTAAGTTCCCATGCCACTTTAATTTTCCACTAAGCTCTTGTCAATTACCAGTACATTCTACATCTATTTAAATAGATTTCTGTCCGTAGCAATTTCAAATATGAAATGCAGCTTCTCTTGTGACAACTGTTAAGGGAAATCAAACGATAGTTGCGCAGTTTAAACTTCAATTTCCTCCAACGCCATTAAACCGATTTATATATAAGCTTAAAATGCACGCTCAGCTCAGGTATTCGTGCTTTATTTTTCTCAATCAAAAACAAGCAAACACCAGCGTTAAAATGAAATCAATACATTTTGCATAGTATATGCGATCCAAAGCGGTTCAACCAGTTTCTAGAGCATAAAAAAGCATAAACCTGTATTTACCCACATTGCCAATCGAGTTATATGCAGCAGATAGACATACACATATACCTATGTATATATATGTGTATGTATGTACACTGATTTCACCAGAGCTCTGCCGGATGGGTATATAGTGTACACACACACATGGATATGCTCATGGTATTAGGCACTGCTTCGTATTAAGTGCACAAAATAAGTGATTGAGACTACATTTTTATGATAAGAGTCTCACTTATGCATGCGCACATATTTATGGACATACATACATGCGTACAACCCGCATAGCACAATACATTCATACAAATGTATCTACTTTTTCGCCAGTGATGCCTTTGTTCCAAAAACTAGCTTCTTTTTTAACGTACATTAGCTGAAAGTGTAATATGAAATATTGATCAGGCTGAGCATTTCTTAATCTAAGCCAACATATTCAATAAAAAATAACAGACTTTAAGCTCTGCTGAGGTATAACAAAATATATAACTTTACTTAACATAAAAATGCATTTGGACTTAGACTGAAAATATTATAATAAAGATAAACTGTTAAAACTGTATAGTATTACACTTTTTAGCTTTAGTTCTTAGCTGTAGGTCTTAAAACTAGCCTTTGTAAATGTCAACACTGATATTGATAATCGCATGTTTGTAAGTATTTTGAACGTTTTCGTGGTGGCTTCAAGTTTCAGGAATTTGAGGACGGGCTGGCTAGGGGCAGGATACCCTCGGTTGCACCGTCTGTGTTCTCGCCGATCACCATCGCTGTTATTGCTGTTGTGCAGCGCATTAGCAACGGATCTGGCAGCTGCTGTTGTTTTGCGGGGCACTCTTTATGCGCTTATTCGTTGCCTTTGTCTGCGTCTACCTGGAATCCTTCTGCTCTCACACATAACCTATGTGTGAATGTGTGTGTGTGAGTTAATTCCCAGCGTGCGTAACGTATTTTCCAAGGGTAGATTTGGGCCACTCCAATACACTCATGCATATGTATGTGTCTGTATGTGTGCATGTATTGTGTTGTGTACCTGTAGCAATGGCAAGCATTGCAGTGGAATGGAATGAAATACATACAAAACAACAGCAGGGAAAACGACAGGAAGCCCATTTTTGGAATCCCACCTTTTTGCTTATTGTTGTTTTTTCGGCTTTTGTTGGCCACGCTACGAATTCTACTAAAAATCTAGACAACTGTTAAACTAAATCTCAGCTTTGAGTTTTTCAATGGAGGCGGAGGATTTGAGGCACTTCTTTAGCTCTGCTCTGTAATAACGACCTGTGTGTCCTTAAACCTAATCCAAGCCGCATCCGCTCGCTGCAAATAATCGGCGACTTCTTGTTGCTTTTCTAACAATTGGTATTTCTCCATAGCCAGCTTGAGCAGCACATATTCCAGGGTGCGTACACCACCCAATTTCAAGTTGTCGACCAGCAACGGATACTTGCGCAACTGATCCACATGTTGAGCAAAATGTCCATTTTCCAGAGTCGCATCCACATCGTTCACATAGCGCAACGTTTGCTTGAGAATTGCCGCCAACTGGTTGCTTCTGCCCACCAGCGGTGACAGCTCCACATTTAACTGTTTCACTGCACGCGTTGTCGCCTCCAGCAGCTGCACTGCATCCACATTATACTGATCCTCCTCGATCCACAACGAACTTGGTGCATTTGTACTTGAACCAGGCTCATTGTCCTGCAGCGACACCTGATTATTCTTCACGATGATGGTTTTATTTATTAGTTCGCTGGAATTTGGAGGCTGCTTAACATGGAAATCCAAGGAAAAGTGAAACACAACATTTGCCTAGAAGTCAATGGGAAAATTCATTTATATAATTCCAATTTTCGGTTTATTAAACTTACCCCACATATATCGAATGCTAGGAGACTCAGCGTAAGCCAAGTGGCAACTTTGATTGCTGGGCAGCACATCTTGCAACGCAGCTTGCAACAGATTAACTGAACTCAAGTTCGATGCGCGACTGATTTGTGGATCACACCATTTATTCATAGGCCGCTTATCACTGCCAGCACAGAGTTCAGCGTTTTAGTGATAACAGATTTGCCACTCATTGCAATATGTCAGGCGACATCAATCAGGGGTCAATCATCTCTCTGTGTGTGTGTGTGTGTGGCCTCTCTCAGACTATTGTCGAGTCACGTGGTTTCCATTCAATACGAATTTCAAAATACTATGCAATTCACAAGGTGAGAGAGAGGGAGAGAGGAGAACATATTTAAGCATTTTAACCGTGAATGGAGCTGGTGAAAATGCAAGCTTAAACCATAATTAAATAATTATTGCTAATAGCCAAGTCAATAATAATGATCATAATTATTTACAGCGAATTTAAATGCTTCGTTTTATGAAATTAGAAAAAAAAACTAACTTCGATAATAATAATTATAGCATTATTAAATATCAGTTTAATATATTTAATATTTTTAGTTTACAACTACAACAAAAAATCAGCATTTCAATTTATTAAATTAATAAATTAAATTAATAATAAAGCAGCATTTTAATTTATTAAAGTCGGGAATCATAAAGCCACAATTTCATGTAATATTATAATATATAATAATATAAATATAATAACTGAAATAAAATCAAATTAAACCAACAGAACAGTTTAATATATTTTTGTAACAAAAATGAATCAATAAATTTATTAAATTGTGTTATTGGTAAGTAGACTTTTGGCAGCCAGTGAAACGTTCGATATGTACAGACTATATTTAAATGTCCCGCAATGTACAATGTATTTATGTACGTATGTATGTATGTTTCATACTGTGTACTTGTATTTTTATAAGTATGAATACAGTTACACAATATTGTGGCTGACGCTTTTGATTTGCATTTTAAAATAAAACAAATGGAAAACAATGAAACAATGTAAGAGCATTCAATAACTGCTGAATTTACATATATACATATTTATTTACACATAAACATACATACATACTTACAAATAGGTTAAGTCTGCATGACTTGAGCAATTTTATGCCGTTCGAGTTCGCATGGTCACCCTGGAAATATACCTATTTGCATATACATACATAGATACATACATACATACACACATTTGTACATGTTTACCCTAGAGACAATTTGAATGTAAGTAATTATGTTTCATGTGATTTATAAATATTTATTATCACTTTGCTGCGGCTCGCCATAAGTCACGTAGGCCAGTGGATGGCTTTGTGCTTCATTTATTTACATACTCATATACAATTGAAATAAAGTCACACTAAGCTGCAATAGATATATATCTACATATTTCTCTACGTGAGATTATTTATTTAGATATATATATATATGCACAAAATGTAGCAAATTTTAAAGTTGCTAAGTTTCTAAGTTTTTTTGCAGTGTATTTGCATCTGCTTGTATTTATTAGATTCGTTTCGATTAGCCTGCCGTTATGAGCAAATACCTGTGCTGATTGCTACACAAACATATATATATATATATATATATATGTATACGCATGTTTATAAGCGAAAAGTTGTGAACGTTATCGAGCACTGCTTTCTATGTGTGCATTTACACAACACATACTGAATGTGTACATATATACATGCATACATGCATACACACAAATGCGAATGTATGCATTTGCATCAAACCTCAAGCAAACGGCAGCGACGCCGACTGCGCAGCGGCAGCAGCAATTTAAATCGAAAATAAAAAATAATCAACAAAAAAATTAGTCCAAACAAAACAGAATAACAGCAACGGCAAATCAATAGTAGAAATTGCGCAGTAAAATAAAATTTTCCATAGCTTGTAAAAAAAAACAACCGTTGGCATACATACGTACGTACATACATACGTGTATACATACGTACAAACATACGCATAAACAAAAATACATACCGACATGGATTTGTATTCAAACTTATTTTTATATTTTTCAGCATTTACGTATTTCGTACGTATGTTAATACATACATACATACACAATATAAATATGTACCGAAAACTGGCTGAGCGTCGACAGGTCGTCGTCAGAGACCAACGCTTGTAAAAACGAGCCAAGTGCGTGCGTGTGTATGTGTGTATGCGCGTGTGGGGTATATTAATATACATACATATATACGCACTTGCAAAACTTTGTCTACACACATGCATACATAGATTGTGTGATAGTAAGTATGCGTTTGCTTACATACACACACACACACATACATACATATCTTACAGACACAAAATGCCTACAAGCATCTACAGACCACCACACGCATACATACACATACATATGCATATACATATATACGACTTGTTTTCAAATGTAGTCTTTCTCTAGGCTTTTTGCTTTATTTGTTGAGCAGCAACAGCAACAATAACAACAACGTGAACTCGGATTCGCTATCGCGGCGAACGTAGGCAGTAGGCGGCCAATGGGGCGGAGGGCGTATTAGATGGATGGAAAGAGCTAGCAAGTAGTGAGAGAGAGAGAGAGGGCGAGATACGCAAGTCAACGCCGAGCTGTCTATGCCTGGCATATATGTATGTATTTTTGTATATTTGTTTGCGCGTACATACATGCATTGTCGTCGTCCCCCCAACTCCCTCCGCCCAAAAGTGTTTTTCTGCACGGCTGCTTTGCTTGTTGATTGTAATTATCGCAAGCATAGCGCCATAAAAGAGAAGAGAAACACAAAAACAAAGCATAAATAAAAATTGTTTACGCGTTTGTGCTTTGAAATAGCCCACAAACAAAGACTTTGTATGTGTATACATAAGTAAATACATATAATTAATTTATCTACATTTATGTACATGTGTAATTACATGGATACATACTTACGCATGTGTACTTGTTATGCGCCATAAACACATTCATCCATACCTGACAATCATAATTGTTTGCAGTGTATTCGTATATATAAATATATAGAGACAAAAGAGACAAAAATACATATAAGCAAATAAAACTAAGAGTTATCCTGAACCCAAGATTTGACATATGCGTGTGTGTGTGTGCAGTGGATGAGCAAGGCTTCTTCTCTCAGTTCTTTTCCGCTTCGGTATCAACGGCGGCGGGCTCTGTTGTCGCCGGCAGCGAGGATGATGATGATTCTGTTTCACAGATTTCCGGTTCGACATTTGCACTCGACGGTGGTTCCGCCGTTAGAAGAGCATCAATGGCCGCCGCTGCGGCGGCAGATGCTCGCGTTCGGGGACAGGCCGCACTGGGTAAAGGATAAGATGCTAGCGATGATTGTGGTGCCGTTGCGGCACCAACGAAGTTCTCACCATTCAGATCATACAGATCCAAGTATTCGTTGTAAATATGCTCCCATTCTGTGTGCGGCTGCAGCGTGTCCAAGACGCATTGTCTCAGTTCGAATTTGGATTTTGTCTGCGTCGTTTCCGGCAACTCGTTATCAAGAAGAGTGTCCATAAAGAGACGCAACCGCTTCTCGGTGCCGTAGCTGGCTAATTGAAATGTCATCATCGTATGCCAGTGCTTCAGTTCCTCAAAAGCTTCCAGCGCTTCGCACAGCTTTATCTGATTTTCGAGGAACAGCAGCTTGGCCGTTTGCTGCCAGCTTTCAGGATCGATTTCGACTGCTCCACGCAGACTGAGATAGTTATGGGTGCCGGTCTGCATGCTGAGCAGAGGAAACTTGCGATGGACATGCTCCAGATCGCGTGGCAGCGAGCCGCGTATCCCATTGAACATGATGGCATCGCCGGTGGCAAGTACTAGCCACGATTTCAATGGCGTTGAATACGAATAGGAATTGCCGCTGGGAAAACCAATCAGCGGCATGCCATGATCCGTGATAACAAACTGCAGCGTCATGCCATGCTTATTGAGCAGCTCCAAACAATTGGTGGACAAGCGGACACACTGCTTCGATATATTCCAAATGCGCACAATTCCACTGTCCGTGAGCACGCCGACCATCTGATTATCGCTGCTAAAGGTGCAGTGCAGCGCAACGCTTGTCAACGCGATGGCTGGAAAGACGGGTGAGCCTGTATGCATGGCGACGAGTCGCATGCTGCCATCCAGGGAGCAGAGCGTCACATATTTACTGCACAGATTCACATTGATCACAGGGGAGCCCACATACATATCCCAGAGCAGCTCTCGACCCAAGTGGGCCGTCACCTTGGCCACCATGCCGTAGCCGGTCTTCAGATGACCATTCTGCACATGAATGCGATAGTCCTGCAAGGATTTCGTAAACTCACATTTACTATTCGCCGTTATCTGCAGTTTGGGACCCACTGTAATGCTGCTATTCAAATCGCACTGCAGCTGCATTGAGTTGCGCCGTGGGGAGACCGCTGCAGTTGCCGCTGGTGATGGCGGCAACATCAGACGTCCAATCTGTTCCCCTCGAGAGTAGACCGAATCTTGCGATCTCGGTGAATCCAGGCTGTTGCTACCAACTCTTGATGTTCCCATGCTGCTGCTGTTGTTATCGTTTTGGGTGCTGGTGGTAGTGATGCTGCTGCTGCTGTTCCTGACAATGCCAATGCTGGAAATGGGCTCGTTTAGCTCATTGAGTGGTATAAACATGGGCGTAATCCGCCGTTTGCCATCCTTGGTGCGTGTCTCCGTCTGTTTGCTGATGGCGCGAGCGTGTGAACCGACGCCCTGTCCCTGTCCTTCGGTCACCTGGACAGGCAGTCGACGCTCCATGGCCGCATTGGGCAGTGCGTTGCTGCTCGGTTCGGGCAGCGTCATCGCCATCTGTTTGCTGGCCGTGTGCTCGGAATGCTCCATATAGGCGCCATATTTGCGCTTGAGTATACTGTTTCGTTCCGTCTCCGGGACGCGGGACCCCAGCTCTCGTTCGCTAAACTGGAGGCAGGCGATGGTGCCGTCCCCGCTGCAGGCCATCAGCAGGCATTGTTGCGGTCCCCAGGACATGTCCAGGATGCTGTCATTGAACAGCTCATGGATGACGACCATGGGACGCTGGAGCGCCGTCAGCCACACGGAGAGCGAACGATCGCGGGACCCGACAGCGATCACACAATATTGCTTCGCCTTGTTGGGGCTGTCGCCGACCATGTCGCGCGTCAATATCGAGTTGTGGAAACGGACACAAGTGACCGCCTTGCGATGACCCACGAAGTCCTTGTCACATTTCCAACCCTCACGCTCGATGATCTGGGCGGTGGGTCCGCCACCGTTCATTGCGTGCGCCGACACCAGATACTGGCCATCAGGTGACCAGGAGAGCCGTAGTATGTGCGTTGTACCGCCGCACTGTTCGAACGGTTCCGTTATCGTTGTGCCGCACGTCCAATCTGCTGTTCGCCATATCTTAATGCTTCGATCATCCGACTGGGAGGCAAGGTAACGTCCAACCGGATCCCATGCAACGCCCTTAACGAGACCCGTATGCCCCTTGAGCGTGTGCAGCACATTCGGCAATGCCCGCGCATCCCACACAATAATCGTATTGTCTATGCTACAGCTGGCGAGGAAGTAATCGTTGGGTGACCATGCCAGATCCAGGACATCACCATCGTGGCCGCGCAGTGTGTGTATGCATTTATACGATTCGGGATTCTGTTGCATGCCACCGGTGCCGAAAACGCCGCTGGGTCCCTGCGCCTTCCGCCAGATCATAATTAGCTTATCATCTGAACCGGATGCGAGGAGCTGGCCATTCTGTGACCAGCGCACACAATTCACGCATGCCAAGTGCTGATCCATTTGGCAGAGCATCTTTGGCACCGAAGTATCCTGCTCATCCTTCTCGGACAGCACCGGCTTAAGATTCCAAATGACAATGCGACCAGAATCGGTGCCCTGCCCGCCAGTCGCGAATTTGGTGCAATCCTGATGCACATCCACCGAGAAAATTGGCTTATCATCATGATGCACCCAACCGGGCTTCACGAGCCTCATTAATGCGGCTGTTGTTTATGGAAAGCTGCGTACCGAATTGCCGATATATGTGTGTGTGCACAAACCAGCAGCTTTAGCTATCGAAAATGCATGTTGTGCATAAATTAATCGATATATCTATGTGCATATGTATGTATGATATGAATATGAAAGCTTGCTTATTTCAGCAAAAAGCCAAAAACATACATATACATACATACACGCATCAAAATACATTTATATATATACACATATATACTTACAAATCGATCTTATGCACATACATATATCTATATGCGTATGTATGTGTGTGTTTCTACAGAGCATGAAATTCGATCGTTTTTGCACGTTGGAATAAATTGACATATACACGTATGTATGTGTGCGTGCGTAAATCCAGTTTTTATTTAGCGACAACGTTTAATAAACAACTTTGAAGCGTTGATTTCTTCTTCTTTGTGGTTGATTGTGTTGTATTTTTCTCTCCAGCTTGGCGACAGTTTGCGCGACGAGGCGAAGGTGATCACGGCACTTTTCGTTTTTTTTGTTGATTTGGCCTGTGTTTGGTCTTTGTCCGAAAAGACGAAGACGAAAACCGAACCAAAGTATACACAAATACAGACACATACATACATACACACGTATGCATGCGATGTGTGTGTATATGTTTGCGTATTTATAACTATGCCAGCTAATACTAGTTTTAAAGAAACCGTGTGAAATGAGTCATGAGTCATAGACTTGAATAGTAGAGCGTAGCAGACTAGTTTTGTTGGTTGTGTATACCTTTTGATTTGACACTGGGGGATATTTTACCCACTTACCTGCTGAATCAATATTCATAACGTTTGCATAACCTCCGCCGCAGTTTGTCGTTGCCATTTTGTCGTTGTTCCTCCTCCACACTGCATCCGCATACGATCAAAGTTGTTTCGGTGGTTCATTGAAAATTTCTCAATCTCTTTGTTTCATAAATTTGGTGGGAGGGGGGGTTAGGTTGTTGTTGTTGGGAAAGCGGATATGTGATTTGATTGGCTTTAAGGAATTGAATTGTTGCCTTTTATTACAATTTAAATCATAGTATTGTATAGTATAAGTAATCACAAATAATCTTATCATGTTGGCTGTGCTCAAGAATTTTCAAGATTATTTTGTTTCAATGTTTACACTATGAAATTATTAGCAACTTGCCATTCTAGCAAAAAGTCAAAGAAATTTGATTTTAGTCTTTTGGAAAAACATATTGTAATTATTATTACAATTAACTTTGAAATTTTTTGTATATTTATTACAAACTTTTCTTTGGTAAAGAAAAACAGGTTTGAAAGATATCAGAATTATGCAGAAACTAGTTTCATCTCTGAAACCGAAAAGATAACTCCATATTCATTGCGCTGATCATCTCTTATCTCTGCAAGGATATTTCGAATTTGCATTATGACGACTTTTGAAAACTTGCATCGTAAATAAATCCATGTGCTACACTAAACCAAATTGTGTTGCAAATCAGTTGTGGAACACATGTGTGAAACCGTTGCGGCATATATATATGGAAATCGACCGATGAGCTCTGTGTAGATAGGGACTGGGGGGAGGAGTTTGGGTGCTAAGAATGTTGGAATAAAGCAAATAATAACACAAAGATCAAGTGGTTTTTTTTTGGTTAATTATACAAAGCTTCGATAAATTTCTTTACGAAAGCCGTGTACAATTGTTTATTTTTTTTTTTCTATTGTTTTGTTGGTTGGGTTGTTCACTTTTTTATTTTTTCGTTTTTTCTCAAATGTTTCAAGTTGACTTGATTTTAACACAATTCCAATATTGCTTTTACAAAATTTTCATCTTATAGTTTCATGAGAAACATTTATCATTCAGTTGTACAATTCTTATTGTTTGTGTGTGTGTGGTCCATTCATGTATGGTAATTAAGAATTATGTGTTGGGTTTTTTGGGTTTTATTGTTGTTGTATTATCTGTGTTTTTTTTTCTTTATTTATTAATTTGTAAATATATAAACCGGATTTAAAATTATATAGCAAAGTATCACAAAAAATTGCAAATTAAATTGTAAATTAGATCAATGGAGAAATTAAAAAATTATATTTGTATATATATATATAATATATACATATATATACTATATAAATATAAGTATATAGTAAGACCGACGACAAATCTCTGCTTAAAATTGGTAAAAATTAATATTCGAACTCCAATACAATAATTATGCTTGTTGTTTTTATACAATTCAAAACGTCATTGGTGTAAAAAAAAAATAATAAAATGAATTCATTAAACGTTTTTTTTTTCTTTACTTTAATTTTCATTGTTTTTTTTTTTTTTTTTTATTTAACTTCGAATCGTGCTACGTGCGATTTTGCTTTGGGGTCTGGCTCTTAATGGCCCCGAACTTTAAAATGGAAATTAATTTGTACTGATTGGTGTATTTTTATTTTTAAAAGTTATCAAAACCGCAAACATGGCCAACGACTCGAAGGTAAGTAAAAAAAAAAAAAAATTTGTATAGAAGGAAAAACACCATTAGCGTCATTTTGGTTCGGGTCTAGTTTGTCTATTATTTTTATAAATTGTTCTTGTATTATTTGTATATGGTTGATTTTCTTTTTCATTATAAGGTTGTTTGCTTTTGGTTTGTTTTTCTTGTTTTTCTTTTTTTCAGATATATCAAATGTATGTTTTGTTTGCTTAAATTGACGTCCAGTAACAAATGTATTTTTGTTTGTTTATTTTCCTATAGCTTACACACTTAAAAAAATGCAAAATTCTGCGCGACAAGTTCTTTGAGTTCTTTCTCTCTTCTTTCTACCTTCCTTCTCATCCTACTCTCCTCCTTCTCTATGTATGTACGTACGTATATTTGTATGTGTTTGGTGTTGGTGTGTGTGTGGTGTGTTTGGTGTGTTGTGTAGGGATTTACTTTTAGTTTGTTGGCAACTGTCGAGCACTGCTCAAACGTTTTGCTTCATAAAATACTCTTAGTAGTAGTACATAGTGTACATATGTATGTGTGTATGTATGGTACATATATGTATGTGTTTTTTTTTTGGGTTTGTGTAGTATGTATATTAACTTGAAGGATACAAGCTTTAAAGCTACCAATATATGACAACTTGCTCTCAAGTAAATCTAAACAGTAGTGCATGACTTTTTTGGCTTTTCTTTTCAACATTAAAAACTAACATCATCATCATCATTATGATCATCATCATTATGATCATCATCTCATCTCTTTCATTTCGTAATGTTTTTCTTTTCTTTTTGTATAATTTAGCTGTAGCAGGAAGTTAAACAATAAACTTTTTCATCATATGGTATACAATGATTTTAGAAACAAATTTAATTAACTCAAAATTGTGCTTTGTTTTGATTTTGTTCATCTCTTTCGTATATTCTTTCTTTTGGCTTGTCACTCAAGAGGCCAATTCAAATAGCAAAAAAAAAAAAAAAAGAAAAGAAAAAAAATCGGAAAAGAAAAGAGATTCTTTGAACAACAAAACTCACGCTGCTTTTTCTTCTCTTTTGTTGTTGTTTTACATTTCATACGCAAAATACAATAACTTTGGATACAGGGGGGGACACAGGTTACGGGGGACATTGCTTAAATAATTTACATACATATTAATTATTAACAATTAATATTAAATGCTAATAATGAAAATAAGGTACTGGGTTCAAGTGTTTTTTTTTTGTTTGTTTTGTGTTTTTTTTTTCTTTGTGTATTTTATATGTTATTTTCAATATATGAGCATCAACGAATAGTGTTTTTTTTACATAAAAAGTAGTAGTTTTTTGTCACCCTCCTCTCTAACTCTTAGCATATTATCAGCATCTCTTACATAAAGCGTATTTTCATCGGGGGATGATTGCAACAAAGTTTCACAATTGTTTTAAGATTTCGATTTTACGATTTTTATATTTTTTTTTAGAAATTGTTTTTTATTTGCGGTCTTAGTTTGGGGCGCAAATCACAAATTATTTGAATATCAATAAAATGTTTGCGCCCTTGCGCCAGAGGACCTACAAAACGAAATTGTATTTAACATTTTTGAAATATTTAGATTTTATTATTCTTTACATTTATATAGTTTATGTACAATTCAAGAATGTTTAAAATCGAATTTAAAGCCATTTGGTAAGTGTATTTCAACTCATTTTACAATGGTTGCATTTTTTCTCATTTTCATTATTACTTTTAAAAACTTAAATAAATGGAAGTTACATAATGCTATATATCAAATTTCGCGTACAAAATACGTGAGGCTGGCGCTTAAGTGTTTTCGTGTGTTATGAGTGTTTGTATGTATTATTTTTATATGATATCTTAAGGTAGAGAGGCCGTTTAGTGTGTTTTTTGTTTTGTTTAGTTGTAGTTAAGGTTCAATTTTTTATTTTAATCTTTTATAGGCAAGTTGAATGCATTTTGCGCTGCTGCTGCAGCGTTGAGTTTGTCGTTGAGCGTTTTTCGCTCTTCTCTTTACTTCTTCTTTTTCTTGATTTTTTTTTTCTTTTTTTTTTCGTTGAATTAGTCTTTTGTGATTTGGTGGGTGGTATTATTATCTTTATTATTTGTATTATTATTATTAATCGTTTTGTTATTATCATCGTAAATGTGGTGTTATTGGTTTTGTTTTTATATATTCATTTTCGATTTTCCATTCTCTTCTTCTTCGTCCTCTCAGTGCTCTCTCACATTCTCATCAACTGTTTATCGGTTTTCGTTCTTACTCTTCCTCTTCTTGCTGCTCTTTCATTCTTTTAAGGTACGTTGCACATGTTGTCCGCTTGGGGAATATATAAGTAAACATAAGCTGTACTTATGTATTGCGCTTCTAGCGTCTGGATTTTGTTTTAATTACTCATAAATACAATCATACATATTTATATAATTTATAATTTTACTTATTAATTACATTTTTTTTCAAGTCTATTTGCGTATCACGTTTATAAAACAATGTTCAGTTGTGTGAAATTTGTATCCGTTATACATACATATAGAGCCCGTCTCTGTCCGTCCGTCCATCCATCCATCTAACTGTTCTCTCAAATATTATATCTATCTCTCGCTCGCTTTTTGTAGCCAAACTTAAGTTTTTCTTTATCTTTTGTTAAGTTTTTATTCATCTTCGTCGAATGGCTTTTCAAAAGTTAGCATTTTGAAGTTAACAGCTGAAGCGTTTGTTGTTTGTCTTCTTGTTGGGTGTATTTTTGTCGGGGAATTTTGCATCTTTTTGGATGTGTATCTTTGTTTTGTCGTTGTTGTTGTTTGTTGTTATGTGAGTACAGTTTCCATTTGTTCACCTTCCTTTTAAATTTTGCATTTTTTTCGTTTTGTTTTTTGTGTTTTTCTTCCTCTTATTTAGCTTCTCAATTTTTGTTGCTGTTTTATGATACATTTGAGATCACAAACATTACTCTTCTTCCTCTTTTTTTTAATTGTTTTTGTTTTGTTTAAAAAAGTTCAAATTTTCAGTTTTAAATGATTTGTAGTTTTTTTTGGTATTTTTTTTTTTTTGTGTAGTGTTTTACAATTTTTATATTTTTGATTTTTTGTGTATATATAATTTTTTTTTTAGTTTTTTGTTTTGTTTTTTCTTTCTCATTTCGCAAGTCATTGACGGGTTCATTTGGGTCCTTCATGTTCAGTAGTTTTGTTAACAGTTCGCTTAGGTTGTTGTTGTTTTTTTCGTGGTTGTTGTTGCTGTTACTACAAGAGAGTTACGACTGCACATTGAGCAACAATTTAAGATTGTGCGTATCAAAGTCATCGAGCAGATTGCGCTTGGATGACCGGACGCCATAGCCATAACCACCATAGCCACCACCACCGCTGACAGCGTTGCCACCCAGCTGAAATTTGGACGCACTGCATCTGTTGATCTTATTGTTGTCGTTGCCGCCGGCGCGCAGTAGACTCTGCAATGGTGTGCCACCAGCACCGCTGCTGGCCACCATCACCAATTTCTCCTCGGGCCGTGTCAATGTTGTCCAATGCTGCGGCGGCTTTGGTAGCGCCGTCGGTGCAGGTGCATCAAAGCACTTGCTGCCCGCAAAATGCGTCAGTGCGGTGGGTATGAGTGGTGGTGGATGCTGTGGCGATATCTTGCCACTTGCAACCAATGCTGTTGGACTGCGTCGCTGCTTACGCGCCGAAGCTGCAACAGGTGAAAAATAGCCGCCACCCAAAATTGTTGCAGGCGATGTTGTTGCCTGTATCGAGTGTGGCGAACGACCGCCGCCATTGCGCCGGCTGCTGCTGCTATTGTTGGCAAAAAAGAAGCCACCGCCTCCTCCTGATCCTCCGTTCATTTGCTGTGGCGATTGTCGCTGGCGAGTGTTGCGTTGATTGGCGCCAGCTGATTGACTTTGCAGACGTTGCTGTTGCATACGATTGTTGTTGGGGGTGGTGGGTGGCGATGTGCTTAAAGCGTGTTGCTGATGGAAGTGTTGCTGCTGCTGCTGATGATGATTATTGTTGTTGTTGTAGTTTGTACTGCTGGCAATACTGTTGGAATGTGCAGTTACCGTTGCTGGTGTTGTTGATTCTATTGTTGTTGCTGCTGCTGGTGGTGGTGGGGGTGATGGTGTATTGGCGCCCTTTTTCAAGCGAATAGACTTTGTTGTTGTTGTTGCTGCTGTTGTCATTTTAATGTTGTTTCTAACACTATTGTGCGAGTATGTCATAGTAATTTCTTGTTGCTTTCCTCTTCCTCGATCAAAATTAAAAGCTTTTACAACACTGATTGTTGTTTGTTGTTGCTTCTTCTTCTTTTAACTGAGCTTTTTACCCAATGCGCGTGCTTCTTCTGCTCCTGTCCTCCTCCTCTCTTCTTTCTCTCCACTTCTGGCTCTTCTTACTCTTCTTGATAAAATTTCTGCTTTTCTGCCTTTTTTTGTTTTGTTTTTGGTTATATTCGCTAAATTAATGCTTAACGTTAAATATCACACGCACTTAAAATCAATTTATATTTTTTATTTAGTATCGATAACAAACAAACGCGCATCTGTGCTACGTTCCTGCTGCTGCCGTCGCGCGTTCTCTATTCCTCCCTCCGTTGTGTTCGCTCGTCTCCTCTTTGGTTCAAAATTTGACGATGCTGCTTCTACGCTTCTCTTCTTTCTCACTCTCAAGCGGCACAAACGGGAAGAAGCCGACGTCGTACGTAGCTGAACTGTTGTTGTTATAGCTGCGTTCGGGTTGGTTTGTGTATCGATTGATTTTGTATTTACAGCTTTAGTTATATACTTTATATAGTTTAACTTTTAACTTTATGTATTGTTTATCAGTCTGTTGATTTATCTTTTTGTTAGGCTATCCTCCTTCTTCCTTATTAGCTCTAAATTTTCCAAACTCTCTTCTTTCTCTTGCTCTTACGCTCTTTTTTCTCTTGCTTAATAGTCGTTGCTGTCATCCAAGCCGGGTCCCGGGTCCTGTGTTAATTTCATTGGTGTACGTGAAGAAAATAGAAAGAAAAAGATAAACAAAACGAAAAAAAAATGTTGAGCATAAGGAATTGAGTTGGAGGCAATGCAAACGTAACGAGTGCACACATATCCATAAACATACATACATATGGCACACACAAATGCATGAGAGCTTGACGACCCGCATTTTACATATGTATGCGTGTGCATGTATGTAAATAGCATGTGTTCTATTTACACTCACGATTGCCAGACTTTGTAAATTTGCAACAGCTTTCGATAATTTAATTTTATTTTTTTAAAATATATTTGTGCAATTTATTTAGCAATACACGTACATTGCTTAAAAAAAGAATAAAAAAAAGTTTTTGTGATGCGGCTGCTGCAACAATGTTAAAACGTGTATACCTCAAATTCACGAATCAACACACTCGTACATACAATTGCGACTTACTTTGAGTTGTAAACCTTTTCACACCAATGTTGTGTGTGTGGTTGCTGCTGCTGTAGTCTTGCTCGCTCGCACACTCGCTGGTTTTTTTTTATGGGTAACGCGGTATGGGAGTGAAGAAGACGACTGTATATGTGTCGCAGTTATTGATTGCTTTACAGCTGCGGGGGGTTTTTCTTTGCCACTTTGTTATACTGATTATTACAAATTATTTGTATTTATATATTAAGAGTTGCCTTGTATTCACTGTTGCCAGTTCAATTTGAATTTTGCGATAGTTATTCTCTATTGGGAAATTGCGATTGTTTTTTTGTGGTTTATGGTTGATTTTCTCTGATGGTTATGGTAATATATATGTGTACGTATATATTTATTTGTATGTATGTAAAATCACTTTCAAAATGGCGACGGGATGTTTGCTTAAAGGGATTCCGCTTAAAGCTTTCTCCTCTCTCTCACTTACAAAGGCTCAAAAAAAATCACACTATTAACTGATTCGGTTTGTTTAACGTTGTTTTCTTTACAATATTTTTTATGTTTTATGTTTTTTTTTTCTCGCAAAGTACACACGACGACGCAAACTGCTCGATGTGCCACACACAAGAAAAGTTTTGCTTTTGCGTTTTCTTTTTCCTTTTCTTTTATAATTATAGTTGGTGCTTTTGCTTTTTGTTTTTCTTTGTGTGCAATTAGCTTCCACTCGTTGTACTTTGACGCGTATTAAAATATTAAACTTTACACAAATATTTGATTTATATCACTTAAATTAAAGACATTTACAATATATAATTACATATATATATTTTTTTGCAGAAATTTTAATCAATATTTAACTTTTCTTCTTAGCTTATTCTTGCGCATAGGTACGCTCTCCTCAAATTCTCCACCATGACTAACGTACCCTCAATCAGTGGGACCTAACTACGACACGATGAAAATACAAAAATTAATGATGGACTCTTGTTGAACTTAGCTATCGCACATGATACGATATATTCAATAAGCATGCGAGCACAAGACTTTTATTCTTATGGTGTGAAATTTCATGCGCATATGAAGACAAAATTTATATCTTTTAATGGAAAACTACGATAACATGTAATTTTTATTTGTTTCACATTGTGCAGACATGTGAACAACAGACCTCTGACTCGACTCAATTGAGCTGTTATCTAACTGTTATGCCGACAAAGTAGTGGCCTTATTCACTTATTACTTATTCTGATGTGATTGCGAAAAATTATCGATAGTTCTTGCGTTTCCAAAGGCGGTCGTTAATAATGAATCAAAAATATTTTATTATTATTTCAAAACTTGTGTAACTTAAAGAAGTATTGAAAGGAGTTTGACATCACAAAGATCTTTAGAATTAACTAATAACAATCGGATGTCATATCATCATTACGCCTTATCACGTTCAGTATGTCATCCAAGAGACAGACCAAATTATCATTACTATCGAGCCACTCCTCCTGCTGTTTGAGTAATTTATCCAAATCAAATTTGGCCATTTCCTCCCGCCATTCGCGCACGGAGACCTCAAATTGTTTGTAGTAGAACTCATCAATATGACGCTTCTCTGCGTTTGCATTATTAATTTGCATTTGCGACTGAAATGTCTTCTCCAAGAGCTGCACATCCTGAGCATTTAAAATAGATTCGATAACATCATCTGCCTGCTCGGCATTTATAATGGAAGAAGCTCCATCCTCATCCGGCTCCACAGACATGGGTTGATCCGGAGTAAATGGCTGGCTATGGTCGACGCTATTCACGGACGGTGTCAGCGATTCGATATCACTTAAGATGATCTGAAAGTCGTATTCATTCAGTTTCTCGTTCATTAACTTGATGCCCTTGACGATCACTTTGAGGACCTCGACCGCATATTCTTCGCGCAGACACTTGAGTATAATACCGTAATAGCCATATCGTTGGACTTCGGCTAGCACTTTGGCAACGCGCAATTTGATCTCACGTTCCGTTAGTGTGACAATCTTTTTGTGCTCCTTGGAGAAGGTGACGTTGGGAAAGACGCCATCGAGCATGCCCTGATTTTTCAACTGACGATTGAATTCCATGCGCCAAAAACACAGAGCATTCACCTTCACCTCCCAATGATGGTCGCCGACGACGCAATAGTTGAGCGTTGAGAAAAGCGTATTCTTGTATTTACTCTCTATCTTGCGATGGTCGTAGATAATCGATAATGTCAATATGGCCTCGGTGCGCACAATATCCTCGGTCTCGCGATAAAGTACGTACAGTAAATGATCCTGAGATGCGAACATAAATTAACAAAGTTGTAGTTATGTTTTTTTATCAGAGATTTACCACCATATCCAATTGACTGAGGCCATTATCCCACAGCGCATTGATCTGCACCATTTTGGACAGGCACTTGTAGGCGGAGGCTCGCACATATGGCTCACCATCGTGCTTGGCCATCTCATAGACAATCGGTGGTATATTCCCATCGATCAGAAATTGTTGGAATGCGGGAAACTCTGTAATAATAAAAATATTTTAATTAGTACAATGATTTACTTCTGATTTGACACAGACACCTACTTATGCGAGAAATGGAGGCAATGGATGTGGTCAGCTCCAGTGCAGAGTCGCGCACCTCCCAAGAGGTGTCATGCATCCGCTTGACAATGATGGGACCCAGACAAACCAAAGCGGAGCCCTGCAGATTATCCACCAGCAGCGCCATGTTGGGCGACAAAAAGTGCTCCACAGACAGCTGAACCAGTTTCAGGGCCTGAACGGTGCACTATAAATATAGAATATATCAAAATGGGATTAGAAAATATTATTAAAAAGAAGAAACTATGCTTTAATTCGACTTTTTACCGGCACATCCATATTGCAGTTTTCCAGGACAAAGGCCAGGCAGTTGACCAGGCCAATGGTCTCCACGGACTCCTTCCACGTTATCTTGAAACGTTCGATCAGCGTGCGCAAGCCAACCATCACGGAATGCATAACTTTTGGATCTTTGATGACGGCCTCCGTGCCGCGTGGAAAGATTTCCAGATAATTATTTGAGGTAGTTGGGCCATGGCAATCCTCTGGATCCGTGGGCATACTAATGTTGTTCAATGCGACAACCTCACGCAAAGCGTAAAGCAGCGCCTGACAGACGGTAACCGCTTGCTCCCGATCCAGTATGTGCTCCAGCGATAGTATGCTGTGCACACACTTTCTGGCCAGCTCCGGTGTAAACAAAGTGTACTTTGTGTGGCCGTCGGGCGTGATGAACGCATCCCGGAGGCTATAGCACAAACGAAGCGTCTGCTCGCAGGACATTTCGAGCAGCTTCTTTATGTACGTATCGAAGAGTTCACTCTTCGAATCATCGGCCATTTTCATGGCAAACTTCATGGAGAAGAGCAGAGGTGCCATATGAAAGCAAATCAATTGATTCTCAAAGGACACTCGCTCGTCTTGAATGATGATCTCTTTGGGCGCCCGCGTGCCGAGCTTCTTCCACAGTAAGTGATGCAGTTCGGCCATTTTGACGAAATTGATGGCATCGTTGCGCTGTATGCAGAATTTCATCAGATTGAAACAGGATAGGCCAAACTCTGTGAAATTTTCCGGGGGCTCAGCACAATTGGGATTCAGGATTTTCTCATGTACTACGAGAGCAAAATGATAGCTGCACAATATGTTCAGCATCTTTTCCGTGAAGTACGTACTGTGCGTCATCTCCATCAGCTTCCAAATGTTACTTTCCAGATCATGATGTTCGCTCAATAGTGCCACAATTTTCGTACGCTCCTCGCTGACTAGCGTCTGCTGCAGTATATAACAGAGTAGATCAACCGTTGCGGAAATCTTGTGCAACAGCTCATTATCATCGACGCTGACATGGATGCGCTCCTCCTCAGCTTCTCCTCCGCCACTGGCATTGTCATGATTGATATAATCCGGTTTATAAACATTATCATGTATCGGCTTCATAATCTCAGCGAGAATTTCCAGTGTGACAGCCTCATCCTGCATCTTGTCACAGAACTTGTACAGCATCTCGTGGAGCAACTGACGCGCCTCGCGCACCACATACAATGTGTGCTCGTTGTTGCTGTAGTGGATGAGCAGTGTCCAGGAGCGTTCCATCCGTAGAAACGCCAGTCCCATGCTGTATTTGGAGACCGCTTTCATCACCCGTATCCCGCTCAGTTTTATCGATGGACTACAATTGCGTTCCTCCGACTGCATAAAGAACAAAACTCTGTAATGGAAATTCAATTATTTTATCTAATTGAATATACTTAAAAATGGTTTTGTGGCACAACTTCAAAACGACATAGTACTAGCTCAAGGGATTATGATATTTAAACTGGTGCAAAAGTTAAGACGCAGATTGCGATAAGTTATTCACAAATTAAAAATGTTAGAAAATGTTATTTCGTTTCGTGTCCTGAGACGCGTTCATACCTATGCACAATATCCAGTTTGCGGAGTCGTAGCAGCATCCACTCATTGGATGCCATAAAGCTGATCAGATTCATCATGAACGATATCACCTTTGGATGCACTTTGTGAAAGTCTGCGCTGATGAGTGTCAGGCACTGGTCCACCCAATCCGTGACAAATGGCAACTGCAGCACGAAGGCATTCTCTGTGGAAAGATGATGGTGTTAGAAATGCCGCCTGTTGCATACACACATATACGCATCAACACACACACACACAGACACTTGCCCTTAGCCTGCAAATGTGAAATGAGCTTTTCAAAGTAAACATTGTCGGTTGTGGTAAAGTTGTCGTTCAGGAATATGTCAAAAATCTTCTTGAGGCGAGTCGTGATCTCCTCTTGCTTTTGCATCGTTTAGCTGGCACTAATTTGTGTGTGAGAGAGCTTGGCGCATAATTTGGTACGCAATTTTAACAAAGAATAATGAAATATGTCTCCTTATCACACCAAATGATACTCGTTTCAAACGCAGTGTGACCGTATGACTGAAATAAACCGAAAAAAAGAGTGCACCTGCTATTTGTTGCGGTAGTTACTTAGTGACAATGGAAAAATCGTTACATTTGATATACTAAATATACAACGTTAATAGATTTGAATAATAAAACGTACCGTTTCTTATAATGTGTATTATGTATAATGTGACTTAATGTGTAATTAAGGTAATCACCGTGGTTGCGAATCACAGCTTTGATCATTTACTTTTTCAATGCGCGGTGTTGGAAAGCGGTCGAATGCAATAATATGATGCTGTAAACAGAGTATTTTTATGTTTGCCAGCAGTTGGTCACTCAGTTGCATATGCAATGACGCTGACACTCACATAGTACTTCGACATTTATTATGGACAATAATGTAGGCCAAACTGGAGAAAAATCAAAAACCGCAGCGACTACAGCGAACCCAAGCGAACTAATAGCGGCAACGCACAGCGCTGCAACTAGAGCAAAATCACCTTCAACTAGCATCCTAGCAAATCCAACGTCGTTTTGGAAGAACAGCGGCCGTGCAGTGCCCGGACGGCCCAGTCCAAAGCGAGATATTCACGACAAGTCGGGAGGAATCGGGGCAGCGGGACAGCGTGATCGTGGCAACGGCAGCGGCATGGTATCCACCTTTCGTGACTATCAGCAGTCGGTGAGCGATGCCTGGGATACCGGCGACGATGAGTTCTGCATCATAAGCAGCACAGAGGCTGCAGCTGCCGCAGCTGTGGGGGGTAAACAAAACACATGAAACACACAAATAACAGTTAATCATTTAATTACATACATATTTTCTCTGAATTTGCAGATGCTGCACGCATCTCGCGGCAGATGTCACAAACGGCGGCGCTCAATGTCATTGAGACGCATTCGCGTAGCAATCAAAACCACGTCACACACTGCGAGGCCAGCGATGCTCACATTGGCAATGCGGATCTGACTGCAAGTGGCGTCAACTTTGTCGAAGACATCAAGGAACAGCGCAGATCATCGCACGACAACAACGAAAACAGGTGTGACCCAACAACTGTCAACAGTCACTGCCCTTACCAACTGTTTAAATATCAATAATTTTGTTCATTGCAAAGTCAACAATTACTTGTTGTGTATACCCTATACACACTTTTAAAATGGGGGTAAATGTGTAGGGCTTAATATTGTTATATATATATATATATATACATAATCAGGATGTCAAACTCAATCGATCTCAAACTGGGAGCTTAGGCTCTTGAATTTCTAGTTTTATTTCAAGTTATTTCACATACTCATAAAAGTAAGCTCACTACCTCAAAATCCCTCGAGTTTATACATATAGCTATAGATATTTATATTCTTTGATTTATTTCATTTTTTATTTCAAGCAATTTCACATACTCATAAAAGTCGTCTCATTCCTGATATTTAAACTAATTTATTTGAACAATTTATTTCTTTTTACTGGATTATTTGTACAGATCTCGCTTTCGCAATTATCCGGGCCGACCGCAGCTGCAAAAGATTAGCTCCAACTCGCAGGATGGCGAATATGAGACGAAAATAGAGAAATTTCAATTGTTGCTCGACTCGCCGCAACTTGATTTGGTGGCGCTCAAGAAGCTCAGCTGGTCAGGTGTGCCGCGCAAGGTAAGCACTTGAAACATCCATCATCGACATCAGTTACAACTTGCTTCCCTTGCCTCCTTTTTCAGATGCGCGCTGTGAGCTGGCGTTTGCTATCGAAGTATCTGCCGCCGTCGGGCGAGCGACGAAATGCGGTATTGGAGAGTAAGCGGCAGGGGTATCAGGATCTGCGACACAATTACTTTCGGGTGGACAGCCAGGATGAGACGCAGCAGGACACCTATCGTCAGATACATATCGATGTGCCCCGCATGAATCCACAAATCCCGCTCTTTCAGCAGCAGCTCGTCCAGGAGATGTTTGAGCGTATACTCTTCATTTGGGCAATACGACATCCTGCCTCGGGCTATGTGCAGGGCATCAATGATCTGGTGACGCCATTTTTCATTGTCTTCCTGCAGGAGGCACTCACACCCAACACTGATCTGGAAAAATATAATATGTCCCAGCTGCCGGAGGAGACACGCAATATTATCGAAGCGGATTCATTTTGGTGCCTATCCAAGTTTCTCGACTGCATACAGGATAACTACATATTCGCCCAGCTGGGCATACAGGAGAAGGTTAATCAGCTCAAGGATCTTATACAACGTATCGATGGTGAGAATGCCTAGCTTATGATTATACCTCTGACTATTTCTGACCTTATTATGTGCGTATAAGGGAATAATCGCTTCTGTAAACATATATAAGATAACCACTTATTTGTGTGCATATAAAGATCTAATTAGCTGTGTTGTATTTTTTGTGTGTGTGTGTGTGCAGTCAATCTGCATCGTCATCTACAGAAACATGGCGTTGACTATTTACAATTCTCATTTCGTTGGATGAACAATTTGCTGACACGCGAACTGCCCCTGCATTGCACAATCCGTTTGTGGGACACATATCTGGCCGAGTCCGATGGGTTTGCTCTATTCCATTTGTATGTGTGTGCGGCATTTCTGCTGCACTGGAAGGAGCAGCTAATGCAACAGAATGACTTTCAGGTAAAATATATACAACAACAACAAAAATCTGCCTCTATTTGAATATTTTGAATAATTGATTTATTTTGTTTTAGGGTCTGATGTTACTGCTACAAAATCTGCCAACGCATAATTGGTCCGATCGCCAAATTAATGTGCTGCTCGCCGAAGCATTTCGCTTGAAGTTCACATATGCGGACGCACTGAAGCATCTGGAGACGAAAAGTTGACAAAGCAATCCCGAATGATGCATATATAGAAATTAATTTACTACTACTATTTCTGTCTGCGGGCATATACCCAAAACAATATATATATACACACACACCACACACACACACACACACACTTACATCTACATATACATTTATTATATACACAATTTGTTATTAGCTCTTTCTTTCGTTCTGTTTATTATACGTTTGTGTGTTTCGTTGTGTTTTTTACTTCCCCCCCCCCTCCCCCTTTAATTTTAAAGCTGAATAATTTTTCGCTTTTTCTGTACATATAAATGAAATTCCAAATTACATAATTAATTCATATATAAAAGCTACAAAAACTTCCAATAATCAAAAAATGGCAAATATCGATGGAATGAAAGGAGTTGCGGGATATAATGAAATTATGCTTTAGCCCAAATAAATAATAAGGAATGTTCTTAAATTTGATATAATAGCAATAAATACAACACAATTGCAAAAACAGACAGCTCTTCGTATTGATTAAGAATGCAATATATGGTGTATATGTATAATCTTGATATAGAAATACGAATAAAAATTTTAAATATCTTAATTAGATCATTAGCCAATTAGTTGAAATCGCATGTTGCATGTATACAATATAATTCCTATTAAAAAGACTTGTCTTTCAATTGTTTTTCCGTTTTTTGTTGGATATTTTGAAATATTTCCTTTTTGGGTGTTGTTTCATTTAATAATATCTTTCTTTATGACATTCTTAAACTAGCCTACAAATAAATAACTCCTTATTATGTCAAGAGTTTATTCTATAATATGCTATTGTATAGGTTATAGGCTAGATATCTAACTCTGACGATCGGCAATATGTTTGAGCTGCTTGAGAACCGTTTCTAGCAGTTTTTTCTTATCGTTTTTGCGGACCAGCGAGAAAATGGGTTTCTTATCCGCCTCACGTATCTTCTCCAGTATAACAATTATTGACTGCGGCTGGACGAGGTGATAGCGATTCTCCTGTTTGCCATAGTCATGGAAATACGTGCTCCACTCCTCCAAGATGAGCAGATCGAGCAGTTGACGATTGCGCTGAAAGTATTTGCTCAGCTCTCCCTCACGCAAACCGGGCACCGGTTCCGAAGCGGCAAAGAACTCGCATTGTATCAAATCCAAATTGATTTGGGTGAGGGCGCCCGTTGAGATCTGCTTAACCTCCTCATCATACAATATCGAATAGATCTTATCGGCAATGTGCTCGCAGGTGCGACGACAAGCGGCTTGGGCAATATTGGGCAGCTTGTAGGAGAAATTGTCAAAGGTGCTCTTCAAATACGAGATCATGTCCGTAATGAAAGCAGAGGCAATGCCCGGCGGATCCACCAAGAGCCAATCGTAGGCGCTCAGCTCGAAAAATTCATCAATTTTATAACAGATGCGAACCGCGACCTGTTTCTCCGCATCCTGACGAGCCACATGGAACATAGCCGAGGGCGTCTGGGAAATACTACGCTCCGTGTTGGTCATGTGGCAGACGAACTCATCGAGAAACGGGCCCGCCTTGTCCAGATACTGCGTATCGATGATAATCTGTATGAGCTGGACAAGCGTTATGCTCGGCTGTCGAAAGACGACCGAAAGGCAGCCGCTAAAGCTGCGCGTTAGCAGCAAATTGGCCGCTTTGCGCACCATGGCGGCCACTTCGTTGGGGGAGAGGGTCAACTCCTCGTCAAACTTCATGCAGGCGTACATAAACTCCTTGGCCTGATGATAGACTTCGGGCACCATGCGTGAGAAGGGGAATTGCTTAGGGAACGGCGCATTTTCCAATTGTTCAGAGTGGAAGGGAAAGCGCTCAATGATGCACTCATACTCCTCCACATTCTCAACCACCATCGGCACAAATTGCTCCTTGTCCAGAATCTCGCGAAAAACGTGAACCCAACGTTGCAGCAGAACCTGGAAGGATGTGGATTAATAATACTAAAGTATTAAATTAGTTCTTCTGTTGCACTTACCTCATTGTAATGATCCCGCATATCGTGGAGCAGTTCCCACAGGATTTGCACCGTGTACCCATAGCATTTAAAGGTGTTTATGGAGAGCATAATAAGATTCTTAATGCGGAGCAGAATGTTTGGATCTGTACACGAGGAGGAGCTCATGCTGATCTCATTGACGAACTTGGTGAGCGATGTTGACCACAGTTCTTCCAGATAGCTACTCGTGACCACGTCCCCAGCGGTGTTCTTCACATGATCTTCCACCACAAAGAAACCGACAATGGCGCAAATGTATGTTTTATAGGCCTCCAGGTTGTCATGCATATTGGGTGGCGGTTGCAGCACCAACTTGGACTGATCACGACGCTGTTGCCGGTAGTCCTTCTCAAAGTACTCGCGCTGTCCCAGCACCATGTAGATGTGCAGGCAGCGATAAATGGGCGAGAAATCAATCAAATCCTGGGCACTCACATTTGCGCCATCATCGTCGCTGCCATTATTAGCCAACTGCTTGTGTTCCTGGATTATGGCATTGATATCCCGCTTCTGCAGCTGTTTGGTGTGCGTGATCGCCAACTCGCCAATGCGCGGCGAAAATTTCCGAATATTCTCCAGAAATTCACGAAAATCTGCTGCAGACGATCGGCGGATATTCTCCTTGATGATGGGTATCTGTGTTTGCATTTGTGTGGCAAAGCGATAGTTGTGCTGCTGCAGACGCAACAGATGCTCCGTCTCCAGAGTCTCGAGCGTGCGCAGTGCCTGATAATATTGTTTATTCTTCGCCTGCTGCGTGAACTTCATGTAGCACTCTAAGGCGGGCAGGCAGGATTTGAGCGCCTCAATGGCGCTGGCCACATTCGATTCAATTTGACGAGCGCGCACCAGCTCATTGCCCTGCTGGATGAGAGTGGCGCTAATCGTACGCAACGAAGTGTCCAGCGAGTGGACTTCGTCGTGCAGCTGTTTGGCCTGGGTGCGCACCTGCAGCAACTCCTGTATGGAATCGATGAAGCCCTGATAATACAAATTGCATATCCGTTCGATCTCCTTGTCGTGGCTCCGTACTCGCTGATCCAATTGCTCACTGATCGATTTGCTATTGTTGCCTGCGCAAAGATTGGGGGCGTTAATCAGATCAAAACGATGTCGAAGTTCATCACTTGAAAAAATAATACAAACGAAACTCACCTTCGAGTATGGAGCGAAATGTTGGCCCCCAATAGTCGTCGACGGCTTCTATGTCTTGTACCGTTACCTTAGACATAATTAATACTTTGCACTTTTCTAAAAAATGTATCAAGTTTTTTTTATTTGCGGTAGCTTTCTTATGTGTTGGTAAACGTGAATCAGTCAGCTGTTTTGTTTTGTTTTGTCGATACTACTCATATGCAAGTAAGCTGTGCAACCAAATTGTGAATGGTCCACACACGGCACAATACAACCTGTTGAGCAAAGCTCTTTCAGTGAATTCAAGAGCAAATTATATGATATAAAAACAGTACAAAGTGATAGTAGTAATAGTAAATGATGTGATTAGAATGAGTAAATAGCTGCAGTTAATATATTTATACACATGGGAACATGTAGTTTAATTAGCTTGATTGAAACGTGCATGGCACTCCTTGCCAGGTTTTTGGAAAGATTAAAATGTAATCATGCAGCTTGATCGTTGCTTATAGCGCCACATTAAACTTTCACTTCTGCTGCTTAGCGGTTACTTGGCGTACTGCTTTTTGTTTTGGCCCAGCTCTTGGGCGCACATACAGTTATGTTGTCGTCGCCGTGTCAACAGCTCCAGCAGTAAGAAAGACACCGAGTTTTATGTACACGCACGCAATTCAAAGCTCACAACAAAATGGACTCTTTGCGGAATCGCCAGAACAAAACGACAACGTCGAATACGGAACAACCGGTCAACAACAGCAACAACAATATCAACAATGCAGGCCCAAAAGAGAAAAGTGATCCAATGATATACATAATATTTCTCTCATTGCTCTTCGATTTGCTGGCATTTACCATCATCCTGCCGCTGTTGCCATCGCTGCTCGAATATTATCGAATCAATGATACTTCCGGTTTGTATGCATCGCTCACAACGCGAGTCAGATGGTTTCAGCAGCTACTCGGCGCACCGGATCGCTATCTGTCGGTGCTCTTTGGCGGCTTCCTTGGCTCCATGTTCAGTTTTCTGCAGTTTCTGGCCAGTCCCATTGTGGGCAGCCTGTCGGATTACTACGGACGCAAGCCAGTGTTGCTGATCTGCGCAGTAAGTTTGTTACAATTACAACTAATAAATATAATAATAAATGTTTCATCATGAATTTGTTCCCTTTTCACAGTCGGGTATTGCGCTTTCTTATCTCATATGGGCTTTCTCATCGAATTTTGCACTGTTTGTGCTGGCACGCGTTGTGGGCGGGATTAGCAAGGGCAACATCTCGCTCTGCATGAGCGTCATTACCGATGTATCCAGCGTGCGGACACGCGGTCGTGGAATGGCTCTCGTTGGCGTCGCCTTCTCGCTGGGCTTCATTATTGGTCCCATGATTGGTGCCATGTTTGCCATCTTCTCGAATAAAAGTGCCAGTGGCGGCGCCTGGTTTGTGCTGCCCTCGCTGCTGGCTCTGGGCTTGGCGCTGGGCGATGTAATCATCCTTGCCTGCTGTTTGCGCGAAACGTTGCCAAAGGTATGTAAAATATGTGAATTCGCAATTGAATTTCACTTCTCATTGATTTGCAGGAGAAACGCGCTCACGAAATCTCATCTGCCTTGTCGTATGGGCTGCAATTACTCAACGTCTCCGCTATATTTAGGTGAGTTGATTTGAATTAATTAGCGTACCTGGCGAACAAGTCAGTTCGACTTCTTCATTGCCCCCCCTATCAACAGGTTTTTATCTTGCCGTCAGTTTGGCACGTTCTAAGTGTGGTTTGCTTTGAGTTGTCTTATCAACACTTAATTGAAAATTTTTATTGAAATAGGCTAAGCAGTTACTTAATGACTAATACCCAATCTTGATTTCGGATTATGCTATCTATAATATATTTCCCAAAGCATTGTTATAGGCATACCCTACAAATAGGCACAATAACTATACGTTTAAATTTAAATATTTAATAGCAAATCATTTTGAATATATGCAAAATTACTGCATTTCACAAAGTATAAGTAACTTTGCCTCGTAAGAATTGTAAGTCGAGAGAATTGATCGGTTTTGCTTTTTTTATATTATTTTTCATTCTTTTCATATATCTACCTATATATTTTTCAATATATTCAATTCTATAATATCAATTATGAAATCTTACACATTATGCCTATTATATTTTGTATTTGTACTCAGTTTAGAAAACTGGCTGTTTTCCCCCTTTTTTATTAATTATTTCCTTTAATGATATTCATAAGTTTAGATTATTCGTAGTATTTGAAATTACTAAGTAACGTTAAACTTACTTAATAAAAGGTTTTAATTATAGCAACATCATAAAAGTCGTTATAGTAGCTTAAGTATTAACTAAATTGTAGCTCCCAGCCATTTCTTGTATTCCTAAAGTATTTTAATTTACTTTTATAAATTTGTCAATTGCTTCACAGATTTGCCGCTATTAGAAATGTGCCACGAAAGGATTTACAAGCGCTGCGCTCCATTGGACTCATTTATTTTCTCTATCTATTCCTGTATTCAGGCCTAGAATTCACAGTTACATTCCTAATGTATCATAAATTTGGATACACTTCAATGGACCAGGCCAAAATGTTTCTGACCACGGGAGTTGTTATGACTTTGCTGCAGGGTTCGGTGGTGCGTCGTCTGCCCGAAGCCAAAATTAAAAGTTATGCCATCTTTAGTCTGTATTTAATTGTACCAGCATTTGTATTAGTTGGCCTCGCAGAGAATAGTCGGATGCTCTATGCAGGCATGATTCTATTTGCCATCTCTACGGCATTTGCCGTCACCTGTTTGACCACCTTGGTGTCCAAGTATGGCAACGATGATCAAAAGGGTTCAGTATTAGGCATATTCCGCTCGTTGGGTGCTCTGGCACGTGCCCTAGGCCCCGTGGTCGGATCTATAGGTATGTTCTCTACTGGTTTCTATTTCATAATTTGTTTATTCACATTTTTCTATTTGTTGCAGCCTTTTGGTGTGTGGGTTCGAAAATCACATACATTACGGGCGGATTATTGCTTATATATCCAGCATTTGCTTTGCAGCGTGCGCGAATTTAAAACGTATCTGTAACAGTGCTTTAAGTACAAAAAGAACAAAGTGTTTTATTATTTTCTACAGAACAATCAGCAACAGCTAGTATTAATTGCACTTTATACTTAATGTATTGATTTTTTTATATCATATTTATATATATTTTATATTTAAATAAACACAATTTTTGTGTCGGTTTCTATTTGATTATGTTTTAATCAAGTGAGTAAATAACAAATTAACTTTTGAAATTCCGCGGTCTACACTGACGTCATCAAAATGGCGTTCACAGTTGTGGCATAAGTATCGAGTATTTACAGCTGTCATTTAAATTGCTATACATGCCGCAGCCAACTTCGCGTCGTTAAATATATTGGGAGTGACTAAGTCTAAGTGAGTGAGTCGTGAGCAAGAAAATTATAAATAAATACATAAAAAAGCCACAGAAAAGGCTAAACATATATTTCATTAGTTAACGCACGTATAGTGCCTTGTGTAAAACAAAGAAATACGATTGATCGACGCATATTTGCAATCGAATTGATATAATTTTTCTTTTCTTTATATTGTCCCGATTACAACCACAAATAAAAGTGTACATAGTGTGAGAGCAAAATTCACGAATAAAAAAGAAAAACACAAAGAAACGGCGGCGCGCAAGGATTATTGGATTTTACCATACACACACTTACGCACCCCAATCGCTTGGAGCAGGAGTAACAAAACATTAGTAAAAACACAACAAAATGGGTGCAAGGGAAGACGAATACGATTATCTCTTCAAAGGTAAATTATGAACCTGACAAAAAATTTCTTGGACCTTTGTAATTAATTATGAGCTAGCCGGTCAATGGTTTGTTGGCTCTGGTAATTTGAATAGAATTTTGATTTAGTGAATTTGAACATAGGAGCAAAGCTCAGCTTACGATTTCACTGCTTCTGTAATTATGACGCAGTTGTTCAGCAGCACTAATTGAAACTAATTGGAATAACAAATGCACACATGGCAATCATACAAAAAACATAAATTATGTTGTACTCGATCGTAATTTTGGGAAATTCTTAAAAGCAATATCACAAAGTACGCCCCCTATCGTTGTTCTGCTGCATTCGTCGATACAGCTTGAAAATTGTGTTGCTTTTGTCTGCCCTTTTTTTTCTTGCGCTCTCTTTCTGTTGTACTCTCTCTGACCAGACATCATCACCGCCGTCCCCTTTTTCCATTAGACGCGTAACTACTTTGCCGTTAACTGCTGGCTGCTGTCAGTTTGTCATTTGCGTTTCCATTGCTGTTCGTTCCGTTCTTCGCAGCCAGCGTGACACGTTGCATAAATCGTAATAATAATCGTGATAAAAGGCGCATAGTAATTCTATTTACTTTGATTAGATTTTCACTTATATGAATACACGAAAGAAATATTGGTGTGTGTGTGGGCTTATATGTGTGTATTGTTGCTATTGGCAGCGATTAAAGAGCAGCGTTTATTAATTTATTTCTGCTGATGCCTTTTGTATTGAATTTTCGCAATTTCTTTTGCATATGTTTATTTCGCTCACATCTGCTGTGCGAGTGAGTGGCTTTTGTTGTCACTCTCTCTTTCGCTCTCCATCTCTCTATCTCTCTCTGCTTCAACTCTCTCAATGGACACCAAAAGCTGTTGTTGTTGTTTGTTACAGAAACTTCAGTTAAAGCTAGCGACTTTTGTAAGCCGCTTGCACTGTGTGTCAAGATCGATTTTCTTCGCTCAAAATATTTAAATTACGATTGCAGTTACAGTTACGCTTTTGCAACCCTATAAAGAGAATTGTTCGCAATGCGGGCCATTAATTTTTAAACCGGCACAAACTTCTCCCACATCCCCACAGCCCCCATTTTTGAAGTCAGTTTCTTTGTTTGTTTGTCAGCTTTAAGTATTTATTGTTTTTTTTTTGTCTGTGTGTGTGTTTTGGTATTTTGGGGTCAGGAATTCTCAATTTTCTCTTTGTTCTCCAGTTTACATGCGAGAGCAGCACTCCCCAGCTAGATATTATATTGCGCTTTACAAATTCAATTCGTTTCTTGGTTTTTAAAAGCTCCGCTTCGTTAAGTTTCAGATTTTGTGTTAGATTTTAAACATTACACTAAAATAATGATGATATTTTGAGGGGCTTACCATAAAATGCATGCCTCTTTTGGAATAGCAACTGAATGATGACCAAGGGCATTATATTTTGACATTTTTGAAGTCTGAGTCATTAGAAAATAAAAAAAAAACTTCGATAAGCGCATAATCACTGAACAAAGCAGCCATATCCATGTTGTTCAATTAATTCTCTTTACTATATATACATATATATATTATATATATATAAATGTGTGTGTGCGTGTAAATATAAATTTAATGATGAGGGCAATACGAACCGCTTCCGCTTGACTTTAGCTGTAGTTTACCATAAAAAACCTAGATCGTTAAGAACTCATAAAGAGAGAGAAAGAAGAAGTTTCGTAATGAATCACCGTTGCTCGCGAGCAGTAGCTGTCAAGCCAGCTATCAAAAGCAATACTGATAACTCTGCCTGCGCTCTTTTTTTTTTTGATGTCAGAGTGAGAGAGCAAATCAAATAATGTCGCATACCAGATAAACAAAACTCACCGAAGGTGTCAAAATTAGAGCCAGAAGACGTGACAATAATGGTTCTGCTGATATGAATGTCTGTAAACATTGTTGTAATAAAGAAAACTATTGAATAAATACTCGAATTCAATTTTGCAATAATATTTATGTGTGTTTTATGTATAAATATGTTCATATTTAATCCAATGTAACACCTTTGGACGCTCACTAAATGCTGTGGGGGGTGAGCCCATAAAATGATTGCTTTTATTATGCCCCCTTCACCCAGAAATGCCCCGAAAGCATTAAATTTACTGCGCCTGCTGACCTTCAGGCACGCGTCGTCGTCATTTTGCCAATAAATGTATACAAGGACATGACCAAACCCATCAGACAGCAAGCCAGGCATTATGTTAAGTTATGCAACAACTAGACAGGACCTGAACAATATTCCTTCGACATTTCCTAATGTTTATATCTTCTGTTTCTTCTAACCCATTTTGCAGTTGTGCTTATCGGTGACTCTGGCGTCGGCAAAAGTAATTTGCTGTCACGTTTCACGCGCAATGAATTCAATTTGGAGTCCAAGTCGACAATTGGCGTTGAGTTTGCAACGCGCAGCATAGAGGTGAGTAGCCGAAAAGCCACCAAACCGTTTAGCAACCCCACAACCCGTACGTAAGTGGGTGGGTGGGTTCAATGTCAAAAAATACGAGAAAAGTGCTGTCAAAAATTATTGGGTTGAAGACCTTTAGATTAATAGTATTGAATATTGAAAATGATTACATAAAAATAGTAATTCTCAATATATGTTACACATTATCAACACATAATTATAACATAATTGAATTGTACATTTAAAAACAAAATAAATAAAATTTCGATTTAGTTCAAAGACTTCAATCTAAAAGTAGGATTTTGTATCACTAAAATATTTGAAATTTTGAACATAAATGCTAAAATTTACTATATTAAAAAATCAACAAACTCACCAAACCAAAAAACACAATTTTTAAATGCATTTTTCCATAATCTCTACTCTAATCTCCCTCTCGCTAGGTCGATGGCAAAACAATTAAGGCGCAAATTTGGGATACGGCTGGACAGGAGCGTTATCGGGCCATTACCTCAGCGTATTATCGGGGTGCTGTTGGTGCACTGCTCGTTTACGATATTGCAAAGCATTTGACGTACGAGAATGTGGAGCGATGGCTGCGGGAATTGCGTGATCATGCTGATCAGAATATCGTTATAATGCTGGTGGGCAATAAGTCCGATTTGCGACACTTGCGCTCGGTGCCGACGGATGAGGCGAAACTGTTTGCGGAGCGCAACGGTTTGAGTTTCATAGAAACCTCAGCCCTCGACTCGACGAACGTTGAAACCGCATTCCAAAACATACTCACAGGTTAGGAGTTGAGAAATCCACGATTATTACATGAGTAAAACACTGATATTAATTGCAATTTGTTTGCAGAGATCTATCGCATTGTGTCGCAGAAACAGATCAGAGATCCACCGGAAGGCGATGTGATTCGTCCCACGAATGTGGAACCCATCGATGTAAAGCCGACGGATACAGCTGATGTCCGCAAGCAGTGTTGTCAGTGACCGCCCCAAGGAATCATCGCCGCCGCCGTAGAAGCAGCAGCCCCCCGCAACAACAGCCAGAACAGTAATAGCAAGAGTAAATGCAACAGCAACACCAACAACATCAATAATTACAACTATAACAACAACGGCATTAGATGTTATTTTTTAAGCCACAGCCACAACAAGCAGTTTGTCATGTATGCATAAAAAATCAACAAACAACAATAATCGCAACATAAAAAAAAAACAACATCCGGCTGTAGTTAACTGCAGTTTAAACTGAAGTTTTATATATATAAATATAAATATTATATGGCTCCTAGATGTCTGAAATAAAAATAAAAAATACGAGAACACCACTAAAACACTCCAAATTCAGTTTAAGCTGTAGATGTAACTATAATTTATATAAATATACATAAATGCTAATATTAAAAAATATTAATATTATTAATTTTCGCAACATATTAAATATATAGTTGTAATTTTCAAAGAAAAACATACAAACAACCACAAACATTGCTACGTACGTTCTATTAGGCGCCGCATTGTTTTCCAGCAAATTAGACATATTTAACTCTGGCCCTATATCATTAATGTCTATTTAATTGAACTTTACCTCTTTACCTACTCCCGATTTGTCAGCGTCGGAGCTGCTTTTGTCGTTGCAAAATTCTTTTTATTTTCGGTTAATGTAATACCTTTTTTTACGTATGAGAAATAAAAGTGAACTTACATCTATAAATTGCAATTAGTTTTAACAAATAATATATAATTAAAAAGCATGTGCAGAAATTTTTACGTCTATTGAACCACACACGAATTTTTCAAAACTAGCTGATAATTAACAGTTGTGTGTGTGATTAAATATATATAATTTAAATAAGTCTATCTTAGTTTTGATTTGTGAAACAATAGTAAATAAAACAAGCAGGCCGCAAAATGCTTTTCAAATTGATATTGTATCGTTATACAGTGTTACCATAATTCCGAAAAATTAACGATTAGATGGCCACCCTATCTTTTGTAAATAAACCTATCGATATGTTTATACTTGTGTTGCCGTATTTGGGGAATGTCATCGCAGGGTACAAACACGTGCGACTGCAACTTGTCTTTAATTTGTTATTATTAAATAAACATGGGCCGCGGAAAAAAGGTGCACCCAAAAACACGAACAGCAGCCTTTAAGGCGGGCGAACCCAATGAAATTGTCGAAGCACCGCACTCCTTCATCATACATCGAGGCCTCTCATGTCCATATATAATGGATTTGACACTTGATTTTCGGCGCATTATGGAGCCATTTACGGCAACGAATTTGCGAGAGAAGAAAATTAATCGGATTAAGGATTTCGTTAGCCTGAGCAGCTTCTTTCATGTGTCGCACATGGGCATCTTCAACAAGGCCTCCACACAGCTGTCCTTCAAAGTGGTCCGCCTGCCCCGTGGTCCCTCGCTAACTTTCAAGGTTTGTTGTTCTTATTAATTTGGCTTTGCTAATTCTTTGCTGTGTTCAACAGGTGCATCAGTTTACTCTCGCCCGGGACGTCATCTCGTCCAGTAAGAAACAAATGATTGATTTGGATCACTTTAAGCATCCGCCACTGGTCATCATGAATAACTTTAGTGGCGATGGCAAACACCTGAAATTGATGGCAACCACCTTTCAAAATATGTTTCCATCAATCAATTTGGCCCAAGTGAACATCAATACGTTACGCCGTTGTGTTCTCTTCTCTTACAATCCGGAAACGAAGCTGGTGGAAATGCGTCACTATTCGGTGAAAGTGGTGCCGGTAGGTCTGAAGCGATCCGTTCAAAAATTAGTCAGCACCAAGCTGCACAATATGAACAAATGCAATGAGGTCGTCGATTTTGTCACTAAGTAAGCAACAACCAAATATGCTATAAAATTTACGATTATTAACGATTTCCCCAATTGTAGAGATGGTTTTGCCTCGGAATCGGAGGCCGAGGACGATGAGGAATCGCATGTGGTGCTGGCGCAAACATTGAAAAGCAAGGGCAACCTGGAGGGCTTTAAGAGTTCGGTGAAGTTGCACGAAATTGGTCCGCGTCTAACCATGCAGCTGATTAAGATCGAGGAGGGTTTGCTGACCGGTGAAGTGCTCTATCACGATCATGTTATCAAAACCGAGGACGAGAAGGACACGCTCCGCAAATTGGTTGAAAAGAAACGTAAGCTGAAGGAGCAGCGTAAGAAGCAACAAACCGAGAATCGTGCACGCAACTTGCAACTGAAGAAGGACCAGGAAAGGTCAGCAAGGAAAGCAGAGGCCGAAGAAAATGCTGCCAGCGATGATGATGATGCACAATATTACAAGGACGAAGTGGGCGAGGAGCCAGATGAAGGTGAGACTTCTCGTTGCTCTTCTTTTGTCTTTTCTGTGCTTATTTTCACTATTTTCGATCTGTTTTTCAGAGCTCTTTAAGCACGACAATTCAGCGTCCCGGAAGAGAGGCCGTCTACCCGGCGGCATGAAGTATAAAAATAAGAAACCAAAAGTGGACAACAAATCTGGCAAGAAGTGGAAATCCAAGTAGCGCCTGTAATATCTACAAATATAAACTATTTTTATTAAATGCCTAGGAATATGAATACATATTTGTAGAGTTGCATTCAGCTAAACATGCGCTGCACCACCTCCTTGTAGTTGGCATTGCTGTTCTTCCAGCTGGCCGCAATTTGGCTACGCAGCTTGCTAAATTCACGTTTCGCCTCATGGTTCGGGACACGCTCAATGATTTGTTGAGCCTTTTCGAACTCCTTGAGGTAATAGTAGGCCAATGCACGTCGATACATACTCTTCTCACTCGGATTTGGTTGAGTTTCCACAAATTCGGTGTGGTAGATGACATGCTCGTAACGCTGCTCCAGCAGCAGACACGCTGCCAAATTCGTTTGGATCTGCACAAACAATGTCTCCATATCGGCGCCATCGATGCCATTCGTCTTCTTGTCCAGCGTCTTGAAGGGTTTGTATGTTATGAGCAGTTTAGCCGCACGCGAAAAATAATCAAAAGCAAATTTGGGATAACACTTGAACATGGCAACACCGTTCTCCTTGTAGCGCAACGCCAAGTCATTAATCTCTGCTGCGTTCAACGTCTCCACGTGTGTGTTACTGATAATCCGGTCGAGCTTCAGTTCGAATTCCAGTTTCTCGCCGGTTTTTGTTGCAATGCTGCAGGCGGAAGTTTCGCCCGGCAAAAACTGCTGCAACAGCAACTCCAAATAGTAATCGATTGGGGTCACTGCCAAACCCATCTCCATGGCATGCTGCTGCATCTCGGTGCAGCTCAAATATTTGGTGGGTCTGCTTCCCACGCACGATTTGTTTACGGTGAAGAGCACGCTGCTCACCGCAAGTGGTTTCACCACAGTTTGCAAATCCAGCGATAGCACCTTTTTGTGCAAGCCACGCGACTCATCGCTCCACTCGTTGCCAATGTACCAATCCATGGCTAAGCAAGTTTGTCAACTTTTATTTATCAAATTCGAATACAGTTGTAGCTATTTTTAATATCTGTTTGACTTAACAACAGAGACTTAACAGTAAATGTTAAAAAGCAAAGTGTGACCAAATTACACAAGATTCAACACTTGCTGCAAATAAAAATTTCTTTAATAAAATCTGTTGTGCATTTTACAAAACCAGCTTAAGCTTGTATGTGTGCATAATGACTGAAAATTATAAATTAACTAACAAATAAAGACTATGACTAAAGTACACAAAAGTCAACACTTGCGATAACAAAAACTCAATATAAATAATTTTGTTATTAAAATCTGTGTATTTTACAAAACTAGTTTAAGCATAATGACTGAAAGTTATAAATAAGCTTACATTCTAAGCCCAATTGTGATCCACGCAAGTTACCATAACAATAACAAATGTCGCTATTCAGATGACTTGGAGTGCACTCACAAGCCACTGTTAAAATGTATAAAATACGTCATAAATTTATCCAGCATGCTAAGAGCGTATCTCAGCTGTTAGGCAGAGCAGCAGCAATGAGTTCCCAGCCCCAGGTTTATGTAACCCGGCCCGATGTCGATATCAGTGGACTGGAATTGCTACGTAAAAGGTTATTTCACTCGCTGCTGCTTGCATTGCATATTGGGACTTAACATTGATAAGTTTTGTTATTATTATTTTAGTTGCAATGTGACGACTTGGTCCCAGGCATTGCCGGTGCCACGTGACGAACTGTTGCGTCAGGTCAAAGGCAAGGATGCTCTCTATTGCGCCTTAACGGATAAGATTGATGCTGCTGTGTTGGATGCGGCTGGAGAGCAATTGAAATGCATCGCGACAATATCTGTGGGCTATGAGCACATCGATGTTGAGGAGTGCCACAAACGTGGCATACGCGTTGGCTACACACCCGACGTCCTCACCGATGCCACCGCCGAGCTGACGCTGGCTCTGCTCCTGGCCACCAATCGACGTCTTTTTGAGGCGAACAAAGAGGTCTACAACGGTGGCTGGAAATCATGGGCGCCCATGTGGATGTGTGGCCACGGGCTGAAGAATTCGCGAGTGGGCTTCTTTGGTTTCGGACGAATTGGTCAGGAGATTGCGGCACGCATTGTGCCCTTCAAGCCAGCTAAGATCACGTATACTACGCGCACGGCTCGTCCGCAGGAGGCTGCCAAGGTAAATGCGGAACATGTGACCTTTGATGAAATGCTCTGCTCGTCGGACTTTATTGTCGTCAGCTGCGCTCTGACTCCGGACACCAAGGAGATTTTCAATGCGGCCGCCTTTGACAAAATGAAAACAAATTGCATTTTCATCAACACGGCGCGTGGTGGCGTTGTCGATCAAATGGCGCTATGTAAAGCGCTGCAATCGAAGCGCATCCTGGCTGCTGGCCTGGATGTCACTACACCGGAACCATTGCCCCTTGATGATCCGCTGCTGAAGCTGGATAATGTTGTCGTGCTGCCCCATATTGGCAGTGCGGATATCGAGACACGCAAGGAGATGTCACGGATCACGGCTAGAAATATTTTGGCTGCCCTGCAAGGATGCGAAATGGAGGCAGAGGTCAAATAGAGTGGGAAATTTTTTCTAATAAATTCAAGATTGACTTTTAAGCAAATGAATAAATGAAATAAAACTATTGGAGACTGCTTTATATTTTACTTAAGATACCGCCATAGCGATATCCGATGAATATGTCACAATCAAATGTATCGATATATGTCTTCAAGAGCGAGAGCTTTCTACATGCATTGCTCGATTCATTTCAGCATTACATTTTATGGTCGCATTTTCTGTTATGCTGTTATTTGATGAATCGATAAGTGTTCAAGATTCTGTTATGGCACGATAAATTAAAATTAAAAAAATTAGAGAAAATGATGTGAAGTGAAGTAAAAATTCAAGCCTATTTCGCAGTTTTTCTACAAGATAGCCGCTAGCTAGAAAAAATTCGATTCCTAAGCCACTTCGCAATAGATTGTAATTATGAAAACCATTTTTAATTCAATTAAAATGAATCGTTTGTTTCGATAGGAAAAGTAGTTCTCACTGTTAATTAGAGCTAAGTGAAATGTTAAGTTAACAGCTAACGCCATTTTTTTTTCTCGTTCCTTCTTTTTGCTGTTTCAGCGCGTGGCAGTTGTGGTCCCGGTTCGGTGCTGTTGTAAATTGCATTTTTGCAAGGAATTTAAAATCCCATCTTTTAAAAAAACACCAACACCAAGATGAAAATCTACAAGGATATCATAACCGGCGACGAGATGTTTGCAGACACCTACAAAATGAAACTGGTCGACGAGGTTATCTACGAAGTATATGGAAAATTAATCAGTCGCAGCCAAGGCGACATTCAGTTGGCCGGCTCCAATCCGTCGGCAGAGGAGGCCGATGAGGGCACAGACTCGACTACCGAGTCTGGTGTTGATGTCGTTATGAATCATCGTCTGATGGAGTCGTTTGCCTTCGGCGACAAGAAATCCTACACCCTATACCTGAAGGATTACATGAAGAAGGTGCTGGAAAAGCTGCAGGAGAAATCACCCGACCAGGTTGATGTCTTCAAAACCAACATGAATAAAGCCATGAAGGATATTCTTGGCCGTTTCAAGGAGCTGCAATTCTTCACTGGCGAATCGATGGACGTCGATGGCATGGTTGCAATGTGCGAATATCGTGATATCAATGGCGAGAGCGTTCCAGTTCTGATGTTCTTCAAGCACGGACTCGACGAGGAGAAATGCTAGGCGCATCCTCTCCACTCCTCTCTGTCTCTCTGTGTATGTTCTATGTGCATTGCATTGCGGCAAAAGTAGCAACAACAACAAGCAACGCCCAATGCGGACACACAAAAGAAGAAGAACAAGAAGAGCAGCAATGGATGTACATGCATATATACATACAAACATACAACAGACAGCAGACAGACAAACATACTCAACGCAAACCAACCAACCTTTTACATATTTCTAACGGATTTCTTTAGTTACAGTTTCTATTTTATTTGGCAACAGTTCGAAATTTATGTTTATGTTTTATACAAAGTCCAAATTTTTCGATTCGATTTATGATTCATTTAGATGTATTATGTACAGGAATCAATGATATAACTGTTAATTGTAACAAATGAGCAAAATTTGTAGTTGTAGCATAAGGTCAAAGAGGGAAGCAGAGCAATGCCAGACCAGACCGAACACAGTGTCACTCAGTAGCTAAAAAATAACTAAATTATGGTATAACTATTGTAATTGATGAAAACAAAAAAGTCCAAGCGGTGTAATTTAATATTTTTATAGCAACAACGCAATTTTTGTATACTTTCGTTTACGTTTTGAATACGGAATGTCAAAAAAACCAAAAAAAAAAAACATGATAACCAGAGGAGAAATTAAGAACATTTGTATGTACTAAAAAACATTAAAACGGAAACCATATACACAAACTGATATCAAAAGTATTTTTATATTATAACAGCCCAACCTTTTTCAATCAGGTTGGGATTGCAGCTGTCAACTGCATGAAAATTGTATATCACCAGTAATTAATTCTTCCTCTTTGTATGCCAATGATTCACACAAGGTAATTTTGTATTTGTATGGCGGGTTTGGGCAATCAAAGAGTTATTGACCTTTGACAGTGATATATACGAGTTACGGTATATAACTTGATTGTCATGCGCAATGTGTGTACAAGAATTCGACCCTGTTGTTTGTTCATGCACCACTGTTGTTAAATTTGTCCCATATTTTGTGCGAATCGCTGCAGTCAACATAACCTCAAACAGCTGCATACCGTTGTGTTGTGTGCGGGCAAAGCAAAAATATATATATATGGTTGAACTAATGTATATGTATGAGTATGTAGGCGTTTGTTTTTCTGTGTGTGCATTAGCATACGCTATCTTTCAATGTGCTTTCTTTATCGTCTGTGCCAGACACATTTACACTTTTACGTGCATGCGCACCTATACATGCGAATGCGAGTTCATACCTGTTAGATCGCGTGAGCGTTTGGTACAGTATGCGATGCCTACCACGAATCTAATTAGCTTATATGTGAAACTTAGGCAAGAGTGTAAATTTTACTAAAACTCAAAATTAGAAGCAAAACTATTTACAAATTATAAATAAAAAAAAAAAATTCTTTGCTTTGACGAGTCTTGCAAAAAGTACTATTATATTTCACATATATTTCAAGGAAGTAAGATCTATTTTACGATATATCCAAAATCTAAAGTGCTTTAAAATGATATGTTATAAGATGCACATAGTCATACCGTGTCGGAATACTGATCACAAAATATAAATCAATTTTGAATACCGAAGTAATCCACCTTTTGAAATTCAATGACGGTCCTTCGACCCTTGTTCCAGATGTTTCACTGGATTCGTCAAATTAAATTATTCACCTGCCATATCTTTAAAAATTGCGATTTATATTTGCAAGGTGATCGGCCCTTTTTGTCAAAAAAAAAGGGTGCTTTGTCACTTCCCCAGTTCAATCCATTTCAATATTCGAAAACACAAAGAATTCTGTATGTGTAAAAAACGCTATTAACAAATTCTTTTTTATTTCGTTCATCATTTTGATGCAGCAAATATGTGGCTAATTGCAGTTGGCTTTCATTGCAATTGCATCTTTTTTCATTTCCATTTGAATAATGGAAGTTTTGGAAAGTGCTTCAGTCAATTTTTGTTTTAAATATGTTTAGTATGTAGGTTTGTTCTTTTGAATTCCAAAAATAACTGCATGTATCATTCTGAATGCACAGTTTTTAGTTCTTATATATATTACAATTATACTAAGTTTCTATATAGGCAGCATTGTTGCTGCATTGTTGCACTACGTTCACTGTGCTTTCGCATCGATAATATTGGAATGAATCATCATTTTAACAAGATGGCAGAAGAAAAAAAATAAATTAACAAAATTTTCAAAAAATTACTCGTATAAGTTAAGGTTACATTTTACAGCTGATTTTTGAAAAACTAAAATTTAAGTGTAAAAAAGCACATAATTATCATATCTTTCCACAGTATACACACATATAGACACGACACACGCTGCTCAATATATACATAGTAGTCATATATATATATTTAAATATGATATATGGGTATTATTCAGCTCAATATCATCACACATAGTCGAGCTGTATGTAGATCTGTTTGACGCCAACCGCCTCGAAAATCATGCGCGTATGCGTTACAACATACGTGGGATCCACATTCTTGGATACCTCCAGCTTAATGGCACCCACATAGACATCAGAGCAGAGCGTCCAAAAGTGCGGCTCCTGCACCGAATAGACGCCGGCCAATCCCGTCACTTTCTGATAGCACTGCAGCAGCGACCGATCAAGTGCCGATGGCTGCCGTTGCATCAGTATCAATATGGACTCCTTGATTAAGCTGAGCACGCTCAGTGCAATTAGCAGCGCTATAAATATGGAGCAAATGGGATCCGCTATCATCCATCCAAACATTTGCATTAGTACGGCCGAAATGATGACGCCCACCGACCCGAGTGTATCGGCCAGAATATGCAGAAAGACGCCGCGCATTATCTGTGAATTGCTGCCGCTGGAGAGATCATGGGAATGTCCATGGCTGCCATGATCGTGCGAGTGGCCATGACCTGAGAAAATCAACTTGGAGTGTAACACACACACGCAAAAACCACAGAAAGCCAGAGAGTTCACTCACCATTATCTAATGAGATTGCCTGATGATTATGATTGCTGAGATCGTTGTGGCTGTGTGAGTGTCCATGACTGGAACCGCCGCCGCCACCGTGTGAGTGGCCATGTCCACCACCGCCGTGCGAGTGACCATGACCGCCATGATTAAATGCATAGATGCCCACAAGATTCACGAGCAACCCCAGCACGGAGACAACGAACAGACGCTCGTGCTTAACCTCGGGCGGCTCTATCAGCCGCTCAACGCCCTCTGACAATATGAAGAAGGCAATGAACAGCAGAAATAAACTGTTCACAAAGCCCGCCAACACCTCGGCACGCACATAGCCATAGGAGAACTTATCATTGGCCTTCCATTTCGTAATCACCGAGGCGGCCAGACCAGCCAGCAGACCCGTGCAGTCGAAGAACATGTGAAACGAGTCCGAGATCAGACCTACAGATAAGTAGTGCGTAAGTAACTGTCAACAATGGATAAGATTATACAGTGGTCTCTCGAAAATTATGATTTAAAATTGTTTCTAATTGGCTAGATATTAGATCTAATTCTAAGCGTGAAAGCTTCAGTTTTCGACTGATTATTGCTTCGTTGCTATAAATATATAAGTTTGATTTATTAGTGTTTGGAATTCGCTAATATTTCATTCTAAACGATGAAAATTCAAAACTGATTACTTTTATTAAGCTATTGACTGATTTAAAAGCGATTCTAATTTGTCAGTATCTAATTCTAATCTAGTAAAATTCAGTTTTAGACTGATTATTCCTTTCGATCCTTATATGCTAAGGATTTCTCTATATCTGAACAGATTTACTATAACGACTCAATATATACAATATTTTGTCGAAGATTTGTTAAATGCTCGGCTGCACAATAATTCAAATTCGACTCTAGTTTGTAATTTAGTTGCTATTTTCGGGGGACCACCGTATATGCTTGGTTTAAGTACGGACCCAAACTATTTGTTAGGATGCCATAGAAGAGCTCAACGAATGCGAAACTCAAATTGAGCAGCAGGAAGAGAAATAAGTTGCGCGAATTGCGATCGGAGAAGATGAGTCGCTTCCAGCTGTTCAGTTTCTCCTTGACGCGATAGCCAAAATTGCTGCGATCCTTGTGCGTTAACGGTATCATGTTGGCGGCACGTTATTGCTAACGCGTGTGCGCTGCTATCCTAAAAAGATTTAAACAATAAAAGCAACACGAATTACACACATGTTATCACACACACACAAACACACGCGCTCAGACACATTTTCTCTAATTGTTTGCATACGTGGTATTATCGTTGTGTTTAGCTCTGTCCGTACTCCAGCTGGCGCTGCTTCTGCTTTTGCTGCTGCTGCTAATCGCTCAACACTTGCGGCGCTTTAGAATTTCTCTGCGGCGTCGGCGGCAATTTCCGTGTCAATAAAATGGCACGTAAAGCTTCGTGCTATGTCAACGCGTAGATATGACGGCCAGATGTTAACAGAGCCGTTGTGGCTTTTGTTGTTTTGTATGGTTTTGTTTAGCACTTGTAATTTAATTCATTTTTCAAAATTCATCGAAAAAGATTTAACCCGCACCAATCTGCTGTGTTGTCATCAAAATAGTCTACGTACCCCAGTAAACATTTGTTGTGAGAGAAAACGATGTCAGGGTTGCACTTCACTTAACAGAATTGCCATTCACACAAAATCGAATGTGCGGTATGTTCTGCGAAATTTCAAGGCTTATTTTACAACTTATTCATTAAAGCACAAAATTGTTGTGATTATGCCTATATATTTTCGTGCTTAAATATTAGTAAATGCCTTATCAAAACAATTGCACTTCTGGTCAATTTTTATTTATAAGAAATAGCAATTAAAATCAATTTTAAGCTCCTGTTTTTATTGTATTTCTTTCATTGCTTGGCAAGTAGGGCACCAAATTTCATTATCCAAACAGAAACTGAGCACTGTTAACAACGTACTTGTAAAGAAGCTTCTGATGCTCCTCACCTGCAATTAACCGATAACAGAATGTAGACAAATGAATCAGCTCAGTGAGCAATTTCGTTGTTGCTCACAAATTCAAACCGACACCAAACAATAACAAAATTTGTACACACATTATTCCTTACATCAAAAAGCAAGTTTATTCAACATACTTCCACTACACATAGCAGAATGATAGTTCTTTCCATACAATTAATTGTAATCATGATCGCGTGACACTGAAGAAATATGTAAAATATGTTTACGCCTCATCACCCTTGGTGGCACGTGTGTAGATGACCTGGGAATGATGTTGCACGACCTGCTTAATCAGACCTGAAACCCAAAACAAGTAAATACGTTACAAATATTGCTCGAAATTCAGCTAAAAGTGTGGAATATTTACCCACGTCGCGCAGCTCAATTAGAGCACGCTTGGCTAGAGAGCCACGGATCTTCAAACGCTCGGACACAACCGAAGGGGTGATCAGTTTATAGGCGGGCACTTCCTTGTACAATTTCTCATAGGTGGCCTTATCGAACAGGACTTGATTGTTCAGCTTATCCCTGACTTTGCCCTTGGACCACTTCTTCTTCTTAGCTTTGCCGCCGCCGGAGCCCTCCTTCTTCTTTTGTGTCTTTTGCGGCTGCTTGGCCGACGACTTTGCGTCCTTCTTAGGCGGCTGTTATGAACATAAATACAAACAAGGGTAAATTGAGAGATTGCTTGAGGGAATATATAAATATATCGCATGCATCTGATTGTAGAACATAGCTATTCGAGGTTATGGTGCTCTCATGTTTATTTGCTGCACGCACGGCGGGTTTGATACGTTGAATTCAGCAGCAAATGCAAATGCTGTCATGCACAACACTTTGACTGCAGTTTATTATTGTAAATGCTTCACATAATTGTCGCTTTTGCATAGAATACTATTTATTTTCAATAAAAAACTATAGCAGCCGAACTCACCATCGTGAAAACCCAATGCAGAAAGATGGAGGACGGAAATTGATAGAGTTACCATGCTTCGTTAAAATTTACAGAGTTGCATGACACAACTATCGCAACGCTGTCACTCGATAGTTATTTCAAAGGCGGCAACCCATCTATACATTGCTTGGCGTGTGTTCCATCATTTCATTAGGAAGTGTAACAAAACCATAGTAGGCTGATCAGACTGATTAAATCCGCCAGGAAAGCAAATGATATAGTTCCAATAAAATTAGTTATTTTTGTACACTAACAAAAATGGACGTCAACGGATCAATGGTGCGTCGCTATAGCCTAAGCAACTCCCCGCGTTTAACAAATCCCATTGCGGATTCCACATGGATTGATGGCAAGCCTGTGTAAGTAGAAAGGCCGACGTATATTTATATAAATTATTAAATTTTATTTTATAGCACACAGCGAACAGCGGCGCGCCAGCTGTATAGAAACATAAGTGCCGCGCAGCGCAGCAACTCGAGCAGTTGTTTAAACAATGGTTACACACAAGGATCGCCGCGGAACAGTTATCTGCATCAGATATCAAGGACCTCCACAAGCATATCCAAAATGACACGCCAAAAGCTAAATCTCAGCTATATGGATCCCAAGTAAGTAAGGTGTAAATTCTGTGCAAGTCTGGAATGTTCCATTTTTATATGAATTGATAGAAACTGGTTTTAGCAAGGCATCTGGCATTTCATTTAATATGTATTTACTTAATTAAATCTGTATGTTTGGATGAAAATATGTTTTGTAATAGCTACTAATATATCAACGGATTTTTCATAATTAAATCCAAATGCATGACAAGGCAATTTGCAGTTGTGCACTGGGTAGGGTATACACTAGTCCACCATTTACGCTTTATTTGTCAAAGTCTAGAGTTCTAGTACTAATCGAATCATTAACACCTGCCCCACAGATCCTATGCGGATGTGCACAGCAGCGGATTGGCCTCACGCATTGCTGGATACCAGAAGGAGAGCAGTCGTGGCCTGCAGCGCAGTGTGTCCTACAACAATGTGTACAATCCGATGACATCGCCACGACGGATTGCCCCATTAAATAAGGGCGTACGCCCTACGGTACCGATAACGCGCATTGCGCCGCCCGAGCGCAGCTTTTACTGCGGCAGTACGTTGCCCAGCCTGCTGCGCTCGAATTCGCTGCTGGGCGTGGAGAAAAATAGCGAGCAATTGTCGCGCGAGAATCGACCCATAATGCATCCACCGCCATTGCAGCATGAAAGCGAACCGACGCGCAGCGTCCTCGAGGAGCTGAAGGAGATTTCGCGCAAGCGAATCAACAGTGGCGTAAGTCTCAGTTCAACTTGCGCAGCTCGCGGCATGGTGATTGACTTGAGTTATTTGCAGGAAATACAGCCGAATGAATTCAAAAAGAGCTGCAGTCGCATGACTGATTACGTTGATCATCATCAACATCATCCACATCAGCAGCAACAACATCAGCAGCAGCAGTTGTCTATGTTGCAGCTGCAGTCGGGCCTTAAGCGGCAGCGTGAACTTACGGTTACGGTGCCACTGCGTCAGTATCATTCACCAATATCGCTGTCACACCAGCTGCATCAACAACAACAGCAACACCACCAGCATCTCCATCAACAGTTTCAAATGCCTGGACATCATTATTCCGTTAGCGTTTCGCCGGAGCAGCTGGCCAAACGTCGAAATTGCAGTCACAGCAATGAAATTGCCGGCTCTCTCAGCTCCAGCAAACTGCTCAGCAGCAAGCGCAAACTAACCGTATCCACCGTTAGCGGCAGCAGCAGCAGCTCGCCAGAAACCTCACCACCTCGCCAGCAACCGGCAAAAATACAGCGCTATCAGACAGGCGCAATCAATTTACATCTGGAGCAATTGACAAGAGCGCAAAGTGTGCCGATTACCCCGCTGCCGGCAACGCCTGCACAACGCACAGTTTCTGCGCCCGAGCCCAATCTGCAGGCGGGGCCAAAACCGGAGACGCCCACCAAACCAAAACTAACACTGTTCAATGCACCGCAAAAGCAACAACAACAACACGAGCAGCAGCAAGAAGCGCAGCGTGAGCAAGAATTCGATCTGGACAGTCCCGACGTGGATGCCGGCGAATATGCGGGCATACAATTTGTCAAGCCGAAGCAATCGAATGCGCTGGGCTGCCAAAAGAATTCCAATTTGGAGCGTACGCAAAAAACGAAGCTGGCGCTTATGCTAAGCAGTTTGAAGGGTGAAATCTACCAGGCGGAGTTGCCCGACGAGCCGGACGCGATGCCCATATCGCTGATCACGCCCATCAAACCAACGACAATTGCAACAACAACAACAGCCACACTAACAACGGCAACAGCAACAACCACAACAACCAAGCCAATTATACTGAGTGCAACAACCATTGTGCCAGCGACAACAATATCAACAGGAAACACCGTAGCGACAGCAACAACTACAACAAGCAATACCTCCTTGCCGTTGCTTTCATTTAACCCAACAGCTGCAACAACGGCAATCACAGCAGCAGCACCAGCAACAGCAGCAACAACATTAACGACAACAACAAGCAGCATCAATGCGTTGCCCTCTCTTTCATTTAACAACGCAGCTGTATTCAAAACACCCAACAAGGACGCATCAACAATTTTGAACACATCCACGGCCTTCACACTGCCTACAACAACGAGCCAAAAAACAGGCGGCACATCGACTCTTATTCCAAAACTTAACTTTACACCGACAACAATAGGAACAACACTGACGCCTGCATTAAACTTTAACCAGCTGCCAACGATAGCAGCAGCAGCAGCAACTACAGCAGCAACAACCACAACAAGCATTACGCCAATGTTTTCATTTGGAAATGCAACCGCAAAAGCAGCTGCCGCAGTAACAACGACACCGAATACCCTTGCAGCTGCACCAGCAATGTTCACTTTTGGTAAACCGGCAACTGCAGCAACAACGATCAACACAACAGTTGCACCAGCAGCAACAACAACAGCTGCAAGTGCTCCTTTGTTTAGTTTCGGCAATGCGGCAACAAGAGCAGCAGCAACAACCGCAGTTGCAACAGCAACTACAAGCGCTCCAATATTTAGTTTTGGCAACGCTGCAGGAGCAGCGGCCGCATCAAATACGGCACCGACAGGGGCAGCAGCTAGCAGCAAGCCCTTCACATTTGGCAACACCAGCAACAATAATGCAGCAGGCGCAGGTGGTGATACCGCTGCTGTACCTGCCCTAAAGCTGGATAACTGGGCGCAAAAGCCCACAGAAGCGGCGACCTTCACATTTGGCAACACCAGCAACAATAATGCAGCAGGCGCAGCTGGTGATACCTCTACTGTACCGTCCTTAAAGCTGGATAACTGGGCGCAAAAGCCCACAGAAGCGGCGACCTTTAACAACAACGGCAACAATGTCTTTGGGAAACCAGCAACAGTCGCTGAGCCCACAAAACTGTTTAGCTTTGGCAACAGTTCAGCTAATGGGCCATCTGCCACGTCCATTGTCGCGTCGACTACTGCGCCAGTTGCTACAACCGCAGCGACGCCCATTTTTGGTGGCGCCTCAGCAGCAACAGCTGCAAAGCCAGCTTTTAGTTTTGGCGGCGCGGCAACGGCAGCAACAACAGCACCGCCCGCTGCCAGCAACTCGAATCTGTTCTCATTTGGCGGTGCCACAAGCGATGCAGCTAAGCCTGTGGCAAAAGCAACACCGTTTACGCTATCCAACAACAGCAGCAGCAACAGCAGCGGCAATCTATTTAAATTTGGCGACAGCGATACTAAACCCAAAATGACAACAACAACAACAGCAGCGCCAGCACCAGCAGCCAGTTTTAATTTTAATACAAGAGCTGCAGCAACAACAGCCAACCCCAGCAACACATTCAGTTTCGGTGGCACGCCAAGAGCGACGCCTACATTTGGCAGCACCAGCAGTAGCAACAATGCAACTGCTGCAAAGCCTTTTGCATTTGGCGGCGCAGCAGAGCAGCAGCAACAGGTAGCAACAGGAGCAGGGGCAGCCACACAAACGCCACAGCAAACACGCACCGGCGGCTTCTCCTTTGCTTCAGTGCTACAGAAAAATGAGTCCACAAACTTGTTTAGCTCACCATCAGCAACACCATCAGCAGCAGCAGGAGCAACAGCAGCAGCACCAGCAACGGGCATTGTAAAGCCCAGTTTTAATTTTGGGAGCAACTCAACAACATCATCATCAGCAGCAGCAGCACCAGCAGCAACAACAACATCGCCCAGTTTCGGTGGCTTTGCGGTGCCAGCACCTCCTCCAACCGGCAATCAAAACAAACCATTTGCATTTGGCGCCAGTGGCACGCAAAATAATTCCAGTTCGCCCATGGGCGGCAATCTATTTGCCAGTGCTGTGGCCGCTGCACAGCAGCAGCAACAGTCAAAGCCAGGCGTCTTCGCATTTAACAGCAGCAGAAGCGCTGCATCGCCACCACAAGCAGCATCTGGGAATGCACCATTTGCATTCGGTGGTGGTGCATCACCAGCGCAGAGCAACAATACCGCTAAGCCGTTTACATTTGGCTCCAGCGCCAACAATAATGCAACGGCCAGCAATGTTTTTGGCAGCCCAGCCGCAGCGCCGACAGCAGCAACTCCTGCGAGCGGTGGTGCCTTTAATTTTGGTGGCAACACAGCTGCACCACGCATGCCATCCACACCGCAGCAGCAGCTCAACAGTGGCAATTTCTTTGCGCCGCCCAGCACCCCCGAAAATCGACCCATTCGACGCGCAACGCGACGCCTGCAAAAGTAGAGCTCAAAATTCGCCTATACATTATTTAGCAATGATTTGGATTATTTTAAAAATGTTTAAAAAAATTATGTGTAAATAAATGATGTGCTTAACAACAAGAAGCAACTTTATGGGTTTATTGTTATTCATTGTCAGATTGTTAAACTGGTATTTGACTAATTTTGTGGCCAGATCGGATTCGTATTTATACAGCTACTTGATTGATTTCCATCTATTTCCGTTACATGGCGTATTGGATAAGCGATCTTATATCGATATCTGCACAATTAGCTGTTGCAGTTGCGACTGTTTGTTGATCAAATGATGACTGCGGCTGGTGTTTGTTGTGGGAAGAGAATGAGGCAAGTTTGATTACTTGATGAGCTGGTTCAATCATATTTTTATTTGGGTTCGATTTTTTTGATTATTGCATATTCTCATTCGTATCTAGCTGGTGAATATTGATAAGATTGTACAACGATGCAATCCAGACGAGTACTAACTGAAAAGCATAAGCTATATATTGTCATATTGTTCAACAAGTTAAATTATATAGAGATCTAAAAACAAAATGTCGAAGTTTTTAGTTGTAGTGGCTCAAAAATTGTACATGATATATTTTGTTGAAGAGGGAGAGTTGTAGGGAAATTTAAAACAATTTGCTGCCCAATTCAAAATATTCATTTAATAAACTTTGCAAATTTTATAACTATTAATTTAGCTGCTTTGCGCTTAATAGCAAATTTAGTGTTTACACAAAAAAATATATTAACTTTCTGATTAAAAATGATGAAAAGAAATTTTAGTTTCAATTCAAAAAAAATTATTTATCACTTTATAAGTGATAGTAAGGTACGCATCAAAATTGCCACTAAAATGAATAATTATTTTATAAAACCCGTCGAGAATATTTTCCGGAAATCCGGCATTCAGCCCTGGATCACAGTTATCAAATGTTAAACTTTCGTTAAACGGCGTATCAATTGGGTTTATATACAGTATCGCATTGGAGCAATGATGTAAATTTCCATAAAACATATCATTATAGTATTTATCCATATATGCGTAGAACTTCAGCTTTGGTGTATGAAAGGGTAACTTAATATAAGAGTTTGGATTTCCACTGTGTGACTTAAAACAATTAATTTCAATCTGTCAATAAAAGAGATTATTTTGTATTTTATTATGATAATTTCTTGGTATCAATCAATTACCGTGAGATCAGTGGGATCACACTGCCAAATCATCTTGCCAGAAAGTACCGGGTTATTTCGAGATATTCGTTTGACTGTCAGATCAAATTTAATCTTATTCTCATCCGTGGAGTTACCATCTACATTAAGCAGTTCGACTTGATATTTTATCTGGAATCCAGATGGTTTTATACTCAATAATCTGCAATATTCTTATTCCCATAGAGTCCTTGACGTATAAACATACCTTGCCGATAGAACTGCCACATAGAACCAGTAATATCAATAGCACGGTGAACGGACACAACATTTCACGGTTCTGATTTTGGTTTGGGTAAAGCACAGATGTACCTGACCAATCGGCTTGGCATTTATATAGCGAAAATCTGCCTGATTTCCATCCATTTCCGTTACATGGCGCATGGGATAAGCGATCTTAGATCGAAAGTCGTGTTTTGTTTTTGGAACGGGAATACGTAATCTCTACAACAATCTGAAAAACATGGACTCGCACCAACAATCCCTATCATCAATCTAAAATGTTCTATAAATACATTTAATTGATATTATTATAGTTGGGCAGAACCATCACTGCAAGCTATAAGGTCTATTGTGCCCCATTTCTGAGCCTATAGCTCTTCCATCAACCTCAGCTCCTGCATTAATGCCAAGATTTTTGTTGGGTTGAGGGTTTCTATGTCCTTCGAACTCAGGACATGCTTCCCTAAGATAGTTGATAAGCAAACAAGCAATTATAATTTTTCACTTTTATTAAAAGTTTTATATCCTTTTCAATCTCAATCTCCAACTGCATTCTTTTTAAGTAGTACGTGTTCGTGCGATTTTTTTTTTGTATACAATTTTTCTTTTTTTTTTTTGCTAACTTAGAATTTGTTTGACAAAAGTGTTTTTTTTTTTTTTGATTACTCTAAATTTGTTTTGTTTTTAAAAAAGTAATAACTTTAATATTAAATTAAATGTAAATCATGTGGACGTTTATGTGTGTGTGTGTGTGAGTGTGTGTGTGTATGTGTGTGTCGATGTGTACATAAAATAAAATAAAAGTAAGTGTTAAAGCAAAATTGTACAAGTTTCTTATAGAATAAGAAACATAAAAAACGTCAAGTAAATAATTATATATTGATATTAAAATATGCATAAATAAATTACAATTTCCCTTATGCAGCAGGGTGTTTCCTCCTTCTGTTTTTTTTAAAGCGGCGTTTGAATATATTAACTATATATATATATATATTATATATATTTAAAAGGGTTACAAGAGATTCCACAATTAAATAAAGTTTATAAACAAATAAGTAGATTGAACAATTGCATTGGGGATTTTACATAGATGAAACTTGCGCGTTTAATTTATATATATATATATATTATTATAATTATAATGATTATAAACATTAATCATGCCACATAAGCTAAGTATTTAGAGTTTTTGTTTATGTTTAATGTTTTTTTATATATATATATGTTATAGTATTAATGTAATGCATCTTTTCACAAGTGTTTTTTTTTATAATTGTTTCTTTTTTTTTTATTTATTGTTGGAGTTTTTAAATAGACAGTTGAAGCTGCTTTCATAGTTTTGATAGGTTCAAGTCAAATTCAATTATTAATTTACTTTTTTTTTCTATAATTTTCGCTCATTTTGATTAGAAGTAGAAATATAAATGTAATTAAATTTAACTAATTTGCTGGTTTTTTATGTAATCATAATGTTTTTGTTGTTCAGCAACTTGTTGTACAAGTTTTTTGTTGCTGTTGCTTGTGCTATAAAATGTCTAACAGAAATTGTACAAACCCGAAATCGGAATTTACAAACAAAAAAAACAGTTAGGAAAATAAATTGTAAATCATTTTTTCTACACATTTTTTTGTCACTCCCAAAAAAAACAGTAGCTGCCAAATGTATGCGTATTATGGGGCACTAAACATACAGATTTTTATATATCTATGGAGAGAGGAAGAGTGAGGGAAAATGGTTGAGGGGGACAAACTAGAAATACCAACTTCAGATAACACAATTATGTAATTTTGTAATAGTAATAGTAATTTACACAGAATTCAAACTCTGCACATATATATATATATATATATATATATGTATATATGTATATATGTATATATATTTAGATATCGTTATATTGTAGTTATAGAACGTTAGCTGGGCGCAACTCACTAACATTGCTTGATTGTGTTGGGTTTCCTTCGGTTAAGCTTACAAAAAACTTATCGCATAAATTATATATGTAAATAAATTGTTGTAAATTAGTTATATACGTCTATAGAATTATACATATGTATGTATATATATATATATATATATTATTATGGGTACGAAAAATTGTTGCGTTCAGTGTCAGTGTCAGTGTTAAATAAATCTTTCGGTCTGCATTGGCGGTATTATTTTTCATTTCCTGCCCTCAAACTAAAGTCATTTCCAAACATTATTTTCCGTTAGTTGTTGGAACTGTTGTTGTTTCCTTGATTTAGTTATTGTTGTCGTGCGCCTCTCACGCCGTTGCGTTATTTAGCTGCTGCAGCTTCACTTTGAGCTCCGCAAATGTTGGCCGCTTCGCTGGATTTAGCTCCCACGCCTGACGCATCATCTCGTAGATTTCGGCTGGGCAGCCCTCGGGTGCTTCCATTTTGTAGCCAACTTCAACGTGCTTCACCACATCCGCCAGTGGCTAAAACAAAATAATATGTTCATAAATTGTACAATTCAATTAGTTCACATATTCATTTGGTACATACGATTCGGGGATAAGGCACACGTCCAAAGGAGTATATTTCCCACAGCAGTATGCCAAAGCTCCACATATCCGATTTATTGGAGAAGCGCTAAGGGAATTATTATATTTATTATTACATTTATAATTGTACATTCCGAATAAAAAACACCTTCCCAAATTGCTTTGTATTTTGATTTACTTACGCCATTTTTGAGTGCCTCGGGCGCTGTCCATTTGATGGGCAGCTTGCCAACATCGAGATTATAGCATTCCTCGCGTGCCAGGCCAAAATCGGATACCTTGGCCACACAGTCCTCAGAGATGAGGACATTGCGTGCGGCCAAATCGCGATGCACAACCTTTTTGGCCTCCAGATACTCCATGCCAGAGGCCGTATCGCTGCAAAATTAAACATTTGCACCATTAAACATCAATCATATATCGATTGGAATGGGGCTGACTTACAAGGCGAAATTGATTTGATCCTTTTTGGTTATGTGCTGTCGTCCACGCGAACGCAAATAATCAACCAGCGATCCTTTGCTCATGTATTCCGTAACCAAGTACAGATGCTTGCTGGTAAAAACAAGGCCAATAAACTTCACCAGATTCTCGTGCTCCAGCGTCCTATTAGATATCAAGTAGTATAGAATTGGTTTTTGTATTATTTGTATATATATATCGCTTACGTCATGACCGATGCCTCAGCGAGAAACTTTTGCACAGCGCCCTCATCCTTGAGCATCTTGACGGCGACCTTCTCGTTGCGCAATATGCCCAACATGACATCGCCGAATTCGCCCTTGCCAATGCTCTCGCGCAGCTGCAGCTCCGCCTCGGGTATGACCCAGCCCTTGTCCACAAATTCTTTGGAGTTGATGCAAAACTCTTGTTTGCCCAACTTGGGCAAACACTTTACAAGCTGAGTGCAGAGCCCATCCGCATCGGCCTCATAGTGCTGATATGGAGGAATATGTAATTAGTATTGCCAATGGATGTGATGAGGATAAGGAGGATCTAACCGCGACGAGTTGTCCCAGATTCTCAAAGTATTCCTCATCGTCGATGGTTAATTTGTTTTCCAGATATTTGACACGATAGTGTTCCACCTTGCCCTGGAAGCAAACGCACAGCGTGTAATCACCGGGAAAATTTGTCGACTCGCGCACCAGAAAGAGTCCATCCTCACGCGGCTGCAGCAAATGTTCCGCCTCATCGCGCGTTATGCTGCCATGGAACCAGCTACGGATAGATAAACGATTGAGTGGAATGCAATTAGTAGCTGATAGAATTGGAGTAAATGTAATCCTTAAGGTTATCTCTTTGAAACTTACGGCATTGCATTCAGTTTAACCTCGCATTTGCGTAGCTGTGGTGCGCCTGTGGGTGACAGCGATGCATGATTCATGGCCGTTGTGGAACCACTTGTCCACTTGTCCATGCTGCCGCCGCCATTGATGTCAAAGCTGTGCAGTGATGTGGACATGCCTGTGTTGTTGCTGCTGCTGTTGCTATTGCTATTATTAATGTTGTTGTTATTATTGTTGTTGTTATTATTGCTGCTGCCGACAACGGTTGACTGCGTAGACTGCAGCAGAATATTGTTGCTGCTGCTGCTGTTGCCGCCGGTGCTGTTGCTGCAATTGCCACCACTGAGCGCTAAACTCTTGGGCGGCAACACGCCCACCGGCGTGTGCAACGTTAGCGAGGAGGACATTAGATTATTGCTGGAAGCGCAGTTGGCCAGCAGCTGCATATGTTGCTGCTGCTGCTGTTGTGCGACGGCGGCAACAGCTGCCGCTGTCACGGATGCTGCTGCTGCTGCTGCCTGTTCGGCCTGTGTATGTGTTGCTGTTGTTGCAGCGGGCGCAAATGTTGACAATATACTATGTTGTTGCTGCTGCTGCTGTTGCTGTTGTATTGTCGTCGTCTGCGGCTGCTGTTGCAGTTGCAGTTGCGTCTGATTGGGCGATTTGGGCGAATGATTGTTGATTAAATTATGACTATTTAATGCATGAGCTGCTGCTGCTGCGGCTGCTGCTGGTGTTTGGTGCTGCAACAAAATGAGGCAAGTTCTTAGTGAGCGAATTGGAAAATTTTTGCTAATAACCTAATTCAATTATGCTTTTATCTCTTTTATGGCCAATAATATAATGAATATTATGATTACTTAATATCCAACAGATAAATACTGATAAGATTGTGCAATGACGCAATTGGATCACTCACCACCCACCAGGACACGCACCATGAGCCCCTGGAGAAGTATTTGAAGCTGAGTCATGTTCGCAAGAGGGGAGGGAAGGCGTGCGGACTTTAATTTAAGACGCAACTATCGGAAAAGCGATAAAGCCACATCCAATCTGATAGTCAAGCAGCATTAAATGTGATTAGAACTTGGACGAACTGGCGAGATTGGGGGGCAGAGAGGCAGTATAGAAAGACGCACGATACGGCTGCAACTTAGGAATGAAGAAAGGCATAGGGAACAACTGAACTGGGCAGAGAGAGCATGTGTCAAACAAGCCACAGTTCTTTTAGGCTATAATCGAAAACGATTTTCAAACTTAGAATATTTTACGGTCTCCTTCCGGAACACTTTAGTCTAGAAATCATCCAACTAACTTAACTAGATATGGTCAGCAGCTAACTATGCTGGTAATGAAAATGAATCCTCAATGCACATAGCTAGAAAAGATGTAGTATCCTGATCAAAATGTCTTATATTTAAAAGACATACCAATCCTCAATCCGATGAAGATTCGGAGGAGGTTGAGGGAAGAGCTGTGTTCTTAGAAGGAGGCAAAATAGATTTATCGGAGCAAGACACAATCCAGAGAAGGATTTTCAAACTAAAGAATATTATTAAATATTATGCAATTTGAAGTCTATCCGTAATCGATTTTCATCAATAACTCGGAAACGGAGCCAGTTATCGATTAAATAATATAAAATTGATTAGCTGAATTAATAATCCAAGCTTGAAGTGAGGTGTTTTACACATTGCCTATCGGAAGCACCAACATATAACTATTTCAGCTAGCAATCGGTTAGCTGGGTGGCAAATGATCAGTAATTTAAATTTCTATATGTATAGCTCCGTCTGTCATCGCCTATACTAAAGTATCAGCTCAATTTCTATCGATAAATTAGTCGATCACAATCGATAACAAGTGAATGACCAAATGTACTCAACTTGCTGATGACTTACCACATTTGTGTCGCGATGATGATGATGATGCGGTGGTATGCTTGGCGGCACAATATGCGGCTGGGATTGGCTCAGCTGTTGCTGATGCTGCAGCAGCGATGTGGCAACAACGCCCACACCGACACCGACACCAACGCCCATTGAATTGGGCTGCGGTGCTGGTCGCTTATTGTGTCGGAGCGGCGCTGTTGGCGGCATCTGGTGCCCAGTGGCTTGCAGATACCATGGATCGCCCGATGTGCTGCCGGACACTGTTGTCGCGGCGACCGATGGCTGCGAGAAGCCGCGATGATGCCCAACTACCGTTGTTTGTCCGTTCTGTGTGGCGGTCGCGTGACTGTTCATATCCTCGACCTTGCAGCTGGCCACGCACCTATTGTCGCCAGTTGGCGTTCCTGTTTGATCTGTTGCCGATGTTGCTGATGTTGTTGTTGCGCTTGTTGTTGTTTTTGGCGGCTTTGCAGCCGCAGTTGTTTGAGGCTGTCGCTGCTGTTTGTGCTTCAGTTGGCCCTGTTTGATCTCAACGGTTATCAACGGCTCACCCACGCCGGCTGCCTTTGTCGTCGTCGTCCGGCTTTTGCCGTTTCTCGATGGTTTTTCCTTCGCCTTTGTTTCGCTTGCTTCTTCGTCTGCAAAAAATATATAAATGATATTGATTTAGTCAATTGTTTAAACACATTAATACACTTTCGTGCTTATCTAATCAGAACAATACACACAACAACACAGACACAGGCACACCTTGAGTTAACAGTTTAAACTAATCATTGCCTCACAACAATAGCAGTCACAATTGTAAATGTTCTCGTCGTTATTTGCTGAGCTCATTAAATATGCACAAATCGTACGAAATTACGTATATATATATATATCATAATGACAACATCAGCGATATTTCGCAGTGTGTACTCGAAACAGATCGCTAATAGAATTTCAAGTTCAAATTCATATTTAAATGCAGCTCAGCGAACAGCGTCATTCCCATTTAACATGAAGCAAACGAATTTCGCACGTCTGGCAACGCCCGTTCGTTCAACTATATCAATTATTGTAGCCATATCGAATTAATTAAAATGGGTCCGTCTCGAAATAGTAACAGGTACTATATAATTGAGATCGAATGAAAACAACCTCTCAAATATTGACATTCAAAATCAAGCAACAGAGAAAGAGAGAGCGGCTGAAAGGCGCAATGGGGAATTAAATATAATTATATAGATTTAAGTGCGTTTTATAAATATGTATATGTAAACCAAATAAACACGTTTGTTTGCCAATCATTGTTAATGGCATTTTATCGGTGGGGCAACAAATGTTTACAACAGCTTATCAGTGAACGAACACCAAACCAAGAAAACAACAAGTAATAACAATTTCAGCGACATTCGCTTTGCACATTTAGCTAATCCAAAGCACGTTTAATTAATCAGTAAATGAACCTAACTAAAAACAGTTACGCAAAAAACGGCTGAAACAACATATAAGATACATGCATGTGTAATACATATATATATGTATATATCTGTACTATATACAAATCCAAAGTTAAATTGTTGGTCAACATGAGTGTCGCAGCTCAGGCCGCATGTTAATCAACTGAGCGAAAAGGCATAAACCGACAGCAACAATAACAATAAAAAGCGCTGGCAACGCCCACGCAGTGAATGGCAAAGTGTAAGAACAAGAGATGAGTTAGAGAGAGACAGAACGATATTGAGTTTTTGGCAAATGTAAAACATTTGCATGCGACATGCATAATTAAAACTTTTACTGCGCAATTACATGAGTAGCTTCAGCTACTGTCTTTTTTTTTGTGCTGTATACCCTGTAATCATTGGTTAAATGTTGGATTATTCTATATATGCACAAGCTGTACTTAAAATCTTACTAATAATATTTATAATACTAAATTTTAATTTTGGCAGTTTAAGCTTTGATTCGCCCATAAATATCAATCGATTGTTAAATTCTATATAGGGCATCCCATAGTCGAGCAGCTGCAATAGTGCTTCTAATTGTTATTTCTTTCCGTAAAATGCTACAAATTTAATTATGCGATGAATCAGCAGGGGTACACCATTAAAATTCTCAAGGCATTTTGTGTTGAACGAGGCTATAAATTCCCAGGCGAGACGAAACTTACTCACTTTTAGTTTCGGTGTCGAGTTTTGCGGCTTTTGTCTTGTTTTGCCCGTTCTCTGGATACAATTTGTACAGTAATTGTGATCAAATTAATTTTGAGAGTGTTTCTTTTTTGATTGCTTAATTTACAAATTTTATGTAAATTTTCATTGCGGAAACGCTTTTTGCATATTTAATTCTTGATTCTAGTCACGGAGCAGAGCAAGCGCCGATTTATCGTGGGACCCTCCCTCGCCTTTGGCATCATCATCATCATCATTGTGGGCTACGCTTTAATTGTGTGAAAGGTGCTTTTATACACACAACAACAACACAACACACACACACACACACTGGGAGAGGGAGAGTGCCGCAATCCGGAGGAGTAAAAGCCTATCAAATTAGCCATGTTGACCTTGCCCAATTCAAACATTTTTCAACCACATCCGTTGTCTACCCAAAAACTATAGACTACAGATTACAGACTCATGCTAATGCAATTATAAATTATCACTTTTGTTTCATTCGTTCGTATTTTCTCTGGATTGTAAATTAGTTTGAACATGACTCTCCAAAATGGCAATGGCCAAAAAATTGCATGCAGTCATCGTTGTCATTGTTGGTGTTTGTTGTTTCCTGATTCAGAGTCATGGGGCATTGCAGATATCCATTGTTTGTCTCAAATGGTAACAGCAAAACGCCAATTACTCAAGTGAATAACATTTGACAAGTGAATTTGATTAGCGAAACGATAACAAGATAACTAAATTAACTAAGCTTTATTATTTATTATTTTATTTATTAATTCCATTGATGAAATAATCTTTTGATTCGCATATTTATTTTTAAATAAATTGCTCTTTAAGCAGTGACGAACTTCCTGTACAACTTATGCATAATAAAACTGAACTTTGGGCGGTTTACTCACTGATACCATATTTGATATGCCAGTCCAGTTACGTCATTTGCAGTATTAATTTCAGACGCGAACTTTATACTTTCATACTCTGTAATCCACTATAAGAGCCAGGGGTATTAATGTGGTATAAGGAGACGCGATTCTTCTTTTTTGGCATTGCCAATGCGAATATTGATTGGCATCTGTTTATAGGCCTTATTATTTACTGCTGTCACACACTGCCTTAAGGCTAATTGATGCTTGACCTTCAGACTGCTTGTAGTAGTAGGATCTGTGAGCCTGATGCTGTCGCTTTTCATAATTTTACGCATATCGATGTCATGTCATAGCATGAGTCAGACTTATATATATATATATGGAAAGCATTTGCAATCTTAAAAACGTAAATAAGACGGAGTCATTGAATGGGGCAAGTGTGTTGAGTCTAATTTACATATTTACATATGACACACGCAGTCGCAAATGAAACTGGTGCTGAGGGAAAGAGTGGAAGTTAACTGTCGTCATAGAAGAATAGACAACACCCGCTAGACAAACACGATAACATTATATTAATGATGATCGCTTGGCTTTGACTCTTGATTAGTCAACTCGAAATTTGTGTTTGCCTCTCTCTCTCTCTTGCTCTCTCTCTCTTTCTCTGTCTATTTGCATTGACAAGCTGTCATTTTGCACTTTACTTGTCGGGGTCGCGCTGCCTGTTTGCTTAGCTGTTGTCTATTTAATTCCAATTGCGTGTTATCGTCTGCTTGTTATCGATTTATCGTAGTTGGCAGTGATGTGAGTTGGCAACGCTGCTAATGGCATGCACGTAATGTAAACAACACAAAAATGAAGACATCTTGCGAAACGTTAAAAAAAGAGATTGTGAAAAGCAAGAAACAAAACACAAAGCAAAACAAAACAAGACAACAGAGGCAATTGCCAAACAAATAATTATTTATAATGCTGGCCGCTGGTTGATGTTTTCTGCTGTTAACCAATTGTGTTTATAAAGTGTTAAACAAATAAAGAGAATCGTCGTTTTTTTCAAAAAACCCAGCAAATAATACTCGCTTAACTTTTGAACAAAAAATAACGCATAATTAAATTGAATGAGAAATGATCTTAAATATATACTCATTAGAGACACGTACAGCTAATTTTAACTGTGCATCATTGAAATGCAGCGCCATTGAAATTGTCAGTGCACAAAAAACCATAAATTTCGTGAAACACAAACAAAACAAAAAAAGGAAAGGTTTGAGGATATATTGATAATAATCTGCCGGACGTAAGTGCAAATGCATCCATAAACTTGAATGATTCATTGACAGTCGTGAACTTTTAAAAAAGTACTGTAGGAAGAGCATTATTGTTATTGTTATTGTTGTGTGTGTGTTTGAGTGCGTGTGTGTGTGTGTGTGTGTAAAATGCGCAGTACGTCAATAGGCGATTACTTATATGGCCATATAATATTGGCTTAGCGCTGGATGTGGATGAGGTAATGCTCATTAGCTTGTGCAAATTGCAAGCCAAACAACGAAGGCTAATTAAAAACGATGCCCAAATTTTAATTCGGTACAAGTACGTAAATCATGAGGAAGACGGTTTTAGATTTAGTATTAATTAACACAACAAAACCACAAATTATCGAATTACTTTTATTGTCGATAACCACAGAAATATTGCATAATATTAAGCCCGAGGAATTGATTGATAAATACGTATATGGAAAAAAGAAATCACTTGATAATTAATGTTAGGTTGCAGTATATTAAGTTAATAATGTTTAAGTTATTAGATAGATGAAAAATATATCGATAAGCTGAAGTAAGATCTGTAAGTTGTAGCTGCCTAATAAGACAAGATGTCTGAAGAGAAGAGTAATCAATAAATAAAATTAATTTAATTAATACAAAAACAAATAGAGCAACAAACGTGTTTTGAGTAAAAAGAGCTTAACGATGTTGCTTAATTATTCCACATTAATGGATATAGCTCTCTCACCTGTCTGCCAGTTTGAGGTCAATGACAAACAGTCAAAAAAAAAAAAAAAAACTCAGCCACAAGTTGTCTCGAGGGGATGGGTCTCTGCCCACTTGCCCTGATCGACACAGCTGACACACAGCTATCCCAGGTAATTAGCACTCTAATATATATATGGAGTTGCATGTTGCCTGCAGATTGTCTTCCTTCTTCCTGTTGTATGCTTGCGGTTTTGCCGCACCCCGTTCTGCATGCAATATGCAAATTGCTGGCCAAAAAGCCACCGAAGCAAGTCGCTCTCTACACATACATATATATATATATATATATATATATATATATAGTCTTGTTATGTGGCAGTGGCATGCAATTCATGCCATCACTATCACCATCATCGTCATCCAGCGTCTTGTTCCATTCATGCCTTTTGTTATGCTCCTTTGACTAAAGTTGTCTAAAGTTACCTCTTTCTTTCATTCATTATTATTGTTTTACACTTTCCAGCTCGAAACTACCACGAAATGATTGTGTGCCGCCTTGCAAGCATTTACATTTCTGTCTTCTTGTTTCTCTCCCATTCTGCACAAGTTGGTTTGGTTCCGTTCCGTTCCGCACACATGTGTGGAAATGAGGAAGCAATACAAAAGATTCTCACGTACTTGTTACCTCTATAGGTGTTGAACTGTATATATATATATATATATATATATATATATGTATATAGAGAGTTCTCTTCCTACTTACTGTAGCATGCATATAGAATTCCCTTTGCTGCCATTCCGTGACGTGAGTTGCCTCACGGGCATTCTGTCAGTCAGTTAGTTAACTTGGTTGGCTAACAACGGCTTGTTGGGCACACATCAGCGACCTTCTTTAGAATACTAGCTGGCAAAATATTTGCACTCAGCTATATTGTATGTAAGGCGCTCAAATTAAGGGTAGATAAGTGCTTAATGGCAGATAGATTAAGTTACCCTTAAGAACCATTCAGTATTTCGCTTCAATTGTAAGTTGATCATCTTTAAGATGCTTAACTTATAGTTCTATCATTTTTTTTTTTTAATAACTTAAATTACATTTTTAATTACAGCTACTTTAATTATATGCACACATGCAACTCCTGTTTATTGCCTCATTGGCAACACGCTGCTGCATTTGTGGTAGACCCCCTCCGCTCGCTTTTTGAAAGGCAACTTCTTGCAATTGGACACTAACTGTTTTGTTAAAACCCAAAACCCACCATCAATGTCAACCAAAAACAAGGCGTTCCAAACGTGTTGCTGGCTCTTTGTCCGCCTATTGCGATGCTTGCCCGATGTTAGCTGATTTGCCAAGCGCAACGTTGGATGGTAACTTTATATGCAGTATAGCACTTGCAACATTGGGCACAGGGCTACTTTGTGTTTTTATACTCTGAATTCATAAAAAAAAATAGTGAAAAGAGTATAATGGATTTGTGCGAAACTATGTAACAGACAGAAGAAAACATATTCGATCCCATAATATATATATTTGCTTGATCAAACAGTAGCAGCCGCGTTGGTCTAGCTATATAAGAATGTAGGGAAAATAAGTTTTAATTTTATCGATAACTTTTTGCTGTTTCACGTTTCCACTTCCGATAACAATTATAGCCACAATTGACAGAGGCTTCTATTGCTATATAATAGGCAGTGATCCATTGCATAAACTTGATCAAGATCGGATAAGAAACACCCAATAATACTTAACAGCTGAGTTCAGGGTATATCTTAGTCGAGCTCACTCAACTACAGCACTTTTTACTTGCATTTATATTTTTTTTGCTTGCGGTCCGAAAACGCCAAATTAAATATGAATTTGCCAGAAAGAGAAAAACTTTAACTTTACTTTGCAATAGAAAATTGAAGGGAATTTTCTTTGCGAGTATCAATTATTCTGTTAAGTTGCTGTTAAGGTTAACAGATGCCTAGCTTAAGTTCGTTGATATTAACAGAGACTTGTTTAAAGGTATTAAAATATGTTTTAAGCGCTTTTTTATATTAAAAATGTAAGCTTTGAAGTAGGATTTGGAACCGAATGTTATTGTCACTTTAGGTATACTAACCAAACCAATCATCGGTGCTGATGATGGGCGGCAGAGATCTGCTGTTGTTGTTGCTGCTGTTATTGTTGTTGTTGTTGCTCCTGCTCCTAGACGATGAACGCTCTTTGGTGTTGCTTCTGCTGCTGTTGTTTTCAGACTTTGTTTTGGCTGTTGCTGTTGTTGTTGTTGCTGTGTTTGTTGTTGTTGCTGATTGAAATCTGCGCTGTGCGTTGCGCAGAAAGTTCAATAGACGCACATCGATGGGCTGCGCTGCGTTTGTTGGCGCCGTGTGGTGCGCCGCTTTGGTGTTGGTGGTGCCACCACTAATTGTTGGCGCATATTTATCACAAAAGTAGAACTCTTTGCGCTTGGGCGGCGCATAGGCGGCACTCAAACTGCTGCACAACTGCAGCGGACGACGGCGTGCCTTGGAAATCAACTGGCCCGCAGAGGCCTGACCGTTGGTGGTGTTATTGTTGTTGCTGCTGGAGCTGCGCGTTAAACTGTGCGCCAGACTCTGCTTGCACCAGTAAACGTCCTTGCTGCCAAAGTAATAGTAACGCCTTCGCGTATCCTGCGACGATCCAGCAGCAGCAGCAGCTGCAGCTAATCCTGCCGCACGATTATGCCGACTGCAGCTGGAGCGTGTTGACTTTTTGCTATGGCTGCTGGGGCCACTGTTGCCGTTGTTGTTGTTGTGGTTGTTATTGGTGATGGTGGTGCAGCCGGTGGTTTGACTGCCGCTGCTTGTCTGCGAGTTGTCGCTCTCGTTGCTCAAACTATTGCTGTTACTATTCTCAGTGATTGCTGCTGCTGCTGCTCCCTGTGGCACAGAGGTCGGCGTGTTCGTTTGCGTGGGCGTGAGATATGAATTGGATTGGATGAAGACGCCATCGCAGGTAATTTTGATTGTTGTCACCATGTTCCACGTGGCATTGCGTCTGCCTTCACTTCCACCACACACTTAAAGTACTTTATGCTTATGGACTACACTTTGCATTGGCTTTGAATGGGAGTCGTTTAGTTTTAGTTTTTGGGTGGCGCCCAATGACCTTTTTCTGGTAAACAATTTCCTATTGATTAAGTATGGGTATTTAATTAACACTCAGCAAAAAAAAAAACACTTTGAAAACTAGCAAATGTCTCTTATTTTTAGAAATAATCTCTAAATATATGAAGACAAATTTATAAAAATTATAAGATATAAGATTTATAAGAAATATATTTTCCCAATAATAAGATGATTACGCTTTTCGCGCCAAAAGTATACCGAATTTCTAAGATTCAAAATTCAGGTCGTTTTTCTGAGTGTAGCTGTTGTTATTTCCTATAGATAATTCAGCTGCGTAAACTGATTTTAAGTTGAGCGAGCAGTTGGAAAGGCTGTAGAGCCCGTAGAACATTGAACTCAACAGCAGCAACATCATCATCAATATCATCGACATCGACAATGGGAAATCAGCAACTCTCTTCACATGCTCGGTACGGTACAGTGGGGCCTGCCCTAGTTGGATCGAGGCTAATGCCGCATCAAACAATGTGCAAACTGCAAAATTGTATTCTTTTGTAATCATACTAATTAAAGTCTGTTTTTTTTTTTCTCTCTCTTTTTTTCTAAAGCGCTTCGATTTGGACCCGACCAGCAAACAAAAGAGGCTGGCAGAAAATAAAAATGGTAAAAAAAAAAATCAATGGTGAAGTGAAGCAATAAAGGAACTACAAGTAATGATAATACCAGAGGCGGACAAACAGACAACGACAGACAACGACAACAGACAAACAAACAAACAAAAAGGCCAACAAAAAGCGCAAATTGGAAAATATCTATGGAGAAAATCCAAAGCAAGCAAAAACAAAAATCAAGTGAAACAAAAAGCAGCAAAACAGAAATTGTCTTGATTCCGAGAGCGTGCTCCATATTTGTCAACTAGTTACGCCCAAAGGGGTGTGGTGAGGGGAAACAGCAGATTGGAGGGGGAGGAGGAGGGGCATTGTAATAATTGTAATTGTCTTGTTGTTGTTTTTTTTTGGTATGTGCAGAAGTCAATTTGCCACTTTAACAGTAAGTGAGTTAAGAGCGACGACAAAACCAGAAAAAACAAACATCTTGTTTATAAATTGGATATATGGTCATATATGTATATATATAACTGAAACAGTTGCAATAATAAACCAAAAGTAAAGCTGTTAACAACATTGCCTTGTTTGCTTAGCATTTCTTTTGTGTGCGCAACAGCATTTGATATTTGTGGGTTGGGAAAACACGAACTAAGTCAGTGGCATGAATTCAATTGGAATTTACTGGAAGGGGGGGGTGTGCGTGCGTCTATACACATACATATATATATATATATGTGTGTGTAAGTACGAGTTTTTGCAAATACTTTATTCCTTTTTTTTTGGGCGTGAGAACGCAGACAACACCCATTGTTTTTAGTTGCCTGCTGTTATATATTTTATTCAAGGCAGACAGATAGACAATACACCTTGGGAAAGTACGTGAAAAAGACAAGATAGGTGAAATGTTACAGTTGCTCAGATGTCGACACATTGCTGCTTATAAAGTGGTAGGTGAAAGATATACGAAACATTTGTGTTGCAAATATATCCATATATATATATGTGTTTATTTATATGGTGTTAATTGCCTGGGACTAGGTTATATAGCGCATTGTTTCCGAAAAAAAAAGAGCTGAGTGAATGAAAAGTGTCAACAGATTTAATCAAAGCAGTGTTTAGATAAGAAATAAACTCAAGAAAGTCGATTTATTCATAGAATTTATAATTGAAACAAGGAAGAAGACTCCTAGACTAGGGAGAGTTCGAGAGAGAGAGAGCGAGAGAGAGAGAGAAAGAGATATTCAAATCTAGCTGTTATATTCAGTGCAGGTGATAAATATTTGATTGTTCAATAAATAAGTTTCAGTTTCAATATGAAGATAAATGTTGCTTAACAAATATATATATTTCATTTAAAACTGAAAACTTGAACAATTGACGCACAGATTTTCATCATATTGCGAGTTAGGAACAGGAAAATGTATACTACATTGAACAGACGTGAAACTAGACTATAATATCCTTTGAGCTCCGCTTTTAAATAGATAATAAAACCTAGCTGGAAGTTTGATCAATTCGAATCGATCGACAGTTTATCAATAATATTTCAGGATGTATTATATATCAATTGAAATGATTTTAAACATTGTGTATTTTATTACTTATTATTGGAAATCGATTTTTATCGATATTAGCAAAAAAAACTTGATCTGCCCAGGGAATACGAAAACTTGTATTCCAAATTTGAAGTCTCTGGCAAATATATTCTCCAAGATCGTCTTATTTATACAGATAAACTTGAAAACAATGCGACATCGAGTTGGTTGCCGTTGCTGATCGAGAATATATATAAATACTTTCGCACAACTTCCAATTTACCATTTTTCGCAAACACCTTTTCCAGCAAAACATGCAATCACAAAAGAAAAGCTAGCTCAAAAATAAAACTTAAATATAGTGCACTTAATGTTAAAAAAACACTTTAGTTCCATTTTCCGCTGAACTTGATCTTGTGTGACCATCTGTCGTTTTGCCAAAGAGATAGCAAAGTTCATTTAATGACTGGTTGTCATTTTAATTAGTGACTTCACAACAATGTCAACGTCTTTTGGAAGAGTTTTTCACTTTCTACATTTTGGGGAGGGCTTCAGAACAAATGTCGCCGAGTTGCGGGGCACACTAAATGCTGAACCCCACAAAAAACCAACCAGCAAGTAGACAATTAACTATGGAAATGAGTTGGAGCTAAAACAAAAAAAAAAACACAAAAATTGGGCACGTGGAAAGTGATTGCTTATCGAGAGAGAGGGAGACCCAAATTGTCAGTTCTTGAAACGGGAAGCAGGCACGAAAAAAACGTGCCCTGCTGAAGTACCGCCAACACGAAAAGAACCAGAAAAACACAAACGGAATAAATAACCAAAAATGAAGAAACTAATTAAAAAAAATAAAATAATAATAATAAAATAACACCAAAAACATCGACTGACATATGACACAAGTTTTTGTTTTGGTTGTCGTGTAGGCAAAATGCAAAATGAAAAGCGAAAACAAAAGAAAAGCAAACGAAAAAAAGTAAAAAAACAAAACCTGATCTGGAGTTGAAACAAAGTCGGCGATGATATAAAAACAATAAGCCTATCAAAAAAACAGCAACAATAACAACAATGGGGCACGTTGAAAATGCGTGAGGCGCCGCAACGGATATCCTAAGGCTCCACTCGACTCTATTTTTTATCATTTATTTATTTGGTTTTTTTTTTTTGTAGCCCGCAGCGCTACCTGTTGCATTGTATGATATATACACACACATATATCATTTAGTTTTTGTTTTTTTTTGGCGAGTGTGTGCAGTGAAAGTTGCGTTTTTGTTGTTGTTGCTTTTGTTTTAGTTAGTACGCCTTTTTTTGTGGCGGTTTTTGGTAGGGCGTTGCACAGTAGTTTGGAGTGCCACGTCTTGCAGTTAAGATTAATTATTAATTGAAAAATTTACAATTCATTTAAAGCTGGGCACGCATAAAAGAAAACAGACAACGAAATGAAATACAGGAAGAAAAAAAAACATACGCAACGAAATTTATATACTCTTAAATTGGTATTAAAATTAGTAGTAATAACACTAAAAAAAACCGATTAATTAAGTTTTGAAATTGGCAACATTTACTACAAGATTTATAGCAAAATAATTAACGATAAATCAAACAAAATCGCTAAGGACCCCACCATAAAATTGGATACATTCGCCAGCAAAAAATGAATTATCAAATGGAAATTTGGCGATTCATAAAGTAAAATAACAGCTATTAAAAAGCAAGAAAGACAATTAATCTAAAGTTAAGACAGATTAAATCTATAGCTCTAAAAATAAGCGCAACAAACAACAAAAGAAATTACATTTACTTTTTACATACAACATACAACACGTACACTTGAAAAAAGAAAATGTAAAAACACAAACAAAAATAGGGGAAAAAAATTAGAAATTCAATGCAATTGAAAAATGAAATGCGCCATTGGCAATTGGCTATTTTGCTGTTGGCTGTTGGGGATACGTTTGGTTATTTGTTGGGTTCGGTTTTTTAGAGTCGTGTGCAGTGAATGGCAAATTGCTTAAGTAGTTGGGAAAATATCTTTGTAGATGTGTGTAAAAAACCAAAAACAAAACGCTTAAGAAAACATTAAAAATTAATTCACGCGTCTGCAGTTGAAGCATTTTGTTGTTGCTCTTGTTGCTGTTGTGTCCACTTTCACTTGGCCAAGACGGGCAACTCTCTCAGGATGATGACGTTTCAAGTGTGGATTAAAATTTCCAAGGAGTGGAAGGAGATGGTGGGAGGTGGAAAAGGGGGTAGGTGCGCATGAAAACTAGTTACAATTTAAGGCCCAAAGCCGCAACGGCGGTGACTAATGCGCTGGAAAATTGAAAATGGCTCTGCGACGTTCGACACGCCAACAACAACAGCAACACCAGACAACTGCACAACAGTTATATATGTATGTGTGTGTGTATGTAGAATAAGCTTCCTTCCAGCAATCAGCCCACGAGCTTTTTTTTTTTTGTCAAAGTCTCGTCTTGCGAGCCGCGTGCACGTCGCCAAAATTAGCGTGGAAATCAATTGCGAAAAACTAATGATTCATGCAATTGGAATAGGCGGCAGTGCTAAGCACAACGAGTGTGAGTGCGAGTGGGACGGGACTTAAACAAATTACTAGCGAAGAGAAATAGTTGGTAAAGCAGAGGAAAGACAGAAAAAAAGCCGCTTGCAATCTTTGAGATGAGGCGTAACAGATGAAATATGCTAGCATTACAGCAGATATAGGCGAATACGGGGAAAATAAAGATAATTATTTGTAGCTGTAGATAGAAGAAGACTTCTAAGCATACATTCCCTGCTCAGCACACGATGTGCAACGAAGAGAGATAGAGAGAGAGGGAGAGTAAGCTTAGAAATTGTGTAAATACAACTACAATAATAAATATTAAATAAATAAAAGATGAAATTTCGGGTTGAATTTAAGCAATGAAAAGTAGTGCAAATTTCAACAACTTTAAAAAAATAATCAAAAAAATCCATAAGATACGGATTTCAGCTCATTCGATGAATGCAAAACAATTTGCAATGATATGCAATCGATGGCTGACCCAAAAAAAAAACCATATAATTAAACTAGCAATCAAAGACTAGACAAAAGGTCATTGAGCCACCAGAAAAAAAAAAAATAAAACCAACTCAAGTTCACAAAATACACACAAAAAGACACATAAGTCATATATCATCTATTATTCGATTATCACATCTTGGTATTAAATTGTATTATTGTTTTGGTTAAGCTTTATATGATGGTTTGGCATGGAATTTGCATATTGAAAGAGTTGTTGTCGCTTCGGGCAAATCAAAGAAAAAAAAAGTGATATTTCGCATGCTTGCATCGAATTAATGATTACACATTTATAAAGATTTTTATTTATTTTTTTTTTTAAGCTGGTTACACAATTTCGCATTTTAGGGGTTTATATATGTAGGTATTTGCATTATCAGGAATTTGCACACATTGCCAATTATTGTTATTAGCTGAGCGTTTATTGCCACAAAGAGCAATTGCAATGCGATTCGATTATTACTATTGGATTGGCAATAATTTTTTAACACGCGACGTTGGAAAGTTCGTTGGCGCATGCGCACGAATCGAGTAGTTCTGCGAACCGCGCGACTTGCTTGCAAGTCACAAACTGAGTCAAGCTCGCTCGACCGGCGTACAAGTCAGCGTAAAAGAGAGCGCAACGCATCGAGAGATAGAGATGATGTGTTTGGAAGCTTTACTCAACCACTTTGTGTGTGTGAGCGCGTTAACGTCTTAACGTATGAGTGCATGAAAATAGTGTGCACTTTTCTCGCATGAGACAAGCCTCTCAGCAACGTTAACGGTAAGCAGCCTAGCAGAAGAGAGCGACATCATGTCGTGCTTCTCTCACTGAACTCTGGGTGAGTGATGCACTTGCTTTAGCCCTCTCTCGCATGGGAGGGAGTTTGCATTTTACTCGCATGCGACACATACACGTATGCAGGCATTTATCGATATATTTATCGCATGTTAGAGATGATATCGTGCTCTGCTTTAGTAGCATTTTGTTGGCTAAATTAATTACCAATAGCAAATGTTGCTCAATACGCGACGATTCTTTTTTTGGTGTTTCAAGTTGTTTTGACCAAATTTGTTGGTCTAACTTACTTAAGTTAATGTTTTGTTGTATTTCACAGCGCTTGACTTTTTTAATTTTATTTTTCTTTCTCGTTTTTTTATTTGCTGTTAAACGACATTTATCCAAAAAAAAAAGTCGTTGCTTCAGCGGAAGCGCAAAAGGGGGCGATTATTTAAGTTGTGCTTTTAAAAGGCAAATACTATTATTTAACATTTGTATTTCATATCTTAGTTATGCCCAATTTTTATAAATTAGTTTTCGGGCATCACTTATTTTTATTTACGTATTTTGGCCACACTTTGTTTTGTTGTCTTCTTTATGCTCTACATTTCCTATTTGTTCTCTCAGTTTGCAATATGCTTTTGCGTTTTGAATACGTTCTAATTGACTTTCCTGTTGCTGCTGGCAATTTTAATTATTTTTGCCATTCGTTGTTCCCTCCGTCTGCCTGTCATGCGTCATATGTCAATTTGTGTCCCTTTTGCTTTTGCATGTTTACGTTTCGCATTCGAAAATCGCAAAAATAAAAAACAATATAGACTTCAGACATACATAAAAAGCTAATGCGTTGTTGTTCTTTTTCTCGCTTATGCTGTTTGTTGTTTTCAGTTCGTGATATTTTGCCAGTTTTCGTTGCTGGCATTTTATGCACATACAATCTAAATGTATGTAAGTATTTCAAGCGCATGCATTTAGCACTTAACGGCTCCTCTCCCTCCCCCACCCCATTAACACTTTTTCCCGTTAAAGTTTGCCCCATCTCTAACTGTGCACGATTAGCAGTCAAATGTGAATAGAGAAATTGCATTCGCGGAATGCCGCGAAAGAAAGAGAGCCCGCTGAGAGTGGCCTGACGTCATCAACATTTACAGGATGCCTTTTGCATTGCATTGGAATGTCCAATGGAATTCGACGCACGACAACAACAAAAATACATTAACAAGCAAGCCCTTTGTACACATGCAAACAGACAGACAGCCACACACATATATACATATAAGCGGCAGGCAGCAGCCAAAGTGTGCTAAAAATAAATCGTGTGCAAATTCATGAAAAAATAAACAATGCCGCCATACAATGTAAACAAGACAAGAAGAAGCGCAAACAAACAAAGCAAAAGGAACAGTTCAAAAATATGCAGCAGTGAGAGTCAAAAGACAAACCGCAAATTAAAAAAATGAGCACGTCAAAATCTATTTACATGTGTGTGAGTATTGGAAAAACATTTCTTTCTTCTTCGCTTTGCTGCGATAACGATAACGATTAGGGCAGGTGCTTCTGCAATGTACTTCCATTAAAGCCCACGCGTCTAAAGACTGATAATAAAATGCACATATATATATATATGTATATATATATATATATGCACATAAAGATAATACATAATCATGTTGACAATGCAGAAACAATGTCATGTTGATTAACAATATTAAAAGCTGCATAATGAGAACAGTAAAGGTGTACAATAAATATACAACGTATTATACAAATATTTAGCTTATCTTTTTCGTTCATTATTATAGTTCATAATTATTTTGATAATACTATCGATTAATATATTTGCCTTTAGTTTAATTTCGTTAGAAATAAATTCTAACTGGCATTGCTATTGTAAATTAAGAGAGTGAAAGAGCGCAAGAGATAATCAAATGATCAAGGCAAGACTAACTGCGCACAGGCCAATGCTTGAAAAAGTTCACACAATTCTCAACTTAACACTTACAGACACACACACACACGCACAAGCAGACAGGAGGAGCCTGAATACAACGCCCACGCGAACAAAAAACCAAAAAGCATTGGCGCCGCTGCAATAACTAAAACAGCAACAACAAGAGCAGCTAACCGACTCCAATGCGTGACGTCAGCGCACGAATATTTTTGCTGAAGCCGACAACTGACCAGCAACAGCAAAAAAAAACTACGCATATATACATATATACTACTACAAACGGAAACTACGATGCGCTACGCTTCGGTTATTGCCGTTAATTATTGTGCGGCTTCCACTGTCTGTTGTTCTTGTTGTTGTTGCTGTAGGTGTATTGAATTTGGTCATTCATGGAGCCAGCCTCTGCTCGTTTTGCATGCGTGCATATGTGTGTGTGCATGCTATTCGCAATAAGCCTAAAAGGCAACAACAACAACAGCGACAAAATTGCGCGCCATCGGACCGCAGAGTTGTAAAACGTGTTTTTGTTTTGCTGCTGTTGTTTTTGTTGTTGTTCTTATTGTTACTTGAACAAAAATGCGTAGTTTACGGTTGCTTTTGCTGCTGTTGTTTTTGCTTTCATTTTTTGATTACATATAAGGCAATAATATCCAAACAGATTTCTCAACATTTTATATAGATTGACCTCAGACAACACGCAGGTATAAAAAAAAATTAAGCATGTTTTGATTTTATAATCAAAGCTTTTGTATTTATGTTTTGTTTAGTTTTCATCAATGGGACAACAACAAAACAAAGGCAAAACAAAGCTTTTATCTTATGCATGCAATTTTAACAATCATTTGATGGTAATCATTTTACGCAATAGTTTACAGTTGCAAATTATGAAAAAAAACACACACACAGACAGCTGCCAAGGCGCGGCCAGCAGCATGCGAGTAGAATATGTAGCAAAAAAGAGAGCACACAAATAGCGTTACTTCTTATTGGCAATTGGCTTATCCTTTTTGCGCAAGCTTTCGTCACTTTCACCCACACACACACACATACGCACGCATTGGCAGACAGCGCGACGCTTAAAAAGGGCGTTGGGTTGTCCTTACGTCAAACGACAACACAAAAAAACATATCCGACTCACATACACACACATAGGCACTCGCACACATTCACATTCACATTTTACACCTTACCTGATTCCAATTGCTCTGCTGCTGCTGCTGCTGTCTGGCATTCCACTACGCCTCCAACGATGCTGCTGCTGCTGCCTCGCTGCTGACGTCGACGTCAACGCTGTTCGACGATCAAGCAGCGATCGTACACATGCACATTTTTTCGATTTCCGAATATTATAAATTATTTATAAACATTTGCACGCGCGCACACACACACACGCACTCACACACACATACACAAACGGTGTAGATTTTTTTTGTGATATATCTTTCCCAACTTGCTGCTGGTTTTGTGGAATTTTCTACACTTTTCCTTCTACATGCCACACATTTGCTATGTTGTTTTTTCACTTCTCGCTTAAATAGTGTAAATGCTATTTGTCAGCAATTTAGTGGCAGTAACACATACGCACACAACAATCTCTTAACGAACAGAACGTACTAATTTTACAGCAACAAAAAATTCCATGAAAAATAAAGCAGCCATCTTTGCCCAGTATTAGGATTGTTGATACTATATCGGTATATCGATATTAACGCCAATGTCTTATTGCACGCGATATGTTTTTTCCTGTATCTGAATTTACAAGATTTATCGAGTTACTAAATTACGTCACGCGTACTTATCGATAGGTGGCTATCAATTGTCTTGTTGGCTCGTAATGTAAACAACGTAATTTGTTTTTTGAATTGAGCCAATCATAAATTGATTGTTTCAAAAGCTTGTACTGTCAGTAAACGTAATTTATAAGCTTTAAATGAATCAACACTTTGGAATTATACTATTCAAAATAAAAATGGAGCTAATTAAGCTTGTCTATAGATAAATATTATAATCGATTTTCGAATATTACTAAGATGATCTCAAAACTCCGCTTGGCGCCAAAGTTTGCTTCTTCTTTCACAATGATGACGTAGCTGCGCAATCAGAACCGATACACAAACTATCGTTATGACAGTAAACAAAGTGCAATAAATTTTGGTATTATTAAAATTGTAAAATGTATTAGTGTATTGAATTGTGTTTTTTGATGTGGCAGTAAATGTTTGCTTAGCTGTTTTTAATTTTGGTGTCATTAAACATACCCCTACCTATATATATTCGATATACTTTGAATCGATACACGATCATTTGCGCGTATTTTATTTGGTATTTTGTCGTGCGCACGTTGTTGTCATTGCATTTGACAATAAATTGTAGACAAAAATATGCGCAATCTCAAGCTGCAATATTGCAAGGAGATAAAAACAGGTATACAAAATCCAAAGCAACTGTTGCTTCAGCCGGACATCGATCGCAAGGATAATGAAATCACCTACATCATCACCGACAACAAAGTCTTCGCCGTCGACGAAACAAAAGAGCCCAAAATAATCGCTGAACTCCCCGCGAAAATTGTCAGCGCCGAATTTCTGCAGCTCGACAATGCGATCTGTGTGGCGACAGCCGCAGGCGAAGTGCTGCTCATCAATCCTGACACACTGGCCACCAGCGAGGGCACATTCTGTGATGTTGGCATCGAGTGCATGGCCTGGTCCCCCAACCAGGAGGTGGTCGCCTTCATAACCAAGGCAAAGAATGTCGTCGTGATGACTTGCACCTATGATGTGCTGGCCGAGCAGCCACTGGATGCACAGCTCGCCAGCGAACAGCAGTTCGTCAACGTGGGCTGGGGTAAAAAGGAGACACAATTCCATGGCAATGCCGGTAAACAGGCCGCCAAACAATCCGCCGAGTTCCAAGCGCCGACAGATGTGGAACAATTGCCACAGGTAAGAGATCATTGATACCTAGCTGATTTATGGATTCCCCTTTTATTTAACACTTGATCTAATCGTCGTCTTCCTTTGCAGGATGTGCACATTGCTTGGCGTGGCGATGGCGCCTATTTTGCTGTCTCGTATGTGGCCAGCCAAGTGGGTCGCACCTTCAGTGTCTACGATAGCGAGGGCAAGCTGCAGTATACGGCGGAGAAGTGGAATGGCATGCAAAAGCCGCTCGCTTGGCGTCCAAGTGGCAATTGGATTGCCCAGCCGCAAATCTTTGCCGACAAATCGACTGTGGCTCTGTTCGAGAAGAACGGCCTGCGTCATCGGGAATTTGTGCTGCCCTTCGATCTAAATGTGGAGCCCATTCTGCAGCTGCGCTGGAGCAACGATTCGGATATATTGGCGCTGCACACAGCAACAGCGGATTGCCAGCGAATCTTTTTATATACGATAAGCAATTATCATTGGTATCTGAAGCAGGTGCTGCTCTACAAGGAGTCCGCGATTGCTTCCTTCCACTGGGACAGTCGGCTGGGTGCCGAGCATGTGCTGCACGTGCTGCTCAGGAACGGCAGGCGTTATACGTATCGTTGGCATTTCGCCATCAATTGCCAACCGTACTCAGCAATTGTTTATGTCATCGATGGTAATCGCCTACTCCTCACCGACTTCAACAGGGCTGTGGTGCCGCCACCCATGTTTTGGCGCTCCGTTCGCTTGCCCGCTGAGCAGTATATAAATGCCATTGCCTGCAGCGGAACCAAAATAGTCATCTACACCAGCGAACGTACGATTTTCTTTTCCAAGTGCGAGGATCTTTCCAATCGCAAGATATCCAATCCGCATGCGGAACTATCACAAATCCAATTGGCAAACTTCTGCTGGGTCGGCATGTGCAATCTCCTGGCCACACACACTGTGGGCAATCAAACACAGGTCTTGCTGCTCGCGTCGAACAGCGAACGACAAGATTATAGCATCGTCAGCTCGGTGCGCATCGCGGGCACCATTAATGCTTTAGCCGAGATCTCCGGCTCCATCTATGTGCAGACTCTCAGCAATCGCCAGGTCTACGAAATTGAGTTCGACGGTCCTAATTTTAAGCTGAAGCTAAAACGCAACTATTTGCAACTGCAACAATCGGCGGATCAAATGCAATTCTACAGTTGCGGCAAAATATCAGGTATATCAAACGTATATATATATACATATATATATATATAATAATAGTCTAAAAACTCAATATATTCCTAGCCCCGTTCATTCCTTCGATTCCTTGCTTCATTTTAATCTATTAAATATCTGCCTTATCTATTTAGACCTATTGAGATTGGCATCGTAGAAGATAATGCTACCAAAGAGCTTTACAATATTGCATCAATAGATAATACCCAAGTAGCGGTAATTCCGGGAAATCCAGAAAAAAAAACACTGAATAATTGAAAAAATGGAGGAACCAGCTCAGAATTCGTTTCTAAATTATAATGTGTTGCATAATATTGGATGAAAGGAATCTTGGTAATATTTGCTGGTGGGATGACATTGATTTGGACAACGACTCCAGTCAAATCTGAGCTGGTCTTCAGATCTTAATCCGATCGAGAATTGATAAAGATTGTTTCGAATTCGATTTAAATGCTACTAAACTTAGAAAGTGAAGTGAGCAAAGTTTCACTGCTGTTGTAGAACAGCATTATTTGGAATAAATTTAAGGATCCCATCTATCCCATCCTTCAATGATTGCTCATCTTTGATATATATTTGAATTTTGTATTTTTTATTAACGATGATTTTGTTTTCCTTGAAAAGCGGGCACTCTTTCAGAGGGTCTGATCACGCTGCGCTCGCAGCATCTGCTGCTGATCGATGAGCAGAAGATTGCGGAGGATGTCACCTCGTTCTATGTGGAGGGCAACTATCTGGCCTACACCCAGCTGAATGCGCTGCACTTTGTGCGTTTGCTGGATCGTCGCGTTGTCGACACGCGCACCATTGAAACCGGCGCCAAGCTGGTGACGGGTGGCACTGGAGATGCGCGGTTGGTGTTGCAGTTGCCGCGCGGCAATCTGGAGGTGATCTGCCCACGGGTGCTGGTGCTGCAGTACATCGGGATTCTATTGCGTCCACATGACTACGAGAAGGCGATGCGAATTGTGCGCAAGCAGCGCATCAATATGAACATCATCTGTGATCACGACATGCAACACTTTGTGGAGTTCATCGATTGGTTCATCGAGGAGATCCAGGATGGCCAATGGCTCTGCCTGTTCATCAGCGAGCTGCAGAACGAGGACTATGCTCTGGGCATGTATGCCAGCAACTATGACGCAACCAAGCAACATTTTCCCCACAACTATAGTGTGGACAACAAAGTGAAATATATTTGTGAACTGATGCTCGGACGCATGGAGCAGGCCGAGGAGCCGGTGCTGATAGCGCGCTATCGTCTACCGATTATAACGGCCTACGTAAAACTGGGCAAACTGGAGCAGGCACTCCAAATGATCTGGCAGCATAAGCAAAAGGATTCCGCGTTGGCCGAACAGCTGCTCAAGTATCTGCTGTATCTGGTGGATGTCAATGAGCTGTACAATGTCGCCCTGGGCACCTATGACTTCGGACTGGTCCTCTTTGTCGCCCAGAAAAGCCAAAAGGACCCCAAGGAGTTTCTGCCGTATCTGAATGAATTGAAATCGTTGCCGCTCGATTATCGCAAGTACAAAATCGATGAGCATCTGAAGCGTTACGAGCGTGCTTTAAACCATCTGGCTGCATGTGGCGAGGAGCACTACGATCTGGCGCTGGAGCTGATCGCCAAGCACAACCTGTACAGTCAGGCGCTGGTCATCTATCAGTCGCAAACGGTTTTCCATAAGCGCATCTGTGTCGCATTTGCGGATCACTTGCGTGCCAATGCCCAACTGGAGGCGGCCAGTCTCATGTACGAACGTGGCGGACAATTGCAGCAGGCGCTGCTCAGCGCCAGGCACACGCTCGACTGGCAGCGGGTGCTGCTGCTGGCACAGCGTGACGGCGAGGCGCCGTTGGAGCAGGTCGCCCTTTCTTTGGTGGCACCGCTGCAGCAACAGGATCGCCATCTGGAGGCCTACGAGCTGATCAAACGCTTCAGCCAGCCGGCGAGTGAGGAGCCGCTGGATGTCCTGCTCCAGGGACATCTCTATGGGCGTGCCATCTACGAGGCGAGTCTGCTGACAGCTGCCGGCGGCGCTGATCTGTTGAGTAAGTCAAATTTGGCATTATCTATATGTATCTATTTGTAATCAGTTTGAATATCGGTTTAGTTGTTGAAACACTTAAAACATTTTTTTATTTTTTTTTCAAATCTCCAATTGAATCATCTATTTGAATTTCTTTTCAACAAGCAGTTTCCAGATCGAAACAATTTTGTAACGGTTTTTTGAACAGCTTTAAGGCTTGCTTTCATATCGAAAAAGTTATCGATAATGAAAAACTCGGTACAAAAACACGTCTCTAGAAATTTATCATTTCGACTTGGTTTTGAGAGGACAAAAATTGAAATCCACTTTGTTAATTCACTGTTAACTTCTGTGGATTTTGTGAAAAGCTGTCAAAATAACCAAATTTTTTATATATTCAGATATATTGAAATATTAGTTTTCGAAATGCATAAAATAAGTTGCGAAAGAAAAAATTTTTGTTGGTGAAAAAAGGCGCAAATAAATATTAAATAATAAAGTCGCAAAAATTAGTTAATTAATTTTTTGGCTCTAAGAAGACTTTTTTATTTAGGTTCCACAAGTGAAATATTTTGCAATTTCGAACTGAAAAAATGCCTATAACTACTTTGAATATCGGTTTAGTTGTTGTCGCTTTTTAGACTTTTTTTGAGGCGAGCTTGGCCTTAAATTAGACTTAGCAGCTTTTCGTTTATGTTATGATTTTTTTCAGTGTACTTGGAGATAATTTTGCTGCTGTTTATTTACTACCAACATCCATTTACATACCAAAGTTTAGAGTTTTCAATTAATTTTCAACAGATTGCGTCTGGAAATCAATTAAAGTTTTGCAATTTTAACAGCAAAACACAGATGACAAATCAGAAAGTTATATTCGAGAGAGCTCGACTAGGAGATATGCTGCAAGGTTTTTCTTAATATTTGGAAATAGTTGCTAAACATAAACAAAACAAAAATGCTGCAAATTAGTAAGTTTTTCTAGTTTTCAAAAATATATTTCTTAATAATAAAAAATGTTTTTTAAAACTAGAAAAAATCATTTCTTTAAACCTTTCTGGATATAAAACATATTTTTTCTACATTTTACAAAAAATTTAAATAAATTAAGCAAAGAAAAAACAGACTTGACTGCAACTGCTGATCAGGCATATATATATAAACTTAATGGTGTCGCATATGGTTTCTCGGAATTTTGCACAATCACTTTTTCATTCAAGCCAATTTCCATTTGAAATGATAATGCTTAATTGCTAAGATAAGCACAAATTGTTCAGTTTGCGACTTAAACCAATAAATTTTGATAACGAAAAGCCAGTTGAAGCAGCAAGTTGCGCTATATATAAAGCCGATAGTCGAGGGTTTTCCACATAATTCAAAAAGTGAAAAAATGAGAATCGCATTGATTACAATTGTTGGCCTCCTCTTGATGGCTGCCGTCGCCCAGCAGGCATCCTGCAAGCCTCGCAGAGTATCCACTTTACTCCGACGTCGTCCAATAAAAACGATTCCGAAGCAATTTTGAATTGCGGACGCATCAGCAGGAGCAATATGTAATCCTGATACCAAAAGAACATTATAAAAATAAAGCATCCTTTCCCCGTTGAAAGAAAACACATTTTTGACTTTTAACTTTACAACAAATATTAATATATAAGTCGAAGGATGGAGTTAAAATATATATATACATATAAATATATATATTCTTATTAATTTGCAGCTGAACGAGTTAAGCCAGCGCTGAAAGCGTATGTGGCACAATTGGAGGCTTCACTGTGCGCGGATCGCAAGCTCTTCGGGGAGTACAAACAGCGGCTGCTGGAGCTACGCAAGCGTCAGGCGACAAGTGCTGATGGTTGCCTTGGTGGTGGTGGCAACGGTGAGCACGATGTGGACATTGATGAGCTGGATCTGCTGTCGGACACGAGCAGCATGCAATCCTCAAGACACAGCGGCAGCTCACGTGGCACCGGGTAAGCCATCGACAGTAGTCATCATGCACATCGGTGCACATCTGAAATATATATTTTATTTTCATATATTTCACTTTCTTTGTGTGCAGCAAAACCTTTCGCTCCAGTAAGAATCGTCGCAAGCACGAACGCAAGCTGCTCAGTTTGAAGGCGGGCAATCCGTTCGAAGATATCGCGCTCATCGATGCGCTGCACAATCACGTCACGAAGATCGGCCAGCTCCAGCAGCAGCAGCTTGTGCGTGACACATGCAAAGCACTGCTCCAGCTGCACACCGAGGATGCCCAAGCGGCACAGTTGCAGCGCCAATACGACAGCATCTTGCTGGAGCTGCAATCGGCGCTGGACGAGATCTGGATACCGGAGCTAATGGGTGGCAGTGCACAGCACTTGACCGGACCCAATGTCGACTATCTGGCGCTGCGCAAGGAACAGCGTTATGCATTAATAAGTGGGTCCACATTTTATATATATATATCTAAGACTTTACTATGCTCAAGATCTGAAATGTTGTAGAAGGAGTACAGAAGAAGTATATTATATATATGTAGTATATATCTTTATGTATATAAATGTATATATATATTTTATATTTACATGTATTAGCAGTAGCTTCATCTGCATTTGCAAATTTGATCTTATCTTATCTTTTTTGCATTTGATAATCATATACATAAATAAATATTAAATATTTTTATATTTATATATATGTATATGTTTATAAAATCCAATTTAGCGATACATATTTAACAAATTGTATCTTCATTTGTCTTTTATATGAATTTTAATTTGTCTTAGTATGAAATATTTATATATATTTTTACATAGCAATATTATTATATTTTTATACCAACATTTATTATTTTGTTATACATATTTAAGAACAATTTAGCTTACTTGATGAAGAATCAGATACTAGGCAAATATGCTTGCAACATTCGTTCGATTTGTATGTGCATTTCTAAGATATTTTACAAAAATCCTAGAATTCATTTATAGTTAATTTTCGAACTCAATCAGTGAGTATAGTCAACTTTTGAAACTATTTCTATACAGAATCTGAACAGGGCAACCTGGGAACATAATTTCCACGTTTGTCAAATTTGTTTAAAATATTTTGTTTGTGTTTTATGTAAGTGAATAGTTGTTTAAATTCCAGATTGAAAGTTTCGCAAGGATATGAAACGACTATTAATTGGTTAATAGGACAAATGTGAGACATTTATAGTAATTTACCTAATTACTAATTAGTATAATTAATCGAATTTGAATTTATAAATACACCTTTGACCAATTTCATTAATCAATATGTACAACTAATTAAGCATATCAATTTGAACTAATTTCCCTTTTTTCCTCTTATACACATTCTAATTGGAAGTATTTTCCACTATTTGTTGTCGTTCCAGATCCCTTGAAGCGATTCAAGCCACAATTGAACATTATCGACTGGAAGCATGGCCTATTGCAGTAGTTCAGATCATTGTCGTTATCGCTTTTGCTCTGTTTTAAATGCAGATTTCCAATTTCCAATTTGCGTGCATTCAATTTTCACTTTTCATGCAAATCCGGCGGGTTTGAAAACTCTCATTTACTTTCACTAGATGTTCCAGCTGAAATATGAAATAAATGTTGCATTAAACAACAAACTAATTGAGTTTTTTTTTTGCTTAAATATATTAATTTATTGGCACGAAACACAAGTTGCGTGTTGTATTTTTTTCTTCTCCTTTTCTATTTAACTGTAAAAAGTGGGAGTATTGCTTGCATTGAGTGCATCAAATTCCATTTAAAGTCGTCATTGGTCTCGACGGACAATCATTTAGGAGGCGTTTATTTATTTACTTATCGCTGGGCAACCGCCCTTCAAAGTATTTCGGTTAATTTCCTGTCGCTGCCGTCGACTGCTGCTTCGTTGGCGTCAACGTCAGCGTCGCCGTCGGCGTTAGTATGTTTGACAAAGTTGCAGCTGAGCAAAGGAAACGTCGCAGCTTGAAACAGGTTTCAGTGATTTGTTGTAGGTGCGCATTGTTGCCAGGCAGCATGCATTTGCACACTGGGCTAAGGGCAGTGAAAGTAATAGATCAAGTGATGTTGCCAAAATGCAATGACTGCATTTCAAAATTGAAAACAGTCGCAAGCATTTTATTTAAACTTGTTGCCCATATGTATAAGTGCATATTACATTATACACATTGGCATCCTGAATCACCCTAATGCACGCTGGACATGCGCAGCTAACATATTCTGCTGCGGCTGCTATGAGCGCCGACGTCGCAGACGTTGGCGACGCGACGCAACTCCAATTGAGCTCGTCGTTGCTCTCTGATGTTCTCTTTCAACGTTTTCGTTTTCATAGCGCCATTTGAGTGAGCGGCATTGAACGAAGCGGTCGTGTGTTCGCTGCTGCTGCGCTAACCGTTTACTTTGGCGCGTTTACTCTGCTTTTGTTCGCAAACATTTTTTAACAAAAATAAATATTAAAAAAATATTTGATGTGTGTTTATGTTTGTATATAGAGCAGCTGTATAAAAAAAAGAAAATATCGAACGGCAACCCAAAAATTTAGTCAGAGCAACAAGTGCGAAAGGAAACGCGTGTGTGGAAATCGAATCGAAACGAAATCGAAAACGAAAAACGGAGTGCAAAAAGTGCAGATGAAAGAAATACACAAATACATTTATAGATATATGTATATGTGTATGTAAAAATATGAAATTCCAATAAATAGCTAATTATTGGAAATTTTGCTATTGATAGCTCATAATACGAAAATTGTTTAATTATGCTAATTATGAAGAAAGTGTGAAAATATAGTCAGATATATACAACAAAATTCAGCTCCACATTTGTTGCTGCTGCTGCTATTTGTTATTTTTTCGCTGCCCAGAGGAACTGCTGCGCAGTCGAACGAGGAAACAGCGCAGTCGGAGTCGCCGTCGCAGTCGCAGCTGTGCGTTAAGTAAATAAATACAAATACATACGCGAAATAATTGTGTTGTTAAAGTGGTTGAAGTGTGCGCATATTAAGAACAAATATAATTAACTAAAGTAGCTCAGCCTGCCAATTTGAGTCAACAACAACAATTACATATTTTGGTAAGTTCACCCACTCTCTCTCTCCCTCTCTCTCATTCATTGTCACCCTGTGCTGTTGTTCTGTAAATATTGCTGCTGCTGTCGCAGTCAAGTGCTTGCCAAAGCTTTGGTCACCTCTCTCGTGCTCTATCTCGCTCGCTCTCACGCGTTGTCCAGTTTCAAAGCTCAGCTTGAAACTTGCAAAACGACTTTCAACATCATTCGATGTTTTTTTTTTTGTTTGGTTTCATTGTTGGTGTTTTTTTTTGCTACTTCTATTTGCCGAGGTTCTTTTTTTTCGCCATTACTGCTGTTTATTTAATTACACCTACATTTTTTGAATTTGCTCTTTAGCACTTTTTTGTTTTTGCTTGCCAACATATTTTCGCACATGTCCGCGTAGCAATCAGTTATTTATAAATTTAATGCCATAATTTCGACGTTGTTGTTCTGTTTCTTTGTTTTGTGGCTAAGCGTGGAAAAAATGTGTCTTACACAAAACGTTTTTATTTTGCCAAATGCTGGAAACTATTTTAAGTCATTTTTCAATGTCTTGGCATGTGCTTTATTCGTTTTGTGTAATTGATGTAATTTTTTTATGGGCTTAAGTGTTCAAAAATCCTTGACAGTGTTGTTTATGGTTGTCTATTAAATAACAGCTGATATTCACTGCAAGTTTTCCAGCCAATAAACCCATCTATAACTGAATTCATAAACACTATGTGAATTTATCGCAGATGAACTTTACAAATCTTCTGATACGTCTTATAACAATGGCAAACGGCAACTTGAAACCTATGCACATAAATTACAAGTATTTGTTGCATATACGATTATCACTATCTTATAATAATTTGAAATGCGAATGCTACCGTTGTGTTTCTTTGTTTGTAGAATTGGGTTTGCAACTTGGCGGGTTTGGTCTAGGCGAGTGAATGGTACACAATCTGTTCCAGGTAGACACAAGTCGCGGGCCACGTCTGCAAGGCGCCACAAAAAAAGCAAATCCCAAAAGTGCTGAACGTGACTCAGACTCGGCACTCGAAGCTGAGCGGCTCTTTCGGCTTTAGCTGCTCTTTTTCTTATCTCCTAACTTAGAGTCTGACTCTGACCTCCGAACTGACCAATTTCAAGCTCACAAAAAAGAAAAAGTAATTAAATACAGTGATCGCTCGACAATGTTGTATATTTAATTAACATTATTTCTGTAATTTGTATTTGTCTAAATAAAATATTTTATTTTATCTAAAGCTTACTTTTGGCCTAAAATCTTAAGCTAAGATTTAATGATTTTAAACTGCGATAGGATTGGGATTTTCAGATTTTTGGGGGACGGAGTAACAGAGTATAAAAAACGCATTTCAGTTGGGGTTTTCAAACATTTTTTAAATTTTTCATTCGTTTTTGAACCTATTTCTTTGTACCGCCACAATTCCATAAAGTCCATTTCAAGAAAATATTTTTTTGAACCCAGAAGAATCGGAAAGTAAAAATCATCTACAGATTTTTATCAAGATTCTCTTTATATAAACTTATATATTTTAAATTTCGTGATTTCAGTTGACTAATTTCAAATGATTTTTTAAAAATTCTAATTCATATTCTTATATCAAATCTAACATAAAGTTTAGTTAAATAAATGGTAACTATTAGAATAAATACAAGACATATAAACATATTAGTTTTAAAAATCTGGATAATTGGAATTTGGTAGTGACCACTGTAATCATTAACCCATAGCTACCTAATGTTGGTTAACCGGTTTAGAGCCAAACGCGTTCTGGGCTCGAATCGACAACATTCCATGGAAGTCAACTTTAGTTTTGAATTGTTTTATAGTTTTGGGTTGGGGCTGTGGGTCTGTAAGCCTGCTGGCACTCAAACGGAGAGCTCCCTGCTACCTGCCTCCCTCTCTGTCTGTCACCCTGCCTCTGTCTCTGTCTCTCCCTCTGGCTGTCTCTGTTCCGTCGTTGGCGGCAGCTCATTTGGCATTCAAAATGTTACTCGCAGTCCATTATTAACGATTTATGTTGTACTTGCAAAATGCATAATGCATTTGTGTTTATTCAGCTGCTGTTGTTGCTGGTCTCTAATTAAAAAAGAGAAGAGGAAAAATAAAACATTGTTGACTGCAACATGATGTGGCAAAGTCAACGATTTAACTTAGCCTTCGCTTGAGGCTTTCGATTTTGCATGGATTGCCTTTGAAGTCGTAACTAAAGATACACATACATATATTATATATATATATATATATATATATATATACATGTTGTCGTAACCACATTTTAAATGCAGCTCTTAGCTAGACAAGTTAGGGCTTTTCATTGATGACCGACCTTCCCGTTTGTTAAGTCAGACAGCTAGAAACTCGCATAAGTTTCAAGTTGCCTCCGATTGCAGCACAGTGGTTTGTCAATATAAAATGCTTTGAGCACAAATCGTTTGCTAAGTATTCAAAGTGTGTCTTGGTCGGTTATAATTAATTATTTCCTGGCTCCAATAAATTCAAAAGAGTTGCTTTTATTTTCCATCATTTATCACTAATTTCAAAGCGATGCCATTCATAATGTGGCCCAAAAAGTGGATTCCGTTGAAGTTATATATACCATAATCTTTTTCTTTACTGTTTTTAAAAATAAAAATTATAAAAATATAATTCGTAACTAACTCTCAAAAAAACTGCAAAACTGTTTTAGAAGATAAGTTTGTCTTGTTGGGTTGGGTAAGAAGTTAACAGCTCGATTCAAATATATCTTAGATCCGTTTCAGTGTTATTACAGCCTCAATGAGCGTTATGCAACACTGTCTTGATCTCAGTTATCGTTCCAAATAAACAGCTAAGCAAAAGTTGCATATAAATTAAGGTTGCCCCGCATTCAGACTCAGACCCACAGACCTGACCTATGCGGTTTTTTTTTTGTCTTTTATTTTGTCTCGATTATCTGCATTTGTCATTTCTGGTTCTTTGCTGTGTCTTCTTCTTCTCGTTTGTTGCATCTTTTTGCTGCTTCGACTTGTTGGCATTGTCTTTTAGTCGGTTTTCTAGTTGGTTTCTTCTTACAAAACTTTTTTGTGGTTTATGTTTTTTGTTTTGCACTTTGCATTTTGCAATCAACAAATGGAAAATGTTTCTTGACCGTTTTGGCTTTGCGGTGCAAAGGTATTGCGGTAAATGGTTTTAACTTATGCTTATAGAATAAATAAAATTGGCTTATTTTATGCGATAATACTTTAAAAATCTTTCATCTTCTACTTGCTTTCCGCTGATATTTAAATACTTATGATTTTTAGAGTGCTTTTCACTACTCGCTTAATTCAATTAAAGTTTTAATTATTTTGTTGACAGTCGCAACTATTACGTAAAAAGTCAACGAACGTTTAAGTTGAAAAACATCAACTAGGAAATGACTTTTGGGTGGGCAAAAAAAAAATAAACTGCATAAAATGGAAGCTTTTTAATTGAAAGCTTTCCAACAGTTTCTAGTTTCGTTTTACATTTCGTGTAAGTAAAAGCTTGGTGCATGCCACATAAAGTGTTTGCAGAATGAATATATTTCTATTAATCTTTTTTTTACATAAATGTATATATATAAATATATAAAAAAAGTATCTCGAAATGATCGCTTTAAGCCCACTTTGAGTACCATTGTGCAGCTGTCGCAATAGGGTAATTCCCGCAAAACACACAAATGAAATTCGTTTACATGCGCCTTTTACATTTAATGTTGTTCTATTGTGGAATGAAATTGAAATGAATTCAATTCTGGAATTGTGGGCTCCATTTTTATTATTCGACACTTGTCAAACACTTTTGAGGCACTGATTGAACTTAATTGAATTATGTGTTGTAGTTGTAAATGTGTCTGTGAGTTACATCTTTCTTCATCAGCTGTAGGGGAGAGCAGGGGTGTTCTCTATATTTGCTCAGATCGGCCCTGAACTGTGACCCGTCCCTGGCCCCCTGTCCCCGACATGATGCGGCATAGGCATGCAGGAAGTTGTTGATTTTGCCTATGAACTAGTTTCTCTTCTTTTTTGTTATATCGAGTTTTTAACTGGCTTTTGGCCCAAAAGCCCTATTGTTTTTGGCCTTTTGTGTTTACCTTAGAGTGTGTGTGTGTATTTAGCCACAGCTGCTGGCATAAAAATGCACTTACAAAGTATGAAAATGTACAAAAAAAAAACAAAACAAACTGTTTCTGTTTACCTTTCACATGCGCACATTGAGGGCAGACCACACACACACACACACACACACATAAATATATATGTAAATTTGTTGGTATTGTTTGTTTATGCATAACTCAAACACACACACACACATACACAATCAGCTACCTTCCGCTTTTTGCTGCAGTTCTTTCATAAAGCACAGCACGCATCTGCAACATAAACAGCAACAAGCCAAGTCGATTGTCAGTTGAATGTGCCATATGCTTGCAAATTTGTCAGACGTTGCACAAACAAACAATATTGTAGTAAACAAGATTCGTGTGAGTGTGAGGAAGGTGCGGATTACACTGGCAAAATTTATATTCGTCTTGATTGTTAAATGTATGTAAGTGACTTGATCTCAAAAGCAATCTGTTAAAATGTACTTTTTATTATTATTATTTTAATTAATATAATAAATTTTTTATGTTTTTAATATTAATTTTATTACAATTATTATTTTTTGTTTTATTAGAACGAATATTATTGCTATCATAGTCATATGTCTTAGTTAGTCCCAGATTTAAAGGTGATCTCTGTAAAGTATCTGCAAACTCAACTCTAACTTCAGCTACTAACAAAACTAACTAATATTTCTTTTTCTCTCAGTGCATTTGCTCATATTTATAACACCCGATAATGGACACTATAGTCCGAACACGTTCAAATGTTTTGCATAGGCAAAATCACATTTCACATGTGCCGTAACTAATTGGCTACCTGAATGTAAACTGTGTAAATGTACTTCAAAAGTTGTAATGGTTTTTATTATGGTTTTGGTTTTGTTTACTGTTATTGTTTGCGCCGCCCTTTGGGCATCGAAAGTTCCCCGAATTTAACACACATTAACACTTGGCATTTAGAATTCCCTTGAATTTCATAATCTCCACACATAAAACGGGTTTTCAGAGAGAAACATTCGTTCCAGTCGTCTCGTCGTGGGCAAAACCCACACAATTTATTATTCAAAAACGATTATTATCGGTCTATGTATATGTCTATAATTAATATTATAATATATTATATGGCAAACTTGTTGCATTTAGAAAACCGCTTATTGTCAACTGACAGCCAGGCAGACTCGACACTAACACTTTCATATCTTACGTACATCATCTCACTTCCCCAAAATGCTAATTAAATTGGTAATTAGTTAATTGATGAGATATGCAAAACAGATATTGCGCACTTTCAGATTGTTTGGCAAGCTAACGACTCGGCCATAATAGGTGAAAACTTATTAATCAACTTTTTACTTCTACGTTCTAGGAAGTTGCCTGCATTTAGTTCCACACTTTTTGTTTGTGAATCTTACGGAATATTCAATGGAATAATCTATAAGTGCTTTATAGTATTATCTCCGAATAAATTAGTTCTGCTCAATTGAGGAAAAATCCTTCGATTTAATATCTTGGCTTAAAATCAGATTATCTGGGATTAAGAGTAGACAAATTATTCACTTTTGTGGAACGTTTAGATAGTCAGATACTCAATGCTAGCAATCTAGAAGTAAACTGACTTTATTATCCCAATTTTTACTCTTTAAAAACATGTCCTAAATCCACATTAACTCTATTCTATCTATAGCCAGATATTTGGAATATAATATACTATACTATATTTATGATTATGTAAAGATAAAGACTGATGTTCAAGTATGAACATGTGTCGTTCTAAGATGCTGATAGCTGACTCATGCAGGGGTCTCAAACAGAAGACCTTGGGGCTGGCCTGTATGGGGTCAAGCTATTTTTACACTGCGGTCGCCTTACAACCAGCTGCAATTGATAAGAACTATATATTTAGGTTTAAGAGTTTTAAATAAAATAAAGGCCTTTGATTCTAAACGTCGTCTCATCGTGTTTCACACAACTGATATATAATATACCCAGATATACTATTCTGCAAAGATATAGACTGATATAAAATATACCCAGTATTGATCAACTGTAACAATTTAATTATCATCGGATTAGAAACGCTGGTTTGTTTTAAGGCACAACAAGCTCTCTCTCCCAATGCATACTAAATTGTTTTCATTTCGAGAAATGCTAGTTTTGTAATGGTTTAAAACGGGTGCCGAGCCGAAACCAATTTTGGTTTAATTTCCGATTCTGGTATGAAAAGTACGAAAATATTGGCACCTTGATTTTTACGGTTCCGTATGTTATTACAATATATACAATAAGAAAGTAAAAAATACTAAAATTAGCTATTAGCTGTCGGAAGGTACACTGATGTGTCCAAGGATATGTTATCTACGGCATGCCTGGAATATCCTTTATTTCTTGTTATGCCCTGAAGGATATAATGAACTTGTGCAAAAGTATGTAAAAAGCAGAAGGAAGTATATATATATATTTTTTATAATTTCTCGCTTGAACACAGATACAAATATTTACAACTAAGTAACAGGATCGATTTTAATGATGTTCCACTACGGTACGATCTTATCGGTATAAATAATATTTGTTCTGATATTCGGGCTTAAAACATTATAGAATTTATTTTTTTATTCCGATTCTGAATATCAGTCTTAAACATGGATTCCGATTCCAATTCTAGTATCGGCTTATATTTGCTAGATATTTTTGTCAGTTTTCTTATCGTTTTATTACATTATTTAACATATCATAATGCGCCTAAGCCAAATCCACTACAAGTCTTTAACGCCGTTGTGACCTTGGCCAGTGTAACAACAAAAGGCTTGCAAATAACTTTTGGCGTTTTATGGGGCATGCCCCGTGGTGTTATTTGAACTTGAAGTTATCGCTCCATTGCTAATCAATTACTTGAAAAACCTTGAACTCTGTGTATAGATAAATAAATAAGGTAAATGTCACGTACATATGTATATATAAATGCACATAAATATATGTATATATTATATATAAAATATATATATGACAAATGACAAATTGGCGTGTGCAGCAACAGCAGAAGAGGAAAAGCGAAACAGCGTTGACCCAAAAAAATAATATGTAAAAAAGAAAAATAAAAATAAAAGAAACTGACAAACTGAAAAGAAGCTATTCAAATACGTTAACTCATTGGCACTTTTTCATTCGCATACGTTTATCAATATTCAATTTTCGACATTTATGTAAGTCATGTGGGAAGTTGCCAAGAGTGAGAAAAAGGTTTGCTAAATTTCTAAAAAGATAAACAAAAAACAAAAAGAAAATCCATTTAAATCATTTATACATTAATTTAAATACATGTTGCGTGTGGCGTGGGAGTATTCTCCCAATTGAGTGGAACACAAATGAAAGTCAAGCGTGTCTTTCGATTATATAATGCATTTCAGTTGCCACAAACAAAACGCCCACAATAATCTGCAACAAGTGGTCGACGTTGCCTGCCCCACTCTTACCCTCCAATTATTAACACATTTAAATGTGCTGAGGGAAATCTTGTCTGTCAACGTTTTTTTCTTCTTCTTCTTCTTGTTGTTGTTGTTTTTATTTCTGCCCGTTGTGAAAATTAGCCATGAAAATGTATCTGTAAGATACAGTCGGCGAGCAGAGCTCAGCAGAAAAGTAAAAGTGCTGCTGCAGCGCCTACTTTTGCTTTCATTTAACAACAACAACAACAACAACAACGTCAGCTATCACACACTATACTTTCAATAATAAATGAAAAATTCATTTAAAAAAAAAGTGTACTTAACTTTCATATTTTTGATTGTGGACATGCTTAAAATATTGTTTCTTGGCTTGACAATTGCGCGCATAGCAGCAAATAATTTAAAGAAAAATTAAGTTTGGTTAATAAATAATTCAATTAAATAAATTACCTACAACATTTGAGAGAGAAACTATAAATAAAAGGTGTAAACTATAGTAAACAACATCTTATATAGATTTACTAGATATGATGTGCAGATATTATCTACTAAGTTTAGTATTTGCTTGCAAAATCTCAAATACACATTTCTATTATACATAGGGTTCGCCAAGTTCTGGTCTTCTTCTAAAAAATCGTCTCTTCACAGTCTCTCAAAATTATTCGTTGGATTAAAGTCAGAATCAATCTTAATAGCTCCGCACCACAAATTCGTAATCGGGTGAGGATCCGGAGACTGTGCCGGCCCATCACCTTGACTACATTAATTTTAAACGATTCTGTAGAGACTGGACTGTTGTACTTGGAGTCGCTGTTCAGTTGGACTATCTAAATGAGTGGCCTCCCATCAGCAAGTATCAAATTACATCCCTTATTATAACATATAGGTTGCAATCCGAGACTGCTCTTATCCAATATTTAATAAATGTAAATTATTTGAAATAATGCAATTAATGTTGATTATGATTAATTGAAAGTAATATACTTGGCAGTATTTACTTACATACGAGTTCTTCAATCAACTTTCTTGTAAACTCAATCGTTATTGCATCAATCACAGATTCCCCCAAAAGTTTCCACAGCGTATTACTTCACTCATTTCTATGCTGTGAACTATGCGACTGCGCCGACGACGGCATTCAGCATTCAGCTGACACGACAACAATGAATGAACTCACATGACTCACACCACTCGAATGTGCACACACTCAACTCACACACACACACACACACAGAGAAAGACAGAGATGAACAGACAGCTGCATGCTGGCTTGGCTTAAAGTGTTAACTCATCTGGCTGGCTGGTCTGCTGGCTGGCTGGCTGGTCTGTTGTGGTAGTGGAATAACCTCAATTCGGTTCACACTGCGGATTGCGACTGCGTCATGGCTCTAACTCATTTTTATGCTCGTAACAAGCTAAAAAAAAACCCCAAAAATAAACAAAAACTAAACCAAATTCGAAAAAGTAATATATATAACAAATACACGTGCAATTGTGTCCAGCAACAATTTCAAACCTATAGCAATAGAAATTTAACGATTATTGCACAGTGGTGCAGCGCCAGAAAAATGTGCTTAAAGTTTATTCTTATATTTTATAAAAATTTTTAATTATTTTTTGTCGTAAATTTATTTTTAGTTGAAACTTGTTGAAACCTTAAGTATTCTATTTGAATTATAGATTGATCCCTTAAAAAGTGCAACATGTCCCACTGTGCAACGGTAGCCCTTGTGTGTCAGTACCAAATTCAACGAAAGCTTTTCAATTTCGTGACATTCAAATTGGCCACGTAAAAAGGGCACCGATTTTCAAATTAGTTGCCTCCGAATCCGCATGCAACAAGTGGGTAATTGTCATTGTTGCTATTGTTGTTGGTACTGTTGTGGTTGTTGCTCCAATTTGCAGTCTATTTTTAGTCAAAGGTGTAGTGTTGTGTGTGTGTGTTAGTTGCGGAGGTGTGTGCAAGTGATTGTTGATTGATGGCCTGTCCTTCAGTGGTTTGCATGTGTCAATTCGCCGACAAGGCTGCGCTGAGTAATAATCAAATAAACAGATTTGCCACTGATTAATATAGTTAGCAAAATGATATATTTCAATATTTGTTGTTTAAGGCTAACTTGGCAGATATTTTGTGTAGGTTCGAGGGAGTTAGGATGTCCTTTTTTAGTCTAAAGTTGGCTTATAGAACTTTTAAGTTCCCCCAAGATACAAATTTGCATGCTTTGTCTTAGTTAAGTTAATCCTATTTGTTTCAGTCCACCTTAAATTTATTTTGATTATAGTTATAACTCAAATGGTTCTATGTGGGGCAACCCACCCTCATCAACATAAATCAAACCATCCCCAAAAGCAAGCATAACGTTGCCATTTCATTAGGCAGCATAGATAAGAATCTTGGCCACACCAAATGCAATTTAGACCCAACCCAGCCCAGAGCCTTATAAATATGAATATAACTGTCTGAACAGACGACAAGTCGCGTGCCCAATTTGGGACCGAACTGGCGCAGTAAATCAAATTTAGTATTTGCCCCCAAAAAAAATGCACACTAATTTTGTGTCTTTGTTTGTATACCCTGCAACCATTGAAAATGCTAAAAAAGGCTATAATGAAGTGATGCAAGAGTATGTGAAGGGCAGAAGCAAGCATTTTGTACATATTCTTGATGGGGATCGATTTAGCTATATCCGACTGTATGTCTGTTCGAATGTCGCTTGTTTTTACTATTAAAGCTATAAGTAGTCGAATTTGAAACTGTATTACTTGTATATCATACAGATATATACATATATATAGATACCAGATCAAGCTTACGTAATTTCCCCTATATATTATATTAATCTAATTACGAGTGGAACATTAACTGCAATTTTTAAGATATATCTTTATAGAGACTGCATATACCTTGACATATAGAACATCTATTCAAAATTAATCACTCGTTACGCAAATATCTCTATGTAAATCGATACCAATAAAAACCAACCTTTTAAATATATATCTCTTTTATTGAGCATGTACTTTGACATATTATTTGATTATTATATGTATTTAACATTAATCAAGATCAGCCAAATCACACATCAGCATTTGGTCGATTACTTTTGTTTTCCTATAGAAATAAATACTATAAATACGGAATACATAATATACATAATATTGATAATCTATTGAAAATCATCAAGTTTATATGATGTACATACAAAAAGTGTTCAGTGTATTTGCATATATAAACAGTTATAGACTTGAGTACAGGGTAACTACCCGTCCAGCTCTCTCGGACTAGTGCATACTTCTGGCTGTGGTTTTGATTTTGTTTTGTTTACTGTGTGCAATTAGTTAAATGACATGCGCCATGAAATCGCTGGAGATATGCGAGATATGCGCCACAAAACAAATTCATTTGCCTCCTGCCTGTTAATGTGCGGTGGTTGCTTGTGTTGGTCAGTTGCATAATTGCTCTTAATGCAGTTGAGCAATTAGGCAACAATTGCAGTTTGTCATTCAAGTTCCATTCGTAACGCTCTATGATTATCATACTATATATATATTGTGGCCTATTCGGTCTCCCTTATTTGTCACGACTGTCGTGTAATTGCTGTTCATTTTTTTCTATTTGAGTATTTTTTTTTTGGGTCATTTACCATACATGGCGAACTTTTGGTACAGTCACAACTCAGCTATTGTGTGTATAAATAGAGCGAATATTTGTCAGCTTTATAAGTGAACATACGTCTTTATATATATATATATATATATATACGAAACTGAGAAATTTGCTTGCTTTTCGCTTTTAATATGTGTGGCTTTTGTTGTGATTTCATTTGTGGAATGATTTCTTGACGCCAACTATAAGCGGCTTTTGAATATGCTTTGTGTGGCATGATTTCATCGGGCACTTTATACACCCATACATTAGTAATTGGAACTAGAGTTTTTTTATGGCAATAAATCATTGCACACAATTCCATTTATTATCATTATTGTTAATAGCAATACACGCTTGATTGGGGCAGAAATGTTGCAAATCTTACATCCAAATGCTTTAAGTGTTTATTCATTAGCTGCAATAATACGCTTTTGAAATAAGCATCACTCAATTTCGATTTCTTTCTTTCTTTCTTTTTTTTCATTATTATTATAATTATTGTGCAAAATAAAAATGGCAATAATTTTGCCAAAATTCTGACCAAATACAGTCATGGCATTTATTTTATACTCTGTACTCTTGAAATGGGTAATCAATGGGTATGAGAGGCAGACTGAGACAATTACAGTACTTTAAGGTACTCTATACTTCATAAGTAGTGATTGAAATCATCTCATGTATACATACAAATCTAATTAAGTGATTAGTTTATGCATACACAAACAACAATCAAACCTTGCTCAAAATACAACAAGGCTTTTCGATCATATCTTGATCTGTACGATAATCAATCATATAAAGAGGAGTACCCTAAAAAGTCTTTAGGAAAGAGACTAAACTTTTTTCTCTAGCTCCAATTTCGTATTTGTTTCAAGTTCGTGACGTCATAATTACTATATGAACTCGACTCCAATTCATAGATGATTCCATAAATATAAGCATATGGTTATATAGTCTAGCAGAGGCTCATTAGCGTTTTCATTGGCAAAAAACTTAAGTTAAGTAAAGCAAACGCACCGGTCAGTTTTGGGGGCGTCACTGCCTGGTTCAATAAACGCCGTGGCGGGGCAACAAGGTCAATGTTTATGGTGTGCATGCCAAATACTATGAGTTATTATTGTATTTTTTGGACAGCGACCACTCCAATTCGATTTTGGATTTTTGATTTCTATTTTAATTACGTTGAAAGTTCAGCCCGAGGGGGCCGACAAAATATTTGATGTGCGGATTTTTTTGGCTTTTATAAGCAAATGTCATGCAAATGAGTCATCCCCAACGAAATCGAATTAATGAACCGTGATTTTCGATACAGCAAGAGTGAAATGCATGTGAGTTGTGGATAAAACCAAAAAAATAAATAAAAATGAAAGATTTGTTTGTTAGCAAGGTACCGTTGTAATTTGTTTAACATTTCTCCAATTTTATATAACTGGTGTCGCAGCCCAAACACATCAGTGCGTAACTTTTTTGAAAACTTCCAATAGCCAAAAACTCTCGCTTTTAATTCAAGGAGCAATATAATAAAAATATTTGAAATCTTCATTTTCATATTCATGCATAACAATGAAAGGTATTAAAGAGACAAAGTTAATATCAGAGATAGAATTTGTGTGTGCACAATATGATTTATAATATATAATCAGCCATGAACTTGAACTGGGCAGTAGCAGAGCCAACAGCAGAAGACTAAACTAAATGCTCTTCCTCTTACTAGATTTCTATTGCTGTTTCTGGAGTAGTACATAATCATATTCCAATTCATCTATTTCTTCGCTCTGCTCCAGCATTTATTTTTATATCAAAAGTTATTTTTTATTTCGAATCAATTCACAAAAGTGAATGAACTCTTTTACGAATCTTTATAGCAGTCCGCCAGCTGCGACTTTTCCTCAAAAATTTCCATCCTCAACTAACTAACTGTCCGCAATTTTTTTGCAAAACAATTAATTTCACATTTCGACTCACATAATGACGGCGACAATAAAGAAGGAAAAGCAGTTATAAATCGTTTTTAGCCAGTCTACTGTAAATAACAAACAAGCAGCGATGGGACGCCATCTTATACAATAATTAACGCCCGGCAGTTGCTATAACGCCTCCTCATAAGCGCCATTCTTCACTTGGTTGATTTTTAAGTTGAAAGATAGACAACAACAAAAAAACACAATTCCTATTTATTAATGTTAAGTAAGTATCTGTGGCACAGCCTGTACGCAACAATTAGACTAAACTACAGACAATCGAGATCTGATTTACTAGCCTAACTGTTGTGGCATTCTTCAGAATAGCACTTCTCTCTTTTTTGGTTTGTGGAGTGCGTGCCTAGTTCGAGATTTGGGTTAACTTTAGATGTGGTTCGTGAATTATGGTGATTAGTCGCGCAATAGAAAGAAAGCGGCAAATGCATCAATTAAGGCTACCGATTGTAAATAATTGTTGATTCTTTGGAGTTGATTTCAATTTGTGTTTGCTGTTGTCGGCAGTAAGCCAAACCCATTTCCGTAATCTTTCGAGATTTTCTCACGCAATCTGCCGTCCACAAAACAAATTTGTATATATATAGATATATATCTCAAGTTCTTTAGCATCCATACAAATTTGTAGCGAGATGAGCAGCTGCTGTTGTTCTCATTACAAAATCCGACAATAAACCTACAATATCGCTCAAATTTTCAGAGTTTTTAATAGAGCTTGCCACACAATGATCGACGATCGATATTCGAGCTGTTGCTCAACTCACGTACCGCTCATCAATCAAAACCTATGACTGACTCTCGGACTATCTGAATACGTTTATGATCAAGTGGCAGGTCTTGGTCGATAGTAAGATCATTAGTTTATTGTCTTAGTTTCCAGCTGAAGATATTCCATCTCTGTTTCACTTGAAGTGAAATCAGCTTAATGGCAAATCGATTTCAACTGAAAAGAGCAGCGCGCATAGACTGGTTTCACATTCTGCACGATCATTCATCGCTGGGTAGGAACTCTCTGCGCATAAAGTAAGAGTAGTTGTGGTAGTAGTTGTTATAGTTAAGCATTTCTAGATTCTAAGCCATTCGTTCATCTTCAGCGACTTGCCGCTGAAGCGGAAACGATTCTTTTTCTGCTTCTTTGTCTTCTGGTAGTTTTGAAAAGTTTGCTGATTTCATCAGGGTTACCATCATGATCGTTGCTCTAAGCCAAGCTAAGCTGCACTTGCTCTAATGTTTTGCCAGCAAGTCACGTTTTTCACGCAGCAGCCGGTACTTGTTTTGATTTGGGTTAAGTGTAGGGTTCAAATTGCACACAATGCTATTCCCTTTTGTCTACTGCTGCTGATTTTCTTTTGTTGCCTCTGCCTTTTTGCTTTATCTTTTTTGCTTCTGGCTATGGTTCAAGCAAGTCTCGTAATTGGATGTACGTAATGGCTTCGATTACGCTATGGGATTATCTTGACACTTCTGCTTTTAGTTCCACCATTATTACATCTGAATCATATTCAATCATATCTTATCTAAAGTTTCTTACGTATGATATTTTTTTCCAATGTCATTAAATCTAAATCTGTTTCCTTTGCAAAATTAGACATTTTGTTTGATTTATTACTATTTTAATAAATAATTTGTAGCAATATAAATAGATAAATAAATTATCTGATAGTTTCTATAAATATTAATTGATTGGCAATGCGAATGGATTTTGGGAATATGCTTTTATATAATATATTTTTTTCATCTGATATTTTAATATTCGATTTCATTTAATCTAAACTGTTTTCTTATTTGACAAACTATATGTTTTTACTGATCATTTCATTTAAATTAATAATTTGAAGCCATTTCTCTTTTATTTTTATATTTTTTTTTTTAATTATCATCTTAAATTATTTATAAATGACACTTGTTTGGCGAACAGCCGTTTACTCGACTTTTGAAATTTGATGTTTTTCTATGATGCCTAAAAGTATGCTTTAATTTTTCATCGATAGTCTTCGGTCCCACAATCATCGGCTTATATCATATCGTATCGTTGCCCAGCAAACATAAGCAGCAAACAGTTTTTTACGATATAATAATTATGAATTTAATTGCTTTGAAAAGATGTTAGAAACTCAATATTTATTTTTATGTATTTTCCAGGTATTTACAAATACTTGCTCTATCTCTCGATTCATCCATATAACCGATTTTAATGACCTTAGTGTATTTCAATTTTTTCATGAATCTTGTAACGCATTGAAGTGGGCATCTCTGAACCCAACTTCTTGTGTGAGAAACTTTTTTGTTAAAAAAATTAATACAAATCAAATTCACAAACTATGAGTTTTAATTCGCTCCTATCAGTTGGACAAAATTTTAATTATAAATTACAATTAATTTAATTTTTCTTGCTAAATTATTGTCTTGTTGTTATTGACTGTCGATAAGGCACTAGCAACGTAGCTTCATTTATTTTCCATAAATACGCACATTTCTTTAAAGGCCCGATTTATATATATATATATTTGTGGTACCCTAAAGTGGTTCGCCTATCTTGGCCATTAAACCCAATCGTAGATATGATTTTAACGATAGCTGCCGCTGTTTCCACAGTTGTATGGAAACTGTTGTAAAACCAAAGCAATTGCAATCACAGTTTTTCACCTTGATGAGGTAAGAGGGCGGGCAGACAATCGGCCACGCTACCGGCCTCCAATGTTGCTGATAATAATTTACCTTTAGGCTTCGTCGTCTTATCAGTACTTTGCAGGTTGACATTCAGAAAAAAAAAGTTACAAAATATTACTGCCAGCTGTATCTGAGTTTATAGTTGCTTGTGCGACTGCAAACAAATCTTATCAGAGAGTTTGTCATATGAATTTTTTTTTTCTTCGTTTTAGCCTTTTGTAGCATTAGTCAGCAAACACACGTTCAGAGATTACGGGTATAACAATTTTTGTTTACATTTTTAACAAACTTTTTTGCTAAGGAATTTGAATATTTTTAAACCAATTTCCAAACAATTCCCAACTTCAGCAAATGTGCATCTGCCCAGGCCTCCATTAATGTCCCATGTGCGACCAGAAACTCCCTTGTTCCACTTGTGTTAAGACCACACCTCACGCTTGCATTAATGTGTAGCTATCACCAAAGCACACTGGTTCGAAACATATTAATTTGGTAAACAAATAATATGAGGAATTTTACATACAATTTTTGTATATTATTGCCAACAGTAAAATTTAAAAAAAGAAAATCTTTTATAGAAATTTAAAATTATGTTGACTAAATTTCAAATTTTTTTTTAACCACTGTGCGGCAGTTGCTTTTAACGTTAATTGCACCCGGTTAGGCACACCTTGTGACCCACGCCTAGACACAATTACGACAACAGCACCTGGAGCCCAGGAGACGGTTGCATGCATTATTGACATGACATCGGGCGAATCGGTAGATAACAAAGCAACGATAACCATGGTGAATAGTGAATGAAACCAGCCCCAAATAGCTACTACAATGTCGTAGTGGAGTATTATGAACCCGATTGCCTATATATATATATATATATAGTATGCCATGAAATTGTTATTATTGCCACATACGAGACGATGAACTTTGCTTTTGGGCCAATTTGCATTGAAAATGGCGTGTGTGCTGTTTGTGCTGGTGTGCTGACTGCAGTTGAATGAACCCAACACTTGCTCGCTTGCTTTTGCTCCACTTCATTTCATCAATAGCCGTCATACTCAAGTTTGAGCATAATTTGGCTCCTCTCCGAACCAGGTACATTGAACTCTTTGGTGCTATTGTTTAGATCGAAGTTGATTTCTATATATATATATATATATGCATATCGTAAGTGAAGTGCTATTGCTCAATGTTGTAATAAAGTTCTGCTAGGCGCTTTTTGGCATTACTAAAATTGCTATATAAATGAGCATTTACCTAAACAAATGGGAGTCATAATGATGATGAAGTAACCATTATTACGTGTAATGAGTTTCTACTGTGCCTAAGAACGCAATAATACATTAAGTAATGTGCTAGAGAATTGTTGGAAAAGGTGCTTCAGCAATATGCATAAATTAGCTGGTATTGTTATCATACAACGACTGTACATGGGGTAGTTAATTCTACTTTTTTGTGTTGAAAATAATTGATTATATTATTAATAATACTATCTTGTTCCATATCTTACTTCCTTAAGCACTTTTACAGCGCTCTAAGCCTTTGAAAATTAAATTTACTTGAGAACTTCTTGGGTTTACTAAAACAAAACAATTTGAAGCATATTTTTATCTACTTGTTTATATGTCATATGTTGTCAAATGGTCATTAAAAAAGACAGTCAATAAATATGGTATATATTTTTAAACAACATCAATAGTTGTAAGTCTATTAAAAGGCAATCTATTTTTGTCCATCCTTTCAACTTCACTTGACCTATTTGCTTTGTTAATGTACGCCTAAACCTTGAACCTTGAACCTTGCGACACTTATAGAATCCATCGATAATTAAATCGTATTCCAGGCAACTTTCGTACGTGTCTTAATGACATTCTAAACGTTTAGGTGGAAATTGTTTAACTGATTGCCTGTTGAAGGGAAATTGTTTGGCTTTTTTTGTTTTGTTTTGTTGGTCGTTCACTTTCTTTGGAATTCTTGAACGTTCCTGACCTGCATGGTTGGAACCTTAAAGAGTGAAACACTGCTAGAAACTTTACTAGTAAATTACTCTACTAATTTATAATAAAAATGTTAGCTAAATTGTTAATTGTATTTTTAATTCATGTTTTTTTACGCTTTTTGCAGGTCGCGCTCATTGAAATGCATAATTACAAAATGGCAACGTGAAAAAACGTAAAACAAAACCAAAAAAAAAAAGAAAAAACAAAACTAAAAAAAAAAGAAAAAACAAAACAAAAAAATTACTGAAACAACAAAAGCGTTTAAAATGGGCACATAACTTAACAACAACAACAACAACCAGCAGCAAAGACAACAACAAGAAGAAACATAAAACTAAAGCTTTTTTGAGTCGCAGGAAAACAGCAGCAAAATAGTAGCAACAATTTTCAAGCGCAGCCACACGAAGAATTTCAATTGAGAGCGAGCGAGAGAGAAGTAGGCAATATGCGTCGGTCGCTCCACTGGGCCATGGGCGCCTGTCTACTGCTATTGCTTTGGGCGGCGACGCCAACGCCGACGCAGGCACGTTTCATTGCGAAAAGAGAAACCCCCAATGTGGTGGATAACATGGGCGTGGATGCGTCCACAGCTGACCGTGACATTGTTAGACCAAGCAGTGAAAGTGCCAGCGGATCGGAAGTAACAGAAAATAGAGCAAAGAGCTTAACAGATGAGGAAACCAACTTAAACGTAGCTAACAACAACAGCTCGGCAGAGCTTAAAGAACAGCCTACAACAGAAGCTGCAAAGCAACAGGCAAAACTTGCTGTTATTTCTGACACGGAAGCTAGAAGTGAGGAAGCTTTAAATGCAAATATAGTATCCAAGCAGGACCCATTAAGCAGTGTTAATAACAGCAGCAGCACTGTAGAGACTGTAGAGCAACAGGTTGCAAAACAGGAGCTTAACAGTAGCAGTGATATTTTACATAATGGAGAGCTTACCAACGGTAGCACTTTACAGAATGTTACAACAACAGCAGCACAAGCAGAAACTGTAGAGGCACCGATCAATACAATTAAGGAGCTTAAGCCAACAACAGCAATGCCAAATGTAGAAATACAGCAACAGCTCAAGCCACTGTTAAAGCAACAAACAGAACTGCAGCAAGAGCTTACAACAACAACAACAACAGAAGCAACTATGGCTCCCGCAACGAGCTTAACAGGGCGCTCTGAGGATCATGCACGCTCCATGCAATTTGCAAGCAGCACTGAAAGCTACTCCCCTCTCCTCCCCGTTACGCCCATGAAGCTGCGACCGCTGCCCATGACAAGAACAACAACGACAACAACAACGCATACACCATTATTGCTGGCTGCGCTGCTGCATGCAGGCGTCACTGTTACGCCCAATAACATTGCCTCGCATGAGAATGTTATTGAGGAGGAGCAGCTGAAGTCGCAGTTCGAAAAGCGGGCAAAATTCATTAGCGACTCGACAAATTCGACAAATGCACATCAGTTGCTGCTGCCCAATGCAGCTGAAGTGTGGAGCTTAGCTGCCATGAAAATTGTGCCCACAACAACGACACCAACAACAACCGCTTTGCCACAGATCAATGCTAATTCCACAGAACTAGCCAATGATATTGAGCCGCAACAGCAGCATAATCAAACGGAACAGCACAAGGAGAAAAATCTGTTAGATTGGCAACAGATAACATTGATGCAAACAAGCCAAGAGAATCAAACAGAGCTGATGATGAACACCACGTTGGATGCCACCGAAGCTGCCACACAGGCAACCACTACTCAAAAATTGGATGCAATGTTAAGTGCAAAGGAGATGGAAATGCAGGCAGCTGCTAGTAGCGCTGTAACACAAAGCGTTGTTAATCAAACAACAACAGAGAGCAGTGCCACAAATGAGATAGTGACAACAACAGAAGCTATTACGGCGAAGCCAACGTTAGCGGCAGGCGAGGCAACAGTAACAGCGTCTGCAACTGTTAAGGCAAATTTAACAGAGATCAGTTCAAATGTAACAGCAACTGCAAATGCAACTGTTAAGCCAGCGTTAGCTGTAGAATCTGTAACTGAAACTGTTAAGCCGGCATTAACAGAGGAAGCGAAAATAAACTTAACAGAAGCAGCAACAAGAACTGTAACTGTTAAGCCAGCAAAATTAAACTTGGCAGACGAAACTGTAACTGAAATTGCTAAGCCGGCATTAACAGAGTCAGCACAACTAAATTTAAACGAAGCAACAACTGCAACTGTTAAGTCAGCGCAACTAAATTTTGCAGAAGAAACTATAACTGCAACTGTTAAGCCAGCGTTAACAGACTTTGAAAAGATAAGCTTTGAGCAGCTAAAAACTACAGCAGCTCCAATAGAAACAGAGACAGAGAAAACAACAACATCAACAACAACCAGAATGCCACCTGCTGCGCTGCCAACAGCTGTGCCAGAGCTGCCAGCAACAACAACACCAACAACAGGCATTTTGGCTAGTGCGTTCAACGGCACCCGCAATGCAAATGAAATGGCAATGAAAGCGACGGCGCATGAAAATAATGAAACTGGGGATAAAAGCAACAATGTCGACAGCAGCAGCGACGACGACGTCATCAACGGCAACGTCAACGTGAACGTCTCGGTCGCTACGAGCAACCCGCAAACGACGCTGGCGTCAATTGAGCGGCAGCCAATAACGGTTAGTACGCGAACAGCTGGCGAAGTGAGCACAACAACAGCGACGACGGCGACGACGTTGAAGACGACGGGATTATTGCACGAAAAGCTTGATGAACAATTTGAAACAACGACAACAGCAACAACAACAACAACAGCAGCAGCAATATCGTTGACTACGCCTACGCCAACGGAAATTGTCCAAATTAGCAATGAAGTGAATTTACCAGCAATTACAATTAAGAATGTGACAAAAGAAAATAGCGAAATTGATATAAAATCCAAGAATAATGTGCAAACAAGTGGCATCAACAATTTATTGCTAACAAACAGTGGCGAAAATATCAATAACAGTGCTACTAACAGTAAAACGCCGCAAATCAATAACAGTTCTGCTAACAGCGATACGCTACAAATCAATAAGAGTCAAATAAATAACAGCAATACATATACAACAACAACAACAACAACAACACCCACATCGCTGTTAACAGATGATAAAGCTAACGACAAACTGAATGAGCATGAAACATTGCTGGAAACGAATAACATAAGCGAAACAGCTGCAGTCACAACAACAGCAACAACAACAAAAGCAACAACAGAGGCTTCAGCAGAAGCACCAGCTGCAGTTGCCAATGCTTTGGATGAGAGCACAGCAGCAGCAACAACAACAACAACAACAGCAATAACAGCGGCAAATGACAATGTAACAGCTGCAAAGGGTGAAGACTCAGTTTACGATGATGAAGATGAGCAGCAGATTGAGCATGATTCCGTTACAGAGTTGGTAAGAGAAGCAAATATGTCGACAACAGAGGCAACAACAACAACAGCAAGAAGCACCACAGCTAAAGCAATAACAACAACAACGACAGGAGAACCCCTTATTAGCTTGTTGGATGATAGCACCACAACAACAACAACAACAACTACAACTGAAGCAGTAACAACAACAAAAGCAACAACAACAACCGAGAAGCCAATTTCCAGCTCAACTGCCACATACAATAACAGCATGCTGCCCACCACCACTGTTGTTAACAGTGGCCATGTAGATGTGTCCACGACGACAACATTTATGCCACCACAACTGACTGAAGAATTGGATAAGATGCAACAGCCGCACGGCAACACGGGCACCGATGTGAACGTCATCATTGCCATAACAGTTAGTGTTATTGGCGTTGTGGCGCTCATTTTACTCGTTGCCTTCCTTTATCTGATGCGCAAGCGCCAAAAGCAGACATCCTACGGCCAACGATGCCGGCCCGTCAGCCTCGACGACTACTCCCTGGACAATGTGTCCGTGCTGGGTGGCAGTGTGCGGCGCAAGGTGCGCGATTTGCGTGCCTCGAAGCGCACCTATGGCAACGCCGCCTTCGATGATCCCTCGCTGCGGCACAATGTGCTTAGCGCCATCGAGCTGGGCAAGTTTGTCGAGCGACGCTCGAGCATCTTCGAGGAGTTCCGCGATGTGCCGCAGATCATTGCACGAGCCGATGAGGTCCCAGCGGGATGTGAGGATAAAAATCGGTGAGTTAGAAGTAGAGTTAGATAGATATAGAAGTAGATATAGAAGTAGAAGTAGAGAAATAATTCATAGGCAATGAAATTGTTGCCAGAAAAAAATGAAGATTTAGAAATGGAGTAACGAAAAATATTTAAATGAAAGTATTAAATAGTCAGTAATAATTTGATAAAAGGAGGTTAATAAGTTAATAAAATGGGAACAAAGCAAAGCGTTAATTGGTATTATAAATTTGTTAGTTTGGCTATAAAAGACTGAAATTGTTGCCATAAAAAGATATCAATAAATTGTGTAACGAAATGTATTAAAAAATTAGAAGGGATTTAAATAAACAGTAAAAATTTTTTAAATTTTATAAATGAAAGTAATAATAGAACAAATAAGCGTTAGTTACTATTATTGATTTTTTATTATAGATTTGTTAGTTGAATGAAATGGTTGTCATAAAAAAGAAGAGTTTAAATTAATATTTTTAATATTTTTATGAAATGAGAATAAGAATTTAATGAAATTGGAAGAAATAAGCATAATAAGAAAGACGATTTCTTAGTTTAGCTTTAAAAGTTGAGAGATGCTTCTGCGAAAAGTGATGTCAGTAAAAATATTTGCCCAAAAATAGTCTATTCTTATCTAATCACAGAAAATAACATTTATCAAATAAATTTCATTTCGGAGCGACGAAAATATAATACCCTTGCAAATCATATATTAAATACACAAAATAAAGCTTTCAATTTGTAGTTTTGTTCATATCTACGTCAAGTATAATAAAGATAGCTGTGAGGCCTGTTTACATAGAAACAGACGAAAGCATGAATGAGAATAGTGCAAGTTAGTTTCTTTTTTTAGCCACATAAGTAGCATAACTAAGATAACAAATGAAAACATTCAAGTTCAAATTGTTTTTATATGGGAACACTTTACTCAATTTTAAAAACGCTTCATCACTCTCATAAGATGACGTATCCAGTATTAAATAAAAACATTTTCCTTATATGTACGCATTGTCTGCTGTATTTGCTTCCTAAACGATGAATCAAATTGTATATGGATCGTTAAACATTAATCGATGAATGGCTGGATCGTTATGCATTCAATGTAACCTCAAACTTGAAACCGTAGCTACGCCAACGTAATTCCACTTCCTGAGACACGTGTGGTGCTCCAGCGACAGGGTGACGATGACAAAACGGAATATATTAATGCCAATTATGTGCGGGTAAGTGAGACGACGAATAATCCATCCCTCTTTCCCTTTCGCTTAGCCCCCCTCCCCAAACTCAAACCCAAGACAAGCCATAAGCAAAAACAAAGGAAAACCAAAACACAAAAAACAACCAAAACAATAAAAAAACAATCAAAAGCTGCCTCCCACAAGCAGCAGCAGCTTTCTCACACATGTGGGTGGGCATGTGTGTGTGTGTGTGTCTTGCAACGGTACAGCCCAGAGTTGCCACTACGTCTAGCCTTGCATGACGTGTGTGTGTGTGTGGGGCATAATTATACGGCCCATGAGATTAGCGAAGTGCCAAGAAAATTGTTTCAACCTCTTTGTTACATTGCCTGTTGTAAGCAAATGAGTTTTGTGCAAAAAGAAAAAGAAAAACAAGAACAACAACAACAACAACAACAACATAATAATCGCATACAAAAAATAAAAACTTTATGCATTATAGTCATAAAAGTGGGGGAAAGTTTTTTTGTTTGTTTTTTGTTTTTAGTCTACAACGAAGTATGAATATCCTAAGCGAATAATGCTAGGAAATTAAATGCATGACTAAAAGCTTTATGAATCATTTATTTTAATTGAGTGAGACGTGCTTAGTCCCCTTTAGTCAACTTAAAATGTAACTACATTTGCAAAAAATGTGTGTTTATTTGCCCAAAGAAAAAGCAACACGTTTTTTATATACTCTTAGCTTTAAATTATATTCCACTGCTAATTTATCATTGTTGGCGCGATATCTTTACAATTTTGTTAACTTCCATAAAAAGACGCAGTGATTCACGTTTATTAATTGCTCACGACAAAGATAAAATACAAATTAAGTCCAGTTCAAGCTATGTTAAAGCATTTGCCGAAACTGTTAGGACTCTGTTAATGCTTAGGGTGTTCATTACACCAATTGAGCTACACAATTGCGTTGCAGCATTGAGGTGTGACGGGCGACGCGTGCGATGCGCTTCCAGACGTCTCTTAAAATGCATTGAGCTGCCCAACTACATCAAGGGCTGTCAAAGCGATATATTTTGCATGCAAATAAATAGCAACAAAAACGTCGAACACCTGGCGATAAGCTAAGCATGCTGTGATTTACATTTATAACGAAAATATGTGTGTGTATGTGTGTGAGTGCCTGTGTGCACATCCAAGCACAACTACAGCAATTTATCAAAAGCGCGCGCAGCTCAACGGCAGCCATTAAATGACGCACACTTCCACTCCCACACAAACACGCACACACACACACTCATTCACTCATAAGAAGCGTGAGCTTATTTAAGCGAGAGCGCATACAAAGTTACTCAGTAATCATTTTTGTATTCGCTGCAGAGATTTTAATTAACTGTTATGTCATTGCACACATGCTTTTGTATGTGCAATGTTATGTGTAGGCATTATGTATGCTAAATGTTAACATTATGGGGCATAAGTGTACGAAAATAGATACTTTAATTCTTCAGCGAATCCATTTCGAACATTTATAAATATTATTGATGGAAAAGTATATTTTTAACTGGTAGTAATTTTTTTTAGCTTAGTCATTATGTTAGATGGTTAATTAAATTGATTAACATTGTTCAGTCAAATACTTTTGTAGAATTGTATAATGTTGAATATGTTATGTGAATGTTATAATTCAACATTTGTTAACATTATGCTTGGTATGTTAGTGCTATGTTGATAGTATTATATAACAGTATTATGTGCTGTTACTCTATGCCTTCTTTTCACATTACCATTTATGTTAAATTCAACCTCCATTTCCTACAGGGACCACGAGATGCGCCCAATTATTATATAGCCTGCCAGGCGCCACTGGAAACCACAACTGGTGACTTTTGGCGCATGATCTGGGAGCAACAGTCGCGTGTGATTATTCAGGCGACAGATCTCAACGAGAACGGCATTGAGCGCTGTGGCGAGTATTTACCGCCATCGGTGACGCTGGACAATCACAGCAGCTACGGCGACTATCAGGTGACGTTGAAGCATCGAGAGGTCAAGGATAAATATGCGATCTCAACGCTAATGCTGAAGCATGTGGATGGCGACGAAAGTCGCGAACTCACTCACTACTGGTACAAATGGCCCGAGGCCGGTGTCCCCGTCGAGGAGGCTCCCATCATAGCCATGTTGCTGGAGGCACGCTCCTCCCTCAAATCCTATGCCCTCGAGCAGGCCAATGAGCTGAAGCACGAGAAGTCCTCAACACTGACGCTCAAATCGCTCGAGGGCGAATCGAAGCGGACGAATACGGAGGGGGCAGATGCGGAAAAGTGCAGCACATCCAGTGCGGCAAGCAATGAGATTAACGGCAATGTGGCCAACAAAATGCCACACAGTCAACAGGGGTAAGTACAAAAACAACTTGAAGCAGCTTAAAAATGCTCTAGTCGAGACGACCCGACTAGCTGGATATACCCTGTACCCACTTTAAATTGCGCTGAGATACATATTGATATCGATAATGCATACAGTCTTGCTATTTTTTTTATATAAATTAAAGTTGGTACTGCTTCTATATATAAAATATTTTATATATATATATATATATATATTGTTATTTGAATAATATTAGAAGTGGAAAAAGAATTCCAGTAGCAGTATTAAATTTTATTTTATAGGGGAACTACTAGACATTATATTAAAAATCAAGAAAAAATATCGGAGATCTGCTATTATTTTTTTCCGTTACTGCTTACCAAGAGGGGAGTTTTTTCTTTATACCGTGTCTGCTAAACAGAAGTCATTTGGCTAAGAAATGATTAGAAATGTAATTAAACGTTGGATTATAACACAAAATAGTTAATTTTAAAATGATGCATTATGTTCAGTTGGGTACAGGGTACATCCATAATATAATACATTCTATATAGATATATATATATAGTTGGCAATCCAGTTGTCAATTAACAATGTGACTGTGTTTCGTGCTGCATGCGTATTTCGTTGTTTAATTGTTCTGTTTTCATTCTTTGTGTATTCCAAAAACGCTCTCCATTCGGCCACATTTAGACCGCTAACGATTCACTGCTCCCCAGGCACGGGCCGTACTGGGACCGTTATTGCCTGTGACATGGCCATAAGGAGCCTGGAGACGCCGAAGCGTTCGGTGGACATACCGCAGCTGGTGTACTATGTGCGGAGGGGAAGGGCGAGCGCCGTGCAAACGAAGGATCAATACGAATTTATCTATAAGGTGGCCAATATGTATGCCACCAAAATCACAAATCTGTCAAATGATAATTGAGACTTTGAGACGGCTATTTAATGCCTCGAGTACAACAGTTGAAGTCCTTATATACACACTGTATACATATTATAGTCATAGCCCATATATCTAAATCTATATATATATATCGATATATGTGTCTGTATTTATATTGTATTCTATTAGTATATTAGATTGTATGTAAATGTATGTAGTTATTCTAATCTTATACACATGCAGTTTTCTTTTTGATTTTGTGCACGAGTGCTTGAAATTTTCATTTAAGAATGTATGTATTATTCCTTTATTATTGTGATATATTCGTATATTTGTAAATCTCTTAAATAATCTGTTGCATATTTATAATAAGGCTTTGTTTATTATTGCGATTATGTTGTGTAAATTTTTTTAATTTTAATGAATGCAAAACAAAAGAAAACAAAACAGTTTAAACTATTATTTTCGGCTTAACTTTGTATTTGAAACGAGCTTTAATGTGTGTAACTTGTTTAAATAAATATTTAGCTAAAAAAAAACATGAAACGCTTAAATTCATTGCGCAGTGAATGGCAAATGACTTCATCGATACTTTAAAAAGTCACGCTGATTTATCGATACACCGGCGATAGCACATTTGTTTGCGTTGTGAAAAACCAAAGCAGTGGTAAAATGAAGCTTGAATATTTATTGTTAGTCTGTGCGCTTTTTGGCGCTACAATCGCGGATGAAGCACCCAAAGTTAAAATTGGCGTTAAGAAGCGCGTCGAGAATTGCACGCGAAAGGCGAAAGGAGGCGACATGATCCACGTGCACTACAAGGTAACGGGACAATCCAATCGGACACGTCAGTTTTTGTTTAAGGCTTATCAATTTGTGTTCTTGCTCAGGGAGCGCTTGCAGATGGCACCGAATTCGATAGCAGTCACAATCGCGGCAAACCGTTCTCATTCACACTGGGCACACGGCAAGTGATCAAGGGCTGGGACCAGGGACTGCTGGGCATGTGCGAGGGCGAACGCCGCACTCTGACCATTCCCCCCGAACTGGGCTATGGCGCCAGTGGAGCGGGCGGTGGCAAAATCCCGCCCAATGCTGTGCTCGTCTTTGATGTTGAAATGATAAAAATCGATTCACGTGACTCCGAGGATTTATAGAGCTGGAATCAAATTTAATTTCATATTTGTACAGCTGCAATGTGGAAAATGTAACTGCCAGATTAGGTTTTTAGACCTTTTAATAAACTCTTGCTAAAAGTGCAAGTAAATCAATTAAATTACCGTAAATTAAACTTATAAGAGCAACATTCCAAATATAACTTTAATTAAAACAAGTCACGTTAATTCGCCATTTATATTTGCTTCAGTTTGTCCATGAATTTTAACTGTCAAATTAGTTTTTTTTTTATCGCTTTTTATAAACTTTTGCTCTCATAAACTAACTTTTTTTGTTTGTGCCATACAAAATTAAATAAAAAAGCAACTAGATCAAAAAGATACACTTCAAATAAATTAATGCTAAGCTGCAATCTTATTAGAATAACATTCCAAAATAAACATTAATTAAAATATGTCGCATGAATTCTTCATTTAATGTTTGTAACTGCCAGATTCGATTCTTTATAAACTTTTGTTCTAATAATAAATAATAAAAATACAACTAAATCAACAGTGGACCATTAAATTAAATGTAAGCTGCCCACTTATAAGCACCAAATTCCAAATAAAACATTAATTAAAATATTCACGTGAAATCATATATACAGTGGCTCGAAGCTTATTCTGATCAGGGTCAAAGAAAAGAAGTAATTGCCTGCCATAATCCTACCTTGCAGGTGGGGAAACCCCAGTGTATTGGGGTCATATATTAATTTTGGTGGTTAATACATGTACCTACCATCGGTCTTTCGAATTTTTGAAAAATAATGAATGATTAGTTTATGGCAGGCAACTCCTTTTTTTTACACTGATCAGAATAAGCTTCGAGCCACTGTATATCTGCAGCTGGAAATATAACTGACAAATTAGTTTATTTTTTTTATTATCTGTGTTTATCCCATTTAATAAACTTTTGCTCGCACAAAATGTTAAATAAAATTGTTTAAATCTAAGCTGCAAATTTATGAGAACAATATTCCAAATAAAAAACATTTATTAGTATATCAATATGAAAATTATAACTGCAGTTTAGTTTTTCAATCGCTTTTTATGCCTTTTAATGAACTTTCGCTCTCATAACCGAAAATGTATGCAAATAGGTCAACAAGTTACCAGTAAATTATAGTTAATAATTAATTAATTAAATATGTCACGTTAAAAACCTTAAAATTGTACTTATGACAGCAGCTCCTCCCTTATAAAAAACGAACAAAAATATTATTATTTTATAGGTTTTCTTCATATGGAAGACGTAGGTCTGTCTAAAATGAGCATAATATATATATTTTTGTATTTAAATTATGTTCTACTATATACTAGCTAAGGGTAATCGGCCTATGCTGTTAATGTGTTTGTGGCACGCTCCTCGACCTCGTCGAAATGGCGCCGCATCATGCGATGCTTCTCCAGCGCTGTGCCCTGAATGAAGCGTTCGCCGCAGGTGCCGCAGACGAATGTGCACTCACCGGTGTGCTGCTGGAGATGCAGTTTCAGATCCTTGGCCTGGCGATAGCTCTTGTCGCAGTAGGTGCACTTGTATGGCTTCAGCCCACTGTGCGTCAGCATGTGCCGCTTCAGCTTGTCGGAGCGTGCGAAATCCTTGCCGCAGACGGTGCAATGGAAGGGTTTCTCGCCCGTATGCATCCGTCGATGCGATATCATTTCCGAGTGCCGCGGAAAGGCCATTTCGCACAGATCGCACTTGAAGGGCTTCTCGCCGGTGTGGCGACGCATATGCGTGACCAATGTGGCAGCGGATTGCGTTTCCCGCCCGCACAGCGAGCACAGGAACTTCTTGACGGCCTCCTTCCGCTTGCGATCCCCATTGATGTGCACGTCCCGTATGTGATTGTTGAGCCGCGACTTCATTTGATATGTGCGATCGCAGTGGGGACACTGCAACAGCTGCACACTATCCGCTGGAGGATCCGTGGGAATGGCTGGAATGTGATTGGCGCTATTTGCGCCTGGTTCCACTGGGCTGGTGCTGTCAGCGATGCTGCCATGTTGCAGCTGCATGTGTTGTTGCAGATTCTCTGGCCACATGAATTTGTAACTGCATTTGCCACACGACAACTGCTTCGCCGTGCTGTGGCACTGCGATTGCCGGTGCTGCTCCATGATGCTCTGTGTGAAGTACACAATTAGAAACGGAGGAGATACAATGAGGACACACTCACCATGCAGACACACTTGAAGATGCACAGTTCGCACTCGTAGGGCATCTTGTCGAAGCGATGCATCGCACGCTGATGCTGAATCATTTCGAATTTGCGTTTGCATTGCACTTTGCATAGTTCACAGATGTAGACGGAGCGTGGACTTGGAGGCGAGGATGCCGACTGCATATGCAACTCATCCTCCGTTTCGGAGTCGCCCAGCTGCAGTTCATACCCCGATTCGTTTGTGATCGAGTAGTTGTGCGGCGAATCATAGTTCTGGTGCATGGAGAGGGCCAACTTCAGTTCCAGCTGAATGTGCGAGCGCAGATCGCTGATGCGCTCGAAGTGCAGATTGCATATTTTGCACGTGATCCGTTTGGCGCCATTCGGTTTCGATGTGGCCGCAATGAGGGTCTCGGCCAGCGGTATATCCTGCTCCCGTATCCCATGACGCTTCAAATGCTTGACCAGGTAATCGCGTCGATAGAATTTCCGCGTGCACCATTGGCAGGGTATCAGTTTCGATTCCTCGGCATGCACACTGAGCATGTGCACCGTCAGCGACTTCTTCTTGTCAAAGACACGCTTGCAGTCGTTGCATTCAAATGTTTGATTCTGAAATGGATTCGTTATAGAACAAATTACTCCACATGCTTGGGTTTGCTTACTGTGATGCGATGTTCGCGTATGTGAGCCTTGAGATTATGCCGCCAGCGGAATCGCAATGGACATCTGTGGCATAGGAAGCGCTTCTGGGCATTCTTGCACTGCAGCTCGTTGTGATGCCGCAGCAGCTGAAGGCTGACGAAGCGGGCATCGCAACGGCCACAGACGTGTGGCGCCTCCAGCCATGCGTGCATCTGGCGCTGATGATCGTACAGCTGATATTTGCGCTGACAGCGCTCGTGGCACAACTCACAACTATATTTGGCTTTGGGTATGCTGCGCTGTTGATTCGCTTCTCGCTCCTCGGCATCCAGTTCAGCCTCGCTCTCCGTCTCGGAGCTGTACAAATCCATTTCGTAGCCAGATTGATTGGTTATCGAGTAGAAACGTTGAAAGATCCCAGCGGAAAGATCTTTGCGTATGAGCGCCTTCAACTGATCCTCGCTAACATCCTTGGCGTCTGGATAAAAGAGCTCGGCCAGTTCATGCGGCTGCATATTCGAGCGTGCCCCAAAGCCAACAATTTCCGGATGCTGCTCCAGATGACGTCGCAGGTCCGCAATCTTATCGTATTGACTCTGACAGATCATGCACTCGATAAGCTTGTAGCCATGGGGCTTGCACACGTTGACATCGATGTCCTTGGCCTTTTTGCTCTCGCCCAGATTCGCCGAGCGCTTGGAGTCACGATGCACTTTGAGATGCATCTGCAGCGCTTCCCGGTGACTAAACTTGCGTATGCAAAACGAGCACGACAACCAATCCGTCTTCGATTTGTGAGCACGGGATGCATGCTGCTTCAATAGCTCGATGCGCTTGAAGTTCTTTGGGCATTCCTTGCACTTGAAGATGGCTCGTTTGAGAGTGTGCAACTTAGCCGTCTGTTTCCACTTCCTGGCGCGCTCTTGCAATGGCAAATCATCCAGAGAGCTGAAAGATATACAAGTAATAACTACATAGATATATCTTCACTTGGTGTCCCTCATCATCATCCGCTTACTCTTCCTCATCTAGGTCAGCCTTAAGTCCTTGTGCCTGTGCATTTGTTGCTCCAGCTGCAGCATCCTCTTCCTGTTTAATTGGTTCGAGCATATTCAGTGGATCTGCCGACTTTTTGCCATCCAGCTCATCATCCAACTCCACATCGATTGCATTTTGTACTGTGGTAAACTCAGGCAGTTCTGTGCAGGTGATATCATTCTCAGCATCCTCCTCCTCCGTTTCCAATTTGACCTGCAAATAATTGTTTAATATATTTGTATACTTTGAGGCATATATAAAGCAAGTGCTGGTACCTCCACATGCTGCTCGGCGCACATCTCCATGGGCGCCTCCCGCAGACAGTCATTGGCGCCCGTCTTGTCGCCGTCCAAGCGTTCCACATGGTGCATCAGCAGCTCGTTGGCGGCCAGCGCCTGCTTGACGTAGTAATAGGCGCCGATCAATTTGCGGGCACAATTGCCGCACAGACATTGTGGCAGCTGTTGCGACAATGCCTCATCAAGCTGCAACATAAATACATAACCAATTATAGCTGCAAATTATAATTTAAAAACTACTCACATCGATGTGTGTCAATTCGACCAAAATGTCCGCAAGCTGTTTATCCGGAAATCTTTTGGTGGACGTTGCCAGCTTATACAGTTTGTCCGTTTCTCGTGCATCGCAAGTGCGACACATGACCGGCAGCTTCATTTTGTGACGTTCTAATTTACTTTTAATGCATTGAAAACGGCATAAAAGAACAGCAACAAAACACAAAACAATATTCTCATTGCTTGCTTACCTACTAAATACATATGTGCACTGCAACTGTGATGACAAAAGTTCGTGCAACTATCGATTAATCACGTGGGTACATCGATAACATTTAAAGTGACAATCATTCTTGCATTTCATACACAAAACTCAAGCTTACTAAAAATGTGCAATTTGTGTGCCGAACCAATTTTTAAATATATATATATATCTAGAAACTCGTATAAAATGTTGGTTAATTCAAATAAAAGTTTATTTAATATTCCTTTTCCAAATATATAACTGTTTGTAAGAAACTTAATGATATTTAGTGGAGTTAATAACAAACTGCCTATTTAGAAAACGTGTTTGTAATATATTTAAAGTGGTATAAGAATAAACTATTTTAATTTAGTTGCAAAACAAGTATAGTGATATTAATGTTTTTGTAATATAGCAAAGCAAATTAAAATTTAAGCTAATCTAGAGCAGTGGTGATAATCATTGCAATTACTGTATTAATTTACTTGCAAAACAAATAATTAGTGAAATTAATATCAGTTTTATAGAAAACGTTTTTGTAATATATTTAAAGTAAGTATACGATTAAAATGTAAACTATTGTAGAGCAGTGATGATATTCATTGCAATTACTGCTCAAATCCGTTGCATTTTTTGCTTATTCTATTAACTTAAGGGCATACAAATCAATCAAATGGAGTGTAGTTTCCAAAACTTTTGCAATAAAAAGAAGCAAGCCTGCATAGAGACTCTCCTCAGCACCCGAAGCACTTCTAATACTTTTTAATAGTCTTCCTTATCAGGGCGAGGCGCTGCTTGTGCGCCTCGGTAAGAGCGGCTCGCTTGTAGGGACGCAGTTCATCGGTGCCGAAGCCAGGTATCCACATATTATATTTTCGCTCCAGATGCAACTGAACGTCGCGCACCTCGATTTTATTTGATTTGCGATGCTTGGCAAAGGCACTTGTCGATTTCACCGTGTCCTCAACGAAATCATCGATGATCTGCAGCAACAGCTCCTCGACATCCTCATCCAGTTGCGTGGCGGGATCGACTTCTCGCACCAGCTCCGTGAGACGTGGCTTGGTTAACATCTAAAATAAAGGGAAAATCATTTGAGATTTGGATTTGAGTTGAGTTGGAATTGGAATGCTTACTGGTGTGTTCTCAGCGCCAGTTGGTGTATTGTGGCTAGCGCTTTTGCCACTTGCCCCCGCACCACCGCCACTGCCACCACCACCACCACCACCACCACTACCAACTGGAGCCGATGTTGAGCCACCGTTCTGTGAGGATGAGTTACTGTTGTTTGTCATAGGGCTGTGCTGTGAGGGCGAGGCCATTATTGTTGTTGCCGTTTCGTGCTGTTGCCCGCCGCTATTGCTATCGAAAGTGGTAAAGAGATCCGACATTGCTTTGCTTTCTTCTTTTTTGCATATATTTAATTATGAGTTCATGATTCGATGTGTGTTTTTAACTAAAGCAATGCGAGTTAGTTGGAGTGTTTTGAAGAAATAGATGGAAACCAAAGCGTTGCAGTTGTTTGTGTTGTACTGTAATTAATGTGCACGCGTGTGTGTGTTTAGTGCATGATTTGTGTGTGTTAGAGCATGTTATTTAAAAGATGCAAAAAGAAAAATAATAATAATGTTAATGTTAATTACATGGTGTATATTTTGCTTAGTGCCATATTTTAGTTTATTGTACAGGAAACAAGCGCAACTCGCAGCAGCAGCGGAGTCACAATTGACTTACATTTATTGTTTAAGCAACTGTTTTTCTTAATTTTAACTATTGAAATGCAAATTCGCGAGAAAAATAAAACAACAAGCTCATCAGGCTTGCTGTAGTGTTGTACAACAGCAAATCATCAATCAAGAGCTTACCAGCACTGTAAAATGGCAGCTATAGATACATCGATAGATTTTGTGATAGTTTTTTTTTTTTCTACAGATATGATTGAATCTATAAATTGTCTTATATAGATCTGCGAAATTACTAATTTTAAGCTTTAAAATACATTGAGACTCAAGACGAAATGATACCAAAACTAGACGTCTTGAAACTTATCAATAATCGATAATAAATTGCAACTTATCGCTGACATCAAAATCGAAACGAATTTTATTGTGTAAATGCGCACGAAGGCGGTTTATTTGCGCATTATCAATTTATAAAACATTACGTTAACGGAACAAAGCAGCGTACAAGCAAAAATGTCAACGGCCGAGCCAACAGCCAAACTAGGCCAAGAGGCAACTGACAATGCAGAAACCAACGATAAAGAAGAAACTGTGGATATGACATTCACAAAGGAAGTGCGTCAGGCGACGAAAGATGTCCACAAGTTGACTGATGTATTAGTTAATGCCAAATTTGCCATAGGTAAATATGCTATAAAACGATTAAATGCAATTAACTTATTGTATGTGCGCAGCACTTTCGGACGATGAGGTTTGGTACGATGGACTTTTGGTCTTTTACGAATTATATAAATTCTTTGAGGCCAACTTGCCGGAGCGCCTGCTGCCAAAGGAGCTGCATCGTACGGCTGCCTTTGAGCGTGACTTTGACTACTTCTATGGGTCCGACTGGCGCAAGTCATATGAACCGCGTCCGGCTGTTCAAACTTATTTGGCCCATCTGGAGCAGATGGCAGCCAAAAGTGAAGTGCTTCTTTTCGCCTTTGCCTTTCAGATGTACATGGCATTGATGTCTGGTGGTCAGTTGCTGCAAAAGAAACGTATGGTTGCCCGAAAGCTGTGGATATTTCCCAAAGACAGCGTTGAGCAGGTGCAACAGAAACAGGCCGAAACGGATGCGGCAGCGGCAACAGCCCGAGCAGCTGCAACAGCCGAAAATGATGGCATCCAAGATGACGATTTGCGGGCCAGGCCAATGCCCGAGCAGGTCACCATTTCGCAGGTGGGCTGTGAGGCCACATACTTTCCAATTAGAATACCCTTGCTGAAGAATAAACTACGCCGTATCTTCAATGAGGTCTACGGCAAACTCGATGATGGGATGCGCGCTGAGTATATTGAACAGAGTCGCAATGTTTTCCGCATGAATATCGAGCTGCTGCGCACCGTGAAAGGTGTGAATCGTGCTAATCTCAGGAAACTGGCAATAGCTGTTGTCTTTATAACTGGTATTTACGTGGCTTTCAAATTGGCTGCAAAGTAATGTTCTACTCGTACGATTAAATTTTTTATTAAATGTATTTGAGCTTAGTTGTTAATTCCATAGTATATATGTATATGCATGTTTGAACCAAAGGCAATAAATTACAAGTTAAATGCAGATCAAGTTGTAATTGCTTATGCAATATCCAACAGTCCACGTTTATTAAGCCAGGGCATAATGCGCTCAAACTGCGCCTTGTAAAGCTTATTCCTATATCGGTGCTCAAAAAGAGCAATATCATCCAATGAAAATGGATCCGCCGTGGGCTCCGCCAGGCAAAGCGACAATGTGCCCAACACAGTTCCAGCAGCTACAATTGAAGAGTTATTAATACAAGCAGACAAAGAGTTCATGTGTGTGAATACTAAATGGGATTAAGGATGCTTTCTTCTGTCTGTTACATATTCACAATAATACACAATAACAAAACAACACAGAAATTGTTGTAGCAGCGTAAACCAACGGTTAATAAATGCCATTCAGTTTCGTTGCTGCTGCTTCACGTAAAATATTGGAAGACAATCCAAACTCGGTGTAACTTCATAAGTGGGCAACATGAGACATGTTGAGCAACCGCACTTAATAGCTGTTAAGTTTTGCCTGTCAGACAGCACTTCAAATTGAAATCACTGATGCAATGATTTTATCCGTATATATACATTATACAATCTTTCATCTAAAATCCTTGCCGTTGCGCAAATAAAATATATAATCACAAGCAATTGTCAGTAAAAATCGTTCGTCTCGATTAAACTGCACAGCAGCTGCTTAGCATCGGCATGTTACCAACTTGTAGAGTTAGGCCAAGAATCCAACTACCAAATGCAACTAAAAAGAGGGAGAATCCCTCTCGACTGATTAAGTTTGACAAGCAAATTGATCAGACAGCTAAGAAAGCGAATCAATGTGCTCTTCATCTTCCGGAGGTCGGCTACTTTTCAGCCACTGATTGCAACACTTTAAATATATTTGCGCAACAATTACAATGTGTAAATTGTGTTAATTTTGTGAACGGTAGGTTCGTGATATGTTTTAAATATCTACTTTTATAGAATTGCTGGGTAATTGTGCAAGTGCAAGTCGCATGGGAAGATTATTGTGTTGTTACCAGCGGCAGAAGTGACCCGATTATTTTTCATTTTATTATGTGTCTTATCAAAAATTGCAATTCACCAAATTGTAGACAGAAGAATGGGCATACATACATTTATATATAAATTCTTGATCAGTGCCAACAGCCAAAAATATGAGCTTCTAATTTATGCACAGCTCTAATTTCAGAAAGTTATAAACTCACCAAGTATGGGATGCTTGAGCAAAATAATGTGCAGTTCCTTTAAATCAGGTAGAAAGCCAGTGCATTTCAATAACTTGGCATGTTCTATCAAATTCTCATGATACCATCTGATCAGATAATCGAATTTATCAATTTTAATGTCCAATTGTGCCGAGGTCATCAGGAAAAAATATAGATCCAATGCAGGACTGCCATATTTGGGGACCTGATGATCCAGTAGATAGGTCTCTTGCAATTGATCCAGCTTATTATGCTGAAACATCAGGTTGTTCGTCCATAAGTCACCATGATTTAGCACATTAAATTCCTGCTCATCAATTCGAGCATCCTCTATGATGATGTCCACAAAATTCTCTAATATGGGATCCTAATTAGGTATTTGGATCGTATTTTATTTATTCTTACTGATGAATTTGAAATTCAGTTAACAAATGCTTACCAATTTATGTCGATATTCTTCTACCCCACTGTATTCATCAACGACCCTTAGGAAAGCCCTATCGTTGGGCTCACATATGGAAATGAACATATCGCGGGTTCTGTCGTTAATCATGCCATCATTGTATGTGTCCGGATAGGGTCCATTCAATTCCTTATACCTAAGTGAAGCTGCATGCCACTGGGCCAGCTTTTTGAGCACACTTTTGGTATGCTCCATGTCAAGACATTTTGCGCGATCCATCATCATAAAGCCACCCGACTGCAGGTTATCCATTAACAAATAATCGGCTGCAATTGTTTTGTTAAATCTGTAGGTCCTGGGACTGAAGGTGACCGAAAGGCCAGCCTCATGGTAGAGCAGCTCAAATGCTGGCAAATACTTTCCATACACTTCCAACTCCTTAGGAAACATATTAAAAGACGAGTTTTCATCTATTTCACCATCGATCTGTACTTTCAGCATGTAGGAATAGATCTTTCTAGATTGGTCTAGGGAGGTATACGAGTTTGTTAACTTGAAAAATACCTCTTTAAACACCTACCTTTTAGCTGCGCCTTAACATCTACTTTGAGTATCTTGGAAGCATAATTGTCACCAGGCTTGGTAGCAAGAGACAAAGCTCCGCTCAGAATCTTTTCAAATTGAGGCTCTTTGGCAGCAATAATATCACTGAAATCTTGAAAGTTTAACCAATCCAAATTCAACTTATCTGGGGACTTTCCAGTGATATCGCTATGAAATAAAGTTATTTGTTATTATCTCAATTTTGAATATGAATTATTTTTTAATAATTTCATATTAGGCATAATACATACCTAATATCATACAGTTATATATATATATATAGATAATATCTACATACATAATATAGATAAGATAACGTCTATAAACATATCAGTACAATTGGTTCAAAAAAGGCTGATTATGTTTGGTTTTTTAAAAAATCGCATATAGGAGATATACCTCAAGTTAATATTACATGTATCAATAAACTTGATCCAATTAAAAAAAAAAGTAGAAACAATTTTTCAACATAACTTTATTCATTCGTTCAAAAAACGACCAGTTTCGCTAAAACTTTTCTTATATTATATAATGATTTGAATTTTCTTTTTTGTTAACTTTTACAATAACACACAGCATTCAGTAATTTATGGAAAATCAATATTTAACTATTCATATATACATATTCACAATTTAGTTGATTTTATCTCAACATAATAACACCTAAGACTTACACCATGTCGAGAAGTCCTCGGTTATTTAACCATGGATAGAGAACCTCTGTATGTTTGCGATATCTGTCGCCGTTGAAGAACTTGTTCAAGAATGCTTTGGACTCCTCGGAGTCACCCATCATGGTGTCAATGGACGCATTTTCCGTGGGTTCGAGCAGCACAGCCGCCATCACCTGTGAAACCGTAGTTGCTGCCCAGACCGGAGTCGCCAGCAGAATATTGTGGAGTTCCTTCAGGCTAGGTATGTGACGGGGATACTTAAGTAGTTCCAGATTGCGCTTCAGTTCCGTATGGTAGTAGCGCACAAAGTAATCGAATTTCTCGATTTTAATATCAAAACTGGGCGACGACAACAACAGATAATACAGATCGTAGGCAGGTGAATTGAAATGCGAGCGCTGAAAGTCTACAAAGAGGGTGTCCGTAATTTCACCTTTTGGACCATAAGTAAACATCACATTATTTGTCCAGCAATCGCCATGATTAATTACATTAAACTGAGTAGGATCATAGATGCCCGCCTTAAGATCCAAATTAAACATGTTTTCTATGAACTTTTCCTGTGAATAATGAAGTTTATGCAAAATGTATTATTTTTGTAATCTTATCTGAGATTGCTCAAAAAATTCCCATATCTGATATCTATATATAAATTATAGACCATCGTATTAAAAATATAATTTTTTGTTGATTAGCCTAGTAAGTTATAAGCACATTGCAGTGTATACAAAAGTAACAATTTGTGTAGAGGTTTAATACCGAATAATATAAATTAAAGCATAATGTTTTTCGATAATATCCACACCTTGTCCGAATTTGGATATTTTTCCTCTAACAATTGTATAAAAATGCACACTCATTATTTAACCCTCATGTTCTAACAATTAACTCCCATTATCTAACATCAGCATGCAGCATTGCAAAACATTGTCCTTAAGTTTGTTGAATTTCACAACGGCGGTCTTCGTTGGCGGCATTTTCCGGCCGCTTTCTCCGCACATTTGCTATCGCCGTTAATTTGAACTGCATTGCAGGCTTAGCAGGCCGAGTAAGTTTTCGCTGATGCTTTCTCATCACGTAAATTTTGACTTGCTGCTTGATCGCCCATTATTTTTAATATCGTCTAACCTTAAGTTGCACCAGAATTTCGTTTTAATGTCCATGGGGTTAAATTTTCTAATTTTTGCAGCAGACAAAGCTAAATTATTTGGACGTACGTAGAAGTACTAACGAGCAGTACATTCAAGTGGCCCAACGATACCAAGCACGGGCTTGTTAACGCACGGACCCAAGCACAAACTGCAACCCACCTCCCACCCAACCGACCGAGGGGTGCACCGCATAACGCGCGGTTACGAAGTTCGCGAATTCAATAGTCTTTCCAAGAACGTCTGCTCACTCAATTATTCGTAACGATCTGAACTCATCTTCAAGTGATTACATCATCGATATCCATCGATATCGATATCATATGTTACATACAGTGTTTCATGTTATGCTACAAATGTTATTACAGTTTAGTGGCCTGTTATCTACATTAACAGTGCCCTGCTACACAAAATATACTCGAACTTGATAAAAAATAGTGCTTAGCTCCAGCTGATACTACAAATAATATTTCTAACTAGGAGATTTTTGAATTACCTCACAAAAAATTACTATTTGATTTGTATTTATCTCTTACTTACCACTTTATGGGCATAGTCTTCACTGCCTTTTAAATTTCTCAGACTGTCCACGTAAAATTGCTTGAAACGCTCGTTCCGAGGGTTTTCAAAGATTGGACGTGTTCCCTCATTGTAGATCGACTTGTCTATGCAATCCGCATAGGGACCTTTATTCACATACAGCTGTGCCGATGCCGCATGCAGTTGAGCCAACTTGGCCAGGATACACTCTGTTTCCTCTGTACTTAGTCCCTTCAGGCGATCAGCATTCTTAAAGCCGGCAACACGCAGATTTTGAAGCAATATGCGATTTTCGTCGGGCTCATTTGGTATCTGGTAGTACTTTGGTCCAAAGTCAATTGGGTGTCCAGCCTGCGCATAGAGTTGCTCTAGCTCTGGTAAGACATCCCTATACATGGTCACCTCTTTCTTGAAGGTGAGCATCAGATCGAGTAACTCTTTGGAAGGCCCACTTCCAGTCGGTATTTTCAGCATAAGGGATGTGCTTTCAACTTTATCACTTAAGGTCTGGTAATCAATGTCCACTGAGAGCATTATGGAGGAGTAGTTGTCACCAGCTGAGGTGGCCTTTTTCACACTAAAATCTTGAACATCCTTCAGATCGGCTATCTGACTTTTGAGTATATCCTTAAAGTAGTCGCTGGTCACCCATTCGGGCACTAAAGAATCCACTTCGGTTTTATTTGCTGTTGTAGTTGATGCAACAACTGTAGCTTCAATTGGTTGCGTTTTGGTTTCACTGAAATTTATATATAAAATATATTGAATATCTTATTTCACTTACTATGGCTCCAACAGCATTCAGAAATTTATGGAATATCAATATTTAACTATTCTTATATGCATATTAACAATTTATTTGATTTTATTATAACATTAAAACTTACTCAATGTCGAGCAGTCCTCGGTGATTCAACCATGGATAGAGGACCTCGGCATGTTTGCGATATCTGTCGCCGTTGATGAACTGGTTCAAGAATGCTTTTGACTCCTCAGAGTCGCCCATCATGGTGTCAATGGACGCATTTTCCGTGTGTTCGAGCAGCACAGACGCCATCACCTGTGAAACCGTAGTTGTTGCCCAGACCGGAGTCGCCAGCAGAATATTGTGGAGTTCCTTCAGGCTAGGTATGTGACGGGGATACTTAAGTAGTTCCAGATTGCGCTTCAGTTCCGTATGGTAGTAGCGCACAAAGTAATCGAATTTCTCGATTTTAATATCAAAACTGGGCGACGACAACAACAGATAATACAGATCGTAGGCAGGTGAATTGAAATGCGAGCGCTGAAAGTCTACAAAGAGGGTGTCCGTAATTTCACCTTTTGGACCATAAGTAAACATCACATTATTTGTCCAGCAATCGCCATGATTAATTACATTAAACTGAGTAGTATCATAGATGCCCGCCTTAAGTTCCAACGTAAACATGTTTCTTACGATCTTTTCCTGTGAATAATGAAGTTTATACAAAATGCATTATTTTGTAATCTATCTGAGATTGCTCAAAACATTCCCATATCTGATATCTATCCAAAAAATATTGACAAATATTATAGACAATTATAGACCATCGCATTAAAAATAGAATTTGTGGTTGATTAGCCTAGTAAGTTATAAGCACATTGCAGTGTATACAAAAGTAACAATTTCGTAGAGGTTTCACAACCGAATAATATAAATTAAAGCGTAATGATTCAATATCCACAGTGTGTCCGAATTGAAGAGCATCAGCATTTCGTGTTAATGTCTTATCCCACTTCTAATTTTTGTAACAGACAAGGCTAAATTCAATAGTTTTTCCAAGAACGTCTGCTCACTCACTTATTCGTAACGATCTGAATTCATCTTGTGATTGCATCATCGATATCCATCGATATCGATATCATATGTTACATACAGTGTTTCATGTTATGCTACAAATGTTATTACAGTTTAGTGGCCTGTTATCTACATTTACAGTGCCCTGCTACACAAAATATGCTCGAACTTGATAAAAAATAGTGCTTAGCTCCAGCTGATACTACAAATAATATTTCTAACTAGGAGATTTTTGAATTACCTCACAAAAAATTACTATTTGATTTGTATATATCTCTTACTTACCACCTTATGGGCATAGTCTTCACTGCCTTTTAAATTTTTCAGACCTTCCACCCTTAATTGCTTAAAACGCACGCTCTGAGGGCTTTCGTAGATTGGACGTGTTCGCTCATTGTAGATCGACTTGTCTATGCAATCCGCATAGGGACCTTTATTCACATACAGCTGTGCCGATGCCGCATGCAGTTGAGCCAACTTGGCCAGGACACACTCTGTTTCCTCTGTACTTAGTCCCTTCAGGCGATCAGCATTCTTAAAGCCGGCAACACGCAGATTTTGAAGCAATATGCGATTTTCGTCGGGCTCATTTGGTATCTGGTAGTACTTTGGTCCAAAGTCAATTGGGTGTCCAGCCTGCGCATAGAGTTGCTCTAGCTCTGGTAAGACATCCCTATACATGGTCACCTCTTTCTTGAAGGTGAGCATCAGATCGAGTAACGCTTTGGCAGGCCCACTTCCAGGCGGTATTTTCAGCATAAGGGATGTGCTTTCAACTTTACCACTTAAGGTCTGGTAATCAATGTCCACAGAGAGCATTATGGAGGAGTAGTTGTCACCAGCTGAGGTGGCCTTTTTCACACGAAAATCTTGAACATCCTTCAGATCGGCTATCTGACTTTTGAGCATATCCTTAAAGTAGTCGCTGGTCACCCATTCGGGCACTAAAGAATCCACTTCGGTTTTATTTGCTGTTGTAGTTGATGCAACAACTGTAGCTTCAATTGGTTGCGTTTTGGTTTCACTGAAATTTATATATAAAATATATTGAATATCTTATTTCACTTACTATGGCTCCAACAGCATTCAGAAATTTATGGAATATCAATATTTAACTATTCTTATATGCATATTAACAATTTATTTGATTTTATTATAACATTAAAACTTACTCAATGTCGAGCAGTCCTCGGTGATTCAACCATGGATAGAGGACCTCGGCATGTTTGCGATATCTGTCGCCGTTGATGAACTGGTTCAAGAATGCTTTTGACTCCTCAGAGTCGCCCATCATGGTGTCAATGGACGCATTTTCCGTGTGTTCGAGCAGCACAGACGCCATCACCTGTGAAACCGTAGTTGTTGCCCAGACCGGAGTCGCCAGCAGAATATTGTGGAGTTCCTTCAGGCTAGGTATGTGACGGGGATACTTAAGTAGTTCCAGATTGCGCTTCAGTTCCGTATGGTAGTAGCGCACAAAGTAATCGAATTTCTCGATTTTAATATCAAAACTGGGCGACGACAACAACAGATAATACAGATCGTAGGCAGGTGAATTGAAATGCGAGCGCTGAAAGTCTACAAAGAGGGTGTCCGTAATTTCACCTTTTGGACCATAAGTAAACATCACATTATTTGTCCAGCAATCGCCATGATTAATTACATTAAACTGAGTAGTATCATAGATGCCCGCCTTAAGTTCCAACGTAAACATGTTTCTTACGATCTTTTCCTGTGAATAATGAAGTTTATACAAAATGCATTATTTTGTAATCTATCTGAGATTGCTCAAAACATTCCCATATCTGATATCTATCCAAAAAATATTGACAAATATTATAGACAATTATAGACCATCGCATTAAAAATAGAATTTGTGGTTGATTAGCCTAGTAAGTTATAAGCACATTGCAGTGTATACAAAAGTAACAATTTCGTAGAGGTTTCACAACCGAATAATATAAATTAAAGCGTAATGATTCAATATCCACAGTGTGTCCGAATTGAAGAGCATCAGCATTTCGTGTTAATGTCTTATCCCACTTCTAATTTTTGTAACAGACAAGGCTAAATTCAATAGTTCTTCCAAGAACGTCTGCTCACTCACTTATTCGTAACGATCTGAACTCATCTTGTGATTGCATCATCGATATCCATCGATATCGATATCATATGTTACATACAGTGTTTCATGTTATGCTACAAATGTTATTACAGTTTAGTGGCCTGTTATCTACATTTACAGTGCCCTGCTACACAAAATATACTCGAACTTGATAAAAAATAGTGCTTAGCTCCAGCTGATACTACAAATAATATTTCTAACTAGGAGATTTTTGAATTACCTCACAAAAAATTACTATTTGATTTGTATTTATCTCTTACTTACCACCTTATGGGCATAGTCTTCACTGCCTTTTAAATTTTTCAGACCTTCCACCCTTAATTGCTTAAAACGCACGCTCTGAGGGCTTTCGTAGATTGGGCGTGTTCGCTCATTGTAGATCGACTTGTCTATGCAATCCGCATAGGGACCTTTATTCACATACAGCTGTGCCGATGCCGCATGCAGTTGAGCCAACTTGGCCAGGACACACTCTGTTTCCTCTGTACTTAGTCCCTTCAGGCGATCAGCATTCTTAAAGCCGGCAACACGCAGATTTTGAAGCAATATGCGATTTTCGTCGGGCTCATTTGGTATCTGGTAGTACTTTGGTCCAAAGTCAATTGGGTGTCCAGCCTGCGCATAGAGTTTCTCTAGCTCTGGTAAGACGTCCCTATACATGGTCACCTCTTTCTTGAAGGTGAGCATCAGATCGAGTACCGCTTTGGCAGGCCCACTTCCAGGCGGTATTTTCAGCATAAGGGATGTGCTTTCAACTTTACCACTTAAGGTCTGGTAATCAATGTCCACAGAGAGCATTATGGAGGAGTAGTTGTCACCAGCTGAGGTGGCCTTTTTCACACGAAAATCTTGAACAACCTTCAGATCGGCTATCTGACTTTTGAGCATATCCTTAAAGTAGTCGCTGGTCACCCATTCGGGCACTAAAGAATCCACTTCGGTTTTATGTGCTGTTGTGGTTGATGCAACAGCTTTGGCTTCAATTGGTTGCGTTTTGGTTTCACTGAAATTTATATATATAAAATATATTGGATATTGAAATATATATTTCTATAGAATGAGATTCCATTAGTATCTATTTATACTTACAATGGCTCCAACAGTCCACGATTATCCAGCCAGGGCAATATTTGTTCAATGTATTGCTTATAGCGTTTATTGGTGTACATAAGGTTCTTAAACTCCATCGCCGCATCGCCGGCACCGAGGAAGTTATCAAATGTGGCCGATTCCGTAGGATCAAGCAATACCACAGGCAGCACCATATAACTCGCTATGAGTGCAAAGAGTCCATATTTGTACATTTGCATTTGTAGCTCCATCAGCTTGGGAATATGTTCCTTATAGTCCAAGAGCTTGAGATGCTCAACCAGCTGATCATGATAGTATTTTATAAAGTAATCGAAATTATTGAGCTTGTGATCTATGTGCACAGATGTCATGATGAAGTAGTTCAAATCGGTAGCTGGTTGACCATATCGGGGATTTTGGAAATCCACAAAGATTATGTCAATCATCTTTCCATTGGAATCAAATTTGAAGAGCAGATTATTGATCCAACAATCACCATGCGTCAACACATTTAATTCACTGGGATCAGGTTGTAATATTCCAAACATAATTTCATGCATACTGTCGAAATACTTTTCCTAAATAAAAATAAGCACATTTTGTTTTTTTATTAAATGAAATATTTATAGCTATGTTTATAAAAGTACTTACCAACTTTCCACGGTATTGCTCGCAGTTCTCATAGTTATTCAGATTGTTCAAGAACATGTTTTGTATGGGAGCAAATATTTCTTTATTCATAGCCTTAGCTTTCTCGCCAAGGCCTAACCAACCATTAGCAATCAAGTCAGAATAGGGTCCATGAATGCTCTTATAGGCGGCACTAGCTGCATGATACTGAGCCAATTTGCGCAGTACAAATTCGGTCTGTTCAACATTGAGGCATTCGAGACGATTCAAGTTTCTATAGCCATCCGGACCCAGATCATGCATAAGAACCGTATTGGCCAGTTTTGGTTCCGCTTTAAGGCTCTCCTTAAATCTGTAGGCGCGTGGTGCAAACGTTATATCCAGCCCTTTAGACTTATACAACTCCTCTAATTTGGGCAGCATATCTATGTAGGCCGCATTTTCAATATCGAACATATTAACCACTCCCATCATTTGTTCCATAGCAGGTATTTCGTGTGGTACTTTCATCATTAAAGAAATGGGTTTGACGGATTTGTCTAGTTGGGAAAATTTAAATTATATATTTATTTTTATTAATTGATTATTAACTTTTGTGATCTAAAAAAAAAATTCCTAATTTTAAAAATTCGTTTAAAAAATAAAAAATATTAAAATAAAATTTAAGTTAGTTAGTATTTAAAATGAAAGTTAAAATTATTCCGCTTTCAAAAACAAAACAAATTTTTTTTTCCACAAATTAAATTAATTTTATTAAGTTTTGCATCCTTTTCGTTAAGTATATTATATTTGTTACCAATTAGCTATTAGATTTACAATAGCCAAATTTGATTTTCAGCTGCAAGCAAACAATTGAGCAATCACTTCATAATAAATATTAAATTGGTGGCTGAAGGCCACTGTAGTCATGCAATAAACCTTCTTGAAGCTAGATTGTTCAGTTTATAATTACAATTTTGATATACTCAATAAAAGCACTAATAAAAAATAATATTAATTGTTGGCTTGCGCACTGTTATCTGAAATACTTGTTCCGCTTCTCACACCCAGACAGTCAGTATTACCAGCACTTTTGTGTTATTGATAAGAGAGTTGATACAGAGACCACACGCCCGCCTAGCGCTTATCTCAGCCAAATATATCTTGCTTTTGTGACGTCACGTTTAACATTCCGTTACTCACCAGTTAGCTCTGCTTGGATGCTCACTCTCAGCATAAACGACGCATAGTTCTCTCCAGCAGACAAGGCTGCCTTAACACTAAAGCTTTGAATCTTTGAGAATTCCGGCACATTTTCACGGAGTATTTCAACAAATTGCGACTCATTAATCCACTTGGGCACCATTTCGTTGTTGGCAATACTAGGTGCTGGATCGGCAACAGGTGCCGGTGCGGGTGCCGGTGCGGGTGCTGGTGCAGGTGCCGGTGCGGGTGCCAAAACTGGGGCAAAACTCATTGGAGTGGGCTTAGAACTTTTTTTTGAAAATAGAGAACCCATTGCGCGATATTTTTAGACGTCCGTACGGTTTGACAAATAATTTTAAACTGAGTGCCTTAAAATGTTCGTCGATATTTATACCCAACTTTTGTTACCGATAAGATATTGCGTTGTTGGGCGTATCTTCGATTTAGTAGTGATATGTGTGTAGAACAGTATTCAAAATTATCAACTGATATGGTGAATATAAATTGTGTTGATGGCTACTAAAAGCTTGATTATTGTAGCATTCAAGGTCGTGCCCCCACATTTCACAACGGGTTTCATACGACATATATTTTAATTTAAAAGTTTTCTAGTTTTTTTGGAAAGCTCATCCGAAGTCTCGTCTGATTTTGCTGCGACGACCAATCGCATGAGTCTAAAAATAAATTAAAGCCGAAGCAGTTATACTCGCCACCTCCCTCTCTATGTAATTACATTGTGGCGCTTTCAAGCATTATTCAAACGAATTGTCAATTGATGAAATCAACTAAATAAACTCTATTGAGGACTAGAAGATACCCTACGCTCAGGCACCCACAAATAAACTATTTTTCTTTGTTTGAGTACTATTTTCATTACCCAATTCTACAGATCTTGAGTTTAGAAATGGTGTATACTTGATTTTTTTTTATTCATTGAGTAGCAAAAATACTTTAAAATAATTTTATGGGATTTTTAATGGTATTTTAGGAATATAGACAAAACATTTGAAGATTTATGAATACCCTTCTACCCTTAATCTGTTTTTATAAATGACAGAACTTTTCTAAGTACAATCACAATGACTATGTGCATAATATATGTATAGGAGATATTGTATACATAGTATTATAGCTTGCGTGCTTGTCTAATCTGAATATAATCAGTTTCATTGCTGATAGTTCATTGAATGCTTTCATTGTGTGATAAAAATATTAGATTCGAAATAAATGCGTTTTTCTATGAACAGAAATCTAAAAGGTACATGACCGAAATCAATTAAAATACACCAGTTACTGTTGAACAGATGAACATAAATCTAAAAGGTACTTGACCGAATTCAATTAAAAATACAGCAGTTATTTCTTTGTCTCTTAATCTAAGCATTAAATTCCTTGTCTCTTAATCTAAGCCTTAAATTCTATGTCTCTTAATCTAGGCATTTAAACTCAAAGTCTAGTCGATTTAAAGTCTGATAAGTTAAATTTGGTTTGTTTATTAGATATTTTGTTGTAAAACAAAGGATTGGCAGGTGTTTGACATATGAAATGGAATGTATTTATGGCTATGCATCTAAGAGACCACGATTGTCCAGCCAGGGCAGTATTTGTTCTATATGAGCTTTATAGCGTTCATTTGTGTACAATTGGCTCTTATATTCCAGGGAGTCTTCTTTCTCATCTAACAGCACAATGGGTAGGACCATGACGGAGGCTGTGATTGCCCAGATACCATATTTATATAGCTGCATATGCAGTTCCGAGAGTGTGGGCAAGCAGTTCGTATACTCCAACAATTGTAAATGTTCAATTAGCTGATCGTGATAATACTTGATGAAGTAGTCGAATTGCTTTAGCTTGTGATCTATGTGAACAGATGTCATGATAAAGTTGAGAAGATCTGCTGATGGATGGCCATATTTGGGCAACTGAAAGTCAACAAAGATCATATCAATTAGTTCTCCATTCGGCTCATATTTGAACAGTAAATTGTTGATCCAACAATCCCCATGATTGATCACATTAAATTCAGTTGGATCGAATTGGCTCAAGCTAAGAAAATGTCGGCTCATTTTGGAGAAAAGTGTTGCCTAAAAATATGACTTTAGTAAATATATATAGTTAAAATGTCTATGATAAATATTGCTCACAAATTTTTCGTAATACTTGTCACCATCTTTGTAGCCATAGAGATGTTCCAGAAACATTTTCTTAAACGGTCCCATTATACCCTCTAGTATAGATATGGCTCTTTCCTTGTTGGAGCCAAACATGGGTTGCGTAAAGAGTTCCGGATATGGTCCATTTATATTTCTACAGTGCGCTCCCGCTGCATGATACTGCGCCAATTTGCGCAGCACAAATTTGGTCTGCTCAACATTGAGGCATTCGAGACGACTCAAATTTCTATAACCATCCGGACCCAGATCATGCATAAGAACCGTATTGGCCAGTTTTGGTTCCGCTTTAAGGCTCTCCTTAAATTTGTAGGATCGTGGAGCAAAGTCGATATTAATGCCTTTTGATTTATAGAGCTCCTCGAATTTGGATATAAGTTCCTCATAAGTCGCATTCTCAACAGTAAAGAAGTTTGCGGTTTTTAGCATCTGTTGCATTTTAGCCGACTCGTGTGGAACCTTCATCATGAAGGACATCGGCTTTATGGTCTTATCTACTTGGGGGGAAGGGCTTAAGACAATATTCTAAATGTAGATCGCACTCACCAGTTAGCTTCACATCGATGCTTATACGGAGGATTAACGAGGAATAGTTTTCGACCGAACTCAGAGCTGGCTGTATGCAGAAATTTTCTATTCTTTGGAACTGTGGCACATTGTCAGTGAGAATTTCGAGGAACTGTGTCTTGTGAATCCATTCTGGCACCGATTTTCGGTCAGGATGAATTAGACTGGCTGTTGGTATTAGCGTATCTTCCTTACAACTTGGAATGGTTTCTAATGAGCCATAAGTCTGAGGGTTCGTTGAAGTTGACCTGCTTTTAGCAATTTTCTTTTGTTTGGAGCTGTTCTGACCCATGCTGAACTTTGAATTGAATATCTATTTTGATTCTTTCATATTTTACGCACTTGCAGTGTCTACAGTACTTACATACATACTATCACTAACTCGTAGCACATTAGTCTTAGCTTAAACTAGCATGTCTCTTTTTTTATCTAAAATTAATTTTTTTTTATTTTTTTTTTTGTTCTGTTTATTTTTCTATATTGTTGCCTACTATGCAAAATAGTTTATCTTAAGTAAGATTAAGAATAATTCTCAGAATGCTTCTTAAGAATAAGACTAAAGAGTAAATTCGACTTTTAACTTTATACTCAATATTATATATTTTTTTACTTATAAACGTAGAGAATTTCATTTCACGCTTATCGATGCGATTGCATCAATGTCATGGCTATAGAAATGCTGGTGAACTATTTATACAAAAAAAAATATATATATATTGGCATAGGTTGTGCTACATTTAGGCTCTAAGAGTTCTTATTAATGTAAGTATTGCTTTATTTTGGGCCTCCACCAATTTAACACACTAAAATCTTCCTAATCTTATCAACAAAATTGAATTTTATGTACATTACGTAACGACAACAGTTAATGACTTGTTATAAAGATATACATCTTCAGCGCTTGACTTATACGATGAAATGGCTGACGAAATTGTCAAGTAAGTTTTTTAATCAAAATTACTGAAAAACAATTTCAAACATTGTTATAATTGATAACTTGTGATCAATTAATAGACTCATTACGAAGTTTTAAGAACCTCTGGATATTTCCTGATTATCTAAGTCAAATCCATTTTCTGAATGTGTATATTAGAAATTATTTGTTATCGAACTGAATTACGCAGTTATCACAAAAAAAGGGGACAATTATTGATCGCCGATTCTAGTTGCACCTTTGGAACTTTATCAGGAATACAATGATTTTTCAATTCTTATAAAATTCCCATGCTGATAGGCAGCGGACGCCATCAGTTGATAATAACCAAACGAAAATAGTTTGGCACACGCTTAGTGAATGGCTGTGCAATAAATTATCGGTTTCTGTCAACAATCAGAAGATAAGTTATCAAGTGGTTCTTTTTTTCGTGCAGAGCTTTTTCAGTTTAGTTTGGTATCAGACACAGCTATCAATTGAATTAATCATCATGAATTTTTATTATTTTACTAGCCATGCTTAACCATAAAGTAAATATATTCTAGATTAGGGACAGCCACCGAGTCGATATAGCCATGTCCGTCTGTTTGGAATATAGGGGCTCGTATACCCGGCTCAGATCAATTTTGCTTTATTTGATCGATAATTGCCTCCGTTTCTCGAATATCGATACATTTCGATTTCCGATAACATTAAATGCCACAATTTTAAACACAGAACCTTCTGATTAATACATACAATATCGGAGAAGAAACACCCAAGTTATAGTCGAATATATATTCTCATATTGATCTCATTTCTATCAGCAGCCTTAATGATTTTCTGTATGTATAAATATGCAAGCGCATGTGTGAGAAAGAGATGTCATGATATCGCCACGAATATCAATATATATGTACAACAAAGCCCCGTTATATGCGCAGGCTTAGTTTTGTTTTACTCTGCAGTTCCTGTGCCTGCCATAAGATAAGATAGCCCTTGAAGACCTCATATTTGGGTGAAAGAAAATTGCCAATAAAACTGGAACATATTTAACAACTGGGTTTAGGGTATATCGTAGTCGAGCTCACTCGACTACAACATTCTTGCTTGTTTATACATGAATATCAGTTTATATTTCGTACATTCCAGTAAATGAAAATGGTCAAATCTGATAACATTATTATTAATTGTTAGCATTGTTACCTTGTGATCAAGTGGTAGACTCAATACGAAGTTGTAAAGACCTCTGGATTTCTGTATAAGGCCTGAACTTAATCGAACTGAATTACGTAAATAGTTATCACAAAAAAGCGGACAATTATTGATTTTCTAGTAGTTCTTATAGTACTTTATAAGGCTGATGATTTTTCCATTATTTTATAATTCCCATGGTGATAGGCAGTTATCGCTTATCTACTGATAATAACCGAACGAAAATAGTTTGGCACTCGCTTAGTGGATTAACAATGAGTGTGCAATAACTTACAAGTTTGTGTGAAGAATAAAAAGATTTTACTAGCCTTGTTTAACGGCTTTGAGCTTCTGCGCTTCCAAACTTATAAGCAAAATAAATAACAAGTTCGTAGCTATTAGAAAGAGTTGTTGTTTTATATTAAAGGTATTTTTTTATTTTATTATTAGTAGGTCAGTTTTAGTTATTCGTCTTTGGCGTGTACACAAATAAACCGCGATTATGAGCCCAGGGTAGCAAATGCTTAAAGTGCTGAACAACCCGCTTGTGTCCAAACATGGTGTTCCTAAGCTGATCACCTTCATTTTCTTTATCCATCATGGTGTCCATATTGGTCTTCTCGTTGGGATCGATTAATATCAGTGGCAGTAGTAGCGATATGACAGGATAAACTAAACGATTAAATATTTTGAATGACAAGTATAGGTAATAGGTAATAAAATATAATTATGTAGATATTGTAAACCTACCCCAATCGCCATGATTAAAGATCGCCATGTGAAGACCTCTCAATGTAGGCAGTGGCTGGGTGTAATCCAATAATTTCAGATACTCAACTAGCTTGCTGTGATAGTAGAACACAAAGTAATCGAATTTCGTGAATTTTAACTCAAATGCCACAGAGGATAGTAGTATGTAGATCAAATCCTGTGCGGGCGAGCAAAATCGACTCATTTGCAGATCTATAAAGTAGGTATCCTTAATGTCGCCATGCTCATCGTATTGAAACATAATATTATTGCAATGAAAGTCGCCGTGGGTCAAACAACGAAACTCGCCCTCAAACTTGGGCGCATGAGCCTGAAACATATCCGGTGCGATGGAGGTGTAAGTTTTCTGGAAAACAATTTAATAAACAATATCTATATTTGTATACGTAATGAATATTTTTCTTACTAACCAACGTGGTCTCCAAATATGCAGCTTCATAGAGCGGCAGTGCCTTGATAAGTGAATTGGCTTGCGTATCGCGAAAGTCCTGAAATTTATCCTCTGGACTACATAGATTTCGATCATAGAGTTCCGGATATGGTCCATTTAATTCATAGCGCACTGCGGATGCGGCATGGAACTGTGCTAACTTATCCAACACTGCTCTTGTGTGTACCATATCGAAGCCCAACTGTCGACTGGCATTCTTAAAGCTCCGATTGCCCAGATCTTCCAAGATGATTAGTTCCTCGCTCGCCGCATTTTTAGGCTTATAGTATTTAGGCACGAAAGTAATCTCTTTGTTTTTGTCCCTAAACATTTGCTCAAATTGAGGCACATAGCTGCCATAAGTGAGCTTTTCCTTATCAAATACCTTCCAGCTGGCAATCATATCGTGTGTACTCATTGTTGGGGTCAACAATTTGACAATATATGAAGTTTCCACCTCGCTGCCATCTTTGGAGTTGAAATTATTCATTTATTAGGTTATTTCATTTATAAATCTGTTGCTTATTTTACCATTGAGCTCCACAACAATTTTTGCGCGCACCACCAAAGACGTAAAATTTTCGCCCTTGCCTCCAGTTGGTTCCACCTTAAAATTTCTTATGGCTTTGTAGTCTTTGAAGTCGCTTTGCAGGAACTCCACAAACATATGCTCATCCAACCAGTCGGGCAACTCTGGCTTCTCTGCATAATCACTGCTTTTCACCATGACGCTTCTACTTAAGAAATTAGTGTATACTGTCAGCAAGTTAACGATGGATCTCTCAATTTGGTCTACACTATGCACAGTAAAGTGCCGGGCTTTTTGTATTTATAAACAAAAGAGCTTTTACGCTAAAAGCTTTCATATGATTACGCCATAATGACAAATGCGTAAAGCTCTTGAGTGAGGTCGACTTTCTAACGCGCTCAACGAGAGTTAAATAAAATGAATGTGTTGATTTTTTGTTGTATTAATACAAAAATGATTTGGTTTCTCAAATATATAATTTTTGCATACAAAATTTAATCCATTTTTTTTACTATGACATTCTATTGACTTCCCCTTATTTACTGATATTTACTACACGATTTACTTACAATATTTAATAAACTCTGTTACAGGTTGTGAAGATAACGTTTTATTTCCAACGGCCTGCTTATCAAATGGTTCTCTCTTATTTCGCGCCGAGCTTTTTAAGTTTAGTTTGGTACCAGACAAAGCTCTCAATTGAATTGATCATCAAATGAAAATAATAGCTTAAAGCATGTCATATCATTAAAGAACCACAAAAAATTAAATTCTTAAAGTTCGACTGTTCTCATATAATTCTTCTAATTTAATTTGTTTTTTTTCTTCTAACAACGTTATATTTAGTGCACTTTGAACTGATATCATTGCTTTTTGGTAGCTTTATTTTGAACAAATAATAAGACAAAGTTATTTGCACTTCGTTATAATATTTACTCAGTTATATTAGACTTGAAGCAAACGCTTAGTGCATTCAACAACGAGAGTAACCAATCACAACGATCGATCAGCTGGAGAAACTAAAACAAGCGAGTAGTTAGAGTTATGGTAAACAACTGATTAGCTGCAGCAGCCGGCCGATCAACGAACGCTCTTTATCGAGAGAGAGAGAGAGAGTGTTGCACCAAGAGAGCGCTGTTAACGCCGGCTGTTACAGCTCAAGCTGCACTGCTAATGCCGGCTGTTACAGCTCAAACTGCTCTTAACATAGTGTGGATAGATAATTACGACTAACAGTAAGCAATTTGTATTAAGCCAGGCAGGGCTGCAAATTCAAGTACAAAAACAATTCATTATCACTTAAACTTATTTTGTGCTGCTGCCAACAATCACAAGATATTAATAATTTATAAACATCTGTTAGGTTTGACTTAATCATCTATCATGCCGTCAAATATATATTGGATTTTAGTCTAACGGGCTCAGAAAAGTGTCGATATATATTTTTTTTTGGGAAAAATATGCCGAAAATTGTAACAAAACTCAATTAATTTGTCACAGCGATTTGACATGCGGACAATAGAAACTAGGGGATGTGCGGAAGTGAAAAAGAATTACGTAAATCTGAGTTAGGGATTGTTCATAGACTTGTTAATTTCGTACGCTGATTTACTATGGGTAGCATTTAATGAGCTGCACGTGGCAATGACAAACTGACACACTTATAATCTTAAATATTGCGAAATTTCAAGATTAAAAATTTAACTTGAATTTCTCACACAGCAGGTGATCAAGTGTTTATTTTAGACAGCAACTACCAAAGACTACAACAGATAGATTTGACTCTGACATAAGCCGCTAATCGCAGACACGTGAGGGCACTTCATAAGTCAAAGTTGGGCGCGATAAGCCAACCCTTATAGTGCAGGGGGGTAGCATACAGATGAGCAACCTAATGCGGCATGAAGTGTCACAAATTCATCAAAACATATTGCCAGCTACCAAACTAAATACGTCTATACCAAAACAAGAGCAGCAACCACATCGCCAAAAGGGTCGCATAACGTTACAGATCCTGACGAGCAACCCTCAGGTGGGTCTTGTTAGGACTACGAATTCTCCCCTCTTCTGTGTTTATGCGCTCAAAATTAATTTGCTGTAGCATAAAAAGGGGGTTCTAATCTGTTGAAAATGGGCGTTGAACGCAAAAATTCCTCGGTATTTAGGCTGAGTGACAAGTAAAGAATGTGACGACTGTCACTGACTTGAAGATACCCTGTAGCATATCATCTTGTATGTAAGCTGCATAAAAAAGATCTGATTTAATATGTAATATGTCAAAATAAACGCATTAAAAATAATATGATCTGTATGTTTAATATAGTTTTTGCAATATTATACAGTTTAATTATAATATATAGTATTTGTAGGAGCTAGACGAAATGCAAACTAAAATTCTCGAATCTAATCTTATCAAAGTTTTCTTTATAGCTGATGGGATTAATCAGACAGCAGTTCTTGAGTTCTTGAACCGTTTGCTATTTCTATGGGTTGTAGGGTATCCAAACTCTGTGCAATCGGGCCTCTCAAGTGTTACACTTGTTTTCCGCTTCGAGGGTTGTTGCAACAATTGTCATTGTATTGCTGCCCTACCACATTAGTTTATTAATAATAATTTTACGCTTTGTTTACGTTGTCAAATTTTGTATAATCGTTTTTGGTTTTGGTTTTTTTTTTTTTTTGGGTTCCTCTCTGTTCTAGTGTCTAATGTGACTTCATTGTGGCATCAACATGTGCTGCAGCAGCTGCACAGATTCGCACGTAAATCAAGCCATAATAATGCTGCAATTTGGTAGATTGTCAGGTGGTTGCTGATAATATTTTGACTGTTCTCTTAAAGTCGATATTATACATTATCATTGAGTTAATTCTTGTGATTACGCCTCAAAGTAGCCGCGATTCTCCAGCCAGGGCAGCAGGATTTTAATTTCTTCCGAATATTTTGAAAACTTAAACATTTCGTCGATATCCTCACAGCCAAAGTCGGTCAACACAATCGGTAGGATTTCCGTTATGATCTCAAAGGCTGTATAAGATCGAATATTATTGAAAATACGGAATAGCTATAGTCAAGTCTCAAGCTCACCCCAATGTCCGTAATCTAACAAATCCAGCTGAATGTCTGTTAAAGTCGGCAATTTTCCATCGAACTTCAGCAGTTGCAGATTGGCCGCTAGTTCGTCTTGGTAATATCGCAGGTATGCATCAAATTGTTCAGTTTTCTGTGCAGGCGCAGTCAAAAGGAGCTGCAGCAGATCCTGTACAGCAGGTCCATAAGTAGCGCCACCGAATTGATAGAATGCCACATCCTTAAGCTGACCAAATGCATTGAATTGTCCAAGTAAATTATTGGACCAACAAGCGCCAGTCAAGATGACATTAAATGATTTCTTCAGATCTGGCGACTCAACAGCTTCAGCTATATATCGTTGAAAGGATTTCTGTGAATAAACATAACTTTATGTACACATGTGCCGTGAATACAGCTAGTATCCTTACCACTTACCACCTTATCCTCATACTGCCTTAAGTCATTTGCCCGCAAGCTCTCGTGAAATTTGCGTTGTAACCAGATCTTAAGATTTTGTATATCTTGTGCTGGTTCCTTATTGGATTCCAATTTTGATAGCTCCTTTAGGTGATGCGGATTTAGTTGCAGATAACGAGCTGTAGCCGCATGATAAGCAGCCAATTTGGAAAGCATTACCTCCATCGATACCCGGTCTAGACCCTTTGGCTGATTGACAACTCGAAAACCCTTGGCTTGAAGATCTTCCAGATAAAGGCAATTGGACTCCGTCTTGGGCTTGTAGCTGGTAGGACTGAAGGATATGCTTCTATGCACATCCTTGTAGAGTGTTTCCAGTGCTGGAATCACCACTTTATACATGTGCTGCTCCATCTGAAAGTTGCTGGCTTGGGGAAACCTCAAGGGTGCCACTTTGCTCAGTTCCTGTGACTTCACCACAAAGTTGATTGTGCGGGAAACGTTCGCTGTTCGAATATGTTATCGTTAAAGTTTTATGTTTTCGCTAATCGAGAAAGATGACAAACGATGATGATAAGGCTTACCAGCCAATTTGGCTTGGATCTGCACTCGAAAAGAGTTCGGCTCCGTTCTGATGCGAATGCTCTCAATACTTTCAAAGGAAGGAAACTCCTGTTCCAGCAGGCTCAGCAGCTCGTTCTGATCCAGCCAGGCAGGCGCTGTGCCATAATCGGTCGAGATTTGTGTTAGAAGTTCGGGCCTCGACATTTTCGTTTCACTTTCAATTGAATACTGGCAGAAAGTTGAACAACTATCGATTAATCAATAGTCGTCTTATCAACTGTTCAACTGATACCACATAAGAATACACTCAGAAAAAAAATCGACTTAACATTTAGCAAATGGCCATGCAAAGAAAATTGCCATACCATGAAAATCCCCGAAGAATTTGAAAGTTTTCCTTTTTTTCTTAGTATTAGAAAGGTTTACCTTAAATCGACATTCCCAAAAATTTAGTGATTTTTCTTCTATTTTTTTTTTTTTTTAGAAATATTTTCTATACTTAAGAAACGCATTTGGAAAGGGTAGAAATGCAAGACTAGGTTCTTGGAAAAATCTATTCTAAGATTCATGAGTTATTATTGAAATTAGCTCTAGAAAAAACGAATTCTGAAAGTCTGGAATCATTATTGAAATTAGCTCTGTCGAAATTCGTTACGATTTTTTTCCGAGTGTATTGAATATTTGTTGAGCACTGATAGATTGCAAAATGTTGTTAATAATCAAGTGAAACACATCTTAATGATTGTGAGAGCGCAGAGCAAAGTACTACCAGAAGTTATCTGTCTTACTCCACCCAATTAAAATGCTTGATATGCCCAATATAGTGTTATCTTATCAATATCGGAACAGTCCCAGAAAGCTGTGGCATAATCGGTATGATTTAACATCCATAATTAGATTCAGATTTGATAACTATTTGAGGAGATTTGCATAAGACTTCTTCCAATTTGTTATTAATTTATTGTTTTGGCTATTTATTTAAAATTGAATTTGTAATATTGATATAGATTTTATTGAAGGAACTCGGAACTTAATCCACTCACTGCAAGCTATATCGCAAATCAGCAGTTTTTCGGCACTTTCAAAACTGATTTTCCTTTGCGCCATCTAAATTTGAAGCCTGTGCGGATATAGTATGTATCTATAAGGTATAAGAAGTCAAATGTTGATATATTCTACAACATTATTATCATAAAGCCCGACACTATATACACACCCACACACACACGCACACACAGTTTACACATCTATCACATTTATATTGTTAATAACAAAGCTTAAACAAATGAAAAGGGCAACAGAAACACGGAACAAGATTGTTTGTAGTCCTTCTCCAGCTGACTGAGCTGAACACTCTAGGTCAGACTGTGATTGTAGGGCGAGGCAAAGTCACGCTGATAGGCAACCGGATGCAGATGTGGATGTGGATGCATTGGGGGTCCAGTGGCCACCGCCGAGGGATGATGATGTCCGTTCATGCCGCCGTACATATCGGAACGGGGCTTGTGGCTGTTCGAGGGCGTGCCGCTCAACAGCTCCGCCATGAAGCCAATGTAGGTGATGGCCAGACGAAGGGTCTCGATCCGGGAGAGTCGCTTCTCATAGGCAAAGGTGGGCACCTTGCGTCGCAGCTTATCGAAAGCCTCGTTCAGATTGAACATGCGACGGCGTTCGCGTATATTCGCAGCCCGTCTCTGTGCCATGGAGGCGATTCGTCGTCGGGTCTTCTTCGAAATGGAGGAGGAGGAGCTGCGTCCGTTGGCGGACGGTCGTTGGTTGACCAGCGGTGCCACCTGCGAGCGCTGCCAGAGCGCTGTAAAAATAATAAATTATAAATGGTCAGCAGATATTCCCTGGAATATGAATATCAACTGTAAAACTTACATAAATCGGTACAGGGAAATCCGGCTATCAGCTCCTGATACGGCACTATGGGCGGTGGTGGCGGTGCCTCCTGGCCCCACAGTGGCTGAAATGGCACCTCTGACATGTAGGTGGGTTGCTCGCTCGGATGCTGCATTTGGGTTTAGTATATATATTTTCTTATTCGATCGGTTTCTGAATTTTCTGGTTTCTGTTCTGTTCTGCTTGGAAGCCCGAATTGGAATAAATTCTGATTGTGCCGTCTGCCTGGCAATGAGCTAACCTCGTTTGGCTTATTGGATTTTTTTTGCCACCCCTTCGATGTGCAGCATCTGCCACAGGCAGTTGAGGCGGCCATTTTGGATTGGCAACAGTTTCGGGCGTTCTGATTGGCTAGCGCTCATTGGGGGTTGAGAGTAATGCCAAAGGCATTCCTTTTGGCTTTACTAGGTCGAAGCGTATAACTAGAGCAACTTAGAACTTAATGAAAAGTCTTGGCAAATTCTGACTTGACTATAAGCACGGATTGAAGATGGTTTTCAATATAATTTATGTTTGAATCTATTTATTTTGTATTTTTATTATAAATATATAAATATATCATACGCCTAATTTGTTATGAAGTATATTTATGCTTTAAGTCCTGATCTGAGTTTTAAGATTTGCCCAAGTTATAAACATAATACTCTCAAGAACTGTTTTGACATTGCAGCCCTGGCTGTAAAGTTCTGCCCACCCTGTGAGTAGACTTTGCACCATTTATGGTTGGTGTATTTACTCAACTTATTGACGACTCATAGATGGCGCCACTATTCCATTAGTTAAAGACAGCAACCGCTATTTAATTCGAAAAAAGCTTTTCATTCATAACTGTGATTTGAGAATTGGTCTTAATAATATTTTTTTCCAAAACTATCTGTATAAAGTAGGCTACTCCCCAAATTTACTTCTTTCAGTATTTATATTTAAATTTCATATTTGCTTTAAATTTACTTCTGGTATTATCTAATAATTGTAAGGCAGTAAAATGTAATTTTTTTTTATTATGTGTTAGTTCTTCAACACTACGAATACCCCTACTGTTTTGCCCATCTAACTGTTGCATGCTCTGTTTTTGTTTATAAAACTCTGCCATGAATCACGCTCTCTTCCAGAGGAAACACAAGGCGCTGGCGCGGATAAAATTGCCGGCAATTACGCTCTTCGAAGTATAAGAGAAAATATGACAATAGATGTAACTAATTGCACTCAGTAGCAATAGCTAGACAACTGTAAAACTGTTACTTTGGATATAAGCAGTTGCCACAAGATTCAAGCTTAACTCGCTACTTGGAAATTCATCAAAGTATGGATAAATATTTCACTGACAATGAGAAGGCATTGAATGAAAAATGTTTGTTTAAATTTTGAACTGTTTGAGTTCAGTCTCTTTGCTTAACGCTTGACAAAAATGATTTAACCTCATTCTATCAATAATTTGAAATTGGATATGGAGTGCCTTAGATACAATTCCCCAACCTCCCCCTTTCATCTTGGCGGACTGCAATTTCGCTTTGATATCCAATGCCGACGGAGGGGTTGTTAAAATAACTCAATTTGTATTTCGCTTCCCTTCGTTGAGGTTGCTCTATTACATTCCACTTGTATATATATATTTTATATTCATTTATAATGCACTTGACACCTTGCTAGAAAAACGCATGCACAACTTCCCAATATTCCTCGCATATTTCCAGCGAATGCAAAGTTCAAGTGAAAATAAGAAATTTTTCTCAAGACGATTTGTTTGTGTCTGCAGCAGCGCTCTGTGTAAGATTTATGTTCTCTCACACACACATTAATATATATATATATATATATATAAACATTATACACATTATGAGCTTGTATTCGTGTATTCTTTATCCAGAGATTTTAAACAAAAAAAATGTAGATTTTCTGTATTTTTGTGCGCTTTGTTGCAGCGCCATTTGCTTCCATCTAATTTTCCACACAAATGCATTTTATTTATGATGTAATTTGGGGATTTGTATGCTATGCGTAAGGAAAAGCGTCCAACGGATTATGTCTGCCATATGCTACAGTTTCGAGGCGTTATCCGTGTTTTGTATTTACCTAAAGAGGATTACCGCATTACGCATTGCCCATTTTTATTGCCCTTGTGGAAAATGCTGCAATGTTGTAGGCAAATGTAAGTTGAAGTTATTTATGTTGGGATTGAGTTTGTCTTAGATACATTAGTTAACCGCAAATAGAAAATATCAAAACACATGTTTAAAAACACATAGTTAATATTTAATAATCTTGAAATTCGGCTTAAATATACCACAAATAAGAGTGATATGACAATTATTATTAGTCATAAATTGAAAATGTGTGAAATGATTGTAATGAAGTTGTGCGAATGTCTTTAACAGACAGATGGAAGCATTATTGACCCCATGAACTATATAGATATGTATGTTCATAATAAGCAACAAAAGCCGATTCGAGCTCAGTTATACAAATAAATGTTAAATTTGGCTTTCAAATTCTAGCCACTTCTCTCGATAATATAAAGATTTATTGAACTGATAAAAATGTGTTTAATTGGAGTGTACTTATGAGTGGACTGATGAGCTGGCTTTGTAGCAACTTTCAAAAGAAATAAATATTATTGTAATGAGCTTTGCAACCTGTAAGTAACCAGTTAAATAAGCCTTAATTCAGTTCCTCAATGGAACCGTTATTACTTTTGGCTGATAAATGAGATAGTGGAATGAGTATCGGGGATAAAACACTGTTCAATGTTGTGCCGCCGGCGCCCCAACTTAAATGTGCTTCAAAGGACATACTACCGCCTCACCAGCATAAGGAGCAGGAGCAGCAGCAGCAGCAGCAGCAGCAGCAGCAGCGACAGCAGCGACAACAACAGTGAGGAGCCGGTTAAAATGGAATCCACGGTGTATCAGATGCCGCACAGTCAATTGAAATCGCCACCCATATTGCTGTTGCATGGCTTGACTTTGAAACGTTCCACTTGGCGTCGCACTGCCCGACATTTGGAGAAGTTGGGACCACGCTGGGTGATCGCCGTGGATGCACGCAATCACGGCGCCAGTCCGCATAGGACGCAGCATACGCCAGAGAGCATAGCTACCGATGTGGAGGCTTTTATATCGCATCACAAGCTGGGACGCATCGTTGGACTGGGGCACCAAATGGGCGGGCGAGCGTTGATGACGCTGGCGCTGACCAGGCCGGAGCTTGTGGAGCGTCTAGTGATTGTAGACATAACGCCGGGACCGTTGCCTCAAGATGTTCTTAAGGCATTGGAGTTGTTTAAGCTCATGGTCAGCGTGGCACCGAAAATTCCCAAGCATTTTAGCCTCATCGAGGCGCATAGATTCATAATACCCGCATTCAGAAAACTTGTGACAAATTGTGATCTTTGTCTGCTGCAGATCATTCAGAACCTGAAGAAGCTGGAGAACGGCACATTCGCCTGGAATGTCAATGCCCAGGCCATTATCGATGGCTGGGATGAGTCTATGGTCAACTACGAGCAGACGCTTTTCCACCTTGAGCCCTATCAAGGAGAAACGCTGCTCATTGCGGCCAATAAAGTCAACTTTGTGACTCCAGCGAATGTTGAGATCATGCGCAACTATTTTCCCAAGTTGCAAGTCGAGTATTTGGATGCGGGGCATCATGTTCACTTGGATCAGCCACAGCAGTTTGTTCAACTAGTTGTGAATTTAACCAGAAGTTGCACGTGTTGCATAGACTAATAAATTAGTTAGTGAATTTAGAAAAAGAGATTGCGACAGATGGAGTGAGAGTGAGAGAAAGAGGGGGGAAATATTTTTGCAAAATACTATATAAACAATGCTTAAGAGAATTGCAGAGAAATGGGGTAAACTGATTTCAAATTAATGTTCACTTATAGTTCTCAAACATTTATACAGCTCGCCTGTTGCAATGATGTGAATATTTAAGTACTTTAACTTTATGAGGATAGTAGGCCACTAGGAATGTATAACTCTTGCCAAACTCACACAGAGCAACATTAAGCATTATGTAATTTTAGTACATTTTCCGAAAGTTTTGGCGTTCAAAAAATTCACCATCATTTGTGCATCAATGTTTTATGTTCCTAAATGATTTTGTTGCACTCAAAATGCTGTCAGTATTTTTAGGTACATCACTAAAAATATTTGACATCCACAACCAAAATCCGTAATATAACTATTGAATTGTTGTTATTTTTAATTACATATAATTTAAATTAACAATATTTAATGCAATAAAAGTCGCATTGTCAAGACAAGACGCAAACAAGAAACAATCTCAGCTAGCCAAATAGGGTTTCAAGTAAGGCCCTTTATTTGCTGCTTAAGATACAGACTCCAATATCGTATATGTACTTCAAAATCAAAATTGTTTTGAATAAGAACCGCGACTTTCTTAAAATGTGACTAATAATTGTTTTATTTTAATTGACAAATGGCCCAATCAAATCTATCTAGTTATGAGTATTTTGTGCTTTGCTCCCTGCACACAGTTGCCAACAGTTGCACAATTAATTTGCATATGTCTTTGACTCATCCGTTTTATCTGTGCAGAGCATTAAATTGAATTCCTTTTCAAAATTCAATTTAAATTTAAAATTTAAGTTTTATGTGCGCAGCAATTTTTCTATCAACTAACAACTGCAGCTGATGCTGATGTTGGCCGCGCAGCCCGCAAGATGTCGCTCTGTGTGAATAGTCAAAAGACTGTAATAACATTTGCAGCACTGTAAGTAACATACAATATCGATATCGATCGATATCGATGATGTGGATCACCAGCTAGAAGAAGATAAGCTAAATCGTTGTGAATAAAGTGAAGTGAAATATTCGATTTGGATTTGACTACCACACAAGTAAGCTACTACATTAGATGAGTTTGTGTGTAATTTCAACTGTCTGCTCTGGAACTTGTTTTGACTGAAATAAGTTTCTAGCTGAGTACTTAAGATGCTCGTCAGAGTTGTTTTCAATAAACACACTGAGCGTTTGCTAGATACATATATTGATATTTGTGCATTTAAATGACAAGATATTCTATACGGAATGTGGGCGAAATAAATCCGCTGTCAGCACATTTTGCAGAGACCGCAACCCTTTCGCTGGGAAAAAAAGAAGAAAAGAAAAGAAACGATTGCGCAATTCATGTAACTGACAAGCGGATTTAAGCACCAGGGCGCTGACTATGGAGTGAAAGTCAAAATCGATGTGAAATCAACGTGGCAGCCAATTGAACTGACAAGCAGCCATCCACCCACTCTGCTTACCTCCTGAATCCTGCGCCCCTTGCCACACACATTCAGCCACATTCTCTCTCTATATCGCATAGCATACATTTTAGAATTTTGATACTGAGCGAGAATCAGCTTCAAGTACTTGAGTGGAATGAAATAGCAACGACTACAATGTGATAGCATAAGGTGAAGAGCAGAAAAAAAAAAAATAAAAAAATGAAAAAATAAAAATAAAATACGGCTACAATGGCATACAATTTAGAAGCTTTCGTCTGATTTATTTGTGTTGAACGTGCGACGTTCGCCCGTCTGAGTTTGCCGGCTGCCGCTTGCCACAAAATTCGTGAATAGAAAGCAGCAGAAAGGTAACTATTAGGGGCAATATTTGCTTATTTGGTTGCCCCAATCAGCGGCAGGCTCAATGCAGCACATCATTGAATACCTTAAGTTTAAATTCAGTTCTTTACCTAAACGCTGTGTAAATAAAGTGTAGTGCACAGCTTAAGTTATTCTTGATTAAGAATCAGCAGTTAACATATATAACTAAGCAATGCAAGTAAGCATTAATTTAAAAAATGAATTCTTGACTTAAGCTGATTTAGTTTTATTTACTTACTCTTACTTCACATGTTCAAGTTATCAAAGTTCTTGATTTCAAAGAACTTTGTGAAATCGCATCCATTAAAATGACTAAGCACAAACACAGAGTAAATGCAATTTTGTTGTTGCACAATCATCAACAACAAAGCAGCTTCAACGTTAACCTTATGTCATCGAGTCGCTTGGGTTGCTGTCTCTTTGCTTGTGTATGTTTTGGTCTTAATGACGAATACGTGAAATTTCATTATGCCGTATAATAAATAAGTAGCAAGTCAAATAAACGGAGACGCCTCGACAAAGATATCGAAATAAATGCGAGGCTGTGGAAGAGGAGGATTGCAGGAATTGCTAAATAGACACGCAGGCATATTAAAATTTAGACACGTACATATTTTATTGGATGTATTTCAACACCGTGGTTGTAAATATTATACATACAGCCCCACAATGAGGAGCTAACACAGGCTGCGCCACATCCAAATCTGCTGCATTACACATGGCAGCCCGACTACAATAAAAACAACAGCCACAACAACAACAGCAAGTGGAAGAAGAACCACATCAGCCACATCAAAATGCCAGCAACAACAGCAGCGACAGCAACGGAGAAATGTTGGTTAATGTTGTTGGCATTGCCATTGCCAGTTGGCATTGTCGCAGTTGTTGCTTTTGGCCCGTTGTTGTCTACGGCTGTTGCTAAATTCAAAGCCTTTGTTGCTCTGGCATTTGCCAGCTGCTGATGGAAAATTGCTTTTGTGACAACAGTGCCCGCCAGCAGTACGCATACGGCTACATCTTCCAATAATAGTGTTTGCCTAAAGCGTTCGCATATCACAGAACAAATCAAAAACTTGAATTTTAATTAAACTTCATTTTCTGCTCGTCGCAAATCCAGCTGAACTGAAACCAAACAAATCGAACTAGAAATAATTTAAGTTTTCAGCTTTAAATGCAAAACTGCTTTAAGAGTTTAAATTAAGTTGTGGAACTTTAGCGATTACCTTTAAATGTGCAACATATTTTGCATTAATCTCAATCTTAAAGTTGAGATTATAATTTATTTCCCATTATCTACTTTATGCATTTGAAATTTTATTAGCTTTGTTTTTATTTTACTTTAGAGGCTTACATTTATTGCTAACCATTGACATGGGAAAGTACAAATGCTGCAGGCTCTATAAAAAGAATTACTTATTCAAAAAATATAAAAAAAAAAAAATTAAACTACTGAAGTCTGCCCAATGGGCAGCTCCCACGTTACTCCATCTGTATCCGAGTTGGAGAGCAAATCAGTCTTGGGCGCATTGCAGCGATTGCAATTTGGACGATACCAAAAGTTGGCATTCAAGCAATGGCAACAATGCCAATCGGACTTTCGCGGACGCCGCAGGGTCTGTCCAACTGTGGACATAGCGACCGCATCCGACTTGCTGACCCTGCAACGATTGCAGGCCATGCGCCACACAAAGTTGCTATTCCTGCACAGCTCACAGGACCAATTGTCGTAGGCGGGCTTCCATTTTTTCTGGCGCTGACGGCGCTGTTGCTCGATGCCCGTTTCATTGGCGTAACAGAAACGTACGGTCTTGCCCGGGCGTGTGGAAAGGTAGGCGGGCACCACGCTGATCACCTGGCCCATAAATTTCGATCCATTTAAATATCGTATGGCCGCCTGGGCGGCATAGGCGTTCGTATAGGTAATGGTCGCCTGACCCTTCGAGCGCCCCGTCAGCTTATTCTTGTACACAAATATCTTTGGCTTCATGGTCAGGTCATCTATCTTGATGCGGCCAATTTTGCCAAAGAACACAATGATATCATTCTTGGTCAAATTCTGTCGCATGCCCAATACATATATTGTATCCAATCGAATTGCATAAATTTCATCGCCAATCTGTATGCTCGGTGGTGGTGCTGAACTTGGTTGATGGAGTCGTGCGATGCCATCAGTTGGGGGACAATACCCCATCATGGTTAAAAGGTCAAAATCTAATGAATTTGTTGCATAGTCACTGTCTCTGGCTGTTGATGGCTCTTCTGTTGATCCTGTTCCAATTGCTGATGTTGCATCTGTTGATACCGCTGCCGCTGCTGCTGCTGCAGTTACATCTGAAGTCGAGCCATCGTTCAAGTTGCGAAAGATGCTCAGCAGCAACGATCCGCGAGCATCTCCGCCACCATTCTCCAAGCGATACTTGTCGAGATCCTCGAACGCAGTGCTCACCATGTCAATGTAATTTGATTTGTTTACTTGCCGCTCGTGCAGTGCAAAAAAATTTTGAGCTGAAAATAAATTTTCACACACCGAATCAACATTCTCAAAATCCATTGTTAATAAAAACTGTAAAAATAAAATGATTTTTTCCTACGAAATACGAACCGTTCCCTAACAAACATTAAAAGCTAAGAAAACTATTTGCCACTAAGCCCAGCTTGTAAAAACATGTTCTTCAAATTGTCATGGATAACTATGTTGTTTCGAAAATAAAATATCGACTTCAATATCCTGGTTTCGAAAGACACTTTAAATCATTTCTCTCAGCTATTTCATTTAGCATCTAGATTACAAAAATTGACGATAATTGCCAAGGTGCAACTGCACCTATAACTAAATTTATCTAAGCCCCCCCGCACCACCCACTACTTATGCATTATGCTGATGACTTTGCACTTTCGCGCGTTGAGTGCAAAATTGATTCATAATTTTGCACATTTTCATTTTAATCAGTAAAGTTTGATTACGTTTTTATGGCAACGGTGCTTAACGGGTGAGCGTTAAGGTAAGGGCCGTTAATGCTCTCAAAAGAGCAAATTATGTAATCACTTTTTTTTCCCAAGGAAGCAGGTGAACCGCAATGGGAATACTCGTAAAATTTGAGCACAATGATAAGGGTTCGTTATGATAAAAAATGGATGGTTAGAAGAAAATACATTATTACAATATTACGCCTTTTTCTACAAATATACAAATAGTTGCATAAAACATAAACTTAGTTGCAAGCGACTTAAACTAAAAAAACAATTTTCAATTGTTTGCTTAAGATACATAACAGAAAAATACATTTAAAATGTGTTTTTTAATCTCTGTTTTTAATGAACTGAAATGGATTCAAGAATTGTAATCTGTAGTATATATAGTACATATAGTATATAGTATAGTATATATACATAGTATATAGTATTTCGTTGATAAGGATTTGATATAGACGATCTTGTGCACTACGACTTTAATAATCCAGAATCCTTAAGCCATGTGCGAAAATCAGCGAAGAAACCAATTTTTTTTTGGTTTTTTGCAAATTCAAGTGTTGCAATCTGGGAGACAATAATCTAATCCAGTTGTCTAGCAACTCAGAGCTCAGTGCTGCCTCGCGAGCCAATTAGTTTGCAATTATTTTACTAATGAGCAACCACATTAACCCCACGAGCAAAGAAACAGCTTTGCCGAAAGTAGGCGAACATTAGTTCGAGGCCAGCGAAACAAAAGTCACCAAAGGAGCAAAGTTCGAGAGTGTCCGACTTTTAGAGACTGAGTTGATGAAATATGTGGCGTATTTAGACCAGAAAGGGCATATTTCTATATATACGTATAACGTCTTTCAAACACGGCACTAATAAGCAGCAAACGCGTTGTCTCTTGGCTGCTCCAGTTCAAATACACAGAAAAAAACTGGTCTGCATTTTAGAAAATCGACTTAAAAACTAGAAATAATTTCTAAACATAAGAAGAAATTTTTCTTCTTTTTATTTGTTCTTATTTTTAAGGTGAGTTACCATTGGCGAAAAAAGTATGGCTAATTTAAAAAATTCTGTCATTTTTTTTTCTGAGTGTTGATTGCCAAGTGGTGTTCTGCTTTTATGTCGCCTCTTTACGAGCCACGCCCCGAATGACCTTATCGACATTAGCAGCGACAACAGGCGGCTTCATTAAGAGCCAGGCAACAGGAGGACTTCACTGTCTGCCACACAGTTTGCACAATTAAATGAAACGCCACTGCGGCGTCTCAATTTCATTTCGTCGTCTGCAGACGAGCTTGGAGCTCATTAGGTCAAAGTTGGCGTTTGGTTGTTGGCTGTTTGCTGCTTGCTGTTTGCTGTTTGCTATTGCTTTTATTGTGTGCCGTTAAAGTGTCTGTCCCGTGTCCTGCGTAGTGCATGCTGTCTGTTTTCCTGCCATCAGAGATTGCACAACTAAATCATAAAGTGTCCTTATGAAATCGCTGCACGACACACATATTTGCCAGAAATTGGCTAAATTAAGCAGCAAACTTCTCCACATTCAATTCAAAGGATATGAGTATGAGGACTGGGAAGTACAGTCTCGTAGGTACTACTTCAACGACTCATAAAAAATCAAGACAGCAAAAAATTGTCCATGTCACAAAAGTTTAACGCTCGTCTATAATTGGAAAAAATGGCAAAAGTGCAGCGGGGCGGAATTTGGCTTGAACTCGAGTCATCCTTTTTATGGCCTGTCATCAACCCACATTTTCTAGTGCAATTTTTATGTTGCTTCGTCCTTTTCATCCTTGTCTCGCTTGGCGGCAACTGCTGCTAATGAATTTGCAGCAAACAAAGCGCAAAACTTTCCACTGCCTGTCACGAATCAGAGCCGTATCTATATATAGTATATATACATCTATATAGATATCTTTGAATAGGGTTGGACAGTTCGCACACCTTTGTCCCCAAACAAATTAGGAAGCTGGCTAAGATCGACCTCATTGCCAAACAAATCAATATTCATAATTTATAATTCAAATTTAATTGTGATAAATTACGTGCTGTTATCAAAGAGCACGAATCTGATTCATCTGGATTCTGAATGGGAATAATGGTTAATAACCAAATTAGAGGGCTAATGCGACAAACCAGCTAATCGCATTGCAATTGATGCCAAAATTCGAATTGTGCTAGCAATCGGTTATGAAGTGTTTATAAAGGATTTAAGGATTCTAAAAATACATTTATTCTGTAAATATTTGTACAATTTAATACCGATATGGTTCAATAGCTGGGACTTTACTTATATATCTTAAAACTTGTTCTTCGTCAAACTAAGCTTTAACTTAATTCTGCCCATTTATTTCTTATTGTCGGCCAATCGGTGCACAGCTGCATTGTCTTGGCCGGCTTAAGGTGGTTATAGACTGTTGGATGGAAAACAGTGGCAATAATAGCTGACTCTAAATCCCTTTAATCCGAGCAACTGAATAATTCATGATAGCACAAAGGACATGCAAAAAATAAAAAATAAAAGAAAAAACAAAAAAAAGACGAACAGCTCTGAGATAGTGCATCACCTGCGGAGCGGATCTAATCGCTTAATGAATTTATTTACCCCAACCTCCCAAAACCGAAAGAGTCAGCTACGTGGCAAACCACTTTAGTCTATCCATGGCCCCAGGAGCTGCCAGCATGGAGAGCCTTGAGTCGGTGGCTTAACATTTTGTTCCTGCTGGCAATGAGTTTGTCATGTGATTTAATCAAAGTTTGCTGCAGCCAAATCTCGCCCGTAATAGTCGCCGGCTGATGCGCGGGGGAGGGGAGAGTGGGTGAGTGTGAGACACCTGATTGTGCATTTTGGGTGGGAGTGGTAGGAACCGCAGGACCTCTGACCAACTTGTACACTTTGTGTTGTGAATTTACTTAGCACTTTCTTGCACACTGCCACAGCTGTTGACATGGAGTTGCCTCCGCTATAGCTGCAACTGCGACTGCTGAATATTTGCGTTTTGTTGCAGATGTTTCCGCTTTTGCCGTTGTTGGCTTCCAGTTCGTGGCAGGTTGAGAGTATCACAGAATAGAATGCCGCTTCTGTCCTCCTGATGCCGATTTAAGTGTCAACAGAGTAAATGCAATAAACACCATTAGCTGCGACGACAAAACGGTAACAGGACCAACGGACTAGGGGACCCTGTAGTCGAGCGAGGACTTGTTTTCATGTTTTACTTTGAAACGAAAGTTTTGCAGCAAAGTAGCACAAGAATCGAGGCCACAAGGTAAGCAAAAAGAAAGAAAATAAAAAGCCAAGCACCTCGCAGCAAGTTGAAAATGTTGCGGCAACAAAAATGCAAACAGAAACTTAAGTGAATTGAATGGAAAAGTTTTTGTCGAACTGCGGGTGCCATAAACTGAATGCGGTTTATAGCACCGAACCGAACCGAACCCTGAACCCACTGCGTGCAACCTAAGGTCGAGTTTAAGTTGATTGCATAATTTACTTATTGCTCGGCGGCTGTTTGCCACTTGAGTTCTGCAGTTAATATTTGCGGTTTTTATTTTACCTAATTGATTAGATTTATGAGCATTTCGCGAGGCCGTAAAGTAAGTGTTGCAGAACATGAAATAATGGTTTGGGATCGACAGTTAAATGGCAATTATAAATATCTGTACAACATTTTATAAAAAACGAAACGTTAAACTAATAATCTTTATAGTTGCATCTAACTTTTAATTTACTTATTTTAAGTTTTTGATTAAGTATTAAAATCTTTCAAATTCATTGTCCTTGGTTGCGATATTATACTCCTTCATTAAATATATATCTAGAAGGAATATATATATATATAAATATAAAAGGCCTGCATATATATATATGATATATCAGTTTAAATGTAATTTAATAATAGGTATAAACTTAATTAAAACGTGTCGCACTCTTTTATATTGTGGCTTTTATTCAGCGTATATTCAATGCATATTTAAATAACAGCTTAAAGCGAATTAAGTATGAATGATCTGGTGGAAAGCGCTCGACTACGAGATACCATAAATACAAATCTGTACGTCTTACATACTCTGAAATATTCGAAAAAGTCTTTCGATATAGATTTAGAATAGATATATACTTATACTTAATGGGCTCGCAGCTGCTTTCTTTTGCCTGTTACATACCTGTGCAAATCTTCATTATACCATTTTGAAGGCATTTTAACTTGGTTAAGGGTATACAAAAACAACAACCATTGTCCACTGGCAAAATGTGTTCAAATGTTAAAGCTTATCACGTCCACGTCCACGTCCACTGCAACTGAAATTTAATTTAATTAAAAGTTTTGCCATGATAAACCTTTAATTGTGAATTGCAACGAGCCACGAAAACTTCCATCAACCAAAATGGGATTTCAAAGACCGTTTCGCTTGCAAGATATTAGTTTCAATTAAGTTTTTGTAATTTGTAATTAAATCTTTAAAACTTTTGAAAATATTAACAAATCTGTCATACCCAACACTCTGTAAAATAAACTATGTTTTATAACTAAAGGTAAAATTTATATTAAATTAAATTAAAGCTAAAAAAAATTATTCGAAGTTAAGCTTTAAGGTTAAATATAAATATAAAATTAAATTTTCTTTTTTTTTAAATAAATATTTCTGAAATCAGATTGCCACAAGAAATGGTTTGACCCATTTGCAACAACTTCATTTCTTTTGCACAGACAACAGATGTTCCACATAGAAGGAACCACTGACAGCTATATAGACACATATACATACATATGTGTTCTATGCTCTCTATTCTCTTACTCTCACATATCAGCCCACTTATCGCTTTGTTTGGACCACAAAATAAATGATGCCAAATGCTGCAAAACAATAACAACATGCCTTGCTTTTTGCTAGCTCATTTCTCTAGAATTTCTTTCACAGAAATCCACTCAACTTCATGCACACACACACACACACACACTCACTTATATATATATATATACATATATATATAGATATATCCGTAACACACTCACACATTCGCATTGAATGCAACTCTTGCGGTTCATTGTACTTTACGAGCATTTTTAGCCCGACTGAGCTCGCGACTTCCGCGTTGTTTTGCCGCCATTTTGTTAGGTTTTTTGTGATTCGCCATTTTTTTTTGTGTGATTTTCTTTTTGTGTTGCACGTGCATCGAACAATAGTTTGAACCCCGGCTTGCCTCAATTGTTTGCTCATAAATAATGGCAATGTCATCGCAACTGTGGCGACAGTTGGCCCTTAGAAATTGCAGTTGGCCTTAAAGCGTAACTATCGCTTTTGCATGCAAATATCACGTATACGCCGATATGCCATGGAACGCTCAAAGTCGAAAAATGTTCATATTCATATGGCAAATGACACATTGGGGAGTTGACCATTTTTGAGTTGTGGTCGCATTATGCTGTACTAACCCAAAAAGCCTGGTTGAAAGCCAACAACTTTTTAACCACATTTTGGCGAAATTCCGAATAGTTACATGCACACACATGTGGCTTAAAGTGAGTGTGAGTTCGTGTGTGTGTGTGTATGTGTGTGCTGACAGCTGTTCATGTGTGTGTGTGTGTGTGCTGACAGCTGTTCGTGTTTTCTGCCAATGGCGAGCATCACATTAGCCACATTTTTGCACTCTCCGGTCATAATTCACTGAAATTAATTGTCGCATTCAAGTTTTGTGCCTTCCCTTGGTTTAAACCAAAAAAAAAACTTTGTTTTATTTTGGCCATTTTATAGCGCTTTTTGCGCATATATCTCTGGGGGGCTGTTACCAGCACTATTATTGATGACAAAGCCAGTTGGCTAGTTTCTTTTTGAGTTGGTGCAGCGCTGCTCAAAATGTAATTTATGGCATTCCTTTTGGCTTATTTCTCTACTTAAAGCCCGACAAAACTTTCGCATCGAAAAGTTTAATTCGATTTGGCCTTATCACTCAAGCAATCTAAAAATGAAAACAACCGTCTGCTAACATTTGCTGATGCATTGAGGCATAAATGAGTGCCAACATGTCATCGGTGCTTTCCACTGCGATGAACACTCAGCAATTGCTCAAGTTTGTTTGCCAAATGAGTTTGGCAAAGGTTGAGCGCTTAGGCTCACTGCCAAGCAGCCATTGTCAACCCGAAACTAACTTCAAGTTAACAAAAAACTTGAAACAATGAGTCCAAAACAAAGTTGGCACTCGGCTTATATAATTACTTAGCTACAGTTTATGGCCACATTGAGTTTACTTTAAATTTTAAATTCTATCTTTAAAAATATTAAATTTGGTTTTCTAAATTACAAATTTTAAACATTCTTTAAACAAGTTTTTTAGTGTTCAGTTAATGAAGTCTAATAAGAGCATTTCCTATAAATTGAAGTACTTTCAATGTCAACATATGATAATATCACAAAATTATTCCACGAAAGAGGGCCTATTATGAAAAGTCTGCTGTTTGTGATTTGTGCCACTTTTTTGCAAGTCAGCAAAAAAAAAGAACAGAAAAGAAAAACGTAGCAAAAAAGTGTTTTGAAAATTATGCAAAACAAAACATAATAATAAAATTTAATAAAAATGCCAAGAGAAGCAGGAGGAAATGGGCAACGGAGTGCGCTGCTTGCCCCAATGTGGACGGGGCAGCTCGCAACATTTTTATGCAAATTCCTGTGTCCGCATTTTGGAGTAGTCCAATTTCGGGACTAAAAACTCGGGAATACTGCGGCGATTATGTGTAAAAGGTCTGTTTAGATATTCTCTAATTTTGTTTAATTTTCAGCCCGTTTTGAACATTTTGTTGATCAGGTAGTTGCACTTTCAAACTAATTTTATTACAATTCTTAAGAAACTCGCACTCGCCGCCCAGTTGGGATTTTGAAAGTTCTTCGCCCTCTTATCGCTTCTTCATTGTCGGCTTTAAGCTAATGCCCATTCTTGTATTGTTGCTGCAATTTATACGAATGGCTTTTAAAATAGGCAAATAAGTACTTTGTAAGTAATTTGGGCGCCAGCTGCTTGTACGTGGTGGGGTCTGTTGGGGTCTGGTGGGAGGGTGTAACTCACTTACCGCCCATTGGCAGACACTCATAAAAATAAGTCAAGAGACAGGCCTCGAAACGATGCCATTCAAATGCTAAACAAAATGAGAGCAGCAAAAGGCGCACAATGCAAAAAGTTGAAAAACTTTTGTTTTGTTTTATTCGGTTTCGGGGTTATAAAATGAAACGAATGTAGACAAAAGTTTGCGCCGTTTGAAAAGTCGGCAAATACGCTTACCCGACACGCCCTCAATAGTGTCTGATCGGGCGGGAGGAGGTGGCAACAGACACAGTGGGCCAAAAAATGCAAACTCTGTGTTATTCAAAATAAATTATTGGAAAATGTTCTTTATTTTTTTTTACTTTTTTTAAATTGATATACAGAAAGATTCTTTCAAAAGTTTAATATTTTAATACATTTAATATATATATTTTCGTTCCAGTTTTATTATTGTTTTGTTTTTGATTATAAAAATAAATAATTCGTTTTATTTTTCCATTATTTATTTAGATATTTTTCCACATTTTACCCACTGTTTTCTAACCCTAGCGTCTGTTGGCTCGAATGCGGCCGGAAACAATAAAAACGCCGGTCGCACAATGCGCTCTGCATAAAAACTGCTTATTACGCCGTAAAGAGGACTACGGTATTTTTTTCCGTGCTCCCCACTGCCAAAGCTTGAACAACAATTGAAATAAATGAATTTGCCGAAAGGATTGCGGGACGAGCGCACATAAATTGGCATATTACAATACTGTGAGCGGAGGGGAATAAAAATAGAATACAATATTTCAATTTTTGTTTGTGGAAATTTTTAATATTCTATCGGGACATTCTGAAAATCAGATTTGCCATTTTTTCCACAAGAATTAAAATCAAATTCATTTAACTAGTCCTTTGTGGCATTGACTTAATTAACTTTTCACAAAAAGGTGCGTATCCCAGCAGAAGTGAAACCCACTTACTGTTAGTGGGATTACAAACATACACACACACACACACGCACATGGGCAGCACTTAAAATTAAGCCAATTTCATGCGTCGTTATATACAGGACACAGAACGTCCCCCAAAAAAAACGAGGCACCTATTTCAAACTCAATTAAACACGGCAGCGTCGGGCCATGTCCCAGCGAAACCGGAGAACGGGTGTAGGAAGGCTGCGGCGCCTCCACTATTTTCTGACCTCTGCAACTGGCCAACTTTGCCGCAGCTGTTTGCAACCTGAGTGTGTTGTGTGTGTGTGTGTGTTTGTGTGTGTTTGTGTGTGTCTGTGTTTGTTGGGGTTTGTGTGTGTCTGTGTTTGTTGTGTGTTCTGCGACTCGGTAAACCCCTTTCTGCTCTGTACGTTTAAACTGATACCCAGACGATTGCTCTTCCATTGTGCTCCTAAAACTTCTTGTTAAGGAATGAAATAAATATATTTAGAAAACCATAGTTGGTAGTTTTATAATCTGTATAATATAAATTATTTAACGAAAAAATGTTTGGAATTGCATCTTTTCCTATCGGATTCATTCCGAATATGCTGCCTGTTGCAGTTGCTGGCTCGGATTTTATCTTAAAATGATTTTTCTTAGTATTGGAACCAGCTTGAACCTTAATTGCAATTTACAAATTTGCATTTGAGTTTTTATTTTTATTTTTTCCCCTTTTACTGTTTGTGAATTGTTTCTTCAATTTGCCTGTTGATAAAATCCCTCAAGCGACCAACAGGCTCTGGCATTTAAATAACTGAACTTTGTCAGGGTTGAGAAATTTACATATGCATGCAAATGTACTAAGAACCACTAGGAGAAGAAGAACAAGTAAGTATATTGTAGTCGAGTGAGCTCACTATTATACTAATGGACAGAGATTGAAAAGTATCTAATACTAGTCGGCTCTTCATAACAACAAATTCGTGGTGCTGGCTCACAGACTTGTGGTTGCCTCCCATTTATAGATCTAATAATATTTCCTAGGCTCTCAGCTGAAATTAAAGATGGTAATCATCTTCATTATTCCCATCTATGTTTAAAACATTCAACTGAGCATTTACTTCTGGCAAACTTAAGACTCTAAATCCTTCATTTACCACCTCTTCAGTATTTACAATTTCTGTTTTGTGCTAACACTGCGCTATTTAAGGGATCCTGAAATTTACTATCATCCAAATTATTATAGTTTTTTCCATTTGTTTCAACTAAATTTAGATTTTTGGCTTCAAAATAATTCGGAATCCCGAGTTGCTAATCCCAAATTCTCATCTTTTCACGGAACATACGTACATATTTATATATCTTTTTCCCCATTTTCAATGGGTTCAGAAAATCTCAACTGTCGATTGGCTGGTTTCACTGGTTACACATATGTATATATACATATATATATACATACATATATGTATATATACTTTAGCACTCACACTATTATACTAAATACACATGGCCACGTGTGCACCCTTTTTACTTGGGTATGCGTCCGTTTGTTTGACCCGTAAGGCTTTGAATTGGGCAACTGACCCGCATATGACCACGCATAATTAGAGCATTTTTGGGCAATATTATGAACCAAATATTTGTGCCGGCAAATTGATTTCGTCGGAGGGCGTGTTGCAAAATGTGGGTGTTGACCTTGTTTATGTTTCTTTAATGGTAATATTGCAAATGATATGTAAAGGGATTTTAAGGTAAGCCTTAAGAGTTTATGTCTGCGCAACTCTTTACATTCTATAAGCTGTATCCTTAACAAGGGTAGCTCAAAATTAGCATTCTATTTGAAAAGAATGAGTCCAATGATTTATGGTTCTCTAAATGTTTGGTAAGAATGGAAAAGTCTTTCGCCTTTCACCAGCTATTCTGTATTGACTATAATAATTCATATTTGTGCAATTGCAAGCAATATGCTGCAAATTGCATTGTCCTCTTTGATCTTACCTTGTGCGTGTCATCAGACATTCGTATCCCGACTACTTCACTAATTGCTTATCCACAACTATGCGAGCATTGCGCCACGCCTTCAAACTTTAACTGCCACACCTGGGGTGGTTCATTCTTTAGCTACGCTGCATAGTTGTGCCCCCCGAAGTATGCCACGCATCAAATGCTTAAACAATTTTAAATTCCAGTGCACAAGTCAGGCATTCGCAGTGTTGCCAATTTAGCTTATTCACAGTCAAATTTATCAAGACGCAGTTGCAGTAATAAACCCAGCAAAACAACCCAAATATTATGCAGAACGAATTCTTTACTCTTTTCATTCAGCTTTTTCAAAAGATGAATTTAAAATTACCTTTGAAATCTCCTTCATTACTCACATATCAACCGAGATAGCTTTGCAGTGTCGATCAGGAGTATAAGAATATTTCGACCTGTTTCTGTTCAAACTTTAAATATAAACTAAGCTATTCATAACCCAAATCGTATCTCAATCTCTGGCTGAAATAATTGTTGACACTTGTATTTGTTATATTAGTTAGTTAGTCTTATATCAATCGGTTAGTTGGGAATCACTTGGCCGCTTAACTCTTCTATTCGTTAGAACTTTATCAAGTTAAAAAAGAACATGTCAAAAGTTGGCATCACTATGGCACCAGTCACGCCTTAACGCATCCAACATGCCCAGAAGCAACCAACTTGACAGTTGCTGACGGAGCTGTTGCTGCTGCGTCTGTTGTTGCTGCGTCTGTTCTTGCTGTGGCTGTTGTTGCTGCTTCTGTTGTTGCTGCTTCTGTTGTTGCTGTTGCTGTTGTTGAAGTTCCTTCTGATGCTGCTTATTAATTCTTCCAATAGCAGCAGCGCAGAAGAAAAGACAATGAACGTTGACATATTTGTGCATGCGTTCTCGTTTATTGAAAAATTCTGCTGCCATCAAAGTGAATAGGGCCCCGGTTGAGGGCAACAACCAGTTGGGAAACATGTCATTTACTTGAGACGTTGCAAAAGAAAATGCAATGAGAAAATGGCAGCAAATTAATGGGCAAAAGGCAGCCAATCAAGGAGCTTCCTTTGGCTCCCCTCTTGTAATGAGAGGCAACATTCAACATTATTTGTGTGCTTTTGTTTTCTTTTTGTGCGACGCATTAGCGAAATTGCGTTAAATAATTTTTGTCGCAGCTATAAATTTAACGATGCATTTAGCTTAGCGGAGAGGCGCAAAAGTTTCAAGTCGTTGCCACGCCTTCATGCACGCCCCCGGGGGGGCACCATCCTGTGTCGTTCATTTGCAATCATTTGGCAGTCGTGACTTCAGTTATGCCAAACCGGAAGCAGCCAGACGCTTGCCAACATCCGACAACGGCCAAAGTCGTCGGGAATTCTAACATTTCAACTTGGCGCATTTGGCGAATTATTCAAATTCTTGTCACTGCAGCACGCACACCCCGAAAAAAAGAGATATACATACGTATATATATATATATATATATATATGTATATAAAGAAAATAAAAGAAGAGGCAGCTGGCGGTAGGAATTGCCATAAGATTTATGCCATTTGGCTTACAGGCGACAGTCAGCAACTGGCAAACTGGCAACAAAGTTAAAAGCGCAAATAAAATGTTTGCTCACATTTTTGTAATTTTGAGAAAATTGCACGTTTATTGCCGCATCGTGTGTTTGTGTCTCAAGATTCAACTTTAAACATTCGCAATTCAACAATGCAAAATCAGACGGCGAAATGGAGATTCTGCCCTTCTCCCCATGACCCACCCCGCCCGGTCGTCACGTTGAATAATTAATATTGCGCATACGACGTGTTGCTATCACGTAATGTCGCAACTCTGTTTAGAAATATCTCATTTGCAACACGAACTGCGGCTGTTGCTACTTTATTATGCTAATAAGCACAGACGATTCATATGAAGCAGCGATGTGATTCAAATGGCAAAATGCTTACTGCGTTAATAGGGGAACAAGCTCTTCAGGCAAATTATGATTAATATGACTTAAAGCAATGATTGCAATAATTACTCACCCCCCAAAAGAATGTAAGATTCTTAAACAAAAGTGTGGCAAGGAAAGAAATCATATCTGGTTGGGCGTGGTCCACTGATAACCCAGAAATACAACAAAGCTTGCCGATGGTGGATAGTTAAGATTAAATAATATATTATATTATATAATATTATATTTATTATATATATTTATATTTTTAGGGTACTTAAGTGTCGAGCTACCTCGGCAGTTGCCGTGCTCATAGAGAAATACATACGTAATAAATCTGATAAACTGCCAAAATTTAGTTCCGCTAACTTTGTTGCGACTGATTAGGGCCAAGTTAAGCTGCTGCATTATATGCGTGTCCATAATTTACGCTAAACTGACAACCTTAGTTACTCGTCTTTGCGAGACTGTAAATTATTCAATGCCACATAAATCACAGCGCACGAGAGCAATTCGGATGAGAGAGGGTGTCTTTCCTCAACATCATGAAGCATAAACTCTTGCGGACCGCCGCCCAATTTGCTAGGCACACGCCCCTAATCGCAGTCAACAAAATAGCAAACAACAATACCGACAACAACAATAACAACTGCGGCATCAACAGCCAATTTGTCAACGCACCGCGCAAATGGCAAACGTTAAGTTCGAGTTGTAACATTCTGTCATTACATCAATGCAACACAATTACTGGCAACTGGTAACTGGTAACTGGGAACGGGGAGCTGGGAAATCAGGACTCAGCCCCCATCTGGCAGATGCCAGGGGAGTCTGGGTTTGGTCTAGGGAATGGAAGTTGCCTTGTCATTCATTCAAATTGCCAAGAACGGAAGCGAAACCTAACTGCGACTGCGATGACTTTTATTTGAAGCAGCGGAAATTGATGCTGCGGTTTCCAGCTGCTGCTCAATACTCAGCAACAGAGCAGCAGGTGAATCAGCTGCGGTAAATAGGCAAAAGGATGGTTAAAGTGGTTAAAAAGTTGTTGGCTACTTGAGAATTAATATGGCCTATTTGCCTGCTCTGTTACTCAATATTTCCAAATACTTAATATTTACTCGATAATGAGGTATTAAGAAAACATTTTAAGTAAGCGTAAAAACTTCAAAGGTAGCTCAACTTGGATATTTGGATATTGAGATTGATTATTTAATGTTTTTTTTTTACATACGTAAGTATAAACTTGTTTTACCAAAATAGATTTCTTTCGTTGCCAAACTTTTCTCATATATTTGAAATCATTGCCTCAACTGCTCATTATGATTTAACTCAGACTATTCATAATTTGATTGAAGTACTCCTAACTCTATTAACACAAAAAGTATCAAAATAAAATAAATTATATTCGTGTCTTATGTAAATTTTACCATGTCTTATTTCCCGTAGTCGAAATGGAACTCTCTGTTCCTTTAAATAAATCTGGGTGCATGCCTAACTGTGATAACTTATCTTATCTCCACAGTCTTACAGATTTTTCTGTACATTCAGTCTCATTCTATATCTATCACTTTTCTCTGCTTTTACCCACCTTATTTTTTGGTGTGATTGTGTTATTTATGGGATTCGTCAATTCTTGTAATAAATATGGAATCATATTACACTTAATGCTCCCAGATTCATTATTATTATTATTATCCTTAATTTTTTCGTTCTATTTAAGTTTTCAACTTAATTGCTCAATTTTTATTCACATACAACTGCAATCGAAGCATTAAATAGCATTAACAGTTCCATCAATAGTTCCACCAATTAACAAAATAAACGATAAATCTGCGTAAAAGCATAAATCATTGGGAATGGACCAATTATTGTCCTTTTAGTAAAGTGCATAAGGAAGGGAGCGTAACAAGTAAATTGTGGCAATCGGTAAAAGTCAGGAGGAGCTGCTGCATTAATCGACGGCATTTATCCCAGTATTTAACGTGGATTGAAAGAGCTACATTTACGGCAATTAAGTGGCCAGCATCACGTGCGACAATTGTTTATTAAATATGTTGCACGGTAATTGGTGTTCCGGTGGCGGAACTCCGTCAGTTAATTAATCAATGTCAACTTTAAAGCCAATTTTTAAGGCTGTGCCACAAAATGTAATAACATTGACTCTTTGCCACTTTGTTGCTCTTGAGCTGCCAGTGGCGGGTGTTATTGTTGTTGTTGTTATTGCAGTAGTACGTGCTGTTTGTTTTGTTGTAGCGCCAACGCTCTGTGTCTCACATCCGCCCCCTCTCGCACCCCCTCAGTTCTTATCTGCGGCAGTAGTCTCTTGGCTGTGGTTCAAGAAACTCACGAGTGACACTTGCACGAAAGATAAATGCGAGTCTAACTTTTGACATCAAATGTTGCCAATCTATGTGCACTCGTCTTTCGTCCTTCGTCCTTTATGTATCTCTCTCTCTCTTTCTATGGTAAGCCAAGGCATACCGCCTTCTGCACAGCTAGAGCTTCTTGCTGATCTGGGCGGGCTGGCTGGCTGCATTTGGACTGTGGTCCTTTTACCTTCGTCCACGCAGCTTTTCACATAGGTCAGGGCGGGCCAAGCCAGGACGGGACAGGACGGGCCAGGTGGTCCTTTTGCGCCTCCCTGTTGCGCGTCAAGTGTTCGACAAAGTCAGAGTTGCCACTGAGGAAGTCACATTTACCTACTGATTTATGTGCGCTTCCCATTTTCAGAGTTTTATCTCTTAAGTTTTCGACACAATCATTTCCAGTCAAAATGTTTTCAAAAAAAAAAAAACAAAAAAGATAAAAATGAAACCCAAACACAAACACAGTCCACACAGTCCATGCACTCATTGTTGCTGGGCAGAAATCCGACAAGGACTCGTTAATCAATGACAGCACGTTTATCTTTAACGTCTGCCCATAAATTTCACACTACAAAATTGCAAATCTTTGACATTCAACCCCCACCACACATCCCCGTTAAAGGATTTCGAGATTAGTCAGTTATTTTCCAGAGTTGACATATTTAAAACATGAGGTCAGCTTGTCTAACTTGTCAGCTTAATTTAAAGTGGTGATGAACTCATAAAAGTATTTGCCACATTTTTAATGCCACATTTTCAAATTTTTTTTAACAATTTTTAATTTTTTTATCAACCTTTGAGTGGATTATCATATCAGTATGAAAAATATATATTGTTATAACATATTATTAATTTTTTTTTTTTTAATCAACAGTATACAGATGGAGATACTGACAGGCTGCCAAAATGTGCAAAATTATTATTATTATTATTATTTTTACCAATGTTATTAATAACTCAGAATTGGCATGTCAAAAATAATTGCTAATTTGAGCTACTGTTGCATTTTCGGCACGCCAAATCCATGAAACCCATGTTTGCTGGTTTTTTAGTAATTTGATAAAAAGCTATCTCTACTTTAGTAAATCTTTTTGGCTCTGTGGCTGCGTGTGTATGGAGAAGAAAGCAGACAAAATTCCATTTGCATTTGGCTAAATAATTTACCAAATATGTTTACTCCTTTGTTCATTTCGAGTGGCCTCGGGACTGGTCCAAATGGAAGACAAACGGACGCAGTTGGCACTCAGCTATAGGAGTTGAGCATATGAGACGACTTTTGCTCCTGTTGCTTAATTTAAATTAACATATTTTTTTCTTTTTGATATTGCCAGAGGTTTACCAAGATGAGGGCAGACAGAGAGAACGGGTTATTGCTTTTAGGGGGGCTTTCGAGATAAACATAAAATGTTTGAGCACAACAAATGAGGCTTCGAGAACATTTAGCATAATGAAATTGGTTTTTAACTAGTTCAGTAAGCTGACTGCTTCAGCAAGTGACAATCTGCGAAGAACTTGCTAATTGAACGGGCTAAAAAACCCCTTCCCCTCTCCTTCCTTGACCGCAACGATGGAAGCTATGTGAACTCGAGAGTTCTCCTGGCTCAGTTGTGCATTAGATCTTCAACCTGCAACTTCAGAATCTGTCGCCATGCAGAGAGTAATCTCAGTTTTTTATTTCACAAGCCTGGCCCTATCCACCAGCTTGAGTTGCGAAAATAATCATCATCTCAAACGCTTCAGCAGATCGCTGATATTCCCATATATCGCACCGACCCGTGTCCAGTTCATTACCGGCTTTGGCATTCCCGTTGAAGATCTGCGTTTCGAATCTGTCACCACGGGTTTTGTGCTAAAGACGGGTTACTTTCTGCCAATTACTGCTCAGGATATAACCAGTGTTTATTTCAAACCCCAACCTATCACGGGCAGGAAGGATGCTAAACAAACAAAGGAGCCTTTCAACCCTGGTTCCATTTACCGTTGGGTCCTCTATCGTGGCATCGAGATGGTCCTGCAGAACATAAATCTACCCGGTCGCAGTTGCCTGCTTCGCGTGATCTGTGAGCATGCGGCGCTGCCCTTGACCCATGAGAGTGGACTACTTGGCGAGATCGTTCACATTGTGCTGACTCCGTCTAGCTCCACGGATCGATATGCTCTCCACTCGGATCGGGAATACTTAACCGCAGAGCGATTTGGCAAACGTGGCGGCAACTGTGAGGCTGCCTATAGCCGAAAGTGTCCCAGATCTCCGTTCGCACAGATAACAACTATATTGTGAGTGTGTTGAACATACACATGGAGTTGAATCAACTTGTGCTCCATGATCGTCTAATTTTTTAACGTGGTAGTGAAACGGTTCTAGTGAACTTGGAACTGCTTGGGCACATTTATTATTATCAGCCGAGCGATTTGGTGAACGTGCCTTGAAGAAAATTATATATTAATATAAATTTTTTATTTATTTTATTTCTGTGTTAAAAATTTATAAACTTAATTTAAGAAAGCATGCATATCATTGACGTGGAATTAAATATTAAGAAATAATCAAGTTAGAATTCAGAATAGAGTGCTCCCTATCTAAAAGTAGAGAACATTAAAGAAGATTTGCTTAATTAGAATTCAGAATTGAATTTATAATTGACTCAATAAATACAGTAGACTCTATCATTTCTAAATAATTATATTATTAATTGACAAAATACATATAAATACAAATAATGAACAAATTCAATTTGAATGCCTTTAAATTTGGGGACATGCATAAATTGCATTGCTAATTACATTTAACATATAAATTAAAATTATTCATGGCCACAAATTGGCGCATTATCTATGGCAATTATTTGGCAAATATTTAACAAATTATAAAGATATATATATCCCTGAGGACTGGCAAATGTATTTAGTTGTAATTTCACACAGCTATTTCAGTGTTGTATTTGTGCTGCCAATGACACACATCAAACTGACAAACATTCTCGCAGCTATTTGCTGTTGCTGTTATTGTCGTTGCTGTTGTTGTTGTTGTTGTTGCATTGGTCTGTTTAAATCACGTTTGTATCTATGTTAGTGAAGGTGTGATAATTACAAAGTTGATAAACATTTTAATTAGTTTGGGCAGTGAGTGTGATCCGCATAGCAATCAGCTTCAATTGTAATAAAACACATGTGTTATTTGGTATAATGTGTGTTTGTGTGTGTGTGTGTGCGTGACTGTGACAGCGCTTAATAAACATGATTAAATTTAAATGGTAAATATAATTTATATGAATTAAGTAGCGCCTACATGCGAGTAATACAAATTTATTTCGACGCCTCTCTCATTAGAACACATTCAGTACACGTACATCCCCGTCTCACACACCACCTACCCGCCCGGCACGCCCACTGGTAATGGGCTTAAATACTTTGGCACGCAATCGGCTTGACCATGTCCGTGTCCATGTCCCGAACTCACACAACCGTAAAATAATTACACACATTGAATAAATCGCGACATGAAACAGAAGCACAACATTACATTCAACTCCTGCCAGGAGGAGGTTACTTAGGCTGGCTGTCAAGGCTGTCCGGGCTGGACAGGCTGGATGGGCTGGACAAACTCAAATCGTTTGCTTTTGGCATTTCAATGCCGTTGACCAAATGGATTTAATATTAATTAGCTGGATGACAACGCACAAGGCAAGTCAATCGACAAAATCCTTCGCAACGTATTGCGCATACGCCCTGTGGCTGGATGTTTATCACACTATAAATTAAATCAAAATATTGCCTGGTAAACACAGTCGAAAGCCTCGTTGGTTGTGCTCAAACAACTTATGTTTATTTTAAATGCCCCCACAAAAACAAGAACCCGTTCTCTCATTTCCATCTGGAGCATTTCCTTGGGCCGCGTTGCAGTTTTGCAGGAATTGTTCTGAAGATGCATAACACTCCTAGAAACCCGCTTTTATGGCCTGTGTCAAGGCAGTTCCAAGTCCCCTAGAACCATTTCGCTGCCATGTTAGGCATAACTTGCCCCATTGTTGATCTCAGAAGTACGCTCCAACATAAACACTCGCCACACTAATTATCATCTGACCAGCTGGTATATATTTGTCCATCATTATAATACTCGTTTTAAAAGTTAATTCAACTCCATGTGTATGTTCAACACACTCACAGTATAGTTGTTATCATTGCCAAAGGAGATCTTGGACACTTTCGGTTATATGCAGCCTCACAGTTGCCGCCACGTTTGCCAAATCGCTCTGCGGTTAAGTATTCCCGATCCGAGTGGAGAGCATACCGATCCGTGGAGCTAGACGGAGTCAGCACAATGTGAACGATCTCGCCAAGTAGTCCACTCTCATGGGTCAAGGGCAGCGCCGCATGCTCACAGATCACGCGGAGCAGGCAACTGCGACCGGGTAGATTTATGTTCTGCAGGACCATCTCGATGCCACGATAGAGGACCCAACGGTAAATGGAGCCAGGGTTGAAAGGATCCTTTGTTTGTTTAGCATCCTTCCTGCCCGTGATAGGTTGGGGTTTGAAATATACTCTGGTTATCTCTTGAGCAAAAGTTGGCAGAAAGTACTCAGTCTTTAGCACATAGCCCGAGGTGACAGATTCGAAAGGCAGATCTTCAACGGGAATGCCAATGCCGCCAATGAACTGGACGCGGGTCGGTGCGGTGGCTGGATATATCAGAGATCTGCTGAAGCGCTTGAGATGATGATTATTATCGCTACTCAAGCTGGTGGATAGGGTCAGGCTTATGAAATAAAAAACTGAGATTACTCTCTGCATGGCGGCAGATTCTAAAGTTGCAGGTTGAAGATCTAATGCTCTACTGAGCCAGAAGAACTCTCGAATTCTCACACCTTCCATCGTTGAGGTCACTTTCTTTGGTCTGCGGCGCTTACGCTTTCCATTTGCTTGAGTAAAAAAAGAAAGGAAGGAGAGGGGAAGGGGAAGGGGCTTTTTAACCTGTTCAATTAGCACGCACTTCACAGATTGTCACTTGTTGAAGCAGTCAGCTTATTGATTTACTTAAAAGCCAATTTCACTAATAATCATAAAAGTCTTACAATGAAATTCTAGTTAACACTGCGTATGCTAAATGTTCTTGTTATGAAAGAAATGATAAATAGATGACTGTTTACTTAACCGAAAGTACTTTTGGTCTTCAGATCGTAAGCAGAACATGTTTTGTAGATGCGGATTCGTTTTTATGTTAAATGCAACTATTCAACAAACATTTTTGAAGCAACTCTCTATTTATACTTTCTTGCCATGACATACGAAAACTTTAAATCGAACTAAACACTCATCGAATTAAGAAATTAATTAAAACACATTTCAATTTAATTTCACCTATGCTTCAAAGGCAATTGAAAGTTATTTCAAGCAGTTCTCCTTCATATGCAAAAATTAATTACTTATTCCTTTGAATGTATATCTAATACAAGTATGTGCAACATTCCACATTCAACAGACAAAATCTATTTAAGCACGAAAACTTTTCAGACTATTTCTGCTTGTGAGTGTCTCAAGAGGCTAAGTCTCAATTCAAGAATTTCGATGAGAATTTCCAGACATTTTCACATCATTGGCACAGATTTGCAGTGTTGCCAACTGTAAATATCAATATCATTTTTTATTTTTAGCACATTATTACGACTTCGTCTAACATTCGCATTACAGCTAACAAGTAACTCGACCCACACAATTACCACCATGCACCATTCAGCATTGCTCTTAGCCCTCTTGGCTCAATGGTTGAATAAAACGCACAACTCCATGAGCTAAAGGATTTCGAAATGTATACACATATAAGGAATTGTATAAAATGTGTGAGCATTGGCATTAAAACACTAAGCGCTGAGCTCAGCGTGTGGGATGATGACTATCCTGCCAGGATTTAAGTTCGCTTCTTCGTCTACTTCCTAGTATTGTGATTTTTCTTCATTTTTTTTTATTTTCTTCTTTTTTTTTTTTGAGGAGTGGAATGTGGAGCGGAAGCTATGCCGACAACGACTTGAGCAAGTTAAGTGAATTGCTGTTGCATCAAGAACTGCAGCCCAGCCAAAGGAAATGCTGCTTATAGCCGAGGGAAAGGGCATACAAATGGGTGTCGCACTGAGCCGAGCAGTGAGATTAAAGAGCAGCGCGACTGCCAAGCCAAATGGATGAAGGCCCACACTCAAAAAGAGGCAAAAAGAAGGGCGCATAAAAATAGATGACATCCAACTGAACGACGGTAAATGCATTCCTGCAGCCAGCTTAGGACAGGACACAGACTACACTATAGCACAACGACTGAAGAAGTCGAAGACAGCTATTTATTAAATAAGCGAAACAGCATTTCAGCTTCAGCTGGGCGGGCATGGCAACATACTCAGACCCAAGCACATACATACATATATTTAAGTGTACAAATATATATTTTTCTTCAAAATCAAATGATGTTACCAAATAAAAGCAAGCAAAACAGGAAGAGCTTTACGCTAACAATATTGTGTGGCTTAAGTGCTCAATTGCACAGAGAGAAAAGGCACTACAGTTATTTAAATTCTTATGAATTTGTATATTCTTCTTAAAGTCTAACAAAAATAACAGAGAACGTTGCAGTCGGGCCTAATCGACTGCGAAATACTTTGATGCCATAAGTAATACCAGCTGATAACAGATAGCAAAGAACATGATGAGTAAAGCCCAAAAATACCATCCAAGCCTGACTTTCAAATTACTGTAGATATAGCCTTTTGTGAATTTCGGGGAACGGAGTGTGCGTGGCAAAAAAAAAAATGATTAGAGGAGATTCCTAGTAATCTTCCCTCCAAGTTCGGTAATTGAAGCTGTTGAATTGCGGGATATATAGGATTTTGCTAATTTTGGAAAATGTGTTCCGGATTTTTTTAAGGGTGTTACTAGCAATAAACTTGTTAAATTTGGTGACCATAGCTTTTAAATTGTGTGAGATATATGGATTTATCGATTTACACTGAGCGGAGTGGGCCAGCCAATTTTTCCACCTTCCAAGTTTGCTGAGTCTATCTTTACAACTGCGGGAGATATGCCGACTTATCGATTTACATTTTCCAAAATATTGGGTGCAGGTGTGGGAGTGGCCAAAAATAAATGTTATCGGTTCTTTAAGGCGGCTAGCTGCAATATACCTACCAAATTTGATGGTTCTAAATTAAAAACTGCGGAAGATATAGACACTACAAAATTGTAGGGGTGTATACCTGGGGTGGCATGTGCAGATCTTTGTAACTTGTCTTATAATTGTGGGAGATATGTGGCCTTATCGATTTGCAATTATCGATTGTGTATCCGTCGGTATCAAAGGCAAAACAAATATGGCAAAAAAAGTTACTAAAAATGAGAATTGATTAACTTGCAAATACGATATGTTAATGATTGACCAAGTGTGTTACATCTATATAATTCGAAACCTTTTCACCCATTTACAAATTGTGCCTTTAATGCTCTCCTTTCCCTTTGAGCCACAAACTCACATCACGTATCAATTGTTGCAATTCTCAACAGACTCCAATTTCCTATCTACAATGTTCTTATTTTAATGGCCTTTGTTTGTTGACGCTTGATAGCATGTCAATAGAAATTTTGTCATGTGCTTTCAACAAATTGGCCTTTTGTCAATGCTCGTCAATTTGTTGGCCCACCTGCTGCCTAAAGTCAAGGAAATCGTTGTGCTTTCAAATGTGGAACTGGCCAATTAAAATGTGCAAAGTGTCATGAATAATATGTGAAGCATTATTTGGGATAGGGCATTGAGGGGAAATGAATGGGGGCTGAGGTAATGTTATAAGGTGCTTTGGTGCTTTTAACAATTGCAAGTGCTTTAAGTGACACTTGCACTAAGTGTGGCAGCAGCTGCAGCTGCTTCATCATCATCATCATCAGCATCATCATCATCATCATCAGCATCAGCATCATCAACATCAGGATGATGATAATTTTCGTAAGATTCCGGAGCTGCTTGTCCCCGGCACACATTTGCAAGTGCTTTCGGCTCATGTGTGTATGTGTGTGTGTGCGTGTGTGTGTGTGCGTGTGTGTCTGTGTGTTGTTCACACACATACCGACTTCTGATGCAGCCGTCGTTTGCATAATAATTTAGCTCATTACATTTACTAGGGTTTCCTTAACCACCCGCATTGCCCCCACCTTCAACCACTGAAACTAAATAAACATAAGATACATTCATTTGCCAGAAGTTGATGCTCCTGCTGCTGCTGCTGCTGCTGCTGTTGTTGCATGCTTCAAAAGGATTTATGCTTCAGATGTGGCACCAGGAGGCACTTCGAAAGGCACTATGAGGTCAAGATGTGGCAACACACAAATACATTTACACACAGACGTTGTTATTGCATGTGTGTTGCATTTTCTTAAACGTTTTCTTCTTTGCAACCTTTTTAAAAAAAAATGCTAGACAAGTGTTGCGTATACGAGATGTTGCACAAATTGAGTTTCATTTTTAGATTACTTATCCCTTTAAAAATAAAGAGGAAGAACTAGAGACATTAGATTGTTACAGGGTATCTGCTGGTCGGGCATTCTTGACTAGAATACCATTACTCGTCTGCCTTGTTGGAGCGTATGTCAATGGCTCATCAATTACATGTGTCAATTGTTAAATTGGTTAGCCAACTTCTTGGCCTTAATTTATTTTTACGCATGCATCGATGCATTTGTGCACTTTGAAGATATTTTAATTCCAATTTGCATTTGCTTCACTTCACTTGGCACCACTGTGCAAACTTTGCTCCAGTGGCAACTTGCGCGCATCATGAACTTTTGCGGCTTCTAACGAGCCACATAAAATTTTCGACTTGCCGCATGCCACTTGCAAGCCAAATTCAAAGTGTTGCAGCAAAAGTTTCTCTTGCCCCTTGATGTTGTTGTTTGGTTTCCCCAAAATTTTGGTTGCACTCCATTTTAAGCTTGCCGATTTTCCACAACTTGGCAATGCGTTTGCCGCACTTAGCTTATAAGCCTGTTTATTTGGCTTAAGCATAAATCACTATGCGGCTTATATAATTACAAATTGTCGTAATTATTGGCCCATAACTGAGTTGTGGGCAGTTTCCAATTAAGTTGTTGCAGTTATTTTAAATGACTGTCAGCAAAATTATTCTTATGAATTATCATTTCTTGATGCAGCCCATTTGAAACTTGTGGCAATGGTCGAAATCGATTTACATTTAAATTATCAACATTTATTCCAAAAACTAGGATGTATCTAAGAAAAAAAGATAGAGAGAGGGAGAGAAAGAGAGAGACAGACGGAAAGAGATATAAAAATAAGAAGTTGAAACCTGTTTGGACTGCGTCCAAAAGATACTTTACGTAAACACCTAAGTAGCTCTTAAGGCTAGATTAATCGTGGTATTAGTCAGCTGCTTGACCTCAGACCCGGTGCTAAGAACTTGAACCGAGAGCAAATACTCTTCAAGCTGCCCATTAGCGTCATTTGAGATCTCATTAATTATGTCGCTTTGTCGCGCATTCAACTGCCTAAGCCTGATAAATGCAACACTTTCGTCAAGTGGCGCCCGAAACAATACTTAACTGAACTATGGGCTATATACCAATAAACATAGATATATGTTTGAAATATATCCTTAAAGCGGATAAAAGCAATTAAACAGCAGATAGTCGATGTGCATGGCATATCTCTATGCATATATATCCCATATGTCCTATATTTATGCTCATATCTTTAAACGCACAAGCCAAATGTGTGTGTGTGTGTGGGTGTGTGTGTGTGTGTTGTGCGGGATAATAATTTTCTGGCTGCTGGCTGCCTGTGGCTGGCAGTTCTTGTATCCTTGAGCACTTAAGCGCCTCTCATTTATCACACATTTCTCATTTGACTCTCTATGTCTCTCACTCTCTCTCTCGCTCTCTCTCTTTCTCTCTCGCACTAGTCGAGCAAAATTAATATGCGAAAATAAATTATCAAACCAAATGAGCAGCTTGTTTTCCCGCAAGGTTTTGCACCAAAAAGGTTGTACGGAAGGGGGGGGGGGGGGGGGGGCGAGGTGGAGGATGAGGTTGGGGGTGGATGCGTTGGGTGAATATGCCAGAAAACATTCCATTTGCACACGCATGCCTGGCCACATGGAATGCGTTCGGGCCTTTTCAGCTTCATCAGCCAAGAGCATTAAACATCATTTGTTATGCCATTTTACGCACAACAACGTCAGCAACTAACTGGCCAATAGATTTTGGCAGTGAGACGGCGCAGCAAGCGGCAGCAGTGGATGCTTTAAATGGCCAGCAAATAATGGACACCAAGCCATACAAAGTTGACTAAAAAACACGGAATGAAACGCTCTATATAGTATAATGATACTCTTTATAATATAAAGCTGATGACAGTCCCTTAATTACTTGACATAATGACAAGGATAATAAAAGTTATCCTGTAATTTAATTTAAATTTTAAACGCTTTTTTATTAATTTATTTACTTAAAGTCGCCATAAGGCGACACAAAATAATTAAAGTAAAAAATGAATTAAATTAATAGTAAAATTTAATATTTAAGTTTAAATAAAAAAATCAAGAAAATTACTCAGGTATAATTGTAATAAATAAATTGGAACATTTAAATAGCTGCATTTATTTATTTATTATTTTTTATTTTTTTTTTATAACAACTTAAGTTATTAGTGCAGCTTATCGTATTTAATATTGTATAATAATAATAATTTTTGGTAGTTATTTATCGAGAAAATCCTTCGATATTTAAAAGAAAGTTAATATACCCCGAGTGAGTGTGTGGCAGCAATGCCCGCTGGGGCTACGCATACTTATTTGTAGGGTAATTGAAAGTTGGTCAAGTGTGAACGACAGCTCTGAAATTGGATAGGGACATGTTGCCTACCCCCGATTCCTCACCCCTTCGCTCGCTGCCTCACCCTCCCTCCACCTATGAACTAACCTCCTGCCATTGCTTGTCCGTTATGGAGACTCTGCTTAACGGCTTGAAAAACGATAAAATTCAACTAGGCTCACAGCTGGGCAACAGCTTAAAGAAACTTTCGTACAAGTATTAAGTATTATTTAAGGAACTTTAAAGAAGCCCCCCCTCGCGCCCGCCTCCCCTGGAGAAAATCGCAGCAGGGAAGAAGCACGCATGAGATTCTGGCACAGTAATGAGCCTAATTTGGGCGCATTCATTTGGAAAATTAAAAATTAAATTGCTCTTGTCTCGCTGTTTTTTATCATTATCAAAATGTTGTCAGAATTATTTATAATAAATCTTATAAACGTGAGGCAAACAAGAGCAGCAACATGGAAACGAAAAAAAACACTCGTTTTTGCCTGACAGAACTGAATTTTTGGTTTCGAGTGTGCAAAGTGTGCAAATTTTGATTGCTTGAAGTGTTCGGATGTTTTTCTGAGAATTATTTGGCTTTCGTGGAAAATCTCAAAATTTGATTTCACAAATTGGCTAAAGCTGTGTAGCTATGATTCCTTAGATGGTCTTGGTTGTTTGATTTGTGATAAGATCTGATTAAGCTGTGACACGAACTGGCAGGAATTTAAAAAATATTTAATCAAGTTTATCATCAGCTGAATATTGCCCTGAAGCACAAGCTGGCTGCTGGCAAACAAATAAAAATAAACAGAGGTAGATAATAAACCAATCGCTTTAAGCTGCCATAAAATATCAATCAAAAGGTTTATCAAACTTTAGTTCTAAACCACAAAATGCCGCATCATCGATGATGCGATGATAAAAATAATTGTATTAAAGATAAATTTATCCCAATCATATGGTAAATATGCAGGATTCGTTAATCCCAACCGAGTCTGTGGCCCACGGTAACAGGTAATGCGCACAATTCGCTTATGGCAAATGCATGTTTGAAATTGTATTTTATCGGCTGCCAGATGCTTGGCAACAAATATGGCCCGTAAATATACACAATAACCGGAAAGCAATTGCTTCACGCCATTCGAGCCGCTGAAATATTAGCCTCGTTTGTCCGCCGGCCCAGCCAGACGGCATCCACTGACTGTAGGACCAGTTGTTATCCATTCGGCATTCCCCGCATCCAACTCTTCCCCAGACAATCTCTTTGCCAAGAGGCAACGCACATCGTCGATTTTTTTCTTCTTTTCTTGTTATTTTTTCGCGTATATATACATATATATATATTTTACACTGATTGAATACGGCCAGACATCTGGTGGGGCCGCTAGCGCTGAGCGTTAAGCGCTTCAGAAAGAGGTATTGAACATTTTGTGCACGAATTGCCAAAATAAATATTTAAATTTTTTAAGAGCAACTCATTCAAATTTATATTTGCAAGCACTTTGTAAAGCCGGCGAATGCGTATGGGAAAACATGTAATTGGTTTGGCAACTGCCATGAAGTCAAGATCCGGTTTGGAGATGGAACAGCCATTATTGGACAGAGCCGCAATGAATTTGCAAGCACCGAAGAGCATAATCATACTCGCTTATCAGACGGACCAATTCTCTTTAACCTTCGCTTATCAGGCAAGCCCCGAAGGTGATCCAAAGTTAGAGAGGGCACAACATAGGGCAGGTGCCATGGTAACATCTGATCACAGGGTCCAGGCTGCTGGGATTGCTGCACAAAAGGCCCATAATTCAAATCTTGATGACACATACACACACCATCACTATATTTTCAGTATATTAGTTTTTTTTTTTACAAGTATTTTAAGTACTTTGAAGTTAAGATGGGGGACTCTACTGGTGGTAGCTCGTGCGGGTGGTGGGGGGGGGGGGGGGGTTCTTGCAACATCCGGGAACTCCTTTGAACTCCCCACCCTTACCGCCAAGTCGGGGTGTGGCGAGTCTACCATAGTTTGGTTATCCCTCCAAACGTTGACAGTTACAGGCGTCCGGACCTGCTTCATCGTCTCTCGAATTCGCGTTGGAGGGATTAATGCCGAATTCCTCCCTGAGTTCTTTCTTTGATTTCTTATTTTCTATTTTCAAAATCTCCTCCTTTGCTTTACGTTTCTTTTCCTTCACTTTACGTAACTTAGACTTAACCCTTGCCAACTTCCTTTTGCAAATAGACTCAGCAACAATTATATCATTGTATTCTTTGATTTTCTGCTGCTGTTCTGCATTTGCTGCTGCCGCTTCCATTTTTATGTTTCTATATTATTTGGATTATACGTATATATAAATATTAATAAATTCATATATTTTAGTTTTATTTATTTAAATATATATGTACATACCAAGTAAGTTAGTAGATTATCTCTTCTCTTGAGTCTGCACCCAAAAATAAAATAAATCACAAGCAAGTTTTATCAAAGGTAGCCTGATGAATAAAAATGCCTATGTTAACAGTTACATCAGTCACAGATCGAAATGACATTTATTTAAAATTGCTGTCAATATCCACTCTAAACAGAAATGTTAACAAGGCTTTTAATTTTGCTTATTGATTATCGATAAAAAGATGCGAAAAAAGTTTAATGGAGAATTTGGTTTTGTGTTATGTATAAGTTGTTAATGAATTTTCATTAATTGTATGCTTACCAAAAATTGTTAAATTGTTTGTTTGCATTTCTGAATTTTATTCTCGTAAATACGTAATACTAAAGAGATACATTTTTGATACCCTTGCAGAGACGCTTCCCGTTTTTGGTATGAGCATTTCTCCGATTCCATATAAACAGTATTTGATGAGCACTTGTATATATGTGGTATATATCAGACAACTGTATGGCATAGAAATTATACAGATCAACATCGGACAACTATATCTCTCATTTATTCTGCAAAGGTATTTAATTCGGATAGCCCTTCACCTCGAAATCCTGACTGATGCTCCGATATTGAGTGCAATAGATTTTTGATATCGTTGCTGCCGGCTCCTTAACCAGCGCTTTAGCCAGCTCCTCCCACGTGGGCGCCAAATGCTGTCGATTCAATGATGATTCATTAAATTTAGATCGGGATTTGTATGGAGGAGTTAACAGTACCTGACAGTGACTACACCAGGGTGCAAAGAATTTCACAAAATGATTGCCAGTCTTGAAAGTAGTTGTGTCATTAAAAATAGCACTTGTTTGCCTTACAAAGCAATTAAATATAACGTAGAATTAACACTTAATATACACATATGTATATATTATGTATATATTGAGAAGGGAACGGTCGGATCGTTGCTGATTGGTAAAACTTATGTAATGTAAATATTTATTTACAGAAATATGACAAGAGGATAAGGAAATGAAATCGAAAATGGAAGTAGCGAGAGAAACTGATGCAGCTATACACTGAAAATATTCACCCCTTCTTAAGGCCAACATTAAATGGAGTAAATTTCGCTGTTTATAGGTATTTCATTGGATCCAGTGTTAATATTACTTGAGGGCTATATAAGAATGTCATTCAAGTAAAGATACATTTGGAATTGTTCCATATAGTGTATGTGTACCTATGAGATGTTCTCAGAACTAGTAGATATAGAACACATTGCATTGAGGTACTCCTATGAGAAACCGTTAATTTACTCGTAGCAATAATAAACTCGACTCCCAAACAGACATCCAACCTATCAACGAAAACACATTACGCACTCATTATATTTTATAATTGCTTTACCACTTGCCATTACATTTGGCAACTAAGCACAATTTGGCGCGACGTATACCAGTATAAATCATCCGGTGTTTGGCTTAAATGAGACTTCAAAGCCATAGACTCATCAACAGATGGAAGCGGGCCTCAAACAGGCCGACTGCCTCAATCAGTCATGGATATATATTGACGTCTCGCCCACAACACATAATTGAACAAACGCTCAAACCAAGCACACAAGGCAAATACGTTAACACATCTTCCATCGTTTCTCTCTCTCTTTCTTTCTTTTTTTTTGTGTTTTTGTTACCAGGGTGGTTTGCTTGTTGAGTGCTTGTGGTCAAATATTCTCCATCTTTTTTTTTGTTGGCTTTTTGGTCAGTAATAAACTTTTTGCAGGCGTCCGACTGCGGCTCACAACGAGTCTCACAATGCACGCTCAGTCGCTTCTTGTGTGTCCGCCTCCAATTAGAGATGTGCTGATTTGGCGCACTTAGCTAACGGCACGCCTCACTGCAACCCCCTTCCCCCCACTATAATCACCCCAACCGTCAACCACTTTATCCTTTCCCCTTTCCCTTTGCGGGTGGTGTTAGGCTGACTCGGTTTAGTTCGATTTGAACTGCCTGTTGTTGAAAAGCCATTAAGATCATGCTCCATTAATTGAGTACTAATGAAAATGCGAGGACAGACCAGGCCAGCCTGGGCCATATGTACTTGTTATTGGGCGTGGCAGGGGCGGGGTTGAGTGTCAAAATTGTGCATGTACCAAATGGTTTTTGGCTAGAGCGGACAATGCCGATGCCGACAGCAATGCTGGGGCAGCAAATTAAGTTACACTTGCAAAATGCCAAACGAATCGTGGTCAGGAAATAAAAATACGAAAAAACCACACACACACACAGCAGAGTGTCTAAAACAGAGCTCCGAGTGCAGCAATAGGAAAGTGGTGAAAATGGTAAATGGGTGTAGGCAATTCGCCAGAAAATTCTGGACTACAAAGAGAATAAAATATGCATGGCTATGTTTGGCGGCTTGATGGACTTTGTCACGAGTAGCTCCACAATAAAAACAAAAACGGGAAACGAATCCGCAATACCCCTGGCAATTGGATGGGAACGTAATTGTAATTAGCGTTGAAACGAATCAGCCGCACAAAGAATCGAATGTTGTTGTAGTCGTGGTGGGTGTGAAATTGGCACACAGTGCTTAAATTGTTCTAAGTGGGTTAACACAGCAGATAAAGAGCATTTGAAATGAGTTGGAATTGCAGTTGGAACCTAAAGCATAGAAAGAAAATTGTGCTGCATAGAAAATAATTTATGCATACTTAAATAATTTATTCCTCTGTCCTTAGAACTTAGAACTTAGTTGTGAAATCTTTAAAAGCTATTTCAAGTGAATCCCTTGAAAGCAACACGAGGAAAACTTTTTGACAAGTTCTTAAATAAGTGTTAAGCAAAACATGACCATTAAAATCGAGTAAGATGCAGATAGAAAATCTTAATTGCCATATATCATATCGTCTGTCACATTTAAGTCTGCATAAGCATTGCCGCATTCATTTTCATAGCCGTAATCTTCATTTCCAAATCTTGTTTGTTTCGGTTTTTGCTTCGTGGAGCGGGCAACAAAAGCTGCTGGGCAAAATGCACAAAACGTTTGCCAGCTAAGGGGATTAAAATGAAGTTGGTGCTTGCACTTAACCAAACCGCAATAAATCAAAACACCTGCCAGCGTGCTTATAAGCCATGGCAATACGAAACAATGGGGGCCGCAACAGAAACAAAAGCGAAATCAAAACTTTTGCGGCAGGCGGTATCTGGAGAACTGGCAAAGTAAGAAGCAAGCTAAGGCAAAGAACCGCCGCCGCAGCAGCAAAAACAACGTAGCTTACAACAATTACAACAGGTGCTCAACACAACACGGACATCCAAATGTAAACATTTGATGTTGCCTACTTTTGAGCGCGGCATTCACACGTATCACACGGGCTATGCGTGTTGCACGTTTGCCCGCGTTTGCCGTAAGCTAGCATTTGTTCAACTGAATTTTGGACTAACCAAAAAAGGAAATATAACAAAAGGCATAAGAAATAAAGCAAAAGAAAACAACAACAAAAATTAACAAAATACGAAACAGAACAGAGAGAAGAAATAACCCCGCATCAAAAGTGAAAAACTTTAAAGCTATAAAGTTTTGTGGCGTAAACTTGGCTCACACCTTTTGTGGCAGCAATGCTCCACTCTGCGAAATGCAGTTAAAAACTTGCAACCGCAATTCAATTAAAACTTCTATGTAATACCCACATACTTACACACACACACACACACACACACTCATGTGCATCAGCATCTTTAACAACATTGCGATGAAATGCCAAGTCTCTGGCCGCCTGTGGCCCCAGCTGTCGCCATGTAAACAAAACAGCGCCAAGAGCTGGCTAAAAGAGCAACCAACACAGCCGGCATCCTATGCATCCACTCTCCAAGTGCTCTCTCCAAGACCCGCTTTATCCGCGCAGTCGCATTGCATGCCACTGGATGCACTATATAAGCAGCTGCCCCAAGCATTTGGCAATCAGTTGACTTGCGTCTCGCGTTCACTGAATGCCGCCAAAGCATAAGAAAAACTTGACTTAGATCAAAAGCTGCCACTTTTAATTTGTGTTGGACAACTTGTAGATGGTTATGGCGTAAAGTGTAAAGTTCTTGTGGCTATGACAACCATTCGAATCATCGGCAAAATCTAGACAAAAATATCTAGCCTATCAAAAGTTTGAAATTCAAGTTTCGATTTAAAGTTTTAATTAAATTTGCAACAAATTGTGGCGCGAACCGGAACTGTGCTGCGAAATACAATTAAATAAACTATAATTAGCATTTGATTGTGGTTGCGTGCCATTTAATTAGCTGGCCAAAACCACAAAAAAAAACACTGACGAAACAAAGCGAAAAGCGCACAATAAACGACAAAGCCTTAAACTAATTTGAATGGTTGGCTACCAGCTGAGTGATAATTGCCTAATTAAAAACAAATATTATCATTTCTAATTATATACCCATCATAATTAACTTAATAATGAATAATTACTGTCTCTTATTATTTTAGAGAGCGCATTCTTTTAATTTGTCCTTTACATTTTCCATTAGCATTTAGCTAAATTTCATTTTTCTGCTCAATTAAATTCAGTCATAGAACTCAATGTGTGCTAAAAACTAATTCAAATATTTGTGTGGCTAAATTTAAATTACACAAAATGGCAAACTATAAATTATTATAGCATAAATCACAATGTGCAAACGCTGCAAAGGACAAACATTAACATTTAATTAAAACTTTCAGATTGAAGCCAAGCAACTTTTGTGGGCAAACGGAATATTTGCTGTGTGTGAACTCAGTAAAATTGCCTAGATACAGTGCTAGGTGAGTGTGTGTTTCTTCGAGTGTGAAATTCGAGCAATGAGCAACTTAAAAGACAACAAGAATAAAATTGCACATCTTCTGCCACAATAAACAACAACATAATTTAGTCTGTGTATTTGGTCTGTACGTTCTCGGTGTACACTGCAAAAAAATCCAAGTGCTATTTATACACAGTCCCCACTAAAAGCCAGAAATTTATTATGATGGATACTTAATAAAAACGTGGCAGGGTGAGTATCTACAGAAGGTAACATCTTCAAGCGCACATACATACTATTGCCAAAAATTAAAAATATAAATAGATTTAATAAATACATTGTTTTGATTTTTATATTATATAAATTTATAATCCAAAATTCTTTTAATGTATTTTTTGGCTACACAGGGACACCCTTGGGATTTAGTACAACATCAAAACAAGTTTTAATTTAAAAGTCCTGTCGACTTGAGTTGAATAAAAATCAACTTAGAAATTTGGTTTTTTTTTTTGTATTTCAAATGACAACAGCAAAAATGTAAGAAATGGAGAAAACAAGGAAATGCGAAATGTAACAACACAAACTAATATATGGCTCTGTGTGGCATTTGGTCCCTCAAAGCCAGCTTGGTTGACCTATGCGTTTGTACAGGAAAAAGATGCAAGGGAAGCATGTGCCGCATTGTGCATAATTGAATATGGGGCAGCAGAAATCTCCCATTTAGCAGCATGCTTTGTAACATTTTTCAGTCTCAATTTTATTTTGGACGTAAAAATGGCATGGCTAATGGCAATGAGCAACAATGAGCAGACAAACTCGGCTAATGCGATATGCAATAATAGTAGAGAACTTCGCTGTGCAGAGATAAGAATGGCAAAGGTAACCGGTTAATGTGTACCCCTTTTGTAATGCGAAAAGTTTAGCTGTGATATCTGCAAAATATTTCACGGTTCTTCTCTCTGAAACGCAATAAAAATAATGTACACATAATGTTGTGTGTGTGTGTGTGTGTGTGTGTGTGTGTGCGTGCCCTTATATCGCCCGCATCTGTGTGTGCTATTCTGATCTATGGTAATTTGCAAGTTAAATGTCCTAAGCGATAATGTTCATAATTTACGAGCACCAACAGCACAGGAGCGGAGTTGCCCACTAAGCGGGCAGTTTGGGCAGCAGCTTTCAACTTTCCATAAAGTGGTTTTATTCCACAAAATGTTTCACATTTATATTTTAGTTTAGTCCACAAAAATGAGCAATAAAAAATAGATAAATTTATTATCTATTTTATGTTTGAAACTCACGTTTTTGGAGGATAATTTAGTTAACCCATTGTTTAACACTTACCAAACATTTTGGAACGCTCCTGAGCCGCAAGCGAATAATGCCACAAGCATTTACGGCGCATTGAAGAGGGGCACAACAAGAGCAGGCACCATGATTATAGCTCTTATACCATTAAGTGGCATTATAATTATCATCTGCAAATCGTGAAGGAGCAGCACTAAGTGCATAAAGAGCAAAAGGAGCATTTTCCAGTTAAGCGGGCAGCTCTACCTATAAAGTTCGCATTTGATGTGCTCATTAAACCATGATGGAGGCCACTTAAATCGCACGGGTTAGCAGTTAACAGTTAACATTTATGCCTCTGCTGCTTGTCTCCCCTTATCAGCCAGCCAAATTCAGTAGGTATTTTGGGGATGGCGCCTAATCAGAGCTTGCCCAAAATTAAGACCCCAGTCCAATTAGTAAATAAGCCGCTTGGATTCTAATTAATTGCCCTGACGAGACAGAGGAATAAAAATATTAATAACCATGCAACACAAGTGTGTGGCAACCAGTATTGGTATTTAGGATGAGCTCTACCTGCTGATATGATTAGTCGATGTTAATTTATTTGCCAGATTGATTTCAATTCATCTGAACATGTTAGACCTTATACAGGACTCTCATGCGTATGAAGACTTAAGCCAGATTTTCGATAACTTACAACATATGCAGCAAAGTTTATTTTAGTTCTCGTCACAAAATGAACATCATATGTCAATAATGTTGATATACTTTCCAACTATCTAAGGGATATCTGTTAGTCGAGCATATTTAACCGTATTTCAGTTAATTGTTAACTTCTTGGGTATATCAATAATACTCGCACACAGCAGGTGTTTGTTTTATAAACTCGATGCGGTATTTGCCGCATGAATCCAATTTCTCTTCAAACCATGTTGATATTGTCTGAGATTAGGATTTTAAAATTAATTGTGCGCATAAATTTGCTGAAATGCGCTGCGGGCACAGGGCCACATTCAACATCCTTTCAGTTTCCGGTGGCAGGGCTTTTAGTTAATGGAGCACACAACCTTTTGGCATTTTCTTTTTGTTGTTGTTGGAGTTGTTGGTGTTGTTGGTGTTTGCTGATGGGCTATAAATTTACTTTCGTCTGAAATGACTTTGCATAATACAGAAGCTGAAAATTGAAATATATTCGACGTCTCCGACAACTCATTTCATCCTCTTATTTGTTTAGTTATTAAGTGGATTTACGCAAAATCATTATTGTTGAATTTGGCGTTCAGAGAAATTAATTTATATGCCTGATAAATGCTGGCATTAGTGAGAACTGTGAGTTCCCCTTTTCATTTTAAATAAACGCCATCTTTCAAATCTGTGCTGAAGTGAGCTCTAACAACTTATTCATATTGTATCAGTAAGATAAATAAGTAAAATTAATATAGCAAGAAGGACAGCCCAATGCGGATAATTAAAGTCCATCCGTTTTTTAGGTATTTATAAAATTAGACAAAATTTGTTGAACATCCGTTAAAAGGTTTGATCTTTCTGCAAATAATGCTTAAAATTATTTATTTAACTGAAAGTCAGTAAATTGGTCATAAATAAATGAAAACTCTTCGCATGCACCAGAGTTTTCCGAAAAAACAAACTGAAAACAAAATAGCATCAAAATCAATATTTTGTTTTTCAACAAATCTACGCCTAGCGCACTTGCTATTTAAGGCGTGAATAAAAAAAAGGAAAAGAAAAATGCTCTTTAGTGATTACATTATCATTGTCAATGCCAAGACAGATGTGCAAAGCTGTTGCTGCTGTCTAAGTGAATAAAAACTGGAAGCGGCACGAGATATAAATCAATAAAATCGGAATTTAATATCGCCACAATGCGTGGCTCAACAAAAAACAGACGAAGACAACCGAGAAAAGCTGCACGCAGCATAACAAAGTTGAAATACCCTTACAGACATTTTTGCGCATTTTTTTATGCAGTTGTTGCCATAGTAATGCAGATTTTTATTGTTATCGCATTTTATTGAGATAGTACAATAGACGAACAAAGCCTTAAATCTAAAAGCTGACAAAGCTGGTCTTCAAGTTTTCAAACTGCATTCAAAATGACAAAGCAAGAATACTCTGTGTTAGGGTATTAGAGCAGAGCAGCGCAGGCGAACGAAATGTTATTCAGGAATTTTTGCGTTCATTGATAAAGTTCTTCAGCGAATAAGGGAATCATCCGACGCATCCAACCAACAGCTCCGTTCGGGACCCCTTGACAGTGCCTCAATTGTGATGGGTGCAAAATAATTTACATATTATGCCAGAAGAAATAAAAAAAAGTAAAAAGAAAGGAAAACTGGACGAGAGCGTGGCGAATGGAAACGAGAACCTGACAACGGATACGGACACCTATCAAACTACTGTGATGTGCTTTTTATACCATTTCTATGGCAAGTGGCATGTGGCATGTGTATGCGACACTAAAGAGGAGCTCTAATGTCTGTCTGTGTTTTTTTTTTGCATTCTCTATCTCTGTGCTCTGTAAATCTGAGTAGCATATGCGAGGGCAATTGGATATTTTATAGCTATTTTTATTGTGGTTTAAGTACGTAGAGAAAACGCAAAAAGCATTACTTACGCTCAGGACACGAATATCAGTTGCCGTAATCCGCATAATGGTGGGGCAGATTACGGCTCAACGAATGTCTGGCTGTTTTGAGGTGACACTATAAAATTCATTTTAAAACATTTCGGCCTTAATCATTCGTGCTGATAAAAGACGACACTTGTCCCCGAGGATAATTACGTATGCGTGTGGAACGCACAAGGATCTCAGACCCCTGAAAACAAAATGTCGAGCGCACAACGACTCGTCCAAGGGGCATTTAAGGCATAATTTGTGCACAAAATATATATTTGCTGGCTTATGCGGAAAATTTGCCTCCCAGACGGAAAGACGGACAGACAGGCAGGCAGTCATACGGAGAGAGCTGTGAGTCCCAGCCGGTGGCCAAGTTCCGAGCACAAATCTCCCTGCGCCACTTGTAGAACTTTACGAAAAACGTGCGGCGCTTTTCAACTCTGGCCAGGCGTGCGAGCGGGTGGATATCTGTTTTACGAGTCCTTTGAGAGTCGTACTTGTTAAATTTTCGACCCATCGCTCCCACACATTGTTGGGGGTTGGGTTGGGTTGGTGGGGGTTGGGGTTTTGGTTGGTGCCTGGGGAGTCGCTTAAAACATGCTAGAGATTTGCGTTTGGCAACTGGCTTTTGATATTCAATCATGTCGAGCATTGCCAACAAAACGACCAACTTACGCAATCACTCACACCCACACACACACACCCACACACCCACATACCATAACACACGTTAGGACACTTTTAGCCGGCCTTCAATTTATTTGTAATAATGGACTCTCATTTTTTAATGCTGCCTTTTTTGCCCAGTGTCTGCTTTGCCTCTTATTAATCAATCGCATACGAAATGTTTTTTTTATTTCCGTTTTATTTTTATGTTTGTAGGTTTCACTTTGTTGAAAAACTGAAATAGTAGATGTTTTTTTACGGGTCAATGACTGGTCCCACGTCAAATTGATTGAGGCAAAATTTTCCTGGAAAAGCGAAAACTTTTTATCATATATTAAATTTGATAAAGAAGTAAAAATTACAGTTGATTGATAAATATAACAATAATTTTTTTGACACACGTTACAAATGTGACAAAGGCTATTCATGATCAGAGAAATGACGCCAAACATTTTTGAAAAAATTTCATATTATTCTTCCATATTCTCAATTGTAACATTATTTTTTCGATGCGTTTAAAAATAGTTTACAGGATACTTTTTGATTTAACAAAGCTTCCTTAAGTTCGAAACTGCAATCGAACTGATTAGTACATATTCAAGATGCTAACGGAATGAACTGATGCTTCGCTTAAGCTCTTAACTAGATTATGTGGAAATCAAATGATTCCAAGAGATTCTGACAAGAGGCAGCTTTAGTCAATATGCAAAAAGGTTTAACAATACATAAGAGGAAAAATGACAAAAACAAAAAAGGAGAAAATATAAAAGGCAATGAAAAAGCAAAAAACAATAACAATTACACTGATTGCTGCCTTCGGAGACTATGCTGAAAGTTGAAAGTGACCTGACGAATGGTCACCAAATGGAAATGGAAATGGAAAATGCCAACGGAATGGAATGGAGAACCCGTTCCCTATACGAGTATACGGGCAATCCATAGACCGTAACTCGGTCGCTTATACGGTAGACTACTGTCTATATTGTTTTTGTTTTAAGTGTAGTTGTTGTTGTTGTTGTTGCCTTCTCTTTTTACTGGGCCAGGCAATGCTATAAAACAATTGAGAGCTCAATTTTGCACGGCCGGTTGGTTTTATTTTACATAACTCCTTCTGTTGGTGAAAAAAAGGATGCGCCTGCAGCGCAGGATATGCACATACCGAATAATTTCACTGACAGTCGTAACTTTGTTAGCCCTACTCACACACACACACACACACACACACATACGCACACTGCCAGCAGGCAGGATCCAACATTTATCTGGCAAAATGTTTTGCTCTTCCATTACTCGCATTGTTTCAGGGGCAGGCAGCAAGCAGCAAGCAGCGGGCATCAGGCTTCAGGATATGCTGGCAGGATAAGGAAGGCAGGGGTTCAGCGCTTATGTGCGTAAAAATTCTATTTGATTATTGCACGTTTATGCTGGCAAGGATGGACCAGCAAGCTGGACAGAGCAGTCAGCATCCTGCAGCCTGTTGGCCAGGACAATGCATTGCCAATGCATTTCATTCGATTTGCCGTTAGCCCAGTTTAGTTCAACGAAATAGCTTCAATATTTAATCGAGATATTTATTTCCTGCAGCAGGATATGAAAGCGAATGCATTGACTTTGATGGCCAATACACAAAGCTATTCCCAGATAAACAGAGAGAGAGAGAGAGAGGAGGATGATACCGTTTCAACTTGACCGTTGTCCCGAGCAAATATCTTAAATGAACTGTGCCAAAGGATTGCGTTTAATTATTTCTCTGGTCATTTTAAGGGGAGGGGAGCAAGTAGCGGGGCCTTAGCTACACGAAGTTAAGGCACACACACACTATGTATCTTCAATTTTAATGGCTGCAATAAATTGCATACTGAAACATTACACATGAGCCAACACTGCAGGAGCATGGGTCAAGAGTTGCACGTGCCGTTGTGTGTGACCCCAAAAGGGGCAGCGTACTTAACGTAAATGTGCCAGTTGCATAGACAATATGCTAATAAATTGCTTGGTTCGGCCAGAGCAAATTGTTTCACATAGAAGGAGAAGGTAATCAAGAGCGATGGGCTAGCTCTTTGAGATATTCGTCTCTTGGAGATTCATTTGCAAATGGATGCAACATTTATTTTGTTCATCCTTGAATACATCAAATTTCCTATTTTCCTTTTACTTCGCTAATCATTGCAGTTCTCATAGTGTACTTCTGAACTCCATGGTAGATAAAGACACTTCTTGCTTTGTTTCTCTTCTCGCTTCGATTCTTGGGTTAGCTTCTTGGGTTGACTTTACTGAAGTTCTCGCTTAACTTTCTGCTCCAATGCTTATTGTACTTTTTCTCATCGTTTCTCATTGCAATTTACTAACCTTATCACATCACTTCGTCCCTCTCGCTTGGCCATTCATTTCTCATCTAGCTTCTGTACTTTTTCCTTTCACTATCTTTGCTTTACTCTTTTATATTATCTTGTATTGCGTATCGGAGGAACTGTCATGTCTTCTCTGACCTCACGCAACTTGGCTTCATCGTAATCATAAATTTTGGTTTACCTAAGCATAACATTCAATTTATTTAAATGATTTTTTGCCATTCTGCCATCCATCTTCAGTCTCTTAGTATCTTTTATTATATCACTCAGTGTGCGTTTTATCGTTGCAGCATAGAAATGAATGTCAACAAGATTTAAGTGCGCTGAGCACTCGGTGGGGGTCCACAACGGAATCTGGACCGGAACGTGACTTTTGGCGAATGTAACTTTGAGCCACAGTGCGATAAAAGAAACTGCAATGCCAACCTGAGCGAATTTCGCTGGCGCAATCAAAGATATCAAAAATATCTATATATATATACATACATATATATATATGTTAATACATCAATATACAGTTAGGGCAGAGCCAATGGCGTCGACTCCAGCTGCATCAGGAATGAGCGCAGCCAAGCGATATAATCGCCACACCCCCACACATTTCCCGGCTATTTGGATGCTGCTGCTGCCGCTGCTCGCGGCAGCTGCGACAACGGCAGCGCCGACTGCAACGTCAACATCGACGTCAGCGCCGACCGCAGATCGGCGTCGCTGTGCACACAAAGGCATCGGGGAGCTGATTCGCACCAGCCCCATAATTGTTAAGGCTCTCGCCGCGCGCATTTTCACCGATGCCGAGCTAAGCGAGCAGGCATCTGGGGCGTCCGTCTCCGTGTCGCATGCTGGCGCAATTTTAATAACATTAACACCGGAAACAATATACAAAGGTGCCTCGCTGCTCAAAATGGCTAACGGCGCCGTTGCTGGTGATGGTGATGGCGATGGCACGTTGGCTGCTGACGGAATATCCGGCAGCGGAGTGCGACACGGCTTTGGCAGCGTCAGCGGTTCCAGCGGTTGGAGTGGCAGCGGTGCTGCCTATCAATATGAGGGGTAAGTGCCACTCAGTTGTTCAAACAACATTTTACACATGTTTGAATTAAACAAAAATGGAAAGAAAAATGATCCACTTTTTTTAATCCGAATTTCTTTAAATTCATTTTTTTGACTTCATGAAAAGTGGCGATTTTTTTTTGATTTCACATGAAGTCAAGATGTAAAATTTATTCATTCAAACTGAATTATCTGAATTATACAAAGCAAAAAAAAGGATAATATTAAAAAATAAATAAATAAAATAAATAACAATATTTTTACCACAAATAAATTGAAAATAATTTTTTAGACTTTAGGAAAAGAATGATTTTTCTTGAGAGGTGAGTGCCACTCAATCAACATGTTACACATGTTTAAACTAGAATTTGAGCTAATTGCTTAAAAATTTTTTTTTTAGAGTTTAGGAAAAATGTTTTTGATTTATTAAGAAGTTAGATGAATAAATTTGCAGGCATTGCAATTGTTTGAAAATCAATCTGCGAAGTAAGTGCCACTCAGTTATTCAAACCACATTTTACACATGTTTGAATTGAACAAAAAAGCAAAAGAAAAGTGGTAAATATTTGTAGCACAAATAACTTTCAATTAATTTTGTAGTCATAAAGTGGCTTCTTCACTGCGCTCTCACAATACAATTAATTATTTAGTTTGTTGGATATTTAACAGAAACGAGCATACCATTGCTGAAAGGTATTTCATTTTGTGCTGACTTTTTTATTGGCAAAATTTAACACACTAACTTTCTCCTGTTTTCCCCTTTCCCCTCTCTCTCTCTCTTACTCACTATAGACAACTGAATGCCACATTGCAGCCGCTGCAATGCTTCGATGCTAATATGCTGAAAATGCTGCCCACGGAATTAATTGCTTTTGGCAAATTGCTGCCTGCCTCAGCGTTAACTGGCACCGGCTACCCCGCCACCTCGGACACCGGTATGGCCTCGAGACAGTTGCAGCGACCATCACTGGGCTCAGCCTTGGGCGGTGGAGGTGCTGGTGACGTGCCCAACGACAAGGATGTGCTTCACATCAGCGTCAATGGCCTGCACCGGTGGACGCCGCAATTCGAGAATCATATCTGGAAACATTTGGGTAAGTTGACCCTATTCAACCCATCCCCATTCAGCTATTGTTGCTGGAACCACTTCCGCTAGTTAATCGCATTTCGCTTGTCGGTTGCATTGTTCAGCAAATCTCCTTTGCGGATGTTTGTAGACTTTACGAGCATCGCTCCGGTTCGAATTCCGCAACTAGTGCCAATCAAACCCAATTTCAATTTTAAAGTTTGCCAAGTAAATTTGTTGGTCTATGAAATTCCCTAAAAGTATCATATTTTATTAAAGTTGCCAACAAAAGTTATTTTTTTTTATATATATTTTTTGTGTACGCCATTTGTTAGTGAGGGAAAAAACGTACTAAATTAAAACAGTTTTTTAGGTCTTCTAAGACTTACAGCTTCTCTATTTGCCTGCCAGCTGGATGTCTTGTTTGTGAAGCGCTTAGGTAAATTATGTTGCAACTTTTCATGTTGTACGCTTTTTTTTTATTAATTTCATCCCTTTCAAAATTCGGATCAATATGATGAAGATTGATAACTGGCAGCCCAACGAAATTACTAAGCGAAATTGTCGTTATGCCTAGCTCCAAGAAAAAAGTGTACTATGTACAACATATATAGGAGATATACTTCGATGATGATGACGCAGCAGGCGACTGCTGCTGGTCGGCGTGTCCGATTATCCTGCCATGCTGATATAACATTACAAGCACGAGGCGCTTTCAAACAGGCTGCAGCACTTGTGGGAAGCAACACTTGACTTTTGTGTCAAGAGATAGATAGCATAACCAACACCAGCCGACAAACACAACAACAACAGCACACACACACACACATATACATACCACACTACAGAATGGCGCAACATTTCAAGAGTTCCTGGCTGTAGAAGGCATAGAGAAACATGAAATCTAAACGCATGTCACATGTAAAGAAAGATACATAGAAAAACACATACGTGCAGATAAACAAAGTTATAAGTTGTACATACATACATATACAATCTGGTTGCGGACAGAAATTATTGCTAACAGCATGAAAGGAAAACATATTTCCAAATCATCGTCATCAAAAATGAAATATACTTTCTGAAAAAAGTGGTTTACCAATTATGGCTTCAATTTCCATTCCGCTTTCGATCAAAAACATTTGGTTTGCCAATTAATTTTTCTATTTTTTTTTAACTTATTTTGAATATTTATATATAAATATTAATAGAGATGTTTATTTAATTTTCTTTTTTATTTATACAATGAGTGTGTTTTATAAAGGCTAATCAACAATTCCATTGTTGTAAATACTATAAAGTTGAAAATAAGCGTTGTCATTGGTTATAAGGCGATGATGACGTTTGATAGTTAATAAGCTGTCAATGAATTTTCGAGAGATAAGCAATTTATCAATTGTAGGCTGGGATGATTGGAGCGACTTTACGCTGTGCAGCGTCACCTGTGGCAAAGGTGTGCAGCAGCGCTTCCGACGCTGCCTGCTGGACAATCCACTCGTAGACATCAACATGAATATGAATCTGAATTTGGACGACGACGATGAGGTCGATGACGAGGAGGAGGAGGAGGAGGAGCAGCAGCAGCACGATGAACAGGACCAGGTACAGGAGGTGGAAGATACTGAAGTGGTTGCTGACGAGGCAAATAATGATGTCAGTGCAGCTGCAACAACAGCGGCCGGATTCAATGCTGATAATAATGAAGTGCTCAGCCATGACGACGTTGCCAACGAGGTTGAGGACGATAGCGAGGATGCCCTGTTGATGATGCAGCCAGCAGTTGGTGACTTCCAGCAGCCGATGACCAAACTGCTGCATAAATTCATACAGGCAAAAACAGGAGCAGCAGCAGCTGAAGCAGCAGCAAAATCCATGTTGACTCCAACGACAGATACGCCAGTTGGATTAACAAGTGACGGTAATGAAGCAGGGGCAGGCGGCACAGGTGTCCGCTTTGTGCCAGCGGTAGGAGTTGCACGTAATGACCGTCGCCGGACACGTGCGCATAATCAGCACAAGAAACGTAAAGCGGCCAAGAGTCTGGCGTTCTCCACTCTGCTTTGTGAGGGCTACAACATCGAGCAGCGCAACTGCAACAGTTTTGAGTGCAGCGGTAAGTGCACTGTTGCAGCATGCAACATTTGTAGTTGATGTTAATACACATTTGCGGACCATGTCCTTCACTCTCGTTGCACTCGTTGCCCCCATTTACAGATGACATCAGCGATTTGCTCAAGTTCTATAAAAAGCTGCCGATGCCGGCCAACGAGGAGCTGCCAATTGCGGCCAGCAATGACAGCCTGCCAATGGGTTTGTTGCCTGCTGAGTTGGCAGATCTGACAACGGCAGGTTATGTGGGCGTGGCCGCCTCGTCAACGCCCTCCAATATGGGCTACGTTCGCAGCTGGAGGAATATGCTTAACTTCACTCTGATGATTACACTCAGAGCTAAGGTAAGCCAAAATTGGTCAACAAAAACTTTAGGCTAACTAAACCAAATAAACATTTTACTTATCTATTTGTTATAATGACTGTAAATCAGTATCTCTGCTTATGGCAGTATTTTTGGCAAAGAAAATTGCATATAGAAGTCATAGAAAATTTATTCATTCATTTTTAAAGGTCATTGATTGTTGAATTGTATTTTATATAGTAATAATATATATGTATATTATATTTAATATAAAGTAAATGTTATGCTAGAATGGAATTCAAAATAGAAAATCGAAACTTTCTTCATCAAAATCCATTTCATATAAATATTTTAAAACTTTTTCAAAAAGTTGTAAAGCATTTCAGTGAATTTGTTTTTTATCCACACCAAAAATACCAATCATTGCCCAAAAATAACGCATTTATTGAAGTAGAAATATTAAAGTATATCGACTATAGATTTCGGTTTTTATCAACATTTATCTATCGCACAAAATCGTAGTTTTTTGGTGTTATGTTATGAAATATGAAAAAAGCCTTCACAGTTTGTGGTATTCATTTCGATTCGCTAACCGGTTGATTGTCAAACGTTGAAAAGCTCTTGGCATGAATGACAGTTATAATCTGCCACATGTCAGCATGCAGTCTCATTAAGCTTTCACTTTTGCAGAACGATACGAGAAATGCGTCAACAATTTTCTCCATTCGGAACATGACACACAATCTGTATCTGGAGGCTTGCCAGGATGGACTGCGTTTGTATCTGGAACGCGACAATACAACGGAAATGTTGCCGGTGAAATTCAATTTATACGATTATCGCTGGCATCAAGTGGCCATCAGGTGAGCGTGACCTGGGGGGTGGAGCAGGGAGGGGAGCTGTTACCGCTGCAACTGTTGTCGCTATATTTGTTTAGATTGGCAATCAGTCCGCCTGCTTTGTGTGTGTGTTTAGAAGTGTGTGTGTGTGTGGGTATAAGTGGGTCTGTGCTTGTTTGCGGTTTGATGGCCATCGTCCTCGTTGACACTTTCATTTTATTTGCATTTTCAATTTATTAGCATGGCCAAAAACACTTGAAACACGCACTTGACATACATGCAAATAGCACGCACTGTCACACACACCCACACACACACTCGCACATGCACTCATACATATGAGTATCGAGTGCCGCCTTTTTTCAGCGTGTGTCTGAGTATGCAACGTGGTGGGGATGGGGTGGTGTAGGGCGTTTATTTGCGATACAACACCAGCAGACAGCCAAATTGTCACTTGGTTAAAGTGGTCGCCATTTGTCATCGGCCGTTGGCACATTTATCTATGCCACTGTATATAATACTTGCGTGTATTTTAATTATTTGCGCCTCGCGTTGCCACATTTTGTTCATTGATTGTTGTTGTTCTTTTCTTGTTTTTTTGTTGTTGTTTTTATTTTTGTTTTTGTGGTTGTTGTTTTCCCATTCACACAGCATACAAAATGGCGATTTTATATCGATTTATGTCGATTGCTTGTGGACCAACAGTTTTGTTGTCTCGAGGCGACTGTTTACGCTGCCCCTGGATGCGGATGTGGAAATTGGACGTGGCTTTAATGTGAGTATTGGGACAAATTCCAAAGTAATTGACCAAACCGACGACAATAAATTACACAAAGCTTGTCGAAGGTCAACATTAACAGCGAAAGCTCAACACATTTTCAGCTATATAAAATTAGTGCTGAAAGAGTTTTGTATAATCCAAATAATACAAATTTTAATAATATAATTTATTTTGAAGAAAATCAAAGATTTCATGTAAAAACCGATATCATTGAAATATTTCACAAACTTTTTTAAAAGCTGCGAAACATTTCGGTATATTTTTTCAACAGAATCGAAAACTCTAATATAATAATTAATCTCCCGATCGATTGTTATCTGTTGTACCGCCCACAGCGCTCCGAAATGCGATGTGTAACATTTCACAAGCAATTTGAGAAATGCAGCTGCATCGATGAGTGCTGTGGGCGGATCATAAATTGTGCAAACAAATTAATGCGATAACTGTGAATGCAACGATGCGTATGCGCTATTCACTTTCAACTCTGCATTCAGCCGATAACGCACACGCCTTGTTGCTGCATAATAATACTTAATATGCAGATAATTGCCGTACCACTTTCACCCCTCGCTTGTTGTCCATAAATATTCACAGGGGGAGCTGCAGCAATTGCTGGTGTTGCCGGAGCACCAGGAGCGGCTGCAGTGCAGCAACAAAAGGACATCTATTAACGAGGTGAAGCGCTACATAATCGACACATTCATCGAGGACTATGCCAGCAATTGAGGCGTCTCACTTGAATATGCAACACAAACAAATCGAACGCAATTCCAAATACTGAATACAAAATACATAAATAATAACAAGAGCCAAATCAAATGAAAATCGTGTATTTGAATGGCAAATACAAATGTGAAATGAATAATGCAAATTTTGAATGCCGCATTCAATTTCAATATAATTTCAATCTAAAGAAACTACATACATATATATACATATATATGTATGTAAATATGCATATAGAAAGTTAAACATAAAGAAATATAAACTATATATATTGTGATTGATGTTTCCTATCAGTGCATTCAAGTATTGTAAATTACACTACTGCGTGTGTGTGTGTGAATGAGTATGTTATTTTGTAGTGTGCCACAAAATGTGCATCGAGTGTGCCACAAAATGTGCATCGAGTGCTCATTGTGCAAACATGAAGACGATTACGACTAATGCTTTGGACTTGCATGAACACATGTACATGTATGTGAATGCCGAAACACGTTTTGTAACAATTAAGTTAGTTTGACAGAAAACAATAATTATAATGCAAAAACCTAATAAAAAACAAAAAAAAATAGCAAAAAATTACAATAAAATATATTGATGTAAATTGCACACTTATAAAATGAGCAAATGTAATTCGAATATGAATAAGGATAGAGGCAAAATCAATAAAGTAATTAATTAATTATGCGTAAGTGTAAAGAGCAAATTGAGTTTTTTTATTAACAAGAAAAAATGTTCGGTTTTTTAGTGTTTTTAATTATCAGCCAACTTATTTGTGGCTTTAATATTATATTATCGGTAAGTAGTGTAGGTAAGTAAAAAATTAAACATGGATAAAAAATGAAAAGTGTAATTTAACGAGGTGTGGTTTTAATTGAGGTTTACTGTTAATTGATTCACAAATGTTTTGCCGTTTCGCTTTATTAAAATTTATATGTGATGCTGAGATAATTGAACATTGGATTTATCCTGCTTTCAACTTATCAATGCAATCTGAACCAGTTGAAATGCTTACCAAAAAGGCGATATAAACGATGTAGTCGATTATGGCTACGGAAAATGCACAATATTACCTTTGCTGTCAAAATATATATTGGAAAATCTCTCTCATTCTTTTTTGGACTTGTCAGCTTTTAAATTTTCCATTTCCTTAGTATGCTAAATGGAAATCGTAGTACGTATTTTAATAATCCAACCTATACCAAAACCATTTTATTTATTATTTTTTTATTTATATTTTTTTGTTCCTCCTTTTCTCCGCATCACTGGCTCTGTCTATTGGCCGTGCTGGCTGCTGGCTGACTAAGCCCATTTTTGGCCACACGAATATGTGAATTTACATATTGTTTGAGTTCTTGCCACGAACCCACAGAGGCGGCGCGGCGCGTCGCTGGAGTAGAGTGGTGCTAATGTGGGTGGTTGAGTTGGTGGCTTGATTCGCTCGCTTTGCAGCTTTTGCTTTTGTGGATTTGCGCATTTGAGTGCACTCGACTGATTTGACAAAGGATCAAGTTGTTAATTTTACTCAACGCTCTTCGCCGAGTGCCACTGACAAGTGCCAAGTGGCTGGCCAAACAGACAGAGGATTTTGAGACAACAAACATGAGCCATGTCAGATTAAAATGCTCCCACATAAACACATCGAAATCTCATTTTATAATTGTTGTTGATACTGTGTGCCCTGGTTGAGGAAGTTACATCTAATATTTTGTAAGTGTGTATAAAAATGTGGCTTGCAAGGAAGCCATTGTCTGCAGCATAAATATTTGTTAATCCCATAAGCTTTGGGTTGGTACATTTTCGAAAATAAACTGTTTGTTTTACATAGAAACCTCGGTGATTCTTAAATTTATTTGCTTCAAACAAAATCTGTAGCTTAAAAATGAAAATGACGAAATAAATGCGAGAAGCAACAAAAATTCATAATTTCCTCTTGTCTAAAAAAATCCGCAGTTGCTTGGCTTCCTTTATAGTGGTTTGCTCGCTGTCTCCGGGTCGTAAATAACCACAACCTCGCCACCGACCTCGTCGCTAGCTTCTGCCATCCTTTTACACAATCATCTCCTCATTTACCAACATTCTACTTAGTTCGCCTTGCATCGCTACCCCGCCTTGTAGGCAATTTTAAGCTCCGTTGAAAAATACTGCCGCTCTGAAGTACACGTTCCCGGATGTGGGCAACAGACGCTGCAGACATTGATGAATTTCCTGTCGCATCCTCATCGCTAGTCAGTCTGCCACCAGGTGGACGAGGACGAGCTAGGCTACTGAAGCAGCCTCAGCATCAGCATCAGCTTTAGCTTCAGCCACACCCGGCGAAATTCAAATAAATTTATATCTGCACAAATGTCTTTGATGCCGCTGCTCCATTGTGACTTAATAATTTCCTACTCACGTCCCTACGGTGCATTGAACTGCTCTGCGGAAGATGCGCGCGAATAAGGATATAAGTGCTCGGCTCGGGAGGACACTTAGAAAGTTGAAACATTTCACATGTACATATGTTGATTATTGTGAGTCTGCAACTGCCTACATATATTTTCACATGTGCAACATTACCGCACATCCTTGCTGTGCAGGAATAAGAGGACTCATCCGAGTGCCGTGGGTCTACAAGTCATGGCAAAAATATTGTAATTACATCAGTTGGTTGGCAACGCACAGTTTTCCAACTGAGAAGTTAGCAGAAACATAAACAGAGGTAAGCCATTTCAAATATAAACAAGTTAAACAAACTAAGGACAACACAATAACGAGTTTCGAACTCAAGCTTGCAACTTGCATAGATATTATGATACCAACATTTGAAGTACTATATCAATAAGTTTTTCTGGAACAATTGGTTGATTTTTTTAAACTTGGACATCAATTTAGATGTCAGGATGTGTACAAGAGTATAAAATCATTTGGGAACTTATTTCAAGAAACATAAAATTCTGCAATGAACTCAAAATTATGCACACTCTAAGGCCGAAAAAAATAAATCACTGATTAGACCATGTTTAAAAAATGTTAAGATTACTAATTATATATGTAGAATGAGCAAGTGCGAGCTAGTTTGAGAAAATAAAAATGAAATCAAAATCCTTACAGATTTTTAAAGGAAATTGTGAGTTACGATAACAAGGATTAATTCCATCGAACTTCATTTTAAGTTTATGGTGCCAGCTGAGAATCCAAACACGCAAAAATTGAGCGGATCACGAAAGAAAATAAGTGGAAATCATAAAATCCTTATTTACTCAGTAACTATAAGGACGATTTTAATGTGCTTCTGCCCTGATTAGAATGAAGTGGTTGACACAGGAATCACAGGACCGTGATAAGAGCAATATGCTGTTAAAAAAATCGCACCTTTTCAGCACATTTTTATGGGATTCTATTCTACATTAATGAATGTCTTAAATGATGAAAATTTCCCCTAAGAATTATCTGAATGTATTTGCAAGTATGCGTAACATTGCATTGCTCATTTCATTACTTTTGAGATGTTGCATCACGCATTTGTGTAATGTGCTGTAATCAGAACTAGCAGCATTAGTTTCATAAATTAATAGGTGGACAATTACTGGAATAACACTTTGACCTCGCCCCTCTAGTTGCCAACCCATCCTTCTTTTTTCCTTGTGGTCGTTTGTTCGCACAACGTGTTGCACTTGTTGTGCTGTTCCCGTTTTTGTTTTTGTTTTTTTGACCTTTTGTAGTTTCCCACTGCAAATTGCAAACGTAAATCTTGCCTCGTTTTTCCGGCCAACAAACAAGTAAGAAATTATGATCAAAATGAAAACTATGCCGAAGCGACGTTTAGATACACTACAATTGTTATGATATTTAATATTTATTTAATATTTCAATCATTGTATTTCCAAGATTTTCGTTAAATGTTGTTAAATGTTAAATAAAAATAATAATAATAAATAATAATAAAAAAAAATACATACATATATTAATTGAACTCATCCTTAACAACTAACTTTTCGTATCCCATAAGAACCAAGATGAATTCCTGGCACAACTTAAGTAATTTATTTCAAAGTTTTATGAAAGCGAAAGCAAAAAATTATTTCCACAAAATTGTGTGGCACACGTAGCACACTCGACACTCACACTCACACTCACACACACACACTTGTACATTTGTATAAGTAGAATTATATTTATTTATGAGTACGTCGGCAGCAGAAACAACTTTCACACGGCTTCACGCGCACAAATTTCCTTCCCATTTGTCCGATTTAAACTTGGTCCAAGTTTTCACATTTTTCCTCCGGCTGCTAGTTATGTTTATACCAACAGCGTATTTCTAATCATATTATGCTTACAAATGGTAGTTTGAACTATGCCCAAAATTGCAGATGGTTTCTTAACAATATTGCTTAAGTGCACAATTAAACAAGGGCATAAAACCCAAAGCCAAAACCCATAAGGAGCCTAGTTGGTCTACCCAATGCGAAGCAAACCAATAACAATAAACTCTTTATATACCTTTATATA